>CM068383.1:42488450-43931725 GCA_034770075.1 Aralia elata
ATCGTAAGGGGAATTGGATAAAAACAGGGAGCGAGGTTAGGTCAGGCCGAGGACTATAAACCAAGCGCTTGATGGGAGGTAACCCATTATCTCAAGTCGTATCCTTTATGTTTTGTTGATTATATTTTAATTCGCGCAAGTTTTCAAATTTTCATGTTTTTAAATTTCAATGCAATGTGTTTGTGTTAGTTTAAGCTTGTGACTTTGATTTGCCTATTTAGGACCATTCTTTGCTCATATTGTCTTCTATATGTTTGGTATGTTCGCATTGTATCAGGTTGGGTGTGTGTTTGAGGATGGCCATTGCTTTGAATTGTGAAAAATCAAGGTTTGGGATACAGCCGGGGTTGGAGACGCGGCTGAGCTCGTGAAGAATAAAATTCCCGCCCCGGCGAGAGCTCACCCCGGCGACAATTCCTGGCTTATTTTGCTCGCCCCAGCGAGACTAAAAAAAAATTTTATTTTATGCCCAAGCCGGATTTGTATTGTCATTCACACTTCCAAACTCATTCTTCCCCTCTCCCACACAGATTCATCTTCAACCCCCTGAGCATTCAAAAAGTATTCATCTCCAAAATTGAAGGTAACATCAAACAACTTCTTTTGCTAACTCAAAGCAAGGTACTCACTCCAAATTTTTGCATACAAGTAAGATCAAATAGTCAATCGTGTGGGGTATTCTTGGTTAGTTCAAACTGTTTATACTTGGATTTGCATTGGGTAATCATATATTGTTCAAATTTGCATAAGTATAAATTGGTTACCCAATTGAGTTTGTGTTGGCCTCAATTGGAGGATTTGGGGTTATTCATTGCTATGATTTGATTGGAATCAATAACTTAGCAATTTTTGTTGAAAACTGAGTTTGGGGGAGGAATTTGATGAAGAATTTTAGTCAGCACACATCACGTAGTCAAACGTATGGTCTAAAGAAAGTTGGCCATGGGGGATTGAGCATTGTTGGGTTATAAGGAATTGCTTGGTTTATTATCCGAATGTCGTCCCAATGCAAGTTCCTGAGCCATAAACTGTTACCAGTTTATCCACCATCAGACTCAAATGTTTAGAGGGCTATTGGTCGAGCATGATGCTTGGGCCAATCAGGGAAAAGTTCTCAGTATTCATTTATTTAACTTATAAACAATGAGGACATTGTTCACTTAAGAGTTTGGGGGTGGATCATATAGCATTGGCATCACAGTTACATAGCTTATGTTTGTTATTTGTGCATTTTAATGTGTGTTTGCTATTTTGAAAAAAATAAAAAAAATTAAAAAAATTATTTTTATTATGTGTCTCTTGAGCATTTGTTTTAATTTGATTTTGAACTACAATCCCATGGTCTATGACAAGAACTTGTTTTGAATTGAAGTTTCTAAACTCATGGAAAATGGATAAATGTTGCTTAGTCCTTGTGCTTAAATCGTTATTGTTGGTTATTGTTTTGCTTTATGCATCCTTTCACTTTTGCACCTTTACCCCGCCTCCTGAGGTATTGAGCTAGTTGTATGCTTAGAGAAGGCGCTTTTGTAATCTGAATTGCTTATGGGAAAATATCTATACAACTCTAGAACCTCGTTTAAACATCACTCGATAGCCAAGGTATCCAAATTTGTTGTGTTTGAAGTGTTGGTCTTGTGGTGAGTTGAGATGGAGCGTATAAAACGCACTCACTCATGGACACAGGCGTAGGAGAGATAGAGCGTAAAACGTCCTTCTCTTATAATTTTTGATAAAAAGTAAGAAATTTATGTATATCAAATCTCGTGTTGGGTTGTGATGGAGCGTAAAATGCACTCACCCAAATGAGTGGACTTAGGATAAGTTGGAGCATAAAATGAACTTATCTAGAGTACTTTGATTTTCAATTTTTTGAAAAATTGTGATGTGTATACCTTTGTAGTGAGTGATGTGTTAGGCATGTAGTTTTTGGTGGTTTATTTTTGATTATTTCATAAGGTAATGGGGTTGCATAGCTTCATCCGAGCTTGATTGGATTAGTGTCATTGGGTATACTCACACCACAACACGGACAGGGTACCTAAAGCAAGCTATGACTAACTAATTTGTAAAATTCTAGACTTGCAACGTTTTGAGTAGTTTCCTTGAATTTTTATTGTGTTTATGCTTTTGAGACCATTGGTTAGCTTATTAACTCATTGCTCAAGATAGTTTTTATTTAGAAATGTTTAATTTTTATAGTTTTGTGTGTTTTGCTTGAGGACAAGCAAAGGTTTAAGTTTGGGGGTATTTGATGTCGTGTGTTTTATATACACAAAGTTGGGTACTTTTAGCCTTAATAATTTGTAAGTCTTTAGCTATTTCCGTTTGGTTTTATGTGTTTTCATCGTATTGTTGTGTAATGTAGTTTCTGTAATTATTTTTATTTGTATTTTGTGTGCCGTTTTATGTGTTTTTACGTTGTTTTGTTAATGGTATTGAAATAAAGGCCCCTTGGATCGAATGCGTTTTTGGCTTGAAATCTAGGCATTCCCTGCTGCTTGTTTCTCCATTTTACCCATGATGCACTCCGGTATCACTCACAACTTCAAAGAACGAAAGTTGTTGATTTTGATCTATAGCTTTCCAGAACAACTGGAATCATCCTATTTGAAGTTCGTTATGAGAGAGTGATGAATGTATGGTTCATTTTACCATCAGGATTCTGCAATGACATTTTACATAGCAGTTGCTTTCGGGCTCCAATTTGAAACCTTTCTTCGGACCATTATTCTTCGACGTGCTCCAGTTTATAAAAGTGTGTAGAGCTACTTCTTAGCTTTTCATAGCCTACTTAAGCGCCTAAATTCGAGTCACGGACGAAGACGTTATGGCCCTTTTTTACCTGAGCTCGCTGGGGGCCCGGGAATTTCCTACACAAAATTCCTTCGCCGCGGCAGGGTAGGAATCATAGGCCCAAATCCTCCGTGGGGCGAGATCGCCTTGTAGCCGACAGGAAAGCTCAAAATGGTGCCGGGATTTTAGTCTATTTTTGGTTGTGACTAAGCTAGGTTAGGCATTCCAGGGGGTTGTATACTAACAGAGGAGGCATGAAATAGGTACTGGAGAAAGAATGAGAAAACATCAGGCACCTACTAAGGGGAAATAGGGATGGCTTACACCAATACATCAAATTAGTAGGACCAAAGTGCTAAAATCAAGCTAAATCAAAAGCAATGGCCAAGGAGCTAAAGCAATTCAAGAATTGCAAGAATCCATGGTAGGAGAAGATAGGGTGGTTCATCATCAATCCATCAAAAACATCATAATAAAATTCTACAAATAAAGTGGTTTTTATCTCTAGTTTTTCCCTTCTACTTTTATTATTCCAACAATGGATGTATCAATTGAATATGATCGTGTATTTGTTGTTACTTATGTACTAGAACTAATTTTTCTAAGATTTCAAATGGAAACCCAATACATAGTTTGATTGAATGCTCTCTCTTTTGATGTTGGTTAATTATTTGTGATCTGTATATCATAATTAGTGCTTTATATATTCTTACCTTACTAGTAAATTACCTTGGGTAACTTATATGGGAATTTACGAGAGGGAAGTATTAGGTTGAGACCCTTGTTATGATTTCATGTGGAAAAATTAGATATTCTTATGGGTTAATTTATGAAATTAAGTGACGGTGTGTTTTATTTATTACCCTTCATGAATGGATAATTTGATTGTAATTTAGGGATAGAGATTATACCTAATTACCACATGGATCCATTTGAGAAATTACTTGCTTAATGATTCCCTATTGCGAAAGTTGGTTATTGAGTAAGATGATTAATGAGATTTGGTGACTCGTGTCTTGTTGATTATTCTTGATATGAGATTCTTGATAGTGTGTAGAATAGAGATATATCTATACACCGTAATGGGGAATACTGTATTTGAACCATCGGACGAGAGGCTTAGACATACTTGTGATTTCTTCGGGTAACAATCCTTGTGATTTAACTAGTTGAAAAAAGAGAGTTAAGATATTCAATATTGATGTGTTGGAGGGAAATTTGTGATCTGTAGACTTGTGTAATATTAGATTTACATTATATTAAAGCTTTCCATATTTCTTTTGATTATTTGTCATCTTCCTTATTGCAAAACAACTAAACAATCATCGCTTGTTTAAATAAGATTTGAGATGAAAAAAAGGTTAGTACTTGGAAAAGACTAGTAATAATTCCTCGTAGGGACTCGATTTACTCCTACTTAACCCCTCTTTATTCACTTTGTTGACCGCGTCGTATACTTGCGCGTAATTGTCGTTATATAAATCGGACAACACAATAAACTTCACAATAATTGATAGCAAGATATTAAAAGAACTTGTTGTAAAGGTAACAAGGTTTGGAGACTTGCTCGTATATCTTTTACAGTTTGATATAACGTCTAAACGTTCGTCGTAAAATCCTATACGATTATCGGACGTACCATAACTAGTTTAAACGTTTAACAATTAACTCCTCTTTTAAAAACTTTTTATTTCGATTATCATAATCGTTTTATAATTAAGACTTTCTTCTACTATACATGAAATAATTTTAGCATTAATAACAGCTTATAGAATGAATATCTTTTTCAAAACTATAATTAAAATAAAATTAAGCAATCTATAACTGCTTGCAAAATGAATATTCGTTTTACTTAATGTTTGAAATCTATTGGGACATTATAAAACTTCTTATAAAATGACTAATTTGGTTATTAATATATTGAGATAATTTTTCAGCATTATAACTGCTTATAAAATGAATATTCTTACTAAATACTTGACGACAATCGGCACATATTATAGTA
Organism: Aralia elata; assembly: GCA_034770075.1. Taxonomy (NCBI): domain Eukaryota; kingdom Viridiplantae; phylum Streptophyta; class Magnoliopsida; order Apiales; family Araliaceae; genus Aralia; species Aralia elata. Next base: position 42,493,252 of record CM068383.1, read on the forward strand.
ACTGGGCTTTATAAAAATAAAATATATTTTCAACTTTATGAACAGAAATAAATTGGACATTATAACTGCTTGTAAATAAGACTTTTTGTACTATATAACTTAATAAATAAATTGGGCATTATAACTGCTTATAAAAAGTATATTTTTTACTAAATATGTAAAGAAGAAAATAATTAACTACTAGGAGTATACCTCTTGTAGTTGCTAGCTTTACTTCCCAATCGCGAATAGCCGCCTTCGATTACTTCGAAAGTAATGTTTTATCTCAACAATATCTCTCAAAATATTAAAATAATAGAGTGGTTTTTGCTCTTCGAAATGCTCTTGAACTGCTCTTAAAAAAATAGTTGAAGAGAATATGGAATTAGCCTGAGCTTGGCTATTTATAAAAAAATAAAGTCTCACGAATTACACGTTAGGAGGCTCGGCTTTATTACAGTTTGTACCCTAGCATATTCTTAGAATATTCCTTCTAAGCTCCTCAATGAAAATATTATTCCAAGCGTCGACAATGCAGCTTGCAATTGAACCTATCCTCTAAGCTCCTCAATGAAAATATCTTCCAAACTCGACAATGCAGCTTGCAAATCTAAGCTACTCAATGGCAAAATATCTTCCAAGCTCGGACAATGCAGCTTGCTATTGAACCTATCTTCTAAGCTCCCTCAATGAAAATATCTTCTAAGGACTCGATAATGCACGCTTGCAATCTAAGCTCCTCAATGAAAAATATCTTTTCAAGCTCGATAATACAACTTGCAATTGAACTTATCTTCTAAGCTTCCTCAATGAAAATATCTTTCAAGCTCAACAATGCAGGCTTGCAATTGAACCTATCTTCTAAGCTCCTTAAATGAAAATATCTTCCAAGCTCGGACAAAAATGCAACTTGCAATCTAAGGCTCCTCATATGGCAAAATATCTTCCCAAGGCTCGATTAATCGCAAGCTTGTCAACCGTAAGCACCGAATAAATCACTTTGGTCATTCCCAAGCAACGGACACCAACAACTTGTCAAAAATAATTTTTTAGGAATGCTTCTTGGTGAAATCGTGGATAGCACGTACAAAATTATTTTGTCAATCTAAGCACGGACCTAAACAGCTATGATTAAAAAAAATTTTATTTGACTTAATTTCATCGTTTACACTATAAAATTCACAAAAACACCATACTTCGAAATATTCATTTCATCAATCTTTATTAAGCACATATGTTACCAAAATTCAAAATTTTATTGTGGTTTAAGGTTTTAAAAACTTCTCAATACATAGGTTTTAGGTCACATAAATTTAACCTCTAACCATGGGACGAATCGTATTTATAATCCTCAATAAATATTTCAGGATGTCCACACTGGAGGAACCCAGGTCTCATCAGAAATTCAAAACACGTGTTTATGGCGGTTCCATTTACTAAAAGCCTTTAACAAAACAGCAAATTTGATCATCACTTAGAGAAAGATGGGTATTAGATACCATGGCGATTGGCTTTAGTGCAAGTGGGAGATAGAAAGTACTATGCACATAACGAAATCATTATTTGAATTATGGAGTAGCATATACTTGGTAATCTTATTCGGTTATTAATAAAAGAATTTATTTATTAAAGGCATTTTTTTTATCTACATGATGTTGTTATATTAAATGTGATAAAACCCATAGTTTTTTGAGCAAATGATTTTAGAAATCATGATGGTGATCATGCTAATGGAGATCTTAAATTCTAGATAGCTCACAAACTAAAATCGTTTCCTAATCATTGGATTACTAAAAACAAAAGGGTATTAGTGAATACGGATAGATTAGTACATACGTGTTGTCTCGATGCTCCTTAGGAAGAAGATGGATTGATCTCATAATCATTTGTGCGGAGACACTAAAGCAAGTATGTAGGGTGCTTATTGGAGAATAAGTTCACTGAAATGTTGGGCTCGCTAAGGTAATTACCTAATGGAGTTTTACTCGGCTTGTTCCATATAGGAAATTCCTCTAGTGATAGTTAATACATACTGATCTATTGGAACTTGAGATCATCATAGTATCTTGTGGTATGATGAGTTATATCTTTGACATAGTCTCTTAAAGGACCTTTAGGGTATAATCAAAGGGTATTGATTGGGTTATAACAAGTTGTACAGGGAGATAGGTGATATGATCAAGACAAAGACTCTACCACATCTAGTAAAAGCTCGTGAATGTCCCTATATGATTTCGAATATTAAAATAACAACTTAGTATAGTTCCTTGGCCCAAGGCAAAAATAAAATTTAGAAAGGAGTTTATAATTTGCGATTAATTTAGAGTTGTGTATTTGGGAATCGGAAATACATATAAATTAAATAAAATAAGACTTGACAATAATTTCTATATCTTATAGTTTAATTGGGATAATTATATGGTTCAGAAGAGATTGAACTGTACGGTAACTGCAAAAAAATACACCCCCAAACAATTTCGGGGTCCCTTAAACCTCGGGCCTGGTGCATCACGATTAACATCATCTTCGTAACACATTCTTATAAACTAGTGCAGATATATATAGAACAGTACATTGTTTATCTCAAATGATTCTAACAACAACATTTTCCAAGGTCTTACAACCTTAATCTCAATACCTAACTTAATAACTCAAAAGTTTTTACAGAATCATTTTCATAAGATAACATAATAGTTATACGCATAATTAAATTAGCTCTTGAAACTTTTTCTCTTAGACTTGTGTACTTCCTGATAGCACTCGAGCTTAACTGAAATACTGTCATGACATAGCCAAAGAGTGCACCAATCTTAACACTTCTGCTCAGTAAGTTTAAATACAAGAAAGATATATCATGTGGTAAGCGAATAAGGTTGAAAAAAGAATAAGCTTTTGAATGTTTCAACAATATATAATAATTGTGGATAAGATACGATAATCAAAATTTCAATAAATGAATAAGCTGAACTCAATAACGGTTGACGTTGGCCAACTAATATGACACATGAACAAATTTGGTAATCAAGGTGATCATATCCTTTTCATACTAGGTAAACATTATGCAACTTGCTACTATGTGCGATTAAACAATAAATTTTATTGGATGTGGAATTAATTGACAATAGATTAAACCACTAGCAATGTTTGAGAAATATTAAACTCAAGTATTGAGTTAGGAAACATATAATAACGTAAGAAGGTTTATGGTTACGAAACTTGCCTTGGTGGTCCGATTACTGCTGCACACAATCTAATTTTAATCTCTTATGTAAGACCTAACATTTTATCAAGATTGATTTTTCAATCAGCATATCATATCATACCTTCATAAATACTACTACCTCTTATAAATAAATCATCTAACAATTTAGCCACATAAATCAAATTGTTAGATTAACACCCTCTAAAAACCACCAATATTATTATCGTCGCCGTTGATAATATTTCAACCACTTTTATCATCATCTTAAAAACTCTTGTCTAATATTATTAATTATTGTATAATATGTTTGTATTCATTTCTTATTTGTAAATCACTGTAATAATATCTTAGTCACTTACGAAATATTTATAATCATTTAATAATATTTTAATCACACTTTAAATACTTATTAATTATTTAATAATATTCAAATCACTCTACTAATATTATGTAATTATTTAATAATATTTCAACTCATTATCTAATATTATTAATTATTTAATTAATATTTTAATTCACTTTCAAATATTACTAACCCTTTAATAATATTTTGCATAACTTAATATTAGTTTATTATATGTCTTAATCATTTTACAAATTTTATTAATCCTTTAACTAATTATTTTAATCATCTTAATATATAATTTAATCTAATATTATTAATCCATTTAATAAATATTTTAATCATTTTTTAGACTCACGAAACAATTTTAATTTAATTGTTTGATCATGTTACTATTTAATTTAGTTAACATATATATTTGGTCATTACACATAATATTTTATTGAAAAATGACCAAATTAACCTAATATAAATTTTTTTCTTAATATATCATAATTTAAGAATGGTCATTAAGCAATAAAATCACATTTACACATTTTTTTAACTTAACATAACTTAATTTCTCTCATTTATTCTTAACTTAATCATAGGTATGAAAAATTACCAATAACAACTTTATTTATTTTTTTTATCTTTTAAGAAATATCAGTATATGATATTATTAATTCATAAAATATAATTTTCCTGTAATTTTTTAATTTTGTTTCCTATTTTTAAATAGGCTTAAAACAGTCCAAAATGGCTTACATTTATCATAAATTCTCCTTTTGTTCACAACAAATTCTGAAATTTTATCTACGATCAGACTCTATTAAACTACAATGATTACTGATTCCAGTTTAAATTTTAACAATTTTTTGGGTTGTATTCATTGAGGTTATAATAGTTTACGTTTAAAATCGTATGTTCTTATTAAAAAGCCATAACTACCTCTCAAGGACATCGAAACACTTCTCATCTTTGGACTAACACCTAGTTAACTTAATTATACTAGCATTCCACAAAAGACCAGAATTTTATATAAAGCATAAAAAAGTTGGCCGAAAATAGCCCAATGAAAGAAACTGGCGTAGGAGACTCATTTATTTTTTCTAGATTTTTGATACGGCTAGGAAGTGTTTTTTGGGCAAAAAATTACACCACGGTCGAAGTCCATTTAATATTTTTGGAGTGATTCCACTTTATGTCATCAGATAACTCATATATCTAACATCCCTCTTTGACAGATCACACAAAGAAGTTTTAGATTTCAAATGGTTAAATAGTCCAAAGTGGAACTAAAATTTAGGGGTTTTTTGTTTTATGGGTAAAAACTGTTTTTTGTATATCTTTGTTTTTCAAGCTTATCAACACATAAATTGGTAACATCCTAAGCATAAAAAATATCATAAAATCATGTAGATATACCTTACTTAATAATGGTTTTAAGATCATGCGTTCATGACATTTAAACATCCCAAAAACAACCACAAAAATAATCTATAGATCTAGCTAGGGTTTTGAGATAAGAACACTTTGAAACCTTCTTTTTAGATGATCCTTCTCCGTTCTTCCTTCAAGGGTGTTATGGAAAGCGTTTAATAAACAATCAAACTCTCCTCTCCTCCTCTACTTATTAAGTGGTGTGGCGCCCCAAATCCGGGTACTTGAAACCCGTATTTTGGTGCAATCACGATACCAAGTTCTTTCTTGTGAACTGGTTTAATATATTACAAAACGAATTATATTAATATCAGAGTTTGTCTATTCCCCAGGTATGGCAACCTTTAATTACATTCCTTTACATGGTTACATTATATATATGTTCACAATTACAAGAGACTAATTATTACCCCACAAATAACACCATTACAACTTATTCCTTCCCAAGCTTTTCCTTTCCATTGTCCTTGCCAGAGCCTTCTGGTTCGATCACAACCTTAGCTGGAAAACTATTTAAGTCAAGGCAAGAAATGAGTATTCTCAATTGCTCAGCAAAGTAATAAATTACAATTATAAATATTTGGCTCTGTATGAGCTTGAAAAACAAAGTAAAAAATGTTTTTCTTTGAGGACTACTTTCTATCACGAATCAATAGTGGGTTTGGAAGTCCATTTGAAACTATTTCTTAACAACATATCAAATCATTTTAAGGGGATTTCTTTGAAATAGCTGAACAAATAAGTCATTTCAAGTAACAAGAATTTTCTTGAATTTCATGCTGAATAATAAATCAAGGATGAAAGAGTTAAATTCTTTCGAGATTTCAATAATATCCAATTGATTAGGATGAAATAGAATACTGCAACAATATTCAATACAAAGGATTATTCCCAAATTTCATACTGAGTGATCACAATGGATCAAGAACTGCTAGAGGAATCGTCAGTTATTATTATTACTGACTACCTCAAGAGTAAGAGTTAGCTATAACAACTAATATTTACTCTTCTGCAAGTACGTAAGGGGATCAGCCTTATTGTACCCGAGACTATGCATATTTATCAAACATAGCGTGCGGTCGGGCTACCGACAATAAAGTTTCTCCTGATTTATTTTTCAGGGTTGTTCATCTCAGTCTTACATTATGAGTCCATACACATCAATATGGTTTGGATTGCTTTTAAAGAAATTACTTTGAGTTCAACATATTATAACAATTTTGATCTAGCTGAATCAAAATGACATATATCTTTAATAACGAATTAGTTCTAATAGTAGAACGTTTCATGCGATATCAATTAATATTAGTCTAGTCGGTCAAATAACTTAGATAATCTTTAAACTAGGTATACATACCGAAATTTAATAGTATGTATCAGAACTTGTCAACGAATTTCAAATTCAAGGGTAAATTGATAATGTACAATAGTTCATACAAGTGGGGACACTTGCATAACCGAACTTAAAAATACAAATTTTCAATATGAGTCATAGCAATTCAGTAATGAGATACTTTTAACAATGAACGAATCGAAGGAATTCGAAACTTATAATAATATAACAATTTGTACAAGTGAGGACACTTGCACAGAGAACAGAACAATTTTTAATTATAAATGCACTCACACGGAGACAATATCGAGATATTTGAAATCAATAGATAGCTTGAATAAAGTTTAAGAATACTTGCATAACATATGGATCCATTGTATAAAGTAAATGCAAGGGTTACGATAATTGCATAAACGAATAACAAAGATCATTATGGATATGAATAATTAACAATAATTATTCACGAACATGCTTTGAAATTGATAACTCATGTTCAGTTAGGAACTAGCATAACATATATTTGTTTGCACAAAATAAAAGTAGTGTGTAAGGTTTAGATACTTGCCTTGGTCGTTGACTACTGCTACACAATTTAATATGACTTCTTTCGTAAGACCTACAAGTCATAAGATTGATCTTTCAATCAGCAAATCATATTATACCTTATAATATCACTTCTTTATAAGTAAATTATCTAACATTCAACCACATAATCAAATATTGGATAACACATAACACCATATGCATTCATAATCTAAAACTAGCACACATCGAGTCTTTAACAGTGTTCAATATAGTATGCTGAGTGGTTTTCCACAAACAACCAACAAACTAGTTTTCGTCTCGTCTACACTGTTTTCACAGTGAGTTAGATCGGTTGCTACTTCGTATATACCTGCCGCTCCCTGAAGGAATTGTTTAGCCCAGATACTATAACATCGACTATTAAAGAGTACGACTGTACCACTACTTTATCATATATCTTATGAATTAACACTAAGTCTTTCATTATATAAGTCTTTCTTTATGATCCCAGTAGGTTAAGTACCCAATCTAGCAAAATGGATTTCAAATCGAGCAAACTAGATGGCAATCCAGCAAACTGGATTCCAATCTAGTAAACTGGATTCCAACCTGGATTACAATCCAGCACACTGGATTCAAAACTATTCAATTTCAGCCAACTATTTTCCAATCCAGTAACCTGGATTCGAACTATCCTACAATACAGCAAACTAGATTCGAACTAACTTATAATCCAGCAACCTTGATGCAACACTATTCAATTCAGCAAGCTGGATTCACACTATTCAGCAAACCTGGATTAAAACAGTTTTTCTCCCCTTTATTAAATAATTCATTTAATCATTCTAAAATGCATAAACATTATACTACCTTACAAATGACCAAAATCCTTATTAAAAATCTGTATATACCTATATAGATTTTTCAAGTCATAAAAACCCATTTTTTCAAATTTTTAACTTCACATAATTAATTTAAATCCATTTATCCATAACTTCATCATTTACATGAAAAATAGCAAACCATCTTCAAAATCATTTCTTTTCTAGAAATAGACTATATATAGTCCCCTTATGAAAATATATTTTTTTTTTTCCGAAATTTTAAAGTCCATTTACTATATTTAAATAGTCCAAAATAGCTAAATCTTGCTACATTTTTCATAAATCGAAATTGCATCCAAATATTCTGCAATTTTCAGGGTATGTTCCTGCTATATAATAATACTCCCAGTAATTATTTCATAATTTTTGGAGTTTAACCACAAAGAGTTATTCGGGGTATACTCTTGACAGTGGTTCTTCACGATAAAATCCATAACTTTCATCCTACATGGTTACAAAATCTTCAAATTTTTACAGGACTCACATAACTTCCCCATACTATCACCCCAAATTTTCCGAATTCTTAGAGTACAAAAAGTGGACGAATATGCCCCTGGATGTGAACCAGTCAGCAAGCTTTATTCGAGTTTTGTTCACTACCCCGGACTGTTTTGACTAAAACAGTCCCTACGAATTTTGTACCAATTATTTTTTAGTTCTACCACTTGAGTTTAGTAGTTAACTTATATATCTAGCATTACTCTTTGACGGATCGCAAAAAGAGTTTATAAAATTTCAAATGGTAACTATATAAAGTGGAAGAAGATTAGGGTTTTCTAACCCTTTTTAAAATGAACTTGTTTTCCTTATCTTTTTCCAAACTCTTAAACCCCCAAATAGGTTAGATCCAAATACAAAACACTTACTAATATATAGATCTAAGGTTTTAGACCTCAAGATCATAAACTTTATATCATACACTTTATTTAAAGTTGAAATTGGGTTATACCTTTGCTTTTATTTTCTTTCTCCCTTCTTCCTAGGCTTTGAATTATGGAACTTGAAGCTTGCAAAATCTCTCTCCCCTCACCTTTATGGCCACGACAACCCCTCTCTCTCTCTCTCTCTCTTCTTTTTTTTTGTTTAGCTAAATGGAAAGTGAGAGATGAGAGAGAAATAAGATGGGTTTTGTTTTACAAAACTAATTTACTTACAAAATTATAGATACATTAAGTATATCTATATATTATATCATAATTAGAAAGAACTCTAATCTTACAAACTTTAACAAGTGGTTGATGGGTCATCATGACTATTAGTACTTTTTTATTCATTCCTACAAGCAATCTATTAAAAATCAACAACTCACCATTTAGGACACCCATTTTGGGACACCATGTCGGCTGCCCTCTTCCATATTGCTTCATTTTTACTTTTTATTTTATTGCTTTAATGACTTAATTAAGTTGGTTAGGATATTTTCTAAGTGGGTCACTAATTGGGCTTTAATGAAATTCCTTTTGGGCTCATTTTTAACTAGTTTAGGCCACTAGTTTTTCTAAGTTAGTAATCAATGCTTGGTTACTAATTTAATTCAATGTTGGGCCAATTTAATTAGTCTAAACATTAATTATCCAAGTCCATGATTAATTAAATGAGTGGGCTTGGTTAGTAAACTAATTAGGCTAGTTCACTAGTTTTTTCTTACTAATTGGACTATTAAAATTAATCATTCATATATATCACATAATTCTCGTTAATTAATGCCCATATTAATTAATGTACAAAATTTATTCACTTACTATATTCACTTTAACTAAATATTTAATTAACTAACTATCTTACCAATTGTTTAATATTAATATTCTTAGGTTAGTCCACTAATTTAAATAACTATTAGTGGGCCCTACTTAACTAACAATTAGTCACATACATTATCCACATAATCATAATATGTTTATCATCATTGATAAATAATTATTATACCTATTTGAACCATATATTGTAAATGCATACATTCAAATATAATCAATACTTATATTTAGTATTCGAATTTTCTTAAGGAAATAAATTCTTATTACTCACAATACACATACATTCATTTTAAATACAATTATAACAATAATTGTATTAATCATTAAAATTCATAATCATAGATCAAATTAGGTTTTGCTCAGCCCTTTATCTTTGTTTTATTTACCATAGTTAGTCAATTTAAAATAAATTGACTAGTCTTGCAAATTCATATCATAGAGAAATAATCATAGTAATAATAATAATATTAATAATCATTTCTTAAAAATATACATTTAGTATTTAAATAATATAGTAATCATATTTTTATAAATAATCATATATCTTTAATATAAAAATTAATTTATTAATCGAATATAATTTATAATTATCAACTATTTATTTAATAAGAAATTTACTTGAAACCATATATGAAATAAATATATATGTACATATTACCTGTTCACATTCATTTCCTTGCACACATTCCCATACTTGCTTTAATATATAATAAAAATAATTTTATTATATAAAAAAAAATTATATGTAAAATTTCTTATTTTAATATATCAAAATCCTTTGGGTTATTACAACAAGCCCACAACAACCCCCTTTGCTCTCATTCTCACTCAATTTTTATTTTATTTTTATTTTTTTTTCATACGGTATTTTAAGTTTTGCATAATTTTTGGGTAAAGGTTTAGGAAGAGAGTATTTATAAGAATTTACTAGGTGACCTTTGATCTTCCTCCAACTCTTCATATTCTTCATCAAATGGATTTCAAGAAGAAGTTGAAAGGTTTTTTTAGAATTTTGAAAGGTTTTCTTGAATTTCAAAGGTTTCTCTTTTCTTTTTCCTTTTCTTTCTTCACCATCCGTTGGTATTCTTCTTCCTTTGCTTGATAATTTTGTTGAATTGTCTTTCTCTTTCCTCCAATTTGATATTATCAGCAGCCCTCATGGGTCCACCTTCATTAATTACTCCTAATTTATCTATTTAATGTCCATTTGACCATTTCAGATACTAAAAATCAATTTTTTCGAACTTACAGTCGATTCCTACTAATTTTGACGTTCTTAACGTCATGGGAATATCCGTTTCTTCAAATTCATCTCTGAATTCCGAGTTTGACTTTTTACCGAAAAGTCAACAGTTAATTTTTTAGACCAAAAAGTCAACCCAGACACATTTTATGTTTCTAGTCTATTCTTACTAATTCTGACGTTCTGGACTCAAATATCTAGTTCGCATCTCAAAATTCTATTCCGAACTCAAATTCGAGTTTTTACCTTAATAATTCAAATTATATTATTTTATAATATAATTTCAAGTTAATCTCAATTAATTAATATTAATTAATTTTCTTCGCCTTCATACTTCATTTTTTAATTAATTTCATCCACTTTCTTTAAGAGTTTAATTAACTATTAAATCTTATTTTCCTAATATATGTATATATTTCACATATATATATACACATTTAGTACATTACATAAAATCACATATTTCACATTATATGAAACACATATACATATGTGCAAATCTACTTCATCCCTTAATAAGAATTTTATTTATTAAATTCTTATTTTAAAATTTTAAAATATTTCGGATATTACATTCATCCATTCTTCTAAGAATTTCGTCCTCGAAATTAAGACATAGTCATCTCTATTCATTCTACTCATCTATTTTCAAATCTAGGTTTTATTATTTAAAACTTTATTTAACTGTTCGAGATCTTATTTACAAGTTTCATAAATTTTTGGGTTATCACATTCACCCCATCTTCTAAGAATTTCGTCCTCGAAATTATAGCATATTAATTTTTGCTCATTCTATTGATCAAAACGAGGTTTTCATATTAGCCTTTATTCTTTTCTTCTCTAAAAGCTTCTCTTTTAGTCATCGCATTCCACGACCACTTCTTTCTAAGAAGTTCACATTTTTTAAACTTTCAATTTCCAGTACCACGGAATATCTTTCAAGAGTCTTCAACAATTGTTCAATAATTGTGAAGTAGCTTAAATAACTTGGAAATGAATAAAAATTTCCTTCAAATACTTTTTATGCTGAGGGGTCTAAAGACCATGAACATACTGTAAGGAATCAACCACTTGATTGCCTACTCATCTATTTTCAAATCTAGGTTTTATTATTTAAAACTTTATTTAACTGTTCGAGATCTTATTTACAAGTTTCATAAATTTTTGGGTTATCACATTCACCCCATCTTCTAAGAATTTCGTCCTCGAAATTATAGCATATTAATTTTTGCTCATTCTATTGATCAAAACTAGGTTTTCATATTAGCCTTTATTCTTTTCTTCTCTAAAAGCTTCTCTTTTAGTCATCGCATTCCACGACCACTTCTTTCTAAGAAGTTCACATTTTTTAAACTTTCAATTTCCAGTACCACGGAATATCTTTCAAGAGTCTTCAACAATTGTTCAATAATTGTGAAGTAGCTTAAATAACTTGGAAATGAATAAAAATTTCCTTCAAATACTTTTTATGCTGAGGGGTCTAAAGACCATGAACATACTGTAAGGAATCAACCACTTGATTGCCCCTTTTAGGTTACTATTTTAGAAGTTTGTACTTGAGGGGATTAGCCTCTCGTACTCTATGTATATGCATAACATTCAACTCTGACTGCATTGGATACTTATAGTCCCCCATTAAGGGTTGTAATCTGTCAGTAGTACATGAGGGGATCGACCTCTCGTACACTATGTATATGCATAACATTTAACTCTGCGTGTATCTTATTTCAGATACTTAGGAAACTCCCTTATATAGGGTTTGTTCTCTCAGCCATTTTGATAAAATATTTCACTATCCATCTAGTCGAAACAATTAGCTTGGACCTTTACTAATAATTCGAACATCAATCGAAAGATTTGTCTAGCCACTTTAGTTGGCATTGAGTTATCTTTAAATGGTTTAAAATTCTGAAAATTATTTTATGACGTCATGATATCGGACTGTATTTATAATCCGTTGAGGATTCCGTCATTTGGTGACTTTGTCATACTACATCATACCATAGTGGGTTGACGATACTATGATCACATCCAATACTAGGTTACTCTGTATTGATGACTCCATCATTTGTCATTCTACACAAAGTTTAATGATGCATTGATGACTGTTAAAAATACATTTTGATATTTTTCAAATCATCTTTGTCTTAGCCGAAACAAATAGCATAGACATATGAATCATAGGACCTTTTTAAAACTTATTGGTTCAAAAATTGATCCAACATATTGAAAACACAAAAGTGCAAAAATCAGCACGATGTTAATAAATTCGAAATCTAGTATAGCTAGAGGATTTAGAATACCTACGCTTCTACCATCAACTCCAATTTTTTCCCCTTTGCCTAATAATTCTATCTATTTCTATTATCCTTAAAGTTTACTATACTAAAATCCTCAGATCTCAATACACAACTTTTCTATACCCCAGTACAGTTCATCAAACTTACCACACGTTATGAGTTTAAGAACTTACCACAATCATATGAGTTTAGGAACTTATCCTAGTCAGACCAAAATCGTCCATTCGCTGAGGGGTTCCACCATACGATTATAAGTCACGAACTTACCATACGTATGAGTTTAAAGAACTCGCACCTAATTTTAATATTCTCTAACTATCAAATATAAATATAAGAAAAGAATCACCTTCTCGTCATACGTATAGTAATAGCGCGATACCAACATTGCAATGAATTGTCAATATAGGAAGCTAAGTGGTTGTCAAACCAAACACAATCCCCTACCCATATAAGGAATTGGTCAACTCGGCCACTAATCAATATAGGAAGCTAAGCGGTTGTTACCCCAAACACAAATTCCCTGCCCATACAAGGAATTATTCAACTCAACCACTATATCGATATAGGAAGTTAAGTGGTTCTTAAACCAAGCACAAATTCCTCGTCCATATAAGGAATTGTTCAACTCAAGCACTAACATGAGTCCTCGATTGAAATCCCACACAATCCTAATTTTCTCTTTACTCAATACGAATTTTGCTTTAATCCGTATCTTAGCATTTACGACTCTTTCCTGAGTTTACATCGTACTATTTCATAGTACATTCTCTTTATAGTGTCAGGCTGTATCATTCCAATCACTTAACATATCATATGTTATTAAACAATTTAATCTGATCGTGTCGTGATCTTATTTTGTAATTATTTCTTCTTATCCTTAAGATCGTTTTATTCTACGATCTTTTTATTCTTCTCTTTAATCATATTATATTATGATTTTATTCACACTTTTCATCTTATAGACATCGTCTATTTATCTTTACTTTTCATCTTTATTAGTTGAGTCAGGTAACTCCGAATTCTTATCTTTATATCTCTTCAAGATTCTTCTTTGAATCTTCTTGATTTATTTTCTTCATTACTTAATAATGAATTTTCTAAATTCATCTCTTAGCACTAAAACTCTATCCGAGTTTATTCCTCATCATCCTTATCATCATTTCTACGATTATAGCCTAAGGTACTCCTACCTAAGGTTTATAACCTATCAGCTCTGATACCAACTTGTAACACCCCCAAATCCAGGTCCCTTAAACCTCGGGCCTGGTGCGTCACGATACATCATCTTCGTACACATTCTATAAACTAGCGCGGAATATATAAACATACATTGTTTATATCCAATGATTCTACAACATTTTCCAAGGTCTACAACCTTAACTCAATACCTACCTTAATAACTCAAAAGGTTTACATTATCATTTTCATAAGATAACATAATAGTTAACGCATATTAAATTACTCTTGAACTTTTTCTCTTGACTTTGTCCTTCTTGAAGCACTCGAGCTTAACTGAAATACTGTCATGACATAGCAAGAGTGACCAACTACTTTGCTCAGTAAGTTTAAATACAAGAAAGATATATCATGAGTGAAAAAGAATAAGCTTTTGAATTTTCAACAATATATAATAATTGTGGAAGAACGATAATCAAATTTTAATAAATGAATAACTGAATCAATAACGTTGAGTGGCCAACAATGACCATGAACAAATTTGGTAATCAAGGTGATCAGCCTTTTATACCAGGTAAACATATGCAACTTGCACTAAGTGCGATTAAACAATAAATTTTATTGATGTGAAATAATTGATAATAATTAAACCACTAGCATGCTTGAAAATATTAACTCAAGTTTGAGTTAGGAAACTTATAAAAGTTTATGGTTAGGAACTTGCCGTGTTCGTCGATTACTGCTACGCAATCTAATTTAATCTCTTATGAAAGACCTAACATTTATAAGATTGATTTTTCAATCAGCATATCATATCATACCTCATAATACTACTACTTTATAAATAAATCATCTAACATTTACCCACATAATCAAATGTTAGATAACACCTTAAACCATCAATATTATTATCGTCCGTTGATAATATTTCAACCACTTTACCATCATCTTAAAACTCTCGTCTAATATTATTAATCATTTAATAATATTTTAATTCATTTCTTATTATTAATCACTTAATAATATCTTAGTTGTAGACACCCAAATTTTGCGTTCCCTATACTAACCGTGACAGGAGGGCAAAATCGTCAATTGAACCGGCTTGTGGGAGCGAAGGAATGGGCACAAGTGCGAACGCTCAACACCACCGCGATGATTGGCGACCAAAGCTGACGTGACAATAAGGCCGTCCGAAACGAGCATTCCCGAATGAGGTGGCACGTCTCTCAGAAATTCCCGGACTGCAAAATACAAGCCTGTCAGCGAAAATCGACGTTACGGCACGAAAGTCGAGGCGTGGCACGAAAATCAAGAAAGTCAAATCGTCCAGCCGCGGATTGATCTGTGGCCAATAAGTGCGCCTTTTGAAAACACGGAACTCGAAACCAGGTGAGTGGAAGGCAGGCGGCTGGCTTTGGCCAGCCTATTTCTGTGAGGCCCCCAAATCCTGGTCCCTTGAACCTAGGACTTGGTGCGTCACGATACATCATATTTACAATTATTGCGGAAGATATAAACATAAATTGTTTATACATTAAACTTTGCTACATATCCCAAGGTCTATAACCTTTATTTTAATACATATTTACCTTTAGATTCACAAAAGGTTTACAATATATCATTTACATCAGATAATTAATTTGGTTATCATGCATAACCATCTAATCTTGTCCTTTGCTTTTGTACTGTCTTTCCTCGAACGTTCGCCTTAGATCTGAAATTTGTTATCATGATATAGCAAGGGTGAGCAACTACTTTGCTCAGCAAGTTTAAGTACAATAAAGATATATCATGATTGAAAGAATGAATAAGCTTTAGAACTTTTCAACAATATAATAATTGTGAAAGAGCATGAATCAGAATTTCAATAATTGAATGACTGAATTCAATAATAAGGGGTGTCAATAATGACCATGAACAATTTAACTGAACCTTATGGTAATGAAGGTGATCAGCCTTTCATACCTGATGAACATATGCAATATGCACTAAGTGCGAATCAATAATCATAGTTGTGGGAAAATCAACAATAATTATCCACTAACATGCTTGAAAGATAATAACTTGAGTGTGAGTTAGGGAAACTTGCTCAATATAAAAGTTAAGTAAGATGGAACTTGCCTGTACCGTCGATTACTGCTACGCAATTTAACTTATTCTCTTATGAAAGACCTATCAGTTATAAGATTGATCTTTCAATTAGCAACACATATACCTCATAACACTACTTCTAATATTTAAGCACATAAGCAAATATTAGATAGCACCTTACACGTTCATAATTCTAAAACTAGCACACATCGAGTCTTTAACAGTGTTCAATATAGTATGCTGAGTGGTTTCCCACAAACAACCAACAAACTAGTTTCCGTCTTGTCTACACTGTTTTCACATTGAGTTAGATCGGTTGCTAGTTCGTATATACCTCCGCTCCCTGAAGGAATTGTTTAGCCCAGCTACTATACATCAACTATTAAAGAGTACGATTGTACCACTATTTTATTATAAACTGTATGACTTGACACTAAGTCTTTCATTTTATAAGTTCTTCTTTATAATCCATTAAGCCTGAAAACCTAATTCAGTAAGTTGGATTATCTAAACATACTAATCCAGCAACCTGGATTCGAACTATCCTACAATCCAGCACCCTGGATTCACTAATTCAGTAAACCATATTTACCAATTCAGCAAGCCAGATACTACAATCCAGCAAGTTGGATTCAACTGTAAATTCCTATTTTAGTTGACATTTAACAGTCGGTTAAATGTTTAAAGCTTTACTTGACTTCGTATTGAGAGCCTCTCATTCCATATAATTGATTAAGGTTAATTATGTAACCTTTTATATCAAGTCCCTTTATAACTGTCTTCGATTGCTACTTAACATTTAGTTAAGTCTTAAATCTTATCTTTACATCACGTTGGATGTATAATTATCGTTAACAATATTAAGGTTAACGTTCGTCTTATCCTTCTTTAAAGTTCTCTTTTGATCGACACTTAACGTTTGGTTAAGTAGTCTTAGTCTGAAGTTACATTATATCAATGTATTATCTTCATTAAAGTTAATTAAATAACTCTCCCATCTTGCCTTTAGGCAACTTCTTTTTAATGTGTACTTAACACTTTAGCTAAGTTCTTATACTCTTGTATTCACCTCCTTCACATGTTTATTAGGTTGATAGAATAATTACCTCAGCATTCAAGTCATCATTTAACTTCATATTATACCCTCAAGGTATTTCTCTCAAATAATACTTAACATGTAGTTAAGTCCTTATCAAATGTCTCCACATCGTTTTGGATGTATATTAGATTAATTAAAAAAAAAAATCTTTAATCAAGCTTTCGCTTAACTTCTCCCATTTATACTTAACATATAGTTAAGTATTTAAACTTTTAAAATATAACACATTTGGTTAATCTTTATCTCACTATTCCAGATTTACACTTTATAATACCTAGAATGGTAATTAGTAGGTTCAGAACGCTTTACGGTTCATAAAACGCAAGCCCGACACCTTTCGTTCGCATCCGGTCGAGCAACATCTTCAAAACGCCCATTTTGACCTTTTTCCAAAATCTAAAATTTTAGTTTTTATTACATAAAATTGTAGCATTATCCTTAAGCTTTTTAAAACATCTTGAATTATCAAATTTGGACTTCGTACGCAAAAGTTATGCTTATTTTAGTTTTGGATGTCAAAATCACATTGCCTAGCTCGTGAATTTTAGACCCAACCTCGCTTAAACAGTCATAACTTGTTCGTTATTTACAATTTTTGGGTGATTTCAGCGGCCACGCGAAGCTAACTTCCGTATCTACAATTTTTTCCTACTGAAATATTTCCAGTTCCCAACACAACAATACAGAAATCGCACATAAAGGGGGCTGACCCCGAATTTCGCTGGACAGCTTTGCCTATTACTTAGATTGGCCATAACTTTTTGCTCCGAAGTCGGAATTGGTCCGTTTCGGAGTCTATGGAAAGCTTATACAGTGCACAATAACATACCAAAAGCCCAAAATTTTCTAGCAACTCTAACTAACCCCGAAATTTCTATTTTTGGGCAGCAGCTTTATTATTGTTTCCAACAAGAGATTGTTTTATTACAACTTTCATATTTTGTTCATTTCATAACATTTTTGAGCTATTTCAAAGAGCTTTTGCTCAATACTTAAAGATCTAGCACAACCAATAAACAAATCACAAATACTAACCATGGATTTCAAAATAATCAACATAGATTATAACTATTTAACAAAACATTTTCCGGAAGGAACAAAAAAATCATTTACTTAATTTTTCCCCAAACTTCCAACATCATCTAACATATATAAACAAGTTATACCACATAACTCTAGATTCAACCTTTTCATAAGGTTTTCATCAACAAGATCCCAAAAATCTCATGGATCTAACATAATAGTATATAAAAACTTTAACTAGAAAAATAAGAATTTCTTTTACCTTCCATTAGATTTCTTCTTCTTTCAATTTCCATGGTTTCCTTTTCTCTCTCTTCTTTCTCATCTTCTTTCGGTCGATCTTCTTTCTCTCTCTCTCTCCATTTTCCTTCCTTTGATTTTCACCCGAAGCTCTCTCTCTCTCTATCTATTGATTTCTTTTTTTTTCTTATCTTCTCTCTCTTTCTATTCTTCCTTATTCTCTTCCTTCTTTATCCTTATCTTATCTCTTTAGTTAGATTGCAAATCTAGAGTAACCCAATTAGATGATGACACATAAGCTTCAAATTCCCTTTCTTTTTCCCAATTTATGATTTATTTTAATAACCTTATTAAGCCCCACAAATGACCTTAATACCCTTCCTTAATTGGGTTAAAGATTGGGCTCTCATTTAATTCATTTGGGCTTTCCAATTTATTTGCCTGGGCCACTAAAAATCAAACTTAATCAAATTAATTATTATCATTGTTAGGCCACTAGCTAATTAAATTATTGGGTTCCCCAAATGTGTTGGTTAATTAAATTCAAATGGACTAATTTAATTCATTTACACACCAAACATTCGAGTCCATAATAAATTAATTAAGTGGGCTCAATGATTTAAATCAATTGAGATAATCCACTAATAAATTACTAATTAGACTATTACATAATTCTCATTAATACACATATTAATCAATGTACAAAAATTTATTTTCTTACTATATTCACTTTAATTGAATATTTAATTATCTTATTATCTTATCAATTATTTGATATAAAAAATTCTTAGGTTAGTCCACTAAATTAAATAACTATTACTGAGACCTACTTTAACTAACAATGATTTGGGCCATGTAAATTAGTATGGTTCACCACTTTTAATCTTTTATACCTAATATATAATTAGGTTACAAGACCTTCATTTATTTGTTTATATAAATAACAAATATAAACAAACACATAATATCCATATTCATTTACTCACATATTAACACCAACTAATTGAGATAATAAAATAAATTTCTTAAATTAAGTCATTAGTATATAATTAAAATACTAAGACTACTAGATAAAAATAACCCTTTAGGTTATTTAATTCCAATGCCTAATTTATAATATTAGGCTACCAAACTTTTTCCTCAATTCTCTTTCATTACTAGAATAATTAACTTATTTAGTTCACATAACACATATTCATTCATATTTCCTTACAATTGGAAATTTATTCAATAAATAAGATATTTCACTTAAAACAATATTCCCTCTTTATTAAAATAATTCAATGCTAGAATTTATTTTAATATCCTTTATTTAAAGTATACAATACTTATGTATACTTAAACTAACTATTTTCTTTTTCCTTCTCTAAATTGTTCTTAACAATTTAACTGTAATAAATATAATAATATAGTTACTACATTAAACACATACACACTTTACATCCAATAACGTAATACATGATTTCTTTAATAAAAAAGTGGTTATACCTTAAGTATATTTAATACCACAAATTTAAAATAATTTATAGATTATTTAACTAACATCGATAGATAAATTTTACCCATCTCCTTTCTTTTAAATAAATTGCCCCTACAATTTATTTACATACAATAACTAAATATATATAATAATAAAATATTTTTTAAGCATAAAAGTCACATATTGCATAGTTCGAATTCCCGTATGCAACACACTAACACATAACATATCATTTAATAAGAATTTTATTTATTTAAATTCTTAATTTAATATATTTCAAAAATTTGAAATATCACATTCTTTCAAAGGTTAACCCATATAGGTTTTTCTCGAAAATTTTAATTATTCCTCTTATTCAAATTCCCTACATTAATTACACTAGTTAATTACCTAATGATGATCACCCTTCTCGTTTGCCAATCAAGGCCAACATTCAAGCTATGTTAATTCATAACATAGTTTTATCTTGTTTCTCATTAATTAACCTAATTAATTACTCATCTAGGCTTGGATCATTACCATCCTACCCTTCATCCTACACTTTCTATTTATGGAAGGTCTCTGACCTCTTCTTATTGGTGGACATCTATACATCACAACTTTCCTTTTATAGAGAATTCTCAAACTTTCTATTTATGGAAAGCTTCTCCTCTCGTATTTTTGAATAGTAAATACGCTCTTATACTCCATATAAAGGCTATTCGGGAATGTGAAAATTCGAAAAGCGAAGAAGCGTTTCTCGCGTGAATAGTGTTTCCCGCGTTATTTTCTAAGAAAATATTTTTCCTCTACGATTCATTAATGCTTATATCGTATCACATAACACATTGATTAGATCGCAGAAATCCATCTTTATTAATCACTTAAAATCATAATACACAAATATGTCATTGCTTCTTTAAACTTTCTACTTATGGAAAGTTTCTGGGGTAGCTTCTCTAACCCCATCTAGCTTATACATGTTTGTATACCCATATATCTCTGTATACCACCTTATCAATTCTAGGGTTTCAATCCCTTACACATCGTTTCACACATTTAATTTCTAACACAGAGATTAGGTTAAAGTGTTTAATCATCTCTACACAATCATCTTCTTCAAAACTAGGTTTTAAACTCAACCCTTATAAGGATTCCATCATCAGAATCACTACTACCGAAACGCTCAAGTTCGGTTAACTTCTAAACTCTTGCGACATTTATTTCATCGCATAGACTTATTGAATACGTCCTCAATTCATATAAGTTCTTTCAAAACCAAAGAAAATATTGAGTCATTTCTCTACACATTTCTCTGTTAACAATCTAGGTTTTTGACTTTAACCTTTATACAATATTTGAGACCTTATTTACAAGTCTCATAACTATCCAGGATATTACATTCACCCCTTCTTCTAAGAATTTCGTCCTCGAAATTACATCATACTCATCTCTACTCATTCTATTCACCAAACTAGGTTTTCAAATCAACCATTACATTCTCACTTTAATAACTACTAAACTCTTTCCTTCTTTAAAGATTTCTCTTTATTCGTCACATTCTATAGTCATTCTTCTCTAAGAAGTTCACACCTTCTAAACTTTTGACTTCCCAAAATAGTGAAATATTTTTCAGGAGTCTTCAACAATTGTTCAATAATTGTGAAGCAGCTTGAACAAACAGGAAATAAAATATTCCTTAAAAACTTTTCATATTATGCTGAGGGGTCATAAAGACTATGACCACAGAGGTTTACGGGTATTACTACCCCTACCGATTTCAATTATGAAAAAGGTAATCTACCCCTGCTGGGGGCCATAAAGAACATGAAAATTGAGGTTTACGGGTATTACTACCCCTACCGATTTCTATTAAGAAAAAGGTAATCTACCTCCGTACGCTAGGTGATCAGCCCTTTGTACTCTGACGTTGTGCACAACTTTCTAGCTAAACGACTATATGCGTTTGCTTGACCACCATAGGGTCAGTCGGGATTTTTTTCGACATCGAATACCCTAATAATAGGGTTGTTCACCTCAGCTTACTACAAAATTCCTCACCAAAACAATTTGGTTTGGCATAAATTCTCAAGTAATGCTTGCATAAACATATTTCGACATTTGTCTAGCCGAATCAAATAGCATCGACTCATTTCATAAAATAATTCTTGAATGTCAAGAACTTGTAATTTCAAAAGTATTGTTATGTTTACAGAACTTGTACTGAAACATGGATTCCTGAGTCTCACCATAGTAACTCTATGTGCAACAGGAATTTCTTAACAGTTCATGTAAACTAAAAATCATTTTAAAGACGTAATAATGCTGCACTGTTGCAATCAGTGTGTTAGGATTCCGTCATTTTATCATCTCCACACCACGGCTTTAATGGTAAGTGATGATTAAATACATTTTGAAGTTTTCAAAACAAGCTTTGTCCAGCCAACACAACTAGCATGGACATACTTCATAAAACGGTTCATATAACTAAAATTCATTTATAGGACGACATAATGCTGCACTATTGTAACAGTGTGTTAGGATGCCGTCATTTATCATCTCAACACCACGCTTTGAAATGGTGCGTTGACGATTTTAAAATACATTTTGATGTTAAAATAATTTTTGTCTAGCTGAGCCAAGTAGCGTAGACATACAAATGACAAGACTTTTCAAAGGCGTATAAGTGCGAATATAAGCACGATTTAGGATCTAGCATAGCTAGAAGATTGGGAATACCTAGAATCCTCAATCATCTTCAATTTATCATCTCAACTTTACTTAAAATCTCTATTCATTCTACAAATGTTCGCCCATCACTTAGAACTCTTAAATCACACTTTAATTTATAACCCTCTTTTATAGTCTGTAATGATATACCACAAACACTGTTCATCGAACTTACCACACATTATGAGTTTAGGAACTTGCCACAATAATACGAGTTTAGGAACTTGTCCTAGCAATACGTAGTCCAAGAACTAATCAGGGACTGTCCATACGCTTAGGGGTTCAAAAACATACCATATGATTATGAGTCACAAACTTACCATAAGCGTGAGTTTTAAGAACTCGCACCTAATCTTACATCATCTACCTATTCGTTATACACATGAGAAAAGAATCACCTTCTCAACATACATATAGCGAATAGCGCGACACACACCAGGTTCCAATGATTATCAATATAGGAAGCTAAGTGGTTGTCGAACCAAACACAATCCCCTGCCTATACAAGGAATCGTACAACTCAACCACTAACACGAGTCCTCAATTTAAAACCCACATAATCCTAATCTTATCTTGCTCCTTGCTCAACACAAACTTTTAATTCGTATCTCATCATTTATAACTCGTGAGTTTTATCTTCGTACTATCCTCTAGTACCTTTTTTGTACAACAATTCTGCTATAAAGTTTTCAATCATTCGATTAATCATCTATCATTCCATGGCTTAATTAGATCACGTTGTGATCTTTCTTATAATCGTATTATATTACGATTCTTTTCTATCTCATGATCGTTTTGCTTTGCGATCTTCTTATCTTTCACTTTAATCATATATTATGATTTTTTTAAGCTTTTCATCTTTACTACTAGAGTCAGGTAACTCCAGATTCTTATCTTTATAACTTTTCAAGATTCTTCTTTGAATCTCAATTATCATTTTCTTTAATTAATAATGAATTTCCAAAATTAATCTCTTAGCACTTAAACTCTATTTGAGTTTATTCCTTATCATCCTTATCATCATTTTTACGGTTATAGCCTAAGGTACTTCTACCTAAGGTTTATAACCTATCAGCTCTGATACCAACCTGTGAGGCCCCCAAATCCTGGTCCCTTGAACCTAGGACTTGGTGCGTCACGATACATCATATTTACAATTATTGCGGAAGATATAAACATAAATTGTTTATACATTAAACTTTGCTACATATCCCAAGGTCTATAACCTTTATTTTAATACATATTTACCTTTAGATTCACAAAAGGTTTACAATATATCATTTACATCAGATAATTAATTTGGTTATCATGCATAACCATCTAATCTTGTCCTTTGCTTTTGTACTGTCTTTCCTCGAACGTTCGCCTTAGATCTGAAATTTGTTATCATGATATAGCAAGGGTGAGCAACTACTTTGCTCAGCAAGTTTAAGTACAATAAAGATATATCATGATTGAAAGAATGAATAAGCTTTAGAACTTTTCAACAATATAATAATTGTGAAAGAGCATGAATCAGAATTTCAATAATTGAATGACTGAATTCAATAATAAGGGGTGTCAATAATGACCATGAACAATTTAACTGAACCTTATGGTAATGAAGGTGATCAGCCTTTCATACCTGATGAACATATGCAATATGCACTAAGTGCGAATCAATAATCATAGTTGTGGGAAAATCAACAATAATTATCCACTAACATGCTTGAAAGATAATAACTTGAGTGTGAGTTAGGGAAACTTGCTCAATATAAAAGTTAAGTAAGATGGAACTTGCCTGTACCGTCGATTACTGCTACGCAATTTAACTTATTCTCTTATGAAAGACCTATCAGTTATAAGATTGATCTTTCAATTAGCAACACATATACCTCATAACACTACTTCTAATATTTAAGCACATAAGCAAATATTAGATAGCACCTTACACGTTCATAATTCTAAAACTAGCACACATCGAGTCTTTAACAGTGTTCAATATAGTATGCTGAGTGGTTTCCCACAAACAACCAACAAACTAGTTTCCGTCTTGTCTACACTGTTTTCACATTGAGTTAGATCGGTTGCTAGTTCGTATATACCTCCGCTCCCTGAAGGAATTGTTTAGCCCAGCTACTATACATCAACTATTAAAGAGTACGATTGTACCACTATTTTATTATAAACTGTATGACTTGACACTAAGTCTTTCATTTTATAAGTTCTTCTTTATAATCCATTAAGCCTGAACACCTAATTCAGTAAGTTGGATTATCTAAACATACTAATCCAGCAACCTGGATTCGAACTATCCTACAATCCAGCACCCTGGATTCACTAATTCAGTAAACCATATTTACCAATTCAGCAAGCCAGATACTACAATCCAGCAAGTTGGATTCAACTGTAAATTCCTATTTTAGTTGACATTTAACAGTCGGTTAAATGTTTAAAGCTTTACTTGACTTCGTATTGAGAGCCTCTCATTCCATATAATTGATTAAGGTTAATTATGTAACCTTTTATATCAAGTCCCTTTATAACTGTCTTCGATTGCTACTTAACATTTAGTTAAGTCTTAAATCTTATCTTTACATCACGTTGGATGTATAATTATCGTTAACAATATTAAGGTTAACGTTCGTCTTATCCTTCTTTAAAGTTCTCTTTTGATCGACACTTAACGTTTGGTTAAGTAGTCTTAGTCTGAAGTTACATTATATCAATGTATTATCTTCATTAAAGTTAATTAAATAACTCTCCCATCTTGCCTTTAGGCAACTTCTTTTTAATGTGTACTTAACACTTTAGCTAAGTTCTTATACTCTTGTATTCACCTCCTTCACATGTTTATTAGGTTGATAGAATAATTACCTCAGCATTCAAGTCATCATTTAACTTCATATTATACCCTCAAGGTATTTCTCTCAAATAATACTTAACATGTAGTTAAGTCCTTATCAAATGTCTCCACATCGTTTTGGATGTATATTAGATTAATTAAAAAAAAAAATCTTTAATCAAGCTTTCGCTTAACTTCTCCCATTTATACTTAACATATAGTTAAGTATTTAAACTTTTAAAATATAACACATTTGGTTAATCTTTATCTCACTATTCCAGATTTACACTTTATAATACCTAGAATGGTAATTAGTAGGTTCAGAACGCTTTACGGTTCATAAAAACGCAAGCCCGACACCTTTCGTTCGCATCCGGTCGAGCAACATCTTCAAAACGCCCATTTTGACCTTTTTCCAAAATCTAAAATTTTAGTTTTTATTACATAAAATTGTAGCATTATCCTTAAGCTTTTTAAAACATCTTGAATTATCAAATTTGGACTTCGTACGCAAAAGTTATGCTTATTTTAGTTTTGGATGTCAAAATCACATTGCCTAGCTCGTGAATTTCAGACCCAACCTCGCTTAAACAGTCATAACTTGTTCGTTATTTACAATTTTTGGGTGATTTCAGCGGCCACGCGAAGCTAACTTCCGTATCTACAATTTTTTCCTACTGAAATATTTCCAGTTCCCAACACAACAATACAGAAATCGCACATAAAGGGGGCTGACCCCGAATTTCGCTGGACAGCTTTGCCTATTACTTAGATTGGCCATAACTTTTTGCTCCGAAGTCGGAATTGGTCCGTTTCGGAGTCTATGGAAAGCTTATACAGTGCACAATAACATACCAAAAGCCCAAAATTTTCTAGCAACTCTAACTAACCCCGAAATTTCTATTTTTGGGCAGCAGCTTTATTATTGTTCCAACAAGAGATTGTTTTATTACAACTTTCATATTTTGTTCATTTCATAACATTTTTGAGCTATTTCAAAGAGCTTTGCTCAATACTTAAAGATCTAGCACAACCAATAAACAAATCACAAATACTAACCATGGATTTCAAAATAATCAACATAGATTATAACTATTTAACAAAACATTTTCCGGAAGGAACAAAAAAATCATTTACTTAATTTTTCCCCAAACTTCCAACATCATCTAACATATATAAACAAGTTATACCACATAACTCTAGATTCAACCTTTTCATAAGGTTTTCATCAACAAGATCCCAAAAATCTCATGGATCTAACATAATAGTATATAAAACTTTAACTAGAAAAATAAGAATTTCTTTTACCTTCCATTAGATTTCTTCTTCTTTCAATTTCCATGGTTTCCTTTTCTCTCTCTTCTTTCTCATCTTCTTTCGGTCGATCTTCTTTCTCTCTCTCTCTCCATTTTCCTTCCTTTGATTTTCACCCGAAGCTCTCTCTCTCTCTATCTATTGATTTCTTTTTTTTTCTTATCTTCTCTCTCTTTCTATTCTTCCTTATTCTCTTCCTTCCTTATCCTTATCTTATCTCTTTAGTTAGATTGCAAATCTAGAGTAACCCAATTAGATGATGACACATAAGCTTCAAATTCCCTTTCTTTTTCCCAATTTATGATTTATTTTAATAACCTTATTAAGCCCCACAAATGACCTTAATACCCTTCCTTAATTGGGTTAAAGATTGGGCTCTCATTTAATTCATTTGGGCTTTCCAATTTATTTGCCTGGGACACTAAAAATCAAACTTAATCAAATTAATTATTATCATTGTTAGGCCACTAGCTAATTAAATTATTGGGTTCCCCAAATGTGTTGGTTAATTAAATTCAAATGGACTAATTTAATTCATTTACACACCAAACATTCGAGTCCATAATAAATTAATTAAGTGGGCTCAATGATTTAAATCAATTGAGATAATCCACTAATAAATTACTAATTAGACTATTACATAATTCTCATTAATACACATATTAATCAATGTACAAAAATTTATTTTCTTACTATATTCACTTTAATTGAATATTTAATTATCTTATTATCTTATCAATTATTTGATATAAAAATTCTTAGGTTAGTCCACTAAATTAAATAACTATTACTGAGACCTACTTTAACTAACAATGATTTGGGCCATGTAAATTAGTATGGTTCACCACTTTTAATCTTTTATACCTAATATATAATTAGGTTACAAGACCTTCATTTATTTGTTTATATAAATAACAAATATAAACAAACACATAATATCCATATTCATTTACTCACATATTAACACCAACTAATTGAGATAATAAAATAAATTTCTTAAATTAAGTCATTAGTATATAATTAAAATACTAAGACTACTAGATAAAAATAACCCTTTAGGTTATTTAATTCCAATGCCTAATTTATAATATTAGGCTACCAAACTTTTTCCTCAATTCTCTTTCATTACTAGAATAATTAACTTATTTAGTTCACATAACACATATTCATTCATATTTCCTTACAATTGGAAATTTATTCAATAAATAAGATATTTCACTTAAAACAATATTCCCTCTTTATTAAAATAATTCAATGCTAGAATTTATTTTAATATCCTTTATTTAAAGTATACAATACTTATGTATACTTAAACTAACTATTTTCTTTTTCCTTCTCTAAATTGTTCTTAACAATTTAACTGTAATAAATATAATAATATACTTACTACATTAAACACATACACACTTTACATCCAATAACGTAATACATGATTTCTTTAATAAAAAAGTGGTTATACCTTAAGTATATTTAATACCACAAATTTAAAATAATTTATAGATTATTTAACTAACATCGATAGATAAATTTTACCCATCTCCTTTCTTTTAAATAAATTGCCCCTACAATTTATTTACATACAATAACTAAATATATATAATAATAAAATATTTTTTAAGCATAAAAGTCACATATTGCATAGTTCGAATTCCCGTATGCAACACACTAACACATAACATATCATTTAATAAGAATTTTATTTATTTAAATTCTTAATTTAATATATTTCAAAAATTTGAAATATCACATTCTTTCAAAGGTTAACCCATATAGGTTTTTCTCGAAAATTTTAATTATTCCTCTTATTCAAATTCCCTACATTAATTACACTAGTTAATTACCTAATGATGATCACCCTTCTCGTTTGCCAATCAAGGCCAACATTCAAGCTATGTTAATTCATAACATAGTTTTATCTTGTTTCTCATTAATTAACCTAATTAATTACTCATCTAGGCTTGGATCATTACCATCCTACCCTTCATCCTACACTTTCTATTTATGGAAGGTCTCTGACCTCTTCTTATTGGTGGACATCTATACATCACAACTTTCCTTTTATAGAGAATTCTCAAACTTTCTATTTATGGAAAGCTTCTCCTCTCGTATTTTTGAATAGTAAATACGCTCTTATACTCCATATAAAGGCTATTCGGGAATGTGAAAATTCGAAAAGCGAAGAAGCGTTTCTCGCGTGAATAGTGTTTCCCGCGTTATTTTCTAAGAAAATATTTTTCCTCTACGATTCATTAATGCTTATATCGTATCACATAACACATTGATTAGATCGCAGAAATCCATCTTTATTAATCACTTAAAATCATAATACACAAATATGTCATTGCTTCTTTAAACTTTCTACTTATGGAAAGTTTCTGGGGTAGCTTCTCTAACCCCATCTAGCTTATACATGTTTGTATACCCATATATCTCTGTATACCACCTTATCAATTCTAGGGTTTCAATCCCTTACATATCGTTTCACACATTTAATTTCTAACACAGAGATTAGGTTAAAGTGTTTAATCATCTCTACACAATCATCTTCTTCAAAACTAGGTTTTAAACTCAACCCTTATAAGGATTCCATCATCAGAATCACTACTACCGAAACGCTCAAGTTCGGTTAACTTCTAAACTCTTGCGACATTTATTTCATCGCATAGACTTATTGAATACGTCCTCAATTCATATAAGTTCTTTCAAAACCAAAGAAAATATTGAGTCATTTCTCTACACATTTCTCTGTTAACAATCTAGGTTTTGACTTTAACCTTTATACAATATTTGAGACCTTATTTACAAGTCTCATAACTATCCAGGATATTACATTTTCAGCTCATTCCCTCTTCAGCATACAGAGAGTTCAGCAGATTGAAAGGAGAGAAAATTCAGCAGTAGCAGCAGCACGAAAATAGAGGGGAAAATAGCAAATTTTGCAACCAAATAGGAAGAAAAGAGAGAAAAAAGGAGAGGATTTATACTCTTTTGATTTTGATTGTATCAAATATACTTCTTATCCTATTCAAATACACAAGTTTACATCCATTTGAGATCATTTGCAAGGTGAAAATTCCCTTTGTTATAGCAATTTATATCATGTTATTTGGTTAAATTAAATGTAATTTTCATGAAAATTGTTGAGCTATCATGGATTAGGGATTATTAGTGAGGGTTCCATCGAAACAAAATTCTTCCTAATAACCCGAAGATATCCAATTGGTGAAATTTCTAGCTTGTTTAGGGTGATGTATCGGGCGCAAATTATTTAGATTATCATTTTCGGATATCATGGTGTATTAGATAAATCCGGGTTGGTTAGTTCTGTAGTATTCATTTTGTGGGCATGTAGCAATCTCGGGTGTGAGCCTAGGAACGCGACCCCGTGGTCCAAATCCGATGATGGACGTTTTGATGTATGTAATAGATTCAAGGTGCTCGTTTTTGTAATATGTAATCGTCGGGCCTTAAAACGACGCTAAGGCGAGAATCGGGTTTAAGGCCCCGTAGTAGTGAAATATGTGATTGTTGGCGTTCGGGGATATTTTGATGGCTTACATGCCCGTGAATAGCCCCCTACGCGTTTTGATATTTAATTTGATTTGTAACACCAAACAAAAGATTTCAAAGCCAAAACAATAAAGATTTTTCTAAAAATCAATCAAAGTAGGATATTAGCATCACGAGGCTAAGAATTGGAAATGCTAATGAAAGTCGATTCCTATTTTACGAGAAAGCTAAAGAGAAGTTGTTTCCAAATGTCACGAAAAAAAAATGGTTTTATAAAAAGAGATAACCGTTTTACTAAACCTTGATACATAGGGCGAAAGAGATCCTAGAAATTGCCCATAATTTATGAAAGCAACGTATAAATCTCGATTCCTATTCTGGCTAAGGTTTAACAAATTCATGTTTTGTCAAAACAACACTTAATGAAAAATCTCATAGCTTTTGCCAATTAAAATCAAACCTTTCTCATAAAGAAATGAAGCTTCCTCGAATAGGCCAAAGGACATTCTAAAGCACTCTCAAAATAAAACACGTCTCTTTCATAAAACACCAAAAAGAATTCCTTTTTATACAAAACTCACCACAACAATTCATTAGGCACACACACACGCACACATACACATTTCATGAATTAAAGGATAGGAAAGTATCAAGATTGCGGTAACCGTGTTTCACGGAAGTCGGGGGGTGCCTAACACCTTCCCCTCGCTTAAGCAAGCCCCCGAACTCTAGGAATCTCGATTCGCAGACCAATTAATTCGGAGTCACATATGAGCCAGCGATTTATAAAAAACGAAAACTCGGATGAGTTGGTACATCCATTTCAAATATACCAACTGGCGACTCTGGTTAATTGGCTCATCATAAAAAACGATCTTTCAAAACCCCGTCGACATTAATGCCGACCTTTTCCAAAAAATCATTCAATCAAAAGGCTAAAAATCGGAAAAGACGAAAAACCGGCGTCGACATTAGTCACTTACAAATATTATTAATCATTTAATAATATTTTAATCACACTTTAATATTATTAATTATTTAATAATATTCAAATCACTTACTAATATTATTAATTATTTAATAATATTCAACTCATTATCTAATATTATTAATCATTTAATAATATTTTAATTCACTTTCAAATATTATTAATCCTTTAATAATATGTTGATCACTTAATATCACTTATTAATGTCTTAATCATTTACAAATATTATTAATCCTTTAATAATATTTTAATCATCTAATAATACTTTAATATAATATTATTAATCATTTAATAATATTTTAATCATTTATTAGACTCATGAACAATTTAATTTAATTGTTTATCCTTAACTATTTAATTTAGTTAACATACATATTTGGTCATACACATAATATTTTATTAAAAATGACCAAATTACCCATATAAAATCTTAATATATCATATTAAAGGTCATTAAGTAATAAAATCACATTTACACATTTTTTAACTTAACATAACTTAATTTTCTCATTTATTCTTAACTTAATCATAGGTATGAAAAATATCAAAACAACTTATTATTTTTTTTATCTTTTGAGAAATATCAGTATATGATATTTTAGTTAGAAAATAATTTTTCTGTAATTTTTTAATTTTGTTTCCTATTTTTAAATAGGCTAAAACAGTCCAAAATGGCTATATTTATCATAAATTCTCCTTTTGTTCACAAATTCTGAAATTTATACGATAGACTCATACTACTATATATATCTTTAGACAGCATCTAGTTAACTTGATATACTAGCATACCACAAAAGACCAGAATTTTTAGAGCATAAAAAGTGGCCGAAACAGCCCATGAAAGAAACTGGCCAGAGACTGATTTATTTTTCCAGATTTTTGTCGGTGGGATGTGTTTTTCCAAATATTGTGACGCCCCCAAATTCGGGTCTCCAAATACCCGGATCCGGTCATCACGATCCAATACAAACATTCACCTCTAACAACATATGGTAACTAAAATGCGGAATATAACAAACATACGTTGTTCATTACAAAGGTGTTACTAGTCCCAGAATACAATAACCTTAAACACTTACACAAATTCATACCCTAAATAAATGTCAGGGTTTAAATTACATTAACAGTAATTAACTACACATAAATTTAAAATCTGCTACATGAAGTCTATCACTTCATCTTTTCTTTCCTTTTGTTCTTCCCTGACGTCTCGGGTTTAGCTGCAATGAAGTCATGATATAGCAAGGATGAGCAACGAGTTTGCTCAGCAAGTTTAAAGTACAACAATAAGGATATATCATGATGAAAGGGATATAGGAAGAGATTTCAACAATAGAATTATCAGAAGCAATAACAACAAATGCTTTTAGAACAATTGATAGTCAAGTAGACTTTGAACAATAACTTCCAAAGGAGTCAATAGCTAGTTGACCCTCTGGTTACTGGCTACAGAATAAGTACTTGAGGGGATCAGCCTCGCGTACGCTATGTGTATGCATAACATTTAATTCTGTTAGTTGTACCTTATGTACCTGGGGTACCCCCTATAGTAAAAGGGGTGTTCATTCAGTATAAGCCTCTCATGTTGCAAGCTACTTCTTATTCGAGTTTATATATTGTTCAAGTTCAATTGATGATAACTCAATTCTAATTGTGTATAAGTTCTTAATTAATTATGAAACGCTTTTAAGAATGTCTTCTAGCATTTTGTTTCGGCTAAATACTATTGATGCGAAACGATTTATTATTTGAATTATTCAGATTCATTGTAGTTAATTAAATTATACCGATCCAAATTATTTTGGTGCGGTCCCGCATGAATACTAAGATGAACAACCCGGATAACGGGGTAAAACTGATGTTGGGCATATAGTCCCATTTACGCTTATGTGTTTAAACTTTATACTTGTGCACAATATAGGGTACGAAAGGCTGATCACCTAGAGTACTTGCGGAGAAGGTTTTACAATCTATCTGATTAATAAAAACTTCTGATGGTTTTCGATGAAACAAAAACTATGTTCAGGGTGTCTAATACCCCTTAGTATGCTATTGAAAATTCTAAAACTCTTATCTTTAACATTCATATTTACCTCTTGATCATTCTGTCCATTAATGAGAAACACAATTCAGATATCTCTATTCTTGATATTTATTATGAAATTACTTGCTATACTTGCTGGGCAATTTGTGCTCATTCTTACTTAAACCTTGCAGTTAGGGGTGAGAAGGTCGAAGGCTCGGGCAAGGGCAAGGGCAAGGACAAGGGAAAGGCTAAAATGAAATGATGAAAACTTATTTCTTTGTAATAAGTTTAGATTTTCCGCATTGATGCAATGTAGTGATAAACGCTAAGTTTAAGTTTATTTAAGGTTTTGTAACTTGGGATTATGTTTGGATTTATATTTGGGTTATTATCGAATACTATTGTTATTATTATTTATGAAGTTTATTTAGTTAGATGATGATGTATGATGTATCGTGAGCACCATATCCTGTGTTTGATGTTACACGGATTTGGGGGTGTCACAATTTAGGTCCCATTACATCAATTTGGCTTTTCAGCTTATCTTGTTCTTCCATTATTTCCATTAACGCTTTTCGCATTTGACTATTTAACACCTTTTTCATTTCCAACAACTTTTCCAAACATAACACCTTATTCCTTAGATCCTGCACTTCCGTTGATGCTTGGTCAGTTCCAACTTCAGTGTCCGAATCACTATCTGTCAGCACCACCGTTTCTAGTTCTGGTTCTATGTTTCCCAAGATGATTACCTCATCTAGGTTACTTTCAAGGTGAGCCTCCATTTCAGCTAGTGGCTTAGATATTGGCTCAGGCAGTGTGATTTTCTCCTTATTCACGACATGAGAGTCTCCTAATCCTTTCTTACCTGACATCTATACACAAATTATTTTGATTAGTACATAATGTATGCACATAGTAAGCAAAATTTATATAAGTTACTTTTATTTCATTTTACGATGAATTTCCTTAATTTATCTCCTTTAAACTCTATTTGAGTTATTCGTTTTTCAATGTTTCTATCTAGTTTAAGGTTATAGCCTAAGGTAATACTCCACCTAAGGTTTCTAACCTATAGCTTTGATACCAACCTGTGATGCCCTATTTTTGCTTTCAAAGTAACACAAAATAAATTTACATAAACTAGTTTAGATTATACTTGGGATGCATAGGAGATCAAATTCTCTCCCTCTCTTGTCATGAGCCTCTCCCTCTTCTCTCTCAAGATATCATTTTGGAAAGAAGAGTAGATGGAAGAGAAGGAAGTAACTTTTTAATTTTCTCTCTCTCCAAACTAGGAAAAATGAAGATGAACAATACCAACCAAAAGGATGAATTACTTACATGTTCTATAGATATATAAGTTATATCTATATATTATAGCATCATTAGCAAGTAACCTCACTTACACAAATTTGACAAGTTGGTGATGTGCCATCATTACTACTTTTGTACTTTTTTTTTCTATCCTTACAAGCAAGCTCCTAAAAATTAACACCTCACCCATTTGGGCCTCCCTATAGGCGGCTGGCCCCTTTCATTTTTGCTTCATTTTTTGCTTTTCTTTTATTGCTTTACTATATTAATTAAGTTGGTAGGAGTGTTCCCCAATTGGGCTAACAATTGGAGTTTAATTAAACTCCTTTTGGGCTCACTTTAACTAGTTTGGGTCACTAGTTTCCAATATTATTATTCCACATTTGGACTACTAGTTTATTAAATGTTAGGCTAATTTAATTAGTCTACACATTAATTATCCAAGTTCATGATTAATTAAATGAGTGGGCTAGGTTAGTAAACTAATTAGGCTAGTCCACTAGTATTCCTTACTAATTGGACTATTAAAATAAATTATACATATAGCACATAATTCTCATTAATTAATACTCATATTAACTAATGTACAAAATTTATTCACGTAATACATTCACTTTAATTAAATATTTAATTAACTAATTATCTTACCAA
Organism: Aralia elata; assembly: GCA_034770075.1. Classification (NCBI taxonomy): domain Eukaryota; kingdom Viridiplantae; phylum Streptophyta; class Magnoliopsida; order Apiales; family Araliaceae; genus Aralia; species Aralia elata. The sequence goes on from CM068383.1 coordinate 42,528,685, forward strand.
TTGTTTAATATTAATATTCTTAAGTTAGTCCACTAATTTAAATAACTATTAGTGGGCCCTATTTTATCTAACAATTAATCACAAACATTTTTCACATAAGTCATAACATATTTATCATTATTGATAAATAATTATTATACTCATTGAACCACATATTGTACATACATACATTCAAATATAATCAATACTTATATTTAGTATTCGAATTTACATAAGAAAATAAATTCTTATTATTCATATATCTATTATATAAGAATAAATCCTTTTAAATATAATTACCATAATAATTATATTTAAAATTAAAATATATGACCATAGATCAAAGTATGGTTTTGATTCGTAATGTCAGTTTACCACATTTACCATACTTAGTCAATTTAAAATAAATTGACTAAGCTTATAAATTCATATCATAAAGAAATAATCATAGTAATAATAATAATATTAATAATCATTTCTTAAAATATACATTTATTATTTGAATAATATAGTGATCATATTTTTGTAAATAATCATATATCTTTAGTATAAAAATTCACTTATTAACAGAATATAATTTATTATTATTAACTATTTCTTTAATAAGAAATTTACTTGAAACTATATATGAAGTAAATATATATATATATATATATATATATATATATATACATATTAAATATTCACATTTCTTTCCTTGCACACATTCTCATATTTGCTTTAATATATAATAAAAATAATTTTATTATATAAAAACAAATTCATACGTAAAATTTCTTATTTTAATATATCAAATCCTTAGGTTATTACAGTATCATATATACATTCTCCTCAAGTTTTCCATTGAGGAAGATCGTCTTCATGTCCATTTGCTATAGTTCGTAGTCATAATAAGCTGCAATTGCAAGCAAAATTCGAATGGACTTGAGCATAGCTACTGGTGACAAGATTTCATCATAGTCAACTCCTTATCTTTGTTTGAAACCTTTTACAACCAGTCGGACCTTATAGGTCTTTACCTTGCCGTCTACTCCAGTCTTTCTCTTAAAGACCCATTTGCACCCAATAGGCTTAATGCCCTCAGGTGGTGAAACCAAAGTCCATACTTGATTTTCATACATGGAGTCCATCTCAGATTTCATGGCTTCTAGCCATTTATCTAAGTCTTTACAGTAGCCTCTTCGTAAGTCAATGGATCACCATCACCTATGATGTGTAACTCATCATCATCCTCTATGATGAATCCATACCTATCAGGTATCTTCAGTACTCTTCCAGATTTACGAATAGGTTGTGGTACACTAGGTTCTTCCACTTGGTCAAGTACCTGACTTTGATCCGTAGTATTTTGTGGTTCTTGAACTTCTTTAAGATATATCTTAGTCCCACTGACCCCTTCAAGGATAAACTCCTTTTCCAAGAAGGCAGCGTGTTTTGCAACAAACACATTTTGATCAGTAAGATGATAGAAATAATATCCTGATGTTTATTTAGGGTATCCCATAAATCTACACTTGTCGGATCTAGTCTGCAGCCTATTATTTTAAACCTTTTGATAGAAGTTGGACAACCCCAAGTCTTAACATGCTTAAGATTTGGTTTCCTCCATGTCCATAACTCATACAGAGTCTTTGGAATGGATTTGGTAGGTACCTTGATAAGTAGGTATGCAGCCGATTCTAGAACATAACCCCAGAAGGATATTGAAAGGTCGGTAAAACTCATCATGGAACGAACCATATCTAACAATGTTCGATTTCTCCTTTCAGATACACCATTCAACTATGGCGTCCCTGGTAGAGTCCATTGTGAGATTATACTATTTTCTTTGAGACAATTGAGAAACTCATTGGTTAAGTATTCCCCTCCTCGATCCAATCGAAGAATCTTAATACCCTTTCAAGTTTGCTTCTCTACTTCACTTTTGAATTGTTTGACATTTTCAAACGATTCAGATTTGTATTTCAACAAATACATATATCCAAATCTAGAATGATCATCAATGAAAGTAATAAAATAAGAATACCCTCCTCGTGCATTCGTTGTCATGGGTCCACATACGTCTGTGTGTACCAACGCTAACAACTCTGTAACTCTTTCTCCTTTTCCACTAAAAGGAGATTTAGTCATCTTACCCATGAGACAAGATTCACAGCTTGGATATGATTCGTAATCAAATAGCTCTAAAAGCCCAAATTTATGCAACTTGGTTAATCTTGTTTCATTAATATGACCGATTATACAGTGTCACATAAAGGTATAATTAGCATCATCTCTTTTCCTTTTCTTAGTTTGTTCAATTTGAAGTATATTTTCATTCAAGTCAAGTACATAAAGTCCATTCAGTAAATTGCCAACACCATATAAAATATTTTTATTATAAATAAAACAACTATTGTTCTTTATTATAATATCAAAACCATCCATATCTAATATAGAAATTGAAATAATATTTTTTATAAGTGTTGGAACATAATAACAATTATTTAAACTAATGGACTTGCCCGTAGGCAGTGCTAAACAATAAGTTCCTACAACTAATGTAGCAACCTTTGCTCCATTTCCCACTCGTAGGACTACTTCATCCTTGTTCAGCTTTCTACTTCTGCATAGTCCCTACATATTGTTACATATGTGAGAACCACAGTCGATATCCAATACCCAAGTAAAATTTTAACTTTCAGAAAAATTAATTTTAATCATGAACAAACCTAGATCGGAAGTCGAAGCTTCTCCAGGCTTCTTTTGGTCCGTAAGATACTCCTTGTAGTTCCTCTTCTAGTGTTTCGGCTTATTACAATGGTAGCATATTCCTTTGCTATCAGGATCAGCTTTCTTATTATCCTTTCCTTTCGCCTTGTCCTTAGCCTTCTTCTTTTTCTTCTTTGTAGAAGATACCTTGGGCCTCTTCTTTTTTTTGGAAGAATCATCCACCAATAAGACTTGGTCCTTCTTGGATGGAAAGTGACCTTCAACAGTTTTTAACATGTTAAGTAACTCAGGCAAGCTGATGTCCAACTTATTCATGTGAAAATTCACAACAAATTGTGAGAAGGTGTCTAGGAGTGACTGTAAGATCAAATCTTGACTTAAATCCTTATCCATTATGAACCCTAACTGTCCAAGTGAAAGTAGTATGCACGCAAGCCAATCATATTCGATATGACATAGCATACACTTTGTAATCTTATTCGGTTATTAAAGGCATTTTAGATTATCTACATGGTACTGTTATATTAAATGTGATAAACCCATAGTTTTGAGCAATGCTTTTAGAATCATGATGGTGATCATGCTAATGAGATCTAAATTCTAGATAACTCACAAACTAAAATCGTTCCTAATCGTTGGATTACTAAAAAAAGGGGATTAGTGAATCCGGATAGATTAGTGCATACGTTACTTGCTCTTAGGAAGAGGATGATTGATCTCATAATCATTTGCGTGGAGACACAAAAGCAAGTATGTAGGTGCTTATTAGAGAATAAGTTCACACTTGGGATGTATAGGAGATCAAATTATCTCCCTCTCTTGTCGTGAGCCTCTCCCTCTTCTCTTTCAATATATCATTTTGGAAAGAAGAGTAGATGGAAGAGAAGGAAGTAACTTTTTAATTTTCTCTCTCTCCAAACTAGGAAAAATGAAGATGAACAATACCAACCAAAAGGATGAATTTCTTACATGTTCTATAGATATATAAGTTATATCTATATATTATAGCATCATTAGCAAGTAACCTCACTTACACAAATTTGACAAGTTGGTGATGTGCCATCATTACTACTTTTGTACTTCTTTTTCTATCCTTACAAGCAAGCTCCTAAAAATTAACACCTCACCCATTTGGGCCTCCCTATAGGCGGCTGGCCCCTTTCATTTTTGCTTCATTTTTTGCTTTTCTTTTATTGCTTTACTATATTAATTAAGTTGGTAGGAGTGTTCCCCAATTGGGCTAACAATTGGACTTTAATTAAACTCCTTTTGGGCTCACTTTAACTACTTTGGGTCACTAGTTTTCAATATTATTATTCCACATTGGGACTACTAGTTTATTAAATGTTAGGCTAATTTAATTAGTCTGCACATTAATTATCCAAGTTCATGATTAATTAAATGAGTGGGCTAGGTTAGTAAACTAATTAGGCTAGTCCACTAGTATTCCTTACTAATTGGACTATTAAAATAAATTATACATATAGCACATAATTCTCATTAATTAATACTCATATTAACTAATGTACAAAATTTATTCACGTAATACATTCACTTTAATTAAATATTTAATTAACTAATTATCTTACCAATTGTTTAATATTAATATTCTACAAGGGTATAATTTTTATTCTCCATCTCTTTCGTTTAATTAATAATTGTGCATAAAGAAAGATCATGGTGATGGTTTGTATAAAATTTTAAAATCTGATTTTATCGCGTTTCCGTTTTATTTATGTAATTTGATTGCATGTTCGCGTTATACAAACTAACACCAAGTTGTTCAATCAGATTGATCATCTTTAGGACATGTGTCTCAATAGCAATGTCCTCGGTCATTCGAGATCGGAAGAGCTCCTTAGATATCTGATATCTTACAGTCCTACTTTGCTCACCATACAACTCCTTGAGGTGCAACAATATAGTAGGAGCATCCATAGTTTCATGTTGACGCTGAAGCTCGTTACTCATGGATGTGAACATGATGAATTGAGCCAAGATTGCATCATCTTGCCACTTTTTAAAAGTAGCAATCTCTTCTTCGGAGGTTGTTTCTACAACAGTTGCAGGGACGGGCAAATTTAGGACATAAGAAATCTTTTCAGCAGTGAGAATAATTCTCAGATTCCTTAAGCAGTCCGTGTAATTTGGTCCGGTCAGTTTGTTAGCATCAATTATGCTACGTAATGATAATGAGTTTGATATTTTTCAAATTCTATATGTAAAATAGATAACATTTTGGTAAGGACATACCCAACTTGGATTCAAATGGTGGTCATGGATCGAATTTGGTGCAAGTTGCAGTTGGACCGGTTACGAGGGCTAGAGCTAAGCGATTCAAGGATGGGTTACTTGTTCTTATTCAAGCCATTCAGGAAGAGAAAAGATCGAGTTTAGAAGCCTTGGAAATGGAAACTAAGCTTATGAATATGATTGGAGTCCCTAGCATTAATCTTGATCCAAGTAATGTTCCTGACCGAAGCATGGAAAGTGAAAACGGAAGTTGGGAGTCAGGGAGCTCGCCCCGGCAAGCTCAGCAAGCCTATTGAGCTCGCCCCGGCGAGCTCGTCTCTGTCGAGCTCGCCGCAGCGCATCGCCCCGACCCCGTCTTCTCTGCCGACCTCGCCCTGGTTAGCTCATGCAGGCCAATTTTCATGCCCCGATGCGAACTCGCCCCAGCGCCAGATTTTTAGCACAACGAGCTTGCCCCACCGAGATCATCAAAATCCAGCTAACACATTTTTCTAGATTTGGATGCGGGATTACATACTTAATTAGATATTTTCGGTATTTTTTTAGATTCCTATTGTAATGAGGTTACTTTTGGGTTAGAGTTTAATTCTAAATTGGTTGTTAGTACCTTTTTAAGATTATAGGATTATATAGCTAGTATAAATAGGTTTGATGCTTACGTCTTCTACCGCATCTGTAACACCCCCTGTCCCATATTGAAAGATAAGGGAAAGTTTATTTGTATATAAGGAATTGAGTTACTATCAATAGTACCTTTAGTCATGACCTTTTGGGTGAACATGTGGTGGGCTAAGATGATCCAAGAAGATACTATTGGGCCATTAATTTAAGGCATTGTTTGGATGCATTTGATTCGATTCGATTCGGATTTGGGATTTGACCCAAGATTTGTTTCGTACTCGGGATTTGACCCGGGTTGTTACATATGGTCTAAGATGACCCAAGAATATACTATTGGGCTTGTAATTTAAGGTCTTGTTTGGATGGATTTAATTTGATTCGGACTTGGGATTTGACCCAAGATTTATTCCGGACTCGGGATTTGACATGGGTTATTACATATGGTATCAGAGCTGACTCTCGAAAGCTCGGGTTAGGTCATCCGATCGGGTTGTCAGAGGTGGGGACACGAAAGCTGGTGGTATTATCCCACAATGGTGAGGGGACACAAAGTCAGCCGGTATTATCCCACAATGGCTAGAGAGGCAAAGATCTGTGGACCATGTGTGTAATCGGTTCTAACGGGGATGTTAGAAATTTAAGTGGGGGAGATTGTAACACCCCCTGTCCTACATCGAAAGAGAAGGGAAAAATTTGTCTGTATATAAGAAATTGAGTTACTATCAATAGTATCTTTAGTCATGACCTTTTGGGTGAGTCTGTGGTGGGCTAAGATGACCTAAGAAGATACTATTGGGCTAGTAATTAAAGGCCTTGTTTGGATGGATTTGATTCGATTCGGACTTGGGATTTGACCGAAGATTTGTTCTGGACTCGGGATTTGACCCGGGTTGTTACAGCATCAATCGTCGATTGTACCGAGATTACCGCTTCAATATAAGCGAGGGTTAAGGTGTCGTTGGTGTCCATTCAACACAGAATTCTGAACGCAAGCAATTGTACCAAGATTACTATTTACATATAGGAGAGGGGTTAAGGTGTTGTTAGTAATTCACCATATAACTTTACTAGAAATGATCCGGGCAACGACCACCTCACGCAAGCGTATCGTGAAGTTTATCATTTGGTATCAAAGTTAAGCCTTTCTAGCGAGTTAATTATCTTTATTTTCATGTTTGAATTGTTGAGCAAAAAAAAGTATAGAAAATTAATTTTTGCAGTTTATTTCAATTATTGTTATTCCTATATTTTGAGGCTTATTAGAGGAGTACAAAGCGATTAATCCGTAATAATTATGGTATTCCAAAATTTACACACTCTATAATTGTTTCGTGATGAGTTATTTTTGAATTGATTAGTAAACTGTGGATTTTGCTTGGTGAATTCAAAAAGAGCCTATAAGAGAGAATTGTGAGTGGTAAAAGGCAAGAGTAGTGAGTCTAATTGAGGATAAAATCCTAGTTGAGTGCATACACGAGAGATTGATCATTGTTGAGCGAAACACGTAAGGGAGTGGTAAGGAAAATTATTGTTTTGTTTTCTACTAACCTTTGTTTTGTAGCTAATAATGTCTAGTATGAAGGATAGGGGTTTGTTTTGAGAGGGATCTTCCACAAAAGGACAAAGGGAAGAATCAAACATGTACTTGGACGCTCTACTACAACAAGTAATTCAGAAGTTAGATCTCTTTGATAATAGATTTGAGAGGATAGAAAGTATCCAAAGAGAGCAGTCACAAGTGATCATGGGTTCTCAAAAGAAGGAGAAAGTGCAGAAAAATGGGACTAGGGACAACGAGGAGGATTCCTACGAAGAGGAGTTTGATCTAATTATTGGAAGGCAATTTGAAGCTAGGGATACGAGATTTCGGGATGATAGAGGCGATAGGAGGGATAGGTAAGATATGAATCGGGTAGAGGACAACCTGGGAAGTATTAAATTGAAGATTCCATCTTTCCAAGGAAGTAGTGATCTTGAGGCTTATCTTGAATGGGAAAGGAAGATCGAATGGATTTTTGAAGTTCAAAACTATTCAGAGCGTAAAAAGGTACAGTTAGCAGCTATAAAATTTACACACTACGTCGTCATGTGGTGGGATCAATTGAAGACTAGTAGGAGGAGAAGTGAAGAGCGATCGATTGAGACTTGGGCTGAGATGAAGGCAATTATGAAGAAAAGATTTGTACCAAGCCACTATCATCGGGATTTGTTTAGGAGTTTACAGACATTGAAGCAAGGGAGTGGGAGCATGGAGGACTACTACAAGGAAATGGAGATGCTAATGGCTAGGGCTAATATCGATGAGGATAGCGAGGCGACAATGGCTCGATTTTCAGTAGGCCTAAATTGGGATATAGCTGATTTGGTGGAGCGACAGAATTACGTGTCCTTGGAGGATATGGTACACATGGCTACCAAGATTGAGAAGTAACTTAAGACGAGAGGTGGTCAAAAGTCAAATCCTACCACAAGTTCGTCATGGAAGTCTAATGTTGTGAAGCGTGAGGAAAAGCCATTTGTGAGCAAGCCTAAAGTGGAGCCGAAGCAAGAAACGACTAACCGTGGAATACAAGGTAAAACTGAGAAACCTACTTTTAGTCGTAATTGGGATATTATCTGTTTTAAATGTTAGAGAAGGGGACATATTTCCAGCCAATGTCCTAACCAAAGGACTATGTTGTTACGTGACAATGGGGAGGTGGAGACCGAGGAAGAGGAAAGTAATAGTGATTCTATGCCACCATTAGAGGAGATAGATGAGGATGCTATATATGGTGAAATTTTAGTCATAAGAAGAGCACTTAGTACGCAGGTGAAAAAGGAAAGTAATGAACAGCGGGAGAATCTTTTTCATACTCGGTGTCTTATGAATGGGAAGATCTGTTATGTAGTCATCGATGGAAGGAGTTGTACAAATGTGGCAAGTACGACTATGGTGGAGAAATTGGGATTGTCTACAACCAAGCATCCATAGCCGTATCAATTGCAATGGCTCAATGACAACGCAAACATTAAGGTGACTAAACAGGTGTTAGTTCCATTTACTATATAGAAGAGTGAAGCATGATGGGTTTACTAATGAGTATTCATTTGTTCCTGATAAAAGGAAAATTAATTTACGGCCTTTGTCACCACAACAAGTTCATGAGGATCAAATTCACTTGCAGAAAGATCATATACGGGAAAAAAAGAGTGAAGAAAAGAAAAATCAAGAGGGAAAAATAAGAGAGAGAAAAAAAGAGAAAAAAAAGAGATGATGAGAGAAAAATAAATATCTATGCAAAAAAGAGTGATGTGAGATGATTATACTTCGGTATAAGGAGGTACTTTTGAATACTAACGCTAATAATTCTTCTTTGCCCAGTGTTGTTTCATCTATTTTGCAGGATTATGCGGATGTGTTTCTCGAGGAGCTTCCACAAGGATTACCACCTATTCGGGGAATTAAGCATCAGATTGATTTTGTACCCGGTGCTACTATTCTAAACTAGCCAGCCTATCGAAGTAATCTTGAGGAGACGAAGGAGTTACAAAGACAAGTTGGTGAACTAATGGAGAAAGTGTTCGTGAGGGAGAGCATGAGTCTGTGTGTAGTTCCAGTGATCTTAGTGCCAAAGAAGGATGGGAAATGGCGGATGTGTATCGATTGTCGTGCGGTAAATAATATTACTGTAAAATATCGACATCCCATTCCTCGTTTGGATGATATGGTAGATGAATTGCATGGGTCATGTGTGTTTTCTAAAATTGACTTGAAAGTGGTTATCAAGAAATTAGAATGGAAGAGGATGATGAGTGGAAAACTGCTTTCAAAACAAAATATGGGTTATATGAGTGGTTAGTGTTACCTTTCGGTCTAACTAATACTCCTAGTACTTTCATGAGATTGATAAACCATGTTTTGCGTCCATTCATTGGAAAATTTGTGGTAGTTTATTTTGATGATATCTTGATTTATAGCAAAGACTTGGAGGAACATGCATTGCATTTAAAATCTGTTTTAGATGTTCTTAGAAAAGAGAAATTGTTTGCTAACATGGATAAATGCACGTTTTGTACGGATAGAGTTGTTTTCCTTAGTTTTGTTGTTAGTTCACATGGAGTATAGGTTGATGAAGAAAAGATACGTGCAATCCGTGAATGGCCGAGTCCGACGATTGTGAGTCAAGTTCTTAGCTTCCATGGACTGGCTAGTTTCTACCGACGTTTCCTGAGGAACTTCAACAACATCACAACACCACTAACGGAAGTAATCAAGAAGAGTGTAGGTTTTAAATAGGGTGATGAACAGGAAAAGACGTTTAATTTGATTAAAGATAAATTGACTAATGCACCTTTAGTTGTTTTGCCTAATTTGCTAAAACCTTTGAAATTGAGTGTGATGTTTCAGGTTTAGGCATTGGAGCTATTTTGATGCAATAAGGAAAACCAGTGGCATACTTCAGCGAAAAGTTGAGTGGGGCAGCTTTGAACTATCCTACTTATGACAAGGATATGTACGCATTGGTACGGGCGTTGGAGACATGGCAACACTACCTTTGGCCTAAAGAGTTCGTGATTCACACCGATCATGAGTCATTGAAGTACTTGAAGGGTCAGCATAAGTTGAACAAGAGGCACGCATGATGGATGAAATTTATCGAGACATTTTCATATGTCATTCGGTACGAACAAGGTAAAGAAAATGTCATTGCAGATGCTTTATATCGTAGGTATGTGTTAAATACTCTTGATACAAAATTACTTAGTTTTGAACGAATCAAAGAATTATATGTTGATGACCGTGATTTCTGTGAAGAGTTTAAAACTTGTGAAAAGAATATTGTAGGTAAATACTTCAAAGTTGATGGGTTTTTATTTTGTGAAAATAGATTGTGTATACCTGCATGTTTTTTACGTGAGTTGTTGGTTAAAGAGTCGCATGAGGGTGGTTTGATGGGTCATTTTGGTGTTGACAAGACTTTATCTGTTTTAAAAGAACATTTTTATTGGCCTCATATGAAACGAGATGTGAAAAGAATTTGTGATAGATGCATTACGTGTCGTCAAGCTAAATATCGTGTTCAACCCCATGGTTTGTATACACCATTGCCTATACCTAATGAACCTTGGATTGATTTGTCTATGGACTTTGTGTTAGGTTTACCTAGGTCTAAGCTTGGTCACGATTCTGTATTTGTGGTCGTGGATAGGTTTTCAAAAATGGCACATTTTATTCCATGTCACAAAACTGATGATGTTTCCCGTGTAACTGATTTGTTCTTTAGGAAAATTGTGCATTTACATGGTATGCCTAGAACGATTGTGTCGAATAGAGATACTAAGTTCTTGAGTTATTTTTAGAAGACCTTGTGGTGTAAATTGGGTACTAATTTATTGTTTTCTACTACTTGTCATCCACAAACCGATGGTCAAACCGAGGTAGTGAATTGGACTTTATCTGCATTATTAAGGGCTATTATTAAAAAGAACATTAAGTTTTGGGAAGAATGTTTGCCGCATGTTGAGTTTGCCTATAATAGTTATGTTCATTCTGCTACTCAATTTTTGCCATTTGAGATTGTATATGGTTTTAATCCTTTAACACCATTGGATTTATCACCATTACATGTTTCTGAGTATACTAACATAGATGGAAAGAAAAAGGCTGAGTTTGTTAGGCAGATACATAAGAAAGCAAGACTCAACATTGAAAGAAGGACGGAGCAATATGCAAAATAGGCCAATAAGGGTCGTTGACAAGTTATTTTTGAACCAGGAGATTGGGTGTGGTTACACTTGCGAAAGGAGAGATTTCCGGCCCAAAGGTGGTCAAAGTTGCTTCCAAGGGGAGTTGGACCATTTCAAGTTCTCGAGCGCATTAATGATAATGCCTACAAATTGGATTTGCCTGGTGAGTATAATGTTAGTGCAACATTCAATGTTACCGATCTAAGTCCGTTTGATGTAGGTGATGATTTGAGGACAAATCCTTTTTAAGAGGAGAGGAATGATGAGGACATACCCAGCTTGGATTGAAATGGTGGTCATGGATTGGATTTGGTGCAAGTTCCAATTGGACCGGTTACGAGGGCTAGAGCTAAGCGTTTCAAGGATGGGTTACTTGTTCTTATTCAAGCCATTCAAGAAGAGAAATGATCGAGTTCGGAAGCCTTGAAAATGGAAACTAAGCTTGTGAATATGATTGGGGTCCCTAGCATTGATCTTGATCCAAGCAATTTCCTGACCATAGCATGGAACGCGAAAACGAAAGTTAGGAGCCAGGAAGCTCGCCCCGGCTAGATCAATAATGTAGACACCCAAATTTTGTGTTCCCTATACTAACCGTGACAGAGGAGGAAATCGTCAATGGAACCCGCCTGCGAGAGCAAAAGACTCGGCACTTGACGCCACCGCGATGATGCGTAGTCAAAACCAACGTGACGACATAGCCATCCAAAAAAGGCGTTCCCGAATAATATGTCACGTCCCACAGTAATTTTTCGGACTGCAAAATACAAGCATTTCGGATAAAACTGACGGCGTGACGCAAGAATCGAGGTGCGGTGCGGGAACCGAGAAGAATTAAATAATCAAATTGGTTGGCGTGCTGGGTGGAAGGCAGGCGGCCAGCCAGCCTATATCAATCCATTTCAGCATACAGGGGAACGATCGGAAGAATTTGAAGGAAGAAGAATTCTGCAGCAGCAAGAACACGGAAATAGAGAGAAAAAGGAGCAAATTTTACAATCAAATAGGAAGAAAAGAGAGGAAAAAAGAGAGGATTTATATTCTTTGATTTTAATTGTATCAAATATACTCCTTATCTTAGTCAAATACACAAGTTCACATCCATTTGAGATCATTTGCAAGGTGAAAATTCCCTTTGTTCGAGCAATTTATATCATATTGTTTGGTTAAATTAAATGTAGTTTTTCTTGTATATTGTTGTGGATCTATGGATTGAGGACTATTAGTGAGGGTTCCCAAATGGAACGAAATTCCTCCTAATGGCCCGATGATATCCATTTGGTGAATTTTAGCTCGTTGTAATGATGTATTATGCATAGTTTATTTAGATTGTTATTTTTAGGATCTTGTGGGTGTGTAGCGATTTTGGATGTGAGCCTAGGAGCGCGACCCCGTGGTGCAAATCCGATGATGGACATCTTTTGATATATGTAATAAATTCGATGTACCTTTCATTGTAAATATGTAATCGTCGGGCCTTAAAACGACGCCAAGGCGAGAATCGTGTTTGAGGCCCCGAAATAGTGAAACTTGTGATTGTAGGCGTTTGGAGTTATTTTGATGGCTTACATGCCCATGAATAGCCCCGACGCATGTTTATGCTCGATTTGATTTCAAAGCTAAACGATAAGATTTTCATAAAATCAGTCAAACTAGGTTATTAGCATCACGAGGCTTAAAATGAGAAGTGCTAATGAATGTCGATTTCTATGTAAAGGAGAAAGCTAAAGAAAATCGTTTTCAAACGTCACACAAAATGATTTTATAAACAAATGACGTTTTATTAAACCGTTGTGCATAGGGTTAATGAGATCCTAGAAGTTGACCATCATTTGAGTTACGAAGGCAACGTATAGATCTCGATTCCTATTTTGACGAAGGTTTAAAACTCTTGTTTTGCCAAAACGATACCTAATGAAAATCTCATAGTTTTGACAATTAAAATCAAACCTTTCTCATAAAGCTTTCTCGTATAAATCGAGGGACATTCTAAAGCACTCCCAAAGCACGATTTTCCCTAAAAAATCCAAATGATTCTTTCATACAAACTCACCACAACATTCACATAGGCACACACACACGCGCGCATATACACACATTTCATGAATTAAAGGATAGGAAAGCATCAAGATTGCGGTAACCGTGTTTCACGGAAGTCGGGGGTGCCTAACACCTTCCCCTCGCTTAAGCAAGCCCCCGAACTCTATGAATCTCGGTTCGCAGACCAATTAATTCGGAGTCACACATGAGCCATCGATTTATAAAAAAAAACAAAAACTCGGATGAGTTGGTACATCCATTTCAAATATACCAACTGGCGACTTTGGTTAATTGGCTCATCATAAAAACGATCTTTCAAAACCCCGTCGACACTCAAGCCGACCTTTTCCAAAAAATCACCTAATAAAAAGGCTAAAATCGGAAAAGACAAACAAATCGCAATTGAAGCGAAAAAACCGGCGTCGACAGCTGGCGACTCTGCTGGGGAGCATTAGAGGGCTTAAGCCGCGTTCAAATCTTGATGCTATCCTATCCTTTAAAAATTCATGAATGTGTGTGTGCATGCGATATTTTGATCTTTTGTACTTTTGTTGTGTGAATGTGTGTTTTGTCCAAATAAATGAATGGTTGAATGGATTTGCTTTACTTTAAAGTAATCATATGCATTCGGTGAGGACGATGAATGTGAATGTATGTTGAGAGTGTACCTCCTCATGAGGCGAACCTGTCGGTTGCTTATTACTGGACTCAAAGGGGCTGCTCCCCGGAGATGGCTCAGGAAACGCACCACCCATATCCGCTCCAATCGAAAGGATTCAGACGAGTAGATTGTGAAGATATGGGGACCTTCATGCCGAAAAGCCCGTGAGAGTAACCCTAGGATAGGTCAGCCTCAGATTAACCCAACACAAGAAAGATCTCTTCATGCCCTTTTACGTTCACGCGTATAAATGTCATGATCCCACTCATATATGCCTCCCCTTCTATCAAGAGAAATTACTAAACCTTTATGTTTTGCAGGGAACAGCTGGGGAAGCATAATAAAGTCGTGTTTTGCATTTGTTATTGCATTAAAGGAATACTAACTTTCTGTTTTACAGGAAAAAATTAAAAAACCCAAAAACACAAAAAGTTACAGCTTTAGCATGCATCCATATCCTTTCATTGCCCAGGACTAAACTTCAAACCGTTGTTTCTGTAGGATTGCTCCTCAAACCCTTTCGCAGTGTAAGAAACCTCAGGTCTCTACCTCTGAAATGGCTGATCTTCCCAATCATAGTTCCATATCTCGGGAAGAGTTTGATGACTTCAAAAAGCAGATGATAGAAATGGCCACAATGCTAAAAGAACAGTTCCTAATCAGACAGGATCCGCCAAACCAAGGACCGCATAATATTCCACCACCAGGGGGTGACCAGAATCCTCCTAAAAATGGTGCAAACCTGTTTAAAGATGACCAACCCCAACTCAAGGACGAGCCAGTCATCCCAAGGGCCGTTCCCATACCTAACAAGACAGTGATTACTATCCCAAAGGAAGGGGACACTGACGACCTTCGAAAAAAAATGAAACACATGGAGGAGACCATCCAATCTCTAAGAGGCATAGGCTCCCTGGGTAGGGTTAATTACTCGGATCTATGTGTTTTCCCCGGAACCAGATATCCAAAAAAGTTCAAAGTCCCTGAGTTTGAAAAATATAATGGAAAGGGAGACCCCTATACACACTTGAAAATATACATTGGGGAACTCGGGTCTTATGCCGAAGACGAAGGGTTGAGGATGCAGCTGTTCCAGAAAAGCTTAACGGGGGAGGCAAGAATCTGGTATGCCCGCCTGGACAATGCCCGAATCCACAACTGGGAGGAATTGACCCATACCTTCTTAACCCAGTACAGCTTTCAGGCCCAGATGGCCCCTGACAGGTACCAAATGACGAAAGTTAAGAAGCAACCCCGGGAATCCTTCAGGGATTATGCACAGCGATGGAGGGGTATGGCCGCACAGGTGAATCCCCCGATGAGCGAGTCAGAGATGGTGATGACTTTTGTAGACATTCAAGAGGCACCGTATTATGAACGAGTCATCTCGGGGATTGGAAGACCCTTTGCTGAAATGATTAAACATGGAGAAATGGTGGACATGGGTTTGAAGTCTAGCAAGATTCGGGATTTCACGGTTTTGGAGACGGCTGCGGAGCAAATCCGGAGTGGAAATTATGGCAGTGCTTCCCAGAGAGCCCAAAAGAAAAGGGAGGAGGATGTCTCCCTCATTCTGCAGGGCTCATCTAGGAAGGTGGATAATGGCCCTCTAGTGCGACCACAAAGAATTGCACCACCCCGACAGCCTAATTTCAATGATCG
The DNA here is from genome assembly GCA_034770075.1 of Aralia elata. Taxonomy (NCBI): domain Eukaryota; kingdom Viridiplantae; phylum Streptophyta; class Magnoliopsida; order Apiales; family Araliaceae; genus Aralia; species Aralia elata. Next base: position 42,544,343 of record CM068383.1, read on the forward strand.
AGGGTCGGACGAACGAAGAAGATTTGATGCCTCGAAAGATCGAGTATTCACCCCACTCGGGGATCCTCTTGAGCAGGTTTTGGCATTATTGATAGCCCAAAGAAAAATAGTCGATTTGGCACCCCCGAGTGACCCGAATGGAAGGAGATTTGACCCAAGCAAGCGATGCGCATACCACTCAAATTCCCCCGGTCATGATACGCAGAAATGTTGGACGCTGAAACACAAAATTCAGGATTTGATTGATAGTGGGGAAATTGTGGTGGAACAGCCAGGGTCACCAAATGTTAAATCCTCTACCTAAGCATGATGGGGAAGGGGGGTGAATCCAGAAGTACGGCAGTGAAACCCGGCCAGTAGAAGATCAACGGGTTTTAAAATTCTGAGTTTTATTTCAAATCCCTGCACGCTCTTGTCATTTTATCATGTTACCCAAAAAGAAAAATCATGTGCTGAAATGTTTTATATATATAACAAGCATTTTTTTGTTTTATGGCAGTACCCCGAATTGAGGCATTCTAGCCTGACAAACAATAGGCCAAATTTGAAGGGGGATCACGATTTTGGTAAAAAGCTAGATTTCGATCTGATGGGGATCGAGCAGGAGGAGATAGATATCGATAATACGCCTGGCGAGATCAAAGGGTGGGTCGAAGGTAAACCCAAACCCAACTTAGACCAAACCTTTGCCATCAAACATCAGAACCCCTGACGATCACAAAGAACCCGGAGTAGGGACATATTCGACCACAAAAAAAAAAAAAAAAAAAAAAAAAAAAAATTCCCCAAACCTTTCAACAAGTCAAAGGACCGGATCTTCTGTTAGCCCAGCGAGATACCGATGCAACCAGTGCGAGGGAGATCACAAGAAAAGCAACTTAACACTGGGGCATTTGTCAACTACCCAGGAAATGATGACGTGCAAATTGGCACCCATGCAACAATCCCATCAGCATGCACCATCATCATCAGATGCTACCTCATGTCAATATTCAACGATGCGATCATCTGGCATTTGTCAAGCATAGTTTTCCCAGGATACGATGACCCGCGTGAAGGGGGATTTTATTTGGCTTGATAGGAATCGGATTATTTCTGACAAGCAACCGTGGAGCACGATCGTGAGTATGATTAGACGAAGAAGGCTATTCAACCTTTTGATCGGGTACAAAGCCTTAATTCAAAGCAACGTTTGCGACAGAATCGACCTCATGTGACAGCCTTCACTTTGCATTTGCACAAACTTTCAGTTGTGGGGTATAAAACTATGGCGACATTGATGGCAATTAACACGTAATCAGACAGTCAATAATTATCAATATCAAGAAGTCAGACGATAAATGATTATCAAGCTAATGTCTCGAATCGTGGCCTGGGTTATTCGAGTAATTAAGCCCGAGGGGTGTCTCTACACCTGGTGCCCTAAAGCCATCTGGTTTGGGAGTCGCTGGCCCAACACTCGTTACATGGGTAACTCAGAGCCTAAGAAAATGAGCATTACAGTAGATGAGGCCCGAGCAGATTCAAATCGTGGCATGGGCTACTCGAGTAATTAAGCCTAAGGGGTGTCTCTACATCTGGTGCCCTAAAGCCGTCTGGTTTGGGAGTCACCGGCCTAACACTCGCTACATGGGTAACTCAAGCCTAAGAAAACGAATCTTGCGCAAGGTCAAGCAAAGAATGAGTGGGGCAGACCACCAGCTTGTCTCGAACCGTGGCCTTTGTTACTCGAGTAAATAAACCCGAAGGGGTGTCTGTACACCTAATGCCCCAAAACCGTCTGGTTCGGGAGTCATTGGTCCAAAACTCGTTAAATGGGTAACTTTGAGAAGCCTAAGAAAACGAGACAAGTGAAGTGGACTAATAAAGAGAAAGGATAATGCGAAAAAACTCTCGGCCTTAAACAATGAGTCATGGAAGAGAATCCCCTACTGAATGCTGCATCGCATAGTGCATTTGTCGTATGACGTGAATCCTGCTAAGGACGTTGTCAAGAATGGAGACAGAGTGCCTTTGACGAGGGAAGGTAGTCCTTTTGAATTCGACCTTACTCACATACAATGACCATGAATGCTTGAAGGTGCTCTTACGATTTCATAACTCGTCAAAAAGAAAATCATCAACTCACGAGGGATTGAAAAAAAAAAAAAAAAACCGGTTCACAACTTGCTAGATTGTACGATCAATAGATATTCAATTTCAAGTGCTTTAACTGCATTTTTGTCGAGATTATAATACCTTTGTGTTGAACTAACACTAACGGTCCGAGCTTTCAAGTTTTGGCATTTGTTAGTCATCTGATATGCAGGATCTTGCAGAGCTGTGGATAACTCAGCACGGTCAACATCGCGAGTTTTCGATAGAAATTCTTGGCAGCAACACGCGCCAAGGCAGGGGCAGTTAAGAATCATGAAATGGAAGGAAGCTGAGGATGCACAGAACTTCTCGTCATTGGGCTTCTCCCCAATCCTGACTATCATTGCCTCGACATCCAAATGATCCACGTGCATGAGCATATACAAGGATGATATAATGCGGGACAACAGCATATCGGCCATCAGAAATGATCAAAAAGCCAAGGAGCCCAACATAGCTGTCAATCATCACAGAGAGCGAAACAGACTGCCTCGGATGAAGACGACCAAGAACAGGCAGAGTACCAAACCCATGTTGAAGTCTAGAAACTACACCTCGCGACGAGGCGTGATCCGATCAAATGTTGGCAAACAATGACGACGGTCGAATCGTATCATTTGACTAAACAGGGGTCATTTCTATCTAAACATATGTTGTGCACATGCATTTGTCCATAACATATCTGCCAGATCATGCATAACATCTTTTGCATGCATACATGTACGATCAAAATGAAAATCTTCAGGGGAAAGTACAAGCACGTCGCTTTCAACCCCGCGAATGATCAGACTGTGATGGCTTTTGCGGCGTGGTACGTGGACGATGTTGGTGGGAGATCCAGGACATGAAGCCGATCACATATCTCATATATAAAAAAAAAAAAAAAAACACTCAAATCCAAGCAGGAAGTGATCCCTGGGAAGGGCTGGTATCCAAGCAATCAATGACCCCTGGGAAGGGCTGGTATCCGAACAATCAATGACCCCTGGGAAGGGCTGGTATCCAAACAAGAAGTGAACCTGGGAAGGCATCCAAGCAAACCACAACAAGATGGTGAGCACCCTGGGAAGGGCTGATATCCAAACACTTACACCTTGGGAAGGGCTGACATCCAAACACTAACACCCTGGGAAGGGCTGATATCCAAACACTAACACCTTGGGAAGGGCTGATATCCAAACACTAACACCCTGGGAAGGGCTGATATCCAAACAACTAACACCTTGGGAAGGGCTGATATCCAAACACTAACACCCTGGGAAGGGCTGATATCCAAACAACTAACACCTTGGGAAGGGCTGACATCCAAACACTAACACCCTGGGAAGGGCTGATATCCAAACACTAACACCTTGGGAAGGGCTGATATCCAAACACTAACACCCTGGGAAGGGCTGATATCCAAACACTAACACATTGGGAAGGGCTGATATCTAAACACTAACACCCTGGGAAGGGCTGATATCCAAACACTAACACCCTGGGAAGGGCTGATATCCAAACACTAACACCCTGGGAAGGGCTGATATCCAAACAACTAACACCCTGGGAAGGGCTGATATCCAAACACTAACACCTTGGGAAGGGCTGATATCCAAACACTAACACCCTGGGAAGGGCTGATATCCAAACACTAACACATTGGGAAGGGCTGATATCTAAACACTAACACCCTGGGAAGGGCTGATATCCAAACACTAACACCCTGGGAAGGGCTGATATCCAAACACTAACACCTTGGGAAGGGCTGATATCCAAACAACTAACACCCTGGGAAGGGCTGATATCCAAACAACTAACACCTTGGGAAGGGCTGATATCCAAACACTAACACCCTGGGAAGGGCTGAGATCCAAACGATCGACCGGCGACGATAACCGGCGATTACGAGATGGATGTCCGGCGACGAAAACCGGCTCCGACAAGATAACCAACCGGCGACGATAACAGGGGGTTACGAGATGGGTGACCGGCGACGAAATCCGGCCCCGACGAGACGATCGACGGCGACGATAACCGGCGATCACGAGACGGGTGACCGGCGACGAAATCCGGCCCCGACGAGACGATCGACGGCGACGATAACCGGCGATCACGAGACGGGTGACCGGCGACGAAACCCGGCCCCGACGAGACGATCGACGGCGATGATAACCGGCGATCACGAGACGGGTGACCGGCGACGAAACCCGGCCCCGACAAGACAATCGACGGCGACGATAACCGGCGATCACGAAATGGGTGACCGGCGACGAAACCCGGCCCCGAACGATACGATAGATTGGAAGAGTGAGCCTAACGACTAACAAATACGGTCAGGGGGTTGAAGCATCGACACTCTTGCGAATGTTTTTTTGCATGCATTATATCTTGTGTTGCATTGTAAGCTACACATGTTGCATCATATATGTACTGTCATCCTTAGACACTGTCATTCATGCATCAGGTGTCTATTTCTTTATCATGTTCATTTCATTTAAACATTGCATAAACGTGATAAAGAGGGGCAGCTGTAGACACCCAAATTTTGTGTTCCCTATACTAACCGTGACAGGAGGAGGAAATCGTCAATGGAACCCGCCTGCGAGAGCAAAAGACTCGGCACTTGACGCCACCGCGATGATGCGTAGTCAAAACCAACGTGACGACATAGCCATCCAAAAAAGGCGTTCCCGAATAATATGTCACGTCCCACAGTAATTTTTCGGACTGCAAAATACAAGCATTTCGGATAAAACTGACGGCGTGACGCAAGAATCGAGGTGCGGTGCGGGAACCGAGAAGAATTAAATAATCAAATTGGTTGGCGTGCTGGGTGGAAGGCAGGCGGCTGGCTCTGGCCAGCCTATATCAATCCATTTCAGCATACAGGGGAACGATCGGAAGAATTTGAAGGAAGAAGAATTCTGCAGCAACAAGAACACGGAAATAGAGAGAAAAAGGAGCAAATTTTACAATCAAATAGGAAGAAAAGAGAGGAAAAAAGAGAGGATTTATATTCTTTGATTTTAATTGTATCAAATATACTCCTTATCTTAGTCAAATACACAAGTTCACATCCATTTGAGATCATTTGCAAGGTGAAAATTCCCTTTGTTCGAGCAATTTATATCATATTGTTTAGTTAAATTAAATGTAGTTTTTCTTGTATATTGTTGTGGATCTATGGATTGAGGACTATTAGTGAGGGTTCCCAAATGGAACGAAATTCCTCCTAATGGCCCGATGATATCCATTTGGTGAATTTTAGCTCGTTGTAATGATGTATTATGCATAGTTTATTTAGATTGTTATTTTTAGGATCTTGTGGGTGTGTAGCGATTTTGGATGTGAGCCTAGGAGCGCGACCCCGTGGTGCAAATCCGATGATGGACATCTTTTGATATATGTAATAAATTCGATGTACCTTTCATTGTAAATATGTAATCGTCGGGCCTTAAAACGACGCCAAGGCGAGAATCGTGTTTGAGGCCCCGAAATAGTGAAACTTGTGATTGTAGGCGTTTGGGGTTATTTTGATGGCTTACATGCCCATGAATAGCCCCGACGCATGTTTATGCTCGATTTGATTTCAAAGCTAAACGATAAGATTTTCATAAAATCAGTCAAACTAGGTTATTAGCATCACGAGGCTTAAAATGAGAAGTGCTAATGAATGTCGATTTCTATGTAAAGGAGAAAGCTAAAGAAAATCGTTTTCAAACGTCACACAAAATGATTTTATAAACAAATGACGTTTTATTAAACCGTTGTGCATAGGGTTAAAGAGATCCTAGAAGTTGCCCATCATTTGAGTTACGAAGGCAACGTATAGATCTCGATTCCTATTTTGACGAAGGTTTAAAACTCTAAAACGACACCTAATGAAAATCTCATAGTTTTGACAATTAAAATCAAACCTTTCTCATAAAGCTTTCTCGTATAAATCGAGGGACATTCTAAAGCACTCCCAAAGCACGATTTTCCCTAAAAAATCCAAATGATTCTTTCATACAAACTCACCACAACATTCACATAGGCACACACACACACGCGCGCATATACACACATTTCATGAATTAAAGGATAGGAAAGCATCAAGATTGCGGTAACCGTGTTTCACGGAAGTCGGGGGGTGCCTAACACCTTCCCCTCGCTTAAGCAAGCCCCCGAACTCTATGAATCTCGGTTCGCAGACCAATTAATTCGGAGTCACACATGAGCCATCGATTTATAAAAAAAAAAACAAAAACTCGGATGAGTTGGTACATCCATTTTAAATATACCAACTGGCGACTCTGGTTAATTGGCTCATCATAAAAACGATCTTTCAAAACCCCGTCGACACTCAAGCCGACCTTTTCCAAAAAATCACCTAATAAAAAGGCTAAAATCGGAAAAGACAAACAAATCGCAATTGAAGCGAAAAAACCGGCGTCGACAAATAAGCCTATTGAGCTCGCCCCGGCGAACTCGTCTCTGTCCAGCTCGCCCCAGCGTATCGCCCCGGCCCCGTCTTCTCTTCCGACCTCGCCCCGGTGGGCTCATGCAAGCCAATTTTCACGCCCCGTCGCTGAATTTTCAGCACAACGAGCTCGCCCTGGCGAGATCATCAAAATCTAGCTGACGTGTTTTTTGAAATTTGGACGCGAGATTATATACTTGATTAGTTATTTTCAGTATTTTTTAGATTCCTATTTTAATGAGGTTACTTTTGGCTTAGATTTTGATTCTAAATTGGTTGTTATTACCTTTTTAAGATTCTAGGATTATATAGCTAGTATAAATAGGTTTGATGCTTGTAATTCAACACAATTCAATATTATTCAGATTTATCATATTCTTGTGAGTTTATTCTCTACTTTTGGTTCTTTGAAGAATTCCTAAGTATTTTCTTAGTTTTTTTTGAGATTCAAGTTTGAGTTATCATACACCAATACATAGTTGTGTGTGGCGTCTTCTACCGCATCAATCGTCGATTGTACCGAGATTACCGCTTCAATATAAGCGAGGGGTCAAGGTGTCGTTGGTGTCCATTCAATTTAGAATTCTGAAAGCAAGCATTTGTACCAAGATTACCGTCTACATATAGGCGAGGGGTTAAGGTGTTGCAAGTAATTCACCATATAACTTTGCTAAAAATGATCCGGGCGACGACCACCTCACGCAAGCATGTTGTGGAGTCTATCACATTTTAGCATACATTCATTTTATTAATTACCAAAATAAATTAGGTCTTTATTTAAATTGGTATCTCCCACTATTTTCATCAAACTATATTACCCTCAATATATAGTTCGGCAAATCTAATTAAAGATTTGCTAGTGAGAATAAGGATCCCATTTCAAATGTATATAGCCTTGTGGTGATACAACAAACGATATATAAATAAGTAGGTAGACAACTTTTGTCAATTACATCACTATGTAACTCCTTTTATTTTGCCTCTTAGATTATTTTGATCAAGTGGTAACACATCCGAATTAAAATTATCCAAGTTAAGTCCAACCTAGCACTTCCATATATGTGAAGAGAAAAATACCGTCCTTGTGGTGACACAACAAAATAGTAATGTTCAATTTCTTAATAAACATCAAATGTGATAAGGCAACATCTTAAATATTTAATACTTGCCTTGTGGTGACACAACAAACTCGTATTAAATATTCAATACTCTATTGCTTTACCATGCTAGAAGGCGACGTTTGATATTCCAAATATCTTTCAACGTTTAGGACTTAATATGATTTCTTTGAGGGGTTTGTTATTATTTGTCTCATCTTGTTTAGCGTGTATGCACATATATATATATATATATATATATATATACACAATACGTATCATATTATTTAACATGTGAAGCATGTTGTATAATATATAATATATAGTAAACATACGTATATAGAATACTATATTCTACCCGGATTGATTATGGACTTTTATTATAGTTTGGTTCACTAGAGCCACCAAGTGAACCAAAAGGTCAAACCTAGGGTGCAATAATAGAATTTAAATATAACTATTACATTTAAATCCCGGGCTCCATTACAAACGGGTCTTCAAGCGCTCTTTGCTCTTTTGTCTCCAATTCTTCAAGTAATTCTAACTAAACCTATTACAATTACTATTTACAATAAATAGAAACCCTGATCAGCAGTCAAGGGGAAGTACATAAGAGGGAGATAGAATTTACATTTAGAAAAATTAGAGAAGACGAGGTACGCAGACCCCATTTATAAAACCCATTCGTTCATGCATTCTCATAAAATAAAATCCAATCACCATTGGTCAATAGTCCATAATCAATCACATTTATTATCATACATATCACCATATGCATCAATAAATAACATTTATCTCATAAATAATAAAACCATTCTATATATGTATCGATATCATTTAATGGGCAAAAAGTTTGCTAATATTTAGTTTTGAAACAAAATAAACTCTTTTATTTTAATCAAAAACCAAATCAAAATTAAACTCCTTTAATTTTAGCAACCTAGAATCCTATTCCAAATAAAATAAACATCTTTATTTTAAATTTACTCCAATTAAATAAAGCATTTACTTTAATTGAAGAAAAATAAAATTTTCAAAATCTGTAGACCAGGGCGGTCGCGCTGCACCCCCAAAAACGGCTTCTGGGTTCGGGCGCGGCCGCTCTGCATCGCAGATTCAGAAAACTAAGTTTTACCCAAAAAATTTGATCGAATCACATACCAATATGGAATCATCAAAATTGATAATTAACACAAGGATTGACTCTGATACGACTGTTAGGTTTGTATATAACACAAGCAGGCAATCAAATTACATAAATAGAGCGGAAGCGCTATAAAACAGATTTTAAAATTTTTATACAAACCATCACCATTATCTTTCCTTGTGTTCAATTATCAATTTAACGAAAGAGATAGAGAATAAGAATTATACCCTTGTAGAATTCTAGCTTCCTCGGGTACAAGTTTAACTCCAAAATCCTTCGCGTTCTCCTTGAATTCAACGGTGAGATTCCTTCCTTTGATCAACGTTAGTCACCCAAGTGTTTGGCCTCTAAAGATGATCTACCAAGGAATAATACGAACTTAAGAATATGGGTGTTGGCAAAACCCTAATTTCTATCTCTATAGAAATTGTAAGTACTCTTCACAATTCTAATGGAAGTGTGTGTAACCCAAATTCATAACAAGACTCCTCTTATTTATAGATATAAGTAACCCTCTTAAACTATTTAGGATTAGGTTATTATTATAATTAAACTCTTTTAATTAATTAAACTCTTAATCCAATTACGAATTTATGAGAGTACTTTTACTAATTAATTATCAAACCCTTTTAGGAATTAAAAAATAATAATAATAATAATAATAATAATAATAATAAGACTCTTCTTATTAATTTATATTTAATATTTTCAACATATTACATAATAAATATTAAGCTATTTAATTTATTCTATCTCCATAGATTAAATTTAATACATTTAATTTATTATTACGATTATGTCATTTACTTCTTAAATAAATAATTTTCTTTTGCGGTGTGACCCTTTAGGTTCTACATATTAAACCGGTTATGAATAAATCAATTAGAACAATTCTAATCTTATTTAAATAAATAAATTAAACTATTTAATTCATTTAAATAAATAGTATTTATTCTACAATAAGGGTAAACCCCCTTAGCGATCAACGACTTCCCAGATAATATAGATTTCAATATTAATCACAAAAGAACTTTTTAGTGAAAAGTTACCGTACAATTTAATCCTTCTACCATACAATGTCCCAATTAAATATAAGATATAGAATTACCGTCAAGTCTTATTTTATTTAATTATATGCATTTCGATTCCGAAATGCACAACTCTAAATAATGCAAATTAGAAACTCCTTTCTAATTTCATTATGCCTTGGCCAAGGATTACTGAGTTGTCATTTATCGAATCACATATGACATTCTCATCTTTTACTAGATGTGGTAGATTCTTTGTTGATCATTCACCTATCTCGATGTACAACTTATTATACCCAAGCATACCCTTTGATATACCCTAAAGGTCTTAAGGGACATGTGAAAGCATAACTTATCATATACAAGATACTATGACGATCTCAAGTCCAAGGATCACTTGTACTATTATCACTAGAGGAATTCCTATTGACAGGAAAGTAAAACTCCATTGGGTAATCCTTCAGCAAGTCATGTTCAGTGAACTTATTCTCTAATAAGCACTTACATACTTGCTTTAGTGTCTCCACATAAATGATTATGAGATCAATCATTCTCTTCCTAAGAGCAAGCAAAGTATGTACCAATCTATCCGGATTCACTAATCCCCTTTTTAGTAATCCAATGATTAGGAACGATCTTAGTTTTAAGCTTTCTAAGAATTTAGATCTGATTAGCATGATCATCATCATGTTTCTAAAAGCATTGCTTAAAACTATGGGTTTATCACATATAAAATAACAGCATCATGTAGATAATATAAAATTCTTTTAATACTTTTATTAATAAATGAATAAGATTACAAAGTATATGCTGCATCATATCAAATATTATTGGCTTGTGTGCATACTACTTTCACGACATCATTATATCCCATTATTTATATCAACACTTGGGATTTACATCATATTAACTCTTATAGTTATTCACATATTATTTTGTTACTCTTCTAGCAATCTATAAATACATTCCACATCGCACAGCTTCATTGCGCTCTTGCTCCATGATACGAATCATCGTCCCATGATCCATGACATACCAGGGGTACTCTTCAAACTGTATAGGATAATGGTAGACTCAATCCTGAGCTCTATCAATCGCCATGTGGAAAACGTACTCCATCTCATTAATTTTGGCCTTCTTTGACCGAACCTCGCCTTCAACGAGATCTACACATTGAGAAGCTTTCATCCAAGCATCTTCAGCTCTCGCCCGCTTAGCTGACTTCTCTCTCAAGTTATCCTGCACATTCCCCATCTCAACCAATAGTTATCCTCTCTGATACTCTGATTGAGCTAACTTCTGCTCAAGCTCCATAGTTCACGCAATGAGATCTTTAATTGCTACATCTTTTTGCTCTAGCACAGCTTGGTGCTCTACGGCTTGCCCTTCTAACTCCTCAACCCTATCCTGTAACTCTATGTTACGGTCATACACTACATCAAACATCTCAGCTCCCAATAAGGAAAGTGGTATCTCTTCAGGATCCTCTTCTTCTTCCTCTTTCATCTCTTCCTTATCAGATTCCGGATCAAACTCAGGCGTATACTCCGGAACTACAACAGTAACCAATGGGGATGGCTCCCTTGGCACTAACGGCTCCCAAATCGTATGGAAGTCTCGGGCCTCCTCCTCCCTAGCCTGGCTGGATCCTCCTATATCAGTCATCCTGATAATAAAATATTTTAAGTTTTAATTACTACTTAATACTACTCACGCGCACATAAGTTATTAACAAGTAAGCACATAAATCATTTAATTATTTATCTTCAATGAATTCCTTAATTCATTCCTTAGAACTCGATAGGAGTTTTACCACCACTATGTTTTCTATCTCCTATATGGTTATAGCCTAAGGTTTCCCCACCTAAGGTTCATAACCTAAAGCTTTAATACCAACTTGTGACACCCCCAAATCCGGGTACTTTAATTCCACAGATCTGGTGCTCACTATCCATTACATTCATATCTAACTACCCACAATAAAGGATAATAACAATAATAAACTTAATAAACAATACACCCATTAAAGGGTTACATCTCAAGTAAAATCCTAGGTCGTCTAACCTTTATTACATCATCAGCGAAAAATAAAACATAATTATAATTAAGTCTCGTTACATAAGCTTTATAAAATAAAAGTAAATTATTCTTCATTAATTGTTCATCTTGCCTTTACCCTTGCTCGTGGACGGCTTATTAGACTTCTCAATCTTAGTTGCAATGTTTTATGCAAGGGTGAGCAAAATAATTGCCCACCAGGGTAACAATAACAATAATAACATATAAATAATCAATGAATAGATTTCAATTGAATAACATAATCTTTCTTGAAATCAGTCAACGATAATCAAGAACTGATAGCTCAATAGAAAACTCGGCTTTTGAATCAAGATTAAAAAGCAAGACCAAAAGTGCATCTGAGGGTTACAAGACCACGAACTATGTCCTAGGTTAGCAAGTATCTCTACCGTAACCTTTTAACAGTCTTATAGACTATATGGACCATCCAACTCGTACTCCGAGGGATCAGCCATTCGTATAATGTGTTGTGCACAAACATTTTAACGTTATTGCATAGTATAATCCCCTATATTAGGGTTGTTCATCTCAGCTTTGACATTAGAATACGCACCAAAAGAAGTTTGGTTTGGATTAGCTTCAATGAAAATTCTAAATTTTACAACGCACATCAACTATGGGCTAGTTGAATCAAAAGGGTTATCCAGCCAAGTAACAGTCTGATTTCAACAACAATATAAACTTTGTAAAGTGGAATTTCAACGACATTAGAATACAATGATTGCAAACGAATACATTGAAGTAACGTATTTGAAAGTCTAGAAAGCTCAATCAATATATAAGCATTGAACATTATGGAAAACCTCGCTTGAATTATAATAGCCAAGGTTAGAGAACTTGCTGAATGAAAAAGTAGAGTTTAGAAACTTGCCTCTTGCGTTAGCTAAATAATTACAACTCATGTTCTCCAATATCCTACATATACCATAAGGATCACAATACCAATTAGTTACATTAAAACTATGTTCATAAGATTAACTTCCATTTCACTTAACTTAGTTATCCTAGCTAAGTTTATAGTCTTTAACTTTAGTTGACTATACTAACCCCATACCACGAATCTTGTAACCTTTTCTAGTATATAACATAAGGCTTAGCACTTAAACAATATTATTAAACCTCACGAACATCAAGTTTAAGTCTTATATAACTTACTAATTCATAACGTATAATCATTAACTGTGTGATTACAATGTGTTATTAAGTTTTATAACATGTTTTACATTTCATCACAATCATTCATTAAGGTTATACAACATTTCTAGAATCATACACTTAAATGTGAGTTACTGGGTCTGTTCTGGTACTAGCGCGACCACGCCACTTTTGTTCTTGGCACCAGCGCGGCCACGCTGGTGCGTAGACTCAGTTACTGCAGTTCTACTACATAGACTTTGCTACAAACTAAAATTACTCCCAATTTCTTCACCCAAACAGCAAATTAAACATACCCAAATGATATAAACCTTCCAAAACAACATAATACATATATAACCATTTTAACAACATAACCAATTTTATACAACCAATTAGAGACTCAAAAATCAAAGTTCATGCTCTATCTTCACATTTTAACATGTTTAACATAATTAATTACCATGAATTCGTTTTTCAACCAATTTGATTTGATCAGCTTGCATTGCTTTTGTAACTCATCATATTAACTGTAATACCCGAGAATTTCGAATGATATTAATATTAAATTTTTTTTTATGAGAATAAGTGATATGTTGTTATAGTAGTAATGCGATAAATTGATTTCTTGATTTATTTCTAAAAGAGTGATTTAATAAGAAAAGGATTTATTTTAGTTGCACATGAGTTATGTGGCATGAAATGTGATAATACTTTTAAAAGTTGAAGAAAGTTTATGATGATTCAGAATACGACAAGGTTGATAATGAAGTTTATTAAACTTGTGAAATGTGCCAAGCGTGGCAACGTGATGCAATAATTATTATTAATTGTTTGAATTATTGATATGAAGCATGATATTTTTGTGGCATTAGCATGTGTGAGTATTCATATAATTCACTAAATAACGTGGGAATATGCGTAACCTTTATATTATGTGATATAACCTATGTGGCATTTTGATGTGTAACATTAATGTGTGAGAAGGTACTGAATAAAACCGTACAGTAAAAGTAGGTTGAATGCTATAATTTTATAAAGGAGTTTATGTGGCATGGTGGAACCATTAAATGTGTATTTTAATTATGAAAGGAAATGAATTTAGTACATAAATATTTATTACTAAATATTTATTTTGACATGGTATGTAGATATATTAATAATAAAGTTTTATTGAAAGTATGAGTTAATAATACTCAAATAAAATACCTTTAAATTATATGAGGTAATTAATATTTGTTACACGATAATTATTTCCATACTTAAACATTATGGCAATAGATGTATTATGAGATAATAATGTATATTGAATATTTGGGTGTTAGCGAATAACTAGATTTCGCTGAAATTAATACGTACATGGATTATATGATATGTGCACATGTAACGTTATTTGATACAATATAGTAGCATTAAATTATTTAATTCACTATATGACTTAAGCTTGCATTTTAATCAAAGTATGTTAATAAACCTCATTTGAAATGTCTGAGTATTACTCTTGTCCCAAATTGAGAGTCTCTTCCTTGCCTAAACAATACCCACGTGAATAGCCAATTTGCTGAGAATGCAAAAAGGCTATGGTTTCTTGCATGATGAAGCTAACAAGGGAGGTAATGATGGTGGGGGGAGTGGCTCAAATAGTAAACCACCAACTCTCCATTAACCAACATTCTTCTTCTTCTTCCATTGGTTGGAAACAATGAGCAAATGCATTATCCGGGCATACAACCTTCTATAAATTGGAGCTCACCCTCCTCCCAAAATTCTTTGCTAAATCATCTGGTAAGTTTTGGTAGAGAGTATTGTGAGAATTGAGTGAGCAATTAGTGTGGGTAGCGGAGAAAATTCCAACTCAAGCTTCAAGAAGGTAATATTAAGTTTATCATGCGTTTGATTTTAAGTTTGGCAAATTCTTCGAAATACATGAATCTCTCTTGTTAATTAGTTGGTAATTGATGCTATAAGAGTCGATATGTATGCTAAAAATATAATGTGATTGAACTGGAGCCCGTTAAATGAGAGTTTTCATGCTTGGGCTTGATTTCTGCCGAAGCAGAGACCTTTCTGGCTCGTTCAGGGAAAGGCGCAACTGCGCTCCCTGTAGTTCAAAACGGCGCAGCTGCGCCGTGCACCAGACAAGGATACTTGATTCTGCTATTAGCTGTTGCTTTCTAACGTGATTAATGAACTTAGACATGCCTGAAAATATGTTAAACATGTAGTGTAATTAAGATCCCTTTGCAAAGCATGAGCATCCTAGCTTCGTTTCGCATTTGTTTTTCGAAAGAAAACTTATAGTTTTAAAACTAGACTTTACCGAAATTTGCAAGGTGCAAGTTCTGATCATACGAACATGTGTGTATGGTCTAATTATACATGACATAAGGTTCCAAGATGCTTCATGTGCACTAAACAACCACGACCTAGTTGAAACGACTTTTAAAGGCAAACATACATGACTATAATGATAATTTCATTAGGAGATGTTGGACATGCATGCTAGTACTCTGATACTTCCCAGACATGATGTGTATATGTGTTCCTCTAGTATGTTAAAGCATTGCATCGTTCAAGCATGAATTTAGGCAAATTTCCAAGTTATGATCTAGGTAGACTAAGTAAAGATGATATGAACACATGAGCATAAGTATTTCAGATGTTATAACCTTTGTATATGAATAAGTACTTGGTATGGAAGGTCACGTGGATTCTTGAGCTTGTTTGACATCATGTTACCAAAGTTCTATATTAAAGATTCATTACGTGGTAATATAAACTTGAAATGATCATGTGAGCATGCAAACCTCTTTAACATGTGTACATAGTAATTGGTAATGTATTGGTATGCTAGTTAGT
The DNA here is from genome assembly GCA_034770075.1 of Aralia elata. Taxonomy (NCBI): domain Eukaryota; kingdom Viridiplantae; phylum Streptophyta; class Magnoliopsida; order Apiales; family Araliaceae; genus Aralia; species Aralia elata. Next base: position 42,560,267 of record CM068383.1, read on the forward strand.
GGACTGAAACCAGGAAGGCAAAAGCTCAACCCTGGTCTAGCAAGGGGACCGCGCAGCTGCGCCGTCCCTAAGCTTAACCAGGGCGCAGCTGCGCCCTCCTGCAGAGTGGTCAAGTCGATTCTTTTTGTAATCTGAGTCTTGTGGATTGCTTGCATTGTTATTCTAAAGTGTAGAGCAGAAGTTGTAGTAATGTTTTTGATATCCAAATATGATGTAGTATTATTTGATATATGAAATTGTATGACTAATGGAATTCTTATATATAACTATTATACAATAGGATTACAACGTGTCATTAAGCTTTAAATTCGTAGACTGCACTAAAGGCAAGTTCTCTAACCCAAAACTTTATTTGTTGTGCAAGTATTATCAAGGGCAAGTTCCCTAACCTTACTCAAACTTATATTGAGCAAGTTTCTTACCTTGAACCTCTTACAAATTGCGAGTTTTCCTTTAACCCTACTCAATTTACATTCGAGCAGGATGTGGTATATTGTGCAAGTATTCGAACCCTTTCTCTATATTGAGCTAACATGTAAACTTGTATATTCCTGTATCATACAAGTATGTGGCAATGACTCTTATGCTTTATAAACTGTCATTCATATTCTAAGGATTGGTTTAAGATTAATATCCCTTAAACCGCATTGCGAGTATTGGTATTCATTAAATCATTGAATAAGATTATAAAAGTTGTCTAAACCATTGTTTCGGTTAGACTATTATACATGTGTTAGAAAACTATTCCAAGCCAATTGTCTTGGTGAGGACTCTTATCTACTGAGATGAACAACCCTCATAAAAGGGGAAAATTATATATTGTCGGGGAACCGACGTGCGCACTTATAAGCATGTGACAGTTATGCATAATCTGGGGTACTATAGGTTGATCACCTGTGTACTTGTTTTTGTTGAATTTTCAGTATAAAAAAAATTGTTAATTCTAGCAAGAGTTCTTAGTCCTTCAGTGACTACTCAGTGTTCATATTCTTAGACTTGAAATGATTAGATGCAAGATTCCTATTGATATTCTTCAGTCCATAGCGACTCTTATGTATAACAATTGATTTCTCCTTATTATCCTTGAATTATCCTTTACTGTCATACCCTTGCAATTTGGACTTTATATTGTTTACCCCCATTGTATATCCTTGCTGGGCAAATTTGTTGCTCATTCTTGCTTTCTTTAAACCTTTCAGTTAAGGCAGAACGAGGTGAACCTTCAGGCAAGGATAGGGGAAAGGGCAAAGTTTCGGAGTAGTTTTGTTCTTCCTTAGGAAGGATATTAATTACTATGCTGCTTAAGTTTCTGAATTTGTTTATGTAATAAGCTTAGGCACGGATTATGTATTAGTACTATGTTTCAGTTTAAATTAATACTTTTGGATAGTATTGTAGTATCGGTTGCGAGACCTTGGGACGAGAATAATTATATTAAATCAATGTAATTTATTCTATCTTTTCTGCTGCATTAGTTTTATGTCATTATTGTGTTAGATCGTGACAAACCAAATTCGAGGCAGTGACGTCAGAATTTGGGGGCGTCACATTAACAACATCCATCGACAATTTCAGATTCTATACATGAATTCCTAGCCAATTTTAGTCCCAAAATAGACCAAAACATACATATTACAATAAAATTCAAATTTTCTCTTCTAACACATGTTTCATGAATTTGATTACCCAAAAATCATTTATAGATGCTATATAACAGATTATAAACACTTGATAACATATATATCCTTATCCTTCATCAAATCATACAACCAAATTAACTTTACAGTGAAGAACTTTGAGAAAACCTAACCAAGAGTTTAAAATTGGATTATTACCTCTTGATTGAGCTTTAGACTTAGAATATATGATTAGGAGAGTTTGATTAATCTCCTTTTTCCTCTTGATTTCTCAGACTTTCTTCTCAATTTTCACCGAGAACTCCCTCTCTCAATTTCTCTCTTCCTTATAAACTATACTGATAACCACATCACGTTTAGTCTAATTTGTAAAATAAGTTATGGGAAACAAAAGGTTTTAGCTGTTATGGAATGTAAGGAGTCTAGGCCACGTTTAGCAAAACCAGCTTAAATTTCATTCTAATTTATTTTTTATAATTTCCTTATATTATGATACACTTGTCACACTTAAATTTAATTAAACTTATTTTATTAATAAATCAAATTAAACCTTACTAATAAAATTATAATTTCTATATAACCAACCATAATTATAATTTTATGTAATAAATTATTTTATTTAATAAATCATTAATCCTCTAATTGAATTATTTAATTAAATTAGAATATTACCATTACACTAAAATTGTTTATCATCAATTTACTTAATTTCATCATACTTAAATAAATTATTCCATAATAATTTCCATCAAATATTTATTATTTTATTCAATAAATAAACCAACTAAAATATTTATTTAATTTGATAAATATTTTTAATTATTTACAAAAATCAAATTCGTTACATCTACACTTGTCGGATCTAGTCTGTAGCTTATCATTCTACAACTTTTTTACATAAGTTGGACAAACCCAAGTCTTAACATGCTTAAGATTTGGTTTCCTTCCTGTCCATAACTCATATGGAGTCTTTGGGATGGATTTGATAGGTACCTTGTTAAGTAGGTATGCAGTCGATTCTAGGGCATAACCCCAGAGGGTTACTAGAAGGTCGGTAAAACTCATCATGGAACGAACCATGTCCAACAATGTTCGATTTCTCCTTTCAAATATACCATTCAACTGTAGCGTCCCTGGTGGAGTCCATTATGAGATCACACCATTTTCTTTGAGATAATTGAGAAACTCATTACTTAAGTATTCCCTTCTTCGATCCGATCGAAGAATCTTAATACTCTTACTAGTTTGCTTCTCTACTTCACTTCTGAATTCTTTGAACTTTTCAAACGATTCAGATTTGTATTTCATCAAATACACATATCTAAATCTTGAATGATCATTAATGAAAGTAATAAAATAAGAATACCCTCGTCATGCAGTCGTTGTCATAACACATACGTCTGTGTGTACCAATGCTAACAACTTTGTAACTCTTTCTCCTTTTCCACTAAAAGGAGATTTGGTCATCTTACCATTGAGACAAGATTCACAAGTTGGATATGATTCGTAATCAGATAGCTCTAAAAGCCCATCTTTATGTAACTTGGTTAATCTTGTTTCATTAATATGACCGACTCTATAGTGCCACATAAAAGTATAATTAACATCATCTCTTTTTTTTTCTTAGTTTGTTCAATTTGAAGTATATTTTCATGCAAGTCAAGTATATAAAGTCCATTCAGTAAATTACCAACACCATATAGAATATTTTTATTATAAATAGAACAACTGTTGTTCTTTATTATAATATCAAAACCATCCATATCCAATACAAAAATTGAAATAATGTTTCTTATAAGTGTTGAAACATAATAACAATTATTTAAACTAATGTACTTGCCCGTAGGTAGTGCTAAACAATAAGTTCCTACAGCTAATGCAGCAACTTTTGCTCCATTTTCTACTCGTATGACGACGTCATCCTTATTCAGCTTTTTACTTCTGCTTAGTCCCTGCATAGTGTTACATATATAAGAATCATAGCCGGTATATAATACCCAAGTAGAATTTTGACTTTTAGAAAAATTAATTTCAATCATAAATAAACCTTGATCCAAAGTCGAAGCTTGTCCAAGCTTCTTCTACTTTTGTTCTGCAAGAAACTTCTCGCAGTTCCTCTTCCAGTGACCCGACTTGTTGCAATGGAAACATATTCCTTTGCTATCTGGATCAACTTTCTTATTATCCTTTACCTTCGCCTTGCCCTTAGCCTTCTTGTTTTTCTTCCTTTCAGAAGATACCTTAGACCTCTTCCTTTTCTTGGAAGAATCATCCACCAATAAGACTTGGTCCTTCTTGGATAGGAAGTGACCTTCAGTAATTTTCAGCATGTTAAGTAACTCAGGCAAGCTGACGTCCAACTTATTTATGTGAAAATTCACAACAAATTGTGACAATGTGTCTGGGAGTGACTGCAAGATCAAATCTTGACTAAACTCCCCATCCATCACAAACCCTAACTGTCCAAGATGTTCAATAAAATTAATCATCTTTAGGACATGAGTTTGAACAGTAGTGCCCTCGGTCATTCGATATCGGAAGAGCTCCTTAGATATTTGATATCTAGCAGTCCTACTTTTCTCACCATACAACTCCTTGAGGTGTAGGAGTATAGTAGGACGATCCATAGTTTAATGCTGACGCTGAAGCTCATTACTCATAGATGTGAGCATGATGCATTGAGCCACGGTTGCATCATCTTGTCACTTTCTAAAAGTAGCAATCTCTTCCTCAGAGGCTGTTTCTGCAACAGTTGCAGGGACGGGCAAATTTAGGACATAAGAAATCTTTTCAGCAGTGAGAACAATTCTCAGATTCCTTAACCAGTCCGTATAATTCGGTTCGGTCAGTTTATTAGCATTAAGTATGCTACGCAGTGATATTAGCGAATTTGACATTTTTTAAATTCTCCATGTGAAATAGACAACATTTTAGCATACATTTATTTTATTAATTACCAAAATAAATTAGGTCTTTATTTAAATTGGTATCTCCCACTATTTTCATCAAACTATATTATCCTCAATATATAGTTCGACAAATCTAATTAAAGATTTACTAGTGAAAATAAGGATCCCATTTCAAATGTATATAGCCTTGTGGTGACACAACAAACTATATATAAATAAATAAGTAGACAACAATTGTCAATTACATCACTATGTAACTCCTTATATTTTACCTCTTAGATTATTTTGATCAAGTATTGACACATCCGAATTAAAATTGTCCAAGTTAAGTCCAACCTAGTACTTCCATATAAGTAAAGAGAAAAACACCGTCCTTATGGTGACACAACAAAACAACATCGTTCAATTCCTTTATAAGCATCAAATGTGATAAAACAACATCTCAAAAAATTAAAATAAGCCTTGTGGTGACACAACAAACTTATAATGATTAATTGATACTCTATCGTTTTATCATGTTAGAAGGCGACGTTCGATATTCTAAATATCTTTGAACATTACAACTTAATATGATTTCTTTGAGGGTTTTTGTAATTTTCCGAACCCTAATAAAATTTGTATATGTAAATTATGTGTTTATTGAATGAAATTTCTTATTCTGACTCTGTGTTATGTGATGATATATTCTGATGAACGGCTATTTAGGTAATCTTTGAAAACTTAATATGAGTCGAAAATATTATCGTATACGTTTAGAATTAGAACGTACAATGTAAAACTAGATATCCAAAAGTTTAAAACCTTAACCTTAAATGAGATTTGAAGTTTGCAACATATGCGCTTAATAAAGATCCAAATGATATTTTGAAGTAGGTGTTTTGTGATTATATCGTGTAAACGATAAATTTGGTCAAATAAAAAAACATTTCGCCAAGCAGTTGTGTCGTGCTTACACGGACAAAATGATTTGTCGTGCTTTCGGCGAATTCACCGAGAAGCATCATGACAAATTATTTTTAGTAAGCTGCTTTGTCGTGCTTACGCTTTGACGTGCTTACGCATTGTCGTGCTTACGCTTTGATGTGCTTACGCATTGTCGTGCTTATGCTTTGTCGTGCTTACGCTTTGTCGTGCTTATGCTTTGTCGTGCTTACGCCTGGCACACGCCGGCTTACGCCTGGCACACGCCGGCTTACGCCTGGCACACGCCGGCTTACGCCTGGCACACGCCGGCTTACGCCTGGCACACGCCGTCTTACGCCTGGCACACGCCGTCTTACGCCTGGCACACGCTAGGTACTAAAGTGTAATTAACCTAGGTACTAAAATGTAATTAACCACTTTTTATTAGCTTAAAGTGTAATTAACCTAGGTACCAAAGTGTAATAAGCCGGTGCAAAGTGTAATAAGCCGAGCCCCTAACGTGCAATTAGCGAAACTTGGTTTTTCTATAAATAGCAAGCTTAGTTCATTCATTCCTTACTACTTTTCAAGAGCAGTTCAAGAGCAAAAAACTCTATATTTATATTCTGAGAGATATTGTGAGATAAAAATTACTTTCTAAGCATCGAAGCGCTACATGATTGGAAGTAAAGCTATAAACTACAAGAGGTATTACTCTAGTGGTTATTATTTTTATTATTCTTTATATATTTAGTTAAAATATAGTTTTATAAGCAGTTATAATGCCCAAATTATTTTAAGTATATAGTACAAAAGTCCTATTTACAAGCAGTTATAATGTCCAATTTATTTCTCTTATATATTAGAAAATATACTTTTATAAGCAGTTACTATGTCCGAATTTCTTCAACTATTTAGTTAAAATATTCATTTTATAAGCAGTTATAATGCTGAAATTTTTTCAAATATAATAGCCGAACATTCATTTTATAAGCAGTTATAATGCTGAAATTTTCTCAAATCTAATAGCCGAATATTCATTTTATAAGCAGTTATAATGCCAAATTTATTTTAAATATAGTTAAATAATATTTATTTTATAAGTAGTTATAATGCTGAAATTATTTCATGTATAGTAGAAGAAGTCTTATTTATAGCGGTTATAATAACCGAAATAAAATTTAAAATATTTAATCGTTAAAATGCTTAATTAACTTGGCATAATCCAAGGAAAGAAAAAGCTTGGAAGATCAAAGTTCTAGAGCTTACACTTCAGGAGATTGAGCGAGGAATGAAAAATTAGCGTTAACATATTATTCATATACGAGGCAAGTCTCCGAACCTTGTTACTATTAAGCAATTCATTCATGTCTTGTTATCAATTATTGTGAAGTTATTGCTACTTGTTCAGCATAACTTAAGAAATGAAATCATTTATTGACTGTTTGAGCTTAAAATTGTTGTGTCAAATCAAACTGTTTTGGTACGACATCTATACTGAGTAAAAGGGACACCGTGGATGGAAGGTGGTCCGACAAACCTTCGAATAAGGTTTAAATTGGCAATTAAATGAATTGACCAATATTGGCAATTAACTTAAATTGACCAAAAATGTGGTAGGATGATATGCATACTCCTAGGATATTGGTGAGGTTGATCACCTACCAGATATCCGAACTCAAAGAGGTTCTAAGTCATTGAAGACTAACAGGACAATTTGAAATATATGGTTCCGGTACAGAACCCTCAGTATCAATTATACATCACCTGACATCTTTCAAATCAAACACACTGTGTTTACATTTTTAAATAAACTTGCGGAGTATTTGTAGCTCATTCTTGCGCATATCTTCTTTTGTAGCTTTAAATGATATCCCTGGCACTTCTGTTAGGTTTGTATATAGCGCGAACATGCAATCAAATTACATAAATAGTGCGGAAGCGCGATAAAATCGGATTTTAAAATTTTATACAAACCATCACCAAGATCAATCTATGTGCTCAATTAGCGATATAAACGAAAGATAAAGAGAATAAGAATTATACCCTCGTAGAACAAAGCTTCCTCGGGTACAAGTTCAACTCCTAGTCCTTCGTGTTCTCCTCGAATGCTACGGTGTGATTCCTTCCTTTGATCAACGTTAGCCACCCAAGTGTTTGGCCTCTAGAGGTGATCCACCAAGGAAGAACAAGTATTCAAGAAGTTGGGTATTTGGCAAAACCCTAGTTTCTATCTCTATAGAAATTGTAAGTACTCTCCACAATCTAATGCAAGAGTGTGTAACCCTAATCTATGATAAGACCCCTCTTATTTATAGATGTAGGAATAACCCTACCCTAAACTATTTAGGATTAGGGTTTGTATTATAATTAAACTCCTTTAATTAATAATGCTCCTAATCCAATTAGGAATCCATGGGAGAGTACTTCTATTAATTAATTCTCAATCCCTATTAGGAATTAAATAATAGTAAAAGTAATAATAATAATAAGACTCCTCTTATTAATTTATATTTAATATTTCTAAAATATTAAATAATAAATATTAAGCTATTCAATTTATTCTATCCCCATAGAGTAAATTAAATACACTTAACTTATTATTACAATTATGTCATTTACTTCTTAAATAAATATTTTCCTTTTGCGGTGTGACCATTTAGGTTCTCCATATTAAACCGATTGTGAATAAATCAATTAGAACAATTCTAATCTTATTTAAATAAATAAATTAAACTATTTAATTCATTTAAATAAATAATATTTATTCTACAATAAGGGTAAGCCCCCTTAGCGATCAACGACTTTCCAGATAATATAGATTTCAACATTAATCATAAAAGAACCTTTGAGTAAATAGTTACCGTACAATTCAATCCTTCTACCATACAATGTCCCAATTAAATATAAGACATGGATTTACTGTCAAGACTTATTTTATTTAATTATATGTATTTCGATTCCCAAATGCATAACTCTAATTAATGCAAATTAGAAACTCCTTTCTAATTTCATTCTGCCTTTGCCAAGGACTACTGAGTTATCATTTATCGAATCACATAGGACATTCACATTTTTTACTAGATGAGGTAGATTCTTTGTTGATCATTCACCTTTCTCCATGTATAACTAATTATACCCAATCATACCCTTTGATATACCCACAAGGTCTTAAGGGACATGTCAAAGTATAACTCATCAAACACAAGATACTATGATGATCTCAAGTCCAAGGATCACTTGTACAACTATCACTATAGGAATTCCTATTGACAGGCGAGTAAAACTCCATTAGGTATTCCTTAGCGAGCCACGTTTAGTGAACTTATTCTCCAATAAGCACCTACATACTTGCTTTAGTGTCTCCACACAAATGATTATGAGATCAATCATCCTCTTCCTAAGAGCAAGCAACGTATGTACTAATCTATCCGGATTCACTAATCCCCAATTTAGTAATCCAACGATTAGGAACAATTTTAGTTTGTGAGCTATCTAGAATTTAGATCTCATTAGCATGATCACCATCATGATTCTAAAAGTATTGCTCAAAACTATGGGTTTATCACATTTAATATAACAGCACTATGTAGATAATATAAAATGCCTTTTAAGAAAATCAATTCTTTTATTAATAAATGAATAAGATTACAAAGTATATGCTACATCATATCAAATATGATTGGCTTGTGTGCATACTACTTTCAATCTCCCACTTGCACTAAAGCCAATCGCCATGGTATCTAATACCATCTTCTTTAAGTGACGATCAAACTGCTGTTGAGTTAAAACTTTAGTAAATGGATCTGCAATGTTGTCTTGAGAGTCCACACGCTCCAGGGTGACATCTCCTCTTTCAATGATCTCTCTAATCAAATGAAACCGCCGTAACACGTGTTTGGATTTCTGATGAGACCTGGGTTCCTTAGCCTGCACAACAGCTCCGTTGTTGTCACAGAATAAAGGTACTGCTCCTCTAATGCTAGGAACCACTTCAATTTCAGTTATGAACTTCTTCATCTAAACAGCTTCCTTTGCAGCTTCACTTGCAGCTATGTACTCTGCCTCTGTCACCGAATCAGCAACTGTTTGCTGCTTGGAACTCTTCCAACTCACTGCGCCACCGTTTAAGGTAAACACGTACCCTGAAACGGATTTACTGTCATCTTGGTCCGTTTGAAAACTTGAGTCTGTGTAGCCCTCTAGTTTCAATTCAGACCCACCGTAGACAAGAAATACATCCTTAGTTCTTCTTAAGTACTTTAGGATGTTTTTCACTGCCTTCCAGTGCTCTTCTCCTGGATTCGACTGATATCTGCTCGTTACACTAAGTGCATGAGTGACATCTGGTCTAGTACATATCATACCGTACATGATAGATCCTATTGCGGAAACATAAGGAATCTTACTCATACGGTCTCTCTCCTCAGGTGTCTTTGGGGCCTGTTTCTTGGAGAGATGTATTCCATGGCTCATCGGCATGAGTCCTCTTTTGGAATCTTCCATGCTAAACTTCTTTAGCATTGAGTCAATGTACTTTCCTTGGGTCAAGCCCAGCATCCTTTTAGATCTATCTCTATAGATCTTTATCCCCAAAATATAGGATGCCTCACCCAAGTCCTTCATGGAGAAGTGTTTAGATAACCAAATTTTGATCGACTGTAGCATATGAACATCATTCTCTATCAGTAATATATCATCAACATATAATACAAGGAATGATATAGCGCTCCCACTAACCTTCTTGTACACACATGGTTCATCCTCGTTCTTGATAAAATCAAACCTTTTGATTATCTCATCAAAACGGATGTTCCACCTTCGAGAAGCTTGCTTCAATCCATAAATGGATCGTTGTAGCTTACAGACTTGGTTTGTTCCAACCGTTGAAACAAAACCCTCTGGCTGTATCATATATACATTCTCCTCAAGCTCTCCATTGAGGAAGGCCGTTTTCACGTCCATTTGCCCGATCTCGTAGTCATAATAAGCTGCAATCGCAAGCAAAATCCGAATGGACTTGAGCATAGCTACTGGTGAGAAGGTTTCATCATAGTCAACTCCTTGTCTTTGTTTGAAACCTTTTGCAACCAGTCGGGCCTTATAGGTCTCTACCTTGCCATCTGCCCCAGTCTTTCTCTTAGAGATCCATTTACACCCAATAGGCTTAATGCCCTCAGGTGGTGAAACCAAAGTCCATACTTGGTTTTCATACATGGAGTCCATCTCGGATTTCATGGCTTCTAGCCATTTCTCTGAGTCTTCACTACTCATAGCCTCTTCGTAAGTCAATGGATCATCATCATCTATGATGCGTACCTCATCATCATCCTCTATGATGAATCCATACCTCTCAGGTATCTTCGGTACTCTTCCAGATTTACGAATAGGTAGTGGTACAGTAGGTTCTTCTACTTGGTCAGGTACCTGACTTTGATCCGTAGTATTTTGTGGTTCTTGAACTTCTTCAAGATATATCTTACTCCCACTGACCCCTTCAAGGATAAACTCCTTTTCCAAGAAGGCAGCATGTTTCGCAACAAACACCTTTTGGTCAGTATGATGATAGAAATAATACCCTGATGTTTCTTTAGGGTATCCCACAAATCTACATTTGTCAGATCTAGTCTTCAGCTTATCATGCTTAAAACTTTTGACATAAGCTGGACAACCCCAAGTCTTAACATGCTTAAGATTTGGTTTCCTCCCTATCCATATCTCATATGGAGTCTTTGGGACGGATTTGGTAGGTACCTTGTTAAGTAGGTATGCAGCCGATTCTAGGGCATAACCCCAGAAGGATACTGGAAGGTCGGTAAAACTCATCATGGAACGAACCATGTCCAACAATGTTCGATTTCTCCTTTCAGATACACCATTCAACTGTGGCGTTCCTGGTGGAGTCCATTGTGAGATTGTACCATTTTCTTTGAGACAATTGAGAAACTCATTGGTCAAGTATTCTCCTCCTCGATCCGATCGAAGAATCTTAATACTCTTACCAGTTTGTTTCTCTACTTCACTTCTGAATTCTTTGAACTTTTCAAACGATTCAGATTTGTATTTCATTAAATACATATATCCAAATCTAGAATGATCATTAGTGAAAGTAATAAAATAAGAATACCCTACTCGTGCATTCGTTGTCATAGGTCCACAAACGTCTGTGTGTACCAACGCTAATAACTCTGTAACTCTTTCTCCTTTTCCAGTAAAAGGAGATTTAGTCATTTTACCCATGAGACAAGATTCACAAGTTGGATATGATTCATAATCAGATAGCTCTAAAAGCCCATCCTTATGCAACTTGGATAATCTTGTTTTATTGATATGACCGAGTCTACAGTGCCACATAAAGGTATAATTAACATCATCTCTTTTTCTTTTCTTAGTTTGTTCAATTTGAAGTATATTTTCATGCAAGTCGAGTATGTAAAGTCCATTCAGTAAATTGCCAACACCATATAAAACATTTTTATTATAAATAGAACAACTGTTGTTCTTTATTATAATATCAAAACCATCCATATCCAATACAGAAATTGAAATAATGTTTCTAATGAGTGTTGGAACATAATATCAATTATTTAAACTAATGAACTTGCCCGAAGGAAGTGCTAAACAATAAGTCCCTACAGCCAATGCAGCAACCTTTGCTCCATTTCCCACTCGTAAGACGACTTCATCCTTGTTCAGCTTCCTACTTCTGCTTAGTCCCTGCATATTATTACATATGTGAGAACTACAGCCGGTATCCAATACCCAAGTAGAATTTTGACTTTCAGAAAAATTAATTTCAATCATGAACAAACCTAGATCGGAAGTCGAAGCTTCTCCAAGCTTCTTTTGGTCCGCAAGATACTCCTTGCAGTTCCTCTTCCAATGTCCCGACTTATTGCAATGGTAGCAAATTCCCTTGCTATCTGGATCAGGTTTCTTATTATCCTTTCTTTTCGCCTTGCCCTTAGCCTTCTTATTTTTCTTCTTTTCAGAAGATACCTTGGGCCTCTTCCTTTTCTTGGAAGAATCATTTACTAGTAAGACTTGGTTCTTGTTGGATGAGAAGTGACCTTCAGCAGTTTTCAGCATGTTAAGTAACTCAGGCAAGCTGACGTCCAACTTATTCATGTGAAAATTCACAACAAATTGTGAGAAGGTGTCCGGGAGTGACTGCAAGATCAAATCTTGACTTAACTCCCCATCCATCACGAACCCAAGCTGTCCAAGTTGTTCAATCAGATTGATCATCTTAAGGACATGAGTCTCAACAGCAGTGCCCTCGGTCATACGAGATCGAAAGAGCTCCTTAGATATCTGATATCTAGCAGTCCTACTTTGCTCACCATACAACTCTTTGAGGTGCAGCAATATAGTAGGAGCATCCATAGTTTCATGCTGACGCTGAAGCTCGTTACTCATGGATGCGAGCATGATGCATTGAGCCAAGATTGCATCATCTTGCCACTTTCTAAAAGTAGCAATCTCTTCCTCAGAGGCTGTTTCTGCAACACTTGCAGGGACTGGAGAATTTAGGACATAAGAAATCTTTTCAGCAGTGAGAACAATTCTCAGATTCCTTAACCAGTCCATGTAATTCGGTCCGGTCAATTTGTTAGCATCAAGTATGCTACGCAGTGATAGTGAGTTTGACATTTTTAAATTCTGCATGTGAAATAGACAACATTTTAGCATTCATTCATTTAATTAATTACCATAATAAATTAGGTCTTTATTTAAATTGGTATCTCCCACTATTTTTCATCAAATTATATTACCCTCTATATATAGTTCGGCAAATCTAATTAAAGTTTTTCTAGTGAGATTAAGGACCCCATTTCAAATGTATATAGCCTTGTGGTGACACAACAAACGATATATAAATAAATAGGTAGACAACTATTGTCAATTACATCACTATGTAACTCCTTTTATTTTGCCTCTTAGATTATTTTGATCAAGTGGTGACACATCCGAATCAAAATTATCCAAGTTAAGTCCAACCTAGCACTTCCATATATTCGAAAGAAAAACATTGTCCTTGTGGTGACACAACAAAACAGCATCGTTCAGTCTATTTATAAGCATCAAATGTGATAAAGCAACATCTTAAATATTTAATATTTGCCTTGTGGTGACACAACAAACTCATATTAAACATTTAATACTCTATTGCTTTACCATGCTAGAAGGCGACGTTCGATATTCCAAATATCTTTGAACGCTTAAGACTTAATATAATTTCTTTGAGGGGTTTATTATTATTAGTCTCATCTTGTTTAACGCGCATGCATATATATATATATATATAAAATACGTGTCATATTATTTTACATGCGAAGCATGTTTGATAATATATAATATATATATATAGTAAGCATGCATATATAGAATACTATATTCTACCCGGATTGATTATGGACTTTTATTCTAGTTTGGTTCACTAGAGCCACCAAGTGAACCAAAAGGTCAAACCTAGGGTGCAAGAATAAAATTTAAATATAACTATTACATTTAAACCCGGGCTCCATTACGAACGGGTCTTCAAGCGCTCCTTGCTCCTTTGTCTCCAATTCTTCAAAAAATTAATTCTAACTAGTCCCATTACAAAAACTATTTACAATAAATAGAAACCTTGATCAGCAGTCAAGGGAAAGTACATAGGAGGGAGATAGAATTTACATTAAGAAAAAATTAGAGAAGACGAGGTACGCAGACCCCATTTATAAAACTCATACATTCAAGCATCCACTAAAATAAATCTAATCACACATTGGTCAACAGTCCATAATCAATCCCTATTTATTATCATACATATCTCTATATGTATCAATAAATAACATTCATCCCATGAATAATAAAACCATTCCATATATGCATCGATATCAATTAATGGGCAAAAGTTTTGCTAATATTTAGTTTTGAAACAAAATAAACTCTTTTATTTTAATCAAAAACCAAATCCAAATTAAACTCCTTTAATTTTAGCAATCTGAAATCCTATTCCAGATAAAATAAACTCTTTATTTTAAACTTATATCAATTAAATAAACCATTTATTTTAATTGAAGAAAAAATATTTTTCAGATTCTGCTTACCGGCGCAGCTGCACCCAGAATGAACTGGGTAACGGCACAGCTGCGCTGCTCCTCAGAAAAAAACGATTCTGGGTTTCGGCGCAGCTGCGCCGCTTCGCTGATTCAGAAAAATTTTTCTGCCTAAAAATTTCGATCCAATCGCATATCAAACATACATGGAACCTTTAATTCATTTAATTCATTTAAATAAATAATATTTAATTCTACAATAAGGGTAAGCCCCCTTAGCGATCAACGACTTTCCAGATAATATAGATTTCAACATTAATCACAAAAGAACCTTTGAGTAAATAGTTACCGTACAATTCAATCCTTCTACCATACAATGTTTCAATTAAATATAAGACATGGATTTACTGTCAAGTCTTATTTTATTTAATTATATGTATTTCGATTCCCAAATGCATAACTCTAATTAATGCAAATTAGAAACTCCTTTCTAATTTCATTCTGCCTTGGCCAAGGACTACTGAGTTATCATTTATCGAATCACATAGGACATTCACATCTTTTACTAGACGAGGTAAATTCTTTGTTGATCATTCACCTATCTCCATGTATAACTAATGATACCCAATCATACCCTTTGATATACCCACAAGGTCTTAAGGGACATGTCAATGTATAACTCATCATACACAAGATACTATGATGATCTCAAGTCCAAGGATCACTTGTACAACTATCACTATAGGAATTCCTATTGACAGGCGAGTAAAACTCCATTAGGTATTCCTTAGCGAGCCACGTTCAGTGAACTTATTCTCCAATAAGCACCTACATACTTGCTTTAGTGTCTCCACACAAATGATTATGAGATCAATCATCCTCTTCCTAAGAGCAAGCAACGTATGTACTAATCTATCCGGATTCACTAATCCCCAATTTAGTAATCCAACGATTAGGAACAATTTTAGTTTGTGAGCTATCTAGAATTTAGATCTCATTAGCATGATCACCATCATGATTCTAAAAGCATTGCTCAAAACTATGGGTTTATCACATTTAATATAACAGCACTATGTAGATAATATAAAATGCCTTTTAAGAAAATCAATTCTTTTATTAATAAATGAATAAGATTACAAAGTATATGCTACATCATATAAAATATGATTGGCTTGTGTGCATACTACTTTCACTTCTGGGACAGATAAAGGAAAAGGGCATGCTTACTAGTTTTATTAACTGCTTTTGAATAATCTAAGTCTTTTAAAGGCTTTTGTTGTAATAACTTAGTACTGAAAATAATGTAATTGAACCAAATGTTATGTAATATATTAGGATCCTTTATTTCATCGATTGCGGTGTACTCTGATCTTTATTTTATTTAGCATAGTTGTACTAAGTTAGATACAATATCTATACGAACTATACATCTGAATGAGGGTATCTAAATGATGTTGAAAGTCCTATAAGCTTTGAGGTTACACTTAATGAGCGCCGGTAAGGTGCCATCTTTACCGGAATGCGCCCCTTAGTTCAATGGATAATCTTATCATTAATACTGTGAATGTCAGATAGATAGGAAATATAAATATGAAAGAGGTATTCATTAGATATGAATCTATACATCCAAGTGAGGGTATCCAAACACATATAACGTTCTGACCGGAACTAGTACCTGTTATGGGATACTGTGAACCTTGGATAAATAGAAGTCATATTTTATTGAATATTTATAGTTACATAGTTTCACGTGAGCACCAGATCTGCTACAGGGGAGTGTAGAGATTTAGGGGCGTCACAGGTTGGTATCAGAGTTGTAGATTATAGCTCTAAGGTAGTTAGGAAATACCTTAGGATATAGTTTTTGAGTCCGTAAAATACTTAATCATACATAAAATAATCTTAAAAGCTTTATCTTATGTGTAAATCTGTTTCCCGCTAAATACTAAATAAATTAAAATTCTTTTGTAGGATGGTAGGAGTAGGTTAACACATAGGATGGCTATCAGACAGTGAGGCCGATGAGGTTCCTGATTATGAGCCGGCTACCCCTGAGCTAGATTTAGAAGAGGAGGATCCAGAGGAGGAAGAACTCCTACATGACCAAGAAATATTAGATGTTGAGGATGCTAATTACCCTATAGACGGACAGTTGATAGATCTAGAACCCGAGGAGGTAAACGGAGCAGGGCAGATGATGCGTGTCGACAGACACGAAGAGATAGTTATTGGCTTAGTTCAGCAGTCAACGGAAGAGTTAGAGGCTGCTAACTCTCGGACAGTCATAGCTGCAGGTTTACTGGAAAGTGAGAGAGATACGACTCGTCGTCTGAGGACACTTCTTCAAAACACCCAGCAGGAGAAACAGGATGCACAAATGCAGGTGTACAGAGCTGACAAGAAGTGTAGGATTACATTTGAGGGCCTAGAACGAAGGGTATTTAGGTATCCTGTGGAGGAGGAGAAGGATGATTATATGATCGATAGAGCGGTGGTTGGTCATATGATACGGGATGCTTATAAGGGATTACGTGATTGATTAGATTAGTATAGTACTTAGTTTACGTTTCGTAGTTTGTAATATACAAATTTTGAGTTTGTAAAATAGTGAGTTCTTTGTACTAACTAGTGGTAGTATAAACCACTAGTCGAATATGTATTTATTTTGCATGTTATATACAAATTGCGTTTGTACAATCAAAGTGTTAGTTCTATGTGAAACATATTCTTGTATTTATACATGTTTTTCTTTATTTTAGAGTCATGGCATCAGGAAGGAGAACCCAAACTAGAAATGAGCCTACCGAAACAAACCCCACACAACAATTGGTAGATATACTCTTAGGGGCTCTACAAAATCATCTACCACATCAACCTACCACAGTTAATCTACAGAGTACTATGTTCAAGGACTTTAAACTGGTAGGACCGCCTGAATTTAAGGGAACCGCAGAACCTATTGAGGCATAAACTTGGGTTACCGAAATAGAGAAGGTTTTTGTGGTAACTAATGTCGGCGAAGATCAAAAGACGGTCTTTGCCACCTTTTTCCTCAAAGGTGAGGCGAACCATTGGTGGGAAAATACTAAAATTCGTGCGGGTGAAGGTATAATTCCTTGGACTAGATTTAAGCAACTATTTTTCAAAAATTACTTTCCCCAATCAATGCAGGATCGTATGGAGGTACGATTCCTAGAATTGAAACAAGGGGAGCTTACCGTATCCCAGTATACGGCTAAGTTCAATGAGTTAGCTAGGTTTTCCCCACATCAGGTTAATACGGATGCAAGGAAGACCAGGAGATACGAAGAGGGATTGAAACCCCAAATTCGTAGTAAGTTGTCAGTGTTCCAAGTGAGAACTTTTCCTGAAATTCTCGAGAAAGCTATCATAGCTGAAAATGAGAATGAAGCTTTGATAAAATTTCATAAAGAGAAAAGGAGTTTGAATGAAGGAGGGAAATTTAAAGGAGAAGTTAGTACAGGGGGTACTAATAATAACAAGAGGAAGTGGGATGCCACTGTTTCTACAAACTTTGTGAGGAGGGGTAACAATTACAACAATAACAACAACAACAACAACAACAACAGGAACCAGAACAGTAATAATAAGGCGGTACATTGTGTTATATGTGGAAAGAATCACGCGGGAGTATGTCGCCACAGAGTGATTACTTGTTACCATTGTGGAGAACAGGCCAAAATGTCACGCCCCCGAAAATCCACCTGCTAGCTTCTTTTAGCCAGGTCGGACTTCGTGCTGACTTATATAACCTTATTCAAAACATTCATTAACTTAAAGGTAATGTACACGATAAGTTTCTATAAAAACTCGTAATATAATTTATTTGAATCGTATATAGAAATCTTGACTTCTAATAGTCAAAGTAAAATGCGGAAAAGTGATATTATTATAAAATATCATTTGTTCATTGTTACATCATTCCCAGGTTTGCTTGTTCTATTACAAATAAGTCCTAAAAGACTTAAAAACAAATCTCTATTTCTCTATGTGAGACTTGCAGTATTAGCAACCAGTTAGTTCCCAGGAAAGAGGGGGCTTTCCGTTAAAACGGCGCGCAATTAAATGACCTAACCCCTTTCCTCGTCAGAACTTTCTAAACATTGCCAATAATGTTAATCTAACATAGTTAAAATCTTCTACATCTTCAACTTTCTTTGTATCGCCAGAATCGTCTGGTAATTCCTCCTTGGCTGTAATTTGTTTTAAGATAATTGCAAGAATGAGCATAAGAATGCCCAACAAGTCTAACAGATATATATGAGAAGAGAATCACCTTTTCAAGATATATATACAGAATAAGCTGATACAAGATTTCAACGATTATCAATATAGTAAACTGAGTGGTTCCCCACCCACGAACTAATGAATTAGTTCCCCGTCTCATCAACACTGCTACAATTGCATCAACAGTGTATATCATTTCTATATCATTTCTACGATACCTCTACACTACGACAAATGTTACCTCAGTGAGTTAGATCGGTTTCCTAACACGTCTTAAACTCCTTCCCATACAAGAGAGTTGTTCAACTCAGATACTAACATGGTTTTCAATTGAAATTCAACAATCACTATCACGTTGCGCATAACAGATAACAAGCATGTTAATGCACGGGGTGCAAAAGAAATAATACTTGCATAACAATAAACCTCATAAATAAGACACGTTATTGCACGGAGTGCATTTCAACAATTAAGTAGACTTGCCTGAATATGAATAATATGTTAACGCTAATTTTTCATTCCTCGCTCAATCTCCTGAAGTGTAAGCTCTAGAACTTTGATCCTCCAAGCTTTTCCTTTCCTTGGATTATGCCAGGCTAATTAAGCATTTTAACGATTAAATATTTTAAATTTTATTTCGGCTATTATAACCGCTATAAATAAGACTTCTTCTACTATACATGAAATAATTTCAGCATTATAACTACTTATAAAATGAATATTTTTCAACTATATTTAAAATAAATTGAGCATTATAACAGCTTATAAAATGAATATTCGGCTATTAGATTTGAGAAAATTTCAGTATTATAACTGCTTATAAAATGAATATTCGGCTATTATATTTGAGAAAAATTCAGCATTATAACTGCTTGTAAAATGAATATTTTTACTAAAATAGTTGAAGAAATTTGGACATAGTAACTGCTTATAAAAGTATATTTTCTAATATATAAGAGAAATAAATTGGACATTATAACTGCTTGTAAATAGGACTTTTGTACTATATACTTAAAATAATTTGGGCATTATAACTGCTTATAAAAGTATATTTTAACTAAATATATAAAGAAGAATGAAAATAATAACCACTAGAGTAATACCTCTTGTAGTTGCTAGCTTTACTTCCAATCGGGTAGCGCTTCGATGCTTAGAAAGTAATTTTTATCTCACAATATCTCTCAGAATATAAATATAGAGTGTTTTTGCTCTTGAACTCCTCTTGAAAAGTAGTAAGGAATGAATGAACTAAGCTTGCTATTTATAGAAAAACCAAGTTTCGCTAATTGCACGTTAGGGGCTCGGCTTATTACACTTTGCACCCGACTTATTACACTTTGGTACCTAGGTTAATTACACTTTAAGCTAATAAAAAGTGGTTAATTACACTTTAGTGCCTAGGTTAATTACACTTTAGTACCTAGCGTGTGCCAGGCGTAAGCTGGTGTGTGCCAGGCGTAAGCCAGCGTGTGCCAGGCGTAAGCCAGCGTGTGCCAGGCGTAAGCCAGCGTGTGCCAGGCGTAAGCCGGCGTGTGCCAGGCGTAAGCACGACAAATCATAAGCACGACAAAGCGTAATCACGACAAAGCGTAAGCACGACAAAGCGTAAGCACGACAATGCGTAAGCACGTCAAAGCGTAAGCACGACAATGCGTAAGCACAACAATGCGTAAGCACGTCAAAGCGTAAGCACGATAAAGCAGCTTACTAAAAATAATTTGTCAGGACGCTTCTCGGTGATTTCGCCCGAAGTGGGAGCTGTCGTTTTACACTCCAAAATTAATACCTTACTAACACTCTACTAGCACAAAACTTAGTATAATGACAAGCAAGGATCGATCCCACAGAGAAGTGAATTAATCTTTTACTTATTCTAGCATTCCTATTATTTCTATTAATGAGGGGTTTTTGAGTTTGATTCACTAAACTAACAAAAGTAATTAAGAATGATCAATGAATAAAAAGCTTCAGTTCTTCAGTTCAGTATCACCTTATCACAATTATGGGAAAATCAAGTTTAACAATATTTATCCTTCAATGAGACTAATAACCCTAGATAATCGCAATCGCTAATTATCCGCAATTCTCCTTATGTGTAAATCTAATGTGACAATCGCCTCAAGAGACTCTAACTATCATATAACCTAGAACTATCAGTCTAGATTTAATATAACAGCAGCATAAAGAATGAGAGAATTAGGTTATTCCAAGCAACAATTGCACAATCAGGAATTATTTAACTTGCCTTCTAATAATCTTAATAATATCCAAAAGCTTGTCCACAATCAGATACTATCAATTGCTACCTATGATCAGACATAATATCGTTTACTTAATACTATATCTTAATCTAGCAGATGATATCAATCAAATTAATTCAATTGGCCAGATCAAATCAAAAGATTAAATAACATATAATCAATTAAAACAGATTATCAGAATAAACCTCATGCAAGAAGGAATAAATAAATAAAACCTGATTAAACCATTAATTATGAAAAAGATTCAACATCCCTTAGAACTGAAAGTAAGAGTTTAGCCTGACATGCCTTCAATCTCCTCCTATTAGAGTTACAATTGTAGTTGCCAAGATCTCTAGCTCTAGAATAATCATATCATAAATCATAAAAGTCTCTAAGTTTTTTATACTTAGGGTTTCCTTCTCACTATCTGATCAATATAGACTAGAATCCTTTTCAGAATTGGCTTCCTTTTCCTCCTTCAGCTAGCCTTTAGCGTCAAAATTCGTGACCTAGCGCCACTGGCGCTGTCCCAAGCGCTTCTAGCGCTGCTATGCAGTATGCTTGATCAAAGCCTAGCGCTTCTAGCGCTGTCTTGAGCGCTGTTGGCGCTGTCTTGCAGTTTGTTGTGGCATGGTGTAGCGCTGCTGGCGCTATGTAAGCGCTTCTGGCGCTGGTTTGGGCGCTAATGGCGCTAGGGTGCAGCAAGTGGAGCGCTTCTAGCGCTGGTCCTAGCGCTTCTGGCGCTAGGCTATGTCCCAGTAATTACAAAAATGCCATTTTAAGCCCCAATTTTCCATCTTTTTCCATCTTTGACCCTGAATTCTCCTGAAATCAATAAATAACCTAATAAGTGCATATACACAATAAAACATGCAATAAACTAGATATAAAGGAATAAAAATAAATGAATAATATGCACTTATCAAATTCCCCCACACTTAGTCTTTACACGTCCTCGTGTAAACTAAAACAAAGATTATAATGAAATCATTTGAATTCTATTCAACCAAGCTCCCAAAGGTTCAAATTCAATTAGCATCCAAGAATACCAACACCAATCAACAGAAATTCGTTCTATACATCATCAATCAATTCATAACAATAATTCATCAGTCCCCACTGAACATCTCTAAATCAAATTGAAACCACATAAGCAGCTCCTATGATTAACACAGATACTCAACTCAGTTTATATGGAACAACAACCATGCACACTGACTCACAACCAGAACATGTTTTTTTCCTGCCATTCATTTTTTCTTCATTCAGGTGAATGCATTTTATGCTCCATTTCACCTTCCTCATTCTTTTCTTAAGTGAGTGCATTTTATGCTCCATCTCACTTTTTTTCTCACCAACGAGTGCGTTTTACGCTCCATCTCGTTGCATGTGTTTATGGGTGAGTGCGTTTTACGCTCCATCTCAACCCACCACATGTTTTCCTTTTGAGACAAAATGTTTTTTTTTTATGTTTTTTTTTTTCTCAATTTTTTTCTTGCTCTCAATTTTTCAAATTTCCAATTCTTGATTTTGTCTTCACATGATCCTGGAAACAAGATAAGCAGTTAAACAGTTCTAAATCATGAAATCAGTGCACATAGTCAACTCCACAACTAACCCAGTCAAGTAAACATGTATCTCACACTCAAGTACTCATGCAATACCAACTCAATCTAAATCAGTCAACTATGGGTCCTAACTTCATTATCATCTTTTATCAATTAATTCAGCATCAAACAAATTCTATCAATTAGCATCAATTTTCATTCTAAAACCAAAAACCTTTGAAAACTTGACCAAACACAAAAACGTTTGGAAAATTTAAGTCAACTCAGATTTCCAAACTTAGAACAAAAGCAAAACCTATTCTATATTAAACTAAACCTAAACCTAAACCTAAACCTAAACCTAAACCTAAACCTAAACCCCTCCCCCACACTCAAACCTTACATTGTCCCCAATGTAAGATAATCATGCAAAAGACGAGCAAAATAATAAAAAAAAACAAATAAAGAAATAAAAAGGGATAGAAAAGCAAATCTGATGTCTTGGGTTGCCTCCCAAGCAGCGCATTTGGTTAACGTCGTTAGCCCGACATCAATGCTCCTCAATCATTCATAGCTCGGATCCACTAGGTCTATCATCTCCACACTCTCCATTGAAAATCCTTCACGGAAAGGTTTCAGCCTATGTCCATTGACCTTGAAGACTTTCCCTGTCTTTGGATTCTTTATATCTATAGCACCATGAGAGAACACTTTAGTAATAACAAATGGACCCTCCCACCGAGAGCGCAACTTACCTGGAAATAACTTCAGCCGCGAATTGAATAGGAGAACTTGTTGGCCAACAGTGAAATCTTTCCTCAAAATCTGCTTGTCATGGAAGGCCTTTGTTTTATTCTTGTATAGTCTAGAACTCTCATAGGCTTCATTCCTCATCTCTTCTAATTCCTGCAACTGAAACTTCCTATGCATCCCCGCTTCATCCAAACTCATATTACATTGCTTGATCGCCCAAAAAGCTCTGTGTTCTAATTCCACGGGTAGATGACATGGCTTCCCAAAAACCAATCTGTACGGAGACATACCAATGGGGGTTTTGTATGCAGTTCTATATGCCCACAATGCATCTTCTAACCGCAGACTCCAATCTTTTCTGCTTGGCTTGACAACCTTCTCCAAAATCGATTTCACTTCACGGTTGGATACTTCAGCTTGACCATTGCTTTGCGGATGATAAGATGTAGAAATCTTATGCAAAACATTATATTTCCTGAAAAGTGCTGCTAGCATCCTGTTGCAAAAGTGAGTTCCTCTATCGCTGATGATAGCTCTAGGAGTTCCAAATCTGACAAATATATTAGTTTTGACAAAATCTGTAACAACTTTAGAATCATCAGTCCTGGTGGCTTTAGCTTCCACCCATTTAGAAACATAGTCAACAGCCAAGAGAATGTAAACATTACCATGAGAAACAGGAAAAGGTCCCATAAAATCAATACCCCAAACATCAAAAATCTCAACAATTAAAATGGGAGTTTGTGGCATTTGATTTCTATGTGATATGTTACCTGTTCGTTGACAATTCTCACATGATTTACAAAATAGATATGAGTCTTTAAAAATTGTTGGCCAATAAAAACCACTTTCTAAAACTTTATGAGCAGTCCGTTTGGGTCCAAAATGACCTCCACAAGCATAGGAATGGCAAAAATTTAGAATAGACAATGTTTCGGTATTAGGCACACACCTACGGATTATTTGATCAGCACAAAATTTCCACAGATATGGATCATCCCAAACATAATGTCTAGCATCACTCCTAAGCTTATCCTTCTGGTTTTTAGAAAATTCATTGGGAATAAATGCACTTGCCAAATAATTAACAATATTCGCGTACCAAGGCAATTCCTCCTGAATAGAAAAGAGATGCTCATCTGGAAAGGAATCATGCAAAGGTAGTGCCTCCTCATCTCTCATCAATCGACTCAAGTGATCTGCTACCAAGTTATCTGCTCCCTTCTTATCCTTGATTTCCAAGTCAAATTCCTGCAACAGCAGAATCCATCTGATAATCCTGGGTTTAGAGTCCTTCTTGGTCAACAAATATCTAAGAGCTGCATGGTCAGAATAAACTACAACTTTAGTGCCAAGTAAATAAGATCGAAATTTATCTAAAGCAAAAACAACAGATAAAAGTTCTTTTTCTGTTGTCGAGTAGTTAATCTGAGCTGCATTCAATGTTCTAGAGGCATAATAAATGGCATGGACAACTTTGTCAACTCTTTGGCCCAAAACAGCTCCGACTGCATAATTGCTTGCATCACACATTATTTCAAAGGGAATATTCCAATTTGGCGGTTGAATCACGGGTGCGGAAGTCAATAGGCTTTTCAACATATCAAATGCCTTCTTGCACGTTTCATCGAACTGGAATTCCACATCTTTTTGCAGCAATTTACATAATGGCAGAGCTATTTTGGAGAAGTCTTTGATAAATCGCCGATAGAAACCTGCATGTCCAAGAAAAGAGCGAATCTCCCGCACACTAGCAGGGTAAGGCAAAGCAGACACAATATCTATCTTAGCTTTATCAACCTCTAAACCTTTAGCTGACACAACATGACCAAGCACTATACCCTGTTCTACCATAAAGTGACACTTTTCCCAATTAAGAACAAGGTTAGTTTCCAAACATCTATCTAGCACACGCGTTAGATTTTCCAAGCACAAATCCAAAGAATCACCATGTACTGTGAAATCATCCATAAAGACCTCGATGCAACTTTCTAAAAGATCAGAAAAAATGCTTACCATGCATCGCTGGAAAGTACCTGGTGCATTACAAAGTCCAAACGACATCCTCCGGTATGCAAAAGTACCAAATGGACACGTGAATGTGGTCTTTTCCTGGTCTTCGGGTGCAATCACGATCTGATTATATCCTGAAAAACCATCTAGAAAGCAATAATAAGTATGCCCTGCTAATCGTTCTAGCATTTGATCAATAAAAGGAAGAGGAAAGTGATCTTTTCTGGTTACAGCATTTAGTTTCCTGTAGTCAATACACACTCTCCATCCTGTTTGTATCCGTGTGGGCACCAACTCATTATTGTCATTCGTGATGACAGTTATTCCAGACTTCTTCGGAACTACCTGTACCGGACTCACCCACTGACTGTCGGAGATGGGGTAGATTATGCCTGCATCAAGCAATTTAATCACCTCTTTCTTGACTACCTCCATCATGGGTGGATTTAATCTTCGCTGTGCTTCTCTCGTGGGCTTTGCTCCATCATCCAAAAGAATCCTATGCATGCACATCGCGGGGCTTATACCTTTGATATCTGCTATCGTCCAGCCAAACACTGTAACATGGTCCCTTAGGACTCTCAACAATTTCTCTTCCTGCACTTTGGTTAGATTGCTAGCAATAATCACAGGTAACGTTTCATTAGTCCCTAAATATGCATATTTTAAGTGAGCAGGTAGGGGTTTCAATTCTAAGATTGGAGCTTGCTCCACAGAAGGTAACTGTTTTTTATGAGAAACAGGCAATTGAATTGATTGAACTGCATACTTATCTGTGAATTTTGGCAACGAGTGCAATGCAGCCACAACTTCCTTCAATTCCTGATTCTGATCAAATTCTTCCTCTTTATCCATGTCCAAGTTGTTAGCAATAGCCATCTCCAAGCTTTCCCTGTGGTCTTGTTCAAAAGATCCCTGCACTATAGAATCAATGATGTCAATGGCAAAAACATGATCAACATCACTAGGGTACCTCATGGCGTCATATATATTGAACTGAATTTTCTCTCCATCAAATTCCATGGTCAAGGTCCCATTGTGTACATCGATCATTGTCCTTGCTGTTTTCAAGAATGGTCGCCCTAACAAGATATGTGAAGGATTTGGAGATCTATCATCTTCCATATCCACAATGTAAAAATCTGCAGGAAATATTAGCTGATTAACCTGCACTAAGACATCTTCAATTACCCCTTGCGGATAAGTGTTAGTACGATCAGCAAGTTGAATGATAACACCAGTTTGTTTCAAAGGTCCTAGATTTAAAGAGGCAAATACAGACAATGGCATGACATTTATTGACGCTCCTAAATCTAACATGGCTTTCTCAAATCTGGTATTACCTATTCTGCAAGGGATTGTAAACATTCCTGGATCTTTACATTTAGGAGGCATTTTCCTTTGAAGCACTGCTGACACATTCTCTCCTACAGTGATTTTTTCATCATCTTTCAATTTTCTTTTGTTAGTACACAATTCTTTCAAAAACTTTGCATACCTGGGCACTTGTTTGATGGCATCCAATAGAGGAATATTTACCTCTACCTTCCTGAAGGTTTCCAAAATTTCCCTTTCATTTTCCTCCTTCTTTGAAGTCTTGTGGGTTCTAGGTGGAAACGGCAATGGTGGAGTCTTAACTGGAGTAGATGGGGTAACAACTTCCCTCGGTGTCTCTATCCCATCACTAGCCTCCTTTTTTTTAATTTCCGTCACTGTTTTGGGTACTTCCAACTCCTTTCCACTCCTTAGTGTAATCGCACTAGCATTCTCCCTTGGATTGACAATTGTTTGGGAGGGCAACTTTCCTGAACCCTGAGCATCCAACCTCCCCACTGTGGTGGCAAGTTGACCTATCTGATTTCTCAAGTCTTGAACAGAATTTTTTGTTTCCTGCTGGAACTGCTGTGTCTGTGTCATGAATGCCTTGAACATGTCTTCCAAAGATGTTCCAGGATTTGCAGGAGCTGCCTGTCTAGGTTGATATTGAGGTTGAGTTGGTTGAGAGCCTTGTGGGAACCCTTGTTGTCTAACCGGATATACACCTTGCGCTGGTGGCCTATTTCCTCCATAACTCAAATTAGGATGATCCCTCCATCCTGGATTGTAAGCATTGGAGTACGGGTCATACTTCCGCTGTGGTTGTGCCTGATAGTTCCCCATCGCATTAGCTTGCTGTGTTATGTCTTCCTCTTGCAATGTTGGACAAGAATCGGTACTATGACCAGTCATTAAGCAAATCCCACAAACTTTTGCTGCTGGTGTATTTCCTGTAGCCATTTGTTTAACCAGCACAGTTAGATCAGAAATTTGTTGTTCAAGGTTGCTCGTGGTCATCTCATTCACTCTTACAGGTGCATGGTTATTCCTTGTCCCATACTGCTGAGAATTAGCAGCCATATTTGCAATTAGAGTCCTTGCAGCCTCCGGTGTCTTATCCACTAGTGCTCCTCCACTTGCAGCATCGATCATACTCCGATCCATTGGTAATAGTCCCTCATAAAAGTACTGAATCAGGTGTTGATCGTCTATTTGATGGGGAGGACAACTGGAACACAATTTTTTAAATCTTTCCCAATACTCATACAGTGTCTCTCCGTTGAACTGTCGAATGCCGCATATCTCCTTTCTGATGTTGGCAACTCTTGAAGCAGGAAAGTACTTCTCCAAGAATAGCCTTTTCATGTCATTCCATGACTGTATTGACCCTGAAGGAAGATAGTACAGCCAGTCCTTCGCTAGATCTCCCAGTGAGAATGGAAATGCCCTTAGCTTGATTTGATCCTCTGTTATTCCATGTGGCTTCATGGTGGAACACACCACATGGAATTCCTTCAAGTGCTTGTATGGATCTTCACCTGTGAGACCACGAAAAGTAGGCAAAAGATGAATTAGTCCCGATTTAAGTTCAAAAGCAGCAGTTAAAGTAGGATATTCAATGCACAAGGGTTGTTGATTAAGATTGGGAGTGGCTAATTCTTTGAGTGTTCTGTTGTTATTTGGCACCGCCATTTCTTCTTCCTTCTCTGAATCGGTGGATGATGTATTTGACAGTAACTCAAGTGCTATGTTGAGTCCCGGTGATGGAATTTCGTCTGACTCTGCAGTGATGCCTCGAGCTTGACGAGCTTCTTTCCTTAGCCTGCGTGCAGTTTTCTCAATTTCTGGATCAAAATTCAAATCACCGGATTGAGAGGATCGTGTCATAAACTACAATAATGAACAAAAATAAAATAAAATAAAATGAAGAATAAATAAAGATAAATAACACTTCCCCGGCAACGGCGCCAAAATTTGGGAGCTGTCGTTTTACACTCCAAAATTAATACCTTACTAACACTCTACTAGCACAAAACTTAGTATAATGACAAGCAAGGATCGATCCCACAGAGAAGTGAATTAATCTTTTACTTATTCTAGCATTCCTATTATTTCTATTAATGAGGGGTTTTTGAGTTTGATTCACTAAACTAACAAAAGTAATTAAGAATGATCAATGAATAAAAAGCTTCAGTTCTTCAGTTCAGTATCACCTTATCACAATTATGGGAAAATCAAGTTTAACAATATTTATCCTTCAATGAGACTAATAACCCTAGATAATCGCAATCGCTAATTATCCGCAATTCTCCTTATGTGTAAATCTAATGTGACAATCGCCTCAAGAGACTCTAACTATCATATAACCTAGAACTATCAGTCTAGATTTAATATAACAGCAGCATAAAGAATGAGAGAATTAGGTTATTCCAAGCAACAATTGCACAATCAGGAATTATTTAACTTGCCTTCTAATAATCTTAATAATATCCAAAAGCTTGTCCACAATCAGATACTATCAATTGCTACCTATGATCAGACATAATATCGTTTACTTAATACTATATCTTAATCTAGCAGATGATATCAATCAAATTAATTCAATTGGCCAGATCAAATCAAAAGATTAAATAACATATAATCAATTAAAACAGATTATCAGAATAAACCTCATGCAAGAAGGAATAAATAAATAAAACCTGATTAAACCATTAATTATGAAAAAGATTCAACATCCCTTAGAACTGAAAGTAAGAGTTTAGCCTGACATGCCTTCAATCTCCTCCTATTAGAGTTACAATTGTAGTTGCCAAGATCTCTAGCTCTAGAATAATCATATCATAAATCATAAAAGTCTCTAAGTTTTTATACTTAGGGTTTCCTTCTCACTATCTGATCAATATAGACTAGAATCCTTTTCAGAATTGGCTTCCTTTTCCTCCTTCAGCTAGCCTTTAGCGTCAAAATTCGTGACCTAGCGCCACTGGCGCTGTCCCAAGCGCTTCTAGCGCTGCTATGCAGTATGCTTGATCAAAGCCTAGCGCTTCTAGCGCTGTCTTGAGCGCTGTTGGCGCTGTCTTGCAGTTTGTTGTGGCATGGTGTAGCGCTGCTGGCGCTATGTAAGCGCTTCTGGCGCTGGTTTGGGCGCTAATGGCGCTAGGGTGCAGCAAGTGGAGCGCTTCTAGCGCTGGTCCTAGCGCTTCTGGCGCTAGGCTATGTCCCAGTAATTACAAAAATGCCATTTTAAGCCCCAATTTTCCATCTTTTTCCATCTTTGACCCTGAATTCTCCTGAAATCAATAAATAACCTAATAAGTGCATATACACAATAAAACATGCAATAAACTAGATATAAAGGAATAAAAATAAATGAATAATATGCACTTATCACGAAGCACGACAAATCATTTTGTCCGTGTAAGCATGACACAACTGCTTGGTGAAATTTTTTTTTATTTGACCAAATTTATCGTTTACACGATATAATCACAAAACACCTGCTTCGAAATATCATTTGGATCTTTATTAAGCGCATATGTTGCAAACTTCAAATCTCATTTAAGGTTTAAGGTTTTAAACTTTTCGATATCTAGTTTTACGTTACTAAATTAACCTCTAACCATATATGATAGTATTTATAAGCCTCATAAATTTTCAGGGTATTACATTCACCCCTACTTCAAAGAATTTCGTCCTCGAAATTAACTTTACAGTTCACTTTAGTCTTTCAATATCATATTTATAAGTTCTATAAATATTCAGGATGTTACATTACCTGTGACGCCCCCAAATCTCTACACTCCCCTGTAGCAGATCTGGTGCTCACGTGAAACTATATAACTATAAATATTCAATAAAATATGACTTCTATCTATCCAAGGTTCACAGTATTCCATAACAGGTACTAGTTCCGGTCAGAACGTTATCTGTGCTTGGATACCCTCACTTGGATGTATAGATTCATATCTAATGAATACCTCTTTCATATTTATATTCCCTATCTATATGACATTCACAGTATTAATGATAAGATTGTCCATAGAACTGAGGGGCGCATTCCGGTAAAGATGGCACCTTACCGGCACTCATTAAGTGTAACCTCAGAGCTTATAGGACTTTCAACATCATTTAGATACCCTCATTCAGATGTATAGTTCGTATAGATATTGTATCTAACTTAGTACAACTATGCTAAATGAAATAAAGATCAGAGTACACCGCAATCGATGAAATAAAGGATCATAATATACTACATAACATTTGGTTCGATTACATTATTTTCAGTACTAAGTTATTACAACAAAAGCCTTTAAAAGACTTAGATTATTCAAAAGCAGATAATAAAACTAGTGGGCATGCCCTTTTCCTTTATTTGTCCCAGAAGTGCCTGGATATCATTTAAAGCTGCAAAAGAAGATATGCGCAAGAATGAGCTACAAATGCTCAGCAAGTTCATTTAAAAATGTAAACATAGTGTGTTTGATTTGAAAGATGTCAGGGGATGTATAATTGATACTGAGGGTTCTGTACCGGAACCATATATTTCAAATTGTCCTGTCAGTCTTCAATGACTTAGAACCTCTTTGAGTTCGGATATCTGGTAGGTGATCAGCCTCACCAATATCCTAGGAGTATGCACATCATCCTACCATTTATGTCAATTTTATTCCATTGACGTCACACTACCTTATCATAAGGCTTTCGAGATCACCTTTCATCTAAGGTGTCTCATTTTACTCAGTATAAGATGTCGTACCAAAACAATTTGGTTTGACACGACAAATTTCCGCTTTAATATATGAACAATGATTCATTTTTAAGTTATGCTGAACAAGAAGCAATAACTTCACAATAATTGATAGCAAGATGTATAATACTTGCATAATATAACAAGGTTAGAAGACTTGCCTTGTATATCTTTTACAGATAAATATAACAGTCTACACGTTCATCGTAAATCCAGGGAAAGCCAACGTCGTAGCAGACGCATTGAGTCGGAAGAACCAAGAGAAGTTAAATGTAATGACCAATAACGAAGTATTGATAAAAGAGTTTGACAAACTTGAGATCAAGGTGGGATTTTCAGTTAACTCTACCGAGAAGTTATTCATCATGGAGGGTAGTTCGACTTTATTGGATAGAATCAAAGAGCTACAGGAAACTGATGCAGAATGTCAGAAGTATAAGGCAGAAATGACTCATAAAAAGAATGTTAAGTTTAGAATGGATAAGGATGGAGTACTGAGATACGAAAAAAGAATTTGGGTACCTTCAGTACAAGAACTAAAAGACGAAATACTGAATGAAGCCCACAGTTCTAAATTCGCTGTACATCCCGGAAGTACAAAAATGTATAAAGACTTGAGCCAACATTTTTGGTGGTCTAACATGAAAAGAGAGATAGCAGAGTGGGTAAGTAAATGTTTAACATGTTAAAGGGTTAAAGCTGAACATCAGAAACCAAGTGGATTATTACAGCCCTTAGAAATTCCTGAGTGGAAATGGGAGCATATTACCATGGATTTTGTAGTTGGTCTCCCAAATACACAGAAAGGTCACAATGCCATTTGGGTAATTGTAAATCGTCTTACCAAATCAGCTCATTTTCTACCCATAAAAGTTAGCTTCAGTCTTGACCAGTTAGCCAAACTTTACATCAATAAAATTATTTCTAGACATGGAGTCCCTGTTTCTATAGTATCAGACCGAGATCCACGATTTACTTCAAATTTTTGGACAAGTCTCCAAAGAAATTTAGGAACTCAGTTGAGACTAAGTACAGCATACCATCCACAAACTGACGGTCAGAGTGAGAGAACCATTCAAACCTTAGAGGACATGTTGCGCTCTTGCATCATGGATTTCAAGAGAAGTTGGGAAGATCAATTACCTTTGGTAGAATTTGCCTACAATAATAGTTATCATGCCAGCATAGGAATGCCACCATTTGAAGCCCTATATGGAAGAAAATGTAGAACACCTTTATGTTGGGATGAGGTCGGAGAGCGACAAATGTTAGGACCCGAAATAGTTCAACAAACCGCTGAGGTAGTTTGATTTATACGAGAAAGATTACAAGCGTCTCAAGATCGACAAAAGAAATATGCAGATCAACACAGGAAGCTACAAGATTTTGATATCGGTAGTCACGTGTTTTTAAAAGTTTCTCCGTGGAAAGGTAAAATATGTTTCGGCAAGAAAGAAAAATTAAGTCCACGATTTATTGGACCATTCCAAATATTGAGAAAGATAGGTGAAGTAGCTTATGAGGTAGCCTTACCTCCTGATTTAGAACATATCCATAACGTGTTTCATGTGTCCGTGTTATGACCATATAAACCTGATTATAAACATGTTACCATTATGAACCTATTCAGATCGAGAAAAATTTATCTTATGAGGGAGTTCCTATCGAAATCATAGATAGGAAAGAACAACATCTACGCAATAAAGTGATACCTTCAGTGAAAGTTATTTGGAGGAATCAAAACATAGAGGAAGCTACGTGGGAGCTCGAGAGTAAAATGCGAGATAATTACCCACACTTATTTTTATAATCTATACTATAATTTCGAGGACGAAATTCTTATTAGTGGGGGTGAATGTAATATTTCGAACCCTAATAAGATTTGTATAAGTAAATTATGTGTTTATTAAATGAAATTTTTTATTCCGACTCTGCATTATGTGATGATATATTCTGATGAACGGCTATTCAGATAATCTTTGAAAACTTAATATGAGTCGAAAACATTATCGTATACGTTTAGAATTAGAACGTACAACGTAAAACTAGATATCCAAAAGTTTAAAACCTTAAACCTTAAATGAGATTTGAAGTTTGCAACATATGCGCTTAATAAAGATCCAAATGATATTTTGAAGCAGGTGTTTTGTGATTATATCGTGTAAACGATAAATTTGGTCAAAAAAAAAAAATTTCGCCAAGCAGCTGTGTCGTGCTTACAGGGACAAAATGATTTGTCGTGCTTCTGGCGAATTCACCGAGAAGCGTCCTGACAAATTATTTTTAGTAAGCTGCTTTGTGGTGTTTACGCTTTGACGTGCTTACGCATTGTCGTGCTTACGCTTTGACGTGCTTACGCATTGTCGTGCTTACGCTTTGTCGTGCTTACGCTTTGTCGTGCTTATGCTTTGTCGTGCTTACGCCTGGCACACGCGGGCTTACGCCTGGCACACGCTAGGTACTAAAGTGTAATTAACCTAGGTACTAAAGTGTAATTAACCACTTTTTATTAGCTTAAAGTGTAATTAACCTAGGTACCAAAGTGTAATAAGTCGGGTGCAAAGTGTAATAAGTCGGGCCCCTAACATGCGATTAGCGAAACTTGGTTTTTCTATAAATAGCAAGCTTAGTTCATTCATTCCTTACTACTTTTCAAGAGCAGTTCAACAGCAAAAACACTCTATATTTATATTCTGAGAGATATTGTGAGATAAAAATTACTTTCTAAGCATTGAAGCGCTACACGATTAGAAGTAAAGTTAGCAACTACAAGAGGTATTACTCTAGTGGTTATTATTTTTATTATTCTTTATATATTTAGTTAAAATATAGTTTTATAAGCAGTTATAATGCCCAAATTATTTTAAGTATATAGTACAAAAGTCTTATTTACAAACAATTATAATGTCCAATTTATTTCTCTTATATATTAGAAAATATACTTTTATAAGTAGTTACTATGTCCGAATTTCTTCAACTATTTAGTTAAAATATTCATTTTATAAGCAGTTGTAATACTGAAATTTTTTCAAATATAATAGCCGAATATTCATTTTATAAGCAGTGATAATGCTGAAATTTTCTCAAATCTAATAGCCGAATATTCATTTTATAAGCAGTTATAATGCTCAGTTTATTTTAAATATAGTTGAAAAATATTCATTTTATAAGTAGTTATAATGCTGAAATTATTTCACGTATAGTAGAAGAAGTCTTATTTATAGCGGTTATAATAACCGAAATAAAATTTAAAATATTTAATCGTTAAAATGCTTAATTAGTCTAGCATAATCCAAGGAAAGGAAAAGCTTGGAGGATCAAAGTTCTAGAGCTTACACTTCAGGATATTGAGCGAGGAATGAAAAATTAGCGTTAACATATTATTCATATACGAGGCAAGTCTCCGAACCTTGTTACTTTTAAGCAATTCATTCATGTCTTGCTATCAATTATTGTGAAGTTATTGCTACTTGTTCAGCATAACTTAAGAAATGAAATCATTTATTGATTGTTTGAGCTTAAAATTGTTGTGTCAAACCAAATTGTTTTGGTACGATATCTATACTGAGTAAAAGGGACACCGTGGATGGAAGGTGGTCCGACAAACCTTCGAATAAGGTTTAAATTGGCAATTAAATGAGTTGACCAATATTGGAAATTAACTTAAATTGACCAAAAATGTGGTAGGATGATATGCATACTCCTAGGATATTGGTGAGGCTGATCACCTACCAGATATCCGAACTCAAAGAGGTTCTAAGTCATTGAAGACTGACAGGACAATTTGAAATATATGGTTCCGGTACAGAACCCTCAGTATCAATTATACATCACCTGACATGTTTCAAATCAAACATACTGTGTTTATATTTTTAAATAAACTTGCTGAGCATTTGTAGCTCATTCTTGCGCATATCTTCTTTTGCAGCTTTAAATGATATCCCTGGCACTTCTGGGACAGATAAAGGAAAAGGGCATGCTTACTAGTTTTATTAACTGCTTTTGAATAATCTAAGTCTTTTAAAGGCTTTTGTTGTAATAACTTAGTACTGAAAACAATGTAATCGAACCAAATGTTATGTAATATATTATGATCCTTTATTTCATCGATTGCGGTGTACTCTGATCTTTATTTCATTTAGCAAAGTTGTACTAAGTTAGATACAATATCTATATGAACTATACATCTGAATGAGGGTATCTAAATGATGTTGAAAGTCCTATAAGCTCTGAGGTTACACTTAATGAGCGCTGGTAAGGTGCCATCTTTACCGGAATGCGCCCCTCAGTTCTATGGACAATCTTATCATTAATACTGTGAATGTCAGATAGATAGAAAATATAAATATGAAAGAGGTATTCATTAGATATGAATCTATACATCCAAGTGAGGGTATCCAAACACAGACAACGTTCTGACCGGAACTAGTACCTGTTATGGGATACTGTGAACCTTGGATAGATAGAAGTCATATTTTATTGAATATTTATAGTTATATAGTTTCACGTGAGCACCAGATCTGCTACAGGGGAGTGTAGAGATTTGGGGGCATCACAGTTTTGTTATTATTTGTCTCATCTTGTTTAGTGCGCATGCACACACATATATATATATATATATATATATATTATTTAATATGCAAAACATGTTGTATAATATGTTGTATAATATATATATATATATATACCATTAGGGGGGAGGAACCGGCGGAATAATATGAAACACACCACACAAGCACAACAATAAGTAGTTTATGAAAATGATTTTAATCAACAGCCAGCATTCAGTACTGGCAAATAATGCACCTGCTTTCAGAAAAGCAGCCTTCATAGTCAAAAGTTATCAACCACTCCGCCGAAAGCTGAAGACGCGTCAAAAGTTGTCGGCCAGAGTCTTTTGTTTAGTTAATAAGTCATTTTCAATGTACTGTTTGTAATTATTCAAACGCGTCTGTAATATTTTATTCAATTGTAATAGTCCTATCCTTGTATTATAAAAGGAAGGCTAAGTCATTTGTATTCGTCAGGTTTTAGTAAACCAATACAAGTCTTCGAAAGACTCAGAGTTCCTTCGCTGACGAATCTTTAGATTTGTACCCAGTAACCCATCCAAACCTCTTCTAATGTTCTTCTAGTCAATTGAGTCAATTGTAAGTTATCTTGTTTGTAAATACTTTCTATTCAATAAAATTTATATTTCAGTAAAACTGTTTTGCCAGTACTGAATGCTGGCTGTTGATTAAAATCATTTTCATAAACTACTTATTGTTGTGCTTGTGTTGTGTTTCATATTATTCCGCCGGTTCCTCCCCTTAATGGTATCAGAGCCATGTTGTTTTTTCCCCCGAAGTGTTAAATGATTTTCTGTATCTGAGTAAAATTCATCTTCTTCTTCAAAGATTTCACTATTTATTTTGTTTCGTAGTCACCTAACATACTGTAGTCCACCGTGATCAGAGTCATAAGTCGAGGTAAGTCCCAGGGTAGGGCAGTGAATGACTGTAGACATAGGATCATAGGTATGAGTCTGCTTAAGGTATGAGGGTATGTATGAACAAACATAATAAATAGTTACAAATCCAAGATTAAAAGGATGAATAAGTTATTCGGGTCTAGTTCATCAGATGACTCTAGGTCGGCAATACCGCCTGTCCCAGATATAGTTAATCAGGAAGAACACAGTTATGAAAACATTAGTCAAGCACTTAGTAATTGGAAGTTACCCAGTGTATCTCCTAGAGAGATCTATAAGTCAACCTTTATTAACAACTTCAAGACTAATTACAACATTAAAACTGTTGAAAAAGTTTATGCTATTAATAAAGAATATGAAACTTGTAGTCTTTTATCTCCAGATGTTATTAAAAAACATAGGAAAAAGGGCTATAATTTCATTCATTTAGGATTAATTCAAGTTGCAATAAAACCTTTGAATATTAAAGGTATTAATTCAAGTATTTACTTGTGTCTTCGTGATGCAAGATTTTTAAATTATTTTCCAAGCATAATAGGCATTATGGAGTCGAGTCTGCATAATGGTCCTATTCATTTTAATTGTTTTCCAGATTTCACTTTAAGTTTAAGTGATCCAAACTTATTAAAAGCATTAACTTTGAATATTAAAACTTCTGGTGAAATTACCCAGATGATGGAAGGCTCTCAAGTCATTGCTTTAATTTACCGTATTTATTATAAAACCATGAAAACCAATTTAAATGTTCATGCTTTAAATAAAAGTCCTAAAGGTCAAACTGTTTTAATTCAGAGCAGTACTAGTGATGCCAATATCCAGATCCCGAGAACAATTCTCTGGAAGGATATTACTTTACCAAATAGATGGACCTTACCTACTGAAGTGCCCCAAAGGCCAGTCACTAATAATTTATTAAATATTGAAAATGTTAGACAATTTTCCGATGGCACTGTTCAAATCAACTTTGAACGTACCAGAAGACCTTTAGTAATTGAAGACTATAATAGTAACACAGCTCCTTCAGAAGTATCTTCTAGAAGAGATGCTGAAACGGCTAGTAATGTTTCTGTTCAAGACATTAAAATGAAAGGCATTTTAAATGAAGGTCAAACTAGTCATCCCTGTTATACTACTAATGAATCAGTAGATGATGAGCAGTCATCGCCTACTCAGACAGATTTTGAGGCCCCTATTTGTCATCAATTAAGGGTCATTACTAAAGAATTTAAATTAGATTGGGATTATCTTGCAGATGATTTCAATTCTAAAGAAAATAAAAGTAATAGACATATTTTCCGTGCTAATCACCCGGAAAAAGAAAGAGAAAAAATAGTTAATCGGTGGAAAAGATTTATTCGTGATGAAAAAATAAATATTACATTTTTTAATTGGTATTAAAAATATCATGGAAAATGTAGTGTTTTAACAAAAAATAAATGGACTAAAGAAGATAAGTCAAAAGTCTCTTCTAGTTATCCTCCATTAGAAACTATTGTTATTCTAGTTAAAAATACGTCTGTTGTTGCCAGTCCTTTTAAAATTCCAGATGGCAATAAAGATGAAAAGAAAATTATTGAACAAAACAATTTTACTAACCAGTGCCTAGCTGTCATAGGTAAACAGTTAGATAAAATTGAAGAGAAATTTGATGAATCGATTGTTAAAAATCCAACTAGTAAGATTGAACAACCTTTACTAAAATTACCTAAAAATAGGTCAAGTTTAGGTTTACCCAATAAAGATGATTTAATCGCCCAACAGTTAGACAAAATGTTTAAAAAAATGCAAGATGGTAGTGGAACCAGTAATACCCTTGCTACTATTGATCAGGTTAGCAATAGTGCTAACTCTGAGTCAGATTCTGATTCAGGATCTGATTCAACCACCAATAGTAATCAAACTATTAATGATCAGTTAAACAAATTAACTATTAATCATACAGGTATTACAAGAAATTGGTATACTAGACCTACTCCTCCAGATCTTCAATTTGAAGAAAGTAATCTAGATAATCAATTTTCTGTATCCTCTAATAAAATTTATGAATGGAATATTGATGGCTTAAGTGAACAAGAAATTCTTAATAAGCTAAATCATATGTCCATGGTAGCAAATAGTTACGTCACCAATTATAGTAATCTTGCCCAGGCAGAGATAGTTGAACTTTTAGTTAGTGGTTTCACTGGTATTCTTAGGTCTTGGTGGGAAAAACACCTTACAGAAGATGCCTGAACTACTATTATTTATGCTATTCAACGTGATGAAGAAGGAAACCCTATATTCAATGAAGATTTAGGTATAGGTCTTCCTGACGGTGTTAACACATTAATTTATACAATAATAAAACATTTTATTAGAACCCCTAGTAACATCACTAAAAGAATTCATGATCAGTTAAGTAACCTTACTTGTCCCACTCTAAGTGATTTTAGGTGGTACAAAGATGTTTTTACTTCACGAGTCATGATGAGAAATGACAGTAATAAACCTTTCTGGAAAGAAAAATTTGTTAATGGTTTACCCAATTTATTTGCTCATAAGGTTAGAGAAGCCCTTAGTAAAGATTTAGGCTTTATTGATTATGATAATTTAACATATGGTGATATTATTAGTCAAATCCAGAAATTAGGATTAAAAATGTGTATTGATTTTAAACTTAGTAAACAGGCTCGTAAAGATAAAAAGAAAGCCAAATATGAGTTAGGAACCTTTTGTGAACAATATGGTTTACCTCCTGTTGCTCCCTCTAGAAGAAAGCATAGGCATAAACATGAGCATCACAAAAGTCATAAAAAACATAGACATAAGCGTCGCCATAGTAAAGACAAAGATAGTAAAGATAGTTACTACACTAAACCTAAATCCAGTAAAAAACATTCTAGTAAAAGAAAAAATTATGACAAGAGTAAAGTTATCTGTCACAATTGTGGGCAGAAAGGTCATTATAAAAACGAATGTAAAATAAAACAAAAACTTAGTCAGTTAAAAATATCTAGTGAAGATTCTGAGAAAATATTAGAATTACTAAGAATTGAGAATAATTTTGACATTGAAAATTATCCTGATATTCCCTATGATTCTAATAGTAATGGCACTAGTAATTCGAATAGTGAATCTGATGAAGTTACCCTTTGTACAGAGGATTGTACAAATAGTTGTTGCGTTAAGAGATTAAATGTATTAACTAAAGATGATGAAGAACAATCTTTGTTAATAGATTTAATCAGTAAAATCACAGATCCCCAGTTAAAAACTCAGTATATGTCTCAGTTAAAACAATTATTAACTAAAGACACTAGTGAAAAGGATAAGCTTAAAAAGAATAAAGAAAAACCTATCTTTAGTTTAAATAAGACTTTAGATAGATTTAAAGCCCCTATAAAAGAAGTCACTTTACCAGAGTTAAATCAAGAAGTTAATACTCTTAAGAAAGAGATTTCTAAACTTAAACTAGAAATCCCCAAGTTAAAGGAAGAAATTAGTAAGATTAATGAAAACCTTAAAGAAAAGGATAAAGTCTTGCAAATTAATGAATCTTCAGAAGATGAAGAAGCTGAACAAGCTGAGTCTTCTACTCAGAATGAGTTAGATTTAATTAATTTACAAGGATTTACTCTTAGCAGATTAAAAGATATTACTATTCAAAAATGGTATATTAAAATAACCTTAGTTATTAATAAGACATCCATTCTTGAACTACCTGCCTTAGTTGACACAGGTGCAGATCTAAACTGTATTCAAGAAGGTTTAATCCCTACTAAATTTTATGAAAAAACTAATGAAAGATTAATTTCTGCTAATGGTAGTAACATGGAAATAAAATATAAGTTACCTAAGGTACATATTTGTCAAGACAAAATGTGCTTTAAAACCTCATTTGTCTTAGTAAAAAATATGACGGATAAGATAATCTTAAGATTACCTTTCATATATTTACTTTACCCTTTTACTACTAGTACAGAGGGATTAAGCAGTAAACATTTAGGTAAAACAGTTATGTTTAAGTTTATTACTAAACCAAAAGAAAGAGATTTAAAAATAATTCAAGATGAATCTATTTCTAAATCTTTAAATCTTTTGACTAGTAAAACCAATCAGTTAAAATTTCTTAAAGAAGAAATTAAATATAAACAAGTTGAAAAACAGTTAACTGATAGTAAAACACAAGAGAAGATAGAAAATTTAAAAAACTATCTTAAAGACAACCTTTGTTCCGATTTCCCTAATGCCTTCTGGCATAGGAAAAAACATATTGTTAGGTTACCTTATGCTAAGGAATTCAAAGAACACTTAATTCCTACTAAGGCTAGACCTATTCAAATGAATCATGAACAAATGGAATTATGTAAAAAGGAAATTAATGAGTTACTTAGTAAAGGGCTAATTAGGCATAGTAAGTCTCCCTGGTCTTGTCCAGCTTTTTATGTTAATAATGAAGATGAAAAGGAGAGAGGTGCACCTAGATTAGTCATTAACTATAAACCATTAAATAAGGTCCTAGAATGGATTAGGTATCCTTTGCCCAATAAGAAAGATCTTCTTAATAGGCTTAGTAATGCCACCATATTTAGTAAATTTGATCTTAAGTCAGGATTTTGGCAGATACAGATTGACGAGAGAGATAGGTATAAGACTGCCTTTACCACTCCCTTTGGTCATTACGAATGGAATGTAATGCCATTCGGTCTGAAAAATGCCCCTAGTGAATTCCAGAATATCCTCAATGATATTCTAAACCCTTTCAGTCATTTTGCAATTGTTTACATTGATGATATTCTCATCTTCAGTAAATCCATTGAAGAACATATTAAGCATTTAAATTCGTTCTTTAAAACTGTTAAATCGAATGGTTTGGTTCTTTCACCAACCAAGTGTAGTCTTTTTCAGACTAAAGTCAGATTCCTTGGTCACACACAATTTATCAAGGTCTAATCAAGCCTATTGATCGAGTTATTCAATTCGCTGATAAATTTCATGATAAAATCACTGATAAAACCCAGCTCCAAAGATTTTTAGGATCTCTTAATTATATTGGAGAGTTCTATAAAGATCTTAGATTAATCTGTAAACCTTTATTTCAGCGTTTACAAGACAATCCTCCCCCTTGGACTGACATTCATACTTCTGTCGTCCAACAAGTCAAAAAATATGTCAAGAATTTGCCTTGTCTTGGCATTGCTAATGATTCAGCGTTCAAAATTATTGAAACTGATGCTTCTGATGTTGGCTACGGAGGCATTCTTAAACAGAAGTTAACTCCTACTTCTGCTGAACAAATTGTGCGATTCCATTCCGGCAAATGGGATCCTACACAAGCAAAGTACAGCACAATTAAAAAGGAAATTTTATCACTTGTATTATGTATTAATAAATTTCAAAGTGATATATTAAATCAAAAATTTTTAGTCAGAATTGATTGCAAATCAGCAAAATATATTTTAGAAAAAGATGTTGAAAATATAGCTGCTAAGCATGTTTTTGCAAGATGGCAATCTTTGTTAAGCATTTTTGATTTTGATATTGAATATATTAAAGGAAGTGATAATTCAATTCCAGATTTCCTAACTAGAGAATTTATTAACACAGGTACCCCAAACACTATCAAATGAGTGTGAGAGGTGGCAACCATGGGTCGGGTCGCTTTTCAGGCCCAAGTAATCAACCCAAAGGAACTTTGGTTCCGCATCCAGTAAACCCAACTAATAAGCCCAATCTAGTTAATAGGTACCAAGTCATTGGTCAAATTCCAAAACCCTACAGTTCGGTTTTGGCTAGTCAGCCCAAACCTATTGACCCATTCCATTCATCATCTTCTAGTAATCCCAGACCTCAGGGTCTGAATTCCCAGTACATTCCTGGTTACCAAGTTAATCTTTTTCTTATTGAATCCTATATGACCCCTAAAGATGATCCAGTCAATCTTGCC
Organism: Aralia elata; assembly: GCA_034770075.1. NCBI lineage: Eukaryota > Viridiplantae > Streptophyta > Magnoliopsida > Apiales > Araliaceae > Aralia > Aralia elata. Next base: position 42,603,027 of record CM068383.1, read on the forward strand.
TCCAAGTATTTTCCACCTGGATGGCACTTTATTCCTCATGCTCCTTATAAATCTCTCAAGTATTATAAGGACATTCTTGTTCAAACAGAGTCAGTCCTCATCAAACCGATATTTGATCGGAATGATGAATCTAAAATTATCTATCATTCACTCTATATTAAGCGGATTATATCAATGCTTGATTGGGGTAGTCATCCCTCCGATTTGGAGAAATTAAATGATAGTGATCATTATTTCTGTTTTTATGATTACATTGATGCTTGGGATATGATTTTCCTTCATCAAAATTCATCGTTTAGTCATTCGTGGTTTATTCAGTTTGACCACAAATTTAAGAGTCAAATTCCTGTTTGGTTTACCAGATGGTGGTCTAGACATGGATCAACCTTTGATATCATGCCTCAAGACCTAAAAACTCAAATTAATCATTTCACCCTTCATAGTAAATACAATAAGAAGAATGAAGGCATCTCTGTTTTACTCCAATTTGTATCCAAGTACAAAATCCCTTGGATTCTCAAATGGCAGTATGTCCTTCATACTCCAAAAATTGAATGTATTCATCAATCACCCGCCGGAGTAAAACTTGCAGTGGCGGAGGAAGTTCCAGTCACCCTTGTTGCACGACTTTTCTTTATAAAGTGGTGGGACAAATTTGATATTCTAAGAATTGCTGGTCAGGTTCAGAAAGAATTTCCCCCTGTCTCAGCTATTCCTATTAAGTCAATCCCAGCTCAAGGTTCAACCAGTAAATCAAAGAAAATTCAATCAAGCCCTAGTCCAACTGGTTCGATTGATATTTCAACCATTCAGAAATGCTCAGCCCAAGAATTAAAACTTTTGGCTGATGCTATTAATGCCCAAGTCACCAGGCTTCACAAAGAAATTGAAGCCGAAAGCAGCTGTTCATCGTCTTCTTCACAGAAGACTGTTTCTAGTAAATCTGCAGATCCGTACGGCAGCATCGACCTCCAAGATGCTCAGGACCCATTTGCATAGTCACTAGGCCCCATGGCCCCTCAGTAATTATCATTAATCGGGCCCCATGGCATGCCAGTCATCAGTGCTCAAACCACTCAGTCAAATAATGCACCTGCTTTCAGAAAAGCAGCCTTCATAGTCAAAAGTTATCAACCACTCCGCCGAAAGCTGAAGACGCGTCAAAAGTTGTCGGCCAGAGTCTTTTGTTTAGTTAATAAGTCATTTTCAATGTACTGTTTGTAATTATTCAAACGCGTCTGTAATATTTTATTCAATTGTAATAGTTTATTGAATAGAAAGTATTTATAAACAAGATAACTTACAATTGACTCAATTGACAAGAAGAACATTAGAAGAGGTTTGGATGGGTTACTGGGTACAAATCTAAAGATTCGTCAGAGAAGGAACTCTGAGTCTTTCGAAGACTTGTATTGGTTTACTAAAACCTGAGGAATACAAATGACTTAGCCTTCCTTTTATAATACAAGGATAGGACTATTACAATTGAATAAAATATTACAGACGCGTTTGAACTTACATGTCCTTCATACTCCAAAAATTGAATGTATTCATCAATCACCCGCCGGAGCAAAACTTGCAGTGGCGGAGGAAGTTCCAGTCACCCTTGTTGCACGACTTTTCTTTATAAAGTGGTGGGACAAATTTGATATTCTAAGAATTGCTGGTCAGGTTCAGAAAGAATTTCCCCCTGTCTCAGCTATTCCTATTAAGTCAATCACAGCTCAAGGTTCAACCAGTAAATCAAAGAAAATTCAATCAAGCCCTAGTCCAACTGGTTCGATTGATATTTCAACCATTCAGAAATGCTCAGCCCAAGAATTAAAACTTTTGGCTGATGCTATTAATGCCCAAGTCACCAGGCTTCACAAAGAAATTGAAGCCGAAAGCAGCTGTTCATCGTCTTCTTCACAGAAGACTGTTTCTAGTAAATCTGCAGATCCGTACGGCAGCATCGACCTCCAAGATGCTCAGGACCCATTTGCATAGTCACCAGGCCCCATGGCCCCTCAGTAATTATCATTAATCAGGCCCCATGGCCCGCCAGTCATCAGTGCTCAAACCACTCAGTCAAATAATGCACCTGCTTTCAGAAAAGCAGCCTTCATAGTCAAAAGTTATCAACCACTCCGCCGAAAGCTGAAGACGCGTCAAAAGTTGTCGGCCAGAGTCTTTTGTTTAGTTAATAAGTCATTTTCAATGTACTGTTTGTAATTATTCAAACGCGTCTGTAATAATTTATTCAATTGTAATAGTCCTATCCTTGTATTATAAAAGGAAGGCTAAGTCATTTGTATTCCTCAGGTTTTAGTAAACCAATACAAGTCTTCGAAAGACTCAGAGTTCCTTCTCTGACGAATCTTTAGATTTGTACCCAGTAACCCATCCAAACCTCTTCTAATGTTCTTCTAGTCAATTGAGTCAATTGTAAGTTATCTTGTTTGTAAATACTTTCTATTCAATAAAATTTATATTTCAGTAAAACTGTTTTGCCAGTACTGAATGCTGGCTGTTGATTAAAATCATTTTCATAAACTACTTCAAGACTAATTACAACATTAAAACTGTGGAAAAAGTTTATGCTATTAATAAAGAATATGAAACTTGTAGTGTTTTATCTCCAGATGTTATTAAAAAACATAGGAAAAAGGGCTATAATTTCATTCATTTAGGATTAATTCAAGTTGCAGTAAAACCTTTGAATATTAAAGGTATTAATTCAAGTATTTACTTGTGTCTTCGTGATGCAAGATTTTTAAATTATTTTCCAAGCATAATAGGCATTATGGAGTCGAGTCTGCATAATGGTCCTATTCATTTTAATTGTTTTCCAGATTTCACTTTAAGTTTAAGTGATCCAAACTTATTAAAAGCATTAACTTTGAATATTAAAACTTCTGGTGAAATTACCCAGATGATGGAAGGCTCTCAAGCCATTGCTTTAATTTACCGTATTTATTATAAAACCATGAAAACCAATTTAAATGTTATACCATTAGGGGGGAATAACCGGCGGAATAATATGAAATACAGCACAAGCACATTAATAAGTAGTTTATGAAAATGATTTTAATCAACAGCCAGCATTCAGTACTGGTAAAACAGTTTTACTGAAATATAAATTTTATTGAATAGAAAGTATTTACAAACAAGATAACTTACAATTGACTCAATTGACTAGAAGAACATTAGAAGAGGTTTGGATGGGTTACTGGGTACAAATCTAAAGATTCGTCAGAGAAGGAACTCTGAGTCTTTCGAAGACTTGTATTGGTTTACTAAAACCTGAGGAATACAAATGACTTAGCCTTCCTTTTATAATACAAGGATAGGACTATTACAATTGAATAAAATATTACAGACGCGTTTGAATAATTACAAACAGTACATTGAAAATGACTTATTAACTAAACAAAAGACTCTGGCCGACAACTTTTGACGCGTCTTCAGCTTTCGGCGGAGTGGTTGATAACTTTTGACTATGAAGGCTGCTTTTCTGAAAGCAGGTGCATTATTTGACTGAGTGGTTTGAGCACTGATGACTGGCGGGCCATGGGGCCTGATTAATGATAATTACTGAGGGGCCATGGGGCCTGGTGACTATGCAAATGGGTCATGAGCATCTTGGAGGTTGATGCTGCCGTACGGATCTGCAGATTTACTAGAAACAGTCTTCTATGTAGAAGACGATGAACAGCTGCTTTCGGCTTCAATTTCTTTGTGAAGCCTGGTGACTTGGGCATTAATAGCATCAGTCAAAAGTTTTAATTCTTGGGCTGAGCATTTCTGAATGGTTGAAATATCAATCGAACCAGTTGGACTAGGGCTTGATTGAATTTTCTTTGATTTACTGGTTGAACCTTGAGCTGGGATTGACTTAATAGGAATAGCTGAGACAGGGGGAAATTCTTTCTGAACCTGACCAGCAATTCTTAGAATATCAAATTTGTCCCACCACTTTATAAAGAAAAGTCGTGCAACAAGGGTGACTGGAACTTCCTCCGCCACTGCAAGTTTTGCTCCGGCGGGTGATTGATGAATACATTCAATTTTTGGAGTATGAAGGACATACTGCCATTTGAGAATCCAAGGGATTTTGTACTTGGATACAAATTGGAGTAAAACAGAGATGCCTTCATTCTTCTTATTGTATTTACTATGAAGGGTGAAATGATTAATTTGAGTTTTTAGGTCTTGAGGCATGATATCAAAGGTTGATCCATGTCTAGACCACCATCTGGTAAACCAAACAGGAATTTGACTCTTAAATTTGTGGTCAAACTGAATAAACCACGAATGACTAAACGATGAATTTTGATGAAGGAAAATCATATCCCAAGCATCAATGTAATCATAAAAACAGAAATAATGATCACTATCATTTAATTTCTCCAAATCGGAGGGATGACTACCCCAATCAAGCATTGATATAATCCGCTTAATATAGAGTGAATGATAGATAATTTTAGATTCATCATTCCGATCAAATATCGGTTTGATGAGGACTGACTTTGTTTGAATAAGAATGTCCTTATAATACTTGAGAGATTTATAAGGAGCATGAGGAATAAAGTGCCATCCAGGTGGAAAATACTTGGAGGCAAGATTGACTGGATCATCTTTAGGGGTCATATAGGATTCAATATGAAAAAGATTAACTTGGTAACCAGGAATGTACTGGGAATTCAGACCCTGAGGTCTGGGATTACTAGAAGATGATGAATGGAATGGGTCAATAGGTTTGGGCTGACTAGCCAAAACCGAACTGTAGGGTTTTGGAATTTGACCAATGACTTGGTACCTATTAACTAGATTGGGCTTATCAGTTGGGTTTACTGGATGCGGAACCAAAGTTCCTTTGGGTTGATTACTTGGGCCTGAAGGGCGACCCGACCCATGGTTGCCACCTCTCACACTCATTTGATAGTGTTTGGGGTACCTGTGTTAATAAATTCTCTAGTTAGGAAATCTGGAATTGAATTATCACTTCCTTTAATATATTCAATATCAAAATCAAAAATGCTTAATAAAGATTGCCATCTTGCAAAAACATGCTTAGCAGCTATATTTTCAACATCTTTTTCTAAAATATATTTTGCTGATTTGCAATCAATTCTGACTAAAAATTTTTGATTTAATATATCACTTTGAAATTTATTAATACATAATACAAGTGATAAAATTTCCTTTTTAATTGTGCTGTACTTTGCTTGTGTAGGATCCCATTTGCCGGAATGGAATCGCACAATTTGTTCAGCAGAAGTAGGAGTTAACTTCTGTTTAAGAATGCCTCCGTAGCCAACATCAGAAGCATCAGTTTCAATAATTTTGAACGCTGAATCATTAGCAATGCCAAGACAAGGCAAATTCTTGACATATTTTTTGACTTGTTGGACGACAGAAGTATGAATGTCAGTCCAAGGGGGAGGATTGTCTTGTAAACGCTGAAATAAAGGTTTACAGATTAATCTAAGATCTTTATAGAACTCTCCAATATAATTAAGAGATCCTAAAAATCTTTGGAGCTGGGTTTTATCAGTGATTTTATCATGAAATTTATCAGCGAATTGAATAACTCGATCAATAGGCTTGATTAGACCTTGATAAATTGTGTGACCAAGGAATCTGACTTTAGTCTGAAAAAGACTACACTTGGTTGGTGAAAGAACCAAACCATTCGATTTAACAGTTTTAAAGAACGAATTTAAATGCTTAATATGTTCTTCAATGGATTTACTGAAGATGAGAATATCATCAATGTAAACAATTGCAAAATGACTGAAAGGGTTTAGAATATCATTGAGGATATTCTGGAATTCACTAGGGGCATTTTTCAGACCGAATGGCATTACATTCCATTCGTAATGACCAAAGGGAGTGGTAAAGGCAGTCTTATACCTATCTCTCTCGTCAATCTGTATCTGCCAAAATCCTGACTTAAGATCAAATTTACTAAATATGGTGGCGTTACTAAGCCTATTAAGAAGATCTTTCTTATTGGGCAAAGGATACCTAATCCATTCTAGGACCTTATTTAATGGTTTATAGTTAATGACTAATCTAGGTGCACCTCTCTCCTTTTCAGCTTCATTATTAACATAAAAAGCTGGACAAGACCAGGGAGACTTACTATGCCTAATTAGCCCTTTACTAAGTAACTCATTAATTTCCTTTTTACATAATTCCATTTGTTCATGATTCATTTGAATAGGTCTAGCCTTAGTAGGAATTAAGTGTTCTTTGAATTCCTTAGCATAAGGTAACCTAACAATATGTTTTTTCCTATGCCAGAAGGCATTAGGGAAATCGGAACAAAGGTTGTCTTTAAGATAGTTTTTTAAATTTTCTATCTTCTCTTGTGTTTTACTATCAGTTAACTGTTTTTCAACTTGTTTATATTTAATTTCTTCTTTAAGAAATTTTAACTGATTGGTTTTACTAGTCAAAAGATTTAAAGATTTAGAAATAGATTCATCTTGAATTATTTTTAAATCTCTTTCTTTTGGTTTAGTAATAAACTTAAACATAACTGTTTTACCTAAATGTTTACTGCTTAATCCCTCTGTACTAGTAGTCCTCATCAAACCGATATTTGATCGGAATGATGAATCTAAAATTATCTATCATTCACTCTATATTAAGCGGATTATATCAATGCTTGATTGGGGTAGTCATCCCTCCGATTTGGAGAAATTAAATGATAGTGATCATTATTTCTGTTTTTATGATTACATTGATGCTTGGGATATGATTTTCCTTCATCAAAATTCATCGTTTAGTCATTCGTGGTTTATTCAGTTTGACCACAAATTTAAGAGTCAAATTCCTGTTTGATTTACCAGATGGTGGTCTAGACATGGATCAACCTTTGATATCATGCCTCAAGACCTAAAAACTCAAATTAATCATTTCACCCTTCATAGTAAATACAATAAGAAGAATGAAGGCATCTCTGTTTTACTCCAATTTGTATCCAAGTACAAAATCCCTTGGATTCTCAAATGGCAGTATGTCCTTCATACTCCAAAAATTGAATGTATTCATCAATCACCCGCCGGAGTAAAACTTGCAGTGGCGGCGGAAGTTCCAGTCACCCTTGTTGCACGACTTTTCTTTATAAAGTGGTGGGACAAATTTGATATTCTAAGAATTGCTGGTCAGGTTCAGAAAGAATTTCCCCCTGTCTCAGCTATTCCTATTAAGTCAATCCCAGCTCAAGGTTCAACCAGTAAATCAAAGAAAATTCAATCAAGCCCTAGTCCAACTGGTTCGATTGATATTTCAACCATTCAGAAATGCTCAACCCAAGAATTAAAACTTTTGGCTGATGCTATTAATGCCCAAGTCACCAGGCTTCACAAAGAAATTGAAGCCGAAAGCAGCTGTTCATCGTCTTCTTCACAGAAGACTGTTTCTAGTAAATCTGCAGATCCGTAAGGCAGCATCGACCTCCAAGATGCTCAGGACCCATTTGCATAGTCACCAGACCCCATGGCCCCTCAGTAATTATCATTAATCAGGCCCCATGGCCCGCCAGTCATCAGTGCTCAAACCACTCAGTCAAATAATGCACTTGCTTTCAGAAAAGCAGCCTTCATAGTCAAAAGTTATCAACCACTCCGCCGAAAGCTGAAGACGTGTCAAAAGTTGTCGGCCAGAGTCTTTTGTTTAGTTAATAAGTCATTTTCAATGTACTGTTTGTAATTATTCAAACGCGTCTGTAATATTTTATTCAATTGTAATAGTCCTATCCTTGTATTATAAAAGGAAGGCTAAGTCATTTGTATTCCTCAGGTTTTAGTAAACCAATACAAGTCTTCGAAAGACTCAGAGTTCCTTCTCTGACGAATCTTTAGATTTGTACCCAGTAACCCATCCAAACCTCTTCTAATGTTCTTCTAGTCAATTGAGTCAATTGTAAGTTATCTTGTTTGTAAATACTTTCTATTCAATAAAATTTATATTTCAGTAAAACTGTTTTGCCAGTACTGAATGCTGGCTGTTGATTAAAATCATTTTCATAAACTACTTATTGCTGTGCTTGTGCTGTGTTTCATATTATTCCGCCGGTTCTTCCCCCCTAATGGTATTTGGATCATAGGTATGAGTCTGCTTAAGGTATGAGGGTATGTATGAACAAACATAATAAATAGTTACAAATCCAAGATTAAAAGGATGAATAAGTTATTCGGGTCTAGTTCATCAGATGACTCTAGGTCGGCAATACCGCCTGTCCCAGATATAGTTAATCAGGAAGAACACAGTTATGAAAACATTAGTCAAGCACTTAGTAATTGGAAGTTACCCAGTGTATCTCCTAGAGAGATCTATAAGTCAACCTTTATTAACAACTTCAAGACTAATTACAACATTAAAACTGTTGAAAAAGTTTATGCTATTAATAAAGAATATGAAACTTGTAGTCTTTTATCTCCAGATGTTATTAAAAAACATAGGAAAAAGGGCTATAATTTCATTCATTTAGGATTAATTCAAGTTACAGTAAAACCTTTGAATATTAAAGGTATTAATTCAAGTATTTACTTGTGTCTTCGTGATGCAAGATTTTTAAATGTGCTTTAAAACCTCATTTGTCTTAGTAAAAAATATGACGGATAAGATAATCTTAAGATTACCTTTCATATATTTACTTTACCCTTTTACTACTAGTACAGAGGGATTAAGCAGTAAACATTTAGGTAAAACAGTTATGTTTAAGTTTATTACTAAACCAAAAGAAAGAGATTTAAAAATAATTCAAGATGAATCTATTTCTAAATCTTTAAATCTTTTGACTAGTAAAACCAATCAGTTAAAATTTCTTAAAGAAGAAATTAAATATAAACAAGTTGAAAAACAGTTAACTGATAGTAAAACACAAGAGAAGATAGAAAATTTAAAAAACTATCTTAAAGACAACCTTTGTTCCGATTTCCCTAATGCCTTCTGGCATAGGAAAAAACATATTGTTAGGTTACCTTATGCTAAGGAATTCAAAGAACACTTAATTCCTACTAAGGCTAGACCTATTCAAATGAATCATGACCTACAAATGGAATTATATATATATATATATATATATATATTTATAGTAAACATGCACATATAGAATACTATATTCTATCCAGATTGATTATGGACTTTTATTCTAGTTTGGTTAACTAGAGCCACCAAGTGAACCAAAAGGTCAAACCTAGGGTGCAAGAACTGAATTTAAATATAATTATTACATTTAAACCTGGGCTCCATTACAAATGGGTCTTCAAGCACTCCTTTCTCCTTTATCTCTAATTTTTCAAAATAATTCTAACTAATCCTATTACATAAACTATTTACAATAAATTACAATAAATAGAAACCTTGATTAGCAGTCAAGGGAACGTATATAGAAGGAAGAAAGAATTTAAATCAAGAAAAAATATAGAAGACGAGGTACGCAGACCTCATTTGTAAAACTCATTTATTCATGTATTCTAATAGAATAAAATTCAATCATCCATTGGTCAATAGTCCATAATCAATCCCATTTATTATCATACATATCACCATATGCATCAATAAATAACATTCATCTTATGAATAATAAAACCATTTCATATATGCATCGATATCAATTAATGGGCAAAAGTTTCCTAAAATATAATTTTGAAACAAAATAAACTCTTTTATTTTAATCAAAAACCAAATCAAAATTAAACTCCTTTAAATTTAGCAACCTGGAATCCTATTCCAGACAAAATAAACATCTTTATTTTAAACCTATTCTAATTGAAGATAAACATTTTATCTTAATTGGAATAGAACCAAAAATTAAAATTTTCAAACTCTACAGACCGGCGCAACCGCGCTCAAATTACCCTTGGAACCGGCGTGGTCGTGTTGTTCCTCCAGAAACGATTTCTGGGTTTGGGCGCGGCCGCGCTCCAAAATGAACTAGGAGCGGTGTGGCCGCGCTTTGACGCAGGTTTTAAAAACTTATTTGGTGTGACGATCCGAGTTTTCAAAAAAATATTAAAATAAGAATTTAAATATATAAAATTCTTATTATGTGAATTGTACTGCATAAGTGAATACATGTTGTGCAATGTGGTAATTTATATAATAATTAAATTTATTATTATTTGTGTTGGATGAAAATAAATTGTGAAGAAGTAGTTTATAAAGAGATGGTGTAAAATTATGGTATCTATTTGCAAGCAGATTAAACTAATTTATAAATATTAAATTATTTTAAGGATATTATTGGTGGCATCAAATATATTTAATGTATAACCTCCATTTTATTGAAAGAATTAGGTAATAATATTACATTATTGGGTGTAATGTATGCATGTTTTTAATGTAGTGAATATATTATTATATTTACTACGGTTAAATAAATTGTGAGAAAATAATTTATAGAAAGAAAAAAAATAATTAGATATATTATTATTTTGGACAAAAAATAAATTGTGGAAAATAATTTATTAATTGGAAAAGGAAGTAATTAAATTTGTGTATATTAAATAAGGTGAATTAAAATAATTGATAATATTAAATTATTTTAATATGGTGAAATCATCGCATTAAATAAATTTTTTTATTTAATGTATAGCTTTCATTTTTATTGGAAAGATTAAATAATTATACATTAAGTGAAAATGTATTACGCGATGAGTACGGAGGGATGTATATAATATATTATATGTATATATGTGTATTGGCCAAGAAAAAGAAACAAGCAAACTAGAAATTATGGGAGTACCCTCCAAGTAATTTTCGTATGGAGCAAGAATGAGTGAGGAGCAAGAATAGGATAGTAGAGAGCAAGCAAAATTCGTGGGGAGCAAGTATGGCAATCCTATAAATTCCCAAGCCAAATACTTAGACTTCTTTTCTCTTCTTCATGCTCCATCTGAACCATTCCCTTCTCCTTTTCACATCCGAATTTACTCAGTGTAATAAATCAAGCAAGCAAGTAGAAGATTTAAGAATAATTGAAGCATTGAATCAAAGAATTTGATTGAAATCCATACAATCAAAAGGTAACCCATTCAATTTATTATGTTTTTACTAAATTGAGTAAATTCATAAAAATAATATGTAAATTGGTTGTGACATCGGTTGGAATTTAGCAAGGAGATTAGTTGTTGTTGTGCGGAGGTATAAGGAGTGATTTCTATATGAAATCTGGGTATATAAGCTATGAAAGCTAAGCCAAGTGGCCTAAATTCGAGCTCTGCTGAAACAGCGCATTTTGAGTCTGTCCCGAAGTGGCGCGACCGCGCCACTTCCATTTGCATTGCACTCACTTCAAGCCCAATTTCGACTTTGATCCAGTCTGAATCTCTCAATTCTCAAAGAATGAAAGTTCTAGATCTCGTCGAGAGCTTTGATTTGATAGGTGGCAAGCCCCGTAACTCCTCTCGGATCAAAAGTTAAGACCATTTTACCAACAGATGTCCGAGCAGAATTTGGTCGGGCGCGGCCGCGCCGATTCCAAGTGTATTTTGGGCGCGGGCGCGCTGGTCTGCGGAGTGGGAAACATGATTTCTGGCACTTGGGCGCGGCCGCGCTGCTTCCTAGGCCAAATATGGGCGCGACCGCGCTACGTCGGGTTGTTGAAAAGCTTATTTTTGACCCAAATTGAATGAAACAAGGATTGTAACTTCTAATTAGTTTATGACTTTAACTAGAACATATAAATACATGATGTGAGACATAGAATAGGGAAGATCTTGCTACTTTTTGCTAACCCTAGTTTGGGAGAAAGAGAGGAAGGCTTGAAACAATTGCAAAAGTGCAAAGGATTCAATTAAGGAGCTGAAGGAGAGACTCAAGGATTGCGTCTACAGATTCTATTCTCTTCTCTACCTCTTATTTTGTATTCTTGAATGCTTTATCAATTGTGGATTATGGATTTTAATTCAATTATGAACTAATTTCTTTTTAAGATTACATTGGAACTTAATGTGTAGCTTTTATTGATATGCTTCCTTGTTAATTATTATTGATTATTATCGGGTTATCTATTATGATTTATGATTAATTGATTAATTGTCTGATCAACAATTACCGTGGTATTCTATATGAACTCGATAGATGGATTATAGATTTAGACCTAATCATAGTAGCATGTGATTGTGTTTTCTGCATAGTGATGGAATTCATAATTTGTGTTTAGGATAGAGATATACCTACACGCCGCATGTAATCTGAAAGAGAACCTGAGCTTTAAATCCTTTTTAATTGTAATTCACATAGAGATATAGTGAATTAGTTAACTAGGGTGTTCATCTTAATTCTATCTTTTGTGGATTTAAGTTGATTCGTTTATGATACATCGAGAGATGGTTATAAATATTGATGAGTTTTTGATTAACAATCCGGAATAATTAATATAACTTAATAGGAAGTGTATTAATTCAAGTGAAACATTAAGGGAAATTGTAGCCTTTTTATCTGAATTCAATTCTTGGTAGTTAGTAATTAGTTAGTTTAGTACTTTATTTTCAAAATTCAAAATCTTTTATCGAATTGTTTAAATAAAATTAATTTGATTATGAGTTAGTATTTGGTAATTATTATTAAATAATTCTTTTTGGGTTCTACACTCTACTTTCACTTTATTACTTATTGACTGTATACACTTGCATGTATTTATTGATTGGTAAATCGACAAACAAGTTTTTGGCGCCGTTGCCGGAGAATTAGTTTAATTAGTTTTGCCATCATTAGCTTCAATCAAATTAGTTTTAATTTAAACATTTTGTTTTTATTTTAATTCTCTTCGTATATTTCTCTCTTTTCAGGTACCATGGATGACTTTACTTATCAATGGCCATATACGAGAATGACTTAACCAAGGAAAACAGGGGTTGATGAACTCAATGCACTTTTTGCATTGTCAGTACAAAGTGAAATACTTTCGAAGAGGTTGGATGTTCTTGCAGTCCAACGTATTCAAAGGGTAGCAGTTATTTGTGATTGTGCTGACAATCATCCGAGTCATCAATGCACTGTCAATTTTGGACCGGTACAGTATGGTGGTAACTATCTCAACCAGTATGCATATCCTAACAAATATCAAGGTTGTGGGTATTACCCAGATTCTTCATGGAGCTATAATCAACAAGATCAATTCTACGCTCCAAGTCCAACATATGCACCAGAATTCTCATGTCCACCTCCATTGCCACAAGAAAAAAATTCAAGTTTGGTGGAACTCATGTCTAGGATCATAGCAAACCATAAGGAGATGATGAGGAGTCAGGAAGCATCAACTCAATATCTTAATAATCAGACGGCACAACTCATAAATACCTCAATCAATGGTCCTCAATATATGGATTCCGAAACTGAAACAGATAATTCAAGATTGGAGGAATTGTGGTCCAAGTTCGTAGCATCAAATGAGGAGAGGAGGATTAATCAAGAGATGTCAATTCAAAATATTCAGAATCAGATAGATCAAATGTTCAAATCCTTGAACAACTGTCCTCAAAACACTTGGCTTTATGACATGGAATCTGAAACTGATGGCGAGCCTGAACCAAATCTGCAACTGGATGAGCCACAAGATATCGAAAAAAGGGAGACAAGTGGGGATAAGAAAAATGAGGCCATCAAATATCTATCTTTAAGTGCTAATGAAGATGACCCTATTCTGTTAGTGTCCCAAGGGCCTTCTCCACTGAAGTTCAAGAATCCAATCAGTTTTGCAAAATCGTGTCCACTTGGTAGTCATGTCCTTGCTAAAGCTCTTTATGACATTAGAACAAGGACTACATTACAACCATGGCGGGATGAGAAAGAGAAGATAGAAAAAGAGCCCGTGGTGTTTGACAAGATTGAATGTCCTAATCTAATCACGAACACAACGGAGGAAGCACCTAGTTATTTGACAGTTGTAATTAGGAACCTTACAAAAAGTAAACTAGGTGACTTTGAAACAATGGCCCCTACTGCAGCAAAACCTTCAAAAGTTACATTGCTACTAATGGATGGAGGGTTCCTCAATTTTCGAAGGGGAATTGGATAGTAAATGGTGAAGTCGGGCTGACGACTATAAACCAAGCGCTTCTTGGGAGGCAACCCAAGTTTAATTTTAATTTTTAGTTTTTATTTATTTTATTAGGTTTCATAGTAGTTAATAAATTTGCTTCTAATGTGTTTACAGGTTATTCGAGTCCAATTCAAGTGCAATGCCTTTTTCATTTCGATGTGCCTAACCTACTCTTCAGACGTATCAGACAACGAGGAAGATTGCTATATTTTCAGGGAAGTCCTTTGTTTTACTTTTTCCTATTTTAGCCATTGAGGACAATGTCTGGTTTAAGTTTGGGGGTGTGGTCTTGTTTTGTGTTATTTATTTTAGTTTATTAAGGCTGCATTTTAGTTAGTATGTTTTTAGGATAGGTGAGCAATGGTTTAATTTGAATTTGATTATGGCCAATGATAAGAAAAAAATGGATTAATTTTTTTTAACTCCTGTGAAGTTGAGAAGCATGGTTAGTTTATATTTTGACTTATACGTTGGGCTTACACTATTTGTGATCTTTTTGAACTTTAAAGCACATATCCATCTGTTTAACTAGTTGTGTCTTAAGAAAAAAAATTTGGTTGAATACTTGTGAAAGATATCATTGAAACTTTAAAATCTTATTTGAGCTTCATTCAAAGCGAAATTTAGGCATTAACATAAGTTTGGGGGAAATCTTAGGTTATTGAAAATTTTGAACATTGTGAAACCTTCTTTAGTGAAAGAATAAATAATATGGTGGGTTGAGATGGAGCGTAAAACGCACTCACTCATAAACACAGGCACGAGAAGGAGCGTAAAACGCACTCGTGCGAGAGAAAACGGGATGGAGCGTAAAACGCACTCGTTCAATGGGAAGTGAGATAGAGCGTAAAACGCACTTACTAAAAAGGAAAGAAAAAAATAAAAGAAAATTTGTGTTTTGAATTACTTGGGAAGGGTTCAAGTGTGCTTAAATGTATGAAATATCTTTTTGATCCTTTAAATTTTATGTTTTGCCTTTATTAGCGGAGATTGATGTGAAAGCAGGTTTTTAGAGTTGATTTGAAAATCTTTTATGAGTATTTGATTATATGATCTAGTGTGAGTTATAGCTAGTTGAACATTTGGATGCACACACGCACTTAAAGGATCATGAGTAGTTGTGGAACTGATAATTAGGTTCAAATTCATGTTTTCGGAATTATTTTTTTTTCTTGAGTTAACATTAGAAGAAAACTTTGAGGCTATTATGAAAATTTGTATTGAGTCATTGCTCGAGTCGTGTGAGTTGTTATTTAGAATTAGTTGTTATAATTGTTGTTCTTAGTGTTTCCTTGAGGACAAGCAAAGATTTAAGTTTGGGGGTATTTGATGAGTGGGTTTTACATCTACAAATTGAGTACGTTTGGCTTGATAATTTGTGAGTTCTTAAGTATTTTAAGTTAGTATTTGGTATTTATAGTGTTTTTATGTTATTTTGTAGGAAGAGGTAAGGAAACACAATCCGAGCATCTTTTGGAGTACAATAAGCAAGCAAATGCAAGAAAGGAAGATTGCAGGGCTTTTAACACTAGGTTGGATGTATGTTTTTGGTTTGGAACTTGGATTGTATTGTAGAGCTACTCCTTAGCTTTCCGGAACATCTTGAATCGTCACAATCGAAGTTCGAATGAGAAAGTAATGACCGTTTTACCAACGGACGTTGAACCTCAAAGTTTGGAGTTGCCATTTGCATTTCACTCACTTCAAGCCCAATTTCGACTTTGATCCAATCTGAATCTCTCGATTCTCAAAGAATGAAAGTTATAGATCTCGTCGAGAGCTTCGATTTGATAGGTGGCAGGCCCTGTAACTCCTCCAGGATCAAAAGTTATGACTATTTTACCAACAGATGTCATAGCAGAATTTGGTCGGGCGCGGCCGCGCTGGTCTGCAGAGTGGGAAACATGATTTCTGGCACTTGGACGCGGCCGCGCTGCTTCCTAGGCTAAATATGGGTGCGACTGCGTTGCGTCGGGTTGTTGAAAAGCTTATTTTTGACCCAAATTGAATGAAACAAGGATTGTAACTTCTAATTAGTTTAGGACTTTAACTAGAACCTATAAATACATGATGTGAGACATAGAATAGGGGAGATCTTGCTACTTTTTGCTAACCCTAGTTTGGGAGAAAGAGAGGAAGGCTTGAAGCAATTGCAAAAGTGCAAAGGATTCAATTAAGGAGCTAAAGGAGAGACTCAAGGATTGCGTCTACAGATTCTATTCTCTTCTCTACCTCTTATTTTGTATTCTTGAATGCTTTATCAATTGTGGATTATGGATTTTAATTCAATTATGAACTAATTTCTTTTTAAGATTACATTGGAACTTATTGTGTAGTTTTTATTGATATGCTTCCTTGTTAATTATTATTGATTATTATCGGGTTGTCTGTTATGATTTATGATTAATTGCTTAATTGTCTGATCAACAATTATCGTGATATTCTATATGAACTCGAGAGATGGATTATAGATTTAGACCTAATCATAGTAGCATGTGATTGAGTTTTCTGCATAGTGATGGAATTCATAATTTGTGTTTAGGATAGAGATATACCTACACCCCGTATGTAATCTGAAAGAGAACCTGAGCTTTAAATCCTTTTTAATTGTAATTCACATAGAGATATAGTGAATTAGTTAACTAGGGTGTTCATCATAATTCTATCTTTTGTGGATTTAAGTTGATTCGTTTATGATACATCGAGAGATGGTTATAAATATTGACGAGTTCTTGATTAACAATCCGGAATACTTAATATAACTTAACATGAAGTGTATTAATTCAAGTGAAACATTAAGGGAAATTGTAATCTTAAGCCTTTTTATCTGAATTCAATTTTTGGTAGTTAGTAATTAGTTAGTTTAGTACTTTATTTTCAAAATTCAAAATCTTTTATCGAATTGTTTAAATAAAATTAATTTTATTATGAGTTAGTATTTGGTAATTATTATTAAATAATTCTCTGTGGGTTCGACACTCTACTTTCACTTTATTAATTGTTGACCGTGTACACTTGCACGTATTTATTGATTGCTAAATCGACAAACAATAAAAAGGTCTCTTATGCTCTAATATGATTCTTATATGATGACCAATATAGCCATGAAAGAATTGGCCTAGTTTTGCATAAATTGAATAAGTTTTCAATATGAAAAAACTAAAAGAAGTTTTGAAAGAAATAAGAATGAACCTAATTTGGAGGACCTAAACTGTTTAAAAGCCTCCATGACATGTGATTGTATATGTGGTTGATAGATAAAGTACCCTAGCATGACAAGAGGATGAACAAAGTGATGAAAACTGTAATGATCGTGAATTATGGATAGCCTTGTAATTTGAATTTATGTATATTAATGAATATTATGAATTTTAGTAACATTATTTTGTGTTACGTGTTTAAAGGTTGTGGGACAACCTGAATTAAGTGAATGCATGAAATTTTATGTGTTATAGTTTCGTATAAGTGAATGAATTGATTTCGCGTATTATCGCTAAATTGCTATTCATGATGTACTATTCATTGGCACTATTCACGCCAAAATATTTTACGTCTTTTTCGATTTCTAAAACTTTCGTTAAAGAGTGTATGTGATGTGATTCAAGATGATTCAGAAAGAGGAAGAGTAGACCTACAACTTTCTTTTAATAAGTTTTAACATTTGAGGTCGGGATCAATTCCCAAATTGACCATTTGTAGGACTGATGTGTAATTGGAGGCAATCGGAGGGTGTCGGGCATGCGCGTAAGCACATGTAATGCTCCCAACAATGTAAAATGATGTTCTAAGTTTTAAAACATGAACAATATGTATTATAATGATACTTCGCATTAACCAATGAGTATTAGATAAATTAAATGGGCATGCTAAATATACGCAAATGTATGTCGCTTGGGCGTTCAGATAGGCAAGGTTGGCATACGGACGTGCAAGCGTCGTAACGCCGTAAGTAGTGTGTATAACCTTGTTTAATATTATGTTGCTAATGAGAATGAAACATTATAGAGTAGTATAAACCATTATTGGGTATCCAGTATGTGACTAATTGTTGTGCGAATATGTACTTAATTGTGTAAGATATTGAGGAGTGTGTGTTGTAATATTGTAGCAGACGCACCAGACAAGTTTCTTCTCTAACCCTTGTCTAACCCTTGTGTTGGGCAAGTTTCCTTACCTTAACTCAATTTAATATTGGGCAGGTTTTCTCAACCGTACAACTTTCATTTATTGTGCGAGTTTATTTATTGATTGAGCAAGTATCCTATATTATTGCAAGTTTCTTAAACTTACTCAACCTTTACATTTGGGCAAGTTTCCTATTTTATACAAATGTTGTATATTGTTGCAAGTTTCATGACTCAAATCGAGTTATTACTTTCAAATTATATTAATAGATTAATTATTGTCAATTACTTCACATCAAAGATAATTATTGATATTCGCACCTTATGCATTTGAATTCATGATTTGTTGTTGGAATGTGAAACGTTTAAGTTCTTAATTCATAAACTATTTAAGGAAATAGTCTACGCCATTTGTTTCGGCTAGACATGTATAGGTTATTATTTTAAAAGCTATCCAAACCAGTAGTTGGTACGGATTCTTGGACTGAGAGAGCAACCCTTATTAGGGGATTATAATGTGTCGGTTATCCGATGCAGTCAGAGTTAAATGTTATGCATATACATGGTGTACAAGAGGCTGATCCCCTCGAGTACAACTGATAGGGCCAGGTTTTTAAAAGGGTCAGTTAAATGATTGACTCTTTTGCCAAAAAGTTCATGGTCTATTGGACCACTCAGCAGTAAATAATTAATATTCATTATTTCATTTGAACTTTGGTTATATTGTCAGCTATTTCTTCAATGTTCTTAAATTATTGAACTATGCGATTATTATTCTCATTCATTCATGATATATCTTCCTTATTCATTTTAAACTTGCTGAGCAAAGTAGTTGTTCACCCTTGCTATATCATAAACCTATTGTAGTTAAGCTGGAGAGTTCCAAAGCGGACAAAGGCAAAGGAAAGCTTAAGGAATAATTATATGTATTATCCCGTTATGTAATCATGGAATCGTTTTGTATTATTAATATATTCCGTGATGTATTTATTTAAAATTATAGACCTTGGGACTGTAGTAAACCTTTTGTAATGAACAACATATGTTTATTTATTCCGTATTAGTTGATTTATGTTGTTTAGAGGTGTATGGATGTACTTTATCGTGAGCACCAGATTCGAGGTATTGGTACCTGAATTTGGGGGTGTCACAGGTTGATATCAAAGTTGTAGGTTATAAACTTTAGGATTACGAAACATAGGTTATAACCTTAGAATTAAACTCGTATTGAGTACGTTAGGAGGTGAATCGAGGAGATTTATTTGGTAGTCATGTCTGGAGGTGGATTGTGGAAATCCATCAAGCCGAGTTGTACATGATAAAATATCATTTCATTTTATCAATGAATATATTTTATTGTGACACTGACATCTTGTTGTCTGTTTGTTTTTGTCTGTGGTTGTAGGATGTCTGAGATAGGAGAGTCCAGTCATGTTGGAGAGGTGGAGTTCACAGACATTCATGTGGACACAGAGCATTTAGTAGAGGTGCAGCCGAGTGAGCCAGAGATGATGGACACTAGGGATGAGTCTAAGGCCGAGTATGGTTCTACGGAGGAGCCGGTTACTGGAGGACTGCTGAGGCAGTTAAGTGATGAGGGGGAGGATGAGGATCCCGAGGAGGATCCAGTGACGGAGGATGATGAGCCACCTGAGTATGCAGATGGCATGGGCACTACTGCTAGTGACATCATTAAAAAGCTGACAAATAGGAATTAGGAGCTCGAGAATCGAGTAGCCCATTTAGAGGATTAGAACCAGGATCACCAGGACCAAGAGGAGTAGTACAAGTCATTAGCGTATCAGACTTTGGGGAAAAAGACGGAGTTGACCCAGAGGCTACAGGAAAAGGACCAGAGGATTACCAAGCTAGAGGCAGAGGTTCACGGTCGCCGTGAGGTTTCTGTTCAACTTAGTGTGATGGTTTATGACCTCTTAGGAGGAACGTGGTGTTGGTAGGACAGACGGAGCGGGTAGACGGAGTGGACAGATGGCATGGGCATTACTGCTCGGGGGAGTGTCTGAAAGGCAAAGGGATTTGCTACAACTGTGGGCAACAGGGGCACTTTGCTCCTCAGTGCCCAAAAGGAAAGAAAGGAAGGTGTTTCTCATGTAGAGCATCAAATCATCAAATTAAGGATTGCCCGAAAAGGAAGGGGGATGCAGCAAGTGGCAACAGGAACAATGAGCATTTGAGGGCCAGCTAGCCAAGCCAACAGACCAACGGCACACACTTTCAACATGACCGTACAGGATGCGGTGGAGTCAAAGGACGTGGTGTCAGGTATTATTTCGATTAATAATATCAGTTCATATGTATTATTTGATTCGGGTGCTACCTGTTCGTTTGTGTCAGATGAATTTGCTAAACGGTTAAACATACCTTGTGAGAAATTAGAGAATCCTATGAATGTGGAAGTAGCTAATAAAGAAGTTATCCCTGTGGAATTCATTCATAAAAATTATTGTGCTGAGATAAACGGGTATAAACTGAGCGTAGATTTAATTCCGATACGACTAGGAGAATTTGACGTAATTCTTAGAATGGATTGGTTATCTAGTCACAAAGTTGTAATTGACTGTAAGAAAAAGTGCGTACACCTGAAGACTCCGAATAAGTCGAAGGTTGTATTCTACGGTAGTAAATCGCCGAGACAATCTTATTGTCTGACGATGATGTAAGCGAAGAGATTTCTAAGGAAAGGTTGCATAGGTTATCTGGCTCATGTGATTGATACTCGAAGAGTAAAGGGTGAGTTAGTCCTAATACCGGTTGTAAGGGAATTCACCGATGTTTTCCCAGAAGATCTATCGGGTTTGCCGCCGGATAGAGAAGTGGAATTTGTAATCGATTTGGTACCAGGAACCGCACCGATCTCAAAGGTACCGTACATGATGGCACCGGTGGAGATGAAAGAACTGATGGTTTAACTGCAGGAGCTGCTAGATAAAGGGTATATTTGTCCGAGTGTATCTCCGTGGGGAGCGCCAGTACTGTTCGTGAAGAAGAAGGATAGAGCCTTAAGGCTCTGTATCGACTACAGTGAATTGAACAAGGTTACCATTAAGAACAGGTATCCGCTGCCCAAAATTGATGATTTGTTTAACCAATTGAAGGGAGTGAAATACTTTTCGAAGATTAACTTGAGGACGAGGTATCACCAACTGAAAGTGAGACAGGAGGATATCCCAAAGACAACATTCAAAACTCGATATGGACACTTTGAGTTTTTGGTGACGTCGTTTGAGCTGACGAACACGCTAGTAGCATTTATGGACATGATAAACAGAGTGTTCAAGCAATACCTAGATAAATTTGTTGTCGTTTTCATAGGTGACATTCTAGTCTACTCGAAGACGGAGGAGGAACACGTCGAGCATTTGAGGATAGCCCTGAAAATGCTGAGAAGGGAGAAGCTATATGCAAAGTTTTCCAAGTGTGAATTTTGGCTACAAAGGGTGCAGTTCTTAGGGTACGTAATTGACAAGGATGATTTATCAATGGATCCTGCAAAGGTAGAAGCGGTAATAAACTAGTAGCAACCAAAGACGCCGACAGAAGTCCGAAGTTTCTTAGGACTAGCGGGTTACTATCGGAGGTTTATTCAGAACTTTTCAAAGATAGCGACACCGTTGACAAATTTGACAAGGAAGACTGAAGTTTGTATGGACAGATAAGTGCAAAGAGAGTTTCTTGGAGTTGAAGAAGAAACTTAGTAAAGCACCTGTGTTATCACTACCAGATAATATAGGGGGATTTGTGGTGTACAGTGATGCGTCACACAAAGGCCTTGGGTGCGTATTGATGCATTATAGGAAGGTCATTGCGTACGCGTCACGACAGCTGAAGGACTATGAGAAGAGGTATCCGACTCATGACCTGGAACTAGCGGTAGTGGTATTTGCTCTGAAGATTTGGAGGCACTATCTGTATGGGGAGAAGTGTGAGATATACACAGACCACAAAAGTATGAAGTATATCTTCACTCAAAAGGAACTAAACATGAGACAGAGGCGATGGTTGGAGTTGATCAAAGACTATGATTGTGAGATTGTATACTATCCCGTAAGGCCAATGTAGTAGCTGATGCTCTAAGTAGGAAGGGCAGAGATAAGTTGATGATGCTGATAGCTCAAGAAGAACTGATAAAGGACATGGAAAGACTAAAGTTGGAAGTCAAGTATCCGACAAATGCAGACTAGAAACTGTTAGCAGTGGAGGCGAGTCCGACCTTATTAGATAAGATAAATGAGGCTCAAGGAAAGGATGATGAATGTGTTGCCATAAGGGAGCGAATATCTGAAGGAGAGGACCTAGAGTAGAAAATTGATAGCACGGGACTGCTAAGGTTTGAAGGGAGGATCTGGATACCGATGGTTCTGGAGTTGAGAGAAGAGATTCTGCACGAAGCTCATTCTACAAGGTATTCGCTACACCCGAGAAGTACTAAGATGTATCAGGATTTGCACCAGCACTTCTGGTGGCCGAACATGAAGAGGGAGGTCGTGAAATATGTTGGGCGATGTTTGACATGTCAGAGGGTAAAAGCAGAACATCAAAAATCGGGTGGGCTGCTACAACCACTGGAGATTTCGGAGTGGAAGTGGGAGCATATCACGATGGATTTTATGATGGGGCTTCCACCAACTCAGAAGGGTTACGATGCGATCTGGGTGATCGTGGATCGTTTAACTAAATCTGCACTTTTTCTACCGATCAAGATAAGGTACAATCTGGAGCAGTTAGCAAAGTTATATGTGAAAGAGATTGTGTCGCGACATGGGGTGCCGGTATCTATTGTGTCTGAGAGAGATCCGCTGTTCACGTCGAATTTCTGGAAGAGCTTACAAGAAAGATTAGGAACCCATTTCAGGTTAAGTACGGTGTATCATCCTCAAACGGATGGGCAAAGCGAATGAACGATTCAGACACTTGAGGACATGCTTAGAGCATGTGTGATGGATTTGATGGGTAGCTGGGACGATCACCTACCATTGGTGGAGTTTGCCTATAATAATAGTTATCACGCAAGTATTGGCATGCCGCCATATGAAGCATTATACGGGAGGAAGTGTCGAACACCTTTGTGTTGGGATGAAGTTAGTGAACGGAGACTGTTGGGACCTGAATTGGTACAACAGACCGTGGATGTCATCAAAGTAATAAGAGCTCGATTAGTAGCAGCTCAGGACCGCCAGAAGAAATATGTCGATTTGCATCGTCAGAAGCGAGACTTTGAAGTTGGCAGTTTTGTGTTTTTGAAGGTATCTCCCTGGAAATGGAAGATCAAATTTGGGAAGAAGGGAAAATTGAGTCCCAGGTTCGTAGGACCTTTTGAAGTTTTAAAGAGGGTAGGTGAAGTGGCGTACGAAGTAGCTCTACCTCCTGAACTTGAGCACATTCACAATGTGTTCCACGTTTCTGTATTACGGCCATATAAACCCGACTACAAACATGTAATATCCTATGAACCGATTCAAGTTGAGCGAGACTTGTTATATGAAGAGATTCATGTCCAGATATTAGATAGGAAGGAGCAGACGTTAAGAAATAAGGTCATTCATTCGGTCAAAGTCCTTTGGAGAAACCACACGGCTGAAGAAGCTACGTGGGAACTTTAAGAGAATATGAGGAAGAATTATCCGCATCTTTTTGAGTGAACCCATGTTAAGTTTTTTGTACGTAGGTTGTAATTCTTGGGACATAATTCTTATAAAGGGGGGAGGATGTGACGACCGTGAATTATGGATAGCCTTGTAATTTGAATTTATGTATATTAATGAATATTATGAATTTTAGTAACATTATTTTGTGTTACGTGTTTAAAGGTTGTGGGACAACCTGGATTAAGTGAATGCATAAAATTTTACGTGTTATAGTTTCGTATAAGTGAATGAATTGATTTCGCGTATTATCGCTAAATCGCTATTCACGATGTAATATTCATGGGTACTATTCACGCCAAAATATTTTACGTCTTTTTTGATTTCTAAAAATTTCGTTAAAGCTTGTGTGTGATGAGATAAATTTTCCAAGCATTGGAATATTTATTTGAGCTCGTTAGTGATTTAATTTGTATTTGAATTATTTTATATGGATGTTCTGAATAAATTGACAAACCTCGTATTTATTATTTTTACCCATCCCAATATTTTATGGGATAACCCATTTTAATTTTGGGTAGAGTTATTGAGCAAATTTGGTACAAATATGGGAGTATTCGGATATTTTTTTGTGTATATGGGTATTTATTTTTGCTTGTTACTCTAAGTGGGAACCAACCAAGCTCCTTTGCCAATGAGGAGCAAGCTAGCAAGGGAGTGGTTGGATGATGAGGGGGTGTTAGTGCCGACATCATGTTGCCATTTTCATTAACCCATGTATTGAATTTCCAAGTTGCACAACATTCTCCTTAAAGGAAAAACCCACTCGGGTGAAACTCCCTCTTCCTCCCGAAGCCACCCACCATTTCTCCCAAAGCCTAATTCTTGCACATCCATTCCATCTTTAGCTGATTTTCCATTCCTTTCCAAGTTAGTTGTTGTAGAGAGAGGGAGGGCATAATATAGAGAGAGGAAGGAGAAGAACTAAGAAGGAGAACAAGGAAGAAAAAGAAAAAGAGTGCACGGGTGAGGAGGAAGAAGGAACCAAGAAAAGAGCCTAGCTGATCATCTTAGCATCTAGAAGAGATTTACAGAGGTAAACAATCAACCAAAATCTATTCCATTTGATTTTTGTTAAGATTTTCGAGTTTTTGTGGTTTTTGAGCTCTTGAGCTTGTGGTTCGATTTTCTTGTGATTCTTGTTGTTGTTGTTGGTTCTGGATGTTTGTAAATGTTGTTAAAAGGTTATGTAAGCCATTTGTAGATACCCAAATTTTGCACTTCGTATACTAACCTTGACAGGAGGGCAAAATCGTCAAACAACCCAGCCTACGAGAACGAAGGGTGGACATAAGTACGAACACTCAAAGCCACCACAACGACTTGCGATCAAAGCCGACACGACAACGAGCGGATATCAGGAATCGACTAATGGCCACTACGCTTACTTGCTCGCCGGTGATCTAGTGGGGGTCGGGGGGGCAGCGCCCCTGGAAACCAAGCTCCAAATACAAATTCGGTGTATAATAGCACCATGTAGATAATATAAAATGCCTTTAACAAACGAATAGGATTACAAAGTATATGCTACATCATATCAAATATGATTGGCTTGCGTGCATACTACTTTCAGCGCTTCCGCTTTATTTATGTAATTTGATTGCATGTTCGCGTCATATTGTTGGTTGATTTAGCTATCAATAAACACACACGTGCAAGTATACACAGTCCACAAGTAATATATGATAAGATATGAGTCGAACCCACAGGGAATTGTGACAAATAATAACCAAATATCAATTGTATATCAATTTGATCTAATTTAAACGATGAAGGTTTGATTGTTTATTGATTGTTTGACTTCACAAGTCGAGCAATGAATAAAACGCGGTAAAATATCAAGATAGAAAGGTCTAAGATTACAATTTCCCCCAACACGTCATTTGAATTACTAACTCTCTCTTTTCAATCAATTATAATATACGAATTGACAACCGAGAAATCAAACCTACATAAGAGCCTCTGTCGATGGTCAATCATGAATCTTCCTAAGCGGTACATAGGTATATATCTATCCTATGTACTATCAAGAGACTAATTTCAGGAATGATTAATAGACACGTGTCACCAAATCTAATTAATCCTCCCTTCAATTACCAACTTTCACATCGGAAGTCATTAAGACTAGATTCTCAATTGGTTGCATGCGGTAATTAGGTATATATCTATCCCAACTTCTATCAAGATGCCTATTATTGCAGATAATTAATAAGACAGGCGTCACTTAATCCGATTAATAACCCACAACAATCTATACTCTCGCATGTTATCATAACTAGGCCTTAACCTATAATCCGTTCGTCAAGTTCATATAGGTTCCCAAGGTAATTACGGGCTAAGCAATTAATCAAGAAGCAAAGGTTATGATAATCAATTCACACATGCATAACTAAAATCAATAGAGAGAGAATTCAATTCAAATTAAGTGTTGGGTTCCATTGCAATCTTAAAATAGAAGTTTAGTTCATGATAGCTACAATAAACATCATTTTCAATTGATACATTGTCAAATTCGAATTACAAAGGAGATGGAAATCTAGAAATGAAACCACTTTTGAAGCTATTCAGCTGGTGTTCCTTTGGTTGCTGTTGGTTTCTAGCTCTCCTCCTTGGTCTTGCAATTCTTCTTGACTGAGTTCCTTGGCTTTTGGCTTGATTCAGCTTGATTTGCAGCCTTGAGCACTGTTGATTGATGTATTTTGTATCCTCCCTCTCTCTAGATATCTGATACGTGGCTTAGAAGAGATTATATATAGCCTCCATCAAGAAACCCTAGCCAAAATCGGACAAAATGGAGCTCAGATCGCATTATAGCTGTGTCAGATCGCACTCAGCACGTTGTTGGTGGGCCCGCACGGTGCCTGGCGCGCGCGCGGCCAAGCCCTGGTTGGCCCATGTCGAATGCCGCACGCCCGCATGCTGGCTGCCGCACGCTGGCGCCGCGCGCCCGAATGCCAGCGCGCGCGCTCGCGCCCGCGCCCAGCGCTTGGCCCGCACGCCCACGCCTGCTGCCCCGCACGCCCGTGCCGCGCGCCCGCACGCCAATGCGCGCGCCCGCGCCCAGCGCCTGGGCCGCACGCTGGCCGCGCACGCCCAACTGTCGAGTGCCGCCGAGCACGTCGAGCCCCGCGCACGCCCAACGCCGAGGTTGCTGAGCGCCCAGCGCCCGTGCCCGCCGCACATGCCCGCACGCCCAGCGCGCCAACATGCCCGCACGCCGCGCCCATGCGCCCGCGCCTAGCGCCTGGGCCGCACGTTGGCGCCCCTGTCTGCCGCACGCCGTGCCCGCGGCTTGGTCGACGCCGCACGCCATGCACGCCTTCCAACGCCGTGCATGCCCAACTTCCAAATGTCATCAAATTAAGCCCCGAGCATCGCCAAACATAAATTTTCACCGTGTTATCATTCGGGCACGGATATCTAAGCACGAGCTTGCCCTCGTGGCTTGGCTGACGCCTCACACCGTGCACGCTTTCTGACGCCGTGCACGCCCAACTACCAAATGTTGTCAAATTAAGCACCTAGCGTCGCCAAGCATAAATTTCCATCATACTACCATTCCGGCACAGACGTCCACGCACGGACATTGAGTCAATACAAACAACGATCCGAGCGGTCTTTATTTCAATTCCTACAAACATAATAAAAATGCATCAAAGCAACATAAAACATGTAAAAATAACTAAAAACTAATTTATGTAGAAATAAGATAAAAATACATAAAAACCATATAGAATACCTAAAGACCTCCAAATTATCAAGGCCAAAAGTACCCAAATTGTGTGTATAAAACACACTCATCACATATACAAACCTAACAGAAACACCTTTTGATCAGTAGGATGATAGAAATAATATCCTGATGTTTCTTTAGGGTATCCCACGAATCTACATTTGTCGGATCTAGTCTTCAGCTTATCATGCTCAAACCTTTTGATATAAGCTGGACAACCCCAAGTCTTAACATGCTTAAGATTTGGTTTCCTCCCTATCCATATCTCGTATGGAGTCTTTGGGACGAATTTGGTAGGTACCTTGTTAAGTAGGTATGCAGTCGATTCTAGGGCATAACCCCAGAAGGATACTGGAAGGTCGGTAAAACTCATCATGGAACGAACCATGTCCAATAATGTTTGATTTCTCCTTTCAGATACACCATTCAACTATGGCGTTCCTGGTGGAGTCCATTGTGAGATTATACCATTTTATTTGAGACAATTGAGAAACTCATTGGTCAATTATTCCCCTCTTCGATCCGATTGAAGAATCTTAATACTCTTACCAGTTTGCTTCTCTACTTCACTTCTAAATTCTTTGAACTTTTCAAACGATTCAGATTTGTATTTCATTAAATACACATATCCAAATCTAGAATGATCATCAGTGAAAGTAATAAAATAAGAATACCCTCCTCGTGCATTCATTGTCATAGGTCTACATACGTCTGTGTGTACCAACGCTAACAACTCTGTAACTCGTTCTCTTTTTCCACGAAAAGGAGATTTAGTCATCTTACCTATGAGACAAGATTCATAAGTTGGATATGATTCGTAATCAGATAGCTCTAAAAGCCTATCTTTATACAACATGGTTAATTTTATTGATATGACCGAGTCTATAGTGTCACATAAAGGTATAAATAACATCATCTCTTTTTCTTTTCTTAGTTTGTTTAATTTGAAGTATATTTTCATGCAAGTCAAGTATGTAAAGTCCATTCAGTAAATTGCCAACACCATATAAAATATTTTTATTATAAATAGAACAACTGTTGTTCTTTATTATAATATCAAAACCATCCATATCCAATACAGAAATTGAAATAATGTTTCTAATGAGTGTTGGAACATAATAACAATTATTTAAACTAATGAACTTGCCCGAAGGCAGTGCTAAACAATAAGTCCCTACAGCTAATGCAACAACATTTGCTCCATTTCCCACTCGTAGGACGACTTCATCTTTGTTCAGCTTTCCACTTCTGCTTAGTCCCTGCATATTATAACATATGTGAGAACTACAGCCAGTATCCAATACCCAAGTAGAATTTTGACTTTCAGAAAAATTAATTTCAATCATGAACAAACCTAGATCGGAAGTCGAAGCTTCTCCAAGCTTCTTTTGGTCTGCAAGATACTCCTTGCAGTTCCTCTTCCAGTGTCCTGGCTTATTGCAATGGAAGCAAATTCCTTTGCTATCTAGATCAGGTTTCTTTTTATCCTTTCTCTTCGCCTTGCCCTTAGCCTTCTTGTTTTTCTTCTTTTCAGAAGATACCTTGGGCCTCTTCCTTTTCTTGGAAGAGTCATCCACTAGTAAGACTTGGTTTTTGTTAGATGAGAAATGACCTTCAGCAGTTTTCAGCATGTTAAGTAACTCAGGCAAGCTGACGTCCAACTTATTCATGTGAAAATTCATAACAAATTGTGAGAAGGTGTCCTGGAGTGACTGCAAAATCAAATATTGACTTAATTCCCCATCCATCACGAACCCAAGCTGTCCAAGTTGTTCAATCAGATTGATCATCTTAAGGACATGAGTCTCAATAGCAGTGCCCTCTGTCATACGAGATCAGAAGAGCTCCTTAGATATCTGATATCTAACCGTCCTACTTTGCTCACCATACAACTCCTTGAGGTGCAGCAATATAGTAGGAGCATCCATAGTTTCATGTTGGCGCTGAAGCTCGTTACTCATGGATGCGAGCATGATGCATTGAGCCAAGATTGCATCATCTTGCCACTTTCTGAAAGTAGCAATCTCTTCCTCAGAGGCTGTTTCTACAACATTTGCAGGGACTGTCGAATTTAGGACATAAGAAATCTTTTCAGCAGTGAGAACAATTCTTAGATTCCTTAACCAATCCTTGTAATTCGGTTCGGTCAGTTTGTTAGCATCAAGTATGCTACGCAGTGATAGTGAGTTTGACATTTTTAAATTTTGCATGTGAAATAGACAATATTTTAGCATACATTCATCTAATTAATTACCAAAATAAATTAGGTCTTTATTTTAAATTGGTATCTCTCACTTTTTCATCAAACTATATTACCCTCATTATATAGTTCGGCAATTCTAATTAAAGATTTGCTAGTGAGACTAAGGATCTCATTTCAAATGTATATAGCCTTGTGGTGACACAACAAACGATATATAAATAAATAGGTAGACAACTATTGTCAATTACATCACTATGTAACTCCTTTTATTTTGCCTCTTAGATTATTTTGATCAAGTGGTGACACATCTGAATCAAAATTATCCAAGTTAAGTCCAACCTAGCACTTCCATATATGTGAAGAGAAAAATACCGTCCTTGTGGTGACACAACAAAACAATAATGTTCAATTCCTTAATAAGCATCAAATGTGATAAAGCAACATCTTAAATATTTAATACTTGCCTTGTGGTGACACAACAAACTCATATTAAACATTTAATACTCTATTGCTTTACCATGCTAGAAGGCGACGTTCGATATTCCAAATATCTTTGAACGCTTAGGACTTAATATGATTTCTTTGAGGGGTTTATTATTATTAGTCTCATCTTGTTTAGCGCATTCACATATATATATAAAATACGCGTCATATTATTTTACATGCGAAGCATGTTGGACAATATATATATATATATATATATATATATATATAATAAGCATGCACATATAGAATACTATATTCTACCCAGATTGATTATGGACTTTTATTCTAGTTTGGTTCACTAGAGCCACCAAGTGAACCAAAAGGTCAAACCTAGGGTGCAAGAATAAAATTTAAATATAACTATTACATTTAAACCCGGGCTCCAATACAAACGGGTCTTCAAGCGCTCCTTGCTCCTTTGTCTCCAATTCTTCAAAATTAATTCTAATTAGTCCTATTACATAAACTATTTTCAATAAATAGAAACCTTGATCAGCAGTCAAGGGGAAGTACATAGGAGGGAGATAGAATTTAAATTAAGAAAAAATTAGAGAAGACGAGGTACGCAAACCCCATTTATAAAAACCCATACATTCAAGCATCCTCTAAAATAATTTCAATCACACATTGGTCAATAGTCCATAATCAATTCCTATTTATTATCATACATATCTATATATATATCAATAAATAACATTCATCATATGAATAATAAAACCATTCCATATATGCATTGATATCAATTAATGGGCAAAAGTTTTGCTAATATTTAGTTTTGAAACAAAATAAACTCTTTTATTTTAATCAAAAAACCAAGTCCAAATTAAACTCCTTTAATTTTAGCAATCTAAAATCCTATTCCAGATAAACATCTTTATTTTAAACTTATATCAATTAAATAAACCATTTATTTTAATTAAAGGAAAAATTATTTTTTCCAGATAATGTTGTCCGGCGCAACTGCGCCCAGAATGAATGGGAAACGGCGCAGCTGCGCTGAACCCCAGAAACGACTTTCTGGGTTTGGGCGCAGCTGCGCCGCGTAGCAGATTCAGAAAACACAAATTCTGCCCAAAAAATTCGATCTAATCGCATACCATACACACATGGAATCATTAAAATCGATAATTAGCACAAGATTAGGCTCTAATACCACTGTTAGGTTTGTATATAACGCAAGCATGCAATCAAATTATATAAATAGGGCGGAAGCGTGATAAAACGGATTTTAAAATTTTAATACAAATCATCACCATGATCAATCTATGTGCTCAATTAACGATATAAACGAAAGAGAAAGAGAATAAGAATTATACCCTCGTAGATCAAAGCTTCCTCGGGTATAAGTTCAACTCCTAGTCCTTCGTGTTCTCCTCGAATTCCACCGATGAGATTCCTCCCTTTGATCAACGTTAGCCACCCAAGTGTTTGGCCTCTAGAGGTGATCCACCAAGGAAAAATGGATATTCAAGAAGTTGGGTATTGGCAAAACCCTAGTTTCTATCTTTATAGAAATTACAAGTACTCTCTACAATCTAATGCAAGTGTGTGTAACTCTAATCTATGATAAGACTCCTCTTATTTATAGATGTAGGAATAACCCTTCCCTAAACTATTTAGGATTAGGGTTTCTATTATAATTAAACTCCTTTAATTAATTATGCTCCTAATCCAATTAGAAATTTATGAGAGAGTACTTCTATTAATTAATTCACAATCCCTATTAGGAATTAAATAATAGTAATAATAATAATAATAAGACTCCTCTTATTAATTTATATTTAATATTTCTAAAATATTAAATAATAAATATTAAGCTATTTAATTTATTCTATCTCCATAGATTAAATTAAATACACTTAACTTATTATTACAATTATGTTATTTACTTCTTAAATAAATATTTTTCCTTTTGTGGTGTGACCCTTTAGGTTCTCCATATTAAACCGGTTGTGAATAAATCAATTAGAACAATTCTAATCTTATTTAAATAAATAAATTAAACTATTTAATTCATTTAAATAAATAATATTTATTCTACAATAGGGGTAAGCTCCCTTAGCGATCAACGACTTTCTAGATAATATAGATTTTAACATTAATCACAAAAGAACCTTTCAGTGAATAGTTACCATATAATTCAATCATTCTACCATACAATGTCCCAATTAAATATAAGACATGGAATTACTGTCAAGTCTTATTTTATTTAATTATATGTATTTCGATTCCCAAATGCACAACTCTAAATAATGCAAATTAGAAACTCCTTTTTAATTTCATTCTGCCTTGGCCAAGGACTACTGAGTTGTCATTTATCGAATCATATAGGACATTCACATCTTTTACTAGACGTGGTAGATTCTTTGTTGATTATTCACCTATCTCCATGTACAACTTATTATACCTAATCATACCCTTTGATATACCCTAAAGGTCTTAAGGGACATGTCAAAGCATAACTCATCATACACAAGATACTATAATGATCTCAAGTCCAAGATCACTTGTACTACTATCACTAAAGGAATTTATATTGACAGACGAGTCAAACTCCATTAGGTATTCCTTAGCGAGCCACGTTCAGTGAACTTATTCTCCAATAAGCACTTACATACTTGCTTTAATGTCTCCACACAAATGATTATGAGATCAATCATTCTCTTCTTAAGAACAAGCAACGTATGTACTAATCTATCTGGATTCAGTAATCCCCTTTTTAGTAATCCAACGATTAGGAACGATTTTAGTTTGTGAGCTATCTAGAATTTAGATATCATTATCATGATCACCATCATGATTCTAAAAGCATTGTTCAAAACTATGGGTTTATCACATTTAATATAACGGCACTATGTAGATAATATAAATGTCTTTTAAGAAAATTAATTCTTTTATTAATAAATGAATAAGATTACAAAGTATATGCTACATCATATCAAATATGATTGGCTTGTGTGCATACTACTTTTAGAGGATCCGTCCGAACATTAGGATGAACCCAGTGAAGAGCCAATTGAAGTGGCTGATGATATAACATCTGAGGCTGTACCCTCAGATGAGGAATTTGAGGACGAGTTTATGAACCCCGAGATTCCAGAAGCAGTAGTCCAGTTAGGCACGTTGGTTTGACAACTGGTGGATAGGAATGCTAGCCTGAATATCAAGTTGCATACCTCTGAGAATAGGGCGCAAGACCTAGAGCAGAAAATGTTGGGTATCACAACAGAAAAGGAGCAGATGAGAAGTGGGTGGGTGAAAGAGACCACCAACCGGATCATGGCTGAAGATCGAGCTGAAGAGCTCGAGACTGAGGTGAGGGTGAAGAAGAGGAGGATGGATAGGATGAGCTACTCCTATGGAACCTCCATGGATCAGATTCAGGATAAGGTGTTCTACCACCCTGCTGAGGGAGGTCAGACCCGGTACACTATGACTAGGGGTTGAAATGATAGCTATAATCAGGGAGGAACACACAGAAGCCGCTAATAGGGGTCTTTCAGCTATGACTAGATATAGTTATCTATGTATCTATGGGTGTTATGTTTATGTAAAGATGTAAATCCCATTTTGTTTAAGTAACGGGTTATCTTGCGAAGATCCAATCTTTTTGGGTAATAAAGGGATAATATGCGTATAGCAAAAACTATAAGATGTATGTGGTATGAAGTAAGAAGCATGTTAATATAAATAGAGACTCACAGTCACCTTGCTGAGCTTACTACAATCTGGGTAATGACCAGCGATTGGACAAAGGTTTCTCTATAAATAGAGACTCACAGTCACCTTGCTGAGCTTACTACTCTGTTCATTACCGATAGAATATAGAGAGATAAAGATAATTTCTAGGGGAGCTCTTACCACCAGAAGGGTAAATAGAGACTGAGAGTGAGACCTAGCAAATAGAGCTTCCGGAAGGTATGACCTTGCTATCTTAAACACTTCTCTTTGAGTTAGTTTTCTTTCAGGTTAAATATCACTATACTAAGAAGTTGAGATAATGTTGGACCCCGGGTCATAAGATAATCGTGCAGAACTATATACTCCCTCCGTCCCGTATTAAACGTCCTAATTTTCTTTTTAGAATGTTCCACAATATATGTCCTATTTCTATATTAGTAACTATTTTTATCTTATTTTTCCACTTATACCCTCACAAACGTTTTAGTCAACTTTTGTTGGAAACTTAAAAAATGATAAAAGGTTTACATTAGGAAGTGATGTATTGTTATACCATTTTCTCTCTCATATTAACAATATAACATCTCTTCTATTCATGTGGGAACTAACAAGGAATAATTAATGTTGCGATCATAGAAAAGTGAATGAATACTATAATTAAAAGGTAATTTAGAAGGACAATTTAGGTAAAAAAAAATATTATTAATTAGCGTGCCGAAACCAATTAGGACGTTTAATACGGGGCGGAGGGAGTATTAAACTGAATGATGGCTTAAACCAGAATTGTAATAATGATCTTAGTCATGTTACCCAGTTGACGTCGAGAGTCTATATACAGTCCAAACGAGTCTAAGACTACGGGTTTAATGTTTATACCGACCGTAGAAGGCGACAATGAAACTTATGATTAAAACTTGAATAAAATCAGTAAACGGTATCAAGTGGTAGTTACTTTAGTCACATGTATTAATAATACCAGTATGTTGAAGTCGTTCCGATGAGGTTCACCACCTTATCCGAATCCATGAACCTGAATAACGGGGAATACCGAAGCCATTCCGATGGCATTTATTATCCGACCCCAAACCGTAGAGTGGTTTCCTAAGAAAAATCCGTAGACAAATTTGAAGGTTTTGATAGCCTCGATGGGTCAGGTTCAGTGCTGGACCCGAAGCTAAGAACCTCTTATACTAGTAAGGCTAGGACCTGACTTTCGAAGTCACTACTCCGAAGCCGAAGTCTTAATATGACGTTGAGACCCAAACCATTAGCTTCCCGAAGCCAAACGCAAAGCACATTCGAGCCCAAAGGGATTCCCAAACTACAAAAGGTTCCGACCTGGAGCCGAAGTCCAAATCTTGTCGGCAGAAGGTCGGCCAGACCCAAAACTATATTACTAGGCATGTTTGCCCTTAGATTAATCGGCCAAGGGATGTTCTTTGAGCTGAAATTTAAAGTACTTCTAGGATCTCAATGGATCGTAAAATGAACTCTACAACCGTAGAGTGGTCTCATCCCGATCGTAGAGCTATTCTAGCAGACCGTAGAGTATTGGAGTGGACTATAGAGCATATCGTATGAGTCACTCGTGTAATTTATCTAGTCTATTATTAATGCATAACTATGTCTAATCAGAGAGTAAAATTATAATTATTGTAGGATACTTGACAAACAAGAACGTAGATTAATCATTAAACAACAGATCAGGCAAGTTCCCCTTGCTTCGAGCTTTTATACTAATTGTTATACTATTGTGTATATCTCTGTAAGTTCCCTACCTTACACACCCTGTATACTATGTGCAAATTTCGCTTTACCCCAATGCTTGTATTGAGCAAGTCTAAAATTTATTTAAGCGAGTTCTATTTCTTCAAGCATGCGCTAAGTGTTTTAATTGCTTTAAAAATTATTCAACATCGATATTATTGGCACTCGCATATAATGCATTTGAATCCGGTTCTATTGTTGGACTATATCTGTAACGAACGAGATTTTTATATTTGATCTTTAAATATTTATTGAATTAAATAAATATTTGTGTTGATTTATTTATTGAGTTAAATAAATATTTGATGAAATTGTTGTAGATTAATTTAATTAAATGCGTTACATTGATTAAATTAATGTGAAATAATTTTATTGTGCAAAGTGTGAAGTTAATTGGGATAATTAAATTAAATGAGTTGTTTAATAGTTGTGATGTTGTTCTAATTAATTTAATAATTAAGAAAATGAAGAAAGAAGTGAGAAGAATTGTGGTATATGAAGTCTTATAAAAAAAAGGATCTTATAATATAATACTTTAAAACAATTTCTATTATTCGATAATGGGTAGACATTTTATGAATGAAAATAGAGGTAAGAGATAATTGTAAGAAACGAGAGATAAAGCAACGAAGGTATGAAAGAGTATTATAAAATAAAGCTTACGTATGAGTATAAAGATATGACGATGAAAGTGTTAATACCTGAGAAAAAACAAATAGTTATGAGCCGAAGCAAGTCAGATAAGACTTGGGCTAAGAATAGATTCCCGTTCATGAATTGGATAGGAAAAGATGAATGAAAGAGGTAATAAGGTAATACATATGTTAAGGTAATTCGATAAAGTTATTAGATGAAAGATATTATGCAAGAGTTAATAGTAAACTGAATATGAACGTTACGGTAATAGTGATTCCGGGGAAGGAATCCTTAAAAGAAAGAAAAATATAATGACTAAGAAGATCATATAAGGATGTGTTAATAAAAGAAATTCTCTATGAAAATTTTCATGTGTAAAGGATGTGGTGTATATATAAATATATATATACACGCGTGTTGATGAATATGTGCGAGTATGCGATTTAAAAGAGAATAGTCGTGGAAATGTCAATAAGGGAACTATAAAGTTCAAGACTCAAATTTGAAGTTCGGAATGGAATTTGGAAACGTGGAATGCTCGGTTAAGTCTGGAACATCAAATTTAGTAAGAAAAGACTGTAACACAAAATGTGTCGGGGTCGACTTTTTGGTCAAAGTCAATAGTTCACTTTTACGGAGAAAAGTCAAACTTGGAGTTCGGAGTAGAATTTTGAAACGTAGACTACTCGGATGAGTCCAGAACGTCGAAATTAGTAAGAGTATACTTTAAACACAAAATGTGTCGGGTTGACTTTTTGGTCAAAGTCAATGACTTTTACGAAAAAAAAGTCAAACTCAGAATTTGAAGATGAATTTGAAGAAACAAATATTCCCGTGACGTTGGGAGCGTCGACTTTAGTGGAAATGACTATAAACATAAAAATTTAATTTTTCGGGTCAAAAAGTCAAAGACGGGATTAAGCACGCAAAACGAGGCGATAACACGGGATCCACATGGTTGAAATCTGCTGGATTTCCAGCAGATTGGGGGGGAAGTACCCGGTCCTAAAAGTCCAAGGGGTAAGAAGGATTTACATGTAAGCTAAGTTTGAAAATATTAATCTGCAATGATGATAACTAACCTGGGATAGTTTAATTGAGGTGTGGTTGAGTTAGTTGGTAGATGACCACGGAGTGGTTAGTAAGAATTTGGGAAGTTGAGGGAAATGACTAGAAAAGACTTTAGTTGGATGACTAACTTATAAACTTAGCAAAGTTTGCTTAATATAAGCAAACCATCATCTTTTTTCTCCTAACACTTAGACATTTCCTTTGTTGCAAAGAAAAAAAGAAAAGAGAGCAAGAGAGAGAGAGAGAGAGGAACCCACGGATGGAAAAGAAGAGGAGCAAGAGGAAGATCAAGCTTTGATCATCCATAAGCTAAGTAAGAACTGTAATGACTCGGAAAATTCTATGTAATATTCAGTTATTATAATGAAAAATTTTGAGTATAATTTTTTTAGTATTATTTATACTTAATTGTTGTGGTATTAGATTTAATATTTAATAATTATTAAGTATTTCAAATTATGTATGGTAAAGGAGGTAGAATGATATACCTTGTTATAATAGTATATAAATATCAAGAATGAAAGGGAAAGCCAACATGGCTTAATTGAGAAATATTCTTGAGAAACTACCTATGTGATCAGTGAAATTAATAATTATATTATAATATATAACAATTAATTTCATTCAAAAGTATTATTTAGTGATAAATAAAGAAAAATGGTGTGTATCACCATGAGATATTTAAAATATATGGGACCATCATTTTAATAAAGTATTTGCTAACAATTTTGCTAGCCTAATTAAATGTGATAGATAAAATCCATGTGTTTTAATATTTAATATGAGTCCATATTGAAATATTGGGCCACATTAAAATTTGCTAGGTGTGCTTACAAATGTGTCATATTGGTTTTAAGATTTTGGACCCATACCTTACTTAAAAGTCCAATATATATAAATTGGGCTAACCCAATTATATTATATATGCTTGCAAGCCTCCTTCATAATTTTCTAGAGTTATGGTTCTGCTAATATTAGAATAATTCATGGAACCCAATTTAAAATCCATGCCCAGCTCTTTTCATTGCCCAAATTCGGCAGCCCACATTGGAGGGAATAAGGAGATGAGTTGTTGAAAGTAGTATGCACACAAGCCAATCATATTTGATATGATGTAGCATATACTTTGTAATCTTATTCATTTATTAATAAAAGAATTGATTTTCTTAAAAGGCATTTTATATTATCTACATAGTGCTGTTATATTAAATGTGATAAACCCATAGTTTTGAGCAATGCTTTTAGAATCATGATGGTGATCATGCTAATGAGATCTAAATTCAAGATAGCTCACAAACTAAAATTGTTCCTAATCGTTGGATTACTAAATTGGGGATTAGTGAATCCGGATATATTAGTACATAAGTTGCTTGCTCTTAGGAAGAGGATGATTGATCTCATAATCATTTGTGTGGAGACACTAAAGCAAGTAAGTAGGTGCTTATTGGAGAATAAGTTCACTGAACGTGGCTCGCTAAGGAATACCTAATGGAGTTTTACTCGCCTGTCAATAGGAATTCTTATAGTGATAGTTGTACAAGTGATCCTTGGACTTGAGATCATCATAGTATCTTGTGTATGATGAGTTATACTTTGACATGTCCCTTAAGACCTTGTGGGTATATCAAAGGGTATGATTGGGTATAATTAGTTATACATGGAGATAGGTGAATGATCAACAAAGAATCTACCTCGTCTAGTAAAAGATGTTAATGTCCTATGTGATTCGATAAATGATAACTCAGTAGTCCTTCCCCAAGGCAGAATGAAATTAGAAAGGAGTTTCTAATTTGCATTAATTAGAGTTATGCATTTGGGAATCGAAATACATATAATTAAATAAAATAAGACTTGACAGTAAATCCATGTCTTATATTTAATTGGGACATTGTATGGTAGAAGGATTGAATTTTACGGTAACTATTTACTCAAAGGTTATTTTGTGATTAATGTTGAAATCTATATTATCTGGAAAGTCGTTGATCGCTAAGGGGGCTTACCCTTATTGTAGAATAAATATTATTTATTTAAATGAATTAAATAGTTTAATTTATTTATTTAAATAAGATTAGAATTGTTCTAATTGATTTATTCACAACCGGTTTAATATGGAGAACCTAAAGGGTCACACCGCAAAAGAAAAATATTTATTTAAGAAGTAAATGGCATAATTGTAATAATAAGTTAAGTGTATTTAATTTACTCTATGGAGATAGAATAAATTGAATAGCTTAATATTTATTATTTAATATTTTAGAAATATTAAATATAAATTAATAAGAGGAGTCTTATTATTATTATTACTTTTACTATTATTTAATTCCTAATAGGGATTGGGAATTAATTAATAGAAGTACTCTCTCATGAATTCCTAATTGGATTAGGAGCATTATTAATTAAAGAAGTTTAATTATAATACAAACCCTAATCCTAAATAGTTTAGGGAAGGGTTATTTCTACATCTATAAATAAGAGGAGTCTTATCATAGATTAGGGTTACACACTTTTGCATTAGATTGTGGAGAGTACTTACAATTTCTATAGAGATAGAAACTAGGGTTTTGCCAAATACCCAACTTCTTGAATACTTGTTCTTCCTTGGTGGATCACCTCTAGAGGCCAAACACTTGGGTGGCTAACGTTGATCAAAGGAAGGAATCACACCGTAGCATTCGAGGAGAACACGAAGGACTAGGAGTTGAACTTGTACCCGAGGAAGCTTTGTTCTACGAGGGTATAATTCTTATTCTCTTTATCTTTCGTTTATATCGTTAATTGAGCACATAGATTGATCTTGGTGATGGTTTGTATAAAATTTTAAAATCTGATTTTATCGCGCTTCCGCACTATTTATGTAAATTGATTGCATGTTCGTGCTATATATAAACCTAACAGTGGTATAAGAGCCTAATCTTGTGCTAATTATCGATTTTGATGATTCCATGTATGTTTGATATGCGATTGGATCGAAATTTTTGGGCATAAAATTTTTTCTGAATCAGCGAAGCGGCGCAGCTGCGCCGCCTCCAGTTCATTCTGGAGCGCAGCTGCGCCGAAACCCAGAATCGGTTTTTTTTCTGGGGAGCAGCGCAGCTGCGCCGTTGCCCGGTTCATTCTGGGCGCAGCTGCGCCGGTAAGCAGAATCTGAAAAATATTTTTTCTTCAATTAAAATAAATGGTTTATTTAATTGATATAAGTTTAAAATAAAGAGTTTATTTTATCTGGAATATGATTTCAGATTGCTAAAATTAAAGGAGTTTAATTTAGATTTGGTTTTTGATTAAAATAAAAGATTTTATTTTGTTTCAAAACTAAATATTAGCAAAACTTTTGCCCATTAATTGATATCGATGCATATATGGAATGGTTTTATTATTCATGGGATGAATATTATTTATTGATACATATAGAGATATGTATGATAATAAATAGGGATTGATTATGGACTGTTGACCAATGTGTGATTGGATTTATTTTAGTGGATGCTTGAATGTATGGGTTTTTATAAATGGGGTCTGCGTACCTCGTCTTCTCTAATTTTTTTAATGTAAATTCTATCTCCCTCCTATGTACTTCCCCTTGACTGCTGATCAAGGTTTCTATTTATTGTAAATAGTTTTTTTTTGTAATAGGACTAGTTAGAATTAATTTTGAAGAATTGGAGACAACGGAGCAAGGAGCGCTTGAAGACCCGTTTGTAATGGAGCCCGGGTTTAAATGTAATAGTTATATTTAAATTTTATTCTTGCACCCTAGGTTTGACCTTTTGGTTCACTTGGTGGCTCTAGTGAACCAAACTAGAATAAAAGTCCATAATCAATCCGGGTAGAATATAGTATTCTATATGTGCATGCTTATTATATATATATTATATATTATCCAACATGCTTCACATGTAAAATAATATGACGCGTATTTTATATATATATATATATATGTGCATGCGCGCTAAACAAGATGAGACTAATAATAATAAACCCCTCAAAGAAATTATATTAAGTCCTAAGCGTTCAAATATATTTGGAATATCGAACGTCGCCTTCTAGCATGGTAAAGCAATAGAGTATTAAATGTTTAATATGAGTTTGTTGTGTCACCACAAGGCAAGTATTAAATATTTAAGATGTTGCTTTATCACATTTGATGCTTATAAATAGCCTGAACGATGTTGTTTTGTTGTGTCACCACAAGGACAGTGTTTTTCTTTCGAATATATGGAAGTGTTAGGTTAGACTTAACTTGGATAATTTTGATTCGGATGTGTCACCACTTGATCAAAATAATCTAAGAGACAAAATAAAAGGACTTACATAGTGATGTAATTGACAATAGTTGTCTACCTATTTATTTATATATCGTTTGTTGTGTCACCACAAGGCTATATACATTTGAAATGGGGTCCTTAATCTCACTAGCAAAACTTTAATTAGATTTGCCGAACTATATATAGAGGGTAATATAGTTTGATGAAAAATAATGGGAGATACCAATTTAAATAAAGACCTAATTTATTTTGGTAATTAATTAAATGAATGAATGCTAAAATGTTGTCTATTTCACATGCAGAATTTAAAAATGTCAAACTCACTATCACTGCGTAGCATACTTGATGCTAACAAATTGACCGGACCGAATTACACGGACTGGTTAAGGAATCTGAGAATTGTTCTCACTGCTGAAAAGATTTCTTATGTCCTAAATTCGCCAGTCCCTGCAAGTGTTGCAGAAACAGCCTCTAAGGAAGAGATTGCTACTTTTAGAAAGTGGCAAGATGATGCAATCTTGGCTCAATGCATCATGCTCGCATCCATGAGTAACGAGCTTCAGCGTCAGCATGAAACTACGGATGCTCCTACTATATTGTTACACCTCAAAGAGTTGTATGGTGAGCAAAGTAGGACTGCTAGATATCAGATATCTAAGGAGCTCTTCCGATCTCGTATGACCGAGGGCACTGCTGTTGAGACTCATGTCCTTAAGATGATCAATCTGATTGAACAACTTGGACAGCTTGGGTTCGTGATGGATGGGGAGTTAAGTCAAGATTTGATATTGCAGTCACTCCCGGACACCTTCTCACAATTTGTTGTGAATTTTCACATGAATAAGTTGGACGTCAGCCTGCCTGAGTTACTTAACATGTTGAAAACTACTGAAGGTCACTTCTCATCCAACAAGAACCAAGTCTTACTAGTGGATGATTCTTCCAAGAAAAGGAAGAGGCCCAAGGTATCTTCTGAAAAGAAGAAAAACAAGAAGGCTAAGGGAAAGGCGAAGGGAAAGGATAAAAAGAAACCTGATCCAGATAGCAAAGGAATTTGCTACCATTGCAATAAGCCGGGACATTGGAAGAGAAACTGCAAGGAGTATCTTGCGGGTCAAAAGAAGCTTGGAGAAGCTTCGACTTCCGATCTAGGTTTGTTCATGATTGAAATTAATTTTTCTGAAAGTCAAAATTCTACTTGGGTATTGGATACCGGCTGTAGTTCTCACATATGTAATAATATGCAGGGACTAAGCAGAAGTAGGAAGCTGAACAAGGATGAAGTCGTCCTACGAGTGGGAAATGGGGCAAAGGTTGCTGCATTGGCTGTAGGGACTTATTGTTTAGCACTGCCTTCGGGCAAGTTCATTAGTTTAAATAATTGTTATTATGTTTCAACACTCATTAGAAACATTTTTTCAATTTCTGTATTGGATATAGATGGTTTTGATATTATGATAAAGAACAACAGTTGTTCTATTTATAATAAAAATGTTTTATATGGTGTTGGCAATTTACTGAATGGACTTTACATACTTGAATTGCATGAAAATATACTTCAAATTGAACAAACTAAGAAAAGAAAAAGAGATGATGTTAATTATACCTTTATGTGGCACTGTAGACTCGGTCATATCAATGAAACAAGATTATCCAAGTTGCATAAGGATGGGCTTTTAGAGCTATCTGATTATGAATCATATCCAACTTGTGAATCTTGTCTCATGGGTAAAATGACTAAATCTCCTTTTACTGGAAAAGGAGAAAGAGTTACAGAGTTGTTAGCGTTGGTACACACAGACGTTTGTGGACCTATGACAACGAATGCACGAGGAGGGTATTCTTATTTTATTACTTTCACTGATGATCATTCTAGATTTGGATATGTGTATTTAATGAAATACAAATCTGAATCGTTTGAAAAGTTCAAAGAATTCAGAAGTGAAGTAGAGAAACAAACTGGTAAGAGTATTAAGATTCTTCGATCGGATCGAGGAGGGGAATACTTGACCAATGAGTTTCTCAATTGTCTCAAAGAAAATGGTATAATCTCACAATGGACTCCACCAGGAATGCCACAGTTGAATGGTGTATCTGAAAGGAGAAATCAAACATTGTTGGACATGGTTCGTTCCATGATGAGTTTTACCGACCTTCCAGTATCCTTCTG
Source organism: Aralia elata (assembly GCA_034770075.1). Classification (NCBI taxonomy): domain Eukaryota; kingdom Viridiplantae; phylum Streptophyta; class Magnoliopsida; order Apiales; family Araliaceae; genus Aralia; species Aralia elata. The sequence goes on from CM068383.1 coordinate 42,646,870, forward strand.
GGGTTATGCCCTAGAATCGGCTGCATACCTACTTAACAAGGTACCTACCAAATCTGTCCCAAAGACTCCATATGAGATATGGACAGGGAGGAAACCAAATCTTAAGCATGTTAAGACTTGGGGTTGTCCAGCTTATGTCAAAAGGTTTGAGCATGATAAGCTGAAGACAAAATCTGACAAATGTAGATTTGTGGGATACCCTAAAGAAACATCAGGGTATTATTTCTATCATCCTACTGATCAAAAGGTGTTTGTTGCGAAACATGCTGCCTTCTTGGAAAAGGAGTTTATCCTTGAAGGGGTCAATGGGAGTAAGATATATCTTGAAGAAGTTCAAGAACCACAAAATACTACGGATCAAAGTCAGGTACCTGACCAAGTAGAAGAACCTACTGTACCACTACCTATTCGTAAATCTGGAAGAGTACCGAAGATACCTGAGAGGTATGGATTCATCATAGAGGATGATGATGAGGTACACATCATAGATGATGATGATCCATTGACTTACGAAGAGGCTATGAGTAGTGAAGACTCAGAGAAATGGCTAGAAGCCATGAAATCCGAGATGGACTCCATGTATGAAAACCAAGTATGGACTTTGGTTTCACCACCTGAGGGCATTAAGCCTATTGGGTGTAAATGGGTCTTTAAGAGAAAGACTGGGGCAGATGGCAAGGTAGAGACCTATAAGGCCCGACTGGTTGCAAAAGGTTTCAAACAAAGACAAGGAGTTGACTATGATGAAACCTTCTCACCAGTAGCTATGCTCAAGTCCATTCGGATTTTGCTTGCGATTGCAGCTTATTATGACTACGAGATCTGGCAAATGGACGTGAAAACGGCCTTCCTCAATGGAGAGCTTGAGGAGAATGTATATATGATACAGCCAGAGGGTTTTGTTTCAACGGTTGGAACAAACCAAGTTTGTAAGCTACAACGATCCATTTATGGATTAAAGCAAGCTTCTCGAAGGTGGAACATCCGTTTTGATGAGATAATCAAAAGGTTTGATTTTATCAAGAACGAGGATGAACCATGTGTGTACAAGAAGGTTAGTGGGAGCGCTATATCATTCCTTGTATTATATGTTGATGATATATTACTGATAGAGAATGATGTTCCTATGCTATAGTCGATCAAAATTTGGTTATCTAAACACTTCTCCATGAAAGACTTGGGTGAGGCATCCTATATTTTGGGGATAAAGATCTATAGAGATAGATCTAAAAGGATGCTAGGCTTGACCCAAGGAAAGTACATTGACTCAATGCTAAAGAGGTTTAGCATGGAAGATTCCAAAAGAGGACTCATGCCGATGAGCCATGGAATACATCTCTCCAAGAAACAGGCCCCAAAGACACCTGAGGAGAGAGACCGTATGAGTAAGATTCCTTATGCTTCCGCAATAGGATCTATCATGTACGGTATGATATGTACTAGACCAGATGTCGCTCATGCACTTAGTGTAACGAGCAGATATCAGTCGAATCCAGGAGAAGAGCACTGGAAGGCAGTGAAAAACATCCTAAAGTACTTAAGAAGAACTAAGGATGTATTTCTTGTCTACGGTGGGTCTGAATTAAAACTAGAGGGCTATACAGACTCAAGTTTTCAAACGGACCAAGATGACAGTAAATCCGTTTCAGGGTACGTGTTTACCTTAAACGGTGGCGCAATGAGTTGGAAAAGTTCCAAGCAGCAAATAGTTGCTGATTCGGTGACAAAAGCAGAGTACATAGCTGCAAGTGAAGCTGCAAAGGAAGCTGTTTGGATGAAGAAGTTCATAACTGAACTTGGAGTGGTTCCTAGCATTAGAGGAGTCGTACCTTTATTCTGTGACAACAACGGAGCTGTTGCGCAGGCTAAGGAACCCAGGTCTCATCAGAAATCCAAACACGTGTTGCGGCGGTTTCATTTGATTAGAGAGATCATTGAAAGAGGAGATGTCACCCTGGAGCGTGTGGACTCTCAAGATAACATTGCAGATCCATTTACTAAAGCTTTAACTCAACAACAGTTTGATCGTCACTTAGAGAAGATGGGTATTAGATACCATGGTGATTGGCTTTAGTGCAAGTGGGAGATTGAAAGTAGTATGCACACAAGCCAATCATATTTGATATGATGTAGCATATACTTTGTAATCTTATTCATTTATTAATAAAAGAATTGATTTTCTTAAAAGGCATTTTATATTATCTACATAGTGTTGTTATATTAAATGTGATAAACCTATAGTTTTGAGCAATGCTTTTAGAATCATGATGGTGATCATGCTAATGAGATCTAAATTCAAGATAGCTCACAAACTAAAATTATTCCTAATCGTTTGATTACTAAATTGGGGTTAGTGAATCCGGATAGATTAGTACATACGTTGCTTGCTCTTAGGAAGAGGATGATTGATCTCATAATTATTTGTGTGGAGACACTAAAGCAAGTATGTAGGTGTTTATTGGAGAATAAGTTCACTGAACGTGGCTCGCTAAGGAATACCTAATGGAGTTTTACTCGCCTGTCAATAGGAATTCCTATAGTGATAGTTGTACAAGTGATCCTTGGACTTGAGATCATCATAGTATCTTGTGTATGATGAGTTATACTTTGACATGTCCCTTAATACCTTATGGGTATATCAAAGGGTATGATTGGGTATAATTAGTTATACATGGAGATAGGTGAATGATCAACAAAGAATCTACCTCGTCTAGTAAAAGATGTGAATGTCCTATGTGATTCGATAAATGATAACTCAGTAGTCCTTGGCCAAGGCAGAATGAAATTAGAAAGGAGTTTCTAATTTGCATTAATTAGAGTTATGCATTTGGGAATCGAAATACATATAATTAAATAAAATAAGACTTGACAGTAAATCCATGTCTTATATTTAATTGGGACATTGTATGGTAGAAGGATTGAATTGTACGGTAACTATTTACTCAAAGGTTTTTTTGTGATTAATGTTGAAATCTATATTATCTGGAAAGTCGTTGATCGCTAAGGGGGCTTACCCTTATTGTAGAATAAATATTATTTATTTAAATGAATTAAATAGTTTAATTTATTTATTTAAATAGGATTAGAATTGTTCTAATTGATTTATTCACAACCGGTTTAATATGGAGAACCTAAAGGGTCACACCGCAAAAGAAAAATATTTATTTAAGAAGTAAATGGCATAATTATAATAATAAGTTAAGTGTATTTAATTTACTCTATGGAGATAGAATAAATTGAATAGCTTAATATTTATTATTTAATATTTTAGAAATATTAAATATAAATTAATAAGAGGAGTCTTATTATTATTATTACTTTTACTATTATTTAAGTCCTAATAGGGATTGGGAATTAATTAATAGAAGTACTCTCCCATGAATTCCTAATTGGATTAGGAGCATTATTAATTAAAGGAGTTTAATTATAATACAAACCCTAATCCTAAATAGTTTAGGGAAGGGTTATTCCTACATCTATAAATAAGAGGAGTCTGATCATAGATTAGGGTTACACACTCTTGCATTAGATTGTGGAGAGTACTTACAATTTCTATAGAGATAGAAACTAGGGTTTTGCCAAATACTCAACTTCTTGAATACTTGTTCTTCCTTGGTGGATCACCTCTATAGGCCAAACACTTGGGTGGCTAACGTTGATCAAAGGAAGGAATCACACCATAGCATTCGAAGAGAACACGAAGGACTAGGAGTTGAACTTGTACCCGAGGAAGCTTTGTTCTACGAGGGTATAATTCTTATTCTCTTTATCTTTCGTTTATATCGTTAATTGAGCACATAGATTGATCTTGGTGATGGTTTGTATAAAATTTTAAAATCTAATTTTATCGCGCTTCCGCACTATTTATGTAATTTGATTGCATGTTCGCGCTATATACAAACCTAACAGTTGTGTCAGTTAGTTCATTAGTTAGCAGTCAGTTAGTGGGTTTCTATCCAGTTAGTAGCTATGTAATATAGGTGGGTTGATAGGAGTTGGATAGGGGCCAAGTAGAGTGTCTCAAGTTCAGTCTAATAGCAGCCAACTGACCGCAGTGTCAGGGGTTGAATGAAGCCACAATATAGCTGGGTAGAGCAATGATGAAGAAGAATAGGGAGCCAGCAATAGAAGCTGTAATGCCCGTGAATTTTAAACGTCATTATTAATTAAATATATAATTTAATTTTAATGAGTAAGCATTGTGTTCTTATTTAAACCTTTGGGTGTATTGGTGGATTATGTGACTATATGATTTATTGATCTAATTTGTGTTAAGGGAGTCACTAGTAGTATATTTAAATTAGTGAGCAAACTCTAAGGCTTTATATCTATAAAATTGGCAAAGTATTTATGTGTGAGTTAATTAATGAAAGTAGTTATTAATGAGATTATTGTCAAATTGAATAATAATATTAATAGTCAATTTAGTAATTTATTTACTAAGTGACTAAGTTATTTAATTAATGGACTAAGACCAAACATTTATTTGACCATGGATGTAGTAGTTAATAGTGTGACAAATTAATTAATCAATCATTGGGTTAAATTAAATGATCCAATATTGCATTAAATAGATTTGGTTTTATTAGCCCAATCATTTAATTTTAAAACCCAATGTGTATTTAATGTGTAGTCCAAAACCTAGCCCACTTGGTAATTTAAAGGTGTAACATTAAATGATTAATTGTAGCATGTTGGTACAACATTTTTGGGACAAACCCCTAGCATTTTCGGCAATGAGTGAGAGCAAGTTGCTTTTCAAAATTTATTTTATTTAATTAACTAGCTTGTGTTGGAGGTTGTGTGCTAGACTTGATGGTGTAGCCTCCTAAGTTGTCAATTAGCCACCGTAATGATACAAGGCTACTCACTAGCTCCATGATGACAAAAGGTAGAGGGTTCTTGTTATTATTTAATTAGTAAGCCTTTTATCCAAGGAACAACAAATATATGGGGGATATTAGTAACTCTTACATCAAGTCTACACACTAGCTTAATGATGGTAAAATGTATAGGATTTGATGGGTTAAGCCTATAATGTCACATCGCCACCCTACATCAAGTCTACACACTAGCTTAATGATAGTAAAATATATACTTACATTTCCTATATGTAATATTATTGTAAGTATACCTCCTTTGGTTAGTCATTTGAGAGAGAACACTTGCATTTTCTTTCCTTCATCTCCTAAGAAAGTTGAGAGCATTTGAGAGCAAAAATACTTTGAGTCACTAAGCTAGTGAAGGAGTTATAGCTAGTTCATGTCCTCTTTCACAACATACCTTGGAAAGAAGAGGAGAATAGCCATTAAATCTAGGTATGAATCTTCATTCTTTCAAACCCTAGTTGTCTTGTTGATATTAAATGGCTAACATTTATTAGTGGTAGCCACTCATTTGTGTTGGGGTTTGTAATGCTTGTTGTTTGATGTTTATGGAAGAAATGGAGTATTTATAGATCTAGGTTTCATCTTGTTAGATCTATATTATTTTAAAGGCATGCTTAACAAATATGGTTTAAAACCTAAGTACTAAGATATAATGATCTAGTATGCTTTATTTATATCATGTATAAGTTTAAGATGCTTGTACCACGTTTTGGTGGGTTCGGTATGCTAAAACATGTGTATTATTGTTTATTCTAGTACAATAATTATTGATGAAAAATATTGGTTTAAATCATGGGTATTTGATTATTAATATTATTTATTGTTGCTAAGTTATGGGTAATTAACCAGGAATTTATTGGGGAGTTTAAAGCTTACTTGAGGGTATAAATATTCATTCATGATGCTAATTATTGTTTAATTACTATTAAATAATGATTAAGGGTAAATAAGATTATTAATTTGAGTGTTTATTATTTGATTAACTTTAAATAATAAATAAACCTAATTAGTTGTTATTCATTATTAAATAATAACTAAAGATAATCCTTACTTACTGTTTAAATTATTTATTATTGGATTAACTTTAAATAAGTAATAAACCTAATTAGTTATTATAAATAATAACTAAAGATAATTATTACTTATTATTAGTGAAGGTTAAGTATAAATTTAATGAAGTTAAAATTAATTATTTATTATTTAATATTAAATAATAAACAAAGGTAATAAATAATTGGTTGTTATTTAATCTTAAATAATAATTAAAGAAAATTAATGTGATTATTTATTATTTAATTAATAATTAAATAATAAGTAAACCTAATTTGTTATTATATAGATAATAATTAAAGATAATTACTTGATTTCTATTTAATTAATATTAAATGGTAATCAAATGAGAAATGAGCTATTTGAATATGAAGTGTTTAATAATTCCTTAATTTTAAACAAGTAAAGTCAATTGTTTAAAGGCTTAAAAAATGTTTAACCCTTAGGAAAAATATTTCTAAGTTAATCTATCATTAACCTAAGTTTGATTGGGGTTAATGATAGTATGTTGTGTTATGTGCATTATGTGATTACCTTATGTGGTAGCTAAGTTCCTTAGTGAACGTATAGACGTGCAACTACGCAATACTAATTGATTGATCGACTTTATCAATGTTAGGTCCTTCAAGGCCAATGAGTTAAAGCTAGAATTATTTGTAGCTGAGCAGACATACAAGTTTCCTAACTCAAACTCGAGTTATTATATTTCAAGTATGCTATTGGATTAATAATTGATAATTATTCCACATATATAATATTTATTGATATTCGTACAATGTGCAAGTTGTTATTAATATGCAAGTTTCCTATCCTTACTCATATTGTATTGAGCAAGTCCCTTAACCCTATTCAGATTTTATTCGAGCAGGATATTATTGTATTACAAGTTATTTATTTAAGTTTGAACCTTATTTCCAAGCATGTTTTAAGTGGTTTAATTACTTTACAATTATTCCACATTGATTTTATTGATACTCGCACTTGGTGCACTTGAATTCGTACAGTCTTGAACTTGTACATTATTTAAAATTCTATAATTCATGAACTGTTAAGATTGAGTCTGAACCCTTGTTCGGTCAGACAATTGCATGCAATTTTTATATAAAGGCTATCTAGGCCAATTGATGGTGTGAATTCTTAGACTGAAGTGAATACCCCTTTTATTTTAGGGGAGTACCCCACGTATCTAATATAAGATACAAACAACATAGTTGAATGTTATGCATATATATAGCGTACGCGAGGCTGATCCCCTCAAGTACATATTCTGTAGCCAGTAACCAAAAGGTCAATCAGCTATTGATTCCATTGGAAGTTTATTGTTCAAAGTCTACCTGACTATCATTTATTCTAAAAGCAGTTATTATTCTTGCTTCTGATATTCATATTGTTGAATTCCTTTTTATATTCCGTTCATCATGATATATCCTTTATTGTTATATTTAAACTTGCTGAGCAAACTAGTTGCTCATCCTTGCTATATTATGACTTTCATTGCAGTTAAACCCGAGACTTCAGGGAAGGGCATGGGTAAAGAAAAGATGAAGTAATAGCCTTCAAGTAGCTGACTTTGTTTTATGCTTAGTTTAATTTTCTATCAATGTAATTTGGACCCTGATTAATATTTAGGGTATGTTTTGCTTTATGTATTAAGGTTATCAAATCTTGGGACTAGTAACACCTTTCGAATGAACAACATATGTTTATTATATTCCGCATTTAGTCATTGTATGTTGTTTGTGTAAGGTTTGTATATTACGCAAACATGCAATCAAATTACATAAATAGGGCGGAAGCGTGATAAAACGAATTTTAAAATTTTCATACAAACCATCACCATGATCTATCCTTGTGTTCAATTATCAATTAAACGAAAGAGAAAGAGAATAAGAATTATACCCTCGTAGATCAAAGCTTCCTCGGGTGGGTACAAGTTCAACTCCTAGTCCTTCGTGTTCTCCTTGAATTCCACCGATAAGATTCCTTCCTTTGATCAACGTTAGCCACCCAAGTGTTTGGCCTCTAGAGGTGATCCACCAAGGAAGAATAGGTATTCAACAAGTTAGGTATTGGCAAAACCCTAGTTTCTATCTCTATAAAAATTGCAAGTACTCTCCACAATCTAATGCAAAAGTGTGTCACCCTAATCTATGATAAGACTCCTCTTATTTATAGATGTAGGAATAAGCCTTCCCTAAACTATTTAGGATTAGGGTTTCTATTATAATTAAACTCCTTTAATTAATTATGCTCCTAATTCAATTAGAAATTCATGGGAGAGTACTTCTATTAGTTAATTCCCAATCCCTATTAGGAATTAAATAATAGTAATAGTAATAATAATAATAATAATAAGACTCCTCTTATTAATTTATATTTAATACTTCCAAAATAATAAATAATAAATATTAAGCTATTTAATTTATTCTATCTCTATAGATTAAATTAAATATACTTAACTTATTATTACAATTATGCCATTTATTTCTTAAATAAATATTTTTCTTTTGCGGTGTGACCCTTTAGGTTCTCCATATTAAACTGGTTGTGAATATATCAATTAGAACAATTCTAATCTTATTTAAATAAATAAATTAAACTATTTAATTCATTTAAATAAATAATATTTATTCTACAATAAGGGTAAGCCCCCTTAGCGATCAACGACTTTCCAGATAATATAGATTTCAACATTAATCACAAAAGAACCTTTCAGTGAATAGTTACTGTACAATTCAATCCTTCTACCATACAATGTCCCAATTAAATATAAGACATGGATTTACTGTCAAGTCTTATTTTATTTAATTATATGTATTTCGATTCTCAAATGCACAACTCTAATTAATGCAAATTAGAAACTCCTTTCTAATTTCATTCTGCCTTGGCCAAGGACTACTGAGTTGTCATTTATCGAATCACATAGGACAGTTCTCATCTTTTACTAGACGTGGTAGATTCTTTGTTGATCATTCACCTATCTCCATGCACAACTTATTATACCCAATCATACCCTTTGATATACCCTAAAGGTCTTAAGTGACATGTCAAAGTATAACTCATCATACACAAGATACTATGATGATCTCAAGTCCAAGGATCACTTGTACTACTATCACTAGAGGAATTCCTATTGACAGGCGAGTAAAACTTCATTAGGTATTCCTTAGCGAGCCACGTTTAGTGAACTTATTCTCCAATAAGCACCTACATACTTGCTTTAGTGTCTCCACACAAATGATTATGAGATCAATCATCCTCTTTCCAAGAGCAAGCAACGTATGTACTAATCTATCCGGATTCACTAATCCCCTTTTTAGTAATCCAACGATTAGGAACAATTTTAGTTTGTGAGCTATCTAGAATTTAGATCTCATTAGCATGATCACCATCATGATTCTAAAAGTATTGCTCAAAACTATGGGTTTATCACATTTAATATAACAGCAACATGTAGATAATATAAAATGCCTTTTAAGAAAATCAATTCTTTTATTAATAAATGAATAAAATTACAAAGTATATGCTACATCATATCAAATATGATTGGCTTGTGTGCATACTACTTTCAATCTCCCACTTGCACTAAAGCCAATCGCCATGGTATCTAATACCCATCTTCTCTAAGTGACGATCAAACTGTTGTTGTGTTAAAGCTTTAGTAAATGGATCTGCAATGTTGTCTTGAGAGTCCACACGCTCCAGGGTGACGTCTCCTCTTTCAATGATCTCTTTAATCAAATGAAACCGTCGCAATACGTGTTTGGATTTCTGATGAGACATGGGTTCCTTAGCCTGCGCAACAGCTCCGTTGTTGTCACAAAATAAAGGTACAGCTCCTCTAATGCTAGGAACCATTCCAAGTTCAGTAATGAACTTTTTCATCCAAACAGCTTCACTTGCAGCTATGTACTCTGCCTCTGTCACTGAATCAACAACTGTTTGCTGCTTAGAACTCTTCCAACTCACCGCGCCACCGTTTAAGGTAAACACATACCCTGAAACGGATTTACTATCATCTTGGTCCGTTTGAAAACTTGAGTCTGTATAGACCTCTAGTTTCAATTCAGACCCACCGTAGACAAGAAATACATCCTTAGTTCTTCTCAAGTACTTTAGGATGTTTTTCATTACCTTCTAGTGCTGTTCTCCTAGATTCGACTGATATCTGCTCGTTACACTAAGTGCATGAGCGACATCTGGTCTAGTACATATCATACTGCACATAATAGATCCTATTGCAGAAGCATAAGGAATCTTACTCATACGGTCTCTCTCCTCAGGTGTCTTTGGGGCCTGTTTCTTAGAGAGATGTATTCCATGGCTCATCGGCATGAGACCTCTCTTGGAATCTTCCATGCTAAACTTCTTTAGCATCGAGTCAATGTACTTTCCTTGGGTCAAGCCCAGCATCCTTTTATACCTATCTCTATAGATCTTTATCCCTAAAATATAGGATACCTCACCCAAGTCCTTCATGGAGAAGTGTTTAGATAACCAAATTTTGATCGACTGTAGCATAGGAACACCATTCCCTATCAGTAATATATCATCAATATATAATACAAGGAATGAAACAGTGCTCCCACTAACCTTCTTGTACGTAAAAGGTTCATCCTCATTTTTGATAAAATCAAACCTTTTGATTATCTCATCAAAATGGATGTTCCATCTTCGAGAAGCTTGCTTCAATCCATAAATGGATCGTTGTAGCTTACAGACTTGGTTTGTTCCAACCATTGAAACAAAACCTTCTGGTTGTATCATGTATACATTCTCCTCAAGCTCTCCATTGAGGAAGGCCATTTTCACGTCCATTTGCCAGATCTCATAGTCATAATAAGCTGCAATTGCAAGCAAAATCCGAATGGACTTGAGCATAGCTACTGGTGAGAAGGTTTCATCATAGTCAACTCCTTGTCTTTGTTTGAAACCTTTTGCAACCAGTCGGGCCTTATAGGTTTCTACCTTGCTATCTGCTCCAGTCTTCCTCTTAAAGACCTATTTACACCCAATAGGCTTAATGCCCTCAGGTGGTGAAACCAAAGTCCATACTTGGTTCTCATACATAGAGTCCATCTCGGATTTCATGGCTTCTAGCCATTTCTCTGAGTCTTCACTACTCGTAGCCTCTTCGTAAGTCAATGGATCATCATCATCTATGATGCGTACCTCATCATCATCTTCTATGATGAATCCATACCTATCAGGTATCTTCGGTACTCTTCCAGATTTACGAATAGGTAGTGGTACAGTAGGTTCTTCTACTTGGTCAGGTACCTGACTTTGATCCGTAGTGTTTTGTGGTTCTTGAACTTCTTCAAGATATATCTTTCTCCCATTGACCCCTTCAAGGATAAACTCCTTTTCCAAGAAGGCAGCGTGTTTCGCAACAAACACCTTTTGATTAGTAGTATGATAGAAATAATACCCTGATATTTCTTTAGGGTATCCCACGAATCTACATTTGTCGGATCTAGTCTTCAGCTTATCATGCTCAAACCTTTTGACATAAGCTGGACAACCCCAAGTCTTAACATGCTTAAGATTTGGTTTCCTCCCTGTCCATATCTCATATGGGGTCTTTGGGATGGATTTGGTAGGTACTTTGTTAAGTAGGTATGCAGCTGATTCTAGGGCATAACCCCAGAAGGATACTGGAAGGTCGGTAAAACTCATCATGGAACGAACCATGTCCAATAATGTTCGATTTCTCCTTTCAGAAACACCATTCAACTGTGGCATCCCTGGTGGAGTCCATTGTGAGATTATACCATTTTCTTTGAGACAATTGAGAAACTCATTGGTTAAGTATTCCCCTCCTCGATCCGATCGAAGAATCTTAATACTCTTACCAGTTTGCTTCTCTACTTCACTTCTGAATTCTTTTAACTTTTCAAACGATTCAGATTTGTATTTCATTAAATACACATATCCAAATCTAGAATGATCATCAGTGAAAGTAATAAAATAAGAATACCCTCCTCGTGCATTCATTGTCATAGGTTCACATACGTCTGTGTGTACCAACGCTAACAACTCTGTAACTCGTTCTCCTTTTCCACTAAAAGGAGATTTAGTCATCTTACCCATGAGACAAGATTCACAAGTTGGATATGATTCGTGATCAGATAGCTCTAAAAGCCCATCTTTATACAACATGGTTAATTTCATTGATATGACCGAGTCTATAGTGTCACATAAAGGTATAATTAACATCATCTCTTTTTCTTTTCTTAGTTTGTTCAATTTGAAGTATATTTTCATGCAAGTCAAGTATGTAAAGTCCATTCAGTAAATTGCCAACACCATATAAAATATTTTTATTATAAATAGAACAAATGTTGTTCTTTATTATAATATCAAAACCATTCATATCCAATACAGAAATTAAAATAATGTTTCTAATGAGTGTCGGAACATAATAACAATTATTTAAACTAATGAACTTGCCCGAAGGCAGTGCTAAACAATAAGTCCCTACAGCTAATGCAGCAACCTTTGCTCCATTTCCCACTCGTAGGACGACTTCATCTTTGTTCAGCTTTCTACTTCTGCTTAGTCACTGCATATTATTACATATGTGAGAACTACAGCCAGTATCCAATACCCAAGTAGAATTTTGACTTTCAGAAAAATTAATTTCAATCATGAACAAACCTAGATCGGAAGTCGAAGCTTCTCCAAGCTTCTTTTGGTCCGCAAGATACTCCTTGCAGTTCCTCTTCCAGTGTCCCAGCTTATTGCAATGGAAGCAAATTCCTTTGCTATCTGGATCAGGTTTCTTTTTATCCTTTCTCTTCGCCTTGCCCTTAGCCTTCTTGTTTTTCTTCTTTTCAGAAGATACCTTGGGCCTCTTCCTTTTCTTGGAAGAGTCATCCACTAGTAAGACTTGGTTTTTGTTGGATGAGAAGTGACCTTCAGCAGTTTTTAGCATGTTAAGTGACTCAGGCAAGCTGACGTCCAACTTATTCATGTGAAAATTAACAACAAATTGTGAGAAGGTGTCCTAGAGTGACTACAAGATCAAATATTGACTTAACTCCCCATCCATCACGAACCCAAGCTGTCCAAGTTGTTCAATCAGATTGATCATCTTAAGGACATGAGTCTCAACAGCAGTGCCCTCGGTCATACGAGATCAGAAGAGCTCCTTAGATATCTGATATCTAGCAGTCCTACTTTGCTCACCATACAACTCTTTGAGGTGCAACAATATAGTAGGAGCATCCATAGTTTCATGCTGACGCTGAAGCTCGTTACTCATGGATGCGAGCATGATGCATTGAGCCAAGATTGCATCATCTTGCTACTTTCTGAAAGTAGCAATCTCTTCCGCAGAGGCTGTTTCTGCAACATTTGCAGGGACTGGCGAATTTAGGATATAAGAAATCTTTTCAGCAGTGAGAACAATTCTCAGATTCCTTAATCAGTCCGTATAATTCGGTCCGGTCAATTTGTTAGCATCAAGTATGCTACGCAGTGATAGTGAGTTTGACATTTTTAAATTCTGCATGTAAAATAGACAACATTTTAGCATTCATTCATTTAATTAATTACCAAAATAAATTAGGTCTTTATTTAAATTGGTATCTCCCACTATTTTCATCAAACTATATTACCCTCAATATATATAGTTCGACAAATCTAATTAAAGTTTTGCTAGTGAGATTAAGGACCCCATTTCAAATGTATATAGCCTTGTGGTGACACAACAAATGATATATAAATAAATAGGTAGACAACTATTGTCAATTACATCACTATGTAAGTCCTTTTATTTTGCCTCTTAGATTATTTTGATCAAGTGGTGACACATCCGAATCAAAATTATCCAAGTTAAGTCCAACCTAGCACTTCCATATATTCGAAAGAAAAACATTGTCCTTGTAGTGACATAACAAAACAGCATCGTTTAGTCTATTTATAAGCATCAAATGTGATAAAGCAACATCTTAAATATTTAATACTTGCCTTGTGGTGACACAACAAACTCATATTAAATATTTAATACTCTATTGCTTTACCATGCTAGAAGGCGACGTTCGATATTCCAAATATCTTTGAACGCTTAGGACTTAATATGATTTCTTTGAGGGGTTTATTATTATTAGTCTCATCTTGTTTAGCGTGCATGCACATATATATATAAAATACGCGTCATATTATTTTACATGCGAAGCATGTTGGATAATATATAATATATATATAGTAATCATGCACATATAGAATACTATATTCTACCCGGATTGATTATGGACTTTTATTCTAGTTTGGTTCACTAGAGCCACCAAGTGAACCAAAAGGTCAAACCTAGGGTGCAAGAATAAAATTTAAATATAACTATTACATTTAAACCCGAGCTCCATTACAAACGGGTCTTCATGCGCTTCTTGCTCCTTTGTCTCCAATTCTTCAAAATTAATTCTAACTAGTCCTATTACAAAACTATTTACAATAAATAGAAACCTTGATCATCAGTCAAGAGGAAGTACATAGGAGGGAGATAGAATTTACATTAAGAAAATTAGAGAAGACGAGGTACGCAGACCCCATTTATAAAACCCATACATTCAAGCATCCACTAAAATAAATCCAATCACACATTGGTCAATAGTCCATAATCAATCCTTATTTATTATCATACATATCTCTATATGTATCAATAAATAATATTCATCTCATGAATAATAAAACCATTCCATATATTCATTGATATCAATTAATGGGCAAAAGTTTTGCTAATATTTAGTTTTGAAACAAAATAAACTCTTTTATTTTAATCAAAAACCAAATCCAAATTAAACTCCTTTAATTTTAGCAAACTGAAATCTTATTCCAGATAAAATAAACATCTTTATTTTAAACTTTTATTAATTAAATAAACCATTTATGTTAATTGAGAAAAACAAAAAAAAAATTCAATGTCTGCACACCGACGCGACCGCGCTCTAAACTGAACTAGGAGCGGCGCGGCCGCGCTGCACCCCCAGAAATGTTTTCTGGGTTAGGGCGCTGCCGCGCTCCAGAATGAACTAGAAGCGGCGCGGCCGCGCCGCGACGTAGATTCAGAAAAACTTTTCCAGCCCAAAAATCCGATCGTATCGCATATCAATACATACATAGAATCATCAAAATCAATAATTAACACAAGGATTAGGCTCTGATACCACTGTAAGGTTTGTATATTACGCAAATATGCAATCAAATTACATAAATAGGGCGGAAGCGTGATAAAATGGATTTTAAAATTTTCATACAAACCATCACCATGATCTATCCTTGTGTTCAATTATCAATTAAACGAAAGAGAAAGAAAATAAGAATTATACCCTCGTAGATCAAAGCTTCCTCGGGTACAAGTTCAACTCCTAGTCCTTCGTGTTCTCCTTGAATTTCAGCGATGAGATTCCTTCCTTTAATCAACGTTAGCCACCCAAGTGTTTGGCCTCTAGAGGTGATCCACCAAAGAAGAATAGGTATTCAAGAAGTTGGGTATTAGCAAAACCCTAGTTTCTATCTCTATAAAAATTGTAAGTACTCTCCACAATCTAATGCAAAAGTGTGTCACCCTAATCTATGATAAGACTCCTCTTATTTATAGATGTAGGAATAAGCCTTCCCTAAACTATTTAGGATTAGGGTTTCTATTATAATTAAACTTCTTTAATTAATTATGCTCCTAATCCAATTAGGAATTCATGGGAGAGTACATCTATTAATTAATTCTCAATCCCTATTAGGAATTAAATAATAGTAATAGTAATAATAATAATAAGACTCCTCTTATTAATTTATATTTAATATTTCCAAAATATTAAATAATAAATATTAAGCTATTTAATTTATTCTATCTCCATAGATTAAATTAAATATACTTAACTTATTATTATAATTATGTCATTTACTTCTTAAATAAATATTTTTTCTTTTGCGGTGTGACCCTTTAGGTTCTCCATATTAAACCGGTTGTGAATAAATCAATTAGAACAATTCTAATCTTATTCAAATAAATAAATTAAACTATTTAATTCATTTAAATAAATAATATTTATTCTACAATAAGGGTAAGCCCCCTTAGCGATCAACGACTTTCCAGATAATATAGATTTCAACATTAATCACAAAAGAACCTTTCAGTGAATAGTTACTGTACAATTCAATCCTTCTACCATACAATGTCCCAATTAAATATAAGACATGGATTTACTGTCAAGTCTTATTTTATTTAATTATATGTATTTCGATTCTCAAATGCACAACTCTAATTAATGCAAATTAGAAAGCCAAGGACTACTGAGTTGTCATTTATCGAATCACATAGGACAGTTCTCATCTTTTACTAGACGTGGTAGATTCTTTGTTGATCATTCACCTATCTCCATGCAGAACTTATTATACCCAATCATACCCTTTGATATACTCTAAAGGTCTTAAGGGACATGTCAAAGTATAACTCATCATACACAAGATACTATGATGATCTCAAGTCTCAGGATCACTTGTACTACTATCACTAGAGGAATTCCTATTGACAGGTGAGTAAAACTCCATTAGGTATTCCTTAGCGAGCCACGTTCAGTGAACTTATTCTCCAATAAGCACCTACATACTTGCTTTAGTGTCTCCACACAAATGATTATGAGATCAATCATCCTCTTTCCAAGAGCAAACAACGTATGTACTAATCTATCCGGATTCACTAATCCCCTTTTTAGTAATCCAACGATTAGGAACAATTTTAGTTTGTGAGCTATCTAGAATTTAGATCTCATTAGCATGATCACCATCATGATTCTAAAAGCATTGCTCAAAACTATGGGTTTATCACATTTAATATAACAACACCATGTAGATAATATAAAATGCCTTTTAAGAAAATCAATTCTTTTATTAATAAATGAATAAAATTATAAAGTATATGCTACATCATATCAAATATGATTGGCTTGTGTGCATACTACTTTCAGTTTGGAGGTGGATGTTTGTATTAGATCGTGATGACCAGATCCGGGTATTTGAGACTCGAATTTGGGGGCGGCACAGAAGCAATAGTAGCTGCTCTGTTCAGCCATATAAGGCCAAACACATTGCTTGAAATCAATTAGCTTCACCAATTCCTGAGTTTCCAAAACCATAACATTCACAGTGAGGAAGAGAAAGAGGATCCGGCTGGAAAGGATGGAATTATCAAGCAACAAAGCAAAACCAATCAATAAGCTAGCAAGGTAAGTGACTTTAGACTCTTTCCAATCCTTTTTCACTTCATCTTTAATAACAAATTGGGTTGTAATTGGCCGGATAGCTTGGAAATTATATGGACTGTTATGTCGATTTTTAGTTGCTACGATTAACTATTATAGAAGTAAATTGGCTGGTATATAGTGCTTGGTTATAGATTATTATTGTAGCTATGTTGATAATATAAGGTGGTTGTTTTGGTTGTTATTTTAAGCCATAAGGTTGGGGTCAAAGAGCTAAGAAGATATGTACTATATGTGTATATATAGACTGCACCCTACATCCTTAATAATTTGCCAAGATGACTAGATGAGAACTGAAGTAGTATCTATGTATACTAACTGTGATTTAGAGTCTAAAAGGTTATCTAATAACTTATATAGTAACATTAATGTATCAAGTATACTTAAGTGTTGCATATGCATATTGTGATTAGTTGGTTAGTATTCAAGGTTATGTTTTGTTGAATCAAACCTAAGGTAACATAAACGGGCTGTCATAAAAAGTTTATTTTGAATGATGTGTCTTGCCTCTTATATAAGTTCTTATGCTATAATATGATGTCTATAATACCAAACCATTAATGCTAATAAGTGTGAAGCATAAGTAGGGTAGGTTGAAATGCAACTTACAAATCATGATAGATTTTTACAAACAAAAATCAGTCCTTGTAACTATTATTGGGAGCTTTTCTTATGATGATTATGCTTTGCTTCTAGTATGGTTATTAGGCTATAACATGTGGTAATTATACCAAGCCTTAAAAGCTAATAATGAGGAGGTTTTAAGTCCTATTTTTAGTCAAAACGGGGCTAGTTTGGACCTGTTTAAAACAGAACAGACCAGCCCCATCTTGAGAGTGTGAATGACTAGTTTAGAGGCTTGGTTGTGATCTGTCAATATGTGAACTAAGGTAGGCCATCCGGATGCAAGCTATACATATTAAATGTTATGTAAATAGTTAGTTCATGTTTACATGTTGCATAATCATGCTAATTTGGTAACTAGATTGTCAAACCATGCTTCCTTGTAGCAATTTGAAGCCTATAAAGGGCTGATTTGGATAAGAAGCATGAGACCTTGCATCCTTGAGTTTTAAACCATAAATGTAGTGTGTGTGTGTGTGTGTGTGTGTGTGTATATAATGTGAAAATGCTTGTGCTCAAGAGCTTGGGACTGTTATGATGATTTAACATCTAAGCATACCTAAAGTACACTATATGGACTGTTTTGATCAAGTTCAGGACCTGAACTTATGGGGCAGTATAGAGGCCATAAAATGTCCATAAGAAGCATTGAAAAAGTGACCCTTAACTTAGTTGAGGTTTATAGTGAATGTTACTTAATTTTCATGTCTAAAACCATAAAAATTAAGCTTTATAATAGCCATGAACACCAAAATGAAGAACCACCATACCTGGACCATATAGGCAAGTTTCAATAGTTATAATATAGTATAAGTGAGCTACACAAGCTAAAGAAACCAAGCCTAAACTGTTTTAAGCATTAGACTTGTGAAAAATTACATTTTAAGCCCAAAAGTGGAATGTTTTGTGTAATTTTTAATACCTGAACTTAAAGGACTATAATAAACTCATAAAAAGATTTTAATGCATGCTTATAATGGTTACTAATCATTGCCATGACCAAAGCTAGTAAGAAAACCAAATTAGG
This sequence comes from Aralia elata, assembly GCA_034770075.1. Lineage (NCBI taxonomy): Eukaryota > Viridiplantae > Streptophyta > Magnoliopsida > Apiales > Araliaceae > Aralia > Aralia elata. The sequence continues at coordinate 42,665,724 of CM068383.1, forward strand.
ACCTATTTTTCAAGCCTAAAGTGAGTTTTGATAGTTCAAAATTGGCTAGATGATTAAATAAAGTATGGTGATGCTAAAAGTGTCCTTAACTAACTAGAATACACATGCCTAGACTATCCAAGTAGCCAAAACTGGAGAAAAATGATAAAGTGTTAAAAACAGTTTTTGCAACAAGTTAGAAAACAGTCCAGTTTGAGGCATTGTTTTGAGAAGCTTAAATGAAATGAATAAGAAACCTAAACCTTGATCAAAATACCTTGATGTATGGTCAAGAAGCAAGGCCAAGTGGTTGAGCCAATAACTGAACCAAGAAATTCATAAAAATCACCAAACAAGCTAAGAAAATCATGCAAACTGTAGTTTTCTACAGATTTTTCTAAATATGAAAATTTGAGATTTTGCCATTTTACTTAAAACTCAGTTTTAACACCTTCGACAAGTGAGTTAGAAGTATGCTAGGCTATTCCAAGTGTTAGAATGTTAATGTATACAAGAACATGAGAAATTAGTATGTAAAAGCATGAAAAAACTAGGTTTAGAGGGTCAAAACCAAATCTATGCTTAGCATAGTCAAGGAAATGCTAAAACTAGTCTTAACTAGTAATAATTCAAGTGTTGGAATGAACCCAAGAAGCCAGAAATGAAAATGGCAAGAATTGGCCAAAGTTGGTAATAACTAAAAATTGTGGTGAACCACCTAGTTTGAGTACCAATTTCAAGAAGCTTAGAAAGCTTGCTTGAAAATCTAAACCAATACAAAATACTATGGTATACAGTCTAGAATTATGCCCAGAGTTCATGTCTAAAAGAGTAACACAAAAATTCATAAAAATCGTCAAAGTAGCCTAGAAAATCATAAAAACTGTAGATTTTGCCAAGTAAAGTAATGTGTAAAACAGCCCATTTGGGGTCTGTTTTTGGATTGCTTAACTTAATAGTTTTAAAGACCTAAACCAAGAATAAAATACTAAGCTATAAGGTCTATAATATTGCACAAATGGGAGATTCAAAAGGCTATTATAGAAATTACTAAAAATCTCAAAAAGTACCTCAAAAATCATATTTTTGTGTTCATGAGTTTTGTTGCAAAGTAAAGTTTAAAGCTCGTAAACATCTTAGCATGACTAAATGAGATAATAAAGATATTTTATGATCTAAGATCTATATCATGATATGTTGAGACTGAAACTTATATTTTCTTGGGATATGTGAAGGTTATATGTGTTATGTGTCTATGTGAGCTAGCTATGTACATACTAAGGTGTGAAAATGTATTGAGATACACTAAGTGACTATGTGTACCTAACTGTATTTGCAAATAGAAGATAGATACATGATTATTTGATGTTAGTAAATAACATACATATTAGTTATTGGATATAGCCGCAATAACCATAGTGAAGCTATGTGTACCCATAAATATAGACTTTGTACTATAAAATCGCTAAGTAAGCCAACATTGTATATATATGTAGGCTACTCAGTGGCAAGATACTCTATTAAAAGTTTAAACGATGAGAGAGGCAAGTACAATAACCTTTCTTACTCAAATAAGTTTATGTTGCAAATACTTAACTCGAAAGTTTACCTTTTCAAGCTTATTGAAATTATAGAACTACAATACTTCATATTCAGTTATTCTTATGATATTGAAAGTATGTCAATGTCATTATTTCGGCTAGAAAAATGGTGAGAGATATATTCATATTCTTCATTCATGAAAATCTCATTTAATGTTCTCCAAACCATTTTGTTGTGGTGCGGACTCTTATGTAATGTTGTGAACGAACAACCCTTTTATAGGGGCATATGATATCGGACGTTATGATTCTGGTAGGCATGTAAAGTGTCATATAGATTGTTATGTTGTGCACAATATAGGGTACTTGGGCTGATCACCTAAAGTACAAGTCTAGGGTATATTCAGTTTTTAGCATCTGTTTATGTCCATGGATTGCAGTTTTAGTATTGTCAATTCTAGTACAGAGTTCACTGGTCATTTGACCTTACAGCATATTAAAGCCTGATTTTTAAACTCAAAGCTTTTAAAGAACTATTTTGCTCAGTATCTTATGAATTACATTTCCTTTGTCATAAGTATTCTTGTTCCATTATATTTAACTGTTTATTTCCTTGCTGAGCAAGCTCTTGCTCACCCTTGTGTTGAATATAATATTTTCAGTTAAAACCGAGAAAGCTGGTACATTAGGGAAAGATAAAGGAAAAGGCAAGGTTGCAGAGTAATTCATTTATTAAGCGTTTGTGCTTAACTAAATTTAAGGATTATTCTAATAAGTACCTTTAGTATTATGTTTTGTAATATTATTTGGAATTTCAGTTATGTAAAGGTCTTTAAAACCTGGGATTTAAGTCAGATTATTATGTAATTTAAGACAGGTTTAAGTTAGTATTATGATGGAATGAATAGATATGATAGTATCGTGAGCACCAAACCCGAGGTAAAGGTAAACCCGGATTTGGGAGTGTCACAAGAACAACGAAGAAAGAAACATCAAAAAGGTAAAAACAAAACTCTAGTTTTCAATTCTTTTCTTTTAAACAAAATTCTTTTCTTTTAATAATGGATCATGGTGGATCCTTGAGTATAACAAGTATTAGGATGTATTATGTTGATTTATGTGGGCTAATGCTTGATAAACCAAGAGATCATGAAAGTTTTCTTAGTAAACATAAAAGTTAGAAAAAACTGTTTTTCGAAAAAACGGAACCTAAAAATTGAACAAGCATAACTCCTAGCCTATTTCGAATTTTTGAGTGTGGCCAACTTCTGGAGTGAGATATGGGATTCCTATAAAACCTTCAATTGGACTTTCAGGAAAATACCTCATAGATTTTCGTGTGGACAGTTTCTACTAAAACAGGTCAAAACTGAAAAATCAAAAAAAGCTTGCTGCCCTAATTTTTCCGTGCCATGTTTGGGTCACTTAAGCATTGAAATTAATTAAGCCATTTTGGAGACTGAAACTAGATGGTATAAAAAATCTCTAGTCCGAAGATGAACGTATTCCGACTTCGGATGAGTGAGATATGACCAATTCAATATTTGGGTTTTTTTGACGAAAACTGCTATAACTTGAGTTCTATAACTTCGATGGCCACAAAATTTAAAGTAGAACTTTATGTTAATATGTATAAGATTCTTGAAAGATTGGAGAATTTTTGAAGTTGAGCATGATATAGTTAATTTTGCTAAGTTACGGACTTAAAATGGCTTTTTGAAAAATACTTAATAAAAAGAAAAAATTCCAAAAAAAATATTTTTGTGTATGGAATATATGTATATATGTGTAGTCAGAAAAGAAAAAAAATAATAAAATGGTTAAGGAGGTTTAATGGGGGAATTAGGCTTTCAATAGATTAAAAACTATTAAAAAAACGTAAAGTCGAGAATTACCAAAATGATTTCTACCGACTGGAATATGTTCATATTCGACGTATGAGTCTAAGTAAAAAATAATCACATATTTTTATGATAATATTATAAAAATGATGTGAGCGAACTTTTACGTTAGTATAAGTCGAAAGGACAATGATCGGATTAAGTTATGAGATGACAATTAACTGATAAGTTAATTCTATAAATCCTTATGGATGATGTAAGTTACCAATTGCAGGATGAAATTATGGATGTAAATGATGTTGATGATGAACTACAGACTGAGGCAAGTTTTTCAGAACTTGTGTTAATATATTATGTGCAAATTTAGGTGATATGTGGAATTTATGTGAACTTGTTTTAATGTCCACTTCGTACAAATACTTGTTGAATGATGTTGATACTTAATTGATGGTTTAAGTTGAAATGTTCTATATGAACTTTATGGATTAATGTTATGAAGCATATTTAAATGCAAAGCATGATAAGCATGAGACATGAATATATGTCAGGCATGAGAAACATAAAGCATGTAGAAATGCAAAGTATGAAGGGAATAAAGTATGTTTAAAATGTGAATGCTGTGCTATGTGATAACTGTTAAACTTGTTGAGAAACGTAGTTGCTCACTCTTGCTATTAATAATTGTTTTCAACTAAACCAGAGTGGACCAAAGGATTCGGAATAGACAAAGGAATAAAAGATGAAATAGTGATTGAAGATGTTTGTGCGTTAGAAATAAACTAACGTACTGGTGTAATTTCTTCAAAGTAGTTATACTCGATAATGTTAAATGTCAGTAAACTTGTTTGCGTAGTCTCTAGCTATGCTAGATGAATGTTAATATTATATATTGTAATTGCGTAGTCAAAGAAAATTGTACACAAGAATAGTTAAATATGAAGGGTAAGTACATGAATATTTACAAACAATGTAACATAGTGAAACATCTTGTTTATAATTTGAGATGTATAGATCAGATCACGAAGATCTACAGATGTAATAACAAGTTATAAAGGTTACGGATTCTGGAATTGAATAAATTGGTGTACTAATTGGTATCAAAGCTAGGTTGTGTTCATTAATTTATGAATAAAGATTGTATATATTGAGATTAAGGTTTTATCGTGACGCACCAGACCCGAGGTTCAAGGGACCCGAATTTGGGGGCGTGACAACCGTGTTAGTAGAACCCGAATATCCTCCCCATCTGCACGGGGATATCCCCCTGATTGGTTTGGATGAAGTAGTCGAGCCCGCCAGTTTCCAGGCTTTTAAAGTAAGTATTGCTCGGTATCAATCTATAGGCTCCCCTGCTCTGAAGTCAAGGATATCTCTTGAAGTGATGTCGGTAGCTCGAGAAATGATTACCTGTTAGCATCAACCGGGCCAAGGATTAGGAAGAAATGGCCAAGGAATTAAAGATCTGATCCAAATGCCCACTCAATTAGGAAAAGCAGGGCTAGTTATTCTGGTGGTTTCAAGATAAGAAATCCTCACAATAAGGTTCCACCTCAACTGGCCACCATCCTTATGCCAAAATTCAGTGGTTTCTGTCCCAAGGACCCACTAAAGAAGATCCCTATGCATATATAAGGTGTATTGATACCCAAGGTCGATGGCTCAGCTAGAGAAGCAATTGATGATGAAGACATCTTGATCTGAACAGGCAAACAGAAAGCAAAGAATGAGCAATTCCTGCAGAAGATCCAGCAACAGTTTGAAAGGTAGTTCTGTCTCTCTCAAGTCTAAGGAGGTGATGAGGGAAAAGAAGGCGATGACGATGCCAGTCAGGCCACCAACCCGGAAGTAATCCCTTTCATCGACTGGACTAAGGTAGACATCATATGCCGATACGGACAATCAGAAATTCTAGTATCAGACAATGCCAAGAATTTGAACAATGCGATGATGAAAGAGCTATGCGAAAGGTTCAAAATTAAACATCTCAATTTAGTCATTTACCGACCAAAGATGAAAGGGGCTGTAAAAGCGGCCAACAATAATATCAAGAAAATTATGGAGAAAATGGCAGCAAACCATCGAGGGTGGGCAAATTTATTACCCCTTACCTTACTTTTTTATCAAACGTCAGTCTATACATCGACCGGGGCAACTCCTTACTCCTTGGTATACGACATGGAGGCCGTATTACCGGTCAAAGTTGAAATGGCATCCCTTTAAACATTGTTGGACACCCGAATTGAGGAAAGTCAATGGATACAAGATCGATACGACCAGCTAGCCCTGATAGATGAGAAGAGAATAGTCACCATCTTCCATGGGCAATTATATCAACAGCGCATTTCTAGATTCTATAATAAAAAGGTACGATCTTGAGAGTTTAAAGAAAATAATTTGGTGTTGAAGAAGATCATTCCTTGCCAAGACGAAGCCGGAGGGAAATTTACGCTGAATTGGGAAGAACCGTTCGTTATTAAAACAGTATTGTCCAAAGGAGCTTTGATACTTCAAGAAGTGGACGACGAGGTGTTCCCCCAAACTCTTAATGCGGATTCTGTGAAGCGATACTATGCATGAGAAATAATTCCGTTTTTTTTATAAAAAAAAAAAATCAACCTTGGGTTATGCTTAGCCTGAACTACGTAAGACCTAATCTCCTCTTTATTATAGGAGTACATAGGCAACCGTTTTCGGTGCGGTCTGATTCGTGTAAAAATCTAAAAAAATAATATGTCGATCACGATAGGTTCACCAGTGGACCGCTGATCTGTCTAAGCGACCAACCAAATAGCCATCTAAACCTAATTCCAAACAAGATATGAACCCCCCAAACCAAATTTTACAAATATACTCAAACCATTGTATCCCGTTAACCCGATCAACAACCCACTCTAATGAGATCGGACCGCATCTAGGCGTCACCCATCAAATCCGAGGCGAGACCCTCAAATGGTAAATTAACAATATGTTGAGATCGTAATCATCAAAAAGAAGCGGCGAATCAGATAAGTGGGGGAAGATGCATCAAAAAAGGGAAGTTGACCCAAAAGTGTAAATTATTTTTATATTCGATTGTTTGATATACATTAGTTTTCTGTGATAAATGACAAATGATATAGTCTGTGCAGAGAAATAAAATATGATCTACAAATCTGAAGTCAAAAAAGCTAGAAGTGAAAGGCAGGCCGCAATCTTTGGAGTCTCAGGAGCGGATCGAAGCTCCTACTTTGCTATCTAGACCCGTCTCAACAAAGCCAGCGCAGTGCGGACAGTCTCATCCTGGTCATCCAAAACCCTGCGGGCCTGACCAACGACCTCCTCAGCATAGTCCTGATGAGCATCCCTGTTAGCAAAAGTTGCATCTCTATTTGCCAACTAAGGTAGTCATCATAATAGCCCTGGCCTAATCCCGCTCAAAAGTGAGACTACGAATACGACCCTCCAAGACTGCTCTCGGTGCAGTCATAAGAGTAGAGGGAAGGGGTATATCTCTGGCCAATGCATCCGTCAAACCAGCAAACAACTCACTCTCTGAAAGCTCTGTATGATCAGCCTCGAGGTCCTCCATAGGCTCCTCCCCAGACGAGCTGTCGTCAATATCTGCAGTACCAACCAATAAATCGGCCTCCAACCAAGCCGAGTACTCAGATGACTAACCTAGATGAATATCTCAAAACTTTAGTGTCACACAATGAGCCCAAAACCCATATACTTTGTCTAAATCACTCTTCGTGGATGGTAGAATGGGAAACCGATACTCAGCGGCGCCGTCGAAAGAATAGAGATTCTGCCTCTGATCAAACTGACCCATCATAGCTAAGGGATGGTACGTAGTGACACCCGTAAGTCCAGTCAGGGGAATAAAATCAAAGTCAGCCACATGGGTGATAACACTTAAAGGCGAACAGTACCCTAAGTACATCAATATCGAAAACGACTCCTCAATGGATGCAAGGAAAGTCATCCAAGATGCCAAATCTAATATGATGAAGGACGGAAGGCATGTCCCATGGCAATGCTATGTCCGAAACAGAAACCATGCCAACAAAAGCTGTCGATCGGCCTCAGATGAGTCATGAACCAAACATACAATAGAACTGAACTACCACGAAACTCCCTATCTCCGAAAGTCTGACAATAAGAAGCAGTCTCGGCTAAGATCAAAGGAAAAATAGTCTGATCCTCCCGAAGGGCCCTCACTACCATCGCGACGCCCACATCCATATGATATGCATAAATTGGCATGTACAAGAACAAAATGATACACATCATCAGAGCATCCACCCGAGTGGATCTCCATCAATCCTCAGATATGGCAAAATCATACCTAAAAGCTACAAAACTCCCAGAAGTACCAAACCTATCAATCAAGAAATTCAAAGACACAATATGCCCGGCGGTGATCTCAGTTAACACCATTGCTCTCCTCAAACCAATGGCAGTCATAAACTGACATCGCATATGACCCACATGAACCCATGTACATGGACCCACCAAGGGTAAGCTCCAAAGATCCAAATCGAAAGACATGGCGAGCAGGAATCCAATGGAAAATCATGGCCTCGACAAATCCCGTCGGCACCTGAAATGATAAAAACGACATTGAATGCCTCAAAAGTCTACCGACCATCGAACGGTCCTCGGCAGGCAAATCGTCAAACCAATGCCCCTGAAGGCTATACTGCTAGTGGAATAATGATCCAAACGAGTAACAGAAGATGAGGTCATCTATAAAAATAGTATCAAAAGACTACACCCTGTCAATCTTATGCAGTTTATATATAATAAGCATGCGCGAATAAATAAATAAATAAGCATGTACATTAGCATCTATAAACTGATCCATACATGTGAAACTACGAATCATATATCATTTTCCTTATACAATACACGAAAAATAAAAGATAAAATGTACAGGGAAAAGGGCACAGACACCCAACAACTAATACAAGTCTGCTAAATGAAATCTAAATCGTCTACAAAGGTAATGTTATCATCAAATCGGTCGACTCTGGCCAAGTCCTCTTGGCTCGGTGCCTCTAGATCGAAATTCAAATCAGGACAATAAAAAGGACAGAGCTCCTCCCTCCAGAATGTCAGCAGTACCCGGACCAGATGAAGAACTAGTGCCCTACCCAGTTAGCGGATGAAGAAGCATAGCTGATCCACCTGATAAGTCAAACTGGTGATCTAGGCATGTTGTGTAGGCTCACGAATATAGGTAATCCAATCAGACATCACCACTGATCCAGGCACAAGATCCCCCAGGAAATGTGTAGCTCAGGTGTGACACCCCCAAATTCAGGTACCAATACCTCGAATCTGGTGCTCACGATAAAGTACACTCATACACCTCTAAACAACATAAATCAACTAATGCGAAATAAATAAACAAATATTGTTCATTACAAAAGATTTACTACGGTCCTAAGGTCTATAACCTTAAATAAATACATCACAGAATACATTAATAATACAAAATGATTCCACTATTACATAACGGAATAGTACAAATAACTAGTCCTTAAGCTTTCATTTGCCTTTGTCCGCTTTGGAACTCCCCGGCTTAACTGCAATAGGTTCATGATATAGCAAGGGTGAGCAACTACATTGCTCGGGAAGTTTAAAATGAATAAAGGAGATATATCATGAATAAATGAGAATAATAATCGCATAATTCAACAATTTAAGAACATTGAAGAAATAGCTGACAATATAATCAAAGTTCAAATGAAATAATGAGTATTGATTATTTACTGTTGAGTGATCCAATAGACCATGAACTTTTTGGCCAAAGAAATAGTCATTCAACTAACCCTTTTAAACACCTGGCCCGTCAGTAGTACTTGAGGGGATCAGGCTCTCGTACCCTATGAATATACATAACATTTAACTCTGACTGCATCGAATAAGCGACACATTAAAATCCCCTAAATAAGGGTTGCTCTCTCAGTCCAAGAATCCATACCAACAATCAGTTTGGATAGTTTTTAAAAATAATAACATGTACGTGTCTAGCCGAAACAAATGGCGTAGACTATTTCCTTAAACTGTTCATGAATGAAGAACTCACGTTTCACAGTCCAACAACAGATCACGAATTCAAATACACAAGGTGCGAATATCAATAATTACCTTTGATGTGGAGTAATTTACAATAATTAATCCACTAATATAATTTGAAAGTAATAACTCCATTTGAGTTATGAAACTTGCAACAATATACAACATTTGTATAACATAGGAAACTTACTCAAATAAAAATAGTTGAGTAAGGAACTTGCAATAATATAGAATAATTGCTCAATCAATCAATAACTCACACAATAAATAAAAGTTGTACGGTTGAGAAAACTTGCCCAATATTAAATTGAGTTAGGATAAGGAAACTTACCTGATGCGCTGCTACAATATTATAACACACGCTTCTTAATATCCTACACATGTAAATACATATTCATATAACAATTAGTCACATAAAGACTAGGTTTAAAATAGACATAGCATCATTAAAACACATTGATTACCACTGCGACTACTAGGTTACTCAATAGACGCCTTAAAACAACACCAATTTGGTTGACACTTAATATACAATTAAGCAATTAAGGTTAAGGTTTAACAAGGTATAAATAACTAACTTGTTCAATCATTAAGTACAAAAATATAAGTTTAGTCTTGCTGAAAAAATTCACTGGGTCCGACCCGACCCGACCCGGTCTGACCGACCTGACATGGTTCAGACACGGAGCTCACGCTGCGGCGTGAGCTCACGCTGCGGCGTGAGTTCCGTGTTCTACCTCTGCCGTGTGGCGTCGCTGCAGCGTGAAACTTAGTATTAGAAGCCACGCTGCAGCGTGAGCTCCGTTTCCTGTCTTCTGCCAAGTGGCGCTGCGACGCCAAGCCTAGTGCTTGGAAGCGTAGCTGCGACGTGAGCTCCGTTCATTTCCTAATCTTGCCCCTCGCTGCGGCGTCAGATGCAAAGCTTATGAATGATACTGCAATGTCATTCTCCAGTAGTCGGATTATGGGTTTGATCCCAGTTCGCGACTCCGACCTCCAGCCACTCCAACCTCCACAACTCCTTCAATACACAAGCAAATTGGTCCATTCGGACTCTATGGACTCCTAACTTATGGGGCTACAACATATCAAAAATTTAGAATTACCCATAAACATTAACATGGCCAAATCTTAAGCCAAAATACAAAGTTCATACTCTGCTCTTCGAGTTCTTGACAAGTTTTACAAAAATCATTACTACGAACTCGTTTTAACTCCTTTTTACTCCATTCCAACTAGGTTAGCTTCGTAACCCATGGAACTACAATACCATATTAACAAATAAAATTAACAAACACGAAATCATAGCTTTACAGTCCTCTAAAATGGTCCTAATGTCCAAAGTCCATGTTTTGTCCATTGTTCTTGCTCCATTAAGCCAATGTAAGGATTTCTTGCATTTTTGTTCCACTTTGATGATATTAATAGCTTACATAACCTTTTAACAATATTTGCAAACAATCATAGCAAACAAAAATAACAAGAATCGTCACAAATCCGACCCACAAGCTTAAGAGCTTAAAACTAAGAAAAACTTGAAAAACTTAACAAGAAATCGAATGGAATGGATTTTGGTTGGTGTTTTACCTCTATAAATCCTTCCTAGAGGTTAAGAAGCTTGTTAGGCTTTGCTTTGAGGGTTTCTTCTTGCTTGGATTTTCTTCTTCCTCCACCCATGTCTTCTTCTTCTTCTTCCTTTCTTTTCCTGCGACTTTTTCCTTCTTTTCCAGCGACTTTCTCCTTCTTTCTTCTTCCTCTTTGCAGCTCTCTCTCCCTCTCTCTCTCTATCTGCTGATGGAATGGTGTTGATGGAATGCAAGAGAGAAATAGAATGGTTTGAATGGGATGGGAGATTGGAGGAGTAATTTTGGGAGAAGTGGGTTGGTTGCTCAATGAGGCTTGCCGGCAACTCCCTCTACTCTCTCATTTGATTGGTCTAAAATGGGAGAGTTGGTTCCCTCTTGTAGTAACATACAAAAATAAATACACAAATACCCAAAATATATCCGAATACTCCCACTTTTGTACCCAATTTACTCAATAACTCTACCCATAATTAAAATGGGTATTACCATAAATATTGGGATGGGTAAAAATAATTATTATGGGATTTGTCCATTTATTCAGAACACCCATATAATACATTTCAGATACGGATAAAATCACTTATCAGCTCAAATAAAATTTTTAACACTTGGAAAAATTATCATTTCGCTTGCACGTATTAATGAAATTTATTAAAATCGAAAAAGACACAAAAATATTATTGCGTGAATAGTGCCTCGGGAAACGTGCCCCATAAATAGTGATTTGGCGACGCTACGCAAAATCAATTATTCACTTAAAAAAAACTATAACACGTAAAATTTCAGCCATTTACATAATCCAGGTTGTCACACAACCTTTAAACATGCAACACAAAAATAATATTAATAAAATATAATATATTCATTAATATTCAAAAATTCGAATTACAAGGCAAATCCAAAATTTCCGGTCGTTACATCCTCCCCCCTTATAAGAATTCTGTCCCAAGAATTACAATCTAGGTACGGAAAAATTAACATGGGTTCACTCAAAAAGATGCGGATAATTCTTCATCATCTTCTCTTCTAGCTCCCACGTGGCTTCTTCAGCTGCGTGGTTCCTCCAAAGTACTTTGACCGAATGGATGACCTTATTTCTTAACGTCTGCTCCTTCCTATCTAATATCTGGACAGGAATCTCTTCATATGACAAGTCTCGCTCAACTTGAATCGGTTCATAGGATATCACATGCTTGTAGTCGGGTTTATATGGCCGCAACACAGAAACGTGGAACACATTGTGAATATGCTCAAGTTCAAGAGGTAAAGCTACCTCGTACGCCACTTCACCTACCCTCTTTAAAACTTCAAAGGGTCCTACGAACCTGGGACTCAATTTCCCCTTCTTTCCAAATCTGATCTTCCCCTTCCAGGGAGATACCTTCAAGAAAACAAAACTACCAACTTCAAAGTCTCGCTTCTGACGATGCAAATCGGCATATTTCTTCTGTCGGTCCTGAGCCACTACCAATCGAGCTCTTATCACTTTGACGACATCCACGGTCTGTTGCACCAATTCAGGTCCCAACAGTCTCCGTTCACCGACTTCGTCCCACCACAGAGGTGTTCGGCACTTCCTTCCGTATAATGCTTCATATGGCGGTATGCCAATACTTGCATGATAACTGTTATTATAGGCAAACTCCACCAATGGTAGGTGGTCATCCCAGCTGCCTTTAAAATCCATCACACATGCTCTAAGCATGTCTTCCAGCGTCCGAATTGTTCGTTCGCTTTGCCCATCCATTTGAGGATGATACGCCGTACTCAACCTCAACTAAGTTCCCAATCTTTCTTGTAAGCTCTTCCAGAAATTCGACGTGAAGGCGGATCTCTGTCAGACACAATGGATACCGGCACCCCATGCCGCAACACAATATCTTTCACATATAACTTTGCTAGTTGCTCCAGATTGTACCTTATCTTGATCGGTAGAAAATGTGCAGATTTAGTTAAACCATCCACGATCACCCAGATCGCGTCGTAACCTTTTTGAGTTGGTGGAAGCCCCGTCACAAAATCCATCATGATATGCTCCCACTTCCACTTTGGAATCTCCAACGGTTGTAGCAGTCCGCCCGGTTTCTGATGTTCTGCTTTTACCCTTTGACATGCTAAACATCACCCAACATATTCCGCGACCTCCCTCTTCATGTTCGGCAACCAGAAATGTTGGCACAAATCCTGATACATCTTGGTACTACCAGGGTGTATCAAATACTTGTAGAATGAGCTTCCTGCAAAATCTCTTCTCTCAACTCCGGAACCATCGGTATCCAGATCCTCCCTTCAAACCTTAGTAATCCCGTGCTATCAGACTTGTACTTTAATTCCTATCCTTCTGAGATTCGCTTCTTCATGGCAATACATTCATCATCCTATTCTTGAGCCTCCTTTATCTTGTCTAATAAAGTCAAACTCGCCTCAACTGCGAATAGTTTCTCGTCTGCATCTGTCGGATACTTAACTTTCTAATTCCAGTTTTTCCATCTCCTTGATCAGTCCCTCTTGAGCTGTCAGCATCATCAACTTATCTCTGTCCTTCCTACTTAGAGCGTCAGCTACTACATTGGCCTTACTGGGATGGTATAGAATATCACAATCGTAGTCCTTGATCAACTCCAGCCATCACCTCTGCCTCATGTTTAGTTCCTTTTGAGTGAAGATATACTTCAGACTTTGTGGTCTGTGTATATCTCACACTTCTCCCCATAAAGATAGTGCCTCCAAATCTTCAGAGCAAATACTACTGCCGCTAGTTCCAGGTCATGAGTCAGATACCCCTTCTCATAGTCCTTCAGTTGTCGTGACGTGTACGCAATGACCTTCCCAAATCCAGGTTCTTAATTCCCACAGATTTAGTGTTCACTATCTCATTCATTCACATCTAACTACCCATAATCAATAACAATTAAATAAATTTAAAGAAACATCTTCCCAAAATAGGTTACATCACCAAACTATTAAACATTCAATTCCCAAGTTATCTTAACCTTAATACATCAAATGCGGAATAAAACATAATTTAAACAAGTCTTTGATACAAATAAATATCAAGTGGATAATAAATCTCTTGCTACTTTGGCATCTTGCCCTTGCCTTTACTCGTGGACGGTTCGTCCTGCTTTTCTGGCTTAGCCGCAATGTTTAGTGTAAGAGTGAGCAAACAATTGCTCACCAGTACGATAACAATAATATTTAAATGAAATGGATTTCAACTGAGGAATAATAATTTTCTGAATCTCAGTCAATAAATGATCAAAGTCTAAAAGCTCGTTAGAATGCTCGATTCAAGGAAAAATAGATTTCAAGATTTAGAAATAATATCTGAGGGTCACAAGACCTCGAACTATGTCCTAGGTTAACAAGTATCTCTACCGTAACCTTTAACAGTCATATAGACTATGGACCAACATCTCGTACTCAGGGGGATCAGCCCTTTGTACAATGTATTGTGCACAAACATTTTAACGATGTCGCATAAGTAATCCCCTATATTAGGGTTGTTCATCTCAGTTTATCGTCTGAATCCGTACCAAAAGGAACTTGGCTTGGAACAAGTATAGAAAATATTCTAAGTCTTTGAAATCGCTCATCAACTAAGGACTAGCTGAATCAATAAGGGTTTGCTAGTTTAATTCATCAATAGAGTTCGTTCAATAGAAACTATACTCGAAATTTGAATAAAAAAACAATGATTGGAATAAATCTTAAGTACGTAACATGATAGTAACCTTGTTTGAGTATCAATAAGCTAAGGTCCATAAGCTTGCTCAATATAAATAAACTTGTTTTGAATAAATTAACAAGTTAAAAGGAAAGAACAACTTGCTCAACGTAAAAGTATTGAATTGAGATAAAGAACTTGCTCAATGATATTAAACTCGCTTTAAATGAAATAACAGGTTTGAGATAGGAAAACTTGCCTCAAGCGTAGATTACAAATTTAAGTAATTCACGATCCTTAAACAACCTAAACATTTAATTGTAAAATGGTAATATAATTAGTCACAAGATTAAAAGCATTCTAAGCTTGCTCTTTTATCATAACATCTCATTTAGCATACCATAGTCAACAAGTACTAGTTAGCAACCATCTTGGAAATTCTTTAGTCATTTAATACATTAATATAAGTTTAATTATGCATCATAACTTCCAAGAAAAGAAAACAAAATAATAGTAATAATAATAAATTTTTTTTTACAGCAGCGATTCTCGCCGGGGAGAGAAAAACTTAACAAAATCGTCGCCGGGGCGACAGAACTGCCGGGGCGATAATCCTAGTTCATTTCTACCGCCGGGGCGGTAGACGCGACTGACACCTTCTACAGGTCGCGAACCAGTGAAAACTTAGGCCAAATTTGGCCAAATTTTCCGAATTCTATCATCCAGTAAACAAATTAAACATACCCAGACATCAAACATGCTAGAAAATAAATACCCAACATGTTTCTAACTAATTTAACCATTATAAAACACATAATCAACCGATTTAAAACCAAAAATCCTCTATTAAAACCAAATATTCATGTTCTAGCTATTTTAATAAAATCAACCACTGTAAACTCATCTTTCAATCATTTAAATCCATTCAAATTACATTCTTTTCATTTTTCATCGTATTAACACAATCAAAAGTTAATTTACCAATTAATAATCTAATTGAACATCAATTATCATATATATATGCCATACATGAAATAAGACTCTGTAAAAACAAAGACTTCATTCTAAATCATGTTTTCATGAATTAACACCTCTAAATTGATTATTAATCAACATATAATCATCTAACACATGATTACTACCAATTACAACAACTATAATCAAATAATTCATATATTCTAGCAATCGAATTCACATACAGTAACTAAAATTATATACAGTAGAATAAAACCAGGAGGAAAAAAGAATTATACCCTCAATTGATGTAAGAAAATTTGATTAAACTTCCTTGCTTGAATTCTTACTCCAATCACCAAGCTTCTCACACAATTTCTCTCTTTTCTCTCAACTCTCAAATTCACAGAGTTCTTTTCTTTCTCTCAAGCTCTGTGTTTCTTCTTCTATGTTTTTCTTTCTTTCTTTTTTAACTGACGTTCTTTTTAAAAATAAAACTGATGAAATAAAAACAAAATAAAAACTGATACTTACTATAATAATAACGTATGATACAATATCTATCAGTTAAAAAAATTCAAAAGCCTCTAAGGCTTGTTTGGCAAACTAATTTAAAAATAACCCATTATTCTAACTAAAGGTCATAAGGCCTTGTTTGGTAAAACACAAATAAAATAACCCATTATTTCCAAACAAAGATCATAGGGCCTTGTTTGGTAAAACTGAATTAAACACTTTCTCATTTATTTTAATAAATCATCATAACATATAGTTTAAAATGTCCCACTTCTAATTTAATTGAACTTATTATTAAATAAATTCAATTAAACCTTACAAACTTAAATAATAAATTTATTTAACCAATAACAATAATACCAAATGAATTACATTATTCAAATAAATCATTTATTCAAATAAATCTTTTCATCATCTAATTTAATTATTAAATTAAATTAGAATAAACATAACAAATCACATTCAAATAACGTTTAACATTAGTAAACTTAACATATACTCATTCCACAAAACTTAATAAATTATTTATTCAGCTCAATAAATTAATAAAAATATTTATATAATGCAATAAATATTTTTATTCAATCACAAAATTGCATTCGTTACAGATTACCTCTTGTAATCGATCCTAGACGTTAAGATGGTTAGCTAGGGCTTGGTTGGGCTCTCCCTCCTTGCTTGGTTCCTCCTTCCTCCTCCCCCTCTCTCTCTCTCTCTAGAACTTCTTCCTTCTTCTCCCTTCTCTTCTTTTTCTTCTTCTTTGTTTTCTCTAACTCTCCATCTTCTGCAGATTTTTGCTCTCTCTCTCTCTCACACTCTAACAACCAACTTGGATGCTAGGAATTAAAGATGGGAAGTGCAGAGCTTGCAAGAAATTGAGAGGGAATGGGGGAACTCAGGAGAGGGAATGGAGCTTCGGGAGAATAAGACTTGGTTAAGCCTTTGAGAAAATTGTTGCACAATTGAAATATTTGAGGCATAGTGTTTAGGAATTGGCTAGCAATTGCCGGCACACTCCCTCCTTTCCTTCATTTTGATTGGCCAAGGCTTGAGGTTGGTCTCCAAATAAATTGACATACTAATATTACACCTGAAATGCTCCCTTTCTATACCCGAAAACTCTCACTTTTGTACCAAAATTGTTCAATAACTCTTCCAAAATTAAAATGGGTACACCCATAAAATATTGGGGCGCGTAAAAATATTTATTATGGGATTTGTCCATTTATTCGGAACACCCATGTAGTACATTTCGGATATGGATAAAATCACGTATCAGCTCAAATAAAATTTTTGATGCTTGAAAAAATTATTCATTCGCATACACATCTTAACGAAATTAATAGAAATCGAAAAAGACGTAAAAATATCCAGGCGTGAATAATGCCTCGGGAAACGTGCCCGTGAATAGTGATTTTGCGATAATACGCGAAATCAATATATTCACTCCTATGGTTCAACAACGCATAAAAATTCATAAATTGACATCATCCAAGTTATAAAATAACCTTAAAACACGTTACATAAAAATAATATTTAATATATTTAATAATATTAAAAAACCCAAATTACAAGGGTATTCACTATTCGCGATCGCTACTCTTCCCGATTAACTCCCCATAATCATATACATCAACGCACATATATCCCACCCATAATTTGGGTTAGCGCCTTTACAACAAATAATTCGTTCAATAATATTATCCTTCAACTATTTATTTAATCGAATAAATAGTACTCTAGCGATATTTCTCGAAACCACCAAATTAGCTTATACGAAAACTTTCATACCTACTAATCATGGCCTACACTTAATCTAGGTTATAATATAACCTTTAAATGCTTAACACATAATATTATTAATAAAAGTCTATTTTACTCAATAATATCCATAAGCTCGAATTACCAAGCTACCCACGACTCACGATGGTTACAATAATTATATATTTCACATTTATATATATACATACTAAGCTCACCAAATAAATCACATAAATATATACATATATATATAACACATATATATTTAAACTCGAATCATAATAAGAATTATTCTATATTAAATTCTTATTATAATTATTCTCGAAAATTCGGGTTGTCACATGCCATATGCAAAAAGTCATTTTAGTCAACAATTAAAAGTAAAAGCATCTATCAAACACATTTGATTTAACTAAAACAACTGCATTTATAACAATACACCACTGTTTTAATACAACCTGACTCAACATATGGCATACTTCTATAAACGCTAAATGACATAGTCTGCCAACCATTAACTATCCCCTAAAGAACAAAATTGGGGAATAATAACCGTCCACCCCTCTATTAAAAATAAAATTGGGGTTCAACTACTATCCCATGCACGCTACAAGCATAGGGATTTACAACATAAGTATGCCCCTATTATAACAAAAGTGGGACCTACTATAAACATAATGCTAAAAATAACACATCACCGCCGGCTACGGCAAAGTGCAACCCTGAGCTCTCGTCGAGCCAGCCTGTCGACCACCCGATGCCTAATCACGCGCCTGCTGCTCCCCTCATCCCTGGGGTACCTCCTCACCCTGTCCCTCAGCCTGCCAATAGAAGTGGTCAATGTGACAACCCAGATTTTTGAGAATAATTATAATAAGAATTTAATATAGAATAATTCTTATTATGATTTAAGTTTAAATACATATGTGTTATATATATTTATGTGATTTATTTGGTGAGCTTAATATGTATATGTATAAATGTGAAATATATACATAGATTCAGAATGAATGAGTTACTAGTTCATAATTGTAACGATCACGAGTCGTGGGTAGCTTGGTAATTCGAGCTTATGAATATTATTGAATAAAATAAACTTTTATTAATAATATTATATGTTAAGCATTAAAAGGTTATATTATGATCCGGATTATCTGTAGACGATGATTAGTAAGTATGAAAGTTTTTGTATAAGCTAATTTGGTGGTTTCGAGAAATATCGCTAGAATGCTATTTATTGAATTAAATAAATAATTGAAGGATAATATTATTGAACGAGTTATTTGTTGTAAAGACGCTAACCCAAAAGATGGGTGAGATATATGTATGTTGATGTATATGATTATGGGGAGTTAATCGGGAAAAGTAGTGATCGCGTATCGGGAATGCCCTTGTAATTTGGGTTTATTAATATTATTAAAAAGGATTAAATATTATTTTTCTGTGACGTGTTTTAAGGTTATTTTATAACCTGGATGGTGTCAATGTATGAATTTTTATGCATTGCAGAACAGAAGGGTGAATAATTGATTTTGCAAAAAATCGCAAAATCACTATTCACGGGGTACGTTTACCGAGACACTATTCACGCCCAAATATTTTTACGTCTTTTTTGATTTCCATTAATTTCGTTAAGACGTGTATGTGAAGAAATAATTTTTCCAAGTGTAAAATATTTTATTTGAGTCCGAACGAGATTTATTTCGTATCCGAAGTGTATAATATGGGTGTTCCGAATAAATGGATAAACCCCATAATAAATATTTTTACTCATCCCAATAATTTATAGGAGTACCCATTTTAATTTTGGATAGAGTTATTTACCAAATTGAGTACAAAAGTGGGAGTATTCGGGTATGGAAAAGACCAATTGGGGTGTATTATTTGTGTTTGTTACTCCAAGAGGGAACCAACTCCCCCATTTTAGACCAATCAAAAGAGAGAGAGGAGAGAGGAGCTGGCAATAATGCCTTGAGCCCTCAACTCCCTTATTTCCTCCCGAACTCCCTCCCTCCCATACCATTCCATTTCATTTTCTTTCTCCAAAGTTGGTACTGCAGATTTTAGAGAGAGAGAGAGAGAGAGAGAAAGTTGCAGGAAATGAATAGAAAGAAGAAGAAGAACAAAGAAAAGAAGAAGGGTTCGGGAGTGAAGAAGAACAAAAGGAAGAGAAAAAGAGGAGGGTACGGGTGATCCCAAGGAGGAAGAAGAACCTTCAAGCAAGCTCTATTGCATCTTCTCTAACTTTCGAACGGATTAACAAGAGGTAAAATCCCAACCTCAAGCTCATTTCCTCCATTTTTGAGTTTTTCAAGCTTTTGTGATAGGTTTCAATTTTCTGGAGATTTTCTATTGTTGTTGTTGGTTGTGAACGGTTTTACATGTTGATTAGAGGTTATAGAAACCATTAATAACATGAAAGTGGAACAAAAACAAAGAAAAATCTGTATCTTTGCTTAAAGAGGATGAACATTGGACAAAAATGGAACTTTGGACCTTCGAACGAATTTTAGAGGATTTAAAACTTAGATTATGTGTTGTTTTAATTTGTTTGATGTTATGGAAGTGTAGTTCCATGGGTTACGAAGCTAACCTAACTGGAACGGATTAAAAAGAAGTTAAAATGAAATTTTGGTGATGATTTTGGTGAAGAACACCAAGAACACCAAGAACACGAAAATAGAGCGTGAGTTGATACTTTGGCCTAAGATTTGGCCATGTTAATGTCAATGGATAGCTCTGAATTTTTTATATGTTGTACCTCTATGTCTTAGGAGTCCATAGAGTCCGAAATGGACCAATTTGAATGTGTATAGAAAGAGTTATGGTGGTTGGAAGCAAGATAGCTCTAGAACTCGAAAAACAGAGCATGAAACCGAGTATGGGCGTACGTACGCCGCGCTTAAGTGATGCTACAGATGCCTTGGGCGTACGTACGCTGGTCATAGGCATGTTTTGGGCGTAGCTACACCGGGCCAAGTTTAGGCCAGAATCAGCTTTAACATCCTTTACAAAAATAAACATAACTGTCTCATACAAATTCGGATTTAGGTGATTCAAGATGATTTGGAAAGAGGAAGAGTAGACCTACAACTTTCGTTCTTTGAGTTTTTCAATTTGAGGTCTGTAGCATGGCCTAAATTGGCCATTTATAGGACTGATGTGTAATTGGGGGCAATCGGAGGGTGTCGGGCATGCGCGTAAGCACATGTAATGCTCCCGACAATGTAAAATGTTGTTCTAAGTTCTAAAACATGAATTTTATGAATTATAATGATACTCATCATTAACTAATGAGTATTAGATAAATCGTATGAGTGTGCTAGGTGTACGCAATTGCGTATTGCTTGGGCGTTCGAATAGGCAAGGTTGGCGTACGGACGCGCAAGCGTCATAACGCCATAACTAGTGCGTATAATCTTGTTTAATATTATGTTTCTAAAAAGAATGAAATATTATTTAGTGTTATAACTCAATGTATGAACATGCTAAGCACATGCAAAAGAGGCGAATTAGGCATGTGACGTGTAAACGTCGGAACGCCGTGTAAAGTGTTAATGAACTTAAATAGTGTTTCGAGTTAAACAAAACGAACATTATAATAGAGTGAGATTATATTAATGTGAACCAATATATGAAGCCTTTTTAGTGTCTAATTGGTGTTTTATTGTTAAATAAATTGTGTAGGATATTTGAAGGACGAGCCATCATAATTTGGCAAAAAACGCTTAAGGCAAGTTCTTTCAGTAACTTGTTGACTTGTTTAAATGTATTGATGTACATGAATTGATTGCTAAATCTTCTGCTGTTATGTGAATTATATGCGAGCATGATTAAAGTGTGCATAATGTGCAACAATGTGACTATATTGTTCTATGTGGAACTTGAATTATTGTAAATATACAATGTGAGATGCATGAGGTATGCTATGAGATGTATGATACATATATATAGATGAATTGCAGAAGATTTATAATGCATGAGTAAGATGCATAGCATGAGAATTATGATGCATGGATAAAATACAAAGTTATGTGTTACATGAAGCATGAAATGTGAAAAATGTTAGTTCTTGCTAAGCCGTCGTGCTCATTCTTGCAAAAATAAAACTTTTGCAGATTTTATGATGCAATGCAATTATCTTGATATCGTGATGATAAGGATTAGAGGCGCATGGAAACAAGAAAGTTTCTAAATATTCCCTTATTGTAATTATTTAGCTGTGATGACGGTGTATGATGTACGTGAATTTGACTATGTAAACCTTGAGTTAAAAATGAAGGTTATCCATTATAGTAGTTAAGACGTGATTATGTTAGTTACTTATTATAGTAAACTACAAGGATGATGACGTTATATAAAGGACATTTTTATAACGAATGTATAGTTGTTGAATAACTTTGTAAATATTCAGGGATTGCATAAAGTCAGAATCTAAACATTGCGTTCACATAGGAGATTTTGTAAATGATCAATGGTACCTATTCAATCTTGATCATAAGTGTATAAGTTAAATGTTACGAAACCTGGGATTGAGAAGAGTTTGAGGTATTAATTATTAATGCTTGTATTGATATGGATCGCTATATACAGCAGGAATAGAATTAAATTGGTAATGATTATTAAATGATGTATTAGTTAAGGTCTTCCTACTTGAGATTAGATAGGAACATGTTGTAATAATCATGTAATTACATTCATATAGTAAGGTCATGTTTTAGTTATGATTTTGAGGCTTGGGATGACAATATTTATATTATATCAATGTAAATATTTTTTTTACTTTCCGCAATGAGTTATTGTTAGAATGATGTATGAGTGGCACAGTGTTGCGCCAAATTCGTGGATAAGGTAACCCGGATTTGGGGGCGTCACTGGTTGGTATCAAAGCTATAGGTTATAAACCTTAGGTAAGAGAACCTTAGGCTATAACCTGAGGGTAGAAAGATGAAAATGATGAGGGATAACTCGGATAGAGTTTGTCCGATGAGGAATAAATTTAGTAAATTCCTAAAGAAAGGAATTAAGTTATAAACAAGAAGATTCAAAGAAGAATCGTGGAGAGTTATGAAAGACAAGAATTTGGAGTTACCTGACTCTAGTAATATAGATGATAAGTATTGATCAATAGACGAGGTCTATAAGACGTAAAGGCATAAAATCATATATTATGATTAGAGATAAGGGTATAGAAGATCGTAGGATGAAACGATCTATCGTAATATAAAATGATTGTAGAGTAAGATCACGATGTGATGGGATTAAGTCATAGAATAACAGATGATCAATTGAATGATTAAAAATTTTAGCTCAAGGCTATAGATAGATGGTACTATGAGATAGTATGAGTAAAACTCGAGAAGAGTTATGGATGATGAAACACGAATTAAATTCTTGTTGAGCAAGGAGTAAGCTAAGATTGGGGGTGATTTCAATTGAGGACTCATGTTAGTGGCTGAGTTGCACAATTTCTTGTATGGGCGGGGAATTCGTGCTTGGTTTGAGAACCACTTAGCTTCCTATATCGGTATAGTGGTTGATTTGAACAATTCCTTGTATGGGCGGGGAATTTGTGCTTGGTGTAACAACCTCTTAGCTTCCTATATTGATTAGTGGCCAAGTTGATCCATTCCTTGTATGGGCAGGGGATTGTGATGGGTTCGACAATCACTTAGCTTCCTATATTGATAATCATTGGAACTTGGTATCGCGCTATCGTTATACGCATGACGAGAAGGTGATTCTTTTCTCATATTTATATTTGATAGTTAGAGAATAATAAGATTAGGTGCGAGTTCTTGAAACTCATACTTATGGTAAGTTCGTGACTCATAATCATATGGTATGTTTTGAGCCCCTCAGCATATGGACAGTCCTTGATTTGTTCTTGGACTACGTATTGCTAGGACAAGTTCTTAAACTCATATTATTGTGGTAAGTTCTTGAACTCATAATGTGTGATAAGTTGATGAACTATATTGGGGTATAGGAAAGTTGTAGAGTGAGAATTATGAATTCTCAAAATGATGAACATAGGTGATGTTAGAAATAGATATAATTACTAAGTAACGATGCAGTGAAGGGAAATTGAAGTTGATGAGGAGAAATGGATATTCCAAATCTTCTAGCTATGCTAGATTTCGAATTTTATTGACATCATGCTGATATTTGCACTTTTGTGTTTTGAAAAATATATTGGATCAATTTTTGAACCAATAAGTTTTAAAAATGATCCTATAATTCATATGTCTATGCCAGTAGTTTCGGCTAGACAAAGATGATTTGAAAATATCAAAATGTATTTCTAAATAGTCATCAATGCATCATGGAACCTGGTGTAGAATGACAGATGATGGAGTCATCAATGCAGATTAACCTAGTGTTGGATGTGATCATAGGATCGTCAACCCACTATAGTATGATGTAGTATGATAAAGTTACAAAATGACGGAATTCTAACACACTGTTGCAACAGTGCAGTATTATGACGTCATAAAAAGATTTTTGTTTTCTGTAAAGTATGAAAAAGTTTGCCAATTGAGTTGGCTAAAATATTTTGATTGATGTCCGAACCGTTGATGTGAGTCTAAGCTATTTGATTCGGCTAGATGAATGTTGAAATGTGATTATAAAATTCGAGAATTCTTTGACAATGTTTTCCAAACTAAATTATTTTGGTGCGGGCTTTTATATCTGCTGAGATGAACAACCCTCAAAGCAGGGGAAACAGTATGTATGTCGGGGGACCGACATGCGCGCGAACAGTATGTAAAAAGGGGTTATGCATGACCTCGGGTACAGTAGGCTAATCACCTATTGTATTAGTATGTTGGGTTATCAGATGAATTTCTGGTGATTCTAGTATGTTGGGTTATCAGATGAATTTCTGGTGATTCTGTGACACCCCCAAATCCGGGTTACCTCAAACCACACAGATTTGGTGCTTACTATCCATACGCAACCACTGTCTACCCATAAACAAAAGGTCTTAAGAAAAGTAAACTGAATAATAAAGAAATATCTCCCATAAGAGGGTTACATAGTTTCTCAAAATAAGTCCAGGTTCTCTAACCTTTATTACATCTCTTAAAATGCGGAAAAGAATAATAATTAGCTAATAAGTCTTGATTACATAACCATAAAAGTAAACCAGTCTTCTTGTGACACCCCCAAATCCGGGTTAGCTTAACCTCGAATCCGGTGCATCACTATGCAACTCATACACATACTATTAACAACTAATTGCGGAATAATAGAAATATTTACATTGATATAACATAAATACTCTCGTCCCAAGTCTCGATACCAATACAAATACCTGACATAACATATTACACAATGACTAATACATAAGTTTGAATACAGGACATAACTTAATACATAATCTCTAAACGAGTCTTAATACATAACATAAATCATAACATAGTAGGACAAAGCTAATCCGTAGCTTTGCCTTTGCCTTTATCCTTTCCCGAGCTCTCGCCTCTAAGGGTAACCACTGAAATGTTTTAAGGAAAGCAAGCTTTGCCCATCAAGTATAGCAATAAAGATAATGCATGATCAAAAGTAAGATTTCTCAAGTTTTAATACAAATCTCTGCTAATACTGATGAGTCACTATGGACTGGATGAATATCAGACGAATTCAAGGATTTCAAATTGTTTTAATTGCAGGAATCACTGAGTGGCCACCATAGCACTTATCTTTTATTAGAATTAACAGTATTACACTATTAACTCCAAAACAACAAATACAGGTACAATAGGTGATCAGCCTAAAATACCCGGCGTTATGCATAAGCCTCAAACGTTCTACTTACGCGTGTGTCGGTTCCCCGACTAAAAATATATTTTTCCCTACTATGAGGGTTGTTCATCTCTGCAAAGAGTCCGCACCAAAACAATTGGTTTGGATAGCTTTCTATAGTCTAGCCGAATCAAATGGCATTGACACTCTTCGTAGACAGTTCATGCATAATGTGAACTTAAAAAGCTTTAACAGTTTATGCCAATAACATATCTTGAACGCTTGTGCAAATATGAAAGATTCGCATAAGTATGGAATTCACACAACAATATACGTATTGCGTAAATATGAACTTTGAACATTAAATAGCATTCGTAAGAATATAATCGAATGAAGTTAATAAGCTCGCCTAGCACGAGGACTAGACAAGGATTAGAAAACTTGCTCAATACACCACATTGGTGTAATTTAGAAAAATGTAGAATATTTGTGCAATATCAATTTAAACAAGAATTAGAAAATCTGCACAATATACATCTTTTGTATAAGATAAGGAACTTGCATTCAATATAGTAAATGAATGGAGTTAGAGAACTTGCCCAACACAAGGCTTAGACAAGGGTTAAAGAAGAACTTGCCTTACATGTTGCTACTATTTGACGTTAATCGCCTTCACAATTATCCTACACATTAAGTACATAGCCACATACCAATTAGACACATAATTGATGCCAAATATAGACTAACACAATACTCTAATGCTATGCAAAAGGTTTTCCTTGGTTCAAAACATTGATTGCCACTACGACTACCCAGACGGGGGTCTCGCTCCCCGGTGAGCGAGCGGCTGCCCCCTGAAAGCCAAACGAAAAATGCAACTAAGTTATTCATTTTATTAAGCAAATCTCATGGGACTAAGTCGTTTCATGCTTGGCTAACTAATTAATAGCATGCTTCATGTATTACTGCTTAAGAGGCTCATATACACTTGCCTCAAGCTTCAGTTCTCAAAAGAAACAACTTGGCGATTCTGCAGCACGGCGCGACAACGCTTCTTTTTGGCCTGGGAGTAGCGCGGCCGCGCTACTCCTTCTATAGCTATTTTCTGGTTTATTTCTTACTCTAACCAACCTCTAGATGCTTGGAGTCATTCTAACATTATACTAACACATCATACATATGTTTTGAGGTATTTACAACATGTTAGGTCTATGCAAACATGCATCAAATTAATAAGATAAAGAAGCACAACTTGTCACTTCTGCAGACCAGCGCGGCCGCGCTGGTTTTAAGCTTGGGAGTGGCACGGCCGCGCCACTCCGGATACAGGGAGTTGCAGGTTCTGCTTCTGCAGAACCTCAACCCAAAATTTTTGGTTTCCTTCTCATTTCCTACTTAGCCAATACACAACAAGTTTATATGACTTTAAACATGCTTTCAATACCCAACTAAGCAATATAACACCATTTCAACAATTAATCATAACTAATTCTCATGATCTTTAGAGAAATCATTCTCTTTGACATTAAATCAAATGGTTGGTGGGCATGACTTACAAACTCACATTGGAGTAGAGTTTAATTAAGTTCTAGTCCAGATTTCAAATGAAATCATTACTCACAACTTCATAACACATTATGGGCATACACAAACAAGCGTTCAACCAACCATAAACTAAATTTTCATCAAACTATAAGAATTGTCCAAATCAGTCCATATATGTCCAACAGTCCATTAATGTCCATTCTTGATTCCTTATGCATAGGCTTTGGTTATCATTCATTGTTCCACTTTCATTGATTATTAAGGAGGCTTTTTAAAGAATTAACAACATTCATACAGTTCATGAACTAACTAAATAATTCCAGCAACATATACTCTCATAGAGCAAGCAATATCAAACTGAAAATTGAAACAACCATGGAAATAAGCTAGGTTCCATAACACTAACCTCTTGAAGCAACTTCTAGGATGAAAAAGAGATTGATACTCAGCTGCTACACCACTCCTTCTTCTTCCACAAACCACCCGTGAACACACTCCTCACTATTTTCTCTCAAATTTCCAGCTTTCTCTTAGCAACAATGAACAAAGGAATGGATGAATGACAAAGGAGGAGTATTTATAGAAGAAATGGCTGAGCTCCTTGGGTGAGTGAAGAAGGAATGGGTTGAGCATGCTTGGTTGATCAGCTCCCAATACATGGGAGGCTGGAATTGAGCTCCCCCATGTACGGGTAACTCCCCCTCTCCTTCTCCCTAATTGTTCTTCATACCTTTTCCTCTCCCAAATGTGGAATTGTTCCTACCCAAATGTTCTTATTCCCTCCCATGCCTCTCTTCCCGTGTTCTTCTTCTTCATTCAATTTGCTGCAGATTTCTATTACCCATTTCCCACATGGGTCATGGGTTAGGTCATGGGTCGGGTCGTGGGTCATGGGTTTGGGCCACCCTTAAGCAATTTGGGGCTTCTAATTAAAATCCCAAATTGACAAGAATAAAATCCAACACTTGGATTATTAATCCTCCACATTCACATCATGAAAATTCGAAATAAACGAAAAAGACATTTTTGGGACGAATATTGCCCACGCGAATAGTAACCCGTGAATAGAATTTTAGCGATATTTCTCCGAAATCATTTATTCATACCACTAAGTAACAACACTTATAAATATTGCAACCACATAATTTAGGTTATTACATAACCTTTAATCACATCACATAGAATAATATTAATAAAAATTCTTTTTATTAAATAATATACATAAGCTTATATTACAAAGCCATGCAAAATTCACGGTCGTTACACTTCTAATAACAGCAAGTCACAGTCATTTGTTCATTTTCCCTTTTCCTTTGCTAGTACACGGCTCACTTGGTATTTCAACTTTAGCTGCAAGGGTGAGAAAAACAAAAGCCCACCAAAATAACAGTGAACACTTTTCAACAATTTAAATTGTACGGTACGACTCTTCTGCTGAATATTAATTAAGAATGGAAACATCTGAAAGCTTGATAGAAAATAAATAGATAAATTTGTTGTAACCTTTAACAATTTGATAAACTATAACTGGACTATCCTTCTCGTACTCAGGGTGATCAGCCCGTTGTACAATGTATTGTGCACAACCATTCAACGCTTTTGCGTAAGTATTCCCCTATACTAGGGTTGTTCTTCTCAGTTTTGTCATCCAAGAATTCAGTTCAGAAAAACAGAATTTTAACCACTTAGATTATGATCAAAGATCAACAACAGTGATATACAATGATATGGATTTTGTATATCCAAGACATTAGAATAACGACTTCAATTAACTTGAGCTTTGAACAATAAGAATCCAAAAACAATCAGAAGTCTATGACATGCAATTATAACTTGCTAGATGAGAAAGTAGGATTTAGAAGCTTGCATAAATTGGAATTGAGATAGGATAAGGACACTTGCGTCAAGTAAATTTAAGATTGAAAACATATTCAATGTGAAAGAGTTGAGAATAGGAAACTTGCCTCGTGCGTAGTTTTCCTAATTACAAACCACGTACAATAAATAACCTACATATTCCGTTTGTATAGCAGCAAAAATGATTAGTTACAATATTCACGTACATTAACACTCCAATCCTCATCTCAATTTCCAATTAATCACTAATTATTAATCCTATTTCAGAAGCTACAAACTTGGCTACAACAATATAACACTTTAAGAATTTTCAAAACTTTTCTTTAAGTAAAGGTATAACAATTTTATATAATCATCATCAAATATTCACTTACAATCCATCTTACATCTTGGTATTCATTTATTATATTATTTTAAGTTTTAATCCTTCATAGAGTGACATAACGCAATTACCAGAAAAGAAAAGAAAAAAAAAACTTTTCTTGCAATGATTCTCGCCGGGGCGAGAATTTACTTAACAATTTTCTCGTCGGGGCGAGCTCTCGCCGGGGCGAGAGTTTGCTTTACCATTTTCTCGCCGAGGCGAGAGTTTCCTATACAATTTTCTCGCCGGGGCGAGAAACTTGACTGCAACCTCCCACAGTTCGCGAACCAGCGAAACACATACCAAATTTTCCAAATTCTATCATCCAACTCTCAAATCAAACACACCCAGACATCAAACACGTTGTAAAACAGCTACCCAACATGTTTCTAACAACTCTAACTATTATAAAACACATAATCAACCAATTAAAGTCCAAAAATTCTCTGTTTATACAAAATATTCATATTTTGGCCATTTCAATAAAATCAATCACTGTGAATTCATCCCTAAACCATTTTAATCCATTTTACTTGCAATTTTTTTGTTTTTCATCATATTAACACAATCAAAAGTCAATTTACCGATTAATATCTGAATTGAACATGAAATTTCATACATACATGTCATACATGAAAGTGAAACTCTGTAAAAACCAACACCTCTATTTTAAAGCATGTTTCCATGGATTGATACCTACAAATTGGTTTATAACATCATACAATCACTACTACATGCTTACTATCAATTACAACCAAATAATTCATACATTTAGCAAATAAATACACATACAGGAAGGTAAAAATCATATACTGTGAAAACTTTCTAACAAAATTTTAAAAGAAATTATACCTTCTATTGCTTTGAAAATTTATCCAATCTTCTTTGCTTGAATTCTTGCTTCCAATTCTTCCAATATTCCACTCTCAATTTCTATCTCAAATTTTCTCTCTTCTTCTCTCTATATATTTTTTTTCTTCTTTGCTTATAAGAATAACTGATAAAACATCACGTTCACCTGTTACAAACCCAGAAGACTTCATCAGTTTAAAAAAACTAAAAGGTCACAAAGCCTTGTTTGGCTAGACCTTAAAGAAAAAACTCATTTTTACCAACCAAGAGCCACAAGGCCTTGTTTGGTTTAACTAAATAAAACTCTTCTTCCATTTATTTTAATAACTCATTATACTATATAGTTTTAATTGTCACACTAACAATTTAATTAAACCCATTATTAAATAAATCCAATTAAATCTTACTAATTCAATTACAACTTTTATTTGATCAATACCATTATGCCAAATAAATTATTTACTCAAATAAATCCATTAATCATCTAATTTAATTATTAAATTAAATCAGAATAAACACATCAAATCACATTCAAATAACACCTAACACAATTACTCTTAACATAAATTATTCCATAATAACCTTATTACTTATTTATTTATTCAATAAATTAATTAACAATAAAATATTTATTAACTCAATAAATAAATATTTTAATTATTTATAAAATTCACAATTGTTACATCCTTCCCTCCTTATAAGGATTCTGTTCTCAGAATCACAACGTTATCGCTACATCATTCCCTCCTTACAAGGATTCTGTCCTCAGAATCGTAGAACTAGGACTAAACAAACAACTCAGGATAATTTTTTATCATTTCAGCTTCTAGTTCCCACGTAGCTTCTTCAGCATTATGGTTCCTCCATAGAACCTTAACAAAAGGTATCACTTTATTCTTGAGAACCTGTTCCTTCCTGTCTACTATCTGAAGTGGAACCTCCTCGTAAGTTAGGTCTTTGTCGAACTGTATAGGTTCATATTTTATCACATGTTTATAATCTGGCTTATAAGGCCTTAAAACAGATATATGGAAAACATTATGGATATGTACCAGCTCTGGAGGTAGAGCTACTTCATAAGCCACCTCACCAATTCGCCGCAGAACTTCAAAAGGTCCAATAAATCTGGGACTAAGCTTACCCTTCTTGCCAAAATGAATTTTTCCTTTCCAAGGTGAAACTTTCAGAAACACGAAGCTTCCCACCTCAAATTCTCTTTTCTGACGATGTTGATCCGCATACTTTTTCTGTCTGTCTTGAGCAGCTAATAAACGCGCTCTTATAACTTTCACGATTTCCGCAGTTTGGTGTACGAGTTCTGGTCCTAGAAGTTGCCTTTCACCAACCTCGTCCCAACATAGTGGAGTTCGACATTTTCGTCCGTACAACGCTTCGTATGGCGGCATGCCAATGCTTGCGTGATAACTGTTGTTGTAAGCAAACTCGACCAATGGTAGGTGGTCATCCCAGTTTCCCTTAAAATCCATGACATAGGCGCGTAACATATCCTCCAAAGTTTGGATCGTTCTTTCGCTCTGGCCATAAGTTTGAGGATGATATGCAGTGCTCATTCTCAACTGAGTTCCCAAGCATTCTTATTAACACTTCCAAAAATTTGACGTAAACCTCGGATCTCGATCAGACACAATAGACACAGGAACACCATGTCGCGAAATAATTTTTTTAATATATAATTTCGCTAACTGGTCCAGGTTGAACCTAATCTTGATTGGCAAGAAATGCGCTAATTTTGTCAGTCTGTCCACGATTACCCAAATTACGTCAAAACCTTTTTGTGTAGTCGGCAAACCTACGACAAAATCCATTGTTATGTATTCCCACTTCCACTCTGGTATTTCTAACCGCTGCAACAAACCACTAGGTCGCTGATGTTCAGCTTTCACTTTCTGGCACGTCAAACATCTGGCAAAACATTCTGTGATATCACACTTCATTCCTGACCACCAATAGTTTTGACGAAGATCTTGATACATTTTTGTACTCCCTGGGTGAACTGAGTAACGTGTATTGTGAGCTTCATCCAAGATCTTCCTTCTAACATTTGTTACCAATGGAACCCAAACTCGATGTTCAAATCTGATTAATTCCTTGGCATCAATACTAAACTTTCCACCGTGTCCCTCAAAGACTTCCTTCCTAATCTTCTCACACTCCGCATCTTGAAGTTGAGCTTCTTTGATTTGATCCAGCAACACCGGACGAACCTCGATCTGAAATATCTTTTCTTTTAATTCATGCTGGCACTTCACCTCCAATTCTAATTTCGCCATCTGTTTAATAAGTTCCTCCTGAGCAGTCAATAACATAAGTTTTTCTCGACCCTTCCTGCTTAATGCATCAGCAACAACATTCGCCTTTCCCGGATGATAGAGAATTTTGCAGTCATAATCTTTAATCAGTTCTAACCATCGTCTCTACCGCATGTTGAGGTCCTTTTGTGTAAAAATGTACTTGAGGCTTTTATGATCCGTGTAGATCTCACATTTCTCACCATAAAGGTAGTGCCTCCAGATCTTCAGAGCAAACACCACCGCTGCCAATTCAAAATCATGCATTGGGTATCCCTTCTCGTAATCTTTCAGTTGTCGTGATGCGTACGCAATAACCTTGCCGTTTTTCATAAGCACACAGCCAAGGCCCTTATGCAACGCGTCACTGTAAACCACAAAATTTCCGGTACTATCTGGCAAAGATAATACAGGCGCCATACTTAACCTCTTCTTTAGTTCCTGAAAACTTTCCTCGCACTTCTCCGTCCAGATAAACTTAACCGCTTTTCTAGTCAAATTTGTCAACGGAGTGGCGATTCTAGAAAAATCCTGTAAAACCGTCGATAATATACGGCCAAACCTAAGAAACTCCTTACTTCAGACGGTGTCTTTGGTTGCTCCCAATCTATTACCGCTTCGACTTTAGCCGGATTAACCGAAATCCCATCTTTATCAATTACATGTCCAAGAAATTGAACACGATCCAACCAAAACTCACATTTTGAAAATTTTGCATAAAGCTTCTCTTTCCGTAATGTCTCTAAAGTTAGTCTCAGATGCTCCACATGGTCTTCTCGTGATTTAGAATACACCAAAATATCGTCGATAAACACCACCACGAACTTATCTAGAAATGGTTTAAAGACCCTATTCATTAAGTCCATAAATGCCACAGGTGCATTCGTTAGACCAAATGACATGACCATAAACTTGTAATGACCGTAACGAGTTCTGAACGCCGTCTTCGGAACATCCTCCTTTCTCACCTTCAGCTGATGGTAACCACTTCTTAAGTCTATCTTTGAAAAATGAGTAGCACCCTTCAACTGATCGAATAGATCGTCAATTCTCGGCAATGGGTATTTATTCTTGATTGTAACCTTATTCAACTCACGATAATCTATGCAAAGGCGCATCGAACAATCTTTCTTCTTGACAAACAATACCGGTGCTCCCCACGGCGAAACACTCGGTTAAATATACTTCTTGTCTAGTAGTTCTTGCAATTGCACCATCAACTCTTTCATCTCCACCGGAGCCATTCGATATGGAGCTTTTGATATAGGCGCAGTCCCGGGCACTAAATCAATAACGAATTCAATCTCTCTATTTGGAGGTAATCCCGGCAAATTATCCGGAAAAACATCCACAAAATCTCTCACCACCGGTATTTCTTCCAATTTTGTACCGGTCTTCCGAGTATCTACTACATGAGCTAAATACCCTACACATCCTTGCTTTAGTAACTTCTTGGCTTGCATAATCGTTAGACAAGTTGTTTACCTCGGTGATTTGCTACCATAAAATACCACCTTAGACAGAGTCTTAAGGTTGACACACTTCATTTGGCAATCAATAATTGCCCCCTAATTATATAACCAATCCATCCCTAGAATAATGTCAAATTCCCCAAGTTTAATCGGAATAAGATCTACTGTCATCATATGACCATGAATATCTATCTCGTAATTTTTGTACACATACCTAATAGGTATCACTTCCCTATTGGCAATCTCTATGTTTAAGGGAAAATCTAACTCTTCTCGGGGTATCTCCAGTTTCTCAGCAAAATCATCAGAAATGAAAGAACAAGTTGCACCTGAATCAAAAAGTACATATGCATTCAAGTTATTTACTGGTAGGATACTTGCCACCACTTCCTTGGATCGAACTGCATCCTGGACCGTCAAATTAAAAGTGCGAGCAGTCGGGCGATTTGCTGTAGCTGGTCCAGAAATAGTTAATGCACTTCCACTATTGCTTCCTTTGCCTCCATTTCCCCCACTAGCTACTTTCCTTGGACAATCACGAGCAAGATGGTCTTTTGACCCGCACGTGAAACATGCACCCTTCTTTGGGGCAGTGTAGTTTGGAGCAATGTGGCCCTCTTGTCCACAGTTGTAACAAACTCTCTTTCCTTTCAAGCACACACCTGCATGATTCTTACCACAGGTTGCACAAGCTTCAGTTTTCTTCCTCTGGTTACTCTGCTAACTTCCAGTAGAACCACCATCATTCCATTTCTGTTTTTGGTTTCCTCCCCCATTGCTACCACTCGGCCTATTCTCGGTCTCATTCCTTTTCTTTTTCTGTTCCTGGTTATATTTAGTTAACGCGTCACTTCCTCCCTCTACTATTATTGCTTTCTCTAACACCGCCGCAAATGTGTTGAGTTGAAACATAGAAACCCTACTATAAAGTCAAGGTTTCAATCCCTGCTCGAATCGTCTAGGCTTTCTCTCATCCGTGTTAACTTGGTATGGTGCAAACCTCGCTAGTTCATTGAACCTTGCCGCGTATTCTGGCACTGTCATTGTTCCTTGCTTAAGTTCGAGAAACTGAACCTCCATCTGGTTTTGAGCACTAGCCGAAAAATACATTTCGAAGAACATCTCTTTAAACCGATCCCACGGTATAACACCTTCTCCTGCTCTCGTCTTGTTGGCTTGCCACCAGTAACTGGCTTCCGACTTTAACATGAAAGTCGCAAAGGCAGTCTTCTGATCATTCCCAACCCTAGCAACTTCAAAAACTTTTTCCATTTCCATTACCCAAGTTTAGGCTTCTATCAGATCCATTGTTCCTTTAAACTCAGGGGGACCAACGGCCTTAAAATCCTTAAAGGTCGTAGCTTGAGCTTGTGGTTGATTTGCAAAAGCTCCAGTCAAAAGGTTCACTAGTTGCTGAACTGGGTTAGCATTGGGTGGATTATTGTTATTGTTATTAGTAGACCCCTCTGGGGGTGGTTGCTGACGGGGTCGTCCAACTCTTCTTGGCGGCATAATTCTGTTAAAGACAACGCTTTTTAGACAATTGCTAAAAAAAAAAAAAATTTTAAGTACTTATAACTTAATTAAAATATACTTAAATATTCAAAAGTAGAAACTTAACACAACATTTTTCAAAAACTTCCTTATTCATTCATTCTCAAACTTAAAAGATAGCGTTTTACTATTTACATCATCATCTAAGAAGACAACTTCGGCATTTCACCACTAACATCTTATCCCATTGTTTATATAAACTGGGATTTACATTCAAAATACTTGTTATATTATTTCTCTAATAACTCAGGAAGACAACCCTCGGCGCACAGCCTCCTCACGCTCTTGCTCCATGATGCGAACCATAGTTCAGCGATCCACAAACCTCGGATGATCCTCTAATTGTGTTGGGTAATGGCGAACCCGATCTTGAGCCCTATCTATCGTCGTGTGGTAAATGTACTCCATGTCATCGATCTTGAGCTTCTTCGCATGAATCTCTCCTTCAACACGATCCAATCGTTGAGAAACCCTAATGTGTGCGTTTTCAACCCTATTACGCATAGCAGTTTCCTCCTTCAAAGTTTCTTTTAACTCCTCCATCGCAATCTTCAATTGGCCGATCTCAGACTTTAATTCATCATTCTCAGTTTTTAGTTCACCATTTTCAGCCTTTACCACCTCATTCTCTGACTTCACCTTTTCATTTTCATCTAACAGTTGCTCCTGTTGTCCCTCTGCGTGAACTAATTTCCATTCTACATCACCCAACCATACTTTTAAATCATAGATCTCTCCATCCTTCTCCTCGATGGTAATTCGGCGTGTCTCTGACACTTCCTCCAAAACTCGGAGTTGCTCCCGAAGTTCAACATTTTCATCATATAACTGCTCATACATCAGCTCCTCGGGATCCTCCTCCTCTTCCTCCTGAACAGTGTCTAGCCTCTACCCAGGTGCTTCCACAGTCACCAACCGTTCGCTGACAACATGAACATCTCTGGCATCCTCATCTCCAGGCTCTGGGATATCCTCCCTCAGCACTGGGATCTGCTCAACTAGAATCTGACTAGTCTGCACAACCTCCGACATCCTGACAATAAAATATTTTAATTATTTCAGCGATACTACTCGCGAGCACATTGGTTATTAAACACATAAGCACATAGAGTGTTTTATTATCTTTAATGAATTCCTTAATTCATCCCTTAATACTCGATAGGAGTTTAGCACCACTATTTTTGCGACTTCCTAAAAGGTTAATTCCTAAGGTTTTTCCCCACCTAAGGTTCTTAAACCTACGTCTCTGATACCAACCTGTGACACCCCCAAATCCGGGTTACCTTAAACCACACATATTTGGTGCTCACTATCCATACGCAACCACTGTCTACCCATAAACAAAAGGTTTTAAGAAAAGTAAACTGAATAATAAAGAAATATCTCCCATAAGAGGGTTACATAGTTTCTCAAAATAAGTCCCAGGTTCTCTAACCTTTATTACATCTCTTAAAATGCAGAAAAGAATAATAATTAGCTAATAAGTCTTGATTACATAACCATAAAAGTAAACCAGTCTTCTAATAACAACAAGTCGCAGTCATTTGTTCATTTTCCCTTTTCCTTTGCTAGTAGACGGATCACTTGGTATTTCAACTTTAGCTGCAAGGGTTTAGTATGCAAAGGTGAGCAAAACAAAAGCCCACCAAAATAACAATAAACACTTTTCAACAATTTAAATTGTACGGTACGACTCTTCTGCTGAATATTAATTAAGAATGGAAACATCTGAAAGCTTGATAGAAAATAAATAGAACATCAAGATATCTCGAGAGTAATATACTGAGCGTCACAAGACCACGAACCATGTCCTAGGTTAACAGATAAATTTGTTGTAACCTTTAACAATTTGATAAACTATAACTGGACTATCCTTCTCGTACTCAGGGTGATCAGCCCGTTGTACAATGTATTGTGCACAACCATTCAACGCTTTTGCGTAAGTATTCCCCTATACTAGGGTTGTTCTTCTCAGTTTTGTCATCCAAGAATTCAGTTCAGAAAAATAGAATTTTAACCACTTAGATTATGATCAAAGATCAACAACAGTGATATACAATGATATGGATTTTGTATATCCAAGACATTAGAATAACGACTTCAATTAAATTGAGCTTTGAACAATAAGAATCCAAAAACAATCAGAAGTCTATGACATGCAATTATAACTTGCTAGATGAGAAAGTAGGATTTAGAAGCTTGCATAAATTGGAATTGAGATAGGATAAGGACACTTGCGTCAAGTAAATTTAAGATTGAAAACATATTCAATGTGAAAGAGTTGAGAATAGGAAACTTGCCTCGTGCGTAGTTTTCCTAATTACAAACCACGTACAATAAATAACCTACATATTCCATTTGTATAGCAGCAAAAATGATTAGTTACAATATTCACGTACATTAACACTCCAATCCTCATCTCAATTTCCAATTAATCACTAATTATTAATCCTATTTCAGAGCTACAAACTTGGCTACAACAATATAACACTTTAAGAATTTTCAAAACTTTTCTTTAAGTTAAGGTATAACAATTTTATATAATCATTATCAAATATTCACTTACAATCCATCTTACATCTTGGTATTCATTTATTATATTATTTTAAGTTTTAATCCTTCATAGAGTGACATAACGCAATTACCAGAAAAGAAAAGAAAAAAAAAACTTTTCCAGCAATGATTCTCGCCGGGGCGAGAATTTACTTAACAATTTTCTCGTCGGGGCGAGAGTTTGCTTTACAATTTTCTCGTCGAGGCGAGAGTTTCCTATACAATTTTCTCGCCGGGGCGAGAAACTTGACTGCAACCTCCCACAGTTCGCGAACCAGCGAAACACAGACCAAATTTTCCAAATTCTATCATCTAACTCTCAAATCAAACACACCCAGACATCAAACACGTTGTAAAACAGCTACCCAACATGTTTCTAACAACTCTAACTATTATAAAACACATAATCAACCAATTAAAGTCCAAAAATTCTCTGTTTATACAAAATATTCATATTTTGGCCATTTCAATAAAATCAATCACTGTGAATTCATCCCTAAACCATTTTAATCCATTCTACTTGCATTCTTTTTGTTTTTCATCATATTAACACAATCAAAAGTCAATTTACCAATTAATATCCGAATTGAACATGAAATTTCATACATACATGCCATACATGAAAGTGAAACTCTGTAAAAACCAACACCTCTATTTTAAAGCATGTTTCCATGGATTGATACCTACAAATTGGTTTATAACATCATACAATCACTACTACATGCTTACTATCAATTACAACCAAATAATTCATACATTTAGCAAATAAATACACATACAGGAAGGCAAAAATCATATACTGTGAAAACTTTCTAACAAAATTTTAAAAGAAATTATACCTTCTATTGCTTTGAAAATTTATCCAATCTTCTTTGCTTGAATTCTTGCTTCCAATTCTTCCAATATTCCACTCTCAATTTCTCTCTCAAATTTTCTCTCTTCTTCTCTTTATATATATTTTTTTCTTCTTTGGCTTATAAAAATAACTGATAAAACATCATATTCACCAGTTACAAACCCAGAAGACTTCATCAGTTTAAAAAAACTAAAAGATCACAAAGCCTTGTTTGGCTAGACCTTAAAGAAAAAAACTCATTTTTACCAACCAAGAGCCACAAGGCCTTGTTTGGTTTAACTAAATAAAACTCTTCTTCCATTTATTTTAATAACTCATTATACTATATAGTTTTAATTGTCACACTAACAATTTAATTAAACCCATTATTAAATAAATCCAATTAAATCTTACTAATTCAATTACAACTTTTATTTGATCAATACCATTATGCCAAATAAATTATTTACTCAAATAAATCCATTAATCATCTAATTTAATTATTAAATTAAATCAGAATAAACACATCAAATCACATTCAAATAACACCTAACACAATTACTCTTAACATAAATTATTCCATAATAACCTTATTACTTATTTATGTATTCAATAAATAAATTAACAATAAAATATTTATTAACTCTATAAATAAATATTTTAATTATTTACAAAATTCACAATTGTTACAGATTCTAGTATGTGTTCTTGGTCCTTAATGACCACTCAGCATCCAATATTGGTAATTCATGTAAGAGGTAAGTGTCATGGTGGCCACTAAATAATTCATACCGCTTTACAATTATCGGACAATTGTTGAAGACTCGTGAAAGATATTCCATTATTCTAAAAACTGAATGTGAAAAGGGTAATTTTTCCTAGAAAGAAGTAGTTGTAAAATGCGACGATTCTAAATGAATCCTTGAAAAAGGAAAGCGTAAAGCTTTGTTGAAAGTCTATATGAATGAATGATATGAGCATGATAGTAATTATGGAATTATTATTTCCTAGAAGAAGCGGATAAAATTCTAAGAACAAGAAGTGAAATTCTAAGAGAGAATGATGAGTAGAATGAGCAAATAGGATTCAGCTGTAATTTCGAGGATGAAATTCTTAGAAGAAGGGGTGAATGTAATATCCTGAATGTTTATGAGTTAGTAAATCATGATATTAAATTGTTATGATGATTGTGGCATACAAGGATCCTTAGAAAAGGAAATTGATGAGTTAAAGAAAGGATAATACTCAGTATATAATTGAGTTGGTAAAGGTTATAGAATAAAACCTACAAGAATTTGTTGAGGAAAGTGACTTAAATAGGTAATATGAAAACCTATGTTATAGTAATACGTTGAAATTATTCAACGATAGAATTTTGGAAGAAATTAGACGAAAACTGAGTAAGAGGTTTGATATTTCTGATTCCGAGGACGAAATCCTTATAAGGAGGGAAGGATGTGACAACCCAGATTTTCGAGAATAATTATAATAAGAATTTAATATAGAATAATTCTTATTATGATTCAAGTTTGAATATATATATATATATATGTGTGTGTGTGTGTGTGTGTGTGTGTGTTATATATAATTATGTGATTTATTTGGTGAGCTTAATATGTATATGTATAAATGTGAAATATATACATAGATTCAAAATGAATGAGTTACTAGTTCATAATTGTAACGATCACGAGTCGTGGATAGCTTGGTAATTCGAGCTTATGAATATTATTGAATAAAATAGACTTTTATTAATAATATTATGTGTTAAGCGTTTAAAGGTTATATTATGATCCGGATTATCTGTAGACGATGATTAGTAAGTATGAAAGTTTTTATATAAGCTAATTTGGTGGTTTTGAGAAATATCGCTAGAATGCTATTTATTAGATTAAATAAATAGTTGAAGGATAATATTATTGAACGAGTTATTTGTTGTAAAGACGCTAACCCAAAAGATGGGTGAGATATATGTATGTTGATGTATATGATTATGAGAAGTTAATTGGGAAGAGTAGCGATCGTGTATCGGGAATACCCTTGTAATTTGGATTTATTAATATTATTAAAAAGGATTAAATATTATTTTTATGTGACGTGTTTTAAGGTTATTTTATAACCTGGATGGTGTCAATGTATGAATTTTTATGCGTTGTAGAACAGAAGGGTGAATAATTGATTTTGCGAAAAATCGCAAAATCACTATTCACGGGACACGTTTACCGAGGCACTATTCACACCCAAATATTTTTACGTTTTTTTCGATTTCCATTAATTTCGTTAAGACGTGTATACGAAGAAATAATTTTTTCAAGTGTCAAAAATTTTATTTGAGCCCGAACGAAATTTAATTCATATCCGAAGTGTATAATATGGGTGTTCCGAATAAGTGGACAAACCCCATAATAAATATTTTTACTCATCTCAATAATTTATGAGAGTACCCATTTTAATTTTGGATTGAGTTATTTACCAAATTGGGTACAAAAGTGGGAGTATTCGGGTATGGAAAAGACCAATTGGGGTGTATTATTTGTGTTTGTTACTCCAAGAGGGAACCAACTCCCCTATTTTTGACCAATCAAAAGAGAGAGAGGAGAGAGGAGCCGACAATAATGCCTTGAGCCCTCAAATCCCTCATTTCCTCCCGAACTCCCTCCCTCCCATACCATTCCATTTCATTTTCTTTCTCTAAAGTTGGTGCTGTAGATTTTAGAGAGAGAGAGAGAGAGAGAGATAAAGTTGTAGGAAATGAATAGAAAGAAGAAGAACAAAGAAAAGAAGAAGGGTTCGGGAGAGAAGAAGAACAAAAAGAAGAGAAGAAGATGAATGTATAGGCGAGCCCAAGGAGGAAGAAGAACCTTCAAGCAAGCTCTATTGCATCTTCTCTAACTTTCGAACGGATTAACAAGAGGTAAAATCCCAACCTCAAGCTCATTTCCTCTATTTTTGAGTTTTTCAAGCTTTTGTGATGGGTTTCAATTTTCTGGAGATTGTATATTGTTGTTGTTGGTTGTGAACGGTTTTACATGTTGATTAGAGGTTATAGAAACCATTAATAACATGAAAGTGGAACAAAAACAAAGAAAAATCTGTACCTTTGCTTAAAGAGGATGAACATTGGACAAAAATGGAACTTTGGACCTTCGAACGAATTTTAGAGGATTTGGAACTTAGATTCCGTGTTGTTTTAA
Organism: Aralia elata; assembly: GCA_034770075.1. Classification (NCBI taxonomy): domain Eukaryota; kingdom Viridiplantae; phylum Streptophyta; class Magnoliopsida; order Apiales; family Araliaceae; genus Aralia; species Aralia elata. The sequence goes on from CM068383.1 coordinate 42,707,913, forward strand.
TTTGTTTGATGTTATAGAAGTGTAGTTCCATGAGTTATGAAGCTAACCCAACTGGAACGGATTAAAAAGAAGTTAAAATGAAATTTTGGTGATGATTTTGGTGAAGAACACCAAGAACACCAAGAACACAAAAACAGAGCGTGAGTTGATACTTTGGCCTAAGATTTGGCCATGTTAATGTCAATGGATAGCTCTGAATTTTTTATATGTTGTACCTCTATGTCTTAGGAGTCCATAGAGTTCAAAATGGACCAATTTAAATGTGTATAGGAGTTATGGTGGTTGGAAGCAAGATAACTCTAGAACTCAAAAAACAGAGCATAATACCATGTATGGGCGTACATACGCCGCCCTTACGCTGATGCTACAGATACCTTGGGCGTACATACGTCGGTCATAGGCATGTTTTGGGCGTAGCTACGCCGGGCCAAGTTTAGGCCAGAATCAGCTTTGACATCCTTTACTAAAATAGACATAACTTTCTCATACGAACTCGGATTTAGGTGATTCAAGATTATTCGGAAATAGGAAGAGTAGACCTACAACTTTAGTTCTTTGATTTTTTCAATTTGAGGTCTGTAGCATGGCCTAAATTGACCATTTATAGGACTGATGTGTAATTGGGGGCAATCGGAGGGTGTCGGGCATGCGCGTAAGCACATGTAATGCTCCCGATAATGTAAAATGTTGTTCTAAGTTATAAAACATGAATTTTATGAATTATAATTCTACTCATCATTAACCAATGAGTATTAGATAAATCGTATGGGCGTGCTAGGCGTACGCAATTGCGTGTTGCTTGAGCGTTCGAATAGGCAAGGTTGGCGTACAGACGCGCAAGCGTCATAACGCCATAACTAGTGCATATAATCTTGTTTAATATTATGTTTCTAAAAAAAATGAAATATTATATAGTGTTATAACCCAATGTATGAACATGCTAAGCACATACAAAAGAGGCGAATTAGGTATGTGACGTGTAAACGTCGGAACGCCGTATAAAGTGTTAATGAACTTAAATAGTGTTTCAAGTTAAACAAAATGAACATTATAATGGAGTGAGATTATATTAACGTGAACCAATATATGAAGCCTTTTTAGTGTCTAATTGGTGTTTTATTGTTAAATAAATTGTGTAGGATATTTGAAGGACGAGCCATCATAATTTGGCAAGAAACGCTTAAGGCAAGTTCTTTCAGTAACTTGTTAACTTGTTTAAATGTATTGATGTACATGAATTGATTGCTGAATCTTCTGCTGTTATGTGAATTATATGCGAGCATGATTAAAGTGTGCATAATGTGCAACAATGTGACTATATTGTTCTATATGAAACTTGAATTATTGTAAATATACATTGTGAGATGCATGAGGTATGCTATGAGATGTATGATACATATATATAGATGAATTGCATAAGATTTATAATGCATGAGTAAGATGCATAGCATGAGAATCATGATGCATGGATAAAATGCAAACTTATGTGTTACGTGAAGCATGAAATGTGAAAAATGTTAGTTCTTGCTGAGCCGTCGTGCTCATTCTTGCAAAAATAAAAATTTTGCAGATTTTACGATGCAATGCAATTATCTTGATTCGTGATAATAAGGATTAGAGGCGCATGGAAACAAGAAGGTTGTTAAATATTCCTTTATTGTAATTATTTAGCTGTGATGATGGTGTATAATGTACGTGAATTTGACTATGTAAACCTTGAGTTAAAAATGAAGGTTATCCATTATAGTAGTTAAGACGTGATTATGTTAGTTACTTGTTATAGTAAACTACAAGGATGATGACGTTGTATAAAGGACATTTTTATAACGAATGTATAGTTGTTGAATAACTTTGTAAATATTCAGGGATTGAATAAAGTCAGAATCTAAACATTGCGTTCACATAGGAGATTTTGTAAATGATCAATCGTACTTATTCAATCTGGATCATAAGTGTATAAGTTAAATGTTACGAAACCTGGGATTGAGAAGAGTTTAAGGTATTAATTATTAATGCTTATATTGATATGGATCGCTATATACAGCAAGAATAGAATTAAATTGGTAATGATTATTAAATGATGTATTAGTTAAGGTCTTCCTACCTGAGATTAGATAGGAACATGGTGTAATAATCATGTAATTACATTCATGTAGTAAGATCATGTTTTAGTTATAGTTTCGAGGCTTGGGACGACAATATTTATATTATATCAATGTAAATATTTTTTTTACTTTCCATAATGAGTTATTGTTAGAATGATGTATGAGTGGCACAGTGATGCGCCGAATTCGTGGATAAGGTAACCCAAATTTGGGGGCATCACAGTCAAGCCTAAACGGAGGGAATCAATCTCTGCAGGCAGGGCTGCCAACTGCTCTATAGCCTCATCTCGCTCCAGACGAGTAGTCTCCAGCTGATCCTCTACCCGCTCTATCTGTCCTACTAGCACCACATTCCTCTCTAAGAGGTCATAAACCATTACACCAAGCTGAACAGAAGCTCCACGCCGACCGTGAACCTCTGCCTCTAGCTCGACAATCCTCTGGTCCTTTTCCTGTAGCTTCTGGGTCAGCTCAGCCTTTTCCTCCAAAGTCTGATACGCTAATGACATGTACTGCTCCTCTCGATCCTGGTGATCCTTGTTCTGCTCCTTTAAGTGGGATACTCGATTCTCGAGCTCCTCATTCATATTTGTCAGCTCTTCGATGATGTCACTAGCAGTAGTGCCCATGTCATCTGCATACTCAGGTGGCTCATCATCCTCCGTCATTGGATCCTCCTCGGGATCCTCATCCTCTGCCTCATCACTTAACTACCTCAGCACTCCTCCGGTAACTGGCTCCTCCTCAGAACCATACTCGGTCTCAAACTCATCCCTAGTGTCCATCATCTCTGGCTCACTTGGCTGCACCTCCACTAACTGCCCTGCGTCCACATGGATGTCTGTGAACTCCACCTCTCCAGCAAGACTGGACTCTCCTATCTCAGACATCCTACAGCCACATACAAAAACAAATAGACAGCAAGATGTCAATGCCACAATAAAATATATTCATTGATAAAATGAAATGATATTTTATCATGCACAACTCGGCTCGATGGATTTCCACAACCCACCTCCAGACATGATCACCAAATGAATCTCCTCAATCCATTTCCCAGCATACTCTATATGAGTTTAATACTAAGGTTACAACCTAGGTTTCACAATCTTAAAGTTTATAGCCTACAACTTTGATACCAACCTGTGACACCCCCAAATTCAGGTACCAATACCTCGAATCTGGTACTCACGATAAAGTAATAAATCAACTAATGCAGAATAAATAAACATATGTTGTTCATTACAAAAGGTTTACTACGGTCCCAAGGTCTATAACCTTAAATAAATACATCACGAAATACATTAATAATACAAAACGATTCCACGATTACATAACGGAATAGTACAAATAACTAGTCCTTAAGCTTTCCTTTGCCTTTGTCCGCTTTGGAACTCCCCGACTTAACTGCAATAGGTTTATGATATAGCAAGGGTGAGCAACTACTTTGCTCATCAAGTTTAAAATGAATAAAGGAGATATATCATGAATGAATGAGAATAATAATCACATAGTTCAACAATTTAAGAACATTGAAGAAATAGCTGACAATATAATCAAAGTTCAAATGAAATAATGAGTATTGATTATTTACTGCTGAGTGGTCTAATAGACCATGAACTTTTTGGCCAAAGGATCAGTCATTCAACTAACCCTTTTAAACGCCTGGCCCGTCAGTAGTACTTGAGGGGATCAGCCTCTCGTACCCTATGTATATGCATAACATTTAACTCTGACTGCATCGAATAAGCAACACATTAAAATCCCCTAAATAAGGGTTGCTCTCTCAGTCCAAGAATCCATACCAACAATCGGTTTGGATAGCTTTTAAAAATAATAATATGTACGTGTCTAGCCGAAACAAATGGCGTAGACTATTTCCTTAAACTGTTCATGAATGAAAAACTCACGTTTCACAGTCCAACAACAAATCACGAATTCAAATGCACAAGGTGCGAATATCAATAATTACCTTTGATGTGGAGTAATTTACAATAATTAATCTACTAATATAATTTGAAAGTAATAACTGTTAGAGTTTATACCCTAGAGGCCAATTATTTGATGTAATTACTTAACATTTCTTTTGATATTTGATTGAATAAATGAATTATTTTATTATTGTTTCATTTACTGTGTTATATAAATGTTAGCATAATAAAAGTCCTTAGAATAATGATACAAATTATATAGCTTCAAGTATGTGACTTGAACATGAGATTATACAATTATAATTAGTATCATTATTCTTAAATGTCCCTAGTCGAGTATCATTGTTAATGGGACAACAATGATACATTGAGACTAGTATGTGGATTTACTGATGGCCAAATCTCATTGGTCATTAATATATGAGATATTGAGTCAATGCATAGGTACATGTTAGAGAATAATGTACTGGACAGACCCATGAGAATTCTACGTGGAGCATTATGCAAAGTGTCATAAGCAATTCTCATAGTGACAATGATGTAATGGTCCTCCGACCTGAAATCACTATATTACTATACGAGAATTTATGTACTTTGATATCATCAAAGGTCACCTTTAATAGGGTGGACAATATTATTGGGTACATCATGAATCGTGTGAGGATTATGAGTGATCTAGATGGAATTTAACCCTCCTATATATTATGGGTGATATCCATAGGCCTCTTGATTGAGTAAGACTATGAAATGCATGGCCATGCTCAAATAATGATTTGTTTCATATAGTATACTCATTGATCAAGAAAACTCAGATTAAATTATGAAGAGTATGACATATTCCATGGCTCGAGTTTAATCTAGGATGTCAAGGTTAAAAGGATTAAATTACATTGAAACATTGGTCACGAAAAAGGTTGCATCGAATCACCGATCTTATTATTAATTGGGTAGCAGTGATGCATTACTAGATGCCACTCACTGTTTATAATTTTATAATATGATTTTAAAATTATTGCCAATATAATAATAACCTATAGGGTCACAGACTTAGAACGTAATTAAAAGGGAATTAATTTAAATGGTAAGGATTTAAATATGTCAATATGATTGATAGTATTTAAATTACGAATTTAAATTAATAGGATAATTTGTATATATATGTATATTAATTAAGTAAGACTTAATTAAAATAATATATATATATATATATATAAATTCGGATTTTATTTTTCTAATAGGATTAGGGTTTTGTTTAATTACTTTTTGGACACTATATATATTTGATATATCAGCAGTCTGAGGTACGTGAGATAAAATAAAAACAAAATCCTAGTCGTTTTAGAAAAGAGAGTTGAGAGAAAAACTTCAGTAAAAATCCAGATCTTGGCAGCTAGTACCGAAATCTCTTTGCTGCGATCGTTTGACGGTTCGCGGGGCGTTCATGTGGATACCGTAGAGACGCAGTTCCGTTAGATTGCGTTGCAGATTCGAAGCCGTTCCAGAATTTCATCGTTTCATTCAAGCTCGGATAATCGGTAAAAAAAATCTTAACCTTTGAATTAATTTGTTTTTGCATGGATCCTGTTTTAGGGTTTCGGAATATCGTTTTAAAATTTTTAAATTTCGCTGCGTTTATGTGTTGAAATCTTAACAATAACTCCATTTGAGTAATGAAACTTGCAACAATATACAACATTTGTATAACATAGGAAACTTGCTCAAATAAAAATAGTTCAGTAAGGAACTTGCAATAATATAAAATAATTGCTCAATCAATTAATAACCCACACAATAAATAAAAGTTGTACGGTTGAGAAAACCTGCCCAATATTAAATTAAGTTAGGGTAAAGAAACTTACCTGATACGCTGCCACAATATTACAACACACGCTCCTTAATATCCTACACATATAAATACATATTTATATAACAATTAGTCACATAAAGACTAGGTTTAAAACAGACATAGCATCATTAAAACACATTGATTGCTACTACGACTACCAGGTTACTTAATTTATGCCTTAATACGACACCAATTTGGTTGACACTTAATATACAATTAAGCAATTAAGGTTAAGGTTTAACAAGGTATAAATAACTAACTTGTTCAATCATTTAGTACAAAAATATAAGTTTAATCTTGTTGGAAAAATTCACTGGGTCCGACCCGACCCGGTCCAGACACGGAGCTGACGCTGCAGCGTGAGGCTCATTACTAGAGCTCACGTTGCGGTGTGAGTCCCGTGTTCTGCCTCTGCTGTTTGGCGTCGCTGCAGCGTGAAGCTTAGTATTAGAAGCCACGCTGCAGCGTGAGCTCCGTTTCCCGTCTTCTGCCACGTGGCGCTGCGACGCTAAGCTTAGTGCTTGGAAGCGTCGCTGCGACGTGAGCTCCGTTCATTTCCCAATCTTGCCCCTCGTTGCGGCGTCAGATGCAAGGCTTATGAATGACGCTGCAGCGTCATTCTCCAGTAGCCGGATTATGGGTTTGATCCCAGTTCGCGACTCCAACCTCCAGCCACTCCAACCTCCATAACACCTTCAATACACAAGCAAATTGGTCCATTCCGGACTCTATGGACTCCTGACTTATGGAGTTACAACATATCAAAAATTTAGAATTACCCATAAACATTAACATGGCCAAATCTTAAGCCAAAGTACAAAGTTCATACTCTGTTCTTCGAGTTCTTGACAAGTTTTACAAAAATCATTACTACGAACTCGTTTTAACTCCTTTTTACTCCATTCCAACTAGGTTAGCTTCGTAACCCATGGAACTACAATACCATATCAACAAATAAAATTAACAAATACGAAATCATAGCTTTACAGTCCTCTAAAATGGTCCGAATGTTCAAAGTCCATGTTTTATCTATTGTTCTTGCTCCATTAAGCCAAGGTAAGGATTTCTTGCGTTTTTTTTTCATTTTGATGATATTAATAGCTTACATAACCTTTTAACAACATTTACAAACAATCATAGCAAACAAAAACAACAAGAATCGTCACAAATCCGACCCACAAGCTTAAGAGCTCAAAACTAAGAAAAACTTGAAAAACTGGAATAGATTTTGGTTGGTGTTTTACCTCTGTAAATCCTTCCTAGAGGTTAAGAAGCTTGCTAGGCTTTGCTTTGAGGGTTTATTCTTGCTTGGATTTTCTTCTTCCTCCACCCGTGCCTTCTTCTTCTTACTCCTTTCTTTTTCGGCGACTTTCTCCTTCTTTCTTGTTCCTCTTTGCAGCTCTCTCCCTCTCTCTCTCTATCTGCTGATGGAATGGTGCTGATGGAATGCAAGAGATAAATGGAATGGTTTGAATGGGATGGGAGTTTGGAGGAGTAATTTTGGGAGAACTGGGTTGGTTGCTCAATGAGGCTTGCCGGTAACTCCCTCTACTCTCTCATTTGATTGGTCTAAAATGGGGGAGTTGGTTCCCTCTTGTAGTAACATACAAAAATAAATACACAAATACCCAAAAATATATCCGAATACTCTCACTTTTGTACCCAATTTGCTCAATAACTCTACCCATAATTAAAATGGGTATTACCATAAATATTGGGATGGGTAAAAATAATTATTATGGGATTTGTCCATTTATTCAGAATACCCATATAATACATTTCGGATACGGATAAAATCACGTATCAACTCAAATAAAATTTTCGACGCTTGGAAAAATTATCATTTCGCTCGCACGTATTAATGAAATTTATTAAAATCGAAAAAGACACAAAAATATTATTGCGTGAATAGTGTCTCGGGAAACGTGCCCCGTGAATAGTGATTTAGCGACGCTACGCGAAATTAATTATTCACTTAAACAAAACTATAACACGTAAAATTTCATGCATTCACATAATCCAGGTTGTCACACAACCTTTAAACATGCAACACAAAAATAATATTAATAAAATATAATATATTCATTAATATTTAAAAATTCGAATTACAAGGCAAATCCAAAATTCCTGGTCGTTACATCGGGTCTGGGCACTAATAGTCTGAGGCCTCCACCAGACGGTAAAATCCTCTAAACTGCTGGACCGTCCGACAGCAGGAATCCATTCACGCCATCAAGGGGAATCTCTAAAATCTGTACATCGACAGGCCACGATCTCCGAGGACGAGGATGGAAGGGGATGTGGGTCTCCCCTAAAATGCACCAGAATGCCCGCTCCCCGAGGTAAAGCTCCCAGCCTCCAAGTGTCAACAGGGGAATGCGACGAGTGGATAATGCAAACTCTTGTCCGGTCGGGAAACCACCCTCAAAACCCACAAAAAGATGCCCAGCTGTATACGGAACCCAGACCACGTCGGTAGCAGTAATCAGCTCAAGCTAGAGTCGATAATGGGCAAAGCTGTCAGAAATAGGGACCTCCTCCAAAGTGGTGTGATGCCATCGATGACCCCGGGGATAAGTATCCAAACCCAAAGTAGGAACCGGACAAAGGCATGGGAAAAGAACAACAGTAACTACGTCAATCAAGATGACAAAAGCAAACTGAACTATGAAAAACGAAGAATTGAAAAGAGGTTTACCAAGAGTAAAGGGAAGAAGTCAAGCCAAGCATCGGTCTGTCCCTCTGAGTGGAGACGTATACCCTGGAGAAAGTATGCAAATGTGAACGAGCACCAATCATACTCCCTAATACGATCCATGTCTCGGATGGCGCCAACTATGCTAAACTAAATAGTAACAGAGTTGTTCGCCAAGAAACAACCCCTCATAATGATCAAAAAGAGTCGACGAAGAAGCTGGTCACGCTCGACAGGATTCGCAGGGAATGGCTCCGACAAAGCTCCTCTCATAGCATCGATTTCCAGAGCTCTAGAACGAATGTTGCAGGTCTTAAAGACCCTGTCGTGAGGAGAGAATCCCAGTAGTGTACGGACAACGGTGGGAGAGATACCAGCCTCCAAAGTAACCCGCTGGCCAATAAACTCAATGCCCTTAATATAGCGCCAATCCAAAGGTTTCATCACCACCTCGCAGTCCAGGAAATGAAGAGACTGGCTCTGGTGGAACCATCTCTCGGACAGAGCACGAAGATAACCCTAGGGGCAGCGTCGGAGGGCTATAGTGAAGAAATGCTTGAAACCCCAGGAATCTACTCGTGCCTGGTAATTGGCATGAAGGGAACGGTAACGGGAGTAGACACTAAACAGTTGCCTCGAGGATGTGTAAACTCTGGGACCTACAATACCGAGAATAAATATAACTATGATAGGAGACCAAAGTGATTCAAGAATTTCATAAATATACCTTATTAGCGCACAAGTACGCTGACGGATGACGACTCAAATCGAGCCTTAAAAGATCTGGAATGGCCACTCGTACGCTAGGAAATGAATGACCGCGAGCGGGCAGAACAGCTGCATCAGTATCAGGAAGATCCTCATCCCTAGTAGCATCATCGGCTCGATCTACCCCAATTGGATGAATGCAGCCCTCCGCCAGACGCCAGGGCTGTCTAGTAACGTGAGGAGATGGAGCAGCAGCTGTCCTACGACGACAAACCCCTGAGGATGTCTGGTGGGATGAAGAACTACTCGGCATGTCTGGGTCCATGGCTAAAAAAGATCAACCATCTCAACATAAGGTACGCCCCGTCTGATCCTATATCAATGTCAAATGCACGAACATATTTGGACACAGCATCATGCATGTTCTGCACGAGCATGAGGGGGAAGCCTACGTCTTTATTCCTAGGTGCCTAATCTCAGACAGTCATCTGGCCTATAAAAAATTTTTGGTAGAATCTCCCCATCTGGCCCATAAAAAAATTTCGGCAGAATCTCCCCTAAAACATGGACTATCCGCAAGCGCATTGGCATTCGTATATGACCATTTATAGGTCCCCAAGGGACAACACAAGAAATAGGAATAATATATGATTTTTCATATTTTAAAATTCTAATATAAATCAAACGACGGTAAATAATAGCGGTAAAAATATGTCAAAAAAAGGGAAACTTGCATAAGAAGCCAATTCTCACATTAAAACAAATAATTTTTACCAAAAATGTGCACTAAAAAATGCCCTCAGGTCATGAAAATTTTTACATCTACGTGTCCAGCATATTAAAATACATGCATGCATCGAAACGGAATATTTTTATCAAGTCATTAGAGCATATATTTTTGACATATTGTGTTCTAACTGACTAGTATCCATAACACAATGAAATGGAATCAAAAACACGTAAAAGTTATGTGAATACGTTACCTGCGAGTAAACGAACGAATGTATAGAGTCAGAAATAGCAAAATCGAACCTCACGGAGTAGAATATGCGAGAGTATACGTGAAAATACAAGAGAACATGAAAAGGAGAATCAAGATAACACAAAAAGAATGAAAAGGAAAAGCCGCCCGAGTGGGGTATATCCACTGCAGGCAGTCGCAGATGCACCTACAGCCAAGCCCAGTGGGCCCCACTCCTCTTATTTTGGTGCACGTTAGTTCAAAGTGCGTCTCTTTTGGTCCAAATAGGTGTAACCATGAAGAAAATTGCATTTTTGAAGCCTAAAAACGTCATTTTCGGGCAATGACGGTCGCGAGACTCTAAAATCTAATAACAATGGGTCTTAAGATACCAAATGATGAAAAATGATAAAAACGAATCAAAAATAAGAAAGGCGGTAAAAACGGATCAAAAATAAGAAAAGATAGACAAACACTAAAGAAGGTGTGTCTTCTTGTGATTAAACGACATTAAATCCGTTGGGGACGAGACTCAAAAAAAATGTGCCAGGGACGAGACCTGGTGATTAAATCCGTTGGGGATGAGACTCAACAAAAAGGTGTCATGGACGAGACCTGGTGATTAAATCTGTGGGGGACGAGACTCAACAAAAAAGTGTCAAGGACGAGTCCTAGTGATTAAATCCGTTGTGGACGAGACTCAACAAAAAAGTGTCACGGACGAGACCTGGTGATTAAACCCGTTGGGGACGAGACTGAACAAAAGTATCAGGGACGTGACCTGGTGATCAAACCTGTTAAGGACGAGACTCAACAAAAAGTGTCAGGGACGAGACATGGTGGTCAAATCCGTTGGGGACGAGACTCAACAAAAAGGTGCAGGGATGAGACCTGGTGATTAAATTCGTTGGAGACGAGACCTGGTGATTAAACCCGTTGGGGATGAGACTCAACAAAAGTATCATGGACGAGACCTGGTGATTAAATCCATTGGGGACGAGATTCAACAAAAAAGTGTCAGGGATGAGACCTGGTGATTAAACCCGTTAGGGACGAAACTCAACAAAAGTGTCTGGGACGAGACCTGGTGATTAAATCCGTTGGGGATGAGACTTAACAAAAAAGTCTCAGGGACGAGACCTGGTGATCAAACCTATTGGGGACGAGACTCAACAAAAAGTGTCAGGGACCAGACCTGGTAATCAAACCCGTTAGGGACGAGACTCAACAAAATTATCAAGGACAAGACCTGGTGATCAAACCCCTTGGGGACGAGACTCAACAAAAGTGTCAAGGACGAGACCTGGTGATTAAATCCATGGGGACGAGACTAAACAAAAAGCGTCAGGGACAAGACCTGATGTATGCCCGTTGAGGATAAGACTCAACAAAGGAATCGGGGGCGAGACCCGGTAATGTCAATACTATGACAATTTCCCCCAACGGAGCAACATAACAGTAAAATTTAAAGTGATGACTGCGTTTTATATACACAAATTAAGTACTTTTGAGCTGATAATTTGTGAATCATAAGCTATTTCGTTTGGTTTTTATGTGTTTTCATCTTATTGTTGTGTAATATAGTTTTATATTGTGGTTATGCGTGTTGTATTGTTTTTATGTGTTTTTACTTTGTTTTGTAGGAATTGGAGCAAGTGTTATTTGAACGTCAACGCTTGGGTGCCTTGTTTGGCTTGACATCGATATTGCAACTACTTGTCGCCCAATTTTGACCATGATCCAATCCAAATCTCTCAAAACTCAAAGACCGAAAGTTGTAGAGATTCTCCTCAACTTTCCGGAACATCTTGAATCATCCCAATTGAAGTTCGTATGAGAGAGTTATGGTCATTTTACCATCGGATTTGGCATGCATTTTACACAGCAGCTGCTTCTCGCCCGATTTGGACTATGATACAGCTATTATTTCTCATAACTCAAAGAATAAAAGTTGTAGAGCTACTTCTCAGCTTTCCAGACCCTCTTGAATAGCCTAATTTTGAGGTCGTATGAGAACGTTATGGCCATTTTACCAACAGATGTCAAAACTGAATCGGGCATGCATCGAATGGGCAGCGCTTGGGCGCGGGCACGCGGGAGGCTGCGCGGGTGCGCCGGTGCGCGCTGAGTGCGATTCCAGCTCAACTTTTGGGCAATTTGGCCGGGTTTTTGGGTCTAGATCCGAAGCTTGGCTAGGGTTTTCATGTAAACACTATATAATATCGCATTGGGGCTTCATATATGACATCTAGGAAATAGGAGGTTGCACAAAAACATGAAATAGAGGAGACATGGGCTGCAACACAAGGAAAATTCCAGCAATTCCAAGGAGCAAGTGAAGAAGGGATTGTCAAATCTTGAGGAGAAGCTAGAAAACATGATTTAACCATCAAGCAACGATTGAATACCTTCATTTGTGGTTTTATCATTCTATCTCTAGTATTTTCTTCTTGATTTGTAATTCCAGCATGATGTATAGATCAAATTTGATGTTTATTGTATTTCCTAAGAACTAGACCTTAATTTCTAAGATTTCAATGGAACCCAACACATAGTTTGAATCGATTTCTCTCTTTGTTATTAATTACTCATTTGTGAATTAAATTTCATAATTTGTGCTTCATTCATTAATTGCCTAGCTAGTAATTACCATGGGAACCTATATGAACTTGACGAATGGATTATAGTGTTTAGACCTTGTTATGATATCATGCGAAAGTTAGAGATTCTTGGGGGTAATTAATAGGATTATTGTGACGTGTGTCTTATTAAGTGTCTTAGAGAATAGATGACTTCATAGTTTTTAGGATAGACATATACCTAATACCGTATGCAACCAATTGAGAATCTATGCTTAATGACTTCCTATGCGAAAGTTGGTAATTGATAGGGTGGTTAATGTGACATGTGTCTTATTAATCATTCTTGAAATTGGTCTCTTGATAGTGTATAAGATAGACATATACCTATGCACCGCATTTGGAAGATTCGTGATTAACCATCAATAGAGGCTCTTATGAAGTTTTGATTTCTCGGTTGCCAATTCGTACGATTTAAGTGATTAAAAAGAGAGAGCTAGGAGATTCAAATGACGTGTTGGGGGAAATTGTAATCTTAGATCCCTCTATCTTGATATTTTACCATATTTTATCCATTACTTGTCTTCTGAACTTGCGTAAACAACAAAACTCAAATCCCCATTGTTTAATTAAGATTAATTTGATATACGATTGGTACTTGGTATTTATTCGTCATAATTCCCTGTGGGTTCGACTCATATCTTATCATTATATTACTTGTTGATCGCGTATACTTGCGTGTGTGTTTATCGATTACTAAATCGACCAACAAGTTTTTGGCACAATTGCCGGGGAATTGTTCTATTAATATTGTTCAATATTAATCTCAATCAAACTAGTCTTAATTTAAACATGTATATTTGTACTTAGTTTCTTTTTACATTCTGATGAGTGTATTTTATATACACAAATTATGTACTTTTAGCCTTAATAATTTGTAAGTCTTTAGCTATTTCGTTTGGTTTTATGTGTTTTTATTTTATTGATGTGTAATGTACTTTTGTAGTACTTTTATATGTATTTGTGTGCTTTTATTTGTTTTTACGTTGTTTTGTAGGTATTGAAATAAAGGCCCCTTGGACCGTTTCGTTTTTTGCTCGAATCTAGCATTTTCGCTGCTTGTTTCTCAATTTGACCCATGATGCAATCCGAATCTCTCAAAACTAAAAGAACGAAAGTTGTAGATTTTGATCTTAGCTTTCCAGAACATCCGGAATCATCCAATTTTAAGTTCGTATGAGAGAGTTATGGTCCTTTTACCATCGGATTTTGCATGAATTTTACACAGCAGCTTTTTCGGGGCCAATTTGCGCCTTTCTCTGGCCATTATCTCGTCGAGCTCCAGTTAAGGAAGTTGTAGAGCTCCTTCTTAGATTTCCATAGCCTCCTTAAACGCCTTAATCCGAGTTCGGACAAAGAAGTTATGACCATTTTACCAACAGACGTCAAATCTGTCTCGCGGTACAGAACACCGCCGGGGCGAGAGCGTCGCCGGGGCGACGGAATTCAGGCCAAAATTGGCGCCGGGGCGAGAAACGCTTCTGACTCTGCGAATTTTTTGGTCCAAAACTCGGGAAATGCTAGGGTTTGAGACACCCAGCTCTTATAACACCAAAGTGGCGGCTGGAACTTCATTTCTAACACATACCCACTCATTCTAACACCTTCAAACACCTTCTAACACAAAATCTAGAGAGAGGAAGCTACCAAATACATCAAATTAGAGGGCCAAAGTGCTAAAATCAAGCTACATCAAGCAAGGCCAAGGAGCAAAAACATCAAGGATTGCAAAATCAAGGAGGAAAAGCTAGTGTTCATCATCAACCCATCAAACATCATATGAAAATCTACAAAAGTGGTTCTATCTCTAGTTTTCTCTTCTATTTTGTAATCCAACATGATGTATAATTTGAATATGATGTTATTTGTAGTTACCATGAACTAGAACTAATTTTCTAAGATTTCAATGGAACCCAATATGTAGTTTGAATTGAATTATCTCTCTTGGATATTGGTTATTCATTTGTGAATTGGGTATCATAATTTATGCTTTATGGATTAATTGCCTAGCTAGTAATTACCTTGGGAACTTATATGGAATTGAGAGAGGAAGTATAGGTTGAGACCTTGTTATGATATCATGTGAAAATTAGATATTCCGATGGGTAATTTATGAAATTAAGTGACGTGTGTTTTATTTATTACCCTCATGAATGGATAATTTGATTGTATTTAGGATAGACATATACCTAAATACCACATGTATCCATTTGAGAATCATGCTTAATGATTTCCATTGCGAAAGTTGGTAATTGATAGGGTGATTAATGAGATTTGGTGACACGTGTCTTGTTGATTATTCTTGATATTGGATTCTTGCTAGTGTGTAGAATAGAGATATTTATACACCGCATTGGGAAATATGTATTTGACCATCGAGAGAGGCTTGTATATACTTGTAAATTCTCGGATAACAATCCTTGTGATTTAACTAGTTGAAAAGAGAGAGTTAGGATATTCAAGTGAAGTGTTGGGGAAAATTGTGATCTTAGACTTGTTAATATTTGATTTCATTATCTTAAAGCTTTCCATAGTTCTTTGATTATTTGTTATCTTCATTAATGCAAAACAACAAAAACAATTATCGTTTGTTTAAATAAGATTGAGATGATAAAAGGTTAGTACTTGGAAAACACTAGTAATAATTCCTCGTGGGATCGATACTTTACTTACTCTTTATTACTTGTTGACCGCGTATACTTGCACGTAAATTGTTCATATACAAATCGGACAACAAGTTTTTGGCGCCGTTGCCGGGGAATTATTTTTTTAGTGTTTTTCCAATATTAGTCATAATCAAATTGATCTTAATTTAAACTTGTATATAAATTTGTTTTACTTTATTTTAACATTTTTCTGTTTTGATGCTTTACGAGGTACACCATGGATGAATTTGCTTATCAATGGCCATACATGAGTATGACTCAACCAAAGGAAACTGGGATTGATGGACTCAATGCACTCTTTGCATTGTCAGCACAATTTGAAACATTGTCGAGGAAGTTGGATGCCTTAGTAACAGAGAGCACTCAAGGTATAGCAGTGACATGTGATTATTGTGCTGACAATCACCCGAGTCATCAATGCACCATCAGTTTTGGACCGGTACAATATGGTGGTGAGTACTTCAACAACTATGATTATCCCGATTATCACCAAGATTGGGAGTATCACCCGAATTCTATATGGAGCTACAATTATGATGATCAATACTATGCTCCAAGTCCAGTTGTGGCACCGGAATTCTCATGTCCAACTCTATTGCCACAAGAAGAGAAGATGTCAAACTTTGAGGAACTTGTGTCTAAGATCATGGCTTCGAAGGAGGAGATGTTGAAAAGTCAGGAAATATCAATTTAAAATCTTCAGAATCAGATTGATCAAATGTTCAAAGCTTTGAACAACTGTCCTCAAAATAGTTGGTGTTATGACATGGATTCCGAGACTTATGGTGAGCTCGAGTCAAATCTGCAACTGGATGAGCCACAAGATGTCGAAAGTGGGGAGTGGGAAAAGGAGGTCGAGGATCCAACCTTGAGTTCCAACAAAGATGAGCCGATTGTATTAATACCCCAAGTGCCTTCGCCACCAAAGTTCAAGATTCCAGTCAGTTTTGCAAAACCATGCCCATTTAGTAGTCATGTCATCGGTAAAGCTTTATGTAACTTTAGAGCTAGCTTAAATTTGAAACCATGGTGTGAGGACGTAGAGGTATATGAGGAGAAAACCGATGGTTCTATTGTGTTTGTAGAGCTTCAATTCAATATTCCATCCATAGACACAATGGAACAATCACCTAGCATTGTGCAGTGCATAAATGAGAATGTATTGAACAGAAACAAGCTCGGTGAACTTGAATCAATGACCCTTACTGAGGAGAAGCCCTCAAATATTACATGGTTATCAAAGGATGGTGGGTTCCTCAATTATCGAAGGGGAATTGGATAAAAATAGGGAGTTAGTCAGGCCGAAGACTTTAAAACAAGCGCTTCTTGGGAGGCAACCCAATTTTATTGTTTTGATTTTGATTTTTTTCAATTGCTTTTTAGTTTGTTTAATTGCATTTTAATTTCTTTAGTCAATTGCTTTTAGGTACCGAATACTAAGCAAATTGGTGCGCGCTCCCAACTTAGGGGACTTGAAAGATGATATTAATAGCGCTTGACACGTTCTCAGGGAAGTCTTCTATTTTATTTTTTTTCCCTATTTCAGACATTGAGGACAATGTCAAGTTTAAGTTTGGGGGTATAGGCTTTAGTATTTAGTATTTGTGTTTTTAATTTAGTATTTGTGTGTTGTTAGTGTGTTTTTTATAAAAAAAAATCATTTATTTTTAGGATATGTCCCTTGAGCATTGTTTTAATTTGATTTGAACCATAATCCATGGTCTATGATAATGGCTTGTTTGAATTGATTCTAACTCATGGAAAATGGATAATTGTTGCTTAGTCGTTGTGCTTATCGTTATTGTTGGTTATTGTTTTGCTTATGCGTCCTTTCACTTTTATGCACTCACCCATGAGTATTGAGCTAGTCGTATGCTTAGAGAAGGCTTTTATAACCGAATGCTTATGGGAAATATCTATAAACTCTTGAACTCGTTTAAACATCACTCGAAGCAAGGTGTCCAAATTTGTTGTGTTTGAATTGATGGTCATGTGGTGAATTGAGATGGAGCGTAAAACACACTCACTCATGGACACATGCTTAGGGGAGATAGAGCATAAGATGCACTCTCCTATAATTTGATGACAAAAGAAAGAAAAATTTTTATATCAAACCTTGTGTTGAGTTGAGATGGAGCGTAAAACGCACTCACCTACAAGAGTAGACTTAGGATAAGATAGAGCATAAAATGCACTTACCTAAAGTCCTTTGATTTCATATTTTTGAAAATTGTGATTTGTATACCTTTGTATTGAGTGGTGTACTAAGCATGTTGTTTTGGGGTGTATTTTGATTATTTAATAAGGTAATGTGGTTGCATAGCTTCATTCGAGCTTGATTGGTTTAGTGCTATTGGGTACTCACACACACACGGAAGGGACCTAAAGCAAGCTATAACTAGCTAATTGTAATTCTAGACTTGCAACGTTTTGAAAGTTTCTTTGAGTTTTCATGTGTTTATGCTTTGAGACCATTGTTTAAACTTATTAACTCATTGCTCAAGATAGGTTTTATTTAGAAATGATTAATTTTTATAGTTTGTGTGTTTTGCTTGAGGACAAGCAAATATTTAAGTTTGGGGGTATTTGATGAGTGTATTTTATATACACAGATTATGTACTTTTAGCCTTAATAATTTGTAAGTCTTTAGCTATTTCATTTGGTTTTATGTGTTTTTATCTTATTGATGTGTAATGTACTTTTGTAGTACTTTTATATGTATTTGTGTGCTTTTATGTGTTTTTACGTTGTTTTGTAGGTATTGAAATAAAGGCCCCTTGGACCGTTACGTTTTTTGCTCGAATCTAGCATTTCCGCTACTTGTTTCTCAATTTGACCCATGATGCAATCCGAATCTCTCAAAACTCAAAGAACGAAAGTTGTAGATTTTGATCTTAGCTTTCCAGAACATCCGGAATCATCCAATTTTAAGTTCGTATGAGAGAGTTATGGTCCTTTTACCATCGGATTTTGCATGAATTTTACACAGCAGCTTCTTCGGGGCCAATTTTCGCCTTTCTCTGGCCATTATCTCGTCAAGCTCCAGTTATGGAAGTTGTAGATCTCCTTCTTAGATTTCCATATCCTCCTTAAACGCCTTAATCCGAGTTCGGACAAAGAAGTTATGACCATTTTACCAACAGACGTCGAAACTGTCTCGCGGTACAGAACACCGCCGCGGCGAGAGCGTCGCCGGGGCGACGGAATTCAGGCCAAAATTGGCGCCGAGGCGAGAAACGCTTCTGACTCTGCGAATTTTTTGGTCCAAAACTCGGGAAATGCTAGGGTTTGAGACACCCATCTGTTATAACACCAAAGTGGCGGCTGGAACTTCATTTCTAACACATACCCACTCATTCTAACACCTTCAAACACCTTCTAACACAAAATCTAGAGAGAGGAAGCTACCAAATACATCAAATTAGAGGGCCAAAGTGCTAAAATCAAGCTACATCAAGCAAGGCCAAGGAGCAAAAACATCAAGGATTGCAAAATCAAGGAGGAGAAGCTAGTGTTCATCATCAACCCATCAAACATCATATGAAAATCTACAAAAGTGGTTCTATCTCTAGTTTTCTCTTCTATTTTGTAATCCAACATGATGTATAATTTGAATATGATGTTATTTGTAGTTACCATGAACTAGAACTAATTTTCTAAGATTTCAATGGAACCCAATATGTAGTTTGAATTGAATTCTCTCTCTTGGATATTGGTTATTCATTTGTGAATTGGGTATCATAATTTATGCTTTATGGATTAATTGCCTAGCTAGTAATTACCTTGGGAACTTATATGGAATTGAGAGAGGAAGTATAGGTTGAGACCTTGTTATGATATCATGTGAAAATTAGATATTCCTATGGGTAATTTATGAAATTAAGTGACGTGTGTTTTATTTATTACCCTCATGAATGGATAATTTGATTGTATTTAGGATAGACATATACCTAAATACCACATGTATCCATTTGAGAATCATGCTTAATGATTTCCATTGCGAAAGTTGGTAATTGATAGGGTGATTAATGAGATTTGGTGACACGTGTCTTGTTGATTATTCTTGATATTGGATTCTTGCTAGTGTGTAGAATAGAGATATTTATACACCGCATTGGGAAATATGTATTTGACCATCGAGAGAGGCTTGTATATACTTGTAAATTCTCGGATAACAATCCTTGTGATTTAACTAGTTGAAAAGAGAGAGTTAGGATATTCAACTGAAGTGTTGGGGGAAATTGTGATCTTAGACTTGTTAATATTTGATTTCATTATCTTAAAGCTTTCCATAGTTCTTTGATTATTTGTTATCTTCATTAATGCAAAACAACAAAAACAATTATCGTTTGTTTAAATAAGATTGAGATGATAAAAGGTTAGTACTTGGAAAACACTAGTAATAATTCCTCGTGGGATCGATACTTTACTTACTCTTTATTACTTGTTGACCGCGTATACTTGCGCGTAAATTGTTCATATACAAATCGGACAACACATTCATTTTGTTTTGTTTTGATTTTCTTTTTAGTTAATGGATGAGCATAACTTTCAATGGGATTATGAGGGGACAACACAACCAAGTTTGTCAAAACTTTTTGAGCAATTGCAAGAACAAATTGCAAATGGTGCAAGGTTTGTTGACACTCTTGAGAGTCAATCCATTCAGAATGCTTACTGTCAGAATCAAGCTGACTACAACCCAAACTACTATCATCCGGGTTGGCAAGATCATCCAAGCTTTTCATGGGACAACAATCAAGATCAATTCTATGATCCAAATCTCTCATATCATTCAAAATTTTCATACCATCCTCCACCACAAGAAGAGGATACTTCTAATTTGGAGGAGATTCTTTCCATGAACTTAGAGCAACAAGTTTCATTACGAAACCTTGAGAACCTAATGGCACAAATTGTCGATGTTATCATTATTCACCCGCAAAGCACCTTTCCTTGTAATACAGAGATTAATTATAAAGAGGAAGGTGAAGAGAAATGTATGGTGAATGCGCATAGATGTGACGAAGAGGAAAGAAGAATTGAGGAACTCTACATAATGTACATATCTCAAACTGGGGATAGGTTGGCGAATATACAAGCTTCAGTGCAAAGTATCATAAGCCATGTTACCAATGCTTACACCATTCACCCGCAAAGCATTTTGCCTAGTAATATAGAGATTAATCTTAAAGAGGAAAGTGAAGAGCAATGTATGGTGGATGAACAAGGACTTGGCGAAGAGTTGCACGAAGCTATTGGAGAAAATTTTGAGAGTGTACATCCTATTGTGGATGTTGACTCTGAGGCTGATGAGACGAGGAGCATGAATATCTTCATGTTGATTTTGATAAAAGTGCAATAATGGATAATGCGGAGGAGGAAAGTTTCTTTTTGCCATCGGTTGAAACTAAGTTTGAGGGTCGCCAATCATGCATGCATGCCATGCAAATCAAAGAAAGAACAACGAGGCGGCATACTATGGTCATTTTTGCGATTGAGCCGGATTGAAAAAGAAATGAAGGAGTCGGGCTAACGACTATAAAACAAGCGCTTCTTGGGAGGCAACCCAAGTCTTTTGTTTTGCTTTTGAGTTTGTTTGATTTCTTTTTAGTTGTTTAATTGCATTTTAATTTCTTTTGTCAATTGATTTCAGGTACCGAGTATCGTGCAATAATTTTGCCAATCCCAACTTAGGGTGGAGGGGATGTTGTTGATGACGATTGACGCCACCTCAGGGGAGTCCTCTGTTTTAATTTTGTCTATCTTTACATTGAGGACAATGTTTGTTTTAAGTTTGGGGGTATTTGTTGTAATGTTTTTGGTGCTTGAGTTAGTAATTTTGTAGTATGTTAGTTATTTTGATCTTTTATGTTTATTTATGCATATTAGGTAGAAATTTTGATAATTTTTGAAAATTTTGAAATTTTGAGCAATGTTTTGGTTGAATCCACTTTGGGCCTATGATATGAACTTAGAGGACATTTAGTTAACTCTTATGAAATCTTTGAGCATACTTGTTTAAATTTTACCTTGGATGTTGGTTCTATGACATTTATGACCCGTTTGCGCTTTAATGGCATTTTTCATCCAATTGTTGAGTTCATCGTGTCTTAGAGAGTTTATATAGCTTATTCTTGTGTAGAAGATGTTGTTGATATTCTATGAACTTATTTAAGCATCAATTAAGGCAAAGTTAGGCATTCATATAAGTTTGGGGGTATACTTTGATTGTTTGGCATCTTGGCTTGTTTTTCAAAAATGGCTTCCCTTGTTTGCATTATGAATCATGTGGTGAATTGAGATGGAGCGTAAAACACACTCACTCATGGACACATGCGGAAAACGAGATGGAGCGTAAAACGCACTCGTTCAATTGAAAGCGAGATGGAGCGTTAAACACACTTGTTCATTTGAAGGTGAGATAGAGCATAAGATGCACTCACTAAATTCAAAAAGAAAAATATACATATAGTTGTATGATATGCTTGGGAAGTGAGCTTGTTTGAAGATGTATATCCTTTTTATTCCCCCGAATTTATATGTTGTTTATCGTTGTTGAGATTGATGTGGTAATAGGATTCTAGAGTTGATATAATGTATCTTTTACTTAGCATTTGTTATATAGCCTTATCTAAGTATGATGTGTATAATGGTTAATATATGGGTTGAATTCTTAAACTTGCATACTCTTGAATTTTGTTTGGAGTCATTGGTTTTGATATCGTTGAGGCCATATGTTGGATAATAATTGATTCATTGCTAGCGTTGTTGGTTGTTAGTTAGTATGTGTAGTGTTTGTTTTTGTGTTTTGCTTGAGGAGAAGCAAAAATTTAAGTTTGGGGATATTTGATGACTGTGTTTTATATACACAAATTAAGTATTTTTGAGCTTGATAATTTGTGAATCCTAAGCTATTTCGTTTGGTTTTTATGTGTTTTCATCTTATTGTTGTGTAATGTAGTTTTATATTGTGGTTATGTGTGTTGTATTATTTTTATGTGTTTTTACTTTGTTTTGTAGGAATTGGAGCAAGTGCTATTTGAACGTCAACGCTTGGGTGCCTTGTTTGGCTTGACATCGATATTGTGGCTGCTTGTCGCCCAATTTTGACCATGCTCTAATCCAAATCTCTCAAAACTCAAAGACCGAACGTTGTAGAGATTCTCCTCAGCTTTCCGGAACATCTTGAATCATCCAAATTGAAGTTCATATGAGAGAGTTATGGTCATTTTACCATCGGATTTGGCATGCATTTTACACAGCAGCTGCTTCTCGCCCGATTTGGACCATGATATAGCCATTATTTCTCATAACTCAAAGAATGAAAGTTGTAAAGCTACTTCTCAGCTTTCCAGACCCTCTTGAATTGCCTAATTTCGAGTCCGTATGAGAACGTTATGGCCATTTTACCAACAGACGTCAAAACTGAATCGGGCATGCATCGAATGGGCAGCGCTTGGGCGCGGGCGCGCGGGAGGCTGCGCGGGCACGCCGGTGCACACTGAGTGCGATTCTAGCTCAACTTTTGGGCAATTTGGCCGGGTTTTTGGGTCTAGATCCGAAGCTTGGCTAGGGTTTTCATGTAAACACTATATAATATCTCATTGGGGCTTCATATATGACATCTAGGAAGTAGGAGGCTGCACAAAAACATGAAATAGAGGAGAAATGGGCTGCAACACAAGGAAAATTCCAGCAATTCCAAGGAGCAAGTGAAGAAGGGATTGTCAAATCTTGAGGAGAAGCTAGAAAACATGATTCAACCATCAAGCAACCATTGAATACCTTCATTTGTAGTTTTATCATTCTATCTCTAGTATTTTCTTCTTGATTTGTAATTCCAACATAATGTATAGATCAAATTTGATGTTTATTGTATTTCCTATGAACTAGACCTTAATTTCTAAGATTTCAATGGAACCCAACACATAGTTTGAATTGATTTCTCTCTCTTTATTATTAATTACTCATTTGTGAATTAAATTTCATAATTTATGCTTCATTCATTAATTGCCTAGCTAATAATTACCGTGGGAATCTATATGAACTTGACAAACGGATTATAGTGTTTAGACCTTATTATGATATCATGCGAAAGTTAGAGATTATTGGAGGCAATTAATAGGATTATTGTGACGTGTGTCTTATTAATTGTCTTAGAGAATAGATGACTTCATAGTATTTAGGATATACATATACCTAATACCGTATGCAACCAATTGAGAATCTATGCTTAATGACTTCCTATGCGAAAGTTGGTAATTGATAGGGTGGTTAATGAGATTTAGTGACACGTGTTTTATTAATCATTCTTGAAATTGGTCTCTTGATAGTGTATAGGATAGACATATACCTATGCACCGTATTAGGAAGATTCGTGATTGGCCATCGACAGAGGCTCTTATGAAGTTTTGATTTCTCGGTTGTCAATTCGTATGATTTAAGTGATTAAAAAGAGAGAGCTAGTAGATTCAAATGACGTGTTAGGGGAAATTGTAATCTTAGATCCCTCTATCTTGATATTTTACCATATTTTATCCATTACTTGTCTTCTGAACTTGCGTAAACAACAAAACTCAAATCCCCATCGTTTAATTAAGATCAATTTGATATACGATTGGTACTTGGTATTTATTCGTCATAATTCCCTGTGGGTTCGACTCATATCTTATCATTATATTACTTATTGACCGCGTATATAGCGTGTGTGTTTATCGATTGCTAAATCGACCAACAAGTTTTTGGCGCCGTTGTCGGGGAATTGTTCTATTAATATTGTCCAATATTAATCTCAATCAAATTAGTCTTAATTTAAACATATATATTTGTACTTAGTTTCTTTTTACATTCATTTTGTTTTGTTTTGATTTCTTTTTTAGTTAATGGATGAGCATAACTATCAATGGGATTATGAGGGGACGACATAACCAAGTTTGTCAAAACTTCTTGAGCAATTGCAAGAACAAATTGCAAGAACAAATTGCAAATGGTGCAAGGTTTGTTGACACTCTTGAGAGCTTTCTTAACAATTTGTTTGGGCCTCAATTAAATTATCTTGGGCCTCCTACATTACTTCTATTGGGCTCCCGAAAACAAAGCCCGAATAATTAAAAAGATTAAAATCTTGACTTTTGTTGACTTTTCGCAATCCGATTCACAACCGAAAAACCATGTTTTTCATTTTTGAATTTTATTAAATATTACGCTGCGTGACATCATATAAATGCTATTGCATCTTTCAAAAAATCAAAAAAACGCTAAAAATATTTTTTAGCATGAATAGTGTTTTTCGTCTTTTTCTCGAAAAAAATTTTATTTCTTCGTACAAACCCTAATTCGTAAATCTCTAACACGTAAAAACATTCTAGGTCATAATACGACCTTTAAACACATAACACGGAATAATATTCATAAAAAATTATTTTATTCAATAATATTCATAAAACCCTAATTACAAGGCTGAGTAAAATTCTCGATCGTTACGTCACCCAAAAATGGTTTCTATAAAAAAATCATAATCTAAAACGAATCTTTTCTTTAAATCAAATCTCTTGTCTATATGTGTTGAGATATTTGTATGTATAACAAATACGACTCATACACGTAAGTGCACGTGATCCACAAGTAATATAAAGTAAGTAAAGTATCGATCCCACGAGGAATAGAATTGCATTTATGACTACAAATACCGATTTTATAAATATTTCGGTCTCTTTAAACAATTGGTTACAATGATAAAATTATCCAACGATTACTAAATGAACAAATAGAACAAATTATGATTGTATAAATACAGATTTTATGGGCTTGGGATTATAATTTCACTTATTGCAAACTTAGATTTCCATGCTTCCTATTGTTGCTAATTGATTATTATAGAATGTTGGTCAAGAACACGAATGTAAAATATGACCACCTCTCGATGCACCATATTCATATCACACTAAATCCACAATTGATAGAATGAATGTGAACACCCTAGATGACTAACGCACTATATCTCTATGTGAATTACAATCAAGAGGGTTTAAGAATAAGTTCTCAATTGGCCACATATGGTGCTTCGGTATATCTCTATCCTAAGCACGAATCATATCTTCACGAGGAATGTAAAAATTATGAACATATGCTAGCATAATTAGATCTCAAGTTATATTTTCTTTCTCAATTCCATATAAATTATCATAGTAATTGGTGATCAAGCAATTAAACAATAAGTATGGATTATGCTAGACATTCATTTCATAACCAACTAGCAATAAATAGGAAGCACTTCAATTTTCAGTTAAGAAAAAGATCCATTATAATCCCAAGAATTAAACTTAGTTCATAATAACAATGATAGAATTCATCATACACAATTGGTTCATCATCATAATTATAGAATAGGAAAATTAATCAAAAACAGAAAATATTAAAGCTCCCTGTTTCAGTTCTTCCGTTCTGCAACTTTTGACGATTTTCCAAGTTGTGTTGATTATTGATTTCTTGCTCCCAAGCTTTAATTCAGCATCCATATAGCTCCATTCTTCAGTTCCCAAGCAAAATTGAAGCTCAGCTGGAGTATTTTTATTTTCTATCTAATAATGCAGTAAACTTCCTAATTTTCGTGGAGGAGGAACTCTCCCAAAATTGAAGTCTCAATTCAATATATTACATGCTTAATTTATCTTCTATTGACTTATTCTGATTTCCACTAATAAAGTTTTGCTCCACTAAAACCTCAAAATCTGGCATTGCATGATTTTATGGAAATGCTGCTTCGCTGGCAGGAACGTGACTGCATGGCTGGCTGGCTGGAGGCAGGCGCAGCTGCGCCAGCACCCTTTGCAAAAGGGTCGCAGCTGCGCCGGGGGCATGGCATGAACAGGAGGGGCGCAGCTGCGCCGGCCACAAGGCCAAGCTGGGCGCAGCTGCGCCGGCAATCAGTCTGCTGTTGTACTGCTGTAGCCTGATTTCTCGATTCTTGTGTCCTGTACAAGCAACAAATAATCAATTAGCTCCCAAACAACGATTACATCATAACTCGTGTCAAACTAACCAAAAACCGTGCAAAAATCATAGAATGCAAATAGTGAAACAATACCGAAAGAAGGGGAAAAATGCATGAAAACATACTATGGAGCTACAAGTTAAGCAACAAATGAAGTAAAATAGTATCCAATAAGTAGGTATAAAACCTACTTATCAAATACCCCCAAACTTGAACCGTTGCTTGTCCTTAAGCAATTACAATGATATGCATGCAATCATGGATGAAATGCAGTAATCTAATAATGCACCATGACCCACATCAATTAGTAAACAATCCGAATGAGTTTTTGCCTCAGAAGATTCTAGCATCTCATCCAAACTTGGTTCGTGTACCATGATAGTCATACAACTCAAATCCTGTAGTGAACGATAAAGTGTGTGTGTGTGTGTAGTATTTCATCAAACTTATAGCAACCCAAATGATTCTCATAATATGTTTCTTAGGGGGAAATTTGTATACTCAAACTTGCAACACAACAAATGGGGTAGATATAGTTAAGACAACGCTATGTCTAGATTTGAGGACCGACTTAGAGGTTATTCGGACTATGATACTTGGTTGTGCAATGCCTAGTTCTCATAGGCTTTTCAATGATACCCATGTAGCGAGCTTTCGACCAACGACTCCCAAACCAATTGGTCTTAGGGCGCTAGGTGTAGAGACATCCCCTAGGGTGTACTTACTCGAATATCAAAGGCCACAAAATTAGGCTAACCAAGCACTTATTTAATGGTTTTTTTTGTGTGTGTATATATATATATATATATATATATATATATATATATCAACGAATGCGTTTTACGCTCTATTTCGCTGCTCAAATGCTTTACTAAGTTTTCCCCCAAACTTAGACACATGTGGTCTCAGCTAACACTACCCACAATTGCTTTATTCATTAATAACACATCAAATTCCCCCCAAAACTCAATTATGCGAATCTTTAGGCTACTTAGTGAGAGAACTACTAAAAACGTGCTAACCGGTTCTATCATAATCAACACAAGACAAGAGTTGCAATATATAATGGCATTCGACCCAAGTCTTAGCAATTAGCAAATATCAAAAATTCTCATCACAGGCAAGTGAGGATGTTTATTAATCAAGATATTAGGATCATGCAACTAAACTACATGATGTGATATGATATGCATGAGAAATTCACCACTTTTTTTTGAAATTAAAGCAAACAAGCAATTAAACTAACAATAAAAACAGATAATTAAAAGCATCACAAAAGAAACTAGGCAAGCCTAATACCCCCAAACTTAAAATATGCAATGTCCTCATTGGAGATAAAAGGGTAAAGAGTACTCCCCTAAGAGTCGTCCTCGGCGCCGCCAGGCGATGTGTCGGGCGGGGGATAAGGGATGCCGGCACCGAAGGTGGGAAACTCGACGTGGACCCCCTGTTGGCTGAAGGCCTCCGACAGTGCACCTGCAAAGGATACACTGTAATCTCTAAAGCTCGTGTGCAACGCGTCCATGTGGCGCTGCAGGCGGCGCATCTCGCGCTCATGTCCACCACCTCCCTCTATTGCACTGGCGGTGCAGGCACGTCCTCCTCACTGGCCTCCTCCTCATCAGCCATGATAAAACCCAACCCATTAGGCCGGGACTCTCCACCGCGCCATACATTGTACTTTCTGATCGTGGCGCTGCCAATGTCCCGCATGGGCAACTGGAGAGTCTCCTCGCCCCATTCCACCTTCGCCGCAAAACAGAGGCGTGTGATAATCGAGGCGTGTAAAATGGCACCAGAAGTGACAGCACGCATGAAACGAAGCATGGAGTGGTGAATGATGTAGCCAACGTCAATGCTCCCCCCATGCAGAATGCGGTGCAATAGAACCGCCCGGTCCCAGGTCACATCCTGGTGATGAGTGGTCGGCAGAATACTCGCGCAGATGAAGGCATACCATGCCTTGGCATATCTGTTCAGCGTGGTCTGAGGGAAGTGAACCTTCAGAGTGGTGCCTGGCTGAGTCCTCCACTGAGTGCCCGGTTGGCACATCTTCCGCACCAAAGCATCGAGATCAGTCTCGAAGCGCTCATGTACCACCCAGTTGGTGGCCTCAGCAGTAGTAGACGGCAGGCGAAAATGTTCGTTGATTGCCTGCGCAGTGTAGGAGACCTGCCTGCCCCGAACGAAGGCAATGCCATTTTGGGTCTCATGAGCATTGGCATAAAATTCCCGAACAATGGCCATCGGGGCGGACCGGGGTGTCTCAATGAAAAGCAACCAGCCCAGACGCCGGATTTGGTCCAGAATTCGCCCATCCTGTGCCTTGGGCTTCAAACCCCTCTCTCGTATGAAGGATTTGGCGCTCAGCACCTCCCAGTAGTGTTGGGCTGAGAGATTGACAAATTTGGTGGCATCCAGAGTGTTGATGCCACCACCCGCAGATTCAGATTCACTGCTAGATGAAGAAGAAGGTTGAGGTGTGCGTGCACGCTTCGGCATGGTTGAATGTGCTTAGGGTTTGGTGTGGAGATTAGGTGTAGTTAGGGTTTGGTTAAGAATGGCAAGGGATGAGGGAAGAGGGTTTGCTCTGCTGCTAGGGAGAGTGTTTAGGTTTAGGGTTTATGTTTTGATGTGACAGATGGATGGGACGGGTTCTATTTATAAAAAAAAAATTCAGACAGGGGGCACAGCTGCGCCATAGTTGTGCTAGGAAGGGGCGCAGCTGCGCTGAGGCTCAGATGCCGCGCGCTGAAGGGTCCTGGCGCAGACACACATTAAATCTCCAGGTGAAAAACTCAATTCTTATTAATATCCAACAAATCTAAAAAGAAACGAAAATCTCAATTCAAACTAGTAATCTTACGAACGATGCATGCGCAATGCAATGAAACTATGCACCCCCAAACTCAAAGTATGTTTAAGTCATACGGTTGAAGGCGCGATTGGACACCTGAAAAGCAAACAAACATGTTAAAATGAAATCATACAAACTGAATTAAAATCACACAAGAATAAAAAGTACTAATAGTAATTTCGGGTTGCCTCCCGAGAAGCGCTTGGTTTAAAGTCTTTTAGCTCGACTATCCATTAGTGCTCAGTCCATGGCTAGGACAACTGAGGACTCTTGGCGATCGACTTCGCCTCCCCAATAGTGCTTCAGCCGTTGGCCATTCACCTTGAATGGTTGCTCACTGTCCTTCCCAATTATTTCGACGGCCCCATGTGGGAATACGGCTGTGATGGTAAAGGGACCCGACCATCGGGATTTAAGCTTTCCCAGGAATAATTTGAGCCTGGAGTTGAATAGCAAGACCGCTTGGCAAGGTTCAAATTTTCTCTCGATGATTTTTCGGTCGTGCCATCTTTTTACCTTCTCCTTGTAGAGTTTAGAATTCTCATAGGCTTGCAATCGGAACTCATCAAGTTCATTTAGTTGTAGAAGTCTCCTCTCTCCCACTGCAGATGGGTCGAAATTCAACTTTTTGATCGCCCAATAGGCTTTGTGCTCTAGTTCCACCGAGAGATGACAAGCTTTGCCATAGACCACATGGTAAGGGGACATGCCGAGGGGTGTCTTATAGGCGGTTCGGTACGCCCATAATGCTTCATCTAGCTTCAATGACCAGTCTTTTATAGAAGGATTAACAATCTTTTCCAGAATTGTCTTGACCTCTCTATTTGACACTTCAGCTTGCCCATTTGTTTGTGGGTGGTAAGCTGTGGCAATCCTGTGCCTCACTCCGTATTTAGCCAAGAGGGTTGTGAACTGTTTGTTGCAAAAATGACTTCCCTCATCACTGATGATCGCGCGAGGAGTGCCAAATCTAGTGAAAATGCTCTTTTGTAAGAACCTAAGAACCACCTTAGCATCATTGGTTGGTAAAGCCGAAGCCTCCACCCATTTGGACACATAATCAACCGCAAGAAGGATATAGAGATTGTTGCAGGATGACGAAAATGGTCCCATTAAGTCTATGCCCCATACGTCAAAGATCTCCACCTCCAAGATCATATTTAGTGGCATTTCATTGCGGTTGGAGATGTTGCCCACCCGTTGGCATCGATCATAATTCTTTATGAATTGGTGGGCATCTTTGAATAAAGTGGGCTAATAGAACCCGACCTGGAGTACTTTGGCTGCGGTTCTTTGCGTTCCATAATGGCCGCCATACAGAGAAGAAGGGCATGCATGTAATATACTGGTAGTCTCGATATCGGGAATGCACCTTCGGATCATGAGATCTGTACATTGTTTGAACAAGTAAGGCTCGTCCCACATGTATCTCTTTGCATTATGCAAAAATTTCTTCTTCTGCTGAGAAGTTAGATCCGGTGGTAGCACATGACTCACAAGATAGTTAACTATATCAGCGAACCATGGGATCTCAGATGTGATTGCAAATAGCTGTTCATCAGGGAAGCAATCATTTATTTCAACCTTCTCTTTGCTCTCCAAATCCGGATTGTCTAATCTGGATAGATGATCAGCAACTAGATTCTTCGTGCCCTTCTTGTCTTTTATTTCTAAGTCAAATTCTTGGAGTAAAAGGATCCACCTGATTAATCTGGGTTTGGCATCTTTCTTAGAGATCAAATACTGAATTGCTGCATGGTCAGTGTACACCACTACCTTTGTTCCAATGAGATAGGACCGGAACTTGTCGAATACATAAACAACCGCGAGTAGTTCCTTCTCGGTGGTGGTGTAATTCATTTGGGCCTCTGAGAGTGTCTTACTGGCATAGTAAATTGCATGTAGAACCTTGTCTCTCCGCTGACCCAATACCACGCCCACAGCGTAATCACTAGCATCATACATAAGCTCAAATAGAAGAGACCAGTCCGGTGCCATTATCACAGGTGCTGTTGTTAACTTTTGTTTTAACAACACAAAGGCTGATAAGCAATTTTCATCGAATAGGAACGGAACATCCTTTTCCAATAAATTGCACAGGGATTTTGTGATTTTGGAGAAGTCTTTGATAAATCTCCGGTAGAACCCAACATGGCCCAAAAAACTTCGAACTCCTTTTACAGAAGTTGGTGGAGGCAATTTCTCGAAGGTTTTTAACTTTGCTTTATCCACTTCTAACCCTTTTGCTGAGACTTTGTGACCCAAGATTATTCCTTCTTGAACCATGAAGTGACATTTCTCCCAATTAAGCACAAGGTTTGTTTCCACGCATCTCTTTAGTACCATGACCAAATTCTCTAGACAGTTGTCGAAGGAATTTCCGAACACCAAAAAATCATCCATGAAGACCTCCATGTTGATTTCCACCATGTCAGAAAATATTGCCATCATGCACCATTGAAATATAGCTGGAGCATTACATAGACCGAAGGACATTCGCCTGAAAGCAAAAGTTCCATATGGACAAGTGAAAGTTGTCTTCTCCTGATCCTCTGGAGCGATGGCAATTTGATTATATCTAGAATATCCGTCAAGCAAACAGTAGTATTCATGCCCTGCAAGTCTGTCCAACATTTGATCTATGAATTGAAGTGGGAAGTGATCTTTCCTCGTGGCTTTGTTGAGCTTTCGGTAGTCCATACAGACTCTCCATCCCGTGACTGTTCGAGTTGGTATCAGCTCGTTGTTCTCATTTCTTACCACCGTTATTCCTCCCTTCTTTGGTACACACTGCACAGGGCTCACCCACGGACTGTTAGAGATGGGATAGATGATCCCGGCGTCTAGTCATTTTAGAATTTTTGCCTTCACGACCTCCTTTATGATGGGATTTAGCCTTCTTTGATGTTCTATGGTGGGCTTGCTGTCATCTTCCATCAGAATCTTGTGCATGCAAAATGAGGGGCTGATTCCTTTTATATCAGCAATGGTCCATCCAATAGCCCCTTGGAATTCTCGGAGGATTCTTATCAGCTTGCCCTCCTGCAAAGAGGTTAGTGCAGAGGAAATAATGACAGGTAAAGTATCTGAAGTGCCTAGATATGCATACCTGAGGTGACTTGGTAAGGGCTTAAGCTCAAGTTTTGGAGGTACCTCTCTAGATGGTTTCAAATTAGATGAGGCTTCATTTGAGCTTTTCAAGGGCTCAATTGGTACCTTGAATTTTTCCATTCTGGGTATTCATCTAGAAAATGAACATACTCGCAGTTCTCGGGCTCGTCCAAGTCGGTCTCTCCTGTCAGTGTCATCTCAAGCAAGTCACCACGTGTAGCCTTAATGAATTCCTCGGTCACTGCACTTTCAATGATATCTACTCGGAAACAATCTTCCTCCTCAGTTGGGAATTTCATAACTTTAAAGACATTAAAGGTGACTTCTTGGTCTTGAACCCTCATTGTCAATTCTCCCTTTTGCACATCAATGAGAGTTCTCCCGGTAGCTAAAAATGGCCTCCCAAGTATGATAGGAATATCCTTGTCTTCCTCAAAGTCTAGGATTATGAAGTCAGCTGGGAATATGAACTTATCAACCTTAACAAGAACATCTTCCACAATAGCTCTCGGATAGGTAACTGAACGATCCGCCAGCTGAAGAGAGACATTTGTTGGCTTGGGTGCTGGTAATCCCAACTGAGTAAAGACGGACAATGGCATGAGGTTGATGCTTGCACCAAGATCACATAAACATTTTTTGAATGACAGGTCTCCAATAGTGTAAGGAATGGTGAAACTGCCCGGATCCTTCAACTTTGGAGGTAGCTTCCTTTGTAATACCGCACTGCATTCCTCTGTCAAAGCTACAATTTCAAAATCTTGCAATTTCTTCTTCCTTGACAGAATCCCCTTCATGAACTTTGCATAGCTCGGCATTTGTTCTAAGGCTTCTGCAAATGGTATGTTGATTTGAAGCTTTTCAAAAACCTCAAGAAACTTAGAGAATTGCTTGTCCATTTTCTACTTTTGCTGCCTCTGAGGATACGGAACTGGTGGATAATATCTGCTGGGAGGAGGTTGAGTCTTTTCTGTGCTTTTTGTCGGTGAGGGTTCAAATTTCTCAAGGCTATCCTCCTCTCCTAAAATTTCAGCAGAGTCCACATCTGGGGAAGGGCGCAGCTGCGCCGTCTCCCTTTGCAAAATGGGCGCAGCTGCGCCGGTTAGCAGGGTTTGCTTCCCACTTCTGGTGGTGACAGCTTGGCATTGCTCCTTTCCATTTCTCCTTGGATTGACTTATGTGTCGCTAGGAAGGGCCCCCTAAGGTCTACTAGATAACAAGTTGAACAATTGACTCATCTGGTTTTCCAAATTCTTGAAACCTAATGTTTGGCCTTGTTCTAACTTATCGATTTTGGCCATGTATCTCTCCAAATTTTCATTCATTTCAGCAACCTTCTTATCAGTAGTTGTGACTTGTTGCTGATTGTGGAACCCCGGAGGATTGTGAGGTTTTAGAGCTTGTGGATTATCTTGACGGTTGCTCCATGAGAAGTTCGGGTGATTCCTATTCCCCGGATTGTAGTTGTTCTGATATTGATTTGTTGGCCGCTGGTGGTTGCTCACAAATTGCACAGACTCAACATTGATGGCACATTGATCAGAAGAGTGTGAACCTGCACAAAGCTCACAAATCATGGAAACCTGCTGCCCCTTTCCTTCATATAGGTTGTTAATCTTTTTGACTATAGCAGATATCTGGGCTTGAAGTGAAGTGGCTGTGTCAACCTCTAATATCCCTGCTACTTTTGGTTGGCTGGATCTAGAAGATGGCCATTGATAGTTATTTGCAGCCATGGTCTCCAAAAGTTCATAAGCTTCGTCATAGTTTTTACCCATGAATGCTCTTCCCGAATCTGCATCAATGTCTGCCCGTGTTTGAATATTTAACCCATTGTAGAATGTGTTAAGTTGCATCCATTGTGGTAAGCCGTGATGTGGACACTTTCTCAATAGTTCCTTGTAGCGCTCACATGTCTCATACAAGGATTCTCCATGATGTTGCTCATATGAAGAGATGTCATTTCTCAACTTAGCAGTTTTGGCTGGTGGAAAGAATTTTGCTAAGAATTTCTGCGCCAATCTTGCCAAGTGGTAATAGATCCCGGTGGTAGTGAGTGTAGCCAACTCTTTGCTTTATCCCTCAATGTGAATGGGAATAACCGCAATCTCACCGCATCTTCTGAGATCCCACTGAATTTGAATGTATCACAGATCTCCAAAAAATTTATCAAGTGCTCATTTGGGTCATCAACCACCATTCCACCGAATTGGACAGAATTTTGGATCATATGGATAGTCCCTAGTTTGATTTCAAATGAATTGGCTGTTATGGCTGGCCTTGAGATACTTGATTGCAAATCATTGATCCTTGGCGTAGCATAATCTCTCAATGCTTTTTGTGCTTCTCCCGCCATTGTTTGTGGTTGGTCTAGATCCTCCAGAGTATTTTCAGCACACTTTCTTGACTGTTGAACCCTTTTCTCAATGTTATCCACGAAAGGCAATAGGTTAGGATTCTTCGATCGAGTATGCATACACTACTCAAGAGTACCTATCACAATGTAGAAGAAAATAAAATAGAATTAGGATAAGAACAGATTTGTTTAACTAAAACTAATCTAATTTAAATTGATGATGAAAGTTATAAACGCAATTACAGTTCCCTAGCAACGGCGCCAAAAACTTGTTGAGATATTTGTATGTATAACAAATACGACTCATACACGCAAGTGCACGTGATCCACAAGTAATATAAAGTAAGTAAAGTATCGATCCCACGAAGAATAGAATTGCATTTATGACTACAAACACCGATTTTATAAATATTTCGGTCTCTTTAAACAATTGGTTACAATGATAAAATTATCCAACGATTACTAAATGAACAAATAGAACAAATTATGATTGTATGAATACAGATTTTATGGGCTTGGGATTATAATTTCACTTATTGCAAACTTAGATTTCCATGCTTCCTATTGTTGCTAATTGATTATTATAGAATGTTGGTCAAGAACGCGAATGTAAAATATGACCACATCTCGATGCACCATATTCATATCACACTAAATCCACAATTGATACAATGAATGTGAACACCCTAGATGACTAACGCACTATATCTCTATGTGAATTACAATCAAGAGGGTTTAAGAATAAGTTCTCAATTGGCCACATATGGTGCTTCGGTATATCTCTATCCTAAGCACGAATCATATCTTCACGAGGAATGTAAAAATTATGAACATATGCTAGCATAATTAGATCTCAAGTTATATTTTTTTTCTCAATTCCATATAAATTATCATAGTAATTGGTGATCAAGCAATTAAACAATAAGTATGGATTATGGTAGACATTCATTTCATAACCAACTAGCAATAAATAGGAAGCACTTCAATTTTCAGTTAAGCAAAAGATCCATTATAATCCCAAGAATTAAACTTAGTTCATAATAACAATGATAGAATTCATCATACACAATTGGTTCATCATCATAATTACAGAATAGGAAAATTAATCAAAAACAGAAAATATTAGAGCTCCTTGTTTCAGTTCTTCCGTTATGTAACTTTTGATGATTTTCCAAGTTGTGTTGATTATTGATTTCTTGCTCCCAAGCTTCAATTCAGCATCCATATAGCTCTATTCTTCAGTTCCCAAGCAAAATTGAAGCTCAGTTGGAGTGTTTTTATTTTCTATCTAATAATGCAGTAAACTTCCTAATTTTCGTGGAGGAGGAACTCTCCCAAAATTGAAGTCTTAATTCAATATATTACATGCTTAATTTGTCTTCTATTGACTTATTCTGATTCCCACTAATAAAGTTTTGCTCCACTAAAACCTCAAAATCTGGCATTACATGATTTTATGGAAGTGTTGCTTCGCTGGCTGGAACGTGACTGCATGGCTGGCTGGCTGGCGACAGGCGCAGCTACGCCGGCACCCTTTGCAAAAGGGGCGCAGCTGCGCCGGGGGCATGGCAGGAACAGGAGGGGCGCAGCTGCGCCGGCCATAAGGCCAAGCTGGGCGCAGCTGCGCCGGCAGTCATTCTGCTGCTGTATTGTTGTAGCCTGATTTCTCGATTCTCGTGTCCTGTACAAGCAACAAATAATCAATTAGCTCCCAAACAACGATTGCATCATAACTCGTGTCAAACTAACCAAAAACCGTGCAAAAACCATAGAATGCAAATAGTGAAACAATACCGAAAGAAGGGGAAAAATGCATGAAAACATACTATGGAGCTACAAGTTAAGCAACAAATGAAGTAAAATAGTATCCAATAAGTAGGTATAAAACCTACTTATCAATATGTTCAAAGAGGCTTTAAGTGACTTTTGAAATAATGCACTTCTCACGATTTCGATCGAAAGCTAGATAGCGATTTCATTCAAAATCACACACACACACACACACTTCACACTTAGAAAAATATCAAGATGCGGTAACCGTGTTTTCACGGAAGTCGGGGGGTGTTTGGGGGTGCCTAACACCTTCCCCTCGCTTAAGCAAGCCCCCGAACTCTATGAATCTCGGTTTCAAGACCAATTTTACGGTGTCACATATTGGGCCATATTGCAAAAAAATCTAAAAATCCGGATAAGTTGGTACATCCATTTAAAACTTTACCAACTAGCGGCTGTGTCTAATTGGCCCATCATTAAAATCAACCTTTCAAAACCCCGTCGACATTTATGTCAAATTTTTCCTAAAAATCACCCTTTAAGAGAAATAAATAATCCAAAATCTTAAAAAAGAGGTAGAAACAACCAAATTAGGAAAAATTTCCATTCCCAGTGTCGACATACGTGATATCAAAAATAAAGGTCATAGGAAGGAAAATCAGGAGGGAGAAAAATCCATCATCAGAATAAGCAAAAATTCTCTATTGTGCTACAACCGAGCACAAGGTACGTAATATTTTTTTGGATTATGCTAAATTATGAGAAAGATCTTGGGATAATAATTTTTAAAAATAAAAATTATTAATTTATTTGGAAATTGTTTCCTTCAATTGGCATCAGAGCAAACTCATAATTTTCATAAATCATGATTATGTTATATTACTTACCGAGTTCGCGTATGAATTGTATTCATAATTGTATGGGTATTTTTTTTATGCTGCATGATGTGTGAACACAGGAATAATTGTTGATCAGTGCATTAAAATAAATTTACACAAAGGCATCTAAAATGTGCTCACGAATAACCTGTGGGTGAAATCAATACATCATAATATATTTATTAATAGTTTATGATTAAGTATTTCAAAAGTGCACAATGGTGATTCCTTTTAAATTTACCAATCTGCTTGCTATTGATATCATTGTTTGTCAAATGTGTGTCATTACAGGTTGCGTAAGAATTTATTTATTTGTTTTTCCTTTCTTGGAACACACTGTTGCTTATGACCATGTGTTTAGTATATATTATCTTGATCTAAACCCATGTTCCCTCTTAAAGGCGTTGCTTAAGAATAAAAATAAAAAATGATGGTACGCATTTTTGGTTTTAATGATGATAGAT
Source organism: Aralia elata (assembly GCA_034770075.1). Lineage (NCBI taxonomy): Eukaryota > Viridiplantae > Streptophyta > Magnoliopsida > Apiales > Araliaceae > Aralia > Aralia elata. The sequence continues at coordinate 42,745,900 of CM068383.1, forward strand.
GTATAACTGTTTGAATTTATCCTGATTTGCGAATCTGCATGCATCTTAGTTTACATGTTTATATTTATTGATATCAGATATTGATATTGTTATATATTTTTGAAACAAATAAAAATCCTCAATTTTTTTTATAAATAAAAATTCAAGTGGGAGAAAGAATTGTATGTCTTACGACCTCCATCATTGGTCCATTATATTGATACATGTATCTAATCTCAAATTTTGTGAATTCCCTTCGGAAGATACATGAATCTAGTTATATTAGATATGGATTTCCTTGTGATAAATTTATTTAAAATTTTATTATGAATTATTTTCCATCGAAATATTTGTATTAAAATTTTAAAGAAAAATTAAATGGATAGTATACACTTGACAAAACATAAATAATAATTCTCCCCATCGGAGTGATACTTATTATTATTGTTTTGGGCTGAATTAAATGGTGAATTATTTTTATTTCATGAGATGTCAAGATATAAAAATAGTACTAATTTCAAATTATTCTTATTCTTCCCTTCGAAAAGAGAATTATTTGAAATTAAGTTGCCATGCTTATTTTATGTTTGTGTTTGAGGATTACACTTTCATATTATATGCAAAAGTTTAATTTTATTGAATGACCATTTAATTTATGCATATTGTATAATTGTACATATTACCATGTCGTCTTTTAATCCCCTTGTTATCCTTAAAGAAAATAAGTTAACTAGACCAAATTATGTGGACTGGAAAAGAAATCTTGGCATTGTGTTGACTGCTAAGGACTACAAGTTAGTGCTGACTGAACCTTGCCCAGTTCTTCCGAAAAATGCTACTGTTGCACAAAAGAATAACCATAAGAAGTGGCAAAAGGCAGATGACATGGCTCGCTATATATTGGCATCTTTGTCAAATATATTGCAACACCAATATCAGTCTACTACCACTGCTAAAGAGATCTTGGATAGCCTTCATGAAATGTTTGTTGACCAAAGTCGTGTTGCACGACAGACTGTGATAAAAACACTCATGAATTCCAAGATGTCTGAGGGATCTTCAGTTTGAGATCATTGTTTAAAAATTATTTCTTAAACGAATTGGAAATCCTGGGAGCAACAGTTGATGGGGAAACCCAGGTTGACATGTTGCTAGAGACCTTGCCTGATTCCTTTAATCAGTTCAAACTTAATTACACTGTGAACAAAATGTCTTTATCTTTACCTGAACTGATGAAGGAACTCCAAGCAGCAGAGGGTATTCTTCGTGCAAAAGAAAGCATTCATGTTGTAGAAACTGGTACTTCTAGGGGAAAGCCTAAGAGCAAGAACCAAAAAAAGAATAACGGTAAGAATGGTGCAAATGGAAACCTACCTCCATCTGGAGGGGTTAGGAAGAAAGGGACAAAAGCAAAACCTCAAGGGAAATATTTCCACTGTGGGGAGAAAGGTCACTGGAAAAAAATTCTTCTACTTACCTAGCCAAGATCAAAAATCAAGGTATGATTGATTGTCTAATTGATCAGTTTGGCAAGATAGGTAAATATCAATCTTTCGTTCATGAAACATGTTTTGTGGGCCGTTCTACTGAATCCTGGTGTGCAGATTCGGGAACCACTAATCATGTCTGCAATTCTTTGCAGGGGTTTCAAGAAACCAGAAAATTGAATGAAGGCGAGATTTATCTACACCTTGGTTCTAGTGCAAAAGTAGCAGTTATTGCAGTGGGAGTTGTGTATCTCAATTTTAATAATGATAAGACTTTAGAATTAGTAAATTGTCTTTATGTTCCAGACATTCGTAGAAATTTAATTTCGGTTTCTTGCTTGTTTAAACATGGATATTCAGTTAATTTTGATTCCAATGTTGTTATTCGCAAGAATGGAAATTTCATTTGTTCTGATTCATTGGTAGATAATTTATATATTATTACTCCTAATTATTATTCATTAATGCAAACTGAATGTAGTCAACATATACCATTAAAAAGAAAAGTTACTTTAGTTAATCACACTTATATTTGGCATCTACGATTAAGTCATATTAATCTAAATAAGATCCAAAGAATGGTTAAAGATGGTCCTCTAAGCTCCTTAGAAGTTAAAAATCTTCCAGTTTGCGAATCCTGTATAGAAGAAAAAATGACCAAAGGGCCTTTCAAGGCAAAGAAACATAGAGCCAGTGATAAGTTAGAATTAATTCATACAGATGCATATGGTCCTATGAATACCCGAGCACGAGGAGGGTTTAAGTATTTCATCACTTTTACTGATGATTACTCAAGATTTGGTTATGTGTACCTTATGCATCGAAAGTCTGAAGCATTTGAAAAATTCAAAGAATTTCAGGCAGAAGTAGAAAGGCAATCTGGTAAACACATAAAGGCCCTTCGATCGGATCAATGAGGTGAATACCTCCTTAGGGAATTCAAAGATTACTTATCTGATAAAGGAATTATATCTGAATTGACTACATCGGGTACACCCCAGCAAAATGGTATGTCAGAAAGAAGAAACATGACTCTTTTGGATATGGTAAGGTCTATGATGAGTTTTTCTACTCTTCCTATTTCTTTTTGGGGTTATGCACTAGAAATGACAATGTATTTATTGAATCTTGTACCAACAAAGTATGTTCCTTTAACACCTAGAGAATTGTGGAGTGGGCGAAAGCCAGTATTGCACCATATTCATATATTGGGCACACCTGCACATATACGAAAAGGAAAGACAGACTTAGATAAATTAGGTTCAAGAACAGAAGTATGTTTGTTTGTAGGATATCCAAAAGGAACTAGAGGTGGTCTATTTTATAGTCCTTTACACCAGAAAGTATTTGTTAGCGCAAATGCAGTATATCTAGAAAATGACTACATAATGGATCACAAGTCGAGTAGTAAAATTGTCTTAGAAGAAATGTCAAGTACACCAATTACTCAATCAATTAATCCACCACAAGACTTAGATGAATTGCGACAAACTAACTAACCTGATTCTTCTAATACACCGGAGCTTCATCGTAGTGGGAGGAGTATCAGGCCTCTTGAGAGACTTTCACTTCTTAGAGAAACTTACGATGTTATTCCGGAAGAAGTAGAATCGGATCCCTCTAACTACCATGAAGCTATGTTTAAATCTATCAGAATACTCTTATCGGTAGCTCATCTCGATTACGAGATATGACAAATGGATGTCAAGACTGCTTTTCTTAATGGATATCTTTATGAAGAAATCTATATGAAGCAGCCAGATGGTTTCATAGTTAAAGGCCAAAAAACTATGGTATGCAAGTTGCAAAAGTCCATTTATGAACTTAAGTAAGCATCGAGGTCTTGGAATATAAGGTTTGATCAAGCAATCAAATCTTATGGTTTTGAACAGAATCCAGAAGAATCTTGTGTGTACAAGAAGAATAAAGATGGGGTAGTGGTATTCTTAGTTCTTTATGTGGGTGATATATTGCTTATGGGTAATGATGTGGAAGTATTATCTAGCGTCAAAATTTAGTTGTCTAGTAATTTTGAGATGAAGGACCTAAGAGAGGCTAATTACATTCTAGGGATCAAGCTTTGGCGTGATTGCAAGAATAGAATGTTGGGCCTATCCCAAGCTGCATACATAGATATAATTTTGGCTTGGTTCAACATGTAGAATTCCAAGAAAGGACTACTTCTTATCAGACATGGAATTCCTCTTACTAAGGAGCAGTGTCCTAAGACACCTCAAGAGCAAGAGCGCATGAAGACAATCCCTTATGCTTCAGCGGTGGGAAGTCTTATGTATGCAATGTTGTGCACTAGACCAGATATTTATTTTGCAGTAGGCCTGGTCAGCAGATATCAGTCTAACCCTGGACTCGAACATTAGATAACAGTAAAGCATATACTTAAGTATCTATGGAGAATAAGAGATTATATGCTTGTCTATTCTAGTGATGATCTTGTCCCGAAAGGATATACAGATTTAGATTTTTAGTCAGATAGAGACTTTAGAAAGTCAACATCTGGTTATGTGTTTACTCTTGGAGGTGGAGCTGTCAGTTGGATAAGTGTTAAACAGTCTTGCATAGTTGACTCCACCATGGAAGCTGAATACGTTGCTGCTTCCGAAGCTGCAAAAGAGGTTGTATGGCTCAAGAAGTTCTTGTTAGAAATAGGAATGGTGCCTTCAATATCATCTCCTATTGTCTTGTTTTGTGATAATAATGGGATAATTAAACAATCAAAGGAGCCTAGGAACCACAAGAAAGGCAAACATAGTGAAAGAAAATATCACCTCATCTGAGATATAGTTCAACGAGGAGATGTGATAGTTTCAAAGATAGCTTCTGCGCAAAATTTAGCTGATCCTTTTACGAAGACATTGTCTTCTAAAGTTTTTTATTTTCATCTTGAGGGAATGGGTATTAGACATATGGTAGATTTGGTTTAGGGCTAGTGGGAAATTGTAAGGTTTTAAGCCCAAAAAAACCCAATGTTGATATTTATTTTATTATTTTAATAATAAATTTTAATTTTATTTTGCATAATTAAATGTCATAAATTTTGTCCATAATTATACATTTTATAATTTATGCATATGAAGGAGTGTCATATACAGAAGACATAAATTATATGTTATGTATAATTAAAGAAATATAGTATTCTCAATCTTAGATGGAAATGGACATATCATTCTAGTATATTGTAATACACTAGATTGGATGATTTGTCTTAGTCATGTAAAGTAAAGACTTTAATCTAGTATATTGGTGTATTTTTGAAATACATAAAACTGGATCGTTACGAAAAAAATTATTTGTTAAATACTGTTATTATAAATAATTTTTTAATTACTATTAATGTGCAATTACTCTTAATCCTGAGAGAATAATGAACTTGATTGTATAGTGTATGTCACTTTAATATATTAAAGAGTGAAATTTTTACTACAATCAATACCTCGATATGTTGGGTGATATATGTTATGAAATTAGGAACATGTATTTTTCAAGATGGAATTCTTCAATTAAATTATAATATCCCCTTGATATAATTTATTGGTTGATCACTAGAATCTTGGCCAAATATTTTAGTGATTCAAATTACTAAAGTATTAATTTAATTTATTAAATTAATGTGTGATCAAAAGTTTATAAATTATGTACTCGAGCATATAAGCAGTAAACATAATGGGTTAACAGTTTTATTTCTACACGAGTTTATGGATATTATTGTAGAGGAGTATTTTTTGCAAGATACTAATTGTGGAAGGATTTAATTAATTAATTTTAATTCTATTAATTCTAGAGTGCAATTATAACTATTTAGTGGAATTAGTTATAATTAATATAATTCTAATTGATTAAAGAGTTAATCCAAAATTAATATTATATTGAAGCTAGAATTATAGAATCCTACTTGATCCCCACTCTAGCCTTTATTACGATATAACAAAATAGCAGGATAAAATATATCAGAAAAGTTTTCAATTATCCTGATAAATATCAGGGAGTTAACGACTCTATATATTTTATCATTTTGCAGTATTTTGAGCCCACACTCAGAAAAGTACATGATATCAAAAATAAGGGTCATAGAGAGGAAGATCAGGAGGGAGAAAATCCATCATCAGAATAAGCAAAAATTCTCCATTGTGCCACAATCGAGCACGAGGTATGTAATATTTTTTTGAATTATGCTAAATTATGAGAAATATCTTAGGATAATAATTTTTAAAAGTAAAAATTATTAATTTATTTGGAAATTATTTCCTTCGGTTCTATCCATCCTATGGGTTGAGACAGGGAGACCCGTTGTCCCTGTACTTTTCTATCCTCTGTGTTGAAGCACGCAGAGGCGTAACCAGGGGGGTCTGGGGGGTCATATGACCCTGGTAGGAGGCAGGGTCAAGCACAACAAAGACCAAGAAAGTCATCAGTCAAGCACTAAAGGTTTGAAGATACAAAAAAAATATTTTAGGAGCTTAAAAAAGTAATTCTTTAATCCACATTCCTGCCACTAGGAATGGTTTAACCCCACATTCCGCCACTCAATACATTTCAGGCACAGCTAGCAATGAAGCCAACATGAATGGTACTCCAAGGAGCTTAAAAAATTAATTCTTTAATCCCACATTCCTGCCACTAATATTTATTTAACATTGTCTTAAAATTTTCACATTCCCACTATCTTTGTCCTGTCCTAAAATTTATTCAATATTGTCTAAATTCAATTGAGCAAAAACTGCAGATTATCCCAATTTCAAAAATTGCAGAATTTTTTTTTTCATTCTGATTCAGTTTCAAAAGGTTCAACATTTTGTGTGTTTTGAAGTAGTCGGGCATAAAAGAACGAGATGTCAAAAACTTGGGCAACTGTAACAAGCTCAGATATATCTGATGAAATAAGAAAGTTAATTAGAAGTATCTTTTCATTCCCTTGCTTTTCTCATCTTCAATTCCAAAGTAAGAAAGAAATAATTCAGCCCTAACCCATTTCATTTTCCATCCGTTCCAAAAAAAAAAAAAAAAGAAGAAGAATGAAACAAAAACAGTTTCTTAAACTCCCTGCCATCCGTTCCAAAAAGAAGAATAGGCTCTCTTATTTCTTCCATTCTAAAATTTATTTTCAAGCATACAAGAAGGAATTGGAGGTATCAATTATTGGGGAAGGACTAGAAATCAATTGCAGCAAAACAAGCTAATGTTGATCATCATCAGTATTGATAATTGTATCAAGCAAGGTAAGATAGCATCTATTTATAGAATTTATGAAAAATTGAAGAACATAATGTTGGGAATTGTTGTTATTGCTATATTTTTGCTGTGCTTGGCTTGTGATTGGGTATGAAGAAGATGTTATGCAGGGTATGTGGAGTAATAAGGGTGGAATTTTTGGCTAGACTTATATGTAAACCTCCATGAAATCTGGTTTTAAAAACTATGCACGTAGCGTATTTGAAAAAATGCCTCTTAGAGGCTGTTGAGCTTAAAAATCAAAAATACAGTTTTGTGTAGAAATAAATCATAACGAAAGAAGCACATCAGTCTTCAAGCGTCGATAAATAAAATTTTTTTACTGATGAATTTTGACCCCCCTCTAAAAATATTCTGGTTCTGCCACTGGAAGCACGCTCTCGAAACCTTGTAGTGGCAGAATCCAGGAATCTGTTTTCTGGAATTAAACTTGCTCGGAAATGCAAAACCATTTCTCACCTCTTTTTTGCAGATGATTGTAACATCTACATTAGATGTGATCTCCAAGCCGGAATATTCAGGAAATCTTCATGTACTACTCCTTAGCATCAGGACAAATAATCAACTTTAACAAGTTCGGCCCTTCTAAATTGTCTTCATTGTCTTCAATCCCTATTTACACCCTTTTATATCTTTTGCTCCCTTCTAAATTGTTGGATGATTTGAATAAAGTGGTGAGGGCTTTTTGGTGGGTACATGAAGAACATATAAGTAAAACCCATCGGATCTCTTGGAATAAAATATGTCATCCAAAATTTGTGGAAGGCCTTGGAGTCAGATTTTGAATGGCTGAATCTAGCTCTACTTGCTAAATTAGCATGGAGGATCTGTACTTAGCCTAAATCTCCTTTAGCAGATTTGTAGAGCAGTAAATATTGCCAACATGTTATTTTACATGTTATTTTTTGCGTTGTCAGCTAAAATAATGGGACTTTTGGACGTGGAGAGGGATATTAGCAGGACGAGTTTACTATTACAAGGAATTGCAAAATTTGTAGGGTCTGGGGACTATCGATATATGGGCTGACTTCTGGGCATGAGGGAATGGTGAAGTACTTGTGCCTTCTATCAGTTCAAAATTATTAAATGATGTTTTGCAAAATTTTCAGTCAATCTATTGATGGATAAAAACAGTAGGCAATGGAATGTTCAGCAGTTTGCAACGGTTGATTGCTCCTCATCAGGAGTTCAATGTTGCTTGCTACGCCTATCTCCTTCAATAAACATCAAGATACTTGGTTTTCTCAAAATTGAACTTTTACTATGAAATCAGCCTATATGTTTCCTCACAGAGCTTGACAGGGGATGAACAAGATCTTTCAACCTCTCTTTCTCTCTTCTGATTGCCGAATACTTTCTTCGGATAGTCAAGCTGCTAGGTCTTTTTGTTTAGTTAAACTTTGGAAATTGGATATTCCTCCAAATTATTCATGTGGAAACTCTGTTCGGATGCTCTACCTCTAAATGGCAAACAGGCAAAATTTGTGACTAATGCATCCCCGTTTTGTGTTTTCTGCCTTGATCACATTGAGACTACAAACCATCTTTTTTTTTGCATTGTTCTTTTGCAAGAACAGTTTGGTTTGGAAGCAGTCTTGGTGTTCGCACATCTGCCTCCTAATCTGGAAGCCATCTTAGAAGCTGTCCCTTCTACTTTGGATTCCTGGAACCTGACTAATGTGCATCGGAAGGATTTTTTTTATTTGCTTTTCTAGCTGTTCCAAATCATGGCTCAAAAGTTGGTATTAATGCAACAAATTTTGTTCATCTTGGAAACAGGAAAGAAGAACCAGGAGATTCCACAATTGTCTGAAAATTGCAACTGGATGGAAGCTAGATCAGGAAGAATTTATGTGCCGCTAAGGAAGCTGGATCAGGAAGGATTTATGTGCCGCTATATGATGGTCTTGGGATTTAGATGATTTGTCGTATAAAGGAATCGCAATGCTTACCTTTGCTATGTCTCCTCCTCATGCAGAGACTCTTGCTTTGCTGCACACTTGGCTCTGGGCGCTTCACCATTAATGGGATGGACTGGGATGTTCTTGCGACTCGGCCATCCTAGTTACTATGCTGTCCAATTATCCTAGCTCTAATGTTTTCCCCATTTTATATGATATAGCTTCTGTAGGTGCCTTATTCTCTTATTGTAAGCTTACTAAGGTTCATAAATACTCGGTAAACAACGGTCATACATTGGCATGTACTGCTAGGGCCTCTAGGTGTACTACTTTTCTATATTAGTGCTATGTTTTACAATTGCCCAAAAAAAAAAAAAAATAGGATATATACTATTTTTTTTCTATTTTTTTACTTTTGTCCTAACATAACCTCATGCCTAGATCAATATCATTTTAGTATTTACAACTTTTTTTGTAGTTTTTTTTTCTGTTAGATGGAAATTTTTATTAATTTGATTGATTGATAATATTTATTATATAATTTGCTAAATCCCCCATCGGGTAATGCAAGTTGTATAATATTCTATTATATAATTATTTTTTTACAATAAGCAATTTGTAATGTGAGCTTGTAACTCAAATGAGGGCTATCAGATGGTTGAAAAGGCATAATAGAACTCGCTTAAACATGGTGAGGTCAATGTCAACTCTGGTAAATTTACCCTCTTCTTTCTAGGGCGCACTTCTCACGACTGTACATATTTTGAATAGTCTCCTTTTAAGTCTCTAAGACAGACTCTGCTTGAAGTGTCGGTGTCTGAGTGTCCGACACATATCTGACACGGATACATCAACATGTGAGAAGTGCCCGTGCTTTATAGTATCTTGACAAATGTATACATTTTAAACGAGCCATAATGTTCATGAGCTCAAAGGAGCCAAGCTTAGTATCTTGAAAAATGTATACATTTTAAACGAGCCATAATGTTCATGAGCTCAAAGGAGCCAAGTTTTCCAACAAGGTCGACTCTTTTCCTATACGACCCTTCCATTAAATTCAAGCTTGTCTCATTTACATAACAACTAAGCTCAAAAGCCAAGCTTTAAAGGAGCAAAACACTGAGATGTTCAATGAAAAGCTGGGCTCATTTCCAGTCCTGTTGCTGAATAATACCAGAAAAATTCCATGCGTAATCTTGTAAATGAATAATAAAATATGGAAAAAGAAAAGATGAATATGAAAAGGAAAGAAATAAATAGGATAACTTGCACAAATGTAGCAATCAATTCTTACCCAGGTTTTCAGAAACTTGTTCAGAGCTTCTCAGTATTATCACAAGTGCTAACCACCTATATGTCATGAACAGGTCAAGCTACCCACGTCTCCTCCTGCATGATAGTTAATTAGTCCAGGCCAAAGAAATGAATGATGCACAAGAAGTGCAGGAAAAATGAAAGAATAGTAATAAATAACAGAAGCCCGATAACATAACCAATTACTGAACATGCGTTGTAGAAACTCCTAACCTTGCTGTCACAACCCCATAAGTGAGTAATATGTATATAATACATATCATTGGATTCTATGCTTATGTTAAGAAAGTTTTTATAAAAAGAGAAAGGGGAAAAGGACAGAGAGGTTATAGGATTAGCCCTTTTTTACGTGGACAGAAGACATAAGATTGCACACTTGGATTAACATTTCCACCTCTAATGAGTTTTTATGTCAAAAATAGTGTTTCCACAAGGTATTAATTTGTTGCACCAAATAAAAGAATGTGCAAGTGTATCACATTCACATGGCTTGTCCACTCCAAATAGCAATACTCATGCAATCCCCAAACGTAAGTAGTTAGATAAGTACCAAGTACTTGGTCACACAGGTTTATCACCAACACTTATAATAAAAGCTGAAGGTGCTTCACTTGCTTATGGTTGAATGAATGACTTTCAAGGGACAAACACCAACAAAACTGGAATCAACCTCAACTTGAACTGCATCTCTAGTCATTTTTATCCCAAAAGCTCCAACAAATATGTTATAACCTCCAAATCTACCACATACATTTCATGTCATGTATTGCCAGCTTAAATTTACTCTCAAACAATAACCCAGGAACATAAACAAAGTAATGACTCAGATATATTTTAAGCCTATAATTTAATACTTTCTAGGTCTTTGTTCATGTTTTTCTTAGTCATGTTTAACTGCTGGATCTCAATTAAGCCACAATCATATGTGAGAGTATGTCTGGCACGCATGAGTGCTAGGGAGGGAGGAAGAGAGAAGAGAGAGGGGGAGAAAGGGAGAGTGAGAGAGAGAGAGAGGATAACAAAGTTAGAATGCTTCTAATGCTGCAAACAAGATTAATGTAGTAGCAAGCAAATAAGAAAGCTAATTAGTATTCAGTAGCCAACACATATTCCTACCTTTCTATAGCTTCATTGCTGTGCAAAGCAGCAAGGTGAGCGAGCTGATATACTGCCCCAAAATTATGTTGAAGCATTGCCTCTTTATCAAATATAGCATCTGATAAAACAACTGATGCTGCTCCCTGAGTAATGTACTCTCCTATATGATCTGTAACAAAGTGCTATTATTTCTATATGTATCTGACCAAACTACAGCACATGCTAACCAACTCAACAAAAATAATGTACGAGTTTTAATTAAATGACAGGAAACCACTGAATATGGATACCTACAAAGTATATTGAAATTTACAGTTCAATAAATAGAAAGCGTTTTACTGTCGGTTTCCCAAAATAAATGAATCAAAAAAGTAAACAATAGTTTAGGAGTAAATGCAGTTCATATTACTCAAACCTTAATAAATTTAGTACATTCCAATGTTTTTATACATGCAACCAATATAAGAGAAAATATTTAACCTAAGCAACATGACGCGGAAACTCTAAGATAAAAAATTACTAAAATTCCTAAATAACATAAATAAACTTCTAGTCTATCCATTGTGCCTAGACTTTCAGCTCCACTTATCACAGATACGAATCCATTTGTGCGCTGCATCAATCCCACTAGGGATCTGCATCAATTATGGAAACATGTAAAAGTGTATAATTGGATAAGAAAGTGCTAACTACCAGTTCTACAAGTAGTAAGAGAGACAGTCATCTGATTAGTGAAAAATCTAATTCTTTCAATTGAAAGAAAAAAACAAATTTCAAGAATCAGTGACAAGAATGCAAATTGATTCCTAATAAAGTATAATAAAATAACAAGCATTCAAGGAAATTACAGAAGCCTCACCTATTCTTATCCCTTGAGATGCAACCATTGGAATATGAGAGAAAGGCTTTTGGAGTGCCGCTATGTAATGAATGCCACCTAATGCTGAAACAGGATATACCTATCTTTCCAGGAAAAGAAATTAAAGAGAAAGAAGCCCATAACCCATGCATGAAGCAGAATTTGATAGAAGTTTTCAGAAAGTCCATTATTTTGTACATTTACTTTCTAACTGTAAGCACCATATATGATTTTGGGACTAGATTGATGAATAAACTGTATACTGAAATCTGAGATCAAAGAAATATAAGTGTAGAAAAGAAACAGGATTTTGGTTTATAATTCCTTGATGATTCTGCACTCTATTACATTGGTTTATATACACAGTTATAGCAATCCCTAATTTACAATTATGGAAATCCCTAATTTACAGCAATGTGTACACACTAACTATGGGATAAGATTAACTATAATTATGGGAACCATATCTCCTAACATATCTTCTAACAATAAGGTATATAAGCATGCAGCAATATTTGAGTAAGTAATCACAGTACACAAGCTTGTATCAGAGTAAATAGAAAATGCAATTCAATTATCATGACACACTTTAGAAATGAATAAAATAGGAAAAGTAGTCTAAAGTGACACTAAGGGGTTCACAGCTGTCATAAACTAAACATTTGTCTCCTACTGGTATAAGTGTTGCCTATTCCAATGACCACTAAAAACAGCAGGAATTAAGAACATTTTTTTTGCTAAATAGCAGGAATTAAGAACTTGTTTTCTAATAACAACAAAGAAGCAAATACATAGTTCCCTACCAATCTCCACAACTCAACTCAATCTAAAAGCCTGTCACAAGCCTGAGTACTTTCGAATAAGCCAATGGTCAAAAGTTTTTTCAATTAAATGCTATACTGTGGCATATGCTTTCCGTTGAACTAATTAAGAAAGAGGATTAACTGTTGATGCCAAGAGCCTTCCCTTCTGAACATTAAACATATGTACATTCTCCCTAATTGAGTAGCAAAATCACATGTTACGTTTAAGGGCTCAATGTACTACCCTATTCCAACATTGGAACATTTGGTATGGACTTTAATTGTATACAAGGTCTTAACTCTACTACCGAGGGTATCAGTTCTTAGTCATGACTTTTGTGTGGGCTTGTGGTGGACCAAGATGATCTAAGTGCCCTTGAGTCAGGGTTCGGATTTGGGCTTGTGTCATCACACTCACAATTGCAGAAAAAAGGGATTGAGATCTCAGTCGAATCAGGGAATCCCCTCTCTTGTGAAAAGAGAGAAATTGCATGCCTAGCGGCAAAAAGAGGCAATCTTCCTCAATGGATAGATTGAAACTCACCTTGCACTCGTAGACAACATTGTGGATGGAGTACCGGTAATTTACTTTTATATAACACCTTTTGCCCGCCATTAACGTTTGGAATGTTGCAAGAGAGGCCCTGGCAGAGAGAAAAGTCAGGATAACGAGCGCTCCACCCGCTTTCATAGTACACGAATATCATTGTTAACCCCCATACTACTTTTATGTCTTTAGAATGAGTGTCTCTTGCATTTATTTTTTTTGCAAACAAAGAGACTTGTATCTCAAGTATATGGCTTCCAATACATCAATATCCTCCATTATCATTATCAGATACTAAAATTCATTCCACGGTCAATCTGATAGCTTTCCCCAAAAGCATTGACCACTTTGAGTCTCTATATAATTAGTTATGCTCTGATAAAAACACGTATGTAGGACAGATTCAAGTAGGGCTTATTAGCTTGGTGTTTATGGGTTTTACAATCTATATGGTGGATAAAAATACTTGATTTATAACTTGTAAAAGTTATAGGGACGGGCTAGGGCTTTAGGCTTGTTTTAAGTTGTAAAAGATGGAAGTTTCGAGGCAGTTCTAGGGAAGTTAGGGTATTTTTATAAATTAGTGAGCCAGGGTTTGAGAAAATGTACGCTATTGTGTATTACAAATTTTTAGGGTTGAATGGTTGATTATTAAATCTGATCAAGGGTTAGCTGAAGAAAAAAATAAACCTTAGGCATCAAACCTACCATGTAGCATATTAGCACCCATAGGGTTGAAATTGCATCACATAATCCAAAACAAAAGCATGATTGCTGAGAAAATTCTGTCTTGTAGCAATTCAAAACCAAAGAGATATGCTAAACCCTTACAAATAAAAGGCCTATCAATTCATAAGATAATAAGATAAGATCCATAGGCCACCACTAAGACCAATGTCCAGCCAATACAAAAATACCCCTAAACTGTAAATTGACCAACAACTTACATAAATCAGACCCATAAGATACCTAATAAATAATAGTATAGCAAAAACTCCATTAACTAAAATAAGGTTAAGCAAGGTCCAAAGTTGACCATCCATCATACAGCATTTTTTCAATTACCAGAGTTCAGTCTCTTCCCACGAATTAGTGAATCAGGCAGGATGTGCGGAAATGTTCCAACTGAAGGCTTGAGACTATGAAATATCCTTTCTACGCCTTCTAAACACTTCATATGGATGCTGCCACATACAACCACATTATGCCATTACAACCACCCTTGATCTCCAGGCACCACTTCTCTGATTCTCTTCCCCCAGGCTCTCTCTTACTATCTTAGAGCAGCTGTCGAGCTCTACTGAACTTTCTTAGTTTAAATATTTTTTTCATATTTATATTTTCTTATTCTTTGACTTGACTCAGTACAGGGTCTCAACTTCACGCTACTGAAGATTCCCAAAAACATGTTGTTTAAAAAAGATTTAAACAACAGTTAACCATCAGTGACCAAACCAAATGCCAATAGCATGTTGTATGGATAGGACATGATAATTCGACTTATTATTTTAGTGGATGAATCACCGTACTAATATTAAGACTTGTTTCACTTATAAAATAATAAGAGTAAAATTAAAAAATTAAAAAAAAAACACCTCTGCTTTCAATTTTTTCACTTAACCGCATGTAATTAAAAAGCCGTCAATTTACAACCTGTGGTATAAAAAATGTTGCATACTCTCTCACCTATGACCTAACATGGCCTAATTCCGTTAACAGCGGTTGATAATTGACATTTTTAACCTGTGCATAAAAAGAGAAAAATAAATAAATCCAATTAAAAGTAATTATAAATCAATTTCAACAAAAGACACAAAGTATAAATAATAAGTTAAATAAATTAGACATTGAAAAAACCATTGAACTCTTGTCAAACTATTAAAAAAATATACGACTATTTTTTTCGGACCAGAACTATTGAACTATCAAACAATTATAAAAAATGCACAAAATTTGATTATATGAGCATTGAGTTGGCGTGTAAATATGAACTAGTCAAATTTTGAGCATTTTTGACAATTTTTGAAAGTTCAATGATTCTAGTCTAAAAAGAATAATTTGTATGATTTTTTATAGTTTGATAAGAGTTCAATGGATTTTTTGAGCAAGTAAAATGCAAATGTTGCACCTGAACTTTAGGTATTTTTGGGTATTGAGCCCCTTTCTATTAGTCAACGCGAAACGAGCCCCTTTCTGTCAAGAAATTTGGATATTGAACCCTCAGGTGCCACATGTGCGTTTACTTGCCTACGTGGCACACATGGCACCACTGATGTGTACTTTAACCAAATTAATTCCCAAAAAGATGGTGTTCCTCAAATTTGATCCCAAAACCTCAAGTTTGAGGTTTTGGCCACGAGACCACCCGAGCAACACTAGCCTAGCTACTAAATTACCTAAAGAATATAGCTATATACTAAATCAATTCATTTCAGTGTTCTTCAAATTCAACAGACCCGAACAATTCTCAGCATCTTCTAACATGTTGATAGAGTCAATCCATTAAAAAAACCCACAATAATTGCGTTTGTACAAAATTAAACAAAAAATTATAAAGATTGTGTAAATAATTAAAAATTTATACCGTGGCAAATACAAGAACTTACACCATAATTTGAATAACCATAAAACTTCCTCCCTACACTTTTTCCCTTTGAAGAGGTATAAATTCTCAGCCGTATCCCACACCCACAATACTTTGGGGATGAAATTCCACCGACTCCGGTAGATATTGAACTGTTCCCAACCTTTAGGTTGCTACCTTTTTTAGGTAGCTTTCCCCTTTCCATTCCTCACAGATTTCTGAGATGATGGCTTTTATACGCGAAAGATGATGATGTTGATAGTTTTTGAGATGATTAAGATGCCGAAATTTGGAATGTTCTCCTCAATTTTGCCTAATTTGTAATTTTTCGTCTGAATTTAGCGAACCCTAACTTCTAATGATCTGAAAATACTTAGCTTTAGGTGAGAGAGACGACAATGTAGTGATGTTTTAAATTAATGGGTACGTTTGTCTTTTAATATTATGCTGGGGAAAATGAATTGATTTAGTATATAGCTATATTTTTTGGGTAATTTAGTAGTTAGGCCCGTGGTTCTAGGGTGGTCTCGTAACCAAAACCTCAAACTTGAGGTTTTGGGATCAAATATGGGGAACACCATCTTTTTGAGAATTAATTTGGTTAAAGTACACATCAACGGTGCCACGTAGGCAAGTCAACGCACATGTGGCACCTGAAGGTTCAATATTCAAATTTCTTGACAGAAATAGGCTCGTTTTGCGTTGACTAATAGAAAGGGGCTCAATATCCAAAAACACCTAAAGTTCAGGTGCCACATTTGCATTTTACTTTTTTTTGAGTATTAAGTCGATAAATTATAATAAGTACAAAAAAAAATTATGAGTATATACAAATTAAATTGATAGATAACATGAACATAATAAGTTCTAAGATGTATGTCACCGTAGTGTGAGAGCCAATAGTATATCATATAAAAACAAATTAAATTGATAGATTAAATGAATAGAAATCCTAACTCAAAATTAAATTCAAGCAAATTATAAAATTTTAATAGATTTAATTAGGTAAATACATAATTGGGAGATCCTTCCCCCATCATTTAAAGCAGAGGCGGATGCACATTAGAGCAAGGGGGCCCCCTCTTGATTTTTGTAATTTTTTGTTAGTATAGGGATATTCAAGTAAAGTGACCCCTCTTAAAAAAAATTAGCGACTTCAAAAAATAAAACTTATTAAGAATAATTTTGTAGTGATTTTTATGTACTCCCTCCGTTCCAAAATATAAAATATAAGATCATTATTTACTTTTTTGAAGCCAATTTGAGATATTTTTAAACTCAAAATTGACAAAAATTCATTCGACTTTAGTCTATAAACTATCTAAAAACTACTACTAATCATAAGATTTATTGTTTTGTGGAGTAATTGTTAATGAATTTTTCAGTTTGAAAATGTCTAAAATTTATTTTCTAAAGAGAAAAATGATCTTATAAATTGGAACGGAGGAAGTATTTCTTTTTTATGAAATCTATAGTTACTGAATTTTATTATTCTCTCTATTTCAGAATAAAAGAGTCATCTATCGATTCTTCTTTTGTTTCACTAAAAGATTATTCTCTTTATGGTTAGTAGTATAAATGACACAATATCTTCAAATTTATTATCATAATTTCATTACATGTCACCACTATTAAACTAGCAGCTATTAATGGTAAATATGAAATAAAAATACATTATTAATATCAATACTCTTTTTGTATAACGAATAAAGTAATTTTATTATTTTTATTCAATTACAAGGGTTCCCCCTCTTGAAATATATTTATGTGTCCCCCCTTGATTCATAGGTTCCTTCCCTGTGGAATAGATGGGAGCTGGTAGGGATTGTCATATAAGAACACTCTCCCTCTAGCTCTGTTGTCAAAAAATTTAGTCTCCTTGACCCTCCCATAGTAAAACACTCTCAAGCTCGATATCAATAGTCCACTAGGAAGCAAGAATTCTTCATTAACCCGACGAACATGTATCCCTGGACTCCAGTTTTGCGGGACTCTTGAGGATTCTCTCCTCCTTTATAACTTATGTGCTTTGATTATCTATGATTATTTTTTGGTATTGTTTATGACTTGATGTTTATAGAAACATGAAACTTATACTGCTTGTTGGATGTTTGTTGTTTTTCACTTGTAATATCTATTTTGGTTGAACTTTTATCATTTATATATAAATCAATAATAAAACATGTGTTGAATCCCATCACACCCGAATCCCTATCTTTTAAAATTTCACGAATCGACGTATCCCCGTATGACACACTAGTATTCCCGCACCCGTATCTGTGCTTCTTAGTCTAACGTAGTTCCCAAAAAGAGAGCACAGTAGCACCATTCTCTACAACTGGCCTAATCTAATTATTATTGGCAATTGAGCGGTTCACATTTACATTCTCTTTTTTGGACACATGCTAGTAATGTAATAGCCAATAGTATATTATTAATTACTTAAAATGATTACAGATGCATTGAGAGACGAAGAGGATATGTCAAAGAAACTAGGCGAGTGGAAAATTAACTTCAGTGGGTTGGGAATGCCTTAGATAATGATAGCTAGAGTGTAGTTGCTAATTCTAGTTGGTTCTATCTAGTAGTATAAATATTAGTGGTTGTAATTTCATATTAAGCTTGATTTGAGTGAATACTGAATTGAGAGATATTTTCTCTACTTTAACCCCTTCCTCATCTTAATTTCTCCTATTCTGCCCATTCTTTCCCTCCAACTCTGTTTCAGATATTTATTTCTTCCTTGTCAGTTCTCTGCTTTGATAGCATCTACCTTGATCCTAACAAATTGGTATCAGAGCAGTTCTAATCCAAGGGACAAGATCAGTAGTTGATCTTCTCCTTCCCACGACTCTGCTTCTTCTCCGATCTCTTCTTTTGTAATTATCTTCTCTAACCTCTAATTCTGGTAAGGTTCTTTTCACCCTCTCGTAGCTTTATTCTCGTTTCAGTCTCATCAAACTCTTCCTCTTAAATCTCATATACTTATCTCAATCTTGAAAAATCTCCCAAAAATTCTCATTTTTTTTCCTGCACACCAATTGTCCGGTATAATGTCTAAATGAAAATTTCAATTTCTTCCTCTCCAAATCTCTTCTATCTCAACTTATTCTGCAAGAAAACCCATAACATACTAAAAATAGTCAACATGTGTGAATCTAAATGGCTTTTTACAACATTCTCTTCCTCACAATGGATTGGTCCTGTCCTCCAATTATCGGTGAAGATCTTAGCGATATTGTCCGTTCTGAGTATTTGAAAGAGTATATTTCACCATCAAGTTTTGACAAATGCTACGGACAATTGTGAAATTTTGTGCATGAGTATCTAATAGACTTGTACCTAGCAGCAATCTTAACTGGGGTATCTACTCATAATGGTAATATGTTTATGGGTACATTGCAAAATTAGCAACCAAAGAGCATTTCAAGTCCTTCAACTCAAGTGCAAGTAAAGGAAGCAATTGTGTTTAAAATCAACACTTCAGGGGGGATCAAATTCAATTGTTACTGACTTTGGAGCTGAATTCCATGCAATACCAAGCTACTATCAAAGAGAATCTTAATCAAATATCCTTGTTAGTTTATGAGGAAGTAGTTGGTTTATGATAAAGTTGATGGAAAAGTCGAAATTCACAAGTTCTTGATATTGATTTTCTTTGGCAGGAGGAGACGAGCAAGAGAAGCTAAGATATAAGCCCACAGAAACATAATGCTTCAACAACAAAACCATCCATGAGGGCATTGATGTGTTGGATTTTGCTATAAAATCCTATTTATTTAATATTGTTTATGACATTATTATTGATTAATAAATATTGCATTATTCATTATTTTGCCATGTGATGTTATTTTGTCTCTACATTATACGTATATGATTTATATGTATACATAGAAGATATAAAATATAAGTAACATATAATAAAGAACATTGGTTTATAACCATGGATAGACCCAAAAATTGGGCAGATTTGGACGGGTTTGGGCGGGAGATAAATGGGTTCGGATTTATATTGGCAAACCTTATATGGGTTTAAAATTATATGGGTTGTAAATGGGCGGTCATAAATGGATGGATATGGGTTAACCCATATATCAAATTTTTTTCTCTAAAAATTTGTATCACTTTCTGTCTCCCAAAATTTATATCACTTTCTCTAAAATTTTATTTCAATTTCTCTCTCTCAAACAATATATTAATTTCTCTCTCTAAATTTTGTATCCATTTCTCTCTCTAATTAGAGATACAATGTAATTACAAGTAACAAGTCATGCATGAAACTTGATCAAATTAACTTAACTCTACAAAATTAATCCATAAGCGGAACAAGTTTATGTAATAGAACACATTCATGATTCCAAACGAAAAAGACGAATTAACAGCAAGCATGCAAGACTACGTACTTGAGTTAAGAAAATTAAACAGGAGAAAGAATACACAGATCAAGGCCCATAAATATATGCACATATTTCATAGTATTGATATTTTACTATATATAAACCCATCATGAACTTGGCAACTATATATAGGCACAAAAGCAGTGATACTAAACCCAGAGGAAGAAAGAAACAGTACACAAAGCAGAATGCACAAAGCAAATGAGAGAGGAAGAAATCATAGCAAAAAGAGTTTAATCATAACCCATCCATCCACCCACTTAATTCAAAAAATCATAACCCATCCACCCACTTAATTCAAAAATAAATAAATAAATATTAGTGAGAGATCAAGAGAAAGTGAACATTTTATACTAAGAAAGTGAAATATTTTAGAGTGAGAAACTGAAAATTTTTAGAAAGAGAGTCAAACTGAGAAATAATTACTAAAATAGCTTACTTTAAATAAGTGTATAATTGGGGTCAAATGGGCAGCCCACATCAACCCACTTACTATGTGGGTGGATATGGGTTGGACCATTTATTATTTTTATTTGATAATTATCTACCCAAACCCATCTAATCATATGGGTGGATACTTCGAACTAAAGTGCATTAACGGTATGCATTAAACAGGATCATGTGATAAATATTTTACATTATGATAACTAATACCAAGGGATATCGAGTAATATATATTATGAAAATTAGGAACATATATTATCGTCAAGAAATCTATAAAAGATATTTCGTAAGATAATTTATTAAGTAATTCGTAGCCAAATCTTTTAGTAATATTATTACTAAAAGAATTGATTTAATTGTCAAGTTAATTATTGATCAGCAAGAATGAATTGTGTACTTATGTAGTGAATTATAAATATTTCAGAAATACAATAATTAAATATGAGATATTTATATATATTACTAAACAGTAGAATTATAAATATTTCAGAAATACAATAATCATGATTGTCTACCCATGAGAGAACTGATTAAACAGTAGAACATGATAATTTGATAACATTAAGATTACAAATGGGTAAATTCATTCACGAATTCAACTACGTGCACAGATCATAGGATTAACAAAATCTATTTCACTGTATTAAGCAATTTGCATGTTCTATAATCAAAATAAGTCAAGTCTCACCTTGACAATTTCGGCACCAGCATTATAGGCAGACAATATCTGTAAGCAGTGCATAAGTTAAAGTCGAGGGGAAATTGGACTGGAAGTCCATGAATCAACCAGGAATTGAGAAATAAGTTATAAATTCGCTCTTCCAGATTCATCACGGCATTGCAACAATAGAATTCAAGAAGATAGACACGGTAATTGGTCAGATGCAACACCTTGCAACACCAAAAGAGAGGGCTCAAAGCCGCGAAGTGGCTACATACTTACTTCTGTCGGTGTCATTGCACCAGGAATATACACAGCTTCACTTCCTTGTACATAGTCCAAAATGTCCTGGAGATTCCTAACCATGTTAAGACAACAACAGAAAGTAAAAATTTTCTAAGACCATAATTTTTAGACGATGGTCATTCATGTCATAAAGTAACAGTAAGAAGTATTATAAATAAATCTCATTATAGTTTAGGGCAACATCATGGGTAAGGAAATAAAGGATATATTTAGCCAAAAAAAAGAGAAAAAGCATACTGGTCTTGACAGAAAAACAGTAATGATAATGTGACAACTGTTGAAAGATACCATTACGATTGCAGGACTCATGAGAAATTTCGCACCAGCATTTATGGCTTTCTTGGCATCCTTGGAATTTAAGACTGTCCCAGCCTGCAAAAGACTACAGAATTATGATATGTCGAGCACTTTCATGAGTGACAATTTATTATGACGAAAACTAATCGCCCAAACATATGGACCTGCATATGTTCAAAACTAGATAGGAACCGTGGATGTTATGATGTCTCTACTTGGATTAATTTTTCCCAATGTGATGAAAAAAAATATTTAAAATAAAATGCAACACATACGCTGTCAGGCCCAGCTAGGATTCTGACCAGAAATGGAGATCTAAACAAAGATAGATAGAGAGAATTAGAGAGAATTTTGGGAAGAAGAATGATAGAAAACTCAGTAATTCCTACTGAGTTCGTGAGAGAGAAGAGAGAGAGAAAATAAGGAGAAAGCTTAAACAAGCTTCTCTTCATTTCATTCATTCACTTAATTCATAATGCTTGGAGAATAATTCTCAGATACAACTATTTATAAAGAGAGAATACTAAAAAGTAAAGCTACTAACCTATACTACTTTTCTTATCCTTCACTCAAATATAACAAACTATCCCATGTGTTCACATGGTCACTCAAAATGTACTACATACTAGAATATACTAATTATTCCTTTACTGGCCAAAATACCCTTTGCCTGACATTCCGTCCCCCTTAAAAGCATCCATGTCCTCATGGCTATTGCTGATTTTCTGCTTTCCAGTCTTAGTAGCTCTCACCACCTTTCCAGTGTCAAAAACAAAACTCAGGAACTTATTTAGTTGAATCTTCCCATAGCAATTCTTTGAAACTTCTACCTAAGGCTGTAAACGAACCAAACAGTTCAGGCTCGATTCGAGTTTGATTCGAAAAAATACGAGTGAGACTCGGATTCGTTAATAATATGATCCAAATCTGAGCATAAAAAATAGTTCAAATAAAAATATGAGTAGAATCTAAGCAAGATTATACTCGACTCGTTTAATATTCAAACTACTCGAATTCTCGATTGTGATTCGATACATACTCGATTGATACAGATTCGATTAGATATTCGATACATTCTCTTATAATATATACAAAATTAAATCAAATTGGGATAATTAATTATTATTATTTTATTTTGTTTTTAATTTTAATTGTGATTTTATATTTGTAAAGTGTAATAGTAAATATATTTTCTCATTTCTAAGTAAAATAACAAATTCAATTTATAATTATATTTATTATAAAGCTAGTTATTATGTGCAGACTCGGATTCGAGCTTGAATTTGAAGCTCGCGAGTAGTTTGAATATAATTCGATCCGAGTCGGATCGAATTCGAGTAATAAATATTCGAGTCTAGTCGAATCTGAGTAAAATTTTTCAAATACAATCCGAATTCGAGTATGAATTTAACGTTTCGAGTCGAATTGGAGCAGCTCTCTATTCGTTTCGGTTCGACTCGTTTACACCCTTACTTCTGCCTTCTCATATTCCCCAGTATCAAAAGTTAACACCAACAACTTCAGATTTTGATTTAGTGTAACTTCTCCATTGCAAAAACTTGTCTCAGTATTATCTTTAGCATGCCTTGAGTTCTTGAATTTCTTTTCCTTCAAATACAGCCGCCATTGATACTTGATGGTCTCTAGCTGACTTGTAATACTTTCTCTTTGATATACAACTACAACTGTCACATTTCCAAAATGATCCAACCTTTCTTGAATTGTGAAGTAGGACAAACAACCCTTTATTATTTTTCCGTTGAGCATCAATGCACACCAATAAACAGATGTTAATTCAAAAGCAAGATTAATTCTCTTGGCTACCATAGCCCAACCACAGCTTAGCTCTATAATCATTTGAAAAAACAATTGAAACATCATTTTTGTAATTTTTTCATTCATCAAGGAATTCTCTTCAAGTATAGTGCCTAGCAGATTGATCGCAACCAGCTTACTTATCAGGATCCTAACAGCACCAATGTTAGTAGGACTTATAGATAATCAAATAGACCATGGTTGTTGTCCAACTCCATTGATATGGTTTGTTAGCTTTAGAGAATTTCTAAGAAAGAAGGTTGAGTTTAGCTTTTGCATCACATTTTCCGTTGTTTGATCAACTTGCCTTGCAAATGAACTCTCAAACTAAAAGTTTTGGAAGTGTATTCCATTTTTATCTCTCCAAGGAATAGGCCCGGTAACCCCATCCTCTTTGAACTAAAAATTCTGACATACTGCATCAATACTGCTCCACCAAAATGATGCTAGCCATAAAAGGAAGGACCTTGGTCCCATGAATGTGTATTCATGTTCCCCAATAAAGAGATTGACCTGTAAGAATCCTGGAGTTTTCTTGCATTTTGGTTGATGTTTGGAGAGAATGGGAACTGTATTTGAGAATCCTTTCCTCTTTAGAACAAACTTGTCCTTAAGGTAAGCTATAGTTGTCAAATGATACCTCATTGGTTGCATTATCAACTTGTGAGAAATCTCTCAATATATACTAGTTAGTGACATACTTTCCTCTATCCAAAGGATTCTCAGGTACCATCACAAGATGTTGTTCATCAATTATTGTGATTCCTTCCTTCAAAGCTTATGTACATTCTGCTTGTTCATCATATAAAGGACTGCCTTCATATTCATCATCAGCACAAGTTGTTTCTTCATCATAAATTGGACAGTTATAATTTTCAGCCTCCTTATCTTTTAGTAGCTGTTATGAAGCATTGAGATGTCATACAGTTGTGCCCCACATCATGGATTTCAGCATAGTAACAACAAAGTCCTTTGTATGCAATGAGGGATCTAGGTACTGAAGTAGAAACATAAGGAAATAGGTTGTACTCAAGGTAGGAGGGAAATTTTACTGTGTAAGTTTCCTTCAAATGTGAGTTTTGAATAGAGGTTTTGACCTTATCTCTTCAAGGTTCAAGTGATACAAACCAGACATTTTTGGACTGTTTTGGATGGCAAACAACACCTAGGGTGAATCCCTTTTTCTCAAAAAGTTTTGTATAAATCTTTGGACCTTGTGGAGCTGAAATATAGGTGATTCTGTTGTCACTTTCTAGACTGATTTGCATCATGTGAGGCTGGTTTGACAGCTCCCTTACCAAGGAATCTTTGTGTTGTTGTTCAGGAAGTGTCAACACTCAACACTCTCTTTACCTTCATGAATCCTTGCTCCACTTAAGGATTATGGTCAAACAAAGGGACTTCATTATACCAAAACTCTTCTTCAGATTCTGGTTGTGTAGCACATTGTTGAATGTTGTCAATGAACTCTGGCTTTTCATCAAAGCAATGATCCCCTTCATATTGTGGTGGTTCATCATAGGTGGGTGGATCATCATAATATGGAGCCTCCTCATTCTCAACATAATCATCATATATAGGGGCTCCTTCACAATTTGCTTCTTCACATTTCTTGATCCAGTTTCTAGCATTATCAGTGAATGATGGTAACACAAGCTTGTGATGCTTGAGTTCCTTTTCCTTCTCATTTTCTTCACCAAAGTTGTTCCTTCTCCATTGGACATAATCTTCTTCATTTGTTCTGGCCCTTGACTCTCAGCACGGCTAGAATTTCTAAAAAGTCTAATATCTTCTCTATGGCCCATGTGAACTGGCATCTTGCTCTTCCTTTTATCTCCAACAGTATAAATAAAACTCAGCTTATAATCTGAGCCTTTTTGCTTCAACAACTCATTCATACCACTTATGAAGTAATTCATTTTTTCATTAATGAGCTGCAACTTTTCATTGGTATAATCTCCATAGCACAGAAAATCTTGTTGAAACATTTGGTTGAACATTTGGTGTCCAGGCCCAGCCATGTTTCTCAGAGTTTAGAATGAAATGAATCACAAGACAATTGTATCGAGTTCCCAAACAGTAGCAACACTACTTGAGTAAGAGTAAATGAGCTTGAGTGGTTTTTTAGTCAGAAATAGACTCCCTCGGTGAAACAAACTGAGTATCCAAAATAGAACAAGTTTAAATCCAACTAGCTATTGCTTAGTTGAATTTAACAGAGTAACTGAGCACACAAATAAGCTATAGCACCAAAAGGATCAAAATATAGCATGAACACTAATTACCACTGCAGTAACAAGTGTAAACACTAATAATATAATTGAAACTGTTTTAATATTTGAACTTTGAACTGGAAAAACTTTGGAAATTGATTTTGTTATTTTTGGTTTTTTTAATGTTTAAACTACTACTAAATATGCTAGACAAGTTAACTTGAATCACTAAACACAAACAAAACAGATCAAACCACTTTAATCACCACTCTGGAAATTTTTGCCGACCGAGAAGAGAATGAAAATTATGGATTGAAACATGTTTGGGTGGTGTTGTTTATGAGAAATATGTTATGGGCTATATGTATATGATTGAAACGAGTAAGATGGAAGTGATTAATACCTGAAACAAGCTACTAATCACTTAGTTTTGTTGAGTTGTAGGTTTGGCATAAAAACAAAGCCTCTGAAGTGGTGTTTTCTGCTCCTTTGTGGCTGAAATATGAAGAAGTTGTTGATGTTACTTAGCAGTAATGAATTACCCAAAGTGTTTTGATGGCAAAAACTAAGAAAATTGGCTGAAATTTTTTTGGTTTTTCTGGGTTTATGAACAGTGACGAAACAGTAAAATAAGAATCTGAAAATAGAATAGGATTGAAGACGATAAGCCTCCCAGATCTAGGTTGTTTCTGGGTAGTGTTTGAAGGATAGAAGAGACTGAAAGAAGTAGATTTCAGTTTGGGTTCACAGAAGAGAAGAAATCAGAACTTGAATATAGAAAAAACAGAGTATTAGAAGGAAAAAGATGATGAGTTTGGATAAAACATGAGCTCTGATACCAATTTGTCAGGCCCAGCTAGGATCCTAACCCGAAATAGAGATATAAACAGAGATAGATAGAGAGAATTAGAGAGAATTTTGGGAGGAAGGATAGAAAACTCAGTACTTCCAACTGAGTTCGTGCGAAAGAAGAGAGAAAAAAAAGGAGAAAACTTAAACAAGCTTCTCTTCATTTCATTCATTCACTTAATTCATAATGCTTGGAGAATAATTCTCAAATATAACTATTTATAGAGAAAATGTTGAAAAGTAAAGCTACTAACCTACACTACTTTTCTTATCCTTTACTCAAATATAACAAACTACCCCATGTGCTCACATGGTCACTCAAAATGTACTACCTACTAGAATATACTAATTATTCCTTTGCAGCCCAAAATACCCTCTGTCTGACATACGCTAAACTACTTCAGTATCAAACCAGTTTTAAATCATAACTACTTCATAGTCTAGTACACCTTCTCCTTCATATATCTCAATAAGAAAAAGCAAATCAACCAATTACCCCCTCTACTCTACTCTCAAAACAACTTCATGGTATAATCGTCCATAATGCATTCTTGCACCTTTTCATTTTTATAAAATACCGAGAATATTAGAAACAACGAATTCATAGATCTTCCTTATAAACAAACATTTCACCAAAACATTGTATATGTCTGTAATGAAACACAAAAGCAAACACACCATGCACCTTCATGAATTTGTCAAACTGTTTCTTCCAAACCCGCGTCCAGGTTCCGAGAAAACCAAGATGCATGGAAGATAAAGTAAGTGTGCTTAAACTAAGAGGAACTAGGAAGATAATTACTCCTATTGTTGTTGCGGGATAGTCCTGCACCAGCTGTTGTAAAACCTGTGTAGGGGATATTAGAAATGAAAACTCTTAAGCTGATTGGAAACTACAATGTAGAAATCATATAGATTGTATAAGTAGACAAACCTCAAACACACCTGGGGTTGATATCACGATCTCCAGCTGCAAATTCAGAAATGTTGTACTAAAAATTAATATTGTCCAACTTCTATATACATCAGAATTATGTTGAAACTCTTAAGTAACAACTTATATCCATGTTAGAATACTTGGGAGTTGTTTGTGACTTTGTGTGTAATAAAGTGCTCACCATAGTTATCAAAGCGACAAGTCGAGGCGAGGCGATAGCCGGGAGCTTAAGCGCTTAGGCGACAAAGCGCTCGACTAGTCGTCCGCAAGTCGACAAGTCGTTAAAAATATAAATTTTATATGTATATTACTACTTCACAAGCAATACTCTTAAATACCATTAAAAACAAAAACATATTAATATTTCACATTTATATCTCATTTACACTAACTGAAAACTAAACTAATGAATAGGGAATACTAAAAATACGGGGATCTAGGGGTTAAAATGTAAACTCAAAAAACTTAGGGGTGATTATGAAAGAAAAATAAGGGCTTAAATGAAAAGTCTGCAACTTAAGGGACTAGATATAAAGTTTAAGAAAAATATGAGGTACTAAACTGTAATTCATCCAAGATATTTTTAAATCTCAATCTCCTTTTTCTTTTCTTCTTTTTCTTTTCTTACGCAAAAGAAGCAGCGGTAAAATGAAATCAGTCTCATTTTTCTTTTCTTACACAAAAGAAGTAGCGGTAAGATGAAATCGAGAAGCATCTTCAACAATCGACACAAACGACTACGAAGATGACCCCGGCGATGGCGATGAAACTTCCAACAGTGGCGATCTCTTCTTTTCTTCTCTCTTTCGTTTCCTTTTTTTTTCTCTTTTCCAGATCGTGCACCTTGGAAGGTAGTCGACCAAGGCATCGCCTAGGCGACCCAAGGCGATGATTTCTTCACCAAGTCGCGCGACTTAGCTGTTTCTCCCAAGTCGTCCCTTCGACTTGCTGCTTGCTACCGCTCAGATGCCTAGACGCCGCCTAGTCGACGACTTGATAACCTTGGTGCTCAACACAACGTTTTCAGGACTAACTGGCTCAACCCTCCCAGCTGGCAGGCTGGCTGTCCACCTGTGGGCAGCCAGGTCGCTAACACGCCATCTTTATTCAGCTTTTTAGATACTGGGCAGCTCCCTAACTTAAATACTCAATTGGCCGGTTGTAAAGTGTACTAATGATGGGTTTGTTGAGTTACGAGTTTTGAGGGTCTAGAATCATTGTGTAAATTTTCTTGTAGACGCTTCGCATATTTAAAGTTCTTACATAACGGTTTTCCTCAAAAAAATGATCTACAAGGTCAAAACAGTTCGCTAGACCTATAAATTGATACATACAAAGTCTCGACCGGTGGAAATGGTCTGTAAATGTCAAGGCTAAAACAACAGAAAGACTGGCAATCCAACAAGCCAAATTCTGGGCAACTTCTTTTAATATGCAAAAACAATTGAATTGACGGCTGCTTCATCATAATCATCATTGTTTTTTCAGCTAATTACAAGGAGCATCAGAAAACTGCTATCTATCAACTTACAACTGAGATGCCACCATCAAGTGCAGCGCGTGCCGCATCCATTGCCAGCTCCACACTGAACAAAAGGAAAACATAGATAAGTTTTCTTTTGATAAGTAGGAAAACATAGATAATTTCTTGAATTAAAAGATGCTTCTCCAAACAAATTAATTTTACAATACAAACCCAAATTCTTGAATTTTAAAACGCCTCAAAGTTTTGTTCAGCATATCTCCCTAAACATTCTAGTTGAGTAATGTGATATGAAGGAATATGCTTGCAAATAAGTATAAATTATATAATGATAACCTGTAAAACTAATTGTTTACAGAATCCTATAACAACATGCTAATTCAGCATGTATTAAAGAACTTGATAGCATTTATAGATTTATTTAATATATTGGTCGACTTTTCCTACACAATGTAACATTAATAGATATACTTCACTATATAAAATCAACTTAATATAGTTCTCTTTCTTTGAATAGTATGAGATTATGTTATTTGTGCTTCTCTTCCCTTATTAACAGGTTATATTAGTTTACATATATGCCTTTAGATCCTTTCCATAGAACATATTATTTCATCAAAGTAAGCCGCATAGGGTGTCTTGGAAGTCGTTCTCCATCCTCACAAAGGCACTCTCAATTTGTGCCTTCAAATTTTAAAGGGTGAAATTTTACTACAAAATCTAATATAGTTTTCTTCTAATGTCAAATAACATAGTGCCAAACGCAGCATAAGGTTTTTCTTCCCTTTTTCAACTAATGCATAAGAAATCAAAAGAACAGAGAAACAATTCAGACTGAAAATTAATTTTAAACCCTAGCATGCGCAGTTGAGAGATAAACGGATACCTTTTAGCGCGTAGACAGGCAATAACGCCGGAGGATGTAATGCTTCTTAATGTTTTGTTAGCAACGGGGGAGATTGAGAATTGGGGGGAATGGGAACAACAAAGCCGACCACTGCGAGGACGTGTTGGTTGAGAAAATGTTAGACTTAGAAGCGGAGAAGAAGAAGACCATAACTGAAAGCTCCGAACGGCCATTTTAGTTATATCCAATGCTTAGAAATTTGTTTTGGACGAGCAAGGGAAAGAATTTTGCAAAATATGGAAATGTTTTTATACGGTAGGTGTCACAAGGCCGAGGTTTACCCCAAATTTTTTGGTCTAACAGTAACAAAAAAAAGAAATGGACGGAAAATTTAAGTTTTCTTTCTAATTCTTATATTTATGAGTTTTTTAATAAACAGAAAAGAAAAAAAAATGATAAAAAACTTGGTCATTTTTCCTGCTAAAGTTTTCCGTCCAAAATTGGCCTGATTTGGACGGAAAAGAAATTGGAACTTTCAATATACTCCCTCCATCCTAAATTAATTGTTCAGTTTTGACTTTTTAAAGTCAAATTGACCATTTTTAAAACTAATCTTTTTACTATTTTTGTTAAAATATAGGTGAAGAGATTATAACTAAAAGAAAGTATATACAATTTATTACTAACCCCAATTTTTATAATTTTAGAAATATATTTATATATGCTTAATTATTAATTCTAAAAATAGTCAATTTGACTTAAAAAGTCAAAAGTGAGCAATTAATTTGGGGCGAAGGGAGTAATAAATTTTAAATTATAACTCATGTCCCCAATTTATTTTTATCTACTAAACCTAATGTTTTTCCCCCTCTCTCCCCCTGTAGAAGCAAATCAGATTCATTAGTGAATCAATTACCTTTATCTTTTCTAGTAAAGAACTTAATACTTTAGATTCATTAGTGGATCAATTATCTTTGTCTTTTTCTAGTAAAGAAATATCTTTTCTAGTAAAGAACTTAGTACTTTACATGCAACTATGTAAGGGTTCTTTATAGCAGTAGAATATAGCTTTTAATTTTTTTTCATGGGTGAATCTTCGTTAAAAAAAATTTGGTAGACTACTACTGTAAAAAAATGATATTTTATTGGAATTTGTTTTCCCAGTAAATGAGATTCTTCAGAGAATATTATTTTTTTTATTTTATTTTATTTGTTAATTGTCAAATAAGATACTAACGAATCATTTTTTTCAAATTTTTTCAATAAAATAGCTGCAATTTATTCCTTGCTAGCATGAAGACTTTAAAGTCTTGTTCAATCAACTCAGATATTTTCTTCGATCTCTAGACTCCAAAATTTATTAGTCAAATTTCAAATTGTAAATTGTTATTGATCGATGTTTATGCAAGTAAAGCACATGTTTTCCCTTTCAGCTTTAGTTAATAGTATCTCTTCCGTTTTTTATATAAAAAAGTTTTATTTTCATAATTTAGAAAATTTAATAATATATATTTTTAATTTTATGTTCGTTGATAAACGTGAAGGAATTGTTATTTTATATTTCTATAAAAATAAATAAAACTCGTTTTCTCTCGAAACAAGGAAAAAGAAATTAAATTAAATTCTCTTTATGGAACAAATGTGGTATCTTCTTTTTCCATTTAATATAGATTATGTTTGATGACTTTTGGGTATGGTATAACAATGACTTTGTAGAAGTAGTTTTTGTTTAACATTTATTTGGATATTTTTATTTGATTATAGAATTTTTTTTTGATTAAATTTATCTTGCATATTTTTATTCATGGTTCAGTGGTTATAATTAATAGAAGGGTAAATTTATAAAAGTGATATTTTTCTTTTCTTTTCATTGGAACTAAAAAACGCAAGAAATAAAATTTTTAAAATTTTCTATTATTTTCTATTAAAAACTCAGAAACAACATAGAGGAAAACTTCAAGTTTTCTATTCTTTTCTTTTCTGTTCTAATTTAAGTTTTCTATTCTTTTCTTTTCCGTCCAAAACTCAGAAACAGAACGTAAGGCTATAAACAGTTCCGATGCGGAAACAGAAAATAAAATTTGGTATCCATCGTACTCGTATCCCACAAATATGCAATAAGGCATCTATTTGTATTCGTATCCGACGCTGAGACCGTAAACGGTTCTGTTAGGGATACAAATAATAAATTTTGGTATTCATATTCGTATTTGAGGCGCATACAGATAATAAAATTTAGTATTCATATTCGTTTTTAAGGCCGTAAAATGAATTAAATAGTTCAAACTTAATTCGTATTTGTTAGATTAAAAATTTTATTCGAGCTCGATTCGAAATATAAGCAATTCAAATATAAGCACATTTTAAAATTCAATAAAATACTCGAACTTTTTCGAATTATAATTTTTTATTAATACTCATATTATATTCGCTCAAAAAATTCAAACTATCCGGGCTCCATTCGAGATCGTGTTCAACTCGATAATTAAATGAGCCTCAATCAAATTTTATTTTAGATTTGATAAATTTTATGAACCAAATCTGAGCAACTCAATATTTGGCTCGACTCGATTTATTTACCGTATTCAATAAATATGCACTATGGTCTATATTCGTATTCGTATCCGACAGATAATATAGGAATACGGATATTATTCGTATCTATTTTGTACAATATAATATAGATAAATGTATCAAATATCTGTATATCCGTATCCACATTCATTCAAAATAAAATTTTAAAAGTTTTAATTTATTTTTTTTAATTCTTGCACAATGTTAAATTAATAACCAAAAAAGTATTTACTTCATCAAATAAAAATTAGAAATAATGTACAATCAACCAACTAAAATAATAAAATTAGATATAATATTCATATGTAAAATTTTTATATTGTATATCATAAAATAACCGTAAAAAGATGTATAGTCAATTGATATTAATATTTTGTTATGTTGTATATCAATATTATTTGAGAAATTTATACATGTAAATGTATATAAATATATACATATATTCAGCAATATATATACAGATACGGATATTAACAAATAAAAATATGTATATATATCCATATTTGTATGGATGGATACAAATACAGATAAATACGCCCCCAAATCCATGTACTAGCTACAGTGGATTGGTGCTCACTAATTCAACATTAACTTCTTCTGTGTATAGACATTATAGACTTGCAAATACTAGCAACCAGATCGTTCCCAAGAAAGATGGGGCTTTTCGTTAAAGCAATGCTCAATTAGATAACCTCATTTCCTTGACAGAACTTTCTATACATTTCCAATAATATTCAAACTATAATATCAATACCATAAGATCCTATGATCTATCATTCACTAACTTGAAATGAATTTAAGACATCATACAATGTGATAATAATAGTACAATATCATTAATTAATAAAAATCATTATAATTCTCGGATCGTTGTTCTTGATATAAAAAGTCATTATGACTTGCATCCAAAATGGAAAATAATCTGATACATTATTTTCTAAGTATTTTTCTTTCCTTTCCCCTTAATTCTAGAACCTTCGGGAAATTCCTCATTAGCTGCAAATGAAATTATTTGCAAGGATGAGCAACGGGTTGCTCAGCAAGTCTAATAAATAACATAT
Organism: Aralia elata; assembly: GCA_034770075.1. Lineage (NCBI taxonomy): Eukaryota > Viridiplantae > Streptophyta > Magnoliopsida > Apiales > Araliaceae > Aralia > Aralia elata. The sequence continues at coordinate 42,779,603 of CM068383.1, forward strand.
AATAGAACTCACACATATCTGATTCAAAGGAATACTTAATTCAACAAAAGATTTCAACAATTGTCTATCTCATAAGTTGAGCAACCAAGAATTAGTTATTATTCGCCAGTCATAAGACTTAGAACTCTCCATAGATATTTATAGGGGATCAGCCTAATAATATATTTAGTTATGCATAACGTCAACTGTACTGCTACAATTCTGTATCAACAGTATTTAAATCGGTTTCTCCATACATTATATATTCCCCCATAAATAAGGGTTGTTCAACTCAGTCACTTAACATTCAGATATCGCCCCAAACAATTTGGTTTGACAGAATAATTCAACTCACATAAAGAATTATAACAATTCAATATTTCACGAATAATTATTCTAACTGGAATAGCTCAATTCTCGAGTTAAGTCGAATCAAATGGCAAATAACTCTTAACAACAAAAGATTACAGTTATAATAAACTTCAAACAATTTAAACATATTGTATCACAAGGTGCAAGAAGAACTTGCCTGAAAGCGTCTTCTATGTTTATGCTAATAACTTATCTTTTGTATGGCCTACATAGGTTCATGAGGTCGACATATAATTTAGTTACAACATAATTTCCTTACTCTAGTTCACGTTAATTAGCTTTAGACATGAACTTAGTCTCATTACTTTAGTTTTTACCATGTCAAATTATCAATAACTAATGAACGTAACGTTAGAAAAACTTGGTCCTAACATGCTGCAAGTGCAGTGCCTAAATGCCCAAGGGCAGTCCCTAAGCGTTGCACAACACGCTCAGCACGCATAATGCCGCACGACGTGCCAGCAGCCCCGCGCCCAGCGCGCGCTGCCTGTCTAGCATTGCAGCGCCCCTTGGCAGCGCTGCGGTGCTTGGCCACTACAAGGCCAGCGCTACGACGCCCAAGGGCAGCGCGACGACGCTAGACTCCTGCAACCCACTTTTCAGCCTTCATGGATTTTGACAGTTTTGACATACAAACTCCCGACATGCATAACTAACAACGTATAAAGTATTTTTGAGCGATTCTTTTTCCTACGCGTTCGTAACTTCCTCCTCTACAACTTGGCTATCTATTTCATGAATAAGTACCAACATATGAGGCTGCACACCTCTTGTAAAAACCAATAAAAATTAGGTTTTATAGTTTAAACTTAACTTTCTTGATTAAGTTGTTTAAGGCATTTCTTTAGCAAAACTAGCATGTTTGATGACTTGATTAATACTACCATGCAATCATGTTTTACTTGATCCAATTAGGTTGTCTAATAAATCAATTAGGTGGCTAACTTATCAAGCTTTACAACATAATCATGTTTTACTTCATCCGATTAGTTGATTAGGGCATTTACTTAGCTAGGTTAACATGATTATAAGACTTGTAAATTATTAACATACAATTTAAGCTTAGCATGCAATACTTCATGATTTCGAATATATAAATGATTAATTAACTAGACTACGACAAGTCGTAAATTACCTCTTAAAGTTGCAAGCTTTACGTTTAACTTGAATAAGAAAGACTTGATCTTCCTCTCAATTATGTGTGTTCTTACTATGCTTTCTTTTAGTATTGTTGTGAATTGATGAAGGTTAATTAACATGGTATGAGGGTCTTATTTATAGGCAACCAAGATATAAGGCATAAAGGTCATCAAACCACAACCAACCAAAGTGGCCAACAAGGCTATTTGAGTTCAACCACAAACAATTGGCCAACAAGGCCATTATGCTAAGCCACACATAAGTGGCCAACAAGGCCATAGCCTATCACCTTGCCTCTTACAACAATTGTGTTGCAAGACAAGAGGTTACATCTCACCTTCCATAACAAGACAACACACCACAAGCAAGCAATAAGGCCGCATCTCTCCTTCCATTTCTTGACAACACACCAAAGCTAGCACAAGCCAACCTGTCCACTTACACTTGCAAGACAAGAATACTTGCATACATGATATATAAGTATTCCATACTTCCAAAATGGCCAAAATGGCCTCCCTTTCTCTACTAAAATTCGGCTCCCGCCAAGCCAAGAAATTTGGCTCCAAGCTCAAGCCTTGGCTTAAGACCTTGGCTCCAAGTTCCACGCCGTGGCTCAACCCTAGTCCACACCGTGGCTCAACCCTAGGTCGGTTACTCCAAACTTAGTTAATTTTTTAGTTTGCTTTCCTAACTAATCTGGCTAAAAAAAGATTATTGACTTTCCAAAAGTTGACTTTATGTTTGACTAACAGTGATTTAGCGTTGTTATGAATAGTGGTTTCCTAGTTATGTCTTGCATGAATTTACTACAATCATAACATAATGAATCCACACACATTCAATCATATAACACATAATTTCAATCACCAAAATAACCTTTATTAATCATATAAGATTATATTTACAAGCCTTATAAGGATTCAGAATATTACATTCATCCCTCCTTTTAAGAATTTCGTCCCCGAAATTAAGTATATACTAATTAAATAAATGTGGGTAATTTTCCTTTATTTTCTCTTCAAGTTCCCACGTAGCTTCTTCTATGGAGTGATTTCTCCATATTACCTTCACTGAAGGTATTATCTTATTTCTTAACACTTGTTCTTTCCTATCAATTATTTGAATATGAATTTCTCGCAACGAATGTGATTTTTGTAAATAATTAAAAAAATATTTATCGAATAGAATAAATATTTTAGTTGGGATATTTATTAAATAAAATAAATATTTGATAGAAATTATTGTGGAATAATTTATTTAAGTGTGGTAATATTAATTAAATTATGATAAATGATTTAACCAAACATTAAAATAATGTTTAAGTGTGCTAATGTAATTTAATATGAAATTATAAGATTGGTTTAATGGGTGTGACATATGTATCATATAATGGAGAAACATTAAAATAAATAAATTGAAGGTTAATTGGGTTTAACCAAACAAGGCCTAGAGACTCTCCATATTTTTTTAACTGCTGAAGACCTTTCGTTTGTGTAACTGAGCAACCAAGAAAAAGCCACGTTAAACCTTCATCAGTTATTTTATGCTCATTTGCATAAGCAGTGTTAGAGAGTTTAGAGAAAGAGAGAAATTGAGAGAGAAAGAATTCTCTGTGAAATTGAGAGCAAATCTAAGAAATCAAAGAAGAGGGAGAGGATTAACTAAGCTTTCTATATCATCTAGCTAAACTAAAGAAGGAATCAAGAGGTAATAATCCAATTCTAAACTCTTAGCGATGTTTTCTTAAAGTTCTTCACTGAAAAATTATTTTGGTTGAATGATTTGATGAGATGTTGGTTATATATGTTTATGGGTATGTATAATCTGTTATATCATCTATAATGGATTTTGAAGTAATCAAATTCGTCTAAATGTGTTAAATAGGAAGAGTTAAACTTTTGGTTTAGTATGTATTTATGGTCTGTTTTAGAGGCAAAATTGGTTGTGAATTCATGCTTTAAGTTGTAAATTGATGGTTGATAATTGTGATACTCTGAAATACGAAAACAATGCAACTTGAATGAATCAAAATGGTGGTAAAACGAAATCGAGGTGGATGATTTCGTATAATATTTCGAAATAGTAAAAACTGGCATGCACATGGAATTTGAGTCTTTAATTTAGTTATTTGAAGTTTCTGAGATGTTGAAATGGTTTTATAGATGTTTAGTTTTGTGTTTATTAAATAGCATCTGAGATTGGCTAATTTGGACCTTAAGTGAAGAATGTATGGATTTTTGTATGAAATCAGTGTTCTTCGCGAACTGCAGCAACTGAGTCTGTGCACCAGTGCGGCCGCGCTGGTGCCAAGAACAAAAGTGGCGCGGCCGCGCCTGATGCAGATCAGACCCAGTGTTGAGCTTTTAAATGTACTGCTTGGGTGATGTTAAGTTAACCTACTCTAATGAATGTAGTGAAGCCTAAAACATGTAGTAAGGCTTAATATCAGATTGTAATCACAAAGATGATACTGTAAGTTGTGAAATAGGAATTTATGAAAGTCTTTAATTTGATGTTTATGAGAAATGGAGATGTCGTTCAAGCGTCATGACTTGTACTATACTCTAATAGGGAGTTCAGATTCATGATATATAAATAATAAGGATAGTCAAAACTTGAACTAAAGTAATAAATTTAACTAAAATGGGAACTAAACTAATAAAGTTAGTTTTAATGTGACTAATTGGTATTGTGATCTTAATGATCTATGTAGGATAATTGAAGAGCGTGAATTGTAAGTTTGTAACGAATGCGCAAGGCAAGTTTCCTAACCTTTGCTACTTTATTATTCAGCGAGGTTTCTTAATTTGATTCAATGCCTATGTTATTAAATAAGCTTTCTAATTCTTCCGAAAGCATTACTTCGGTAAACGATGTTTATTCAATTATGAATCATTGTGACTCTATCACTTATTGAATCATGATTTGCTTATGTACTATTATATGAGATTATATTGTTATCAAACTCTTAAATGGCCATCGAACCCTTTTTGATTCGACTAGTCCATAGTTGATGAGCATTTTAAAGATTTAAAATTCTTTTGAAGTTAATCCAAACTAACTTGTCTTTGGTGCGGATCCTAATGTTAAAGATTGGGATGAACAACCCTAGAATAGGGGATTATATTGCGCAATAGCGTTATAATATTTATGCACAATACATTGTACGAATGGCTGATCCCCCGGAGTACGAAATGGATGGTCCATATAGTCTAAGACTGTTAAAGGTTACGGTAGAAATACTTGTTAACCTAGGACATAGTTCGTGGTCTTGTGACCCTCAATTATACTTTTGACCCTGATTTCTATTATTGATTCAAAAGCCGAATTTTTCTTTGAGTTTACAGTTCTTGAGTATCATTGACTATTTCAGAGAAAGTTATGTTATTCAGTAAGCTTATCCATTGACGATTCATATATTGTTATCATTTATTACTATCCTAGTGAGCAATTGTTTTGCTCACTCTTGCATAAAAATATTGCAGCTAAGGTTGAAAAGTCTGAGGAGCCATCTACTAGTAAGGGCAAAGGCAAGATGCACAAGTAGCTGATGATTAGTTTATTTTCCATTCAAGAAGTTTAATTTGTAATCAGACGTAATTATGATTATGTTTTGTTTTTCCGATGTCGATGTAATAATTAAAGGTTAGATGACCTGGGATTTCTTATTGATTATGTAACCCTTTAATGAGAGTATTGTTTATTAAGTTTATTATTGTTATTATCCTTTATTGTGGGTAGTTAGATATAAATGTGATGGATAGTGAGCACCGGATCTGTGGGATTGAAGTACCCGGATTTGGGGGTGTCACATTTCTTCATAACTTAGGTCCTTCTCAACTTGAATTAGTTCATAATTAATGACATGTTTATAATCCAGTTTATAAGGACATAACACTGAAACATGAAAAACATTATGAATATATTCTAATTCTGGAGGTAGGGCTACTTCATAAGCCACCTCCCCTATTCTTTTTAGAATCTCAAATAGTCCTATAAACCTCGGACTTAATTTTTCTTTTTTCCCAAAACGTTTCTTCCCTTTCCAAGGGGATACTTTCAAAAAGACGTGACACCCGACTTCAAAGTCTCTCCTCTGTCTATGCCGATCTTCATACTTCTTTTATCGATTTTGGGCAGCTCACAATCTTCCTTGAATTATTCGAACTAACTCGGCTATCTACTGAACCATTTATGGCCCAAACATTTGTCACTCTTTGACTTCGTCCCAACACATATGTGTTTTACACTTCCTCCCATACAACGCTTCATAGGGTGGCATTCCTATACTAGCGTGGTAACTATTATTATAAGTGAATTCTATTAGAGGTAAGTGATCCTCCCAACTCCCTTTGAAATCCATCATTCATGCTCGCAACATATCCTCTAATGCCTGAATCGTCCTTTCACTTTGCCCATCAGTTTGAGGATGGTAAGCCGTACTTAACCTTAACTGCGTACCCAAATGTTCTTGAAAACTTCTCCAGAAATTCAATGTAAACTTCGGGTCTCGATCAAACACAATAGAAATCGGAATCCCATTACTAGATATAACCTCCTTAATGTAAAGTTTGGCTAAAAAGTTTATGTTAAACCTTACTTTGATCGGTAGAAAATGAGCAAACTTTGTTAGACGGTCTACTATTACCCAGATCGCATCTTAACCCTTTTGTATGGTTGGAAGACCTACAATGAAATCCATTGTAATATGCTCCCACTTCCACTCTAAAATTTCTAATGGTTGTAATAACTCGATCTCTGATGTTCTGCTTTAACCCTCTGGCATGTTAGACACTTACTAACCCACTCAGCTACTTCCCTCTTCATATTCGGCTACCAAAAATGTCGACTAATGTCTTTATACATTTTGGTACTACCCGGGTGAACTGCAAACCTAGAACTATGAGCTTTTGACAAAATTTCATCCTTCAATTCTAGAAACGAAGGTACCCATATTCTCGATTCAAACCTTATCACTCTATCTTTATCTATCTTGAACTTAACTTCCACACCTTCAACTATTTTCTTTCTCAACTTCTCACACTCCTTATCCTTATCCTGTAGTTCTTTCACTTTATCTAATAAAGTAGAACTAGCCTCCATTACAAACAACTTTTTGGTAGTCTACTAGAACTCTCACCTCAATTTCTAGTCTATTAAACTCCTTTAACAACTCTTTCTAAGCCGTTAACACCATTAACTTCTCTTAGTTCTTCCTACTTAATGCATCTGCAACTACATTGGCTTTCCTTGGATGATATATGATTTCACAATCGTAATCATTTATCAATTCCAGCCACCTCCTCTGCCTCATATTTAACTCCTTTTGCGTAAAAATATACTTCAAACTCTTGTGATCAGTATAAATTTCGCACTTCTCCCCATATAAGTAATGCCTCCAAATTTTTAAGGCAAATATTACCGCAGCTAATTCCAGATCATGAGTAGGATACATCTTCTCATAATCCTTTAATTGACGCGACACATAAGCGATTACCTTTCCGTATTGCATTAAAACACAACTTAATGCGAAGCATCACTATAAAATACAAGACCTCCACTATTATCCGATAAGGATAATACTGGTGCCATACTTAACCGCTTTTTCAACTCTTAAAAGCTCTCTTCACACTTATCTGTCCATACGTACTTCACCGCCTTCCTAGTTAAGTTGGTTAACGGGGTTGCTATATTTGAAAAGTCTTGAATAAACCTTCTATAGTACTCCACCAAACCCAAGAAACTCCTAATCTCAGTTGGTGTCCTTGGTTGCTCCCAATTGACCACTGCTTCTATTGTTGCTGGATCCACTGCAATTCCGTTGTTGTCAATCACATGACCCAAGAACTGAACTCTCTCCAGCCAGAACTCACACTTCGTCGTTGGGACTAGTTTTCCTATTTTCCTATTTGTTTCTACCCTTTTTAAGATTTTGATTTATTCATCTTGCTTAGCGGGTGATTTTTAGGAAAAAGGCCGACATAAATGCCGACGGGGTTTTGAAAGGTTAATTTTAATGATGGGCCAATTAGACAGAGCCGCCAATTGGTAAAGATTTAAATGGATGTACCAACTCATCCGGATTTTTAGATTTTCGTAGTATGACCCAATATATAACTTCGTAAAATTGGTCTTAAAACCGAGATTTGCAGAATTCGGGGGCTTACTTAAGTGAGTGGAAGGTGTTAGGCACCCCCGGACTTCCGTGAAAACACGATTACCGCATCTTAATATTTTTCTAAGTGTGAAGTGTGTGTGTATAATTTTGAGAAAATCTACCTAGCTTTGAGCCAAAATCGTGGGAAGTGCGTTATTTTGAAAGCAACTTAAAACCTCTTTGAACTTATGCACGAGGGATTTAATTTAAAGAAATGATTCCTTTTAATTTTTATTATTTTGAGGAAAGCCTTTTGATGTGAAATTTTGGGAAATACAGTTTTCAAACCCTTCGCCAAATAGGAATCGAGATTTTTTTGTTACGTTCGATTTTATTCTAAAATCGTCTTACTACCCGGAGCGGTTTAATTTTAGATGATCTTTATCGTTTTGATTTGAAAAGTCGCTTTTTGATGGTAAATGGGAAAATTAAACATCAAAAAGGGGTCAGGGCATTCGTAGGCATGAAAGCCATTTTAATAACCCTGAACACCCGCAATCATAATTTTCACTATCAAGAAACCTTAAATTCGATCCGTCGCGGGATGGAACCCTCGACATTACTTTAAGGCCCCAAAAATTACATATATAACAAGATCGCATCTCCACATTACAATTGAAACCAACGTCTATCGTGGGAATTTCGTTAATATGCGTTAAACACAAGGTTTAAGGCCATGACTCCCTTCTTAGGCTCACATATTTAAAATCCCAACAAGACGAAATAAAGATATACAATCGACGATAACGACATAAGAAAAGGGCTCCTGAGGACCCTAATCTTTTAATTGAAAAATCGAAACCGATATATCGAGGGACAACTATACATTATCGAGATCTATCCAAAAGGATCTAAGATCTAGGAAAATGAAGTCCAAAGATTTAGATTCCTATAGATTTGTTGATGATAAAGGCGGGATTTAATCGGCGGGTAGGTGGGACCCCCTCATCACTAGATGGATATAGGATTGTACGAGGTAAACCATAGTAAAAATAATCAACTCTCCATAAAACAACCGAAAAAGGGATGTTAATATAAAAAATATGATAATAAATCGTAAATCGGGCATCATCGGGTGATTAGGAGGAAAATACTTAGAAAATCCTCTCTAATCACCCTAGCCTAGCAATTAATCTATTGGAAGAACTTCAAATTGAGAATATATTTACAACTCCAAGAATTTCCAAGTACAACAAGTAATACAAGAGATTAGATCTACTAGATCTACACTAAATTTATGCAAAAGATTCGATTTTTCACCTTTGAAAGGATAGATTGAGCTTTCTTAAGCTTGAATTTGTATTAAATCTAACTAATATAAAACAAAATTTGATTAAATCTAGTGGATCTAGCTTGGATGGAGTAACTCTCTCTCTAGAAATTTTCCAAATTCTTCTCTTTCTCTCTCTAACTTCTCCCTTTTTTTTCTTGAAAAATGCTGAAAACTGCCTTATTGGCCCCTGTGGGGCCCAGCTGTCTCGATTTTCGTGTCGTGCAGTCGGCTTTTCGTCTTGTTCGTTGAAACGTCTGTATCTTTCAATCTGGGAAGAGTTGGGAGACGTGTCATACTATTCCGGAAAGCTCTTTCCGAGGGCTACGCAATAACATAAAGTTTGGCCAATTCCGGGTCCGAGAAGATAGAGCAAACTGCAGAAATGGATCTTTCCATAGATGTTGTTGTACGATTTATATAACGACAATTTACGCGCAAGTATACGCGGTCAACAAGTAATAAAGTATAAGTAGAGTATCGATCCCACGAGAAATTATTACTAATCTTTTCCAAGTAGTAACCTTTTATCATCTCAATCGCATTTAAACAAATGATAATTTTTTTTGTTGTTTTACACTAATTAAGAAAAACAAGTAATCGAAAACTATGGAAAGCGTTAAGATAATGAAATCTAATATTAACAAGTCTAAGATCACAATTTCCCCCAACACTTCATTTAAATATCCTAACTCTCTCATTTGAACTAATTAACAACATAGAATTGTGAACCGAGAAATCAAAGTTACTTATAAGCCTCTCTCGATGGTCAAATTCGAATCTTCCTAATGCGGCATGTAGGTATATGTCTATCCTACACGCTATCAAGAGACCAATTTCAAGAATAATTAACAAGACACGTGTCACTAAATCTCATTAATCACCCTTTTAATTACCAACTTTCACATAGGAAGTCATTAAGAATACATTCTCCATTGGTTGCACACGGTATCTAGGTATATATCTATCCTAAATACTACCAAATTATCTATCATTAAGGATAATCAACAAGACACACGTCACTAAATCTTTATTAATCACCCACAACAATCTTTAACTTTCACATGATATCATAACAAGGTCTCAACATTATAATCCGTTTCTCAAGTCCATATAGGTTCCCACGGTAATTACTAGCTAGGCAATTAAGATATAAAGCATAAATTATGATATCCAACTCACAAATGAGTAACCAATATCAAAGAGAGAGCAATCAATTCAAACTAGGAGTTGAGTTCCATTGAAATCTTAGAATATGAGTTCTAGTTCATGGTAGCTACAAATAACATCATAATCAATTTATACATCATGTTGGATTACAAAATAGAAGGGAAACTAGAGATAAAACCACTTTTGTAGATTTTCATATGATGTTTGATGGGTAGGTGACGAACACTAGCTTCTCCTCCTTGATTTTGCAATCATTGATGCTTTTGCTCCTTGGCCTTGCTTGATGTAGCTTGATTTTAACACTTTGGCTCTCTAATTTGATGTATTGTGTAGCCTTCCTCTCTCTAGAATTGCTTTTCTAACCCTAGAACTCCCTATTTTCGTGCCCCATAGAGATGTATATGTCCCTGGATGCCAAACCTAGCCTAGCCCACCAAATTGGACAAAACAATCGCAAAATCTGCTGAGTTCCTGATGAGCCCGCACCGGGGCACCAATTTTGCACTGAAATTTCCCGCCGGGGTGCCAAAAATGAACTAGAAATCCACGCCCGTGCGCGGTCACTTCTGCTGCCTGAATCAGTTTCAACGTCTGTTGGTAAAATGGTCATTACCTCTTCGTCCGAACTCGGATTTAGGCGATTCAAGAGGCTACGGAAAGCTAAAAAGTAGCTATACAACGTTCATAACTGGAGGTACGAGAGAAATTGGCCGGAGCTAGGCTCACTTTGGCCAGGAAGCAGCTGCTATGTAAAATGCATGTAAAATCCGATGGTAAAATGACCATAACTCTCTCATACGAACTTCAAATGGGATGATTCAAGATGTTCCAAAAAACTGAGGAGAATATCTATAACTTTCGTTCTTTGAGTTTTGAGAGATTCGGATTGGATCAAGGTTGGAATTGGGAAAAAAGCAGCTGTGGTGCCAAATTCAAGTCGAAAACGCGAAAGTGGCAACACTAAACATTGATCCACGAATCTTTTATTTCAATTCCTACAAAACAATGTAAAAACACATAAAAGCATACAAAAATATATAATAGCAATACAAAACAACACAATTCAACAATAAGGAAAAAATACATACAAACCAAACGAAATAGCTAAAGATTTGCAAATTATCAAGGCCAAAAGTACATAATTTGTGTGTATAAAACACACTCATCAAATACCCCCACACTTAAATCTTTGCTTGTCCTCAAACAAAATAAACTATAAAAATTAAATACTTCTAATAAAACCTATCTTGAGCAATGAGTTAATAAGCTTAAACAACAACCTCAAAGATGCTAAAACCTCTAGAAAAACTTTCAAAAGATCGCAAGTCGGGAATTTCAAATAGTTAGTCATATCTTGCTTTAGAATCTTTCCGTATGTGTGTGAGTACCCAATAACACTAAATCAATTATATCTCGGATGAACTTATGCAACTACATTACCTTATGAAAGAGATCAAAATAAACTACAAAAACTACATGCTTAACACATCACTCACCGCAAATGTATACAAATCAAAATTTTCAAAAATTTAAAATCAAAAGACTTTAGGTAAGTGCATTTTATGCTCCATCTTATCCTAAGTCCAATCTTGTGGGTGAGTGCATTTTACGCTCCATCTCAACCCAATGCAAGATTTGATATAAATTACTATCTTACTTTTATATTCATTTCATAGGAGAGTGCGTCTTACGCTCTATCTCCCCTAAACATATGTTTATGAGTGAGTGCGTTTTATGCTCCATCTCAACTCACCACATGACCAACAAATCAAACTTGAAAACATTGCTTCGAGTGATGTTTAAACGAGTTCTAGAGCTTAATGATAACTCCCACAAACATTCAGTCATAAAAGCCATCCAAATCATATAACTAGCCCATTATACATGGGTAAGTGCATAAAAGTGGAAGGATTCATAAGCAAATCAATAACTAACAATTACGTTAAGCACATAGACTAAGCAACCTTTGTCCATTTTCCATGAGTTAGAAACTATTCAATCAGGTTCTTATCATTGACCATGGATTATAGTTCAAATCAAATTAAAACAATGCTCAAGAGACACATCCTAAAAATAAATAAATTTATTTATTATTTTTTTCAAAATAGCATACAAACATTAATATGCACAAATAACTAACACATGCAATGTAATAATGATGCCAATGCTATATGATCCACCCCCAAACTCAAAGTGAACAATGTCCTCATTGTTTATAAGATAAAGAAATGAAAACTGAGAACTTCCCTGATTAGCCAAGCGTCATGCTCGACCATAACCTTTTAAACATCTGAGTCTGACGGTGGATAAACTAGTAACGGTTGTGGCTCAGGAACATGCACTAGGGCGGTAATAGACTCCACGACACGCTTTCATGAGGTGGTCGTCGCCCGGATCGTTTCCAGCAAGTTATGAAGGTGGAACGCTCACAACACCTCAACCCTTCGCCTATATTGAGACAAGAACCTTGGTACAATTGCTATGCGCTAGGAAGCTTGCGTTGAATGTAACACCATCGACATCTTGACCCAATGTCTATAAAGAGACAAGAACCAAAAGTACAATCGACGTTGGACGTATGATAGAATGACGCCACAAACAACTATGAATTGTTGTATGATAAGTCGATAATTGAATCTCAAGAAAACTGAGAAAATAATCTAGGACTTCTTAAAGAACCAAAAGATGAGAAGAATCTCACAATAATTTTTATTAATCTGAATTGTTCTCCCTATTACATAAGTCATTTATTCTATTTATACTAATACATAGAAACCCTAATTCTATAAGAAAATAAAAATTTGAATGGAAATAGAAATCCTAACTAATAAACAATATGGAAATCAATCCCTATTCTAAGAAATATCTTAGATACAATAGGAATATAGAAATATACTGAAATCCTTAAAATTAAGGAAGAAATCCGTGTCCCAAACTGTCAAAACGCGTCTGCCTCGAAAAAAGCGCCAGCAAAATTTGAGAGTTCTCGCCGGGGCGAGAAATTTATACTGGGAATTCTCGCGCGGGGCGAAGATGGGCAGAGAAGACTTGGCTGGGGCGGCTTCAGCCTTGGCCGGGGCGAAGATATCCAGAGAAGTTCTCGTCGGGGTGAGCTTTCTAGGCATGAAATTCTCGCCGGGGTGAGAACCCTGCTGCTCAAGAATTTGGTCTTTTTTTGAATTTGCTTTCCAGGCAATCCAACCTCGTGTTGTCCCATGATATAACATAACCTCTTAAGCTTTCTTGGACATCCATAACGTCGGATGAACGCTAATCCTTCCATTAATTGACACATATCTTCATTAATGATTAGACAATACAAACGAACATGACGAACACTATCTCGAACGCTTGACTTGCATTGATTTGGTCTTACTACATAGATCGTATCTAGCAATCCCAAATCACATGAATGACCCTCTCCTCGATGTTCATATGAATTGAGCTCCAATGTAAGCATCTTTGAGTAGATTCTAGCCCAATTACTTGAATTCGTTTGTTGAACCCTTGAAGCTTGAGTTGAGTCGATGACACTTGATGCAAGCCTGGTCAGGATCTCATCATTCTCCCTCTCTTCAAAAGGATTTGTCCTCAAATCCAGCATCTCCCTTTGAAAAGGATATATCCACAAAACTTATCTTACACCCAAACAAACCAAGTTAGAAGCGTCAAACAAAACATAATCATAATTCTCACCAATCACATGAAATATATAAATAAAGTAAGTAAGAATATGAAAATAATCAATAAAACTTCCAACTCCCTCAAGACACAAAACAATATCCACTCAAAAGTATCTCCTTCCAAACGACGATCGAATGGACATATCTCCATGCAAGCTATTCGAATCACAACCTGGAACCTTAAACTCTTGTTCTCTTTGACTCAAACACTTCGCCAAACTAACATGATACTCTTGCACATGTAAGCCAATTTCTTCCATAACACTAAACACATAATAACAAACTAAATTAGAAACTAAAGCAAAAATGCAATCGACACTAATTTCTAATAACATAAATGCAGATGTAATAAAACAAACGCAAATAAAATTATGAAAAGTTCTATCTCCTCGTGGATCAAAAATCAGCACATAGAACTCCTCATGAAGCGTAATCTCCCATCCATGAATTCCCGGATCAAAACACAATATGATGATCTTGACCATTCATAGATATACCCATCGACAAATTCCCGGATCAAAAGTGAACCTTATGATCTCGATCATTTGCACTAACTTCCATTCCAATGTACCCGGGTCAAATATCAAAATTTGAAACTCGACACGTTGCATCCACAAGCGCTCTTGAATTCCTGGATTAAACACAAAATAAAACAAATCAACAAGTTCCTGTTGTCTAATCACGGAAAACTCAAGAAACTCAAAATCACATGCAAAATCTACTAGAATAAAATCCAAAACACTTCCCTTTAGACTTTCCATGCATTGCCCAAATTGTTTCGCATAATGAATCATGTTTTTCTCCTCGATGAGTATGAATCCATCCTGAATCTGCAAAACAAAATCACCCTTTCTCTTTCCACCGACATTACCATATCCAAAATCACGTAATATCATCAATGGAATAAAAAGGTCACTTCTAACTACAACAGACGAAAACTCAATAGCATATTGACGATGATCACAAACAAACTCAACAAGTGCTAAAGAATTTTACCAAGCGTTAATAAAAATAAGAATATCATCAAAACAAATATTATCAAATTTTCCCATGAAAGAATGCAAAATATGATTTAATTTGAAAACACTTAATACATTAGCTAGTCCAAATGATCTAACTAAACACGCATGTAAACCATATCTCAATCCAATATGATGATAATCACTTTTCAATTTAATACACAATGATAGCAATTCTTTCCCATTCAAGAAAACATTCTCAAAATAATGCAATGATAACAACTTTAACGGAAAGACATTACCAAATGATAACAAATCATGCAACGAAGATTTCTCTACTGAAGAATCATGATCTAGTCCGTTATCAACTAACGACATGCCATGTAAAGATTGATTAACATCAAAACCTAATTCAACATATGAATGAAAAACCCTAGAATGAGTTTCATGCAAGAACAAACGTCGAAAACGAGAATACCCACAATAATCACTAGAATAAATTCTACAAAGATATGCACTTTGATAACAAGAATTTACCAAATGATAGTAAGAATATTGACAACGAGAATATAACGCATGCTCATAAACTAACTCGACAAATATCAAATATCCTCCATAGTTTATGATAAAGACGATTTTACCATCAAAATAGCCAAACACAAATTTATCCATGGAAGCATGCAAAGCATGTTTTAAATAACTCATGAAAATAATAGATGCATTAGTTAATCTAACAGAAATAACTATCCATCTATACAAGTCACATGTTAACACAATTTTTCAATCATCATATTCTCTCATGCTAATTTGATTAGTCATTGTCATCACATGGTCATCATCAAATGTAGATAAAAATAAGTACTATGCAATTTACCATACATATTATCTAAGCAAAGAAAATAATATCGATACTTGTTTACCAATTCGAAATTGATGCACAAGCTAGACGTCTTATCCTCCTTAGGTATTATGATCTCATGAATAGCACACACACTAATGCTTTCTCCCACGATACCCGCTTTGATAAAGTTGGACTTCATCCACTCTCCAACCCGCCTTGGTAACTCCGTCGTCTCCTCAGGAATACTACAAGCTGGCTGATATGAAATGATAGCTCGGGGTATGTCATCAACAACCTGTACAAGAGACAAAACAGAACTAGACAAAGAAGCATTAATCTTGTTAGTATTCAAAAGCGCCATCTTGTATAAATGTACAGTCATTGGCTTTTCAAAATACAACTCATTTTCCAACTCACTCTCCTCTCTTTTCTCACTCTTACTCTCCACTGTTTCTTTCGCTCGTTTATTTTCACTCTCATTCTTTTTATTCTCTCGTTTCTTTTCATTCTCTTGTTCATACTTTTCTTTTTCACACTCAATCTTTTTTTCAATTTCTTTTTGTCATTTACTTTCTTTCCCTTGATCATAATCTTTCTGTACAATCGCTAGATCTTCACGGACTTCGTTATGTACGCTGGAACCTAACAATTCTCCTTAGATGACATACTCTATTCCATCTTCTTCCTTTCTCGGCTGATCTTGACCCTTTTCCTCCTTAGAGATGTCTTGTCGCCGCTTTAAATAACCATCCCTTATCTTATTATATGATCTCATGATGTCCTCAAATGATGCTGGTTCAATATATGCCCTAGGAGTTTCTCGTGGTTGTCTCCGACGCGAATCTCCATGCCTATCTATCCATCTATGAACCTCCTTGTCATCATCCCACGTTGAACGCCTTGAAGCTTGATCTTTATGCCTTAGAGATGCATATTCATTTCTCCTACTAGGTTGTACTGGAGCATACCGCCTTTTCATCACGGTTTTCAACTCTTCCAACGTCTCGATTGGATGCTCTTCATATTTTCTCCTATCACGTTCAAATTAAGCCCACCATGTTGCTGTTTGTCCTGAAAAATCTAGAACTGCAAGTTTGAACTTCTTTTGTTCGGAATATTCATGATAGCCAAACTCTCGTTCCTTCCTTTCTTCCCAACTCAAATAAGCTTCAAGATCGCGCTTACCTTGAAAAGATCTCTTTTGCCACTTATAATTATTTTCCCAATTATATCCATACATGATTACTGTAAAACAAATGTTAGTACATAAAGAAAGATTTCCTCATACACTCCCTTACGTGTTTCGCTCAAATAATGTAACACACAATTATGAAAACGCTCGTGTATCACACAATTAGGCTTTTACCCTCAATTGATCTCACACTTTGCCTTTTACCACTCTAATTCCCTCCTATAGGTTCTTTTTGAATTCACCAAACAAATATCACAGTTTCTATTTAATTTAATAAGAACTTGTCACAAAACAAATTATAGCAAGTGTGACGTATGATAACCAACAAAATTTCACGATCACCAATTAAAATCCTCTTGAGTGAAATTCCAATATCCTCAAAATTCACAAATTCCAACAATAAAACCCAATGATAGCTTCTTTAATAAAATCTCAATATTCACATAACTTATGAAACCCAGGAAATTGCAACAATAATAATTTTTCCCAACAATATTAATGAAACGAAATAACCAATTTTTTTTCTATACTTTTTTTTGCTCTTCAACAAGTAAAATAAAGGATAAGTAATCTGCTAGGAACTTAACTTTGATACCAAATGATAGACTCCACGGTACGTTTGTGTGAGGTGGTCGTCGTCCAGATCATTTCCAGCAAGTTATGAAGGTGGAACGCTCACAACACCTCAACCCTTCGCCTATATTAAGACGAGAACCTTGGTACAATTGCTTTGCGCTAGGATGCTTGCGTTGAATGGAACACCATCGACACCTTGACCCAATGTCTATAAAGAGACAAGAACCAAAAGTACAATTGACGCTGGATGTATGATAGAATGACGCTACAACTATGAATTGTTATATGATAAGTTGATAATTGAATCTCAAGAAAACTAAGAAAATAATCTAGGAATTCTTAAAGAACAAAAAGATGAGAAAAATCTCACAATAATTTTTATTAATCTGAATTATTGTCTCCCTGTTACATAAGTCATGTATTCTATTTATACTAATACGTAGAAACCCTAATTCTATAAGGAAATAAGAATTTGAATGGAAATAAAAATCTTAACTAATAAACAATAAGGAAATTAATCCCTATTCTAAGAAATATCCTAGTTACAATAGGAATATAGAAATATACTGAAATCCCTAAACTTAAGGAAGAAATCCGCGTCCCAAAATGTCAAAACGCGTCTGCCTCGAAAAACATGCCAGCAAAATTTGAGAGTTCTTGCTGGGGCGAAGATGGGCAGAGAAGACTTGGCTGGGGCGGCTTCAGCTTTGGCCGGGGCAAAGATATCCAGAGAAGTTCTCGCCGAGGCGAGCTTTCTGGGCATGAAATTCTCGCCAGGGCGAGAACCCTGCTGTTCAAGAATTTAGTCTTCTTTCGAATTTGCTTTCCACGCAATCCAACCTCGTGTTGTCCCATGATATAACATAACCTCTTCAGCTTTCTTAGACATCCATAACGCCGTATGTGAAAGTAGTATGCACACAAGCCAATCATATTTGATATGATGTAGCATATACTTTGTAATCTTATTCATTTATTAATAAAAGAATTGATTTTCTTAAAAGGCATTTTATATTATCTACATAGTGCTGTTATATTAAATGTGATAAACCCATAGTTTTGAGCAATGCTTTTTGAATCATGATGGTGATCATGCTAATGAGATCTAAATTCTAGATAGCTCACAAACTAAAATTGTTCCTAATCGTTGGATTACTAAAAAGGGGATTAGTGAATCTGGATAGATTAGTACATACGTTGCTTGCTCTTAGGAAGAGGATGATTGATCTCATAATCATTTGTGTGGAAACACTAAAGCAAGTATGTAGGTGCTTATTGGAGAATAAGTACACTGAACGTGGCTCGCTAAGGAATACCTAATGGAGTTTTACTCGCCTGTCAATAGGAATTCCTCTAGTGATAGTAGTGCAAGTGATCCTTGGACTAGAGATCATCATAGTATCTTGTGTATGATGAGTTATACTTTGACATGTCCCTTAAGACCTTTAGGGTATATCAAAGGGTATGATTGGGTATAATAAGTTGTGCATGGAGATAGGTGAATGATTAACAAAGAATGTACCACGTCTAGTAAAAGATGTGAAATGTCCTATGTGATTCGATAAATGACAACTCAGTAGTCCTTGGCCAAGGCAGAATGAAATTAGAAAGGAGTTTCTAATTTGCATTATCAGAGTTGTGCATTTGGGAATCGAAATACATATAATTAAATAAAATAAGACTTGACAGTAAATCCATATCTTATATTTAATTGGGATATTATATGGTAGAAGGATTGAATTGTACGGTAACTATTCACTAAAAGGTTCTTTTGTGATTAATGTTGAAATCTATATTATCTGGAAAGTCGTTGATCGCTAAGAGGGCTTACCCTTATTGTAGAATAAATATTATTTATTTAAATGAATTAAATAGTTTAATTTATTTATTTAAATAAGATTAGAATTGTTCTAATTGATTTATTCACAACCGGTTTAATATGGAGAACCTAAAGGGTCACATCGCAAAAAGAAAAATATTTATTTAAGAAGTAAATGACATAATTGTAATAATAAGTTAAGTGTATTTAATTTAATCTATGGAGATAGAATAAATTAAATAGCTTAATATTTATTATTTAATATTTTGGAAATATTAAATATAAATTAATAAGAGGAGTCTTATTATTATTATTACTATTACTATTATTTAATTCCTAATAGGGATTGAGAATTAATTAATAGAAGTACTCTCTCATAAATTCCTAATTAGATTAGGAGTATAATTAATTAAAGGAGTTTAATTATAATAGAAACCCTAATCCTAAATAGTTTAGGGAAGGGTTATTCCTATATCTATAAATAAGAGGAGTCTTATCATAGATTAGGGTTACACACTCTTGCATTAGATTGTAGAGAGTACTTACAATTTCTATAGAGATAGAAACTAGGGTTTTGCCAATACCCATCTTCTTGAATAATTATTCTTCCTATGTAATAGTTATATTTAAATTTAATTCTTGCACCCTAGGTTTGACCTTTTGGTTCACTTGGTGGCTCTAGTGAACCAAATTAGAATAAAGGTCCATAATCAATCCGGGTAGAATATAGTATTCTATATGTGCATACTTACTATATATATATTATATATTATCCAACATGCTTCGCATGTAAAATAATATGACGCGTATTTTATATATATGTGCATGCGCGCTAAACAAGATGAGACTAATTATAACAAACCCCTCAAAGAAATTATATTAAGTCCTAAGCATTCAAAGATATTTGGAATATCGAACGTCGCCTTCTAGCATGGTAAAACAATAGAGTATTAAATATTTAATATGAGTTTGTTGTGCACACACAAGACGAGTATTAAATATTTAAGATATTGTTTTATCACATTTGATGCTTATTAAGGAATTGAACATTACTGCTTTGTTGTGCACACACAAGGGCGGTCTTTTTCTCTTCACAAATATGGAAGTGCTAGGTTGGACTTGACTTGGATTATTTTAGTTCGGATGTATACACACTTGACCATTATAATCTAAGAGGCAAAAAACAAGGAGTTACATAGTGATGTAATTGACAATAGTTGTCTACCTATTTATTTATATATAGTTTGTTGTGCACACACAAGGCTATATACATTTGAAATGTGGTCCTTATTCTCACTAGCAAATCTTTAATTAGATTTGTCGAACTATATAATGAGGGTAATATAGTTTGATGAAAATAGTGGGAGATACCAATTTAAATAAAGACCTAATTTATCTTGGTAATTAATTAAATGAATGAATGCTAAAATATTGTCTATTTTCACATGCAGAATTTAAAAATATCAAACTCACTATCACTGCATAGCATACTTGATGCTAACAAATTAACCGAACCGAATTACACGGACTGGTTAAGGAATCTGAGAATTGTTCTCACTGCTGAAAAGATTTCTTATGTCCTAAATTCGCCAGTCCCTGTAAATGTTGCAGAAACAGCCTTTGAGGAAGAGATTGCTACTTTCAGAAAGTGGCAAGATGATGCAATCCTGGCTCCATGCATCATGCTCGCATCCATGAGTAACGAGCTTCAGCGTCAGCATGAAACTATGGATGCTCCTACTATATTGCTGCACCTCAAAGAGTTGTATGGTGAGCAAAGTAGGACTGCTAGATATCAGATATCTAAGGAGCTCTTCCGATCTCGTATGACCGAGGGCACTATTGTTGACACTCATGTCCTTAAGATGATCAATCTGATTGAACAACTTGGACAGCTTGGGTTCGTAATGGATGGGGAGTTAAGTCAAAATTTGATCTTGCAGTCACTCCCGGACACCTTGTCACAATTTGTTGTGAATTTTCACATGAATAAGTTAGACGTCAGAGTTACTTAACATGCTGAAAACTACTGAAGGTCACTTCTCATCCAATAAGAACCAAGTCTTACTAGTGGATGATTCTTCCAAGAAAAGGAAGAGGCTCAAAGTATCTTCTGAAAAGAAGAAAAACAAGAAGGCTAAGGGCATGGCGAAGAGAAAGGATAAAAAGAAACCTGATCCAGATAGCAAAGGAATTTGCTACCATTGTAATAAGCCGGGACACTGGAAGAGGAACTGCAAGGAGTATCTTGCGGACCAGAAGAAGCTTGGAGAAGCTTCGACTTCCGATCTAGGTTTGTTCATGATTGAAATTAATTTTTCTGAAAGTCAAAATTCTACTTGGATATTGGATACCGGCTGTAGTTCTCACATATGTAATAATATACAGGGACTAAGCAGAAGTAGAAAGCTGAACAAGGATGAAGTCGTCCTACGAGTGGGAAATGGAGTAAAAGTTGCTGCATTAGCTGTAGGGACTTATTATTTAGCACTGCTTTCGGGCAAGTTCATTAGTTTAAATAATTGTTATTATATTCTGACACTCATTAGAAATATTATTTCAATTTCTGTATTGGATATG
The DNA here is from genome assembly GCA_034770075.1 of Aralia elata. Taxonomy (NCBI): domain Eukaryota; kingdom Viridiplantae; phylum Streptophyta; class Magnoliopsida; order Apiales; family Araliaceae; genus Aralia; species Aralia elata. Next base: position 42,801,341 of record CM068383.1, read on the forward strand.
GATGGTTTTGATATTATAATAAAGAACAACAGTTGTTCTATTTATAATAAAAATATTTTATATGGTGTTGGGAACCTACTGAATGGACTTTACATACTTGACTTGCATGAAAATATACTTCAAATTGAACAAACTAAGAAAAGAAAAAGAGATGATGTTAATTATACCTTTATGTGGCACTGTAGACTCGGTCATATCAATGAAACAAGATTATCCAAGTTGCATAAAGATGGGCTTTTAGAGCTATCTGATTACGAATCATATCCAACTTGTGAATCTTGTCTCATGGGTAAGATGACTAAATCTCCTTTTACTGGAAAAGGAGAAAGAGTTACAGAGTTGTTAGCGTTGGTACACACAGACGTATGTGGACCTATGACAACGAATGCACGAGGAGGGTATTCTTATTTTATTACTTTCACTGATGATCATTCTAGATTTGGATATGTGTATTTAATAAAATACAAATCTGAATCATTTGAAAAGTTCAAAGAATTCAGAAGTGAAGTAGAGAAACAAACAGGTAAGAGTATTAAGATTCTTCGATCGGATCGAGGAGGGGAATACTTAACCAATGAGTTTCTCAATTGTCTCAAAGAAAATGGTATAATCTCACAATGGACTCCACCAGGGACGCCACAGTTGAATGGTGTATCTGAGAGGAAAAATCGAACCTTGTTGGACATGGTTCGTTCCATGATGAGTTATACTGACCTTCCAGTATCCTTCTGGAGTTATGCCCTAGAAACGGCTGCATACCTGCTTAACAAGGTACCTACCAAATCCGTCCCAAAGACCCCATATGAGATATGGACAGGGAGGAAACCTAGTCTTAAGCATGTTAAGACTTGAGGTTGTCCAGCTTATGTCAAAAGGTTTGAGCATGATAAGCTGAAGACTAGATCCGATAAGTGTAGATTTGTGGGATATCCTAAAGAAATTTTAAGATATTATTTCTATCATCCTACTGATCAAAAGGTGTTTGTAGTGAAACACGCTGCCTTCTTGGAAAAGGAGTTTATCCTGAAGGGGTCAGTGGGAGTAAGATATATCTTGAAGAAGCTCAAGAACCACAAAATACTACGGATCAAAGTCAGGTACCTGACCTAGTAGAAGAACCTACTATACCACTACCTATTCGTAAATCTGGAAGAGTACCGAAGATACCTGAAAGGTATGGATTCATCATAGAGGATGATGATGAGGTACGCATCATAGATGATGATGATCCATTGACTTACGAAGAGGCTGTGAGTAGTGAAGACTCAGAGAAATGGCTAAATGCCATGAAATCCGAGATGGACTTCATGTATGAGAACCAAGTATGGACTTTGGTTTCACCACCTGAGGGCATTAAGCCTATTGGGTGTAAATGGGTCTTTAAGAGAAAGACTGGGGCAGATGGCAAGGTAGAGACTTATAAGGCCGAACTGGTTGCAAAAGGTTTCAAACAAAGACAAGGAGTTGACTATGATGAAATCTTCTCACCAGTAGCTATGCTCAAGTCCATTCGGATTTTGCTTGCAATTGCAGCTTATTATGACTACGAGATCTGGCAAATGGACGTGAAAACGGCCTTCCTCAATGAAGAGCTTGAGGAGAATGTATATATGATACAACCAGAGGGTTTTGTTTCAACGGTTGGAACAAACCAAGTATGTAAGCTACAACGATCCATTTATGGATTGAAGCAAGCTTCTCGAAGGTGGAACATCCGTTTTGATGAGATAATCAAAAGGTTTGATTTTATCAAAAATGAGGATGAACCTTGTGTGTACAAGAAGGTTAGTGGGAGCGCTGTTTCATTCCTTGTATTATATGTTGATGATATATTACTGATAGGGAATGATGTTCCTATGCTACAGTCGATCAAAATTTAGTTATCTAAACACTTCTCCATGAAGGACTTGGGTGAGGCATCCTATATTTTGGGGATAAAGATCTATAGAGATAGATCTAAAAGGATGCTGGGCTTGACCCAAGGAAAGTACATTGATTCGATGCTAAAGAAGTTTAGCATGGAAGATTCCAAGAGAGGTCTCATGCCGATGAGCCATGGAATACATCTCTCCAAGAAATAGGCCCCAAAGACACCTGAGGAGAGAGACCGTATGAGTAAGATTCCTTATGCTTCCGCAATAGGATCTATCATGTACGGTATGATATGTACTAGACCAGATGTCGCTCATGCATTTAGTGTAATGAGCAGATATCAGTCGAATCCAGGAGAAGAGCACTGGAAGGCAGTGAAAAACATCCTAAAGTACTTGAGAAGAACTAAGGATGTATTTCTTGTCTACGGTGGGTCTGAATTAAAACTAGAGGGCTATACAGTCTCTAGTTTTTAAACGGACCAAGATGACAGTAAATCCGTTTCAAGATACGTGTTGTCCGATTTGTATATGAACAATTTACGCGCAAGTATACGCGGTCAACAAGTAATAAAGAGTAAGTAAAGTATCGATCCCACGAGGAATTATTACTAGTCTTTTCCAAGTATTAACCTTTTATCATCTCAATCTTATTTAAACAAACGATAATTGTTTTTGTTGTTTTGCATTAATAAAGATAATAAATAATCAAAGAACTATGGAAAGCTTTAAGATAATGAAATCAAATATTAACAAGTCTAAGATCACAATTTCCCCCCAACACTTCACTTGAATATCCTAACTCTCTCTTTTCAACTAGTTAAATCACAAGGATTGTTATCCGAGAATTTACAAGTATATACAAGCCTCTTTCGATGGTCAAATACGTATTTCCCAATGCGGTGTATAAATATCTCTATTCTACACACTAGCAAGAATCTAATATCAAGAATAATCAACAAGACACGTGTCACCAAATCTCATTAATCACCCTATCAATTACCAACTTTCGCAATGGAAATCATTAAGCATGATTCTCAAATGGATACATGTGGTATTTAGGTATATGTCATCCTAACTACAATCAAATTATCCATTCATGAGGGTAATAAATAAAACACACGTCACTTAATTTCATAAATTACCCATAGGAATATCTAATTTTCACATGATATCATAACAAGGTCTCAACCTATACTTCCTCTCTCAATTCCATATAAGTTCCCAAGGTAATTACTAGCTAGGTAATTAATATATAAAGCACAAATTATGATATCCAATCACAAATAATTAACCAACATCAAAGAGAGAGTATTCAATTCAAACTATGTATTGGGTTCCATTGAAATCTTAGAAAATTAGTTCTAGTTCATGGGAATTACAATAAACATCAAATTTGATCTATACATCATGATGGAATTACAAATTAAGAAGAGAATACTAGAGATAGAATGATAAAACCCCTTAGGAAGATATTCAATGGTTGTTTGATGGGTTGATTCTTGTTCTCTAGCTTTCCTTCAAGATTTGATATTCCTTGCCTTACTTGCTCCTTGGAAATTGCAGGAAAATCCTTGTATTGCAGCCCATTTCCTTCTTGATGATGTATTTTGGTAGCTTCCCCTCTCTAGATTTTGTGTTAGAAGGTGTTAGAATGAGTGGGTATGTGTTAGAATCAAGTTCCAGCCGCCACTTTGGTGTTATAAGAGATGGGTGTCTCAAACCCTAGCATTTCCCGAGTTTTGGACCAAAAAATTCGCAAAGTCAGAAGCATTTATCGCCCCGGCGCCAATTTTGGCTTGACTTCTGTCGCCCCGGCGATGGGCTCGCCCCAGCGGCGAAATAGTGCTGGAATTTGTCGCCCCGGCGATGGAACTCTGTACCGCGAGACAGTTTCGACGTCTGTTGGTAAAATGGCCATAACTTCTTCGTCCGAACTCGGATTAAGGCGATTAAGGAGGCTATGGAAAGCTAAGAAGTAGCTCTACAACGTGAATAACTGGAGCTCGTCGAGATAACGGCCGGAGCAAGGCGCAAATTGGCCCCGAAGCAGCTACTATGTAAAATTCATGCAAAATCCGATGGTAAAATGACCATAACTCTCTCATACGAACTTCAAATTGGATGATTCCGGATGTTCTGGAAAGCTAAGATCAAAATCTACAGCGTTCGTTCTTTGAGTTTTGAGAGATTCGGATTGCATCATGGGTAAAATTGTGAAACAAACAGCGAAAATGCTAGATTCGAGCCAAGAACGTAACGGTCCAAGGGGCCTTTATTTCAATACCTACAAAACAACGTAAAAACATATAAAAGCACACAAATACATATAAAAGTACTACAAAAGTACATTACACAACAATAAGATGAAAACACATAAACCAAACGAAATAGCTAAAGACTTACAAATTATTAAGGCTAAAAATACCTAATTTGTGTATATAAAATACACTCATCAAATACCCCTAAACTTAAACCTTTGCTTGTCCTCAAGCAAAACACACAAACTATACAAATTAATCATTTCTAAATAAAAACTATCTTGAGCAATGAGTTAATAAGCTTGAACAATGGTCTCAAAGCATAAACACATGAAAACTCAAGGAAACTTTCAAAGCGTTGCAAGTTTAGATTTACAATTAGCTAGTTATAGCTTGCTTTAGGTCCCTTCCGTGTGTGTGTGTGAGTACCCAATAGCACTAAACCAATCAAGCTCGGATGAAGTTATGCAACCACATTACCTTATGAAATAATCAAAATAAACCCCAAAACAACATGCTTAACACACCACTCAATACAAAGGTATACAAATCACAATTTCCAAAAATATAAAATCAAAGGACTCTAGATAAGTGCATTTTATGCTCCATCTTATCCTAAGTCCACTCTTGTGGGTGAGTGCGTTTTACGCTCCATCTCAACCCAACACAAGATTTGATAAACATAAATGTCTTACTTTTATCAAAATTATAAGAGAGTGCGTTTTACGCTCTATCTCTCCTACGCATGTGTCCATGAGTGAGTGTGTTTTACGCTCCATCTCAACTCACCACATGACCAACAATTCAAACACAACAAATTTGGACACCTTGCTTCGAGTGATGTTTAAACGAGTTCAAGAGTTTATAGATATTTCCCATAAGCATTCAGTTATAAAAGCCTTCTCTAAGCATACGACTAGCTCAATACTCATGGGTGAGTGCATAAAAGTGAAAGGACGCATAAGAAAAACAATAGCCAACAATAACGATAAGCACAACGACTAAGCAACAATTATCCATTTTCCATGAGTTAGAATCAATTCAAACAAGCCATTATCATAGACCATGGATTGTGGTTCAAATCAAATTAAAACAATGCTCAAGGGACATATCCTAAAAATAAATGAATTTTTTTTTTGAACAAAAATACATATCTTAAATCACATAAAAACTAAATTAAAAACACACAAATACGAAGTACTAAATACCCCCAAACTTAAACCTGACATTGTCTTCAATGTCTGATATAGGAAAAATTAAAATAGAAGACTTCCCTGAAACCGTGTCAAGCGCCATTGATATCATCTTTCAATACCTCTAAGTTGGGAGCGTACCTGAAAGCAAATGACTAAAGAAATTAAAATGCAATTAAACCACTAAAATGCAATCAAACAAGAATAAAAACAAAATAGTAAACTTGGGTTGCCTCCCAAGAAGCGCTTGGTTTAAAGTCGTTAGCCCGACTCCTCCATTTCATTTCAATCCGGCTCAATCGCAAAATTGACCATTGCATGTCGCCTCGCTGTTCTTTCTTTGATTTGCATGGCATGCATGCCTGGTTGGTGACCCCCAAACTTAATTTCAATTAATGGCACAAAGAAGCTTTCCCCGCCCGCTTCATCCATTGGTAGTGATGTAACATTTGAGGGCTTCACTTTAGTAGGAGTCATTGTATCAAGATCACCTACTTTGATCTTTTTAGATAAGTGCCCAATTGCGAACGTTGACAAACTAGGTGCTTCCTCTTCCGTTGTGTCTATGATAAGATTGGGGCATTAGGGCTTGACAAGCACAACGGGCTCTTCTTCTTTCTTTTTTTCCTCGGCCCACCATGATTCCACATTCATACTAGCTCCATCGTCACATAGAGCCTCGCCTAAGAAATGACTACCAAGTGGACACGGTAATGCAAAACTGCCCGAATCCTTAAGCTTTGGTGGAGAAGGTGTATGAGGCACTATCAAAATTGGCTCATCATCATTGGAGCTCAAGGCTAGATCTTCCTCGGCCTCCACTTCTTGTTCCTCACATGTCTTCTCCCCCATAGATTCCTCGAAAATCAGTTCGGACACTCCATCAGTTTCCAAAACCGAGTCATTGGGCCATGCTTCTTGATAGTTATTATTGAAGGCAATGACAAGCTGTCCCACCTGGTTCTCGAGATTTCGAAACGACATCTCCTGACTTTTCAACATCTCCTCATTCGAAGCCATGATCTTGGACACAAGTTTCTCAAAATTTGACATCTTCTCTTCTTGAATAGGAGCTTGATCTTGAAAGTCAAGAGTGTATGATGGGCTTGGAGCATAATATTGATCATCATAATTGTAGCTCCATGTAGTATCCGGGTGATACCCAATCATGGTGATAATTAGGATAATCATAGTTGCTGAAGTACTCACCACCATATTGTACCGGTCCAAAACTGACAGTGCATTGATGACTCGGATGATTGTCAGCACAATAATCACAAGTGACTGTTATACCTTGAGTGCTCTCTACTACTAAAGCATCCAACTTCCTTGATAGTGTTTCAAATTGTGCTGACAATGCATAGAGTGCATTGAGTCCATCAATCTCAGTTTCCCTTGGTTGAGTCATACTCGTGTATGGCCATTGATAAGCAAAGTCATCCATGGTGTACCTCGTAAAGCATCAAAACAGAAAAATGTTAAAATAAAGTAAGAATAAATTTATATACAAGTTTAAATTAAGATCAATTTGATTGTAATTAATATTGAAAAAACACTAGAAAAATAATTCCCCGGCAACGGCGCCAAAAACTTGTTGTCCGATTTGTATATGAACAATTTACGCGCAAGTATACGCGGTCAACAAGTAATAAAGAGTAAGTAAAGTATCGATCCCACGAGGAATTATTACTAGTCTTTTCCAAGTATTAACCTTTTATCATCTCAATCTTATTTAAACAAACGATAATTATTTTTATTGTTTTGCATTAATAAAGATAACAAATAATCAAAGAACTATGGAAAGCTTTAAGATAATGAAATCAAATATTAACAAGTCTAAGATCACAATTTCCCCCAACACTTCACTTGAATATCCTAACTCTCTCTTTTCAACTAGTTAAATCACAAGGATTGTTATCCGAGAATTTACAAGTATATACAAGCCTCTCTCGATGGTCAAATACGTATTTCCTAATGCGGTGTATAAATATCTCTATTCTACACACTAGCAAGAATCCAATATCAAGAATAATCAACAAGACACGTGTCACCAAATCTCATTAATCACCCTATCAATTACCAACTTTCGCAATGGAAATCATTAATCATGATTCTCAAATGGATACATGTGGTATTTAGGTATATGTCTATCCTAAATACAATAAAATTATCCATTCATGAGGGTAATAAATAAAACACACGTCACTTAATTTCATAAATTACCCATAGGAATATCTAATTTTCACATGATATCATAACAAGGTCTCAACCTATACTTCCTCTCTCAATTCCATATAAGTTCCCAAGGTAATTACTAGCTAGGTAATTAATATATAAAGCACAAATTATGATATCCAATCACAAATAATTAACCTACATCAAAGAGAGAGCATTCAATTCAAACTATGTATTGGGTTCCATTGAAATCTTAGAAAATTAGTTCTAGTTCATGGGAATTACAATAAACATCAAATTTGATCTATACATCATGATGGAATTACAAATTAAGAAGAGAATACTAGAGATAGAATGATAAAACCCCTTAGGAAGATATTCAATGGTTGTTTGATGGATTGATTCTTGTTCTCTAGCTTTCCTTCAAGATTTGATATTCCTTGCCTTACTTTCTCCTTGGAAATTGCAGGAAAATCCTTGTATTGCAGCCCATTTCCTTCTTGATGATGTATTTTGGTAGCTTCCCCTCTCTAGATTTTGTGTTAGAAGGTGTTAGAATGAGTGGGTATGTGTTAGAATCAAGTTCCAGCCGCCACTTTGGTGTTATAAGAGATGGGTGTCTCAAACCCTAGCATTTCCCGAGTTTTGGACCAAAAAATTCGCAAAGTCAGAAGCATTTATCGCCCCGGCGCCAATTTTGGCTTGACTTCTGTCGCCCCGGCGATGGGCTCGCCCCGGCGGCGAAATAGTGCTGGAATTTGTCGCCCCGGCGATGGAACTCTGTACCGCGAGACAATTTCGACGTCTGTTGGTAAAATGGCCATAACTTCTTCGTCCGAACTCGGATTAAGGCGATTAAGGAGGCTATGGAAAGCTAAGAAGTAGCTCTACAACGTGAATAACTGGAGCTCGTCGAGATAACGGCCAGAGCAAGGCGCAAATTGGCCCAGAAGCAGCTACTATGTAAAATTCATGCAAAATCCGATGGTAAAATGACCATAACTCTCTCATACGAACTTCAAATTGGATGATTCCGGATGTTCTGGAAAGCTAAGATCAAAATCTACAACGTTCGTTCTTTGAGTTTTGAGAGATTCGGAGTGTATCATGGGTCAAATTGTGAAACAAACAGCGAAAATGCTAGATTCGAGCCAAGAACGTAACGGTCCAAGGGGCCTTTATTTCAATACCTACAAAACAACGTAAAAACATATAAAAGCACACAAATACATATAAAAGTACTACAAAAGTACATTGCACAACAATAAGATGAAAACACATAAAACCAAACGAAATAGCTAAAGACTTACAAATTATTAAGGCTAAAAGTACCTAATTTGTGTATATAAAATACACTCATCAGTACGTGTTTACCTTAAACGGTGGCGCAGTGAGTTGGAAGAGTTCCAAGTAGCAAACAGTTGCTGATTCAGTGACAGAGGCAGAGTACATAGCTGCAAGTGAAGCTGCAAAGGAAGCTGTTTGGATGAAGAAGTTCATAACTGAACTTGCAGTGGTTCCTAGCATTAGAGGAGCCGTACCTTTATTCTGTGACAACAACGGAGCTGTTGCGCAGGCTAAGGAACCCAGGTCTCATCAGAAATCCAAACATTTGTTGCGGCGGTTTCATTTGATTAGAGATCATTGAAAGAGGAGATGTCACCCTGGAGCGTGTGGACTCTCAAGACAACATTGCAGATCCATTTACTAAAGCTTTAACACAACAACAGTTTGATCGTCACTTAGAGAAGATGGGTATTAGATATCATGGCAATTGGCTTTAGTGCAAGTGAGAGATTGAAAATAGTATGCACACAAGCCAATCATATTTGATATGATGTAGCATATACTTTGTAATCTTATTCATTTATTAATAAAAGAATTGATTTTCTTAAAAGGCATTTTATATTATCTACATAGTGCTATTATATTAAATGTGATAAACCCATAGTTCTGAGCAATACTTTTAGAATCATGATGGTGATCATGCTAATGAGATCTAAATTCTAGATAGCTCACAAACTAAAATTGTTCCTAATCGTTGGATTACTAAAAAGGGGATTAGTGAATCTGGATAGATTAGTACATACGTTGCTTGCTCTTAGGAAGAGGATGATTGATCTTATAATTATTTGTATGGAAACACTAAAGCAAGTATGTAGGTGCTTATTGGAGAATAAGTACACTGAACGTGGCTCGCTAAGGAGTACCTAATGGAGTTTTACTCGCCTGTCAATAGGAATTCCTCTAGTGATAGTAGTACAAGTGATCCTTGGACTTGAGATCATCATAGTATCTTGTGTATGATGAGTTATACTTTGACATGTCTTTTAAGACCTTTAAGGTATATTTGTGACGCCCCCAAATTCGGGTCTTCAAATACCCGGATCCGGTCATCACGATCCAATACAAACATTCACCTCTAACAACATATGGTAACTAAAATGCGGAATATAATAAACATACGTTGTTCATTACAAATGTATTACTAGTCCCATAATACAAAAAACCTTAAACACTTACACAAATCCATACCCTAAATAAAAGTTAGGGTTTAAATTACATTAACAGTAATTAACTATACGTAAATTTAAAATCTGCTACATGAAGTCTATTACTTCATCTTTTCTTTTCCTTTGTTCTTCCCTGACGTCTCGGGTTTAGCTGCAATAAAGTCATGATATAGCAAGAATGAGCAACGAGTTTGCTCAGCAAGTTTAAGGTACAACAATAAGGATATATCATGATGAAGGGAATATAGAAGGAGAATTCAGCAATTATCAGAAACAATAACAATAAATGCTTATAAAACAATTGGTAGTCAAATAGACTTTGAACAATAACTTCCAAAGGAGTCAATAGCTAGTTGACCCTCTGGTTACTGGCTACAGAATAAGTACTTGAGGGGATCAGCCTCGCGTACGCTATGTGTATGCATGACATTTAACTCTGCTATTTGTACCTTATTTTCGGTACATGGGGTACTCTCCTATAATAAAAGGGGTGTTCATTCAGTCTAAGAATCCTTACCTTTGATTGGTTCGGATAGCTCTTATAAGATTTTCACATACTTGCCTGACCGAACAAGGGTTCAGACTTAACCATGAATAGTTCATAAATTTCTGAACTTAAATAAATATACGAATTCAAATGCACAAGGGCGAATGCCAATGAATACATAGATGTGGAATAATTTTAAAAGTAATTAGACCACTTAAAGCATGCTTGGAGATAAGGTTCAAGCTTAAAGAATAACTTGCAATAATATATACCTTTTGCATGAATTAAAAATAATGCATAAGGTTTAGAAATATTGCTCAATGTAAAAGTTGGGTAAGGTAGAACTTTCCTGTTCGCTCAGCTACACATAAATTTTAGCTTTAATTATTTGATCTTGGATAACCTATCAGTTGATAAAGTTGGTTCATCCATTAGCATTGCATAATTGTATATCAATACACTCTCTTATGCCATTTATTTAGCAGGTAGATAGTTCCCCGTATACATTTAGTTATAAAATAAATAATAAACTTAACATGATTTGATAACAACTAAATAATAGTTGATCTTCTCACTAAATCTTTTATTTACTTAATTACTGTTCACCCTAAGGGTAATTTAGTAATTATTATACTTGTTCCTTATTCAACATTAATTAAATACTCAATGTATTAATTCACACACATTTAATTATTATTCCATATTAATAATCGTTAAGTGTTCATTATCTTTATCTATTTAAGGCCAAAATAAGTAATTAACTTATTAATCCCCCTCATACTTAATCATTATTTCATTAATGATTAAGTAGTTATTATCCTCGTTAGTTTTGTTCATACCCAATTATTATTAGTTAATAATTAGATATTTATTTTCTTTATTTATTATTAATAAATAATTCTTTTATTATTATTATTCGTACTTAATTATTAATAAGTATTTACCATCCTATTATTTATTGATAAATGATAAAAATTAATTTTATCATTTATTCTTATTTAAGTATTATTATTAATTAAATATTTATAACACTAAATTATTAGTTGGGGTTGAATAATAATTACCTAGTTATTACCCTTATTTATTATTTATTGGGAAATAATAAATGATTATTAACTTTATTCCTACCTGATTATTATTTAATAGTAATTAAGCAATAAGCAACTATTTATTAACTTTATTTATTAATTAAGGATAAATAATAAATAATTAATCTATTAATTTTATCCATACTTGGTTATTATTTAATAGTAGTTAAACAATAACCAAATATTTATTAGCTTTATTTATTATTTAAAGGTAAATAATAAATAATTATTTTATTAACTTTATTCATATTTAATTATTATCCGATAATAATTAAATATTTACTACCTTTATTTATTATTCATTGATAATAATAAAGAATTATTTTATTAACTTTATTCATACTTAATTATTATTTACCAATAATCAAATATTTATTTTCAAATAGTAAAAATTTATTTTATTAACCTTATTCATTATTATTTAATATGAATTAAATAATAGTTAACTATTTATTATCTTTATTTATTATTTATTGCTAAATAATAAATAATTATTTAGAATTTATATTCGTACTTATTTATTATTTAGTACTAACTAGACAATAGTTATTATAAATAAATAAATAAATAACTATTTTATAAATTGTATTCATTTATACCTTGAACAATAATTATATTCTTATTTTCTTTGTTTATTATTTGTCGTTAAATAATAATTATTTCCTTACTAGAATCAAATGAGTTAGACAACCAACCTTGGAAAATATTTCAAGTATTACTAAGTCACTTGATTATGGTAATTTAGTGGTTGGCCAACTTATGCTGAGTTTTCTGCACACGATGCATACACACCCACATTCCAAACTTGAAACCTATATACACAAAACTCATACAAGGACTCATGACACAACTTTGATACAATAACCAGTGTGCAGACGCAACTTAACACTTTACAGTTATGCCACAACCACAACAACACATGAACACATGCTATAGTTAATTTCTGCAGTTTATTCAAGCTTGGCCACATCACTGCTCAACACAAACAAGAAAAGGATTTTAACAACAGAGCCTTTTAGACATTTCGTCGAACACCTTGTGAGCGTACCAAGGGTCGACGTTGGCTTAGTTTCTAGGCAAAGTCAGGCTGTCGAACCTTATGGTTCCTTAATCATACAGAATCTCAACCAAGTGATATAACCCAAGCAATGCCAAAAACAATCAAATCCAACACAGAGAAACAAATACTCCGATATAGAGGAAGGAAACAAAAACAGCAACCCAGATTTCTTAATCAAAATAAACCAACACCATACAGTATAATCCCAACCAAATGTATAGTATAAACTAATTTTATTCACTGCTAGAACCTAATCAGTTTCCCAAGACAATTGTTTAGTACAATGTATAACCCATTCAATCATAGGGGAAAATTTTCAAAAACAAACTAACAAGAAACTATCACAGTGGCTTGACAGATTCATAGTTATACCTTGGACTCGATCGATTTGCTGTCCGCCTTCTCCTTCCAAAGTAGTTGACCAAGCTGGACATCACCTATCGGCCTCCTATGTTCCCTCACTTTGCTGCGACTTTTCTCCCTCTAATTTGAATTCCCAATTTCAACAGCTTGCTAGGGTTTGGACTCAATTTATAGAGGTTTGCTTTGGACTCGAGGAACAATCGGCAGCTTGGCTAATCAGGCTTCAATTGGTTGGGTATTACCTCATTTGGCCGGTTAAGGACCATCGGTCGGAGGGAGGGGTTGTCCGGTCATTCCCATCGAGCCGATTGTGACGTCGCCGGTAGCCCTTGAGCCGTGTGCACCCACCGATCGCGTCACCGGATTTTCTGGAACCCTTGGTTCCTTTGATAACCGCTCCTGCCGTCGCTTGTTTGTCCGCCTCGAACCCTTGAATCGCCGCCGGTCGCTGCTTTCCACTGCTATCACCGGCGATTGACAGCCCCTGCTCCTTTCTCTCGTTCCTTGCTCGTCTGGCTCGACTGATTGATGGCTCGGGTCTAGCTAGGTTCGGCTACGCCTACTCCCCTCTTTCCTTCGACTGACTGATTTGGGGGTTTTCACTTGGTTTATCCCATTTAGATTTTCACCGGCAAAACTTTTCCCCCATCACCATGGGTTCAACCCGGCTGAGGAGAGGATTGGGCTCAGCCGAATCGGTTTAGGAACAAATATTTGTTCAGTCCACTTGGGTTGGGCCCAACTGAAGTAAAGAAATTGGGTCGGCCCAATTGGAAATAAAAATGGGAATTGGGTAGCTAAAATAAAAGAAAAATAGCCCAACTTATTTTATTAAAATTAATAATACTATGTTTCCAATATATGAAATAACTAATTAATTTACCTAATTATTTAAAATATTTGTTTCAATAAAAATTTTCCGTTCGAATTATTTAAATCCGATATAGTAAAATTATTTATTAATTTTCCCAATTTTCTTGTCAATCAATTGTTAGGGTTAACTCATTAATTTATTCAACCTATTAGTGAGTCCCTTTAAGGCAAAGAAAATTTATTGGACCCTATTTTAGATATAATTAAATAATAATACCCACATGGATCCAATTAAATTCGAAAAATTATATAAAATGAATTTCATATATCAAAATAATTTGATACCATGTTTTGAAAATTTCTGGACATTACAATATCAAAGGGTATGATTGTGTATAATAAGTTGTGCATGGAGATAGGTGAATGATCAACAAAGGATTTACCACGTCTAGTAAAAGATGTGAAATGTCCTATGTGATTCGATAAATGACAACTCAGTAGTCCTTGGCCAAGGCAGAATGAAATTAGAAAGGAGTTTCTAATTTGCATTATCAGAGTTGTGCATTTGGGAATCGAAATACATATAATTAAATAAAATAAGACTTGACAGTAAATCCATGTCTTATATTTAATTGGGACATTGTATGGTAGAAGGATTGAATTGTACGGTAACTATTCACTGAAAGGTTCTTTTGTGATTAATGTTGAAATCTATATTATCTGGAAAGTCGTTGATCGCTAAGGGGGCTTACCCTTATTGTAGAATAAATATTATTTATTTAAATAAATTAAATAGTTTAATTTATTTATTTAAATAAGATTAGAATTGTTCTAATTGATTTATTCACAACCGGTTTAATATGGAGAACCTAAAGGGTCACACCGCAAAAAGGAAAATATTTATTTAAGAAGTAAATGACATAATTGTAATAATAAGTTAAGTGTATTTAATTTAATCTATGGAGATAGAATAAATTAAATAGCTTAATATTTATTATTTAATATTTTGGAAATATTAAATATAAATTAATAAGAGGAGTCTTATTATTATTATTACTATTACTATTATTTAATTTCTAATAGGGATTGAGAATTAATTAATAGAAGTACTCTCCCATAAATTCGTAATTGGATTAGTAGTATAATTAATTAAAGGAGTTTAATTATAATAGAAACCCTAATCTTAAATAGTTTAGGGAAGGGTTATTCCTACATCTATAAATAAGAGGAGTCTTATCATAGATTAGGGTTATACACTCTTGCATTAGATTGTGGAGAGTACTTACAATTTCTATAGAGATAGAAACTAGGGTTTTGCCAATACCCATCTTCTTGAATAATTATTCTTCCTTGGTGGATCACTTCTAGAGGCCAAACACTTGGGTGGCTAACGTTGATCATAGGAAGTGATAGACTCCACGGCACGCTTGCGTGAGGTGGTCGTCGCCCGGATCGTTTCTAACAAGTTGATAGGATGGATAGCTTGCAACACCTTAACCCCTCGCCTATATGTAGACGGTAATCTTGGTACAATTGCTTGCAATGAAGTTTGTGTAGGATGGACACCAACGACACCTCAACCCCTCGCTTATGTTGAAGCGGTAATCTTGGTACAATCGACGATTGATGCGGTAGAAGACGCCACACACAACTATGATTGGTTGTATGATAAGTCGAATATGAATCTCAAAGAAAACTAAGGAATACTTAGGAATTCTCAAGAACCACAAGTAAAGAACAATCTCACAATAATGATGATAATCTGAATATTAATTGGTGAAATTCAAGTTTACAATAGCACCTATTTATACTAGTTTTAGAAACAAACTAGAAGCTTCTAGAAGCACACACTCTTTGAAATACAAGCACACAAATATGGAAATGTTGTAATCAGAACACATTTAATTGATCCTAAATACTGATATCATGTTTTGTATGAAAGAAGGTTCGAAAATCAAGAAAGTCAAAAAATAACAAATTGCATCCAGGAGGTTCTCGCCGGGGCGAGAGATTTGAACTGAAGATTTCTCGCCGGGGCGAGACTCTCGCCGGGGCGAGAGTTTTGGCTTGGAAAAACCTCGCTGGGGCGAGAAAATTGGCCTGGATATTCTCGCCGGGGCGAGGTCAACCTGATACGAGCAAGCAGTTTTCTTTCGCTGTTTGGTCCACCACGTCCATTCGCAACATGTTTACGGGCTTCATACACTTGGACTTCATCTCCATAACCTCTATGCTTGATCCAACCTCGTTCCATAGTTCATGGATCATTCCGTTAAGGCCATCTTTGAAGGTTTTAGCTCGAGCTCTAGTAACGGGTCCAAGTGGTAATTGTAATGGATCTTCTCGGGTTGTGTCATGGGTTCCTGGATTATGGATGTCCTCATCATACCTCTCCTCTTGAGAAGGATTTGTCCTCAAATCTTCACCTACATCAAACGGGCTTAGATCAGAAACATTGAAAGTTGCACTAATAGTATACTCACGGGGAAGTCCAATTTGTAAGCATTGTTGTTAATGCGTTCAAGCTCTTGAAATGGTCCATCTCCTCTCGGGAGTAGCTTCGAACGCCTTTGAGCAGGAAATCTTTCCTTACGCATGTGTAGCCATACCCAATCCTCGGGTTCGAAGATTACTTGACGTCGACCCTTGTTGGCCTGTTTGGCATATTGATCCGTCTTCTTCTCAATGTTGAGTCTTGTCTTCTCATGTATTTGCTTAACAAAATCAGCTTTGTTTTTGCCATCCATATTAGTATACTCAGAAATAGGTAAAGGTGCTAAATCTAATGGTGTTAAAGGATTAAAACCATACACAATTTCAAAAGGTGAAAATTTAGTAGCCGAGTGGACAGACCTATTATAAGCAAACTCAACATGGGGTAAACATTCTTCCCAAAGCTTAATATTCTTATTAATGATAGCCCTTAATAATGCAGATAGAGTCCTATTTACTACCTCTGTTTGACCGTCAGTTTGTGGATGACAAGTAGTTGAAAACAACAGTTTAGTTCCTAGCTTACACCACAAAGTTTTCCAAAAATAGCTCAAGAATTTAGCATCTCCATCCGAAACAATTGTTCGGGGCATGCCATACAGACGCACAATATCTCTAAAGAATAAATCAGCAATATGGGATGCATCATCAGTTTTGTGGCATGGGATAAAGTGTGCCATTTTTGAAAACCTGTCCACAACCACAAATATAGAATCATGACCATGCTTAGTTCTAGGTAAACCCAATACAAAGTCCATAGACAAATCAATCCAAGGTTCACTCGAAATAGGTAATGGTGTGTATAACCCATGGGGTTGAACACGAGATTTAGCTTGACGACAGGTAATGCACCTATCACAAATTCGTTCCACATCTCGTTTCATATGGGGCCAATAGAAATGTTCTTTTAATACAGATAAAGTCTTATCAACACCAAAATGTCCCATCAAACCTCCCCCATGTGATTCACGAACCAATAGTTCACGTAAAGAACTTGCAGGTATACACAATCGATTCTCACGAAACAAGAATCCATCCATCTTGAAGTACTTACCTACAACATTCTTTTCACAAATTTTAAACTCTTCACAGAAATCATGGTCATTAACATACAATTCTTTGATTTGTTCAAAACCAAGTAATTTTGTGTCGAGAGTATTTAACAATACATACCTTCTTGAGAGAGCGTCGGCAACGACATTCTCCTTACCTTGCTTATACCGAATGACATACGGGAATGTCTCAATGAACTCCATCCATCGTGCATGTCTCTTGTTCAACTTGTGTTGGCCTTTCAAATATTTCAATGATTCATGATCCGTGTGAATCACAAATTCCTTAGGCCACAGGTAATGTTGCCAAGTCTCCAATGATCGAACTAAAGCATATAATTCCTTGTCATAAGTGGGATAGTTCGAAGCTGCTCCACTTAATTTTTCACTGAAATATGCAACTGGTTTTCCTTCTTGCATTAACACAGCTCCAATGCCTAAACTTGAAGCATCACATTCAATTTCAAAGGTTTTAGTGAAATTAGGCAATACAAGTAAAGGGGCGTTAGTTAATTTTTCTTTAATCAAATTAAACGCTTTTTCCTGTGCATCACCCCACTTGAATCCTACACTCTTTTTGATTACTTCGGTGAGTGGTGCTGTGACTTCGCTGAAATTCCTTACAAACCGTCTATAGAAACTCGCGAGTCCATGAAAGCTACGAACTTGACTGACATTCGTAGGAGTTGGCCATTCTTGGATTGCACGTACCTTTTCTTCGTCAACCTGTACTCCCTGTGTACTAACAACAAAACCAAGAAATACAACTCGATCTGTACAAAATGTGCATTTGTCCATATTAGCATACAATTTTTCTTTTCGAAGCACATCTAGGACAGATTTTATATGCAATGCATGCTCATCTAAATCCTTGCTGTAGATCAAAATATCATCAAAGTAGACGACTACAAACTTTCCAATGAAGGAACGCAAAACATGGTTCATTAGTCTCATGAACGTGCTAGGAGCATTAGTTAAATCAAAAGGTAAGACTAACCACTCATATAACCCATATTTTGTTTTAAAAGCAGTTTTCCATTCATCTCCCTCATGCATCCTAATTTGATGATAACCACTCTTTAAATCTATTTTAGAAAACACACAAGATCCATGCAATTCATCTAACATGTCATCTAACCTAGGAATGGGATGCCGATATTTTACCGTGATGTTATTTACCGCTCGACAATCAATGCACATACGCCACTTCCCATCTTTCTTAGGTACTAAAATAACAGGAACCGCACATGGACTCATGCTTTCCCTCACAAAACCTTTGTCCATTAGCTCGTCAACTTGCCTTTGTAATTCCTTTGTTTCCTCGGGATTGCTTCGGTATGCCGGGCGATTTGGAATGGTCGCGCCTGGGACAAAGTCAATTTGATGCTCAATTCCCCGAATTGGTGGTAATCCTTGTGGAAGTTCCTCGGGAAATACATCCTGATAATCCTGTAAAAGAGCAGAAACAACACTAGGCAAAGAAGGATTATTAGCGTTAGTATTTAAAAGTGCCTCCTTATACCGAAGTATAATCATTGGCTTTTTAGAATCCAAAGCTCGCCTTACATCACTCCTTTTTGCAAAAATGTTTGTTTTTCTCTCTTCTTTCTTTTTTTCTCTCTCTTTTGTTTTCTTTTCATGATCTCTCTGTAAGTGTATTTGATCCTCATGCACTTGTTTTGGTGACATAGGACACAAGGTAACTTTTCTTTGATTGTGAACAAAAGAGTACTCATTAGTAAAACCATCGTGTTTTACTCGCCGATCGAACTGCCAAGGTCTCCCAAGTAGTAAATGACCTGCCTGCATAGGAACTACATCACAAAGGATCTCATCAACATACTTTCCAATTGTAAACGGCACTGATACTTGCTTGGTTACTTTAATGTCGCCGCTGTCATTGAGCCACTGCAATCGGTATAGGTGAGGATGTTTGGATGTTGTAAGTCCCAATTTCTCTACCATTGTGATGCTTGCCACATTTGTACAGCTCCCACCATCAATTACAACACAACAAATATTACCATTTACCATGCATCTAGTATGAAATAGATTCTCTCTTTGCTCGCTGCTTTCTTCTTTTGCCTGTGTACTAAGCATTCTCCATGTAACCAACACTTCGCCATGCATAGCAACCTCTCTATTTTCCTCCAATGGTGGCATAGAGTCATGGTCACTATCTTCTTCCTCGGTCTCCAAATCCCCATTATCAAGCAATAACATAGTTCTTTGATTTGGGCATTGATTTGCAATATGTCCCCTGCCTTGACATTTAAAGCATACAATATCTCGATTACGACTAGTAGAAGGTGTATTAGTTTTACCTTGCACTACTTGAGTAGCCTCTCCTTGCTTGATTTCTGGCTTTGGTTTGAAAATAGTTGGCTTTTCCTCACGCTTCACATTATTGGCTTTCCATGATGTACCTGTGGTTGGATTTGTTCGCTGGCCACCTCTCCTCTTAAGTTGCTTTTCTATTTTGATAGCCATGTGCACCATATCTTCCAATACCACATAATGTTGACGCTCCACCAAATCTGCAATGTCCCAATTTAAACCTGCTGAAAATCGGGCCATGGTTGCCTCATTATCCTCGTCGATGTCAGCTCTAGACATTAGCATCTCCATCTCCTTGAAGTAGTCCTCCACACTCTTGCTTCCCTGTCTCAAATTTTGTAAGTTTCGAAACAGATCTCGATAATAGTGGCTTGGGACAAACCTCTTTTTCATTACAACTTTCATTTCTTCCCAAGTCTCGATTGGACGTTCTCTACACCTCCTTCGGCTGATCATCAATTGATCCCACCAAGTAACTGCATAGTCTGAAAATTCGGTAGCTGCAATTCTAACTTTCTTGAGATCCGAGTAGTTGTGACAGTCAAAGATCCACTCCATTTTTCTCTCCCATTCTAGATATGCCTCGGGATCACTTCTGCCTTGGAATGTGGGAATTTTCATCTTGATGTTATCAAGATTGTTGTCCTCTCGATTTCGGCCGCCTCTATCCTTTGCAAAATGTCTCCTAGGGATAAAGTCAGTTTCTCGATCCTCTTCCTCACTAAACCTTTCATCATAGTAATTTGTCTCCTCTAGCCTTGCTTCCTTTTGTTGGGTCTTTCCTTTTGGGCGCCCACCCGGAGGGATTTGAGTTCGTTCCCCTCGAGTGTCACTCAATTGATCGATGCGATCATGCACTTGCTCCATAGCCATTCCCAATTGTCTAGAAAATTCTTTCATCATAGCCTCCATCATGAGTTTAGGGTCAAAATTCGATGTAGAAGGTTCATTTTCAATTGTCTTATCTCTTGTGTTAGACATGTTTTCTGCAAAATAAAGATTAGTAGAAAACAAGTTCCTCACCACTCTCTTACGTGTTTCACTCAAACAATATATCACACAAATATGAATCGCTCGTGTATCACACAAATGGCTTTTACCCTCTAGTAATCTCACTACTCTTGCCTTTTTCCGCTCATAGTTCTTACTAATAGGTTCTTTTTGAATTCTCACAAATATTACCTCAATTCTCTAATTACAATCCAATAATAACTTATCAAGAACACAATATAGAAAGTACGACTCTTCACAAGACTTCCAATCGCCAAATATGATTCTTGCAAATGAAAATCCCAATGGTAACAATTCACAATACAAATTTTCTGCTATATATTTTATGCAGTTTTTTTTTTTTTTTTTGCCTATAATTCAACAATAAAAGTAAAGATAAGTAACTTGATAGGAAACTTAGCTTTGATACCAAATGATAGACTCCACGGCACGCTTGCGTGAGGTGGTCGTCGCCCGGATCGTTTCTAACAAGTTGATAGGATGGATAGCTTGCAACACCTTAACCCCTCGCCTATATGTAGACGGTAATCTTGGTACAATTGCTTGCAATGAAGTTTGTGTAGGATGGACACCAACGACACCTCGACCCCTCGCTTATGTTGAAGCGGTAATCTTGGTACAATCGACGATTGATGCGGTAGAAGACGCCACACACAACTATGATTGGTTGTATGATAAGTCGAATATGAATCTCAAAGAAAACTAAGGAATACTTAGGAATTCTCAAGAACCACAAGAAAAGAACAATCTCACAATAATGATGATAATCTGAATATTAATTGGTGAAATTCAAGTTTACAATAGCACCTATTTATACTAGTTTTAGAAACAAACTAGAAGCTTCTAGAAGCACACACTCTTTGAAATACAAGCACAAAAATATGGAAATGTTGTAATCAGAACACATTTAATTGATCCTAAATACTGATATCATGTTTTGTATGAAAGAAGGTTCGAAAATCAAGAAAGTCAAAAAATAACAAATTGCATCCAGGAGGTTCTCGCTGGGGCGAGAGATTTGAACTGAAGATTTCTCGCTGGGGCGAGAGTTTTGGCTTGGAAAAACCTCGCTGGGGCGAGCCTCTCGCCGGGGCGAGAAAATTGGCCTGGATATTCTCGCCGGGGCGAGGTCAACCTGATACGAGCAAGCAGTTTTCTTTCGCTGTTTGGTCCACCACGTCCATTCGCAACATGTTTACGGGCTTCATACACTTGGACTTCATCTCCATAACCTCTATGCTTGATCCAACCTCGTTCCATAGTTCATGGATCATTCCGTTAAGGCCATCTTTGAAGGTTTTAGCTCGAGCTCTAGTAACGGGTCTAAGTGGTAATTGTAATGGATCTTCTCGGGTTGTGTCATGGGTTCCTGGATTATGGATGTCCTCATCAGGAAGGAATCTCATCGGTGGAATTCGAGGAGAACACGAAGGAATAGGAGTTGAACTTGTACCTGAGGAAGCTTTGATCTACGAGGGTATAATTCTTATTCTCTTTCTCTTTCGTTTATATCGTTAATTGAGCACATAGATTGATCATGGTGATGGTTTGTATAAAATTTTAAAATCCGATTTTATCGCGCTTCCGCTCTATTTGTGTAATTTGATTGCATGCTTGCGTAATATACAAACCTAACAGTATGAACGCTAATCCTTCCATTAATTGACACATATCTTCATTAATGATTAGACGATACAAACGAACATGACGAACACTATCTCGAACGTTTGGCTTGTATTGATTTGGTCTTACTACATAGATCGTATCTAGCAATCCCAAATCACATGAATGACCCTCTCCTCGATTTTCATATGAATTTAGCTCCAATATAAGCATCCTTGAGTAGATTCTAGCCCAATTACTTGAATTCGTTTGTTGAACCCTCGAAGCTTGAGTTGAGTCGATGACGCTTGATGCGAGCCTGGTTAGGATCTCATCATTCCCCCCTCTTCAAAAGGATTTGTCCTCAAATCTAGCATCTCCCCTTGAAAAGGATATATCCACAAAACTGATCTTACACCCAAATAAACCAAGTTAGAAGCGTCAAACAAAACATAATCATAATTCTTACCAATCATATGAAATATATAAATAAAGTAAGTAAGAATATGAAAATAATCAATAAAACTTCCAACTCCCTCAAGACACAAAACAATATCCACTCGAAAGTATCTCTTTCCAAACGACGATCGAATGGACATATTTCCATGCAAACTATTCGAATCACAACCTGGAACCTTAAACTCTTGTTCTCTTTGACTCAAACACTTCGCCAAACTAACATGATACTTGTGACACCCCCAAATCCGGGTTTCCTAACCTCGAATTCGGTGTTCACGATACTCAATAACAAACATACTTTCTAACTGATGCGGAATAATAAACATACATTGTTTATCGAAATAGTAATAAAGTCTTACAATCATGGTCCCGAGGTTCTTTAACCTTAATTTAAAACATACCCTTAATAAAATAAGAGTTCACATAACCAAATAACATTTAAGATAAACTAGTACATAAGCCATATCAGGCAACTACTCTTGCACCTTCCCTTTTTCTTTGTCCCCTTTAGACGTTTCTGCCTTAGCTAAAATAAAGATCATGATATAGCAAGGGTAAGCAACTAATTTTCTTAGCTAGTTTATACACAAGGGAGATATATCATGAAT
The DNA here is from genome assembly GCA_034770075.1 of Aralia elata. Classification (NCBI taxonomy): domain Eukaryota; kingdom Viridiplantae; phylum Streptophyta; class Magnoliopsida; order Apiales; family Araliaceae; genus Aralia; species Aralia elata. The sequence continues at coordinate 42,824,727 of CM068383.1, forward strand.
AGAAGGAAGTTTCGCTTTCAATGTTCCACGACAGTATAAAATTATGAAGAAACATGAATTAATAGTCAACAATTGAATATTCGAATAATTGAATGACAGTTACTGAATGGTTGAAAATAACCAAAGACATTTGCCAAGGTTCTCAGCATTTAAACTGGACCTCTTAAAAAGTTTTGGTAATCAAGGTTATCAGCCTTTCATACCCCGTGATTTATGCATAAACACTTAATAAACCATCATTGATATCATGCCTTAAGCAAATTTATCCTTTTCTCAGCCAAGAGTTCTTACTATAGCAAATTAATAAGAACAGCTTTTAAAATACATTTGATTTCACAAATTTAGACATGCTTGATCTAGCTGATACAAATAGCATAGATCTATCTCATAAACAGTTCATGCTTGAAAGAACTTTAATCTAATTCACAATTCAATAACAATAGAATAGGAATTCAATTGCACAAGGTGCGAATCTCAATAACCAATATAGATGTGAATAATCAACAATAATTATTCACTAACATGCTTCAAAAATCATAACTCGAGTTTGAGTTAGAGAACTTGTCTATCTGCTCAACTACAAATAATTCTAGCTTTAACTAATTGGCCTTGAAGAACCTAACATTGATAACGTCGATCTATCAATTAGTACTGCGTAGTTGTATATCGATACGCTTACTTATGCTATTTATTTAACAATTAAGTAAATCACATAGCACACATAAGTTAATAAACTATCGTAAATCCTATAAAACATTTAATATAATTAATCTTGATAATATTTAATCCACCTCTTAGTATTATTAGTCCACTAATAACACTTTTATTTGTTTACTAATATTATTAACATCTTAATAATATTTTAATCATCCAATAATACTTTAATCTAATATTATTAATCTCTTAATAATATTTTAATTCTCATATCATTAATAATATTTTAATCTAATATTATTAGCCATTTTAATAATATCTTAATCATTTATTAATGCTTAAAACAAATATTATTACCCATTCAATAATATTTTCATAAAGTTTTAATCTTAATATTTCTTTGTTTACTTAAAAATATCGAATTATTATATTACAAATATAATAGTAATATTTTAATAAGTTATTAGGCGAATAAACAATTTATTCTAATTGTTTTACCCTTTATTAAACAACTCATTTACTATCCATAAAAGGTCATAATTATTATTTATCATAATAGATTGCCAAAATACCTCACATAGGTTAGATTACACCATAATAGGAGTACCTAAGCTTTAACATCCTATTTTTCTTATTTATGATATTATTTAACCATTTATTTTCTTTTAAGCATAACTATAATATTATTATGAAAAATAGCAAACAAGTTCGAAAAATTATTATCTTCTGGATCTGGACAATATATGACCCAACAATAATTTAAAAATTTTTCTGGAATTTTAGAAAATGATTTACTATTTTTAAAGTACTCAAAATCTCCGAATCGTGTTATATTTTTCATAAATCGAGTTTCGCTCAGAAAATTCTAAACTTTTCAGGGTACACTCTCATAATGTACATAAACATACTGTAAAAATTTCATATTGTTTCAAGGTACACACAATGAGAAATACGAGTATGAATATTTAGGAGTCATTCATGGTAAAAGCCATTACACAAAAACTACACATCGGAACGTATTCGTTCTTTTTCCTACTTGTAGATACTTCTTAAGGTATCTCTGTGATTTTTTTCAGATTTTTAAAAGATCCATAACAGGCCGAAACAACCTTTGAAAAAACGAGGACAACAAGCTTCTTGGTTTTAAGACTTTAAATGGATTGTTTCGGGGAAAACAGCCCCCATGGCTGCAAAACTTGATGGATTTGTGTTCTACCACTTGGGTTTACTAGCTAACTCATGTACCTAGCACCCCCTTTTGACGGATCACAAATCCAAGTTGTAGATCTCAAGTTATGGGTGATCCAAGTGAAGAAAAGCTAGGGTTTTTACCCTTTAAGAACATAAGTTCCTTTTCTTCCTTTGAATCTCCATTCTAACACTCAAGAGGATTAGATCTATACATGAAGCATGAAGATCTAATGATTCTTGAGTCTTAGAAAAAAATCTCTCAAAAACTATGAAAATAAAACAAAGTAAGAAAGAAGGAAATGGTTTAGGGTTTCACCTTGATCTTGTAGCTACTCTCCTTGATCTACCAAAGTATGTGATGAACTTGGGATGCATGAACTATGCTAATCTCACTCTCTTTTACTCTCTAAGCTCTTACTCTATGTTCTTGCTTGAGAGAAATGAAAGAAGGAGATGAAAAGAAGAAATGAACTTGAAATGAAATGAAAGGATAGAATACTTGCAAGTATAATGCTAAATTAGAATTCATGCTATTATCTCCCACATCTTTCTTGCCCCTTGGATATAAGAGTTCACCTTATCCCTTCCATTTAGCCTTAATCTTATCTTTAAGTGTGCTAATTAGATTTTCCACCAATGGGAACTTGACAACCTTGTCCTTTGTGTAAGAGTTACTAATATCCCCCATATCTTTGTTGTCCCTTGGATAAAAGGCTTACTAATTAGATAATAGCAAGAAACCTCTACCTTTTGTCATCATGAAGCTAGTCAATAGCCTTGTATCACTAGGGTGGCTAGTTGACATCTTAGGAAGCTATGACACATCATAGGTAGCTACTTGACACTATAGGAAGCTATGATGTCAAGTCTACCATTTTAACTTCCCACACAAGCTAGCTACTTAATTAAAATAAAGTTTAAAATCAACTTACTCCTCCTTTCTCCTAAGTGCACGGCAAGGAGGGATTTTGTCCCAAAATGTTGTCCCAAATAGCTTTAAATAAATAAACAATTGTTACACATTTAATAAATCAAGTGACTAGGTTTTGGACCACACATTAAATACCATTGGCTTCCAATTTAAATGATTAGGCTAATAAAATCCAAATCTATTTAATATAATATTGGGTCATTTAATTTAACCCCATGATAGCTCATTTAATAAGCCACACAATTAATACCTAAATCCATGATTAATATAAATGATTGAACTAGGTTCATTAATTAAGTAACTTAGTCAATTAGTAAATAAATTACTAACTTAACTATTAATTATTATGATCCAATTTGGACCATATCTCATTAACAACTACTTTCATTAATTAACCCACACACTTTATTTACTAACCATATTCAATTTACTTGAATACTTAATTTAGTAAATACCTTGTCAATTTTATGGATATAAAGCCTTAGGGTTTGCTCACTAGTTTAAATCTACTACTAGTGATTCCCTTAACACAAATTTATATTAATAAATCACATAGTCACATAATCCACCAATACCCCAAAGGTTTAAATAAGAACACAAAGTTAACTCATTAAAATTAAAATTATATTTAATTAATAATGACGTTCAAAATTCACGGGCATTACAATACTCTTGCACATGTAAGCCAATTTCTTCCATAACACTAAACACATAATAACAAACTAAATTAGAAACTAAAGCAAAAATGCAATCGACACTAATTTCTAATAACATAAATGCAGATGTAATAAAACAAACGTAAATAAAATTATGAAAAGTTCTATCTCCTCGTGGATCAAAAATCAGCACATAGAACTCCTCATGAAGCATAATCTCCCATCCACGAATTCCCGGATCAAAACACAATCTGATGATCTTGACCATTCGTAGATATACCCATCGACAAATTCCTGGATCAAAAGTGAACCTTATGATCTCGATCATTTGCACTAACTTCCATTCCAATGCACCCGGGTCAAATATCAAATTTGAAACTAGACACGCTGCATCCGTAAGTGCTCTTGAATTCCTGGATTAAACACAAAATAAAACAAATCAACAAGTTCCTGTTGTCTAATCACGAAAAACTCAAGAAACTCAAAATCACATGCAAAATCTACTAGAATAAAATCCAAAACACTTCCCTTTAGACTTTCCATGCATTACCCAAATTATTTCGCATAATGAATCATGCTTTTCTCCTCGATGAGTATGAACCCATCCTGAATCTGCAAAACAAAATCACCCTTTCTCTTTCCACCGACATTACCATATCCAAAATCACGTAATATCATCAATGGAATAAAAAGGTCACTTCTAACTACAACAGACGAAAACTCAATAGCATATTGACGATGATCACAAGCAAACTCAACAAGTGCTAAAGAATTTTACCAAGCGTTAATAAAAATAGGAATATCATCAAAACAAATATTATCAAATTTTCCCATGAAAGAATGCAAAATATGATTTAATTTGAAAACACTTAATACATTAGCTAGTCCAAATGATCTAACTAAACACGTATGTAAACCATATCTCAATCCAATATGATGATAATCACTTTTCAATTCAATACACAATGATAGTAATTCTTTTCCATTCAAGACAACATTCTCAAAATCATGCAATGATAACAACTCAAATGGAAAGACATTACCAAATGATAACAAATCATGCAACAAAGATTTCTCTACTAAAGAATCATGATCTAGTCCGTTATCAACTAACGACACGCCATGTAAAGATTGATTAACATCAAAACCTAATTCAACATGTGAATGAAAAACCCTAGAATGAGTTTTATGCAAGTACAAACGTTGAAAACGAGAATACCCACAATAATCACTAGAATAAATTCTACAAAGATATGCACTTTGACAATAAGAATTTACCTAATGATAGTAAGAATATTGACAACGAGAATATAACGCATGCTCATAAACTAACTCGACAAATATCAAATATCCTCCATAGCTTATGATAAAGACGATTTTAACCTCAAAACAGCCAAACACAAATTTATCCATGGAAGCATGCAAAACATGTTTTAAAAAACTCATGAAAATACTAGATGCATTAGTTAATCTAATAGAAATAACTATCCATCTATACACGTCATATGTTAACATAATTTTCCAATCATCATATTCTATCATGCTAATTTGATTAGGCATTGTCATCACATTGTCATCATCAAATGTAGATAACACATAAGTACTATGCAATTTATCACACATATTATCTAAGTAAAGAAAATAATATCGATACTTGTTTACCAATTTGAAATCGATGCACAAGCTAGACGTCTTATCCTCCTTAGGTATTATGATCTCATGAATAGCACACGCACTAATGCTTTCTCCCACGATACCCGCTTTGATGAAGTTGGACTTCATCCACTCTCCAACTCGCCTTGGTAACTCCGTCGTCTCCTCAGGAATACTACAAGCTGGCTGATATGAAATGATAGCTCGGGGTATGTCATCAACAACCTGTACAAGAGACAAAACAGAACTAGACAAAGAAGCATTAATCTTGTTAGTATTTAAAAGCGCCGTCTTGTATGAATGTACAGTCATTGGCTTTTCAAAATACAACTCACTTTCCAACTCACTCTCCTCTCTTTTCTCACTCTTACTCTCCACTGTTTCTTTCGCTCGTTTATTTTCACTCTCATTCTTTTTATTCTCTCGTTTCTTTTCATTCTCTTTTTCACACTCAATCTTTTTTTTAATTTCTTTTTGTCGTTTACATTCTTTCCCTTGATCATAATCTTTCTGTACAATCGTTAGATCTTCACGGACTTCGTTATGTACGCTGGAACCTAACAATTCTCCTTGGATGGCATACTCTATTCCATCTTCTTCCTTTCTCGGCTGATCTTGACCCTTTTCCTCCTTAGAAATGTCTTGTCGCCGCTTTAAATAACCATCCCTTATCTCATTATATGATCTCATGATGTCCTCAAATGATGCTGGTTCAATATATGCCTTAGGAGTTTCTCGTGGTTGTCTCCGACGCGAATCTCCATGCCTATCTATCCGTCTATGAACCTCCTTGTCATCATCCCACGTTGAACGCCTTGAAGCTTGATCTTTATGCCTTAGAGATGCATATTCATTTCTCCTACTAGGTTGTACTGGAGCATACCGCCTCCTCATCACGGTTTTCAACTCTTCTCACGTCTCGATCGGATGCTCTTCATAGTTTCTCCTATCACGTTCAAATTAAGCCCACCATGTTGCTATATGTCCTGAAAAATCTAGAACTGCAAGTTTGAACTTCTTTTGCTCGGAATATTCATGATAGCCAAACTCTCGTTCCTTCCTTTCTTCCCAACTCAAATAAGCTTCAAGATCGCGCTTACCTTGAAAAGATCTCTTTTGCCACTTATAATTATTTTCCCAATTATATCCATACATGATTGCTGTAAAACAAATGTTAGTACATAAAGAAAGATTTCCTCACACACTCCCTTACGTGTTTCACTCAAATAATGTAACACACAATTATGAAAACGCTCGTGTATCACACAATTAGGCTTTTACCCTCAATTGATCTCACACTCTTGCCTTTTACCACTCTAATTCCCTCCTATAGGTTCTTTTTGAATTCACCAAACAAATATCACAGTTTCTATTTAATTTAATAAGAACTTGTCACAAAACAAATTATAGCAAGTGTGACGTATGATAACTAACAAAATTTCACGATCACCAATTAAAATCCTCTTGAGTGAAATTCCAATATCCTCAAAATTCACAAATTCCAACAATAAAACCCAATGATAGCTTCTTTAATAAAATATCAATATTCACGAAACTTATGAAACCCAGGAAATTGCAACAATAATAATTTTTCCCAACAATATTAATCAAACGAAATAACCGATTTTTTTTCTATACTTTTTTTTTGCTCTTCAACAAGTAAAATAAAGGATAAGTAATCTGCTAGGAACTTAGCTTTGATACCAAATGATAGACTCCACGGTACGCTTGCGTGAGGTGGTCGTCGCCCGGATCATTTCCAGCAAGTTATGAAGGTGGAACGCTCACAACACCTCAACCCTTCGCCTATATTGAGACGAGAACCTTGGTACAACTACTCTGCGCTAGGAAGCTTGCATTGAATGGAACACCATCAACACCTTGACCCAATGTCTATAAAGAGACAAGAACCAAAAGTACAATCGACGCTGGATATATGATAGAATGACGCCACACTATGAATTGTTGCATGATAAGTCGATAATTGAATCTTAAGAAAACTAAGAAAATAATCTAGGAATTCTTAAAGAACAAAAAAATGAGAAGAATCTCACAATAATTTTTATTAATCTGAATTATTGTCTCCCTATTACATAAGCCATGTATTATATTTATAATAATACGTAAAAACCCTAATTCTATAAGGAAATAAGAATTTGAATGGAAATAAAAATCTGAACTAATAAACAATAAGGAAATCAATCCCTATTCTAAGAAATATCCTAATTACAATAGGAATATAGAAATATACTGAAATCCCTAAAATTAAGGAAGAAATCCGCGTCCCAAACTGTCAAAATGCGTCTGCCTCAAAAAACGCGCCAGCAAAATTTGAGAGTTCTCACCGGGGCGAAGATGGGTAGAGAAGACTTGGCTGGGGCGGCTTTAGCTTTGGCCAGGGTGAAGATATCCAGAGAAGTTCTCGCCGGGGCGAGCTTTTTGGGCATGAAATTCTCGCCAGGGCGAGAACCCTGCTGCTCAAGAATTTAGTTTTCTTTCGAATTTGCTTTCCACGTAATCCAACCTCGTGTTGTCCCATGATATAACATAACCTCTTCAGCTTTCTTGGACATCCATAACGTCGTATGAATGCTAATCCTTCCATTAATTGACACATATCTTCATTAATGATTAGACGATACAAACGAACATGACGAACACTATCTCGAACGCTTGACTTGCATTGATTTGGTCTTACTACATAGATCGTATCTAGCAATCCCAAATCACATGAATGACCCTCTCCTCGATTTTTATATGAATTGAGCTCCAATATAAGCATCCTTGAGTAGATTCTAGCCCAATTACTTGAATTCGTTTGTTGAACCCTCGAAGCTTGAGTTGAGTCGATGACGCTTGATGCGAGCCTGGTCAGGATCTCATCACTCCCCCCTCTTCAAAAGGATTTGTCCTCAAATCCAGCATCTCCCCTTGAAAAGGATATATCCACAAAACTGATCTTACACCCAAACAAACCAAGTTAGAAGCGTCAAACAAAACATAATCATAATTCTCACCAATCATATGAAATATATAAATAAAGTAAGTAAGAATATGAAAATAATCAATAAAACTTCCAACTCCCTCAAGACACAAAACAATATCCACTCGAAAGTATCTCCTTCCAAACGACGATCGAATGGACATATTTCCATGCAAGCTATTCGAATCACAACCTGGAACCTTAAACTCTTGTTCTCTTTGACTCAAACACTTCGCCAAACTAACATGATACTCTTGCACATGTAAGCCAATTTCTTCCATAACACTAAACACATAATAACAAACTAAATTAGAAACTAAAGCAAAAATGCAATCGACACTAATTTCTAATAACATAAATGCAGATGTAATAAAACAAACGCAAATAAAATTATGAAAAGTTCTATCTCCTCGTGGATCAAAAATCAGCACATAGAACTCCTCATGAAGCATAATCTCCCATCCACGAATTCCCGAATCAAAACACAATCTGATGATCTTGACCATTCGTAGATATACCCATCGACAAATTCCTGGATCAAAAGTGAACCTTATGATCTCGATCATTTGCACTAACTTCTATTCCAATGCACCCGGGTCAAATATCAAATTTGAAACTAGACACGTTGCATCCGTAAACGCTATTGAATTCCTGGATTAAACACAAAATAAAATAAATCAACAAGTTCCTGTTGTCTAATCACGGAAAACTCAAGAAACTCAAAATCACATGCAAAATCTACTAGAATAAAATCCAAAACACTTCCCTTTAGACTTTCCATGCATTGCCCAAATTGTTTCGCATAATGAATCATGCTTTTCTCCTCGATGAGTATGAACCCATCCTGAATCTGCAAAACAAAATCACCCTTTCTCTTTCCACCGACATTATTATATCCAAAATCACTTAATATCATCAATGAAATAAAAAGGTCACTTCTAACAACAACAAACGAAAACTCAATAGCATATTGACGATGATCACAAACAAACTCAACAAGTGCTAAAGAATTTTACCAAGCATTAATAAAAATAGGAATATCATCAAAACAAATATTATCAATTTTTCCCATGAAAGAATGCAAAATATGATTTAATTTAAAAACACTTAATACATTAGCTAGTACAAATGATCTAACTAAACACGTATGTAAACCATATCTCAATCTAATACGATGATAATCACTTTTCAATTCAATACACAATGATAGTAATTCTTTCCCATTCAAGACAACATTCTCAAAATCATGCAATGATAACAACTCTAATGGAAAGACATTACCAAATGATAACAAATCATGCAACAAAGGTTTCTCTACTAAAGAATCATGATCTAGTCCGTTATCAACTAACGACATGCCATGTAAAGATTGATTAACATCAAAACCTAATTCAACATGTGAATGAAAAACCCTAGAATGAGTTTTATGCAAGTACAAACGTTGAAAACGAGAATACCCACAATAATCACTAGAATAAATTCTACAAAGATATGCACTTTGACAATAAGAATTTACCAAATGATAGTAAGAATATTGACAACGAGAATATAACGCATGCTCATAAACTAATTCGACAAATATCAAATATCCTCCATAGCTTATAATAAAGACGATTTTAACCTCAAAACAGTGAACCACAAATTTATCCATGGAAGCATGCAAAACATGTTTTAAATAACTCATGAAAATACTAGATGCATTAGTTAATCTAATAGAAATAACTATCTATCTATACAAGTCACATGTTAACATAATTTTCCAATCATCATATTCTCTCATGCTAATTTGATTAGGCATTGTCATCACATGGTCATCATCAAATCTAGATAACATATAAGTACTATGCAATTTATCACACATATTATCTAAGCAAAGAAAAATAATATCGATACTTGTTTACCAATTTGAAATTGATGCACAAGCTAGACGTCTTATCCTCCTTAAGTATTATGATCTCATGAATAGCACACGCACTAATGCTTTCTCCCACGATACCCGCTTTGATGAAGTTGGACTTCATCCACTCTCCAACCCGCCTTGGTAACTCCGTCGTCTCCTTAGGAATACTGCAAGCTGGCTGATATGAAATGATAGCTCGGGGTATGTCATCAACAACCTGTACAAGAGACAAAATAGAACTAGACAAGAAGCATTAATCTTGTTAGTATTCAAAAGCGCCGTCTTGTACGAATGTACAGTCATTGACTTTTAAAAATACAACTCACTTTCCAACTCACTTTCTTCTCTTTTCTCACTCTTACTCTCCACTGTTTCTTTCTCTCGTTTATTTTCACTCTCATTCTTTTTATTCTCTCGTTTCTTTTCATTCTCTTTTTCACACTTTTCTTTTTCACACTCAATCTTTTTTTCAATTTCTTTTTGTCGTTCACTTTCTTTCCCTTGATCATAATCTTTCCGTACAATCGTTAGATCTTCACGGACTTCGTCATGTACGTGATGAGTGGGTTTTATACCTACGAATTAGATATTTTCTAGGCCCAATTCTCGGCTATCTTTAAGCATTTATAGCACCATTTCACTAGTTATTTCATTATTGTACAAGAAGCGACACTAAGTAGAAAATTGTGGAATTGTGGAACTTTTGGAGGAAAATGTCAAGTACCAGCAGTAAGCTCCATCGCCGGGGCGACAACCTTAGGGTCATTTTCAGCGCCGGGGTGACGCCATCGCCGGGGCGACGTTACTAAGGCAAATTCTATCACCGGGGCGACGTTGTCACCGGGGCGGCACTTTACAATGCATTTTTGTCGTCGGGGCGACAGGTCGGGACAAGAAATATGGCTGGCGTTTGTCACATCTGCTGGTAGTGGAGTTTCACTGGAGCAAATTCGGGAGCATAATGGAGTGGGAAGGAGAGAGAGTAAGGGGATTAGTAGCCATCCAGGGAGTGGAGATTGAATTATTGAAGCTTTGCTACACAATTTGGAGGCTAGGGTTTGAGAGAAAAAGAAGAAGAATAAAGGAACAAAGGTAGTAATCATCTGAATTTCATCAACTCAAGGAGGCTAGGAGCACGAAATAGGAAGCAAGAGCAACTCAAGAAGATCTACACCACACCAATTCGGGATTCTCATCACAAAAGGGGTGTTTCTTCATATGTTGTAGTTCTTATTTCTTATTTTGTTATTCCAAACCATGTACTATAATCAGATTATGATGTTGTTGAAATTGAATATGAGCTAAACTCTTCATTCTAAGATTGCAATGGAACCCAACTTGTAGTTTAAATTGAATGCTCTCTCTTTGATTGGTAGTTAGTCATTACATGAATTGAAGTTCATAACCTTTGCTTAAGGATTAATTGCTTGGCCCGTAATTACCTTGGTAACTTATATGGAATTGAGAGAGGAAGTGTAAGTTGAGACCTAGTTATGAATTCATGTGAAAGTTAGATATTCTTTATAGATAATGTATGAGATTATGTGACGTGAGTCTTATGTATTACTCTTGAGGATTGATAATTTGATTGTATTTAGGATAGACATATACCTAAATACCACATGTATCCATTTGAGAATTATGCTTAATGATTTCTATTGTGAAAGTTGGCAATTGATAGAATGGTTAATGGGATTTTACGTGACATGTGTCTTATTAATTGTTCTTGATATGAGATTCTTGCTAGTGTGTAGAATAGAAATATATCTATACACCACAATAGAAAATACGTATTCGACCATCGAGAGAGGCTTATATATACTTGTGATTTCTCGGATAGCAAATCTTATGTTCTAATTTACCAAACAAGAGAGAGTATGATGTTTAAATGAAGAGTTGGGGGATATTGTAATCTTAGACCTTTTTATCTTGAACTTTATCCGTGTTAGTAAAACCTTGTTTTCTAAATTGCCCTTATTTTAGTTTTAATCAACAACAAACACAAACCATATTGTCATTGTTTAAATTGGATTGATTTTACATGCGATTGATATTTGGTAATTATTTAACATAATTCCTCGTGGGTTCGACACTTTACTTATCTTATATTACTTGTGGACCGCGTATACTTGCGCGTGTTTTATTGATTGCAAAAGCGAAGAACAGTACGCTGGAACCTAACAATTCTCCTTGGATGGGATACTCTATTCCATCTTCTTCCTTTCTCGGCTGATCTTGACCCTTTTGCTCCTTAGAGATGTCTTGTCGCCGCTTCAAATAACCATCCTTTATCTCATTATATGATCTCATGATGTCCTCAAATGATGTTGGTTCAATATATGCCCTAGGAGTTTCTCGTGGTTGTCTCCGATGCGTATCTCCATGCCTATCTATCCATCTATGAACCTCCTTGTCATCATCCCACGTTGAACGCCTTGAAGCTTAATCTTTATGCCTTAGAGATGCATATTCATTTCTCCTACTAGGTTGTACTGGAGCATACTGCCTCCTCATCACGATTTTTAACTCTTCCCACGTCTCGATCAGATGCTCTCCATATTTTCTCCTATCACGTTCAAATTGAGCCCACCATGTTGCTGCATGTCCTGAAAAATCTAGAGCTGCAAGTTTGAACTTCTTTTGCTCGAAATATTCATGATAGCCAAACTCTCGTTCCTTCCTTTCCTCCCAACTCAAATAAGCTTCAGGATCACGCTTACCTTGAAAAGATCTCTTTTGCCACTTATAATTATTTTCCTAATTATATCCATACATGATTGCTGCAAAACAAATGTTAGTATAGAAAGAAAGATTTCCTCACACACTCCCTTACGTGTTTCACTCAAACAATGTAACACACAATTATGAAAACGCTCGTGTATCACACAATTAGGCTTTTACGCTCAATTGATCTCACACTCTTGCCTTTTACCACTCTAATTCCCTCCTATAGGTTCTTTTTGAATTCACCAAATAAATATCACATTTTCTATTTAATTCAATAAGAACTTATCACAAAACAAATTATAGCAAGTGTGACGTATGATAACCAACAAAATTTCACGATCACCAATTAAAATCCTCTTGGGTGAAATCCCAATATCCTCAAAATTCACAAATTCCAACAATAAAACCCAATGATAGCTTCTTCAATAAAATCTCAATATTCACGAAACTTATGAAACCCAGGCAATTGCAACAATAATAATTTTGCCCAATAATATTAATCAAACGAAATAACCGATTTTTTTCTATACTTTTTTGTGCTCTTCAACAAGTAAAATAAAGGATAAGTAATCTGCTAGGAACTTAGCTTTGATACCAAATGATAGACTCCACGGCACGCTTGCGTGAGGTGGTCGTCGTCCGGATTATTTCCAACAAGTTATGAAGGTGGAACGCTCACAACACCTCAACCCTTAGCCTATATTGAGACGAGAACCTTGGTACAATTGCTCTGCGCTAGGAAGCTTACGTTGAATGGAACACCATCGACACCTTGACCCAATGTCTATAAAGAGACAAGAACCAAAAGTACAATCGACGCTGGATGTATGATAGAATGATGCCACAAACAACTATGAATTGTTGTATGATGAGTCGATAATTGAATCTCAAGAAAACTAAGAAAATAATCTAGGAATTCTTAAAGAACCAAAAGATGAGAAGAATCTCACAATAATTTTTATTAATCTGAATTATTGTCTTACATAAGCCATGTATTCTATTTATACTAGTACATAGAAACCCTAATTCTATAAGGAAATAAGAATTCGAATGGAAATAGAAATCCTAACTAATAAACAATAAGGAAATCAATCCCTATTCTAAGAAATATCCTAGTTACAATAGGAATATAGAAATCTACTGAAATCCCTAAAATTAAGGAAGAAATCTGTGTCCCAAACTGTCAAAACGCGTCTGCCTCGAAAAATGCGCCAGCAAAATTTGAGAGTTCTCGCCGGGGCGAGAAATTTATACTGGGAATTCTTGTCGGGGCGAAGATAGGCAGAGAAGACTTGGTTGGGGCGGCTTCATCTTTGGCCGGGGCGAAGATATCCAGAGAAGTTCTCGCCGGGGCGAGCTTTCTAGGCATGTAATTCAACCTCGTGTTGTCCCATGATATAACATAACCTCTTCAGCTTTCTTGGACATCCATAACATCGTATGAACGCTAAGCCTTCCATTAATTGACATATATCTTCATTAATGATTAGACGATACAAACGAACATGACGAACACTATCTCGAACGCTTGACTTGCATTGATTTGGTCTTACTACATAGATCGTATCTAGCAATCCTAAATCATATGAATGACCCTCTCCTCGATGTTCATATGAATTGAGCTCCAATGTAAGCAACCTTGAGTAGATTCTAGGCCAATTACTTGAATTCGTTTGTTGAACCCTCCAAGCTTGAGTTGAGTCGATGACGCTTGATGCGAGCCTGGTCAGGATCTTATCAGGCGGTACTTAGATAATAACTAAGTAATTCCTTACCAAACAATGCTCAATCAGGCTAACTTGTTTTAAACAATTCGTTGAATACGTGGTGTGCGCTGACTGAAATTTTTCTACAAATACCTCCCCCAAACTCAGTTTCAACAGAAATTGCCAAGTTATTACAATATTCAATCAAATCATAGCAATGAATAACCCAGAATCCTCTAATTGAGCCAACACAAACTCAATTGGGCAACCAATATGAATTTTTCCAAATTTGACAGTGTATGATTACCCAATGCAAATCCAAGTACAACAGTTTAATTAACCAAGAATACCCATCACAATTGAGAAATTTATTTTCCTTGTATGCAATAATTGGAGTGAGTACCTTGCTTTGTGTTGGCAAAAGAAGTTGTTTGATAGTACCTTCAATTTGGAGACGAACCCTTTTGAATGCTCAGTGGGTTGAAAATGAATCCGTGTGGGAGAGGGGAAGAATGAGTTTGGAAGTGTTAAGGAATGACAATCCAATCTGGCTTGGGAAAAAAAATAAAAAAACTGAATTCAGCAACCCGCGCCGGGGCGCACTCGGCAGAGAGTTGGCGCCGGGGCACGAAAATTATGCCTGAAATTGGCGCCGGGGCACGAAAATTACTCCTTGCGAGCTCGCCGGGGCAAGCTGACCTGTTCTGAAAAAAATTGATTTTTTTACAGTTAAAGCCTCGCGTGTAATCTCAATACCTCCCATCTGCAATAGTGCAACATAGCACGCATTAGTTTAAGCAACAAAAGATCAAAAGAGACAGAAAAGCAAAATAAATTCTAAAACCTAACTAACTAAATACATATATTAATTGAAAACTTTGAAAATGCGGTGATTGAAATACAATGAATGGAAATGAATGGGTTGCCTCCCATCGAGCACTTGATTTAAAGTCTTTCAGCCTGACTAACTCCCTGTTTTTATCCAATTCCCCTTCAATAATTGAGGAAGCCTCCACTCCTTAGTATCAATGTATCATTTGAGGGTTTCTCCTCAGTAGGGGTCACAGTATCAAGTTCACCTAGCTTGTTATTCTTATATAAATCCTCCTTTATGAACTGAAAATAGCTAGGAGCTTGCTCCATTGTGTCTGTGAACGGAATATTAATTTGAAGCTTCTTAAACACAAATGGATCCTCTTCTTTCATTTCGTGGACCTCTACGTCATCACACCATGACTCCAACTTTATGCTAGCTCTCAAGTCACATAGAGCTTTGCCGACGACATGACTACCCAATAAGCATGGGACTGCAAAATTGCCTGAATCCTTGAGCTTTGGTGCAGAAGGCATATGGGGCATTATCAAAATTGGCTCATCTACGTTGGAACTCAAGGTTGGATCTTCCTCGGCCTTTATTTCCTGGTCCCCACTTGTTTTCTCCCCCATAGATTCCTCAAATATTGGCACGCCCGGTTGTAGCTTTGGCGTGGGTAGTCCATCAATCTCAGGAACCATGTCACTGGGCCAATCACCTGGAGGGCAATTGTTAATGGCGTTGATAAGTTCTCCTATTTGGTGCTCAAGATTTCGAATCGACATCTCCTGACTTTTCATAATCTCATCATTCGAAGCCATGAACTTATACAAAAGTTCCTCAAATTTTGACATTTTTTCTTCTTGAGTAGGAGCTTGATCCTGAGATTCAAGAGTGTATGATGGGCTTGGAGCAAGGGTTTGGACTTGAATGTTACCGCTCCAAGAAAACTCCGGATGATACCCCACATCTTGATGATAATTGTTAAGATAGGTGTAGTAGTTGGGGTAGTCGCCGAAATTGCCACCATACAGTATCGCCTTGAAATTGATGGAGCAAAGATGACTCGAATGGTTTCTAGCACAATAATCACACATCACCGCCATATTTTAAATATTTTGTGCTTCTAAAGCCTCAATGCTCCTCAAAATTGTCTCTATATGTGGTGATAACTCCTCGAGTCCATACCTCCCTGCCGCACTTAGTTGAGTCATTGTGTAAGGCCATTGATCATTATAGCTATCCATGGTGTACCTCGCAAAGAAGAAAACATTAAAACAAAAAAATAAATGAAAAAATAAACTAAAAACAAGTTTATATACAAGTTTAAATTAAGACCAATTTGATTGAAATTAATATTGGAAAAACACTAGAAAAACAATTCCCCGGCAACGGCGCCAAAAACTTGTTGTCCGATTTATATAACGACAATTTATGCGCAAGTATACGCGGTCAACAAGTAATAAAGTGTAAGTAGAGTATCGATCCCAGGAGAAATTATTACTAATCTTTTCCAAGTACTAACCTTTTATCATCTCAATCGTATTTAAATAAATGATAATTGTTTTTGTTATTTTACACTAATTAAGAAAAACAAGTAATCGAAAACTATGGAATGCGTTAAGATAATGAAATCTAATATTAACAAGTTTAAGATCACAATTTCCCCCAACACTTCATTTAAATATCCTAACTCTCTCATTTGAACTAATTAACAACATAAAATTGTCAACCGAGAAATCAAAGTTACTTATAAGCCTCTCTCGATGGTCAAATTCGAATCTTCCTAATGCGGCATGTAGGTATATGTCTATATATGTCTATCCTACACGCTATCAAGAGACCAATTTCAAGAATAATTAACAAGACACGTGTCACTAAATCTCATTAATCACCCTTTCAATTACCAACTTTCACATAGGAAGTCATTAAGAATATATTCTCCATTGGTTGCACACGGTATCTAGGTATATATCTATCCTAAATACTATCAAATTACCTATCATTAAGGATAATAAACAAGACACACGTCACTAAATCTTTATTAATCACCTACAACAATCTTTAACTTTCACATGATATCATAACAAGGTCTCAACACTATAATCCATTTCTCAAGTTCATATAGGTTCTCACGGTAATTACTAGCTAGGCAATTAAGATATGAAGCATAAATTATGATATCCAATTCATAAATGAGTAACCAATATCAAAGAGAGAGCAATCAATTTAAACTAGGAGTTAGGTTCCATTGAAATCTTAGAATATGAGTTCTAGTTCATGGTAGCTACAAATAACATCATAATCAATTTATACATCATGTTGGATTACAAAATAGAAGGGAAACTAGAGATAAAACCACTTTTGTAGATTTTCATATGATGTTTGATGGGTAGGTGATGAACACTAGTTTCTCCTCTTTGATTTTGCAATTATTGATGCTTTTGCTCCTTGGCCTTGCTTGATGTAGCTTAATTTTAGCATTTTGGCTCTCTAATTTGATGTATTGTGTAGCCTTTCTCTCTCTAGAATTGCTTCTCTAACCCTAGAACTCCCATTTTCATGCCCCATAGAGATATATGTCCCTGGATGCCAAACCTAGCTTAGCACACCAAATTGGACCAAAAAATCGCAAAATCTGCTGAGTTCCCAATGAGCTCATGCTGGGGCGCCAATTTTGCACTGAAATTTCCTGCTGGGGTGCGAGTTCCCACCGGGGCGCCAAAAATGAACTAGAAATTTGCGCCCCGACGCAGTCACTTCTGCTGCCTGAATCAGTTTCGACATCTGTTGGTAAAATGGCCATAACTTCTTCGTTCGAACTCGGATTTAGGCGATTCAAGAGGCTACGGAAAGATAATAGCTCTAAAACTTTCATAACTGGAGGTCCGAGAGAAACTGGCTAGAGCTAGGCTCAAATTGGCCGAGAAGCAACTGCTGTGTAAAATGCATGCAAAATCCGATGGTAAAATGACCATAACTCTCTCATACGAACTTCAAATGGGATGATTCAAGATGTTCCAGAAAGCTGAGGAGAATATCTATAACTTTTGTTCTTTGAGTTTTGAGAGATTCGGATTGGATTAAGGTTGGAATTGGGAAACAAGCGGCTACTATGCCAAATTCAAGTCGAAAACGCGAAAGTGGCAACATTAAACATTGATCCACTGAGCTTTTATTTCAATTCTTACAAAACAACGTAAAAACACATAAAAGCATACAAAAACATATAATAACAATACAAAAGAACACAATTCAACAATAAGGGAAAAATACATACAAACCAAACGAAATTGCTAAAGACTTACAAATTATCAAGGTCAAAAGTACCTAATTTATGTGTATAAAACACACTCATCAGATGCCGACTGGTCAACCGTTATGCTTCGCGTAGTTTGTCACTCGGTGGTCGTTGTGATAGCTTCCTATATTCGTTCCGAGCGTTGAAATTCTTTGTTTAAAGTCCTCGTTATCAGGGTGAAATGACGCTTTTACTCTTCTGCCAAGGTTAGATAACAGAAAGCCAAATTTCGGGTGTTTATAGATGCCCCTATTTATCATGTTTATGCAATGCAATGAAATGAACATGACAAAAACCATAGGCACCCAATGCATGACAAGATATATTGATGATTCAAAAGGATGTAAGACAGTTATAGAATGATGCAATGATGCAAAATGCTGAGTCTAAATCTCATGTCGCACCGTTGGGGAAAACCGTCATCTTATTGGCATTGCTGAGTATCGTCTCTGATGTCTTCGCTGAGTCTCGTCTGTAATGGCCACATCACCGGGTCTCGTCCCCGATGGCTTCGCTGAGTCTCATCCCCAATGGTCACATCACTGAGACATGTCCCCAATGCCTTCATTGAGTCTCGTCCCCAACAACCACATCACCGGGTCTCGTCCCCAACGACCACATCACCGGGTCTCGTCCCTAATGCCTTTGCTGAGTCTCGTCCCCAACGGTCACATTACCGGGTCTCGTCCCTAATGCCTTCGCTAAGTCTCATCCCCAACGGTCATATCACCGAGTCTCATCCCTGATGCCTTCAATGAGTCTCATCCCCAACGGTTACATCACCGGGTCTCGTCCCCAATGCCTTCGTTGAGTCTCGTCCCCAACGGCCAAATCACTAGGTCTCGTCCCCAATGCCTTTGCTAAGTCTCGTCCTCAACGGTCACATCACTGGGTCTCATCCCCAATGCCTTCGTTGAGTCTCGTCCCCAACGGCCACATCACCGGGTCTCGTCCTTGATGCCTTCGCTAAGTTTTGTCCCCAACGGTTACATCACCGGGTCTCATCCCCAATGTATTCGCTGAGTCTCGTCCCCAACGGCCACATCACCGGGTCTCGTCCCCAATGCCTCCGCTAAGTCTCATCCCCAATGGTCACATCACCGGGTCTTGTCCCCAAGTCTCATCCCCAACGGCCACATCATCGGGTCTCGTCCCCAACGACCACATCACTGGGTCTCGTCCCCAATGCCTTCGCTGAGTCTGGTCCCCAATGGTCACATCACCGGGTCTCGTCCCCGATGCATTCACTGAGTCTCGTCCCCAATGACCACATTATTGGGTCTCGTCCCCGATGCCTTCGCTTAGTCTTGTCCCCAACGGTCACATCATCGGGTCTCATCCCCAATGTCTTCGCTGAGTCTTGTCCCCAACAGTCACATCACTGGGTCTCTTCTCCAATGCCTTCGCTGAGTCTCATCCCCAATGGTCACATCACTGGTTAAACAAAAGTAGATAGACCTTTTTCAATATTCAACTGCTTTTTCTCATTTTTGATCTGTTTTTCTCCTTTTTGGTCTATTTTGTTTACCGTTTTTCTCATTTTTGATATCTTAAGACCCGTTGTTATCATATTTTAGATTCTCATAACCGTTATTGCTCGAAAATGACATTTTAGGCTTCAGAAATGCATTTTTCTTCGTGATTACACCTATTTGGACCGAAAGGGACGCGTTTTAACCTTAAGTGCACCAAAGCAGGAAGGGTGGGGTCCACCATGGTTGGTCGTAGGTGCACCTGCGGCTGTCCGTGGTGGTTATACCCCACTCGAGCCCTTTTCTTTTTTCATTCTTCTTAACTTCGTTTGGTTCTCCTTCTTGGATTCTCTAATATTCTAACACATATTCTCGTATATTCTGCTTCATGGGGCTTGATTCTGTCAGTTTTGATTTTGTACATTTGTTCATTATCTTGCAGGTAACGTATTCATATAACTTTTGCGTGTTTTTAATTTCGTTTCGTTACATTATGGATGTGAGTAAGTTAAAACGCAACGTATCAAGAATGTATGCTCTAATGACTTGATAAAAATATTTTGTTTCGATGCATGCGTGTATTTTAATACGTTGGACACATGGGTGTAAAATTTTTTATGATCTGAGATTGTTTTTTGTGTCATATTTTGATAAAAATTATCTGTTTTGACGTTGGAATTAACTTTATATGTAAGTTTCCAATTTTTGGGATATTTTAATGCTATTATATTCTTTTGCTTAATTCATATTAGTGTTTTAAACGTATTGTATCATGAATTATACATATCTCTTGGGTTGTGCCTTGGTTACCTACAGATCATGATACAGAAACATGATGTAGACTGGCATATACAGATCATGCATGTTGTGATGACCAATATATTCGTACTTTAGGAATCCCTTGTTTTAGTGTTTTCTAAGTTAATGCACATGACATTTTAAACATGTAGAATAATATAAGGTGTACTTCATTCCATGTTGTTTGATCTTCATTTAGTCATGGATTCAGACATGCTGAGTAAATCTACATCCCATAGTGCATTTTTGGGGTTCGTCCTCGTAGGACAGCCTCTACTGTCCTATCTTCACGAGTTACGAGACATGCTCATCGTCTAGCTAAGTCTTGCATCCGTCCGATTGGTGTTGACCGAGCCGATGCTGCTAACGTAGATGAGGACCTTCCTGAGCCTGACGCTGCTATTCCGGTCGCTCGTGGTCGTGCATTTCTCGGAGCTCGAGTGGCCATTCCTGATTTTTTGGGCTTTGATTTGAGTCGTCTTCCATCGACGTACTTATGCGCTAATGAGGTATAAGAAAATTTTGAATCTTTTTCTTCCCCCTTGATCTTTCTATCTAATAGTGTAGTCGTCTTAATTCTTCGTATTATAGGTTCTGGAGTTTACACAGCCTTGGGGCAACTGGTTCAACATTTACTCTCTTTATTATGCTCTTCATGCCGATTACCAGGCACAAGTCGATTCTTGGGGCTTCGAGCATTTCTTTACACAGCTTCTCGTCACTGCCCTTGGGGTTACCTTTGTGCTTTATCAGAGAGGTGGTTCCACCATAGTCAGTCTCTCCATTTATTGGACTGTGAGGTGATGATGACACCTTTAGACTGGCGTTACATTACAGGCATTGAGTTTACTGGTTAACGGGTTCCTCTTGAGGTTGACATCTCACTTGCTGCTGTTCCTACATTGCTGAGATTCTCTCCATGTGATTGGGCCTTCAAGGCCCGTAGCATTCGTTCCGGTGCTTTGGCATATGAGGCCATCCGAGGGGATCAGAGCCATTTCCCGATGAACTTGTTATTCGCGATCGACTCTTACAACATCTCTTTCTGATTATCATGAAGGGTTGTTTCCTAGCAAACAACTCTGCGACAGTTCACTTTAGTCTAGTGGGAGCTCTTCGAGACATTGATCGTATTGGGGATTATGATTGGGGATCGTTCATGTTTGCATATTTCCTCCACAGGATGCGACTTCGTTCGGAGGGTCAGACCGACGCTTGGCTTGGCTTCTTTCCATTCCTCTCGGTAGGTCTTCTCTCTGATTAGTTTTATCCTCTCACTTTGCTTGTCTTCGTCATTTTTCTGATGTAGTTGGTGTTTATGTTTCAGTTCTGGGCTTATGAGAGGCACTCATGTCTTCGTCCTGTTACCAGTCTAGGTTTGGATACTTATCCTCGAGGTTACTGGTGGCGTCTACGTGGGCTAGTCGCCTCATACCTGATGTTGGTGAAATTAAAGGGGTCCCACTTGCTGCCTTGTTGTTGATCTTAGCTGCATGGCCCTCTTTTTTGTTGAACTAATTTTTTAATTATCTTTTGTAGTTAGTGTTTTATTAGTTGCTTTCCTTTTCCTAACCTCGGGTTGTGAGGTAAAATATTATTAGGTTAGGTAATTGGTTTCTTAGTCATTACTAAGTGCTTTTAGTCCTCTCGGGAGAAGAGGACTATGCTCTGATCTTCATTGTAATATCAAAAAGTTTCTTGCATTTTAATATGCAAACAAATTAGCAAAAAAAAATATATATATTCTCTATAAAAGGTTTTTTTTGAATTCACCAAACAATTTCACAGTTTTACTATTCAATTCAACAAGAACTTATCACGAACAAAATATAGAAGGTATGAATATCTCAATGATGACAAATAATCAATCACAACAAATAATAAAAAAAATTTGAACAATAGCAATCAAATGAAATAACTGAATTTTTTTTATCTACTTCT
Organism: Aralia elata; assembly: GCA_034770075.1. Taxonomy (NCBI): domain Eukaryota; kingdom Viridiplantae; phylum Streptophyta; class Magnoliopsida; order Apiales; family Araliaceae; genus Aralia; species Aralia elata. Next base: position 42,847,454 of record CM068383.1, read on the forward strand.
TTTTTTTCTCTTCAACAAGAAAAATAAAGGATAAGTAACCTGCTAAGAACTTAGCTTTGATATCAAATGATAGACTCCACAACACGCTTGCGTGAGGTGATCGTCGTCCGGATCGTTTCTAACAAGTTATAAGGTGGAACGCTCATGACACCTTAACCCAATGTCTATATTGAGACGAGAACTTTGGTACAATCGATCGCGCAAGGAAGCTGCGTTGAATGGAACATCAATGATACCTTGACCCCTCGCTTATATGTAAGCGGTAACCTTAGTACAATCAACGATTGATGCGGTAGAAGCCGCCACACACAACTGTGATCTGTTGTATGATAAGTCAATTGAACATTCATAGACAAACCATGAATAATTCGAGAGTTCTCAAAAAATCAAAAGGCGAATAATCTCACAAAGTTTATTAATCAAAAGTGTCTTTTTATTAAATAAGTTATGTATTCTATTTATACTAATAGAATAAACCTTAAAGAAACCCTACATCCTAAAAGGAATAGAAATACTAGATAACAAATCATAAGAAAATCAAATCATGTCTAAAAAATATCCTACTTACATTAGAATTGTAAAAGATATGATAAATCCTTAAAATTATGGAAAGAATCTGATAAAAATGCGTCCTCAATTTTTGTGCCGCTTCTTTGGCGCCCGGCGCTGCAAAATGTATTGAAACCAGCGCCCTGGCATTGCATTAAAAAACATTCCCTGGATCCCAATGCCCCAGCGCTACAACAAAGCCAAATCCGGTGCCCCAGCGCTGGTCTGAAATTTCTAACCAATTTGTCATTTTATTGTCATGAGCTTGATTCTTTGCTCCTCTTCACTTCTCCTAACAAACATGAGCCTTTGATTGGACACAATTAATGAACTTAGAATCAAAACCCATGTTGAATGTTTCGCTATGAAGCTTGAATCCTTATCCCTCGATTCGTGTAATCCAACCTTGTATTGTCGTAGAATAAATTGAACATTCTTTGCCATGCTTGAACTTCCACAATGTCGTGTGACCGCTAATCCCCTCATGAATTGGAACATAACTTTGTCGAAGATTAGACGATACAAATGAACACAAAATTGATGACTCAACATGCATTGATCCTCTTCTCGTGGTCCGCTTGAATTGAGCTCTATTTTGAGTATCCTTGAACAGATTTTAGACCAATTACTTTTAATCAATTGTTGAACTCCTTGAACTCGAGTCGAGTCGTTGATGCTTGATGCGAGCCTGATCAAGATTGTATCAACCTATAAAGGCACTGGACTAAGCCAATATTTTTCTGGTTAGGTCACGCTTGAGGTTGCTGGAGGGACCCCAAACAAAAATCAAGTACAACGATGGGCGGAGATCGGGAAATGGGTGGGCAGGTGAAGAAGGGGGTGAAGAAGGGGGATGGAGGACCAAAGAGGAAAAGTCCGCATGTGAAAGGAAGGGGCCTCGCTAATATCTTCCCACACCACAGAGGAACTACCGTGACTTGAAGAGATGACGAAATCATGGGACTCCATACAGCCTAAATCAAAATAAACAACAAACCTCAGTTCAACTTGAACATAAATCAAAAGAGAAATCAGTAACAACACAAATTTGATTAACGAATAAGATAATTAATATGCACACATTAACCAGATTTGAAACAGATCCACCCTCCAAACTAACACCAAAACATGCCATCAAGATCCAAACCCCCAGATCCAGAATCCCAAAACAGAACCCCTAAATTAGATCATAACACCTAGATCCAACACACAAAAATCATCACCCCTACTAATCTTGTAGGAATAATAAGATCCATGTCACGACTTATTTACACAAAAACAAAATTAAAATTCATACTTCTGAAGCGTGATAAAAGCTTTGGTGTAGAAAACCTTTTGCAATTGAATCCACGATTCGTAATAACTAGGGTTTGGTCAGTGTTGAGAGAGGTTACGGATAAAAGTTTCTTGGGTTTTGGGCCAATGTATTAATCGTATGAACTGATGAGAGGAGACGTGAGTCTAATAGGTCGAAATGGTTGAACCTCTCCCCTACAATCTCTCTAACTCTCAGTTATGTAATTGACTTAGTCAATATCGTAAGCTGACTAATAAACCAAATGGGTCGGACCCTCCATGAGCGCCCCATTTGGATACCCAAAATCCAACATCTCCCACTCGCCCATGGCGGGGACAACGTAATCCTCATATTTGTCAAAACCAGCTCAAACCAAAACATGTAAACCTCTAACTACTGAACCGTGCGACCACTGAGTTTACCTGCAATGCGAGAGCTCTATATCAAACCCGTTAGGGCCAACATAGAGACATCTACCCTTCTAAAGAAAACAATATGGGAGCTCTCATGCCAAACTCAATTAGTTCACTAGGTTAAGTATCTCTAATCCTTCAGAGAGCCTTACTTAACCACCTTTGGGCCCAAGTCCATTTCGTATCTCACTTATTACTATATCGCTATCAAAGCGCTATAGTTGTCGACAATAAGTGCAGAACGAGGTGAAATCAAATTGTCTTCCCTTCGCCCTAATACTACTCAAAAATGAATCAACTGCTTTTCCAGAATCAGTCCTTATAGTCTCATCAATCCTGACCTTAGGAATCGAAACAAAAGTAGCAACATTAATCCACGTCTTTGCAGTATAGTCAAAGATAACAAAGAACACTTGATGTAGGAATAAGGATATTGTCCTACAGGACTCACACGACGAGGAAACATGGATTCATTCTCTCACCTCCTTTACATGGTCGCTAAGCACATGTAACCCTCTCACAATATACTTTCTATAACCTTGTTGTGCGGACCTTAGTATAGTCGCTCCCAGAGTGCTTAACTTGAACATTTTAAATTACTCGCTTTTCAAAGCGCCACATTTGAAATTTCACGTTCGGTTATCATGTCACGATAGACAATCTCATCTATATGAGCATATGTCCTATGGTCATGTCGTACGGATCTTAGTTCAGTCGCTTTATAAGCGCCTAACTCGAATTTCCAGATTGCTCACTTTCCTAATAAATAAGAAAGTATATCAAACCCTACGAAGCCTAACGAACTAACATGTCTACAAAAAGCATCTTTGGGAATTGACTTTGTTAAGGGATCTGCTACCATAAGGCTATGGCATGTACTCTAATATCACCTCATTATTTGCTATGTTCTTTCTGATGAAGTTCATCCTCAAGTTAATATGCTTCGTCTTGCTGTGATACTTGGGGTCCTTAGTGTAATCTAGGGCTGCCGTGCTATCACAATAAACAGTCACAGGATCGGAAGCATGAGGGACGACTCCAAGATCCTCAAAGAATCTCCTTAGCCACATAGCTTCCTGAACAACTGACGTATATGCTACAAACTCTGACTCCATCGTCGAAAGAGCAACGCAAGTCTGTTTCTTACTACACCAAGTGATAGCACCACCATATAGCAAGAATGCATATCCTGAGGTTGACTTGTGCATCCCCTGTTTACCTCCCCAACTGGCATCAGAGTAACCAATTAATCGGAGGTCTGGTCCTCCATAGCACAACATGTAGTCCAAAGTGCCCTTTAAATATCGCAAGATCCTCTTGATTGCCCTCCAATGAGCAATCCCAGGGTTTGACTAATAACGACCGAGATAACCAACTGCATATGCTATATCAGGCCGAGTACACAAATTGCATATATTAGTTTTCCTATAGCATTGACATACGGGTAATGAGACATTTTCTCAATTTCCTCGGGAGAGGTAGGGCATTGCTCGGGTCAAATGGCATCGCCTTTAGCGATAGGAGTGTTTATGGGTTTGTAGTTGCTCATCTAGAATTACTCAAGAACCTTTTTAAGGTAAGTCTCTTGAGACAAACCAAGAAGCTTTCTTGAGCGATCTCTATAGATCTTAACTCCAAGAACATAAGTTGCTTCCCCATGTCCTTCATCTCAAAGTTAGAGGACAGCCACCCTTTGGTGGCGACAATCATCTCCTTATCATTCCCAGCTAGTAGAATGTCATAGACATACATTGATAATTATCTTTGGACCATTTGATATACACACAATGGTCTTCCTCGATTATCATAAACCCATTACTATTGACGACTCGATGGAATCTCAGATACCATTGCCTAAACGCCTGTTTCAAACCATAGATAGAACGTTTGAGCTTGCATACTTTGCGCTCTTGTCCTTCTACGATGAAACCCTCTGGTTGATCCATGTATATTTCCTCAGCTAAATCTCCATTGAGAAAAGTTGTCTTAACGTCCATTGGATATAACTCCAGATCCAAATGCGCGATAATCGCTAGGACGAGGCGAATTGAGGCAAACCTTATAACTGGTGAGAAGGTTTCCTCGTAATCAATTCCCTTTTGTTGGGTGTAGCCCTTGGCTATAAGACGAGCTTTGTACTTTTCAATGGAACCATCCGCCTTGCGTTTGACTTTAAGAACCCAGTTGTTCCCAATAGCCTTTCGCCCTGGTAAAAGGTCAACCAAGTCCCAGACTTAATTAGTCCTCATGGACTCCATCTCTTCTTTCATTGCAATCATCCACTTATCACTTGTAGCAGATGATAGAGCATCTCGATAAGATCGAGGTTCCTCACCATCCTGCGCATCAGCCACAAAGGCATTCCCCTCAATCTCAAAGAGACGACGTGGGATGTTACCCCTTTGACTTCTACGCATTTGAGGAACACGAGATTCCTCATTCGATGAAAGAGAACTGCTCGAAGGCATGTCACTCCCACTATCTACAGGAGCTTGAAGAATAGTTTCTTCGGTTTCTACTGTACAATTTGGGGTGTCCAAATCTTCCTCCATCTCATAAAGGTTCATCTCTTTGCTCATATCACCTCTATTAGGGAAATCCATCTCAAGAAAATCCGCATCTCGTGACTCTATCTCAGATACAGTCCTATCAAGCTGCTTTCTAACGAACACATAGCCTTTGGAGTGTTTAGAATATCTTATAAAGACACACTTCTTACCCCTCGGGCCCAACTTCTCATATTAATGAGAAGTGTTATGCACATAAGCTGCCAATCCCCAAGGCCGCATATCGCCAAATTCGGGCTTTCTGCCAGTCCACATTTCATATGGGGTGACTGAACTGATTTTAAAGGCACACAATTAAGTATATACGTCGCAGTCAATAATGCATCACCCCAATAAGAGATATACAAATTTGCTTGCGCCATCATAGACCTAACCATGTCTAATAATGTCCGATTCCTCCTCTCCGCCACACCGTTTTATTGCGGTGTTCTAGGGATTGTCAGTTACTTGATTATCCCTTTTTCCTCAGAAAGTTCTTTAAACTGATCGGATAGATATTCGCAGCCTCGGTTAGTTTGAAGTGCCTTAACACTTTTATCCAACTCTTTCTCGACCTCAATCAAATAACGTCTAAAACATTCTAATGCCTTAGACTTCTGAGAGATCAAGAAAGTGTACCCGAAGCGCGTATAGTCATCTATCATTGTCAGAAAATAGGAACGTCCATGCCTTTCTTTCACATGCATAGGGCCACAGATGTTTGAGTGAATGAGTTATAAGGGTGTTTCTACCCTAGTGGCTTTACCGAATGGTTTTCTAGTTGATTTCCATGCTAAACAATGTTCACAAGTGGGTAGATTGACCTTAGTGAGTGGGCCTAAAAGACCTGCTCGAGCTAATCTAGCCATTCTACCCTGTCCAATATGACCTAATATAGCATGCCATTTAATTAAACTATCATGATCATTTTCAACAAGCAAGGAATAAGAATCATTACTATTAACGCTAGAATTAATAGTATCTAAAACCATAAAACCATTAGAAATAAAACCATATCCAAAAATTTCAGTCCCACGAGAAATTACAACACCATTATTCTCAAAACGAATAGAGTAGTCTAAACTAAGTACTGCAAGAACAGAGAATAAATTCTGTCGGACATCTGGTGCATAGAGTACATCATAAAGAATCAATGCAGAGCATCCTCACATCTCCAATTTGTAAGTGCCAATTCCTACCACGTCTACACTGGAGTCATTCCCCATTAGTACTTTTCTACCAGCTGGAACTAGACGATACTCCATGAACCCGGTCCGATCACGCGTTATGTGGTTCATTGCTTCAGAATCTACAATCCACACATGGAGAGAATGAGCAACGAATATAGTGGAAGACATTAAACACATAACTTGATCAAGACAAGTGAGTACCTTCTTCAGCTTAGTGCAGTCACGAGTGAAGTGTCCTGTTGTGCCACAGTTGTAACAAATTAACTTGGCCTTGTCCTTCTTACTAGAACCACGTTTACTTCTCTTCCTCTTGGAAGTACTAGCCTTTGCAACCTTCTGAGGTGCATTAGCATTGACAATCGCTATTTGTGAGCTTTTAGGCGTTCAACCTCTAGTCGTTTAGCCCTTAAGCGCTCAACCACTAACTGCTTAGCTTCTAAGCGCTCAAGGTGATGAAAAATACCTTCTAAAAACGTAATGTTTTCATTGTGAGCTATGTTAACCTTGAGATTGATCCAATTGTTAATAAACGTATCACTACCCGAATTTGTTGTTCATTTGACAAAGGGTTGCCAACAGATTTAGCAAAAAAAAAGGGTTGTCAGCAGCTCCTAACGTTTCAATCATATTCGACATGACCTGAAGATGTTCTCTAAAGGTATGTTCAACTATCTTTTTATAACTGTCGAATTTGGTAGTTAAGAGATGTAACCTAGCCATGTCCATTTTTTTTTGGGAAAAGAAAAAAGAAGAATCTTATTAGAGATATTCGATTAGTTCACCACAGTATAAAAGAATCTTTGCAGCATGAATCAAATTAACATTAAAATAATAGGACATAAATACAAAAGGGAGACTTCGCTAAGCTTAGGAATCACAATTCGTATGAATGTCTCATTATTTAAATTTAATTTTTCTAGCGCATAAAACGTTTAATTTAGGGAATAATTTAATTAAATTACTACGATACGAGAATGGAACTCAAATCCATGATTCGTAACAGCTAGGGTTTGGTCAGTATTGGGAGAGGTTACTGATAAAAATTTCTAGGGTTTTGAGCCAACTTATTAATCGTATAAACTAATGAGAAGAGACGTGAGTCTTATAAGTCAAAGTGGTTGAACCTCTCCCCTACAATATCTCTAACTCTCAGTTACGTAATTGACTTAGTCAATATGTCAAGCTAACTAATAAACCAAATGGGTCAGACCCATCATGGGCGCCCCATTTGGATGCCCAAAATCCAACAAATCTCGCATAAAGCCCTTCAATCTATTAACCCTCAGACTTGGTATATGATGAGTAGGTTTTATACCTACGAATCGGATACCAATGAATGTCAATTATTGCTTATTTTCATGGTTTTCAGTTACTTTTCATGTATTTTGTGTGTTTTTGTAGGTTGCACATGTTGGGATTGCATTGGGCGAGAATTGGACGTTCGAGTGGATGAAGTTGCTGATGTTGCTGAGGTTGCAGGAATTCAGAGCAGCGCGGCCGCTCCCAAAATGAACTGGGTAGCAGCGCGGCCGCGCGTGATGTCAGAGTTAGAAAAAAAATGGCTGCCAGGGTAGCGCGGCCGCGCGCCTTGCAAGCTTAATTCAGGCGCGGCTGCGCCGGTTCGAGTGAGGGCAAAATCGACTTTTCTGATGTTTTAAATGGTTTTGATTTGAACTTGGATTTGAAACTTTGTAATTAATTAGGGGTTTTATCAGATACTATAAATAGGTGTTTTCTAGTTGGTAATTGGTATCTATCTATTAGAAAACCCTAGATTGGAGCAAGTGGAGAAGATTTGAAGCAAGTTGATAACAAGGAGAAGCAAGCTGGAAGAGCAGGACGGAGATTGAAGGATTACTTACACTGTTTCTTCTCTTTTCTCTCGATTCCAAACTTTTGATGTTATTAAACTTGTGGATGATGATTTCTAGTTTATTTATGAACTAAATTTCTTTTAAGGCTATAATGGATCTTAATGCGTAGTTTTGAATAGCATGCTTCTTTAAATATTATGATTAGTTATTTTTGGATTGTCTATTATGGTTTGTGCTGAATTGTTAATTATCTGGCCAATAATTATTGAGATAATCTATATGAATTTGAAAGATGAAGTGTAGATTTAGATCTGACCATAATAGCATGTGATTGTGTCTTCTGCTGTTGATGGAATTCATAATTTGTGATTAGGATAGAGATAAACCTATCACCGCATGTAATCAAAATAGGGAACTTGGGCTTTAAATCCTTTTTAATTGTAATTCACATAGAAATATAGTGAGTTAGTTATTTAGGGTGATGAACTTGAGTCTATCAATTGTGGATTTAAGTTAGGTTGTTTATGGAACATTGAAAGATGATCATAAATAGTGATGTGTTCCTGGTTAACGATCCAGAATAACTAGCATAATCCAATGGGGAGCATGTTAAGTGAAATAAAGCATTAAGTGAAGTTATAGTCTTAAGTCTTTAAAAAATCTGTTTTCAAACTAGTGTTAATAATTTAATTTAGAATTAATTAGTTAAATTCAAAACCTCAGAATTCATAAATCACTTGTTTATTAAAAATTGATTTAATTTAAATTTGGAATTTGTCATTATAGAATCAATTCTTCTCTGTGGGACGATACTCTACTTTCACTTTATTACTTGTGGACTACGTATACTTGCGTATTTTTGCTAGTATAGATTTTGGCAAACAGTATACCATAAAAAAAGGGTTTGCATATTTATATACCATATCTTTTTGTTTTTTGCATATTTATATACTAACAATTTAGCAACAAAAAAAAGGCTGCTAACAACTCCTAACGTTTCAATCATATTCGACATGACCTGAAGATGTTCTCTATGTTCAACTATCTTTTTATAACTGTCGAATTTGGTAGTTAAGAGATGCAACCTAGCCATGTCCATTTTCTTTTGGGAAAAGAAAAAAGGAGAATCTTATTAGAGATATTCGATTAGTTCACCACACTATAAAAGAATCTTTGCAGCATGAATCAAATTAACATAAAAATAATAGGACATAAATACAAAAGGGAGACTTCGCTAAGCTTAGGAATCACAATTCGTATGAACCTCTCCCCTACAATATCTCTAACTCTCAGGTACGTAATTGACTTAGTCAATATGTCAAGCTGACTAATAAACAAAATGGGTCAGACCCTCCATGGGTGCCCCATTTGGATGCCCAAAATCCAACAAATCTCGCATAAAGCCCTTCAATCTATTAACCCTCGGACTTGGTATACCATAAAAAAAGGGTTTGCATATTTATATACCATATTTTTTTGTTTTTTGCATATTTATATACTAACAATTTAGCACACAAAAAAGGGTTGCCAACAACTCCTAACGTTTCAATCATATTCGACATTACCTGAAGATGTTCTCTAAAGGTATGTTCAACTATCTTTTTATAACTATCGAATTTGGTAGTTAAGAGATGCAACCTAGCCATGTCCATTTTCTTTTGGGAAAAGAAAAAAGGAGAATCTTATTAGAGATATTCGATTAGTTCACCACAGTATAAAAGAATCTTTGCATCATGAATCAAATTAACATAAAAATAATAGGACATAAATACAAAAGGGAGACTTCGCTAAGCTTAGGAATCACAATTCGTATGAATGTCTAATTATTTAAATTTAATTTTTCCAGCGCATAAAACTTGTAATTTAAGGAATAATTTAAATAAATTACTACGATACGAGAACGGAGCCCAAATCCACGATTCGTAACAGCTAGGGTTTGGTCAGTGTTGGGAGAGGTTACTTATAAAAGTTTCTAGGGTTTTGAGCCAACTTATTAATCGTATGAACTGATGAGAAGAGACGTGAGTCTTATAGGTCAAAGTGGTTAAACCTGACACAAACATGAGGGGGTCAGAATTTTATGAAAATCATTCGACTCAAATATCGAGGAATCAACGAATGATCATACGTGAATGGAATGAATTCAACACAAGGATGCTTGGAATGGTGCCTAATCCTTGTATTGGAACTTGAAGATCATTCATGTGATATGGGATTGCTTTTATGTGTTTTTATGTTTTTTTCTTTTCAACAATTTGACGTTTGGAGCTTCAATGGAGTTTTTGATGATGTTAGAATTTTCAAATGAGAAAGTGTCTCCTTGAAGTTTGTAGAGGACTTCTCAAGCTTTCCAGTTTGGTATGGTGTGCAAAAATCTGAGTTCATTTGGGCCTCCAAACAATTGTTTCTTTGTGAGATGATTCGAACCCCGCGCAAATTGAATTACTGTTCAGACCAGTTCGCTTAAATGGGCCATAACTTGAACTTCAGATGTCTAAATGAGGTAATTCAAAAGCCTAAATTCATTAGAAACTCTAGGGCTACAATATTTGTTCCTTGCCCGGTCCAAATTCGGTTGTTATCAGATGAGAAAATAGCTTACAATGTGTTGATCAAATTAGTTGTCTAATTTAGACTTTTAATACATCACATGTTTTTGGCTTGTTAATTTCTTTGGATGGCTGATGCATGAGATGTGCCTATAAATACTAAGTGATGCTAGGCTTGTATAATCAATTTACATATCAATTTTTAGATTATCAATACTATTGTGAGTTTGTTTCTCTACTTGTGGTTCTTTGAAGAATTCCTAAGTATTCCTTAGTTTTTCTTTGAGATTCATAATTGACTTATCATACAACAATTCATAGTTGTGTGTGGCATCTTCTACCACATCAATCGTCGATTGTACTAAGATTATCGCTTCAATATAAGCGAGGGGTCGAGGTGTCAGTGATGTTCATTCAACGCATAATTCATCACGCAAGCAATTGTACTAAGATTACCGTATACATTTAGGCGAGGGGTTAAGGTGTTGCAAGCTATCCATCCTATCAACTTGTTAGAAACAATCCGGGCGACGACCACCTCACGCAAGTGTGCCGTGGAGTCCATCATTTGGTATCAAAGCTAAGTTTCTATCAAGTTACTTATCTTTATTTTATTGTTGGATTATAGTAAAAAAATTGCAGAAAAATTATTATTGCTATTATTGGAATTTCATGTGGAAAGTCGTATTTGGCGATTGTGAAGTATTGTAGTGCATAACGACTATATTGCATCTTGATAAGTTCTTATTGGATTGTAATTGGAAAATTGAGGTAATATTTGTATGAATTCAAAAAGAACCTAATAGAGAGAATACGAGCCAAAAAAGGTAAGAGTGGTGAGATTATTAAAGGATAAAAGCCAATTGAGCGATACACGAGTGTTTTATTACATTGTTTTAGCGAAACACGTGAGGGAGTGCGTGAGGAACTTTTTTTTATGTACTAACCTTTGTTTTGCAGCAATCGTGTATGGATACAATTGTAAAAATACTTATCAGTGGCAAAAGAGATCCTTTCAAGGTAGAACGGATCCCGAAGCTTATCTAAGTTGGGGGAAAGGAAAGGAGTGAGAGTTTAGCTTTCATGAATACTTCGAGCAAAAGAAGTTCAAACTTGCAGTCCTAGATTTGTCCGGTGATGCACATACATGGTGGGCTCAATTTTAACGTGATAGGAGAAAATATAGAGAACCTTCGATCGATACATGGAAGGAGTTGAAAACCATGATGAGAAAGTGGTATGCCCCAATACAACCTAGTAGGAGGAATGAATATGTATCTCCAAGGCACAAAGAGCAACCTTCAAGGCGATTAACTTGGGAGGATGAAAGGAAGGTGCAAAGGCATGAAGAAACTCGTTGGAGACAACCACGAGCATCATAGGGCGTATGTGGAACACGTATCTTTTGAGAATGTCATGAGAACATATAATGAGTTGAGAAATGAACATTTGAAACAACAACAAAACATCTTTAAGGAGTAAGATCAACCGAGGGAGGAAGACGATGGTATAGAGTATGCCATCCAAGGAGAATTGTTGGGTTCTAATGTACATAATGAAGACTATGAAGTTCTCGAGATTGTACCAAAAGAAATTGTTCAAAAGATCAATAGTGAAAAAGAAAAGAATGAAAAGTGTGAAGATAAAAAAAAGAGAGATTGAAAAGAAACGAGAAAATGAGCAAAAAGAAAAAGAGAGAAAAATGAGTAACTATGAAAAAGAGAGTGAGAATGAAAGTCAGTTGTATTTTATAAAGCCAATGACTGTACATTCGTACAAGACGGCGCTTTTGGATACTAACCAAAGTAACTCTATTTTGTCTAGTTCTATTGTTTCTCTTATATAGGTGAGAGATTGCATACCTAGTGCTATCATTCCATACCCGTTAACTATTGGTGTTCTTGAGGAGACGAAGGAGTCACCGAGACAAGTTGGCGAGTTGATAGGGGAAGGTATCATGGATGAAGTCGTGAGTACATGTGCTATTGATGAGATCATAATTCCTAAGTGGGACGAGACGTCAAGCATGTTTGTCGATTTTAAATTGGTAAACAAGTATCGTTATTATTTTCTTTACTTAGATAATATGTTTGATAAATTGCATAATGCTTATGTTTTATCTACATTTGATGATAATCATGTGATGACAATGCCTAGTCAAATTAGCATAATGGGTTGTGAAAATAGGAAAATTGTGTTAACATGCAACTTGTATAGATGGATAGTTGTTTCTGTTAGATTAACTAATGCATGTAGTGATTTCATGAGTTATCTAAAACATGTTTTGCATGCTTCCATTGGAAAATTTGTGATTAGCTATTTTGATGGTAGAATTATCTTTATCATAAATTATGGAGGATATTTGAACTTTGTTGAATTAGTTTATGATCATGATATTTCTTCTCGTTTTCAAAACCCTAATTTGCATAAAATTCGTTCTAGTCCATATGCCGAGTTAGATTTTCATGCTAGTCAATCTTTACTTGATTTGTTGTTAGAACCATCATCATTGCATAAGCTACCATCATTTGGTATTATTTCACCAAAGCAAACTTCATTGCGTGAAAAACTATCATTTGATGATATTCCTAGTCTTGTCAACATTTGTGAAAATTCTTTAGTATCTAGTGAGTTTGATTGTGATCTTCGTGTGTATGCTAGTGAATTTTCGATTCGTGGAGTTTGTGATCTTTCGATGTCATTAATATCATTGTGTGATCTTGAGTTTGCTATTGTCAATGGAAAGGGGAACATTGTTTGTGTTTTGAGGATTCGAGATGGGATCTTACTCTCTGAGGAGAAAAGCATGGAATGTTGGGTAGATCCATTCGAACATTGTATTGAGAGTCAACAGGGAAGTAATTTGAATTTGGATGTAGTAGACTATACATATAAATTTGAGTTTCTTGAGTTTTCCTTGATTCATATTGATTGGTTTTATTTTGTGTTTAATCCAGGAATTCAAGAATTCTTACTTGAACAACGTGATGAGTTTCAACAATTAATATTGGATCCATGATCGTTGAAAATGTTGTATTTACAAATGCATGAGATCCTCAAGTTGATTTTTGATCCGGGGATTCGTAAATGTAAATTGATGAAACGTGAAGGGTACTATGTGTTAACACTAGATCCAAGAAGAGACTATCAATTGGTATCATTCGTGTCTAATTTAGGAAATCACGTATGTTGGCAATGGCACCGTGAAAAGTCTCTAACATTGATATTTGATCCCAGTGCGATAGAATGGGTATTAGTACGAATAATCGAGATCACAAGAAAGCCTTTTGATCCAGGAATTCGTAAATGGAAGTATATGCTTCGAAGGGAGATCTATATGATGATATTTGGTCCAGGAGGGGATAAAACTTTTTAGATTTTTGTTTGCGTTTGTCTTACTACATATGCATGTGTTTTCGTAAGTTGTCGTATTAATTACATTTCAGTTGTTAACTTAGTTTGTTCTGATGTAGAGTCCGATTTGTGGATCAATCCTTTTCGAGAGAGGAAAATGCTAGATTTAAGGACAAATCCTTTTGAAGAGGAAGGAAATGACTGTAACGAATGTAATTTTTGTGAATAAATAAAATATTTATTGAGTTAAATAAATATTTTGTTAATTTATTTATTGAGTAAAATAAATAAATGATAAGTTATTGTGGAATAATTCATTTTAAGTGTAATTATGTTAATTGTTATTTGAAGGTAGTTTGATGTGTCTACTCTAATTTAATTTAATAATTAAATTAGATGATAAAATGATTTATTTGAATAAAGATTATAATTAAATTAGTAAGGTTTAATTGGATTTATTTAATAATAGGTTTAATTAAATTGAAAGTGCGACAAGTGTGACAATTAAACTATATAGTATAGTGAGTTATTAAAATAAATGGAAAAAGGATTAATTTTAATTAAACCAAACAAGGCCTTGTGACCCTTGGTTGGTAAAAATGGATTATTTCGAGTTTTTGGTTTTACAGAGTTTTATTTCATGTATGGCTTATATGTATGGAAATTGATGTTCAATTTGAATATTAATCTGTAAATTGATTGTTGATTGTGTTAATATGATAAGAAACGAGAATAATGCAACTTAAACGGATCAAAATGGTTTAGAAACAAGTTTACATTGTTTGATTTCATTAAGTGTGTTAAAGTATAGAAAAAGAGCATGAATAGTGAATTTTTGGGTTTTTAATTGGTTGATTATGTGTTCATAATGGTTAGAATTGTTAGAAACATGTTGGGTAATTGTTTTACATCATGTTTGACATCTGGGTATGCTTATTTTATGTATCGGATGATAGAATTTGGAAAATTTGGTCTGAAATTGCACTGGTTCGCGAACTGTAGAAGGTGACAGTCGAGTGTATCGCCTCGGCGGTAGAAATGAACTAGTGTAGTCTCCCCGGCAGTCTCTTCGCCCTAACGGCATAATTGAACTAGATTCCTCGCCCCGGCGGTAGCCTCGCCCCGACGACGGTTTTGTAAAGAAATCCACCGCCCCGACGGTGGAACAGTAACTGAAAATTTTCTATTTGTTTTGTGATCTTGCTATATTGCTATGTACATGTTTAAAACTTAGATTAAGATATTAAGTGACTAATGAGATACCACGTTGGTTATTAAGCAAGTACTTGTTGAATATCGAATGACAATTGAGATGTTACAATAAAATTGGATAAAACAAATCCTAAAGTGCTTATAATTCTGTAACTAATTAATGTTACCGTTTTCTAATCGAAATGTATAGGTTGATTAAGGAACGTGAATTATTTAAATCTGTAATCTACGCACGAGGCAAGTTTTTCCTCCCTTAATCTTATTATTTCATTTAGAACAAGTTTACTTTCATAGAGTAAGCTTATTAGCCTTAGCTTATTATTATTCAAGCAAGGTTGTTATCATATCAAGCGCTTATGTTTTATTTTAGTCATTTGATATTCGATCATTGATCGTTATTCAAATTTTGATCATAAATCCTATTGTACAATTTTTATTGTTGATCAAATGTTTTAGTGACTAGCAAACCTTTATTGATTCAGCTAGCCCATAGTTGATGAGCGTTTCAAAGACTTAGAATACCTTGAAGTTTTTCCAAACCAAGTTTCTTTTGGTACGGATTCTGATGCTAAACTGAGATGAACAACCCTAATATAGGGGATTAATTATGCAACAACGGTTAAATGTTTGTGCACAATACATTGTACAAAGGGCTGATCCCCCAGAGTACGAGATGGATAGTCCATAGTCTACATGACTGTTAAAGGTTACGGTAGAAATACTTGTTAACCTAGGACATAGTTCGAGGTCTTATGACCCTCAGATACACTTTTAATCTTGAATCCATATTCAGTTCTTGAGCTAAGCTATCTATTCGGCTTTCATATCTTTGATTTGTTGTTGATTGATTTCAGAAAGACTATTACTTCTCAGTTAAGATCTATTCTGTTAATCATATAAATGTTATTGTTATCATACTTATGGGCAATTATTTGCTCACACTTGTATAAAACATTGCAGCTAAACCTGAAAAGTCGGATGAGTCGTCCACTAGCAAGGGAAAGGGCAAGATGAGCAAATGAAGATGTTTAGTCTATTTATTTTTGTTCTTTGTAATAAGACTTATTTAATTTTTATGTTTTAATTCCGCAACTATGTAATAAAGGTAGATGACCTGGGATTTGTTTATTTAAGAGATTTTAAGTTGTAATCCCTATAGTGGGAAGATATTTCATTCAACTTAATTTAATTGTCCTTTATTATGAGTAGTTAGTTATGAATGAATGATATAGTGAACACCAAATCTGAGAAAATTGAAGTACCTGGATTTGGGGGTGTCATAGGTTGGTATCAGAGCGGTAGGTTAAGAACCTTAGGTGGGGAACCTTAGGAGTTAGCCTTATTAAGAAACGAAAATCTAGTGGTATTAAAACTCCTATCGAGTTCTAAGGAATGAATTAAGGAAATTCATTGAAGGTTAATAATAAAAGACTTTATGTGCTATAACTTATGTGTTATAACTTAATGTGCTCGCGAGTAATATCGAGTAGTAATTAAACTTAAAATTTTGGTGGCAGGATGACTGATATAGGAGGATCCAGTCAGGCTAGGGAGGAGGAGCCCCGAGATGTTCATGTAGTCCGGGAGCAGCTAGTGCAGAGGGAGCCATCCCCATTGATCATAGTTGTAGGTCCTGAGTACGAGCCTGAGACTGATCCTGAGGAGAATCCTGAGGAGATCGAGGAGGAGGAAGAAGACCCTGAGGAGATACCATTATCTTCCTTGGGTGTTCAGATGTATGAGCAGGTGTATGATCGCAACATAGAGTTACAGGATAGGGTGGAGGAGTTAGAGGCGCAGGTGGCAGATCGTCAGACCACCAAAGAGTAAAAGAATAATGAGATAGAGGAGCTTGACATACGTCTTGGAGACGTGGAATGGAAGCTGGTTCAGGCAGAGAGCCAGAAAGAGGAGTTATCAGCTGAGATAGAGAAACTGAAGAGTGAGCTGAAAGAAGAGTCGGCAAAGCGTGCTAGAGCCGAGGATGCGTGGATGAAAGCTGCTGATCATGCAGATCATGTTGAGGACGAAATGCAGTCAAAGAAATCCAAGATGGATGAGATGGAGCATGTTTTCCACACAGGAATGGATAGGGCACAAGATCAAGTTTTTCATTACCCAACTCAGTTCGAGGATTTGCCGTGGTACATGATGGATCGCAGGATGATGATTCGTATTATAAAGCAAGAGCGCGACGAAGCCGTGCGACGTGGAATGTCGTTATAGGTCGCGAGTAGTAGTAATGATAAATTATTTTCTAAGAATGTTAATATGATGTAAATCTCAAATAAGATAAATAAAGGATTGATTATGATGTGGTCTTGAAACTTTATGATTTTAGGGCAGATGATGTAAATAACTATGATGCTATCTATGTTATGTTTTGAAGCAGTAAATGAATAAAATACGGAAGTTTATCAAATGTGTTATGCGTTAAATGTTATTTATAAATGTTTAAGTTAGGACTTAAATGTTTAAGTAATTAAACAGTAATCTAATGGGGCAAATTCTTAACAGTAAGATGCTGCCAAAAAGAAGACCAACACGTCAACAGACTCTTGAGGGATCTACAAACAACAATGATGAAACTAACGCTAATCCAATGCAACAATTGGTAGATTTGTTAACGGGAGCATTTGCAAACTAACCCCAAGCTCAGACCACGACTTTCAAAGACTTCAAGGCTGTTGGACCCCCAGAATTTCAAGGGTCTATGAATCCGATCGAAGCCCAAACATGGGTCATGGAGATGGAAAAAGTTTTTGACATCGCTAGGGTCAGCGAGGACCAAAAGACTGTGTTTGCAACATTTATGCTGAAATCGAAAGCTAGCTATTGGTAGCAAGCTAATAAAACTCGAGGTGGTCAAGGGGTAATTCCGTGGGATAAATTTAAGGAAATATTTTCGAAACATATTTTTCGGCGAGTGCACAAAATCAGATGGAGGTGCAATTTCTGGAGTTAAGGCAGGGTACGATGACGGTGCTTGAATATGCTGCAAGATTTAACAAATTGGCGAGGTTTGCACCATATCAAGTCAATATGGATGAGAGGAAGGCTAGAAGGTTTGAGCAGGGACTGAAGCCCTGGTTGTTTAGTCGGGTTTCGATGTTCCAATTGAATTCATTTGCGGCAGTGCTGGAGAAGGCGATTATCGCCGAAGGAGGTAGTGATGCTCTATCTAAGTACAACCAGGAGCAAAAGAAGAAGAAGAATGAAAATGAGAATAAGGCAAGTGGTAGCCATGGTGGCAGTGGACAAAAGAGAAAGTGGAATGATAACATTTCTGTGGGAAGTCAGTAAGGAAATCAAAAGAAGAAGGTGGAGGCGTGCAGCAACTGCGGGAAGAATCACGTGGGTGTTTGCTTGAAAGGCAGTAGGGTATGCTTTAACTGTGGTCAAGAAGGTCACATTGCGCTAAATTGCCCCAGTCCGAAAAAGGGTGCATGTTTTACTTGTGGATTGAAGGATCACCTTGCTCGTGATTTCCCTAAGAAAGTTACGGGAGGAGCAAACGGAGGAAAGGGAAACAGCAGCGGTGGCAATTTGTGAAACTAGTATGCACACAAGCCAATCGTATTTGATATGATGTAGCATATACTTTGTAATCTTATTCATTTGTTAAAGGCATTTTACTTTATCTACATGATGTTGTTATATTGAATGTGATAAACCCATAGTTTTGAGCAATGCTTTTAGAATCATGATGGTGATCATGCTAATGAGATCTAAATTCTAGATAGCTCACAAACTAAAATCGTTCCTAATCGATGGATTACTAAAAAGGGGATTAGTGAATCCGGATAGATTAGTACATACGTTGCTTGCTCTTATGAAGAGGATGATTGATCTCATAATCATTTGTGTGGAGACACCAAAGCAAGTATGTAGGTGCTTATTAGAGAATAAGTTTACTGAACGTGGCTCGCTAAGGAATACCTAATGGAGTTTTATTCACCTGTCAACAGGAATTCCTTTAGTGATAGTAGTACAAGTGATCCTTGGACTTGAGATCATCATAGTATCTTGTGTATGATGAATTATACTTTGACATGTCCCTTAAGACCCTTAGGGTATATCAAAGGGTATGATTGGGTATAATAAGTTATACATGGAGATAGGTGAATGATCAACAAAGAATCTACCACTTCTAGTAAAAGGAGAGAATGTCCTATGTGATTCGATGAATGACGACTCAGAAGTCTTTGGCCAAAGCAAAATGAAATTAGAAAGGAGTTTCTAATTTGCATTATCAGAGTTGTGCATTTTAGAATCGAAATACATATAATTAAATAAAATAAGACTTGACAGTAATTCCATGTCTTATATTTAATTGGGACATTGTATGGTAGAAGGATTGAATTGTACGGTAACTATGCACTGAAAGGTTCTTTTATGATTAATGTTGAAATCTATATTATCTGGAAAGTCGTTGATCGCTAAGGGGGCTTACCCTTATTGTAGAATAAATATTATTTATTTAAATGAATTAAATAGTTTAATTTATTTATTTAAATAAGACTAGAATTGTTCTAATTGATTTATTCACAACCGGTTTAATATGGAGAACCTAAAGGGTCACACCGCAAAAGAAAATATTTATTTAAGAAGTAAATGGCATAATTGTAATAATAAATTAAGTGTATTTAATTTAGTTTATGGAGATAGAATAAATTAAATAGCTTAATATTTATTATTTAATATTTTAGAAATATTAAATATAAATTAATAAGAGGAGTCTTATTATTATTATTACTACTATTACTATTATTTAATTCCTAATAGGGATTGGAAATTAATTAATAGAAGTACTCTCACATGAATTCCTATTGGAGTAGGAGTTTAATTTAATTAAAGGAGTTTAATTAGAATAGAAACCCTAATCCTAAATAGTTTAGGGAAGGGTTTTCCTACATCTATAAATAAGAGAAGTCTTATCATAAATTAGGGTTACACACTCTTGCATAAGAATTGTAGAGAGTACTTACAATTTATATAGAGATAGAAACTAGGGTTTTGCCAACACCCATCTTCTTGAACAAGTATTATTCCTTGGTGGATCACCTCTAGAGGCCAAACACTTGGGTGGCTAACGTTGATCAAAGGAAGGAATTTAATCGGTGGAATTCAAGGAGAACGCGAAGGAATTGGAGGTGAACTTGTACCTGAGGAAGCTAGAATTCTACAAGGGTATAATTCTTATTCTCCATCTCTTTCGTTTAATTAATAATTGTGCATAAAGAAAGATCATGGTGATGGTTTGTATAAAATTTTAAAATCTGATTTTATCGCGCTTCCTCTTTATTAATGTAATTTGATTGCATGTTCGCGTTATACAAACCTAACAATTTGACTATCAGTGGACCGACGCCATCTAACCGACCTACCGTTCTAACATTCAACATGACAGTGCAGGATGCTGTGCAGTCAAAGGATGTGGTATCAGGTATCATTCCCGTCAATAATATAAATGCTTACGTATTATTTGATTCGGGTGCTACGTGTTCCTTTATATCCGATGATTTTGCTAGAAAATTAGAGTTACCATAGGACGAGTTAGATTACCCTATGAACATAGAAATTGCGAATAGGGAAGTGATTCCTGTTAAGTTTGTATACAAGAACTGTCAGTTAGATATTAAGGGTCATGTGATGATGGTAAACCTAATCCCAATTCGACTTGGGGAGTTTGACGTCATTCTAGGATTGGATTGGTTGTTCAATCATGGGGCAACTATTGATTACCAAAAGAAATGTGTGAACCTTATGACTCCGTCAAAGGTAGGGTTTTATAGCAGTAAGTCACCTAGATAAGCGAGTTATATGACGATGATACAGGTCAGGAAGATGTTGAGGAAAGGATGTGTAGGATATCTAGCCTACATAGTTGATACACAAAAGGTGGGTGCAAAGCTGGAAGAGATACCGGTAGTTAGGGATTTTGCGGACGTGTTCCCTGATGATTTGCCGGGACTACCACCAGATAGGGAAATTGAATTTGTGATTGATCTAGCACCGGGAACAGCCCCTATATCAAAAGCCCTATATCGAATGGCTCCGGTAGAGTTGAAGGAGTTGATGGTGCAACTACAAGAGCTGCTAGATAAGAAGTATATTCAACCGAGCGTTTCGCCGTGGGGAGCACCGGTACTATTTGTTACGAAGAAAGACGGATCAATGCGTCTTTGCATTGATTATAGAGAGTTAAACAAGGTAACGATTAAAAATAAGTATCCATTGCCAAGGATCGATGACCTATTTGATCAGCTGAAGGGAGCGAGATATTTTTCAAAGATAGATCTGCGAAGTGGGTACCATCAGTTGAAAGTGAGAAAGGAAGACATATCAAAGAAAACATTCCGAACTAGATATGGCCACTATGAGTTTTTAGTTATGTCATTTGGTTTAACAAACGCACCTGCAGCGTTTATGGATTTAATGAATAGAGTGTTTAAACCATTTTTGGATAAATTCGTAGTGGTATTTATAGACGATATTCTGGTATATTCCAAAACTCAGGAAGAGCATGTGGAACACCTGAAGGTGACTTTGGAAGCGTTAAGGAGGGAGAAATTATATGCGAAATTCTCCAAATGTGAATTTTGGTTGGAGCGCGTCCAATTCCTTGGGCATGTTATTGATAGAGACGGGATTTCGGTGGATCCGGCAAAAGTGGATGTTGTGATGAACTGGGATCAGCCGAAAACACCGTCAGGAGCAAGGAGTTTCTTGGGATTGGCAGGTTATTATAGGCGTTTTATTCAAGATTTCTCCAGGATCGTCTCTCCGTTGACGAATTTGACAAGGAAATCAGTGAAGTTCGTTTGGACGGAGAAATGCGAAGAAAGTTTTCAGGAGTTGAAGAGACGTTTGATTTCAGCACCTGTGTTGTCTTTACCAGATAATACAGGGAATTTTGTGGTTTACAGTGACGCATCGCATAAGGGGCTAGGCTGTGTTCTTATGCAGAATGGTAAGGTTATCGCGTATGCTTCGCGCCAATTAAAAGATTATGAGAAAGGTATCCGACCCATGATCTAGAGCTAGCAGTCGTAGTGTTTGCTTTAAAATTTTGGAGGCACTATCTCTATGGGGAGAAATGTGAGATATACACGGACCATAAAAGTCTCAAGTATATTTTCACACAGAAGGATTTAAATATGCGTCAGAGACGATGGATAGAATTGATCAAATATTACGATTGTAAAATTCTATACCATCCGGGGAAAGCTAATGTGGTTGCCGACGCTTTGAGCAGGAAGGGTAGGGAGAAGTTAACTTTGTTAACTGCTTAGGAGAAACTCATAACAGAAATGGCTAAGTTGGAATTAGAAGTGAAATGTCTGGCAGAGCCGGATGAAAAACTATTCCAGATGGATGAAAGTAGTATGCACACAAGCCAATCATATTTGATATGATGTAGTATATACTTTGTAATCTTATTCATTTATTAATAAAAGAATTGATTTTCTTAAAAGGCATTTTATATTATCTACATAGTGTTGTTTTATTAAATGTGATAAACCCATAGTTTTGAGCAATGCTTTTAGAATCATGATGGTGATCATGTTAATGAGATCTAAATTCTAGATAGCTCACAAACTAAAATTGTTCCTAATCGTTGGATTACTAAAAAGGGGATTAGTGAATCCGGATAGATTAATACATACGTTGCTTGCTCTTAAGAAGAGGATGATTGATCTCATAATCATTTGTGTGGAGACACTAAAGCAAGTATGTAGGTGCTTATTGGAGAATAAGTTCACTGAACGTGGCTCGCTAAGGAATACCTAATGGAGTTTTACTCGCCTGTCAATAGGAATTCCTCTAGTGATAGTATTACAAGTGATCCTTGGACTTGAGATCATCATAGTATCTTGTGTATGATGAGTTATAATTTGACATGTCCCTTAAGACCTTTAGGGTATATCAAAGGGTATGATTGGGTATAATAAGTTGTACATGGAGATAGGTGAATGATCAACAAAGAATCTACCTCGTCTAGTAAAAGATGTGAATGTCCTATGTGATTCGATAAATAACAACTCAGTAGTCCTTGGCCAAGGCATAATGAAATTAGAAAAGAGTTTCTAATTTGTATTATTTAGAGTTGTGCATTTGGGAATCGAAATACATATAATTAAATAAAATAAGACTTGACAGTAAATCCATGTCTTATATTTAATTGGGACATTATATGGTAGAAGGATTGAATTGTACGGTAACTATTCAGTGAAAGGTTTTTTTGTGATTAATGTTGAAATCTATATTATCTGGAAAGTCGTTGATCGCTAAGGGGGCTTACCCTTATTGTAGAATAAATATTATTTATTTAAATAAATTAAATAGTTTAATTTATTTATTTAAATAAAATTAGAATTGTTCTAATTGATTTATTCACAACCGATTTAATATGGAGAACCTAAAGGGTCACACCACAAAAAAAAATATTTATTTAAGAAGTAAATGGCATAATTGTAATAATAAGTTAAGTCTATTTAATTTAATCTATGGAGATAGAATAAATTAAATACCTTAATATTTATTATTTAATATTTTGGAAATATTAAATATAAATTAAAAAGAGGAGTCTTATTATTATTATTACTATTACTATTATTTAATTCCTAATAGGGATTAAGAATTAATTAATATAAGTACTCTCCCATGAATTCCTAATTGGATTAGGAGCATAATTAATTAAAGGAGTTTAATTATAATAAAAACCCTAATCCTAAATAGTTTAGGAAAGGGTTATTCCTACATCTATAAATAAGAGGAGTCTTATCATAGATTAGGGTTACACACTCTTGCATTAGATTGTGGAGAGTAATTGCAATTTCTATAGAGATAGAAACTAGGGTTTTGCCTATACCCAACTTCTTGAATACCTATTCTTCCTTGGTGGATCACCTCTAGAGGCCAAACACTTGGGTGGCTAACGTTGATCAAAGGAAGGAATCTCATCGGTGGAATTCGAGGAGAACACGAAGGACTAGGAGTTGAACTTGTACCCGAGGTAGCTTTGATCTACGAGGGTATAATTCTTATTCTCTTTCTCTTTCGTTTAATTGATAATTGAACACAAGGATAGATCATGGTGATGGTTTGTATGAAAATTTTAAAATCCGTTTTATCACGCTTCCGCCCTATTTGTGTAATTTGATTGCATGCTTGCATTATATACAAACCTAACAGTGGTATCAGAGCCTAATCCTTGTGTTAATTATTGATTTTGACGATTCCATGTATGAATTGATATGCGATACGATCGGATTTTTGGGCTGAAAAATTTTCTGAATCTGCGTCGCGGCGCGACCACGCCGCTTCCAGTTCATTCTAGAGCGCCGCCGCGCCCTAACCCAAAAAACGTTTCTGGGGGTGCAGCGCGGCCGCGCCGCTCCTAGTTCAATTTGGAGCGCGACCGCGCTGGGGTGCAGACTTTGAATTTTTTTTGTTTTTTCTCAATTAACATAAATGGTTTATTTAATTGATTGAAGTTTAAAATAAAGATGTTTATTTTATCTAGAATAGGATTTCAGATTGCTAAAATTAAAGGAGTTTAATTTGGATTTGGTTTTTGATTAAAATAAAAGAGTTTATTTTGTTTCAAAACTATATATTAGCAAAACTTTTGCCCATTAATTGATATCAATGCATATATGGAATGGTTTTATTATTCATGGGATGAATGTTATTTATTGATACATATAGAGATATGTATGATAATAAATAGGGATTGATTATGGACTGTTGACCAATGTGTGATTGGATTTATTTTAGTGGATGCTTGAATGTATGGGTTTTTATAAATGGGATCTGCGTACCTCGTCTTCTCCAATTTTTCTTAATGTAAATTCTATCTTCCTCCTATGTACTTCCCCTTGACTGCTGATCAAGGTTTCTATTTGTTGTAAATAGTTTTTGTAATAGGACTAGTTAGAATTAATTTTGAAGAATTGAAGACAAATAAGCAAGGAGTGCATGAAGACCCGTTTATAATGGAGCCCGGGTTTAAATGTAATAGTTATATTTAAAATTTTATTCTTGCACCCTAGGTTTTACCTTTTGTTCACTTGGTGGCTCTAGTGAACCAAACTAGAATAAAAGTCCATAATCAATCCGGGTAGAATATAGTATTCTATATGTGCATGCTTACTATATATATATTATATATTATCCAACATGCTTCGCATGTTAAATAATATGACGCGTATTTTACACATATATGTGCATGCGCGCTAAACAAGATGAGACTAATAATAATAAACCCCTCAAAGAAATCATATTAAGTCCTAAGCGTTCAAAGATATTTGGAATATCGAACGTCGCCTTCTAGCATGGTAAAATAATAGAGTATTAAATATTTAATATGAGTTTGTTGTGCACACACAAGGTGAGTATTAAACATTTAAGATGTTGTTTTATCACATTTGATGCTTATAAATAGACTGAACGATGCTATTTTATTGTGTCACCATAAGGACAGTGTTTTTCTTTCGAATATATGGAAGTGCTAGGATGGACTTAACTTAGATTATTTTAGTTCGGATGTGCACACACTTGACCATTATAATCTAAGAGGCAAAATACAAGGAGTTACATAGTGATGTAATTGACAATAGTTGTCTACCTATTTATTTATATATAGTTTGTTGTGCACACACAAGGCTATATACATTTGAAATGGGATCCTTAATCTCACTAGCAAATCTTTAATTAGATTTGCCGAACTATATATTGAGGGTAATATAGTTTGATAAAAATAGTGGGAGATACCAATTTAAAATAAAGACCTAATTTATTTTGGTAATTAATTAAATGAATGTATGCTAAAATGTTGTCTATTTCACATGCAGAATTTAAAAATGTCAAACTCACTATCACTGCGTAGCATACTTGATGCTAACAAACTGACCGGATCGAATTACCTGGACTGGTTAAGGAATTTGAGAATTGTTCTCACTGCTGAAAAGATTTCTTATGTCCTAAATTCGCCAGTCCCTGCAAATGTTGCAGAAACAGCCTCTGAGGAAGAGATTGCTACTTTCAGAAAGTGGCAAGATGATGCAATCTTGGCTCAATGCATCATGCTCGCATCCATGAGTAACGAGCTTCAGCGTCAGCATGAAACTATGGATGCTCCTACTATATTGCTGCACCTCAAAGAGTTGTATGGTGAGCAAAGTAGGACTGCTAGATATCAGATATCTAAGGAGCTCTTCCGATCTCGTAGGACCAAGAGCACTGCTGTTGAGACTCATGTCCTTAAGATGATCAATCTGATTGAACAACTTGGACAGCTTGGGTTCGTGATGGATGGGGAGTTAAGTCAAGATTTGATCTTACAATTACTCCCGGACACCTTCTCACAATTTGTTGTGAATTTTCACATGAATAAGTTGGACGTCAGCTGTAACGATCGGGAATTTTAGATTTCCTTGTAACCCGAGTTATGTATGAATAAAATGAATTATTATTATTATTTTTATATTAATCTATACTACGTGTTTAGAATTGTGTTACAGCCTAGAAAATGTGCATATGTTATATTTTATGTGTTGTTGTGTCGTTAGAGTGAATATATCGATTTTGCAAAAATTCATAAAATCACTATTAGCGGGACCCGCTTCCCGAGGCACTATTCACGAGCACTATTCACACCCAAACTTTTTCGTCTATTTCGATTTTTATTAATTTAGATGAGGCATATATGCTGAGGAATAATTTTTCCAAGTGTCAGAAATTTTATTGGAGTTGAAAAGTGATTTAATCTGTATCCGAAATGTATATTATGGGTGTTCCGAATAAATGGACAAATCCCATAATAAATATTTTTGCGTGTTCCAATAATTTATGGGAGTACCCATTATAATTTTGGGTAGAGTTATTTCCCAAATTTGGTACAAAAGTGGGAATATTCGGGTATATTTATCTGTATATTCGAATTAATTGGTGAGACATTTAAGCCTCAAACCAATTGGGGGAGGCCACGTGTATATTGAGAGCCAATTGGGGGGAAAGGAATAAACATGCACAGTACACAATTCATGGGGCTGTTAACACTTTGCCTAAATAACATTTCCAGTGGCTCGGGTAAACCATTTCCTGCATACCCATACATTCTATATGCTCCCGAAGCATTCTTCTTATCCCCCTCAGCTCATTCTCCTCCTCCATTCCAGCCATACCCAACTGTTAGCAACTTAAGAGGGAGAGAGAGTTATTTTGCTAAGCAAGAGGCTCACTGCAGTTAGAGGGAGAGTAAGTGTGCGTGTGTGTTTGTGTGTGTGCGGCAAGGACGTAGAAGGCAAGCAACGAGAAGAGGAAGAGAGGCTTCAGCAGAAACGAGCAAGGAGAAGAGCAGCCTAGCAAGTTATCTCAACCTACTCGAAGCTAACAAGGAGAGGTAATCAAACTACAACCTATTTCTTCTCCATTGAAGTTTTCATGAGTTTTTTTTGGCTTTCATGCTTGCGGGATGGATTTTGTTAATTTTTGTTGTTGTTGGTTGTGTTGAATCTATCATGGAGGTTCTTAAGAAGCTATATAAACCATTAACACCTTCAAAGTGAAACAAAAACAAAGAATGATTCGGACCCAAGCTTAAGGAGGAAGATAATGGACATTAATGGACTGTTTGGACCTTCGGACAATTAGAGGACAATAAAGCCTGGACGTTGTGATTATTTTGATGGTTTGTTATTGGAATATTGTACTTCTATCAGTTGTGAAGATATACCAATTTGAATGAACTAAAATGATGCTTAAATGAAGTCACAATAGCCATTTGTGTGAGATATTTCATGGTTGCGAAAAACAGAGCATCAATGTTGTGCTTTGGCTAAGGATTTGGCTGTGTTAGTGTTTATGGGTCATCTTGCATTTTTTATATATTATAGCCTCGTGTCTTAGGAATCCATAGAGTCCGTAACAGACCGAATTGATCGAGTATAGAGGGAGATATAGGAGCTGAAGCGGGCGAGAGTCTACCAGTTCGCGGTTCTGCAGGAACTGCAGAACTGCTACTGCATGCCGCTGTTCCGCGCCTGGTCCGGGTCGGGTCAGGCTGGACAGGGTCGGGCCGGATCGGGTCGGACCCAGTAAATTTTTCCCGCGAGTCTAAAACTTATATTTTTGTACAAAATGATTAAAAATGCTTATATCTTGTTAAAGCTTTATGTGCTTAATTTATACCCGTGTCGACCTAAACGATGTTGTCTTAAGGCATAAATTGAATTAACGGATTATAAATTACGCTTGGATTTCCCGACTGGGTAAGCGTAGTGGCAATCAATGTATTTTAATGTTGTGATGACTGTAATGAACCTAGTTCTTTTGTGACTAATATTTATGATGATTTTAATAAACTATGTAGGATATTTTGTTGACGGACGATTAACGTCAAGTTATTAACGCACGTACAAGGCAAGTTTCCTAACTCATACAACTCCTATTTAATTGTGCGAGTTTTCCTTACTCGATTCATTTATTGGGCAAGTTTCGAATTCATTTATCTATCGAGCAAATATTATTTATTGAACAAGCTTATTGAGCTTCTTGACTCCGTTCAAATTACTTATCAATTTAGCAATTAATGTGCTAGTATTCATACTTCTATTCAAGTATTGCAATGAAAGCCCATTTCATGCAATGTTATATATTGTGTGATTCCAAAGATTATGAATTTTTATTCATTCAAGATATTTTTAAATGCTATCATGCATGTTGTTGAACCTTAAAGTTCTTTATTCCATAGACTGTTTAAAAGCTATGTCAAGGCTAATTGTTTCAGCTAGACACTTATTGATTTGGTTACTAAAGCGAGGTTAAAGTCCTCCAACTATTATTGTTGTTAAGTAAAATTGTCCGATCAAATTGTTTTGGTCTGGACTCCCATGTAAAGCTGAGTGGAACAACCCTCACAGCAGGGGAAATTGTATAAACGTCAGGAAATCGACACGCGCGTAAATGGAAAATGTAAGGCTTATGCATAACGCCAGGTATTTTAGGCTGATCACCTATTGTACCAGTTTTGTGGATTATCGGATGAATTTCCAGTAATTCTAGAATAGAGTTCTGTGCCTTGGTGCACCCTCAGTATTGAATAGTTCCCTTCTTCGGGAAACTTTGAAATCCTTGGATACTTCAGAAATCCTTCGGTCCTTAGTGGCCACTATAACGGTGATAAAAAGAAGTTGTTTATTTCCTTGGTTCAGATAAATTTTTACTCCTGTGAGCTATAAAGTTATTCATGTGATTATTCATTGCTATTATACTTGCGGGGCAAATTGTTGCTCACCCCTTGCTCTCCTTAAAAACATTTCAGTTAGTGCGGCACGTGGTGAGAGCTCAGGAAAAGATAAGGGGAAGGGGAAAGCTACGGAGTAGTTGTAAATTGTTGTTCTAGAATTACCATTTGTATTAAGACTTATTATTGACGTCGTGTATTAAGACATATTTACCCTTTTATATTATGTTATGTTTTGTAATAGTATTGGTTTCGAGACTTGGGACAGGTTTATTTATGTTATATCAATGTAAATATTCCTTTATTCCGCTATAAGTTATCGATTGTATCATTTTGGTATTGGATAGTGATGAACCAGGTCCGTGGCTCAGGTGACCCGGATTTGGGGGCGTCACAAGTTGGTATCAAAGCCTTAGGTTATAAACCTTTAGAGAGAGGTCTTTAGGCTATAACCTTAGGAAGTGTATAGAGAATAAGAGCAGACAAAACTCCTGTAGAGTTTTACGTGACAAAGACTTATCTTAGAGAGCTTGTAGTGATATAAGATATATCTTTATTCCATACAATGAACTTATATTTTGTTGAAAGACTAATAAGAGTTTGCTTGTTTGTGGTTGTGCTTGTAGGATGTCAAACACCGGAGAACCTAGTAGAGTCACAGAAGAGGAGCCACGTGACATCCATGTGGTGTCCGAGACACTGCTGATGGTTGAGCCTATTCTAGCTATTGCCCCTACTGAGGAGGAACCCGAGTTGGAGTCTGACCCGGAGGAGGACCCAGAAGAGGACTGGGAGGAGGTGCCCCCTGTTGACACCACATTTTTGATGGAGATGTTGGACAAACGTACCGACCGCGTTCTCGATCAACCAAATAGGATCCATGAGTTAGAGAGTGAAGCCCGAGAGCAACGGGCCAGGATTCAGGGACTAGAAGGCGAGGTCCAGGAGGGTAAGAACCGGATCCAGGAATTAGAGACGGATGTGCAAGGGCATCTAGGGGCCTCCACACAATTGGCAGTCATGTTGCATCACCTCTTGGCGAGGAATGCAGAATTGGCAGGAAAGTTGGAGCAGTCAGAGCATCGGGGAGTTAATTTGCAAATGGATAATGAGATTCTGAAGAACCAGTTAAGTAGGGAGGTGGCAAACCGTGTCTGGATCAAGGAACAACGGGATGATGCCGTAAAACGAGTTGATGACCTGGAGGGTGAAGTGAGAAGGGGTAAGAGAAAGATGAACCGGATGGGATATGCTTTCCACTCAGCCATGGGCAGGTGGATAGATGGTGTGTACCACTACCCAGCTGAAGAGGGACAGACTCGTCACACCCTGAGTCGAGACTTGATGATCCATATGGGTCATATAGAGTATGACAACGCGGTGGAGCGCGGTATGCTCGGATAGGTTGCTTAACTTATGTGTCGAGCTGTTTGTAATCTCGTATATGTTAATCCCAACCTTTTGCTACATGTGTGGGATTGTATTGTAAGACTATAACTTTTATGCTTATTTTAGGGGAGTATGTCGGTGAACCCCTCACCATTTTGTTGTATCAAGGAACGTTTAATGACATCTATAGTAGTACGCTATAGCCTAGTCATGTATGTTGTAATAGTTGTTAGCACTTAATGCAATCGTTATTACTATATATGTTGTCTACTTGTAGTACTCATGATAGATGATCTCGTAGCATAATGAAATGATGACATTAAATTTTCTTACGTTAAGCAGAGAATGCCACCTAGACGTAACATACGAGCCCCACCACCAACACCCGAGGGATCGGTTAATAATCAAAGAGTTTCGGTGGACCCCATGCAGCGGTTAGCGGATATACTGGAGAGAATGACCCAAGGGAGGAATACGGGGCCCGTGGATCCCTATCCCCCGGTAGCACCCATAACAAATTTCAAAGATTTCAAGAGTGTTGGACCCCTAGAGTTCAAGGGAACGACTGATCCGATTGAAGCCCAGTCTTGGGTGAAGGAAATGGAGAAGGCTTTCATCATCGCACGCGTAGGGGATGACCAGAAAACAATATTTGCCACGTATATGATGAAAGGAGAAGCGAATTATTGGTGGGAGGCTAACCAACAACGAGCAGGCGAAGGAGTGATATCATGGGACAAGTTCAAGGAATTATTCTTCGAGAACTATTTCCCAAAAAGCATGGAAAGGCAAATGGTGGTGAAATTCCTAGAGCTCAAGCAAGGAGACATGACGGTGGCTCAGTACGCCGCCAAATTCAATGAACTTGCGCGTTTTGCACCGCTTCACGTAAGTACTGAAGAGTTGAAGACGCAAAGGTTCGAACAAGGGCTGAAACCGTGGTTGTATAATAAGGTAGCTGTCCTCCAGATCGAGACTTTTAGTGCGCTGCTGGAAAAAGCCATCATCGCCGAAGGAGGGATTGAGGCCCTGAATCAACACAAGAAAAATAAGAAGAGTGGAGGGGACTACCGTGGAGGTGGCAGTAGCGGTGGAATCAATTCGGGAAAGAGAAAATGGGACGGTGGTAACAACAACAACAATAGTACCAACACTCATCAGGCAGGGAATAGTCAGGGAGGATTTAAGAAGAAGATTGAAGCGTGTTCAAAATGTGGGAAAAATCACAAGGGTGAGTGCTGGAAGGGACGTAATGTCTGCTACAACTGCAACCAGGAAGGGCATATATCACCGCATTGCCCAAACCCAAAGAAGAATCGTGGATGCTATTCTTGTGGGTCAATGGAGCATCAGTTCAGAGACTGTCCAAAGAAGGGAAGCAGTGGTGGAAGCGGCAACCGAGGAGGAGGCAGCAAACTGACGATTGGGGGTCCGACTCCGCCGAACCGCACCCCTGCCCGAACATTCAACATGACCGTCCAGGATGCAGTGATTGCTAAGGACGTGGTGTCAGGTATTATCCCAATCAATAATATAAATGCTTGTGTATTATTCGATTCGGGTGGTACCTGTTCTTTTGTGTCTGAAAATTTTGCTAAACGGTTAAATTTATCCCAAGAACGGTTAGAAAATCCTTTGAGCATAGAAATTGCGAATAATGAGGTAATTCCTGTACAGTTTATTCTTCGTAATTGTTACGCTGAGATTAGGGGATTTAATTTTCGCGTGGATTTGATCCCAATAAGGTTGGGAGAGTTCGATGTAATATTGGGAATGGACTGGTTGTACGATCATGCGACAATCATTGACTGTCAGAAGAAAAGTGTGAACCTTCGAACCCCGAACCGGTCGAGGGTAATATTTTATGGTGGCACATCGCTAAGACGTTCATGTTGTCTAACGATGATGCAGGCCAGGAAATTGTTAAAGAAAGGTTGTGAAGGTTATTTAGCCTATATTCTAGATACAAAGAAAGAAGGTGTGGATATTAATAATATACCGGTAGTGAGAGAGTTTCTAGATGTGTTTCCAAGTGTTTTACCCGGTCTTCCGCCAGACAGGGAAATTGAATTTACGATAGACTTAGTGCCAGGGCTTCTCGAAGATGGAACATCCGTTTTGATGAGATAATCAAAAGGTTTGATTTTATCAAAAATGAGGATGAACCTTGTGTGTACAAGAAGGTTAGTGGGAGCGCTGTTTCATTCCTTGTATTATATGTTGATGATATATTACTGATAGGGAATGATGTTCCTATGCTACAGTCGATCAAAATTTGGTTATCTAAACACTTCTCTATGAAGGACTTAGGTGAGGCATCCTATATTTTGGGGATAAAGATCTATAGAGATAGATCTAAAAGGATGCTGGGCTTGACCCAAGGAAAGTACATTGACTCAATGCTAAAGAAGTTTAGCATGGAAGATTCCAAGAGAGGTCTCATGCCGATGAGCCATGGAATACATCTCTCCAAGAAACAGGCCCCAAAGACACCTGAGGAGAGAGACCATATGAGTAAGATTCCTTATGCTTCCGCAATAGGATCTATCATGTACGGTATGATATGTACTAGACCAGATGTCACTCATGCACTTAGTGTAACAAGAAGATATCAGTCGAATCCAGGAGAAGAGCACTGGAAGGCAGTGAAAAACATCCTAAAGTACTTGAGAAGAACTAAGGATGTATTTCTTGTCTACGATGGGTCTGAATTGAAACTAGAGGGCTATACAGACTCAAGTTTTCAAACGGACCAAGATGACAGCAAATCCGTTCCAGGATATGTGTTTACCTAAAACGGTGGCGCGGTGAGTTGGAAGAGTTCCAAGCAGCAAACAGTTGTTGATTCAGTGACAGAGGCAGAGTACATAGCTGCAAGTGAAGCTGCAAAGGAAGCTGTTTGGATGAAGAAGTTCATAACTGAACTTGGAGTGGTTCCTAGCATTAGAGGAGTCGTACCTTTATTCTCTGAGAACAACGGAGCTGTTGCGCAGGCTAAGGAACCCAGGTCTCATCAGAAATCCAAACACGTGTTGCGGCGGTTTCATTTGATTAGAGAGATCATTGAAAGAGGAGATGTCACCCTGGAGCGTGTGGACTCTCAAGACAACATTGCAGATCCATTTACTAAAGCTTTAACACAACAGCAGTTTGATCGTCACTTAGAGAAGATGGGTATTAGATACCAAGGCGATTGGCTTTAATGCAAGTGGGAGATTGAAAGTAGTATGCACACAAGCCAATCATATTTGATTTGATGTAGTACTTTGTAATCTTATTCATTTATTAATAAAAGAATTGATTTCTTAAAAGTCATTTTATATTATCTACATAGTGCTGTTTTATTAAATGTGATAAACCCATAGTTTTGAGCAATGCTTTTAGAATCATGATGGTGATCATGCTAATGAGATCTAAATTCTAGATAGCTCACAAACTAAAATTGTTCCTAATCGTTGGATTACTAAAAAGGGGATTAGTGAATCCGGATAGATTAGTACATACGTTGCTTGCTCTTAAGAAGAGGATGATTGATCTCATAATCATTTGAGTGGAGACACTAAAGCAAGTATGTAGGTGCTTATTGGAGAATAAGTTCACTGAACGTGGCTCGCTAAGGAATACCTAATGGGTTTTACTCGCCTGTCAATAGAAATTCCTCTAGTGATAGTAGTACAAGTGATCCTTGAACTTGAGATCATCATAGTATCTTGTGTATGATGAGTTATACTTTGACATGTCCCTTAAGACCTTTAGGGTATATCAAAGGGTATGATTGGGTATAATAAGTTGTACATGGAGATAGGTGAATGATCAACAAAGAATCTACCTCGTCTAGTAAAAGATGTGAATGTCCTATGTGATTCGATAATGACAACTCAGTAGTCCTTGGCCAAGGCAGAATGAAATTAGAAAAGAGTTTCTAATTTGCATTATTTAGAGTTGTGAATTTGGGAATCGAAATACATATAATTAAATAAAATAAGACTTGACAGTAAATCCATGTCTTATATTTAATTGGGACATTGTATGGTAGAAGGATTGAATTGTACGGTAACTATTCACTGAAAGGTTTTTTTGTGATTAATATTGAAATCTATATTATCTTGAAAGTCGTTGATCGCTAAGGGGGCTTACCCTTATTGTAGAAAAAATCTTATTTATTTAAATAAATTAAATATTTTAATTTATTTATTTAAATAAAATTAGAATTGTTCTAATTGATTTATTCACAACCGGTTTAATATGGAGAACCTAAAGGGTCACACCACAAAAGGAAAATATTTATTTAAGAAGTAAATGGCATAATTATAATAATAAGTTAAGTGTATTTAATTTAATCTATGGAGATAGAATAAATTAAATAACTTAATATTTATTATTTAATATTTTGGAAATATTAAATATAAATTAATAAGAGGAGTCTTATTATTATTATTACTATTACTATTATTTAATTTCTAATATGGATTGAGAATTAATTAATAGAAGTACTCTCCCATGAATTCCTAATTGGATTAGTAGCATAATTAATTAAAGGAGTTTAATTATAATAAAAACCCTAATCCTAAATAGTTTAGGGAAGGATTATTCCTACATCTATAAATAAGAGGAGTCTTATCATAGATTAGGATTACACACTCTTGCATTAGATTGTGGAGAGTACTTGCAATTTCTATAGAGATAGAAACTAGGGTTTTGCCTATACCCAACTTCTTGAATACCTATTCTTCCTTGGTGGATCACCTCTAGAGGCCAAACACTTGGGTGGCTAACGTTGATTAAAGGAAGGAATCTCATCGGTGGAATTCGAGGAGAACACGAAGGACTAGGAGTTGAACTTGTACCCAAGGAAACTTTGATCTATAAGGGTATAATTCTTATTCTCTTTCTCTTTCGTTTAATTGATAATTGAACACGAGGATAGATCATGGTGATGGTTTTTATAAAAATTTTAAAATCCGTTTTATCACGCTTCCGCCCTATTTATGTAATTTGATTGCATGCTTGCGTTATATACAAACCTAACAATGGAAACCCAACCAACCATGATAACCAAGGTAAAGGAAGCGTAACTCCAGGATGAGGAGTGTGATAAGATACGAAGAAGGGTGCTTGAGGGTGAGGAGCTTAAATTCAAAATCGATACTGAAGAGATACTGAGATTTGAGGGTAGAATCTGGGTTCCGTTAATGCAAGAAATCAGAGAAGAGATTTTTAACGAAGCTCATAGTTTAAGATTTTCAATTCACCTGGGAAGTACAAAAATGTACCAGGATCTTCGACAACATTTCTGGTGGCCAAATATGAAAAGAGAAGTTGCTGAGTGTGTTGCGAAGTGCTTAACTTGCCAGAAAGTCATAGCGGAACATCAGAGACTAACTGGTTTGCTAAAGCCCTTGGAGATACCAGAATGGAAGTGGGAGTATATCACGATGGATTTTGTGGTAGGCCTTCCAACTACTCAGAAGGGTTACGACGCAATATGGGTTATCGTAGACAGACTGACGAAATCAGCACATTTCTTGCCGATCAAAATTCGGTTCACCCTAGATCAGTTAGCGAAGTAATATGTCAAGGAGATTATATCAAGGCATGGAGTTCCAGTATCGATTATGTCAGACAGAGATCCACGTTTCACGTCAAAATTTTGGAGGAGTCTGCAAGCTTGTATGGGGACACAGTTGAGAATGAGTACAGCGTATCACCCCCAAACTGATTTTCAAAGTGAAAGAACAATACAAACGTTGGAGGATATGCTACGCGCGTGCGTCATGGACTTCAAAGTAAACTGGGATGACCATTTACCACTGGTCAAGTTTGCCTATAATAATAGCTATCACGCAAGCATTGGAATGCCGCCTTATGAAGCATTGTATGGAAGAAAGTGTCGAACTCCGTTATGTTAGGATGAGGTTAGTGAACGTCAGTTATTGGGACCTGAACTGGTACAGCAAACTGCTCAGATCGTCAAGGTGATAAGAGCCAGATTGTTAGCTGCTCAAGACAGACAGAAGAAATATGCAGATAAGCACCGACAGAATAGAGAATTCGACGTCGACAGTTTTGTATTTCTCAAAGTCTCTTCTTGGAAGGTGAAAATCAGATTTGGTAAAAAGGGTAAGCTGAGTCCGCGATTTATTGGACCCTTTGAAGTGTTGAAAAGAGTAGGAGAGGTGGCTTATGAAGTAGCTTTACCTCCCGAGTTAGCCCACATTCACAATGTCTTTCATATATCGGTACTACGACCATATAAGCCCAATTATAAACATGTTATAGAATATGAACCGATACAATTTGAGAAAGATTTGTCCTATGAAGAGGTTCCTGTGCAGATAATTGACAGGAAAGAACAGGTTCTCAGACAAAAAGTGATACCTTCTGTTAAGGTAATCTGGAGGAACCGCAACGCTGAAGAAGCTACGTGGGAACTCGAAGAGAGAATGATACAAAACTATCTCCAATTATTTGTTTAATCCATGTATCGTGATTCTGGGGACAGAATCCTTGTAATGAGGGGAGAATGTAACGGTTGAATTAATTGCGTTGTGATTCTGGGGACAGAATCCTTTTAAGGAGGGAATGATGTAACGAATATAATTTTTGTGAATAAATAAAATATTTATTGAGTTAAATAAATATTTTGTTAATTTATTTATTGAGTAAAATAAATAAATGATAAGTTATTGTGGAATAATTCATTTTAAGTGTACTCTAATTTAATTTAATAATTAAATTAGATGATAGAATAAATTAGATGATAAAATGATTTATTTGAATAAAGGTTATAATTAAATTAGTAAGGTTTAATTGGATTTATGTAATAATAGGTTTAACTAAATTGAAAGTGTGACAAGTGTGATAATTAAACTATATAGTATAATGAGTTATTAAAATAAATGGAAAAAGGATTAATTTTAATTAAACCAAACAAGGCCTTGTGACCCTTGGTTGGTAAAAATAGATTATTTTATTTTGGAGCAACCAAACAAGGCCTTATGGCCTTTGGGATTCTATTTTTTTTATTTGGGTTTGCCAAACAAGGTCTAACCCTTTGTGTCTTTTAACTGATGAACTAAAAGCAAGTTACGTTATAGTCAGTTATTTTCTAAGTCTAAGAGAAGAGAAGAAAACAAAAACAGAGTTTGAGAAGAGAGAATTTGAGAGCTTAGAGAAATTCTGGAAAATTAAAAAGGGAGAAAGTGAATTGCTAATTCATCATCTAACTAAGTCCAAGAAGAAATCAAGAGGTATAAATTGATTCTAATCTTTCTTATTTATAGTTCTTGGAGTTCTTCACTGTTATTTCCCTGTATATGAATTTAGTTGCTCAATGCATGAATTATTTGGTTGTAATTGTTAATATGCATATACTAGTGATTGTATGTTGTTTATAATCAGTTTTAATTGAATTAATCCATGAAAGCATGTTTTAAAATTGAGTTTTTGGTTTTACAGAGTTTTATTTCATGTATGGCTTATATGCATAGAAATTGATGTTCAATTTGAATATTAATCTATAAATTGATTGTTGATTGTGTTAATATGATAAGAAACGAGAATAATGCAACTTAAACAGATCAAAATGATTTATAAACAAGTTTACAGTGTTTGATTTCATTAAGTGTGTCAAAGTATAGAAAAAGAGCATGAATAGTGAATTTTTGGGTTTTTAATTGGTTGATTATGTGTTCATAATGGTTAAAATTGTTAGAAACATGTTGAGTAATTGTTTTACATCATGTTTGACATCTGGGTATGCTTATTTTATGTACCGGATGATAGAATTTAGAAAATTTGGTCTGAAATTGCACTGGTTCGCGAACTGTAGAAGGTGACAGTTGAGTCTACCGCCCCGGCGGTAGAAATGAACTGGTGTAGTGGCCCTGGCAGTCTCGTCGCCCCGGCGGCATAATTGAACTAGATTCCTCGCCCCAGCGGTAGCCTCGCCCTGGCGACGGTTTTATAAAGAAATCCACCGCCCCGGCGGTGGAACAGTAACTGAAAATTTTC
Source organism: Aralia elata (assembly GCA_034770075.1). Lineage (NCBI taxonomy): Eukaryota > Viridiplantae > Streptophyta > Magnoliopsida > Apiales > Araliaceae > Aralia > Aralia elata. The sequence continues at coordinate 42,886,031 of CM068383.1, forward strand.
TATTTGTTTTGTGATCTTGCTATGTTGTTATGTACATGTTTAAAACTTAGATTAAGATATTAAGTGACTAATGAGATACCACGTTGGTTGTTAAGCAAGTACTTGTTGAATATCGAATGACAATTGAGATGTTACAATAAAATTGGATAAAACAAATCCTAAAGTGCTTATAATTCTGTAACTAATTAATGTTACCGTTTTATAATCGAAATGTATAGGTTGATTAAGGAATGTGAATTATTTAAATTTGTAATCTACGCATGAGGCAAGTTTTTCCTCCCTTAATCTTATTATTTCATTTAGAACAAGTTTACTTTCATAGAGTAAGCTTATTAGCCTTAGCTTATTATTATTCAAGCAAGGTTGTTATCATATCAAGTGCTTATGTTTTATTTCAGTCATTTGATATTCGATCATTGATCGTTATTCAAATTTTGAACATAAATTCTATTGTACAATTTTTATTGTTGATCAAATGCTTTAGTGACTAGCAAACCTTTATTGATTCAGCTAGCCCATAGTTGATGAGCGTTTCAAAGACTTAGAATACCTTGAAGTTTTTCCAAACCAAGTTTCTTTTGGTACGGATTCTGATGCTAAACTGAGATGAACAACCCTAATATAGGGGATTAATTACGCAACATCGTTTAAATGTTTGTGCACAATACATTGTACAAAGGGCTGATCCCCCGGAGTACAAGATGGATAGTCCATAGTCTACATGACTGTTAAAGGTTACGGTAGAAATACTTGTTAACCTAGGACATAGTTTGAGGTGTTATGACCCTCAGATACACTTTTAATCTTGAATCCATATTCAGTTCTTGAGCTAAGCTATCTATTGAGCTTTCAGATCTTTGATTTGTTATTGATTGATTTCAGAAAGACTATTACTTCTCAGTTAAGATCTATTCCGTTAATCATATAAATATTATTGTTATCATACTTGTGAGCAATTGTTTGCTCACACTTGCATAAAACATTGCAGCTAAACCTGAAAAGACGGATGAGCCGTCCAATAGCAAGGGCAAGGGCAAGGGCAAGATGAGCAAATGAAGATGTTTAGTCTATTTGTTTCAGTTCTTTGTAATAAGACTTGTTTAATTTTTATGTTTTAATTCCGCAACGATGTAATAAAGGTAGATGACCTGGGATTTGTTTATTTAAGAGATTTGAAGTTGTAATCCCTATAGTGGGAAGATATTTCATTCAGCTTAATTTAATTGTCCTTTATTATGGGTAGTTAGTTATGAATGAATGATATAGTGAACACCAAATCTGAGGAAATTGAAGTACCTGGATTTGGAGGTGTCACAATGACACAAGCATGAGGGGGTTAGAATTTTATGACAATCATTCGACTCAGATATCGAGGAATCAACGAATGATCATACGTGAATGGAATGAATTCAACCCAAGGATGCTTGGAATGGTGCCTAAGACCCTTGGATTGGAACTTGAAGATCATTTATGTGATTCGGGATTGTTTTTATGTGTTTTTATGTTTTTATCGTTTCAGCAATTTGACGTTTGGAGCTTCAATGGAGTTTTTGATGATGTTAGAATTTTCGAATGAGAAAGTGTCTCCTTGAAGTTTGTAGAGGACTTATTAAGCTTTCCCATTTGGTATGGTGTGCAAAAATTCGAGTTCATTTGGGCCTCCAAACATTGTTTCTTTGTGAGCTGATCCGAACCCCGCGCAATTTTTATTCTTTTCCCGAGTCCAAATTCGGTTGTTATCAGATGCAAAAACAGCTTACAATGTGTTGATCAAATTAGTTGTTTGATTTGAACTTTTAACACATCACATGTTTTTGGGTTGTTAAATTCTTTGGATGGCTGATGCATGTGATGTGATTAGTTGTTAGATCTTGAGTTATGATGATGGGTTAGCACTCCATGAGTTCCTATAAATACCAAGTGATGCTAGGCTTGTATAATCAATTTACATAACAATTTTCTGATTATCAATACTATTGTGAGTTTGTTTCTCTACTTGTGGTTATTTGAAGAATTCCTAAGTATTCCTTAGTTTTTCTTTGAGATTCATAATTGACTTATCATACAACAATTCATAGTTATGTGTGGCGTCTTCTACTACATCAACCGTCGATTGTACTAAGATTACCGCTTCGATATAAGCGAGGGGTCGAGGTGTCGTTGATGTTCATTCAACGCATAATTCATCACGCAAGCAATAGTACCAGGATTACCATCTACATATAGGCGAGGGGTTAAGGTGTTGCAAGCTATCCATACTATCAACTTGTTAAAAATGATTCGGGCGACGACCACCTCACGTAAGCGTGCCGTGGAGTCCATCAAAACCTCTCCCCTACAATCTCTCTAACTCTTAGTTACGTAATTTACTTGGTCAATATCTCAAGCTGACTAATAAACCAAATGGGTTGGACCCTCCATGGGCGCCACTTTAGATGCCCAAAATCCAACAAATCTCGCATACAGCCCTTCAATCTATTAACCCTCGGACTTGGTATATGATGAGGACATGCCTAGCTTGGACAAGGATGGAGGTTATGGAGCCGATCGGGTGCAAGTTCCAGTTGGACCTGTGACGAGAGCTCGGGCTAAACGATTCAAGGATGGGTTAAACGGTTTAATTCATGAGGTTTGGAAGGAGAATGGATTTAAAGCTTGTGCTAAGGAAGAAGAAGAAAAGTTTCTCGTCTTTTCCGATTTTTAGCCTTTTGATTGAATGATTTTTTGGAAAAGGTCGGCACGGGGTTTTGAAAGATCGTTTTTTTATGATGAGCCAATTAACCAGAGTCGCCAGTTGGTATATTTGAAATGGATGTACCAACTCATCCGAGTTTTCGTTTTTTATAAATCGTTGGCTCATATGTGACTCCGAATTAATTGGTCTGCGAATCGAGACTCATAGAGTTCGGTGGCTTGCTTAAGCGAGGGGAAGGTGTTAGGCACCCCCCGACTTTCGTGAAACACGGTTACCACAATCTTGATACTTTCCTATCCTTTAATTCATGAAATGTGTATGTGTGCGTGTGTGTGTGCCTAATGAATTATTGTGATGAGTTTTGTATAAAAAGGAATTCTTTTTGGTGTTTTATGAAAGAAACGTGTTTTATTTTGAGAGTGCTTTAGAATGTCCTTCGGTTTATACGAGAAAGCTTTATGAGAAAATGTTTGATTTTAATTGTCAAAACTGTGATATTGCATTAGGTGTCGTTTTGGCAAAACAAGAATTTTCTAAACCTTTGTCAAAATAGGAATCGAGATCTATACGTTGCTTTCATAATTCAAATGATGGGCAACCTCTAGGATCTCTTTAACCCTATGCACGAAGATTTAATAAAACGTTACTTATTTTTATAAAGTCATTTTTGATGTTTGAGAACGATTTCTCTTTTGCCTTCTCGTTAAATAGGAATCGACATTTATTAGCATTTCCAAATTTTAGCCTCGTGATGCTAATAACCTACTTTGATTGATTTTATAGAAATCTTCATTGTTTAACTTTGAAATCTTTTGTTTGGTGTTACAAATCAAATTAAATATCAAAACGCGTAGGGGGGCTATTCACGGGCATGTAAGCCATCAAAATATCCCCGAACGCCAACAATCACATATTTCACTACTACGGGGCCTTAAACCCGATTCTCGCCTTAGCGTCGTTTTAAGGCCCGACGATTACATGTTACAAAAGCGAGCACCTTGAATCTATTACATACATCAAAACGTCCATCATCGGATTTGGACCACGGGGTCGCATTCCTAGGCTCACACCCGAGATTGCTACATGCCCACAAAATGAATACTACAGAACTAACCAACCCGGATTTATATAATACACCATGATATCCGAAAATGATAATCCAAATAATTTACGCCCGATACATCACCCTAAACAAGCTAGAAATTTCACCAATTGGATATCCTCGGGTTATTAGGAAGAATTTTATTCCGATGGAACTCTCACTAATAATCCCTAATCCATGATAGCTCAACAATATTCATGAAAATTACATTTAATTTAACCAAATAACATGATATAAATTGCTATAACAAAGGGAATTTTCACCTTGCAAATGATCTCAAATGGATGTAAACTTGTGTATTTGAATAGGATAAGAAGTATATTTGATACAATCAAAATCAAAAGAGTATAAATCCTCTCTTTTTTTCTCTCTTTTCTTCCTATTTGGTTGCAAAATTTGCTATTTTCCCTTCTATTTCCGTGCTGCTGCTACTGCTGAATTTTCTCTCCTTTCAATCTGTTGAACTCTCTCTTCCTCTCTCTCGCCTGATCCAACCTTCTGTATGTTGAGGAGTGAATGAGCTGAAATAGGCTGGCTGGCCGCCTGCCTTCCACTCACCTGGTTTTGAGTTTCGTTTTTCGAGTTCCGTGTTTTCAAAAGGCGCACTTATTGGCCGCAAATCAATCTGCGGCTGGATGGTTTGACTTTCTCGATTTTCATGCCACGCCTCGACTTTCGTGTCGTAACGTCGGTTTTCGCTGACAGGCTTGTATTCTGCAGTCCGAGAATTTCTGAGAGACGTGCCACCTCATTCGGGAATGCTCATTTCGGACGGCCTTATTGTCACGTCAGCTTTGGTCGCCAATCATCGCGGTGGTGTTGAGCGTTCGCACTTGTGCCCATTCCTTCGCTCCCACAAGCTGGTTTAATTGACGATTTTGCCCTCCTGTCACGGTTAGTATAGGGAACGCAAAATTTGGGTGTCTACAGTTGCCCCTCTTTATCATGTTTATGCAATGTTTAAATGAAATGAACAGGATAAAGAATAGACACTCGATGCATGAATGACAGTGCACAAGGATGACAATACATATGTGATGCAACACATATGACTTATGATGCAACCTAAGATGCAATGGATGCAAAATATTCGTAAAAGGGTGTCAATGCGGATGATCGTCTTGTCGGGGCCGGGTTTCGTCGTCGGTCACCCATCTCGTAATCGCCGGTTATCGTCGCCGGTCGATCGTCTCGTCGGGGCCGGGTTTCGTTGCCGGTCACCCATCTTGTAATCGCCGGTTATCGTCGTCGGTAGATCGTCTCGTCGGGGCCGGGTTTCGTCGTCGGTCACCCATCTTGTAATCGCCGGTTATCGTCGTCGGTCGATCGTCTCGTCGGGGCCGGGTTTCGTCGCCGGTCACCCATCTCGCAATCGCCGGTTATCGTCGCTGGTCGATCGTCTCGTCGGGGCCGGGTTTCGTCGCCGGTCACCCATCTCGTAATCGCCGGTTATCGTCGCCGGTCGATCGTCTCGTCGGGGTCGGGTTTCGTCGCCGGTCACCCATCTTGTAATCGCCGGTTATCGTCGCCGATCGATCGTCTCGTCGGGGCCGGGTTTCGTCGCCGGTCACCCATCTTGTAATCGCCGGTTATCGTCGCTGATCGATTGTCTCGTCGGGGCCGGGTTTCATCGCCGGTCACCCATCTTATAATCGCCGGTTATCGTCGCCGGTCGATCGTCTCGTCGGGGCCGGGTTTCGTTGCCGGTCACCCATCTGGTAATCGCCGGTTATCGTCGCCGGTCGATCGTCTCGTCGGGGCCGGGTTTCGTCGCCGGTCACCCATCTCGTAATCACCGGTTATCGTCGCCGGTCGATCGTCTCGTCGGGGCCGGGTTTCGTCGCTGGTCACCCATCTCGTAATCGCCGGTTATCGTCGCCGGTTGATCGTCTTGTGAATGCCGGGTCTCGTATCCGGTCACTCGGTTGAATTGAGAAGCCGTGTTCGACACCTGATTCATCAAAATCTCGTATTTTATTATCACATTATGAGTCAAATGGGCTTTAGAATCGATTAAGCTTGCAATGGACCAAGGGGGAGCACTGGGCCCAGCCGCAGATTGATCTGCGGCCAAGATCGGGCATAAGAGCGGCCAACCGCTTCTAAGATCTGTCACTTTCATTCGTACCCCATACGGCTTTTGCACCTTTACGCGTCTTTTCCTCCGAATTTTTCACCCTTTTTGCAAAAACTGCTCCGGTAGGATCGATCTACGCGCTACAGGTAACACTTTGACCATTTGTTTTTTTCAATTTCGTCAATGTTTTGCTATACATTTGGCTATTTACATGCTTGGAGATAAAAATGTATGCTTTATAATGCTATGCTATGTATTATTGTATATACATGCTATGTATCAACCGTGTGAGTCCTATTTTATGCTCATGATGCGGTCTCACATATCTGTTGTTCCTTTTTTGAAAGAAAATCATGCATTATGGTCCCTTTACATGTTTTAATTACACATATGAATGCAACTTTGATCTGCTGTGGCTTCGATTAATGGAAAACATGTTTGTCTTATGCCTGGGGTGTCCATTTTACAAACGGAACTCTGTCGATTTTAATTTTTTTTTTTAGTAGGCATGCATCATGCTGCATTAATTATATGATGAGGGTAGGAAATTAGAATATTCGTGACATAATTCAAAAGGGAACTTACCTTCCTCTTCGCCTGTTCTATTCCAGCTATGGATCCCGATGCTCCCAGTAGCTCTTCTGCGTCTCGGACTTCGGGCGTTCGCCGCCGTAGGGCTGCACCTGCCCCTGCTCTACCTCGGGCCCGCTAGCCTCGCCGATTGGCGGAGGCTGTCATCCGGTCCGATCATCCCGACATTGAGGAGGCTGTTCTTCCGGAGGTTGCGGCAGAGGGGCCATCCTCCAGCACACCGGCCCCATCTCCTCATCGCGCCCTTTCTGGCGCCTTTGTGCAGATACCCGATCTATTGGGTCGGGATCTCAGTCGTCACCCCTCAGCATCTCTTGTAGCTAATGAGGTATGCTTAAAGTACTTCTCTGAACTTATTCCCAAATTTTGTTTAGATCTGGACTGATCCATTCATTTTTTGTCACAGGTGCCCGAGTTTACCCAGCCGAGGGGTAACTGGTTTAACATTTACTCCCTCTATACCACTTTGTATAGCGACTACCGGGCGGTGGTGGATTCCTGGGGCTTCCGTCACTTTTTCACTATCATCCCCCGTTAGTGCCCTTGGGGTTACATGAGGGCCTTATCCGAGCGATGGTTCCACCAGACGCAGTCTCTTCATCTTCTTGACTGCGAGGTTGTGCTGACCCCCTGGGATTAGAGGTACATCACGGGTATAGAGTTTACCGGGTCTCGTGTCCCTCTGGATCTTGACATTACTCCAGCAGAGGTCCGGGCTTTATTGGGCTTCGCTGCTGAGGACCAGGTCTTTAAGGCCCGTAGTATTCGGTCCCGTGCTTTGGCTGTCGATGCTGTCGGGGGTATATACGCACTGCCTATTCCAGCGGATCAGGGCACTCGTGACATTCTGCTACGACGCTTGTTCCTGACCATTATGAGGGGTTGTTTCCTAGGGAACAACTCCTCTACCATTCATTTCAGCGTCGTAGGAGCTGTCAGAGACGTAGACCGGATCGGTGACTACGATTGGGGGTCGTTCACCTTTGCTTATTTCCTCCACGGTCTGCGTTTACGTTCGGAGGGACAGACAGATGCTTGGCTCGGATTCTATTACTTTTTGTTGGTGAGGCTTCTCTTCCTCTCTTCTTACTGGACTTTCCTTCATTTATTTCTCTTTTCTGCATTTGTTGGTTACTCATGCTTTTCACTGTTTCTATTCGCAGTTCTGGGCCTACGAGCGTCTTCCATGCCTGAGGCCCGTCACTACCCTCGGTTTGGATACATATCCTCGGGGTCGGCGGTGGCATCACAGCACTCTGGAGGAGGTCCCGGTGTCGGGCAGCTTTGCACATTGTCGTATTCAGCTGGAGCTGATCACGGCCGCTGATGTCGTCTGGGTTCCCTACCTCTCCGAACATCTGACTGTGGGGTTTGCCGACGGACATCCTTCTGGCCCAGAGTTTGAGCTTTCCACCCGTCGCCTTACTTTGCAGAGTGTTGGAGGATGGGTGATGTACCTGGGAGAGCGCGCATTCAGATGCGTTACTGGAGAGATCCGCATCCCGCATTCCCTTCCTTTCACTACCTCCTGGCCGCTGGATTCTCAGCCTTCGGAGATCATGCTCGCAGGGGAGGACGGCCGGATGCTTTCTACGGGCCCCAGTACGAGTGAGGCTTTCCGTACCTGGTGGGTGCCCCGTACTATCGGTCCTCAGACCCTGGCCACATTCTTCCTCGGGGATATGGTCCCCGGCTCGGTGATGATGACCGATTGGGCCACCTGCGTTCGGAGTCCCACTCACGCTGAGCAGATCGCCACTCTGACCCGTCAAGTGGATCAGCTGTCCTTATATCATCGGGTGTTAGGCCGGACTCCAGAGGATGCTTACGCCTACAATCCTGACAGTGCGGGTTATGATGCAGGCCCGAGCTCATCTGATGCCACAGCGCAGCCATACATTCCTGACATGAATTTTGGTCCTCCGACTTCGACGACCCCAGGGGATCAGTTCGAGGATCCCGCTTTCATAGATGACATTGACTTTGTTTAGATCATGATAGGATAGGGCTTTTGTACCTGCACCTGTTTAGATTTATTTTTTCCCCTTTTTTATCATTATTACATGCACTATGTATTGAACTCATTTGTTTTATTTATGCACAGTTTTTATCTTTTATCTCTATGAAATTCATTTGCTTTGTTATTAACTGTATGATGCATGCTTTTTTATTTATGGATAGAGAATGACCCTTGTACAGTCTTTTTGATACTATTTTTTCACAGATGTCGTCCTCAGATGTCGTGGTACGTTTGGATTCCATTCCTCCCACAGGGTTGTTCGGTAGTCTCCTCCGTTGGTTGGACAGTTTATCGCCGGCCGACAGGGTTATCACAGATGGCCTTTTGGGACATTCTTAGTCCTTATTATCCATTCAGGTGCCAGCGGGCTTTGTGGAGGGTATTCTGAGCTATTGGGCCCCTGACCGTCAGGTGTTCAGATTAGGGACAGTAGAGCTGACCCCCACTCTCGAGGAGTATGCTCGCTTTACCGGACTGCCTTTGGATGGTCCTTGTGCCAGGATCACAGCTGGTTCCATGCGCCATCAATTCTTGACTTTCACCGGTTTGTGGAGGACAGTTGGATATGCGAATTGTCGCGGCCGTTAGAGCCCTTCAGGAGGATCACACCGTTCTTCCCATGATATTGGCAGATACTTACATGTCAGCCTCATATTGCTAGTCTTTCTGAGGCAGAGTATTTAGAGGGAGCTCGACTCTGTTGTACGTGTGGTTCATGAGTCATCTCAGTCCCATCGGCCATTTCCGTCGCCAAGGGTTTTGCTTCAGCCATGACATAGCCACGCAGTTTTCGTTTCGTCCCGTGAGCTGTAGTGATGTGGCCTCCTGGACATCATTTTTGTCGGTCATTGAGGATCCCTTTCATCTCCTGGTCTATTCGGGTTATTGCTCCTTTATGAGCTTCTTGACTCACGTGCCCAACCTGGATTTCATCCCTATTGCTGGCTTGAGGGGCGTGACGACTTATCATCCCTTGGTGGTTACAGGGCAGTTTGATCAGACACAGGATTTTCACCCTTTCACGGGTGCAGCCGCCTACCGATTCCTTATATCATCCCAGACCGAGAGGGATCTACTGCGGGTTTACGATCTTTGGTCTCGCAGGATCTTTGCCGAATATAGTGAGAGCTGCCACATCCAGACATTCGCTTACGTGCAGTGGTTGCGCGGAGACTCAGATCCGGTTGGTCTGAGTCAGACTGGTGCCTTTGATGACTCTGGAGTAATTTTCCCAGATGATACCATAGATCATTCCATCTCAGCTGATTCTGCCCCTAGTTGGGTTACCGAGGATACCCGACTCCTCCTGGCCTTGATTACTACTGAAGCTGAGAGGGATGCCGCTCTTGTTGAGAGAGATGATGCCATTCTGGCTAGAGACGCTGCCATCGCTGACAGAGATGCCATTGTATTTCAGACCAGGCCAGTTATAGATGCTCATTCTGGGAGTGTCAGCCGAGCCATTGCTTTATTGGACCGCATCGACATGATGGGCAGCAGATTGCAGGGGATGTTGATGCTTCAGATCTATCCACCACTTTATCCATCCTGCTTCAGCTAGTTTCAGATTTGTAGATTATTTTATTTCCTGCATAGACTATGTTAGTATCATCAGTTATCGAAAGAGAGATCTTGTAATAAAATGACTTATATATAAAGACATGCATTTAAATTTAGTCATTTTTCCTTTTTGTCGTATCGTTGCCTTTCATTGGATCCTCATTTTATCCAGTTGACCACGATTTTGACATTTGGCTTTCCTTCTCTTCTCAAGTCTTGATGGAGATCTGACAGATATTGCCGTACCCCTGTCGATTTCATCGGATTGGGTCTTAGATCTTTGGCCAACTGTTTTGGTTAGATCAGGGTTATGCCATCTGGGATGAAGCTGATTTGTCGGCTGGTTTCGGGAAGGTTTTGAGGGTGTAGGAAGGTTTATCTGGCTGTTGGAAATTGGTTTTGTTTAGGGAAAGGATTATTTTTTTAAGGGATCGGACCGCGCCATGATGGCTGCCTACGTACCCCCACACGTTGGGAGATCAGGTCCTACGTAGTTTGTTTCTCAAAGAAAAAGGAGAACTGATGATTCAAGCGTAGAACCGCTTCACCGAATCGGAATTGAGGGGTTGTGGAAATACCTCACCATCCATTTCTTGCAATATGAGGGCTCCTCCGGATAGCACTTTCTTAATCACAAATGGTCCTTCCCAGTTCGGGGCGAACTTCCCCTTGGCTTCGTCTTGACAACGCATGACTCTTTTTAGCACCAAATCATTTTCCTTGAACTTCCGAGGTCTTATCCTTTTGTCATATGATCGAGAGATCCTTTGTTGATATAACTGACCGTGCCAAACAGCAGCCACCCTCCTTTCATCAATTAGGGCCAATTGGTCGTATCGACTTTGCATCCAATCCTCCTCGCTTATCTGAGCATCGATCATTATTCTGAGGGACGCCATCTCAACCTTAATTGGCACAACGACCTCCATTCCATACACCAAAGCGTAAGGGGTTGCCCCTGTAGAAGTACGCGTTGACGTTCGGTATGCCAGCAGGGTGAGGGGTAACAAATCCGGCCATCCCCGATGATTAGCAGCCATTTTCGCCATGATCTTCTTGATGTTTTTATTTGCAGCCTCCACTGCCCCATTCATCTTAGGACGGTAAATGACAGAATTTAGGTGTTTGATCTTAAACCGGTCGCATAATCCCTTCATGAGGGCGTTGTTCAAATTCTTGGCATTGTCGGAGACCAAAACCTCAGGTTGCCCGTATCGACAAATGACATTATTCCTGATGAAACCGACGATGACCTCCTGAGTTACTTTGGGGAAAGAAGCTGCTTCTACCCATTTGGTGAAGTAATCAATCATGACGAAAATGAATCAGTGCCCGTTGCTTGCTTTGGGCTCTATTGGTCCGATTACATCCATTCCCCACATTGAAAATGGCCACGGGGAGGTCATACAGTCCAGTTCATTAGGAGGTGTATGGATCACATTACCGTGCACCTGGCATTGGTAACACCGTTTGACATGATCGTCACAGTCGGCTTTCAGTGTTAACCAATAATGCCCCGCTCTCAAGATCTTTTTGGCTAGCATTGGTCCACTCATGTGTGGCCCACACACTCCACCATGTATTTCGTTCATAATCCTTTGGGCCTGTGTCTCATCTACGCATTGCAACAGTCCCAACCCAGCATCCCTCTTGTAGAGTGAATCCCCACTCAGGTAAAATTTTATTGTCATCTTTTGAATTCTCATCCTCTCAGCTCGGCCTACCTGGTCGGGAATGGATCTATCCCTCAAGTACTCCCTTATGTCGTCATACCAAGGCTGCTTTGGCAGAACCACCTCGTCTGATAATACTGCAACATGTTCCTCGTATGCCGGGGCATTCTGCACCGCTATTTCAATCTGTGGAACATCTTTTCTTTTGATTATATGGATCAAGGAGGCCAGAGTTGCCAATGCATCAGCAAAATCATTCCGTCCCCGGGGAATGTGCCGGAAAGCGATATCTTCGAACTCTCGCATCAATTGGACAACACATCGGTGGCATGTAAGCAACCGGAGCTCCTTCGTGCTATACTCCCCGATCGCCTGTTTGATTACTAGTTCTGAATCCCCAAACACCGCTAATCTCTTCACTCCCATATCGCAGGCAAAACGGAGTCCCAATATACACCCCTCGTACTCGGCTGTATTGTTTGAATTACTGAACTGCAATTTAGTAGCCACAGGGTATTGCTCTCCGGTGATAGAGACCAGTACTGCTCCGGCTCCTGCCCCTCAACATTAATGGCACCTTCAAAATACAGCTTCCAGAACTGCCCCTCGTCATCACATTTCGTGTGTGATACCCAAAATATATCTTCGCCTGGCAGAGGAGTTTCTAACGGCTCCATCCCTCCTGACGGGGTTTCCGCCAACTGATCTGCAATTCCCTGCCCTTTCATGGCTTTCTGAGTTACGTACACCATGTCGAACTTTTGTAAGATTAACTGCCATCTTGACAGTCGACAGTTCAGCATGGGCCTTTCAAAGATATATTTCAAGGGATCCATCCTCGATATCAGGTACGTGGTATGCCCATAGAGGTAGTGCTGTAATCTCCCTGCAGCCCAGGCCAGAGCACAACAAGTCTTCTTAATGGGAGTGTAATTCTGTTCACATTGGCTAAATCTCTTGCTGAGGTAATAGATGGCCTGCTCTTTACCTGCTTCATTTTTCTGTCCCAGCATACATCCCATCGCGATGGCATTTACCGATATATACATAAACAGATGGATCCCGTCCTTCAGGGGTACCAGCACTGGTGCCTCTGTCAGTTGCTTTTTAATGGTCTGAAAAGCCTTCTAACATTGCTCATTCCATTCTTGGGAAGCACCTTTCCTTAACAGTTTGAAAATTGGCTCGCATGTAGTTGTCAAGTGGGATATAAAACGGCTGATGAAGTTTATTCTCCCCAGGAATTCTCTTATCTCCTTCTCCGTGTGAGGTGCCGGCATATCCACAATGGCCTTAATCTTCGCTGGATCCAACTCAATGCCCCGATCACTAACCAGGAATCCCAAGAGCTTGCCCGACTGCACTCCGAAAACACATTTTGCTGGATTGAGTTTTAAATTATATTTTCTGAGTCGGTTGAATAGCTTTTTGAGATGGGTTATATGGTCAGATTCTAACCTTGACTTCACGATAATGTCATCCACGTAGACCTCTATCTCCTTATGCATCATGTCGTGGAACAGGGCCATCATGGCTCTCTGATAAGTAGCCCCCGCGTTTGTGAGACCAAAAGCCAATCGTCTATAGCAGAAGGTGCCCCAAGGGGTGATGAACGCGGTCTTTTCCCGATCTTCTTCCGCCACCATTATCTGATGATACCCCGCGAAGCAATCAACAAAAGAGTACATCTTGTATTGGGCTGTGTTATCCACCAGGATGTGTATGAAAGGCACCGGGAAGTTATCCTTGAGACTGGCCTTATTTAGATCTCTATAATCTACACATACCCTCACCTTCCCTCCGGGCTTAGCCACTGGACTACATTGGACAGCCATTCTGGGTAAGTGGATGCCATAATGATTCCCGCCCTGAACTGTTTGATGATCTCTTCCTTCACTTTTAAGCTCCACTCCGGTTTCAACTTTCTTAAGTTTTGCTTGACAGGCCTGAAACCCTCCTTGATGGGCAACCGGTGTACCACAATGTCGGTGGACAATCCGATCATATCCTCATGCGACCAGGCAAAGACATCCTCTTATTGGCTTAGCAACTCAGTTATTTCTGCTTTCTGGCTAGGGGTAAGGTCCGTCCCTATCTTGAGTTCCTTTGGCTTGTCAGGGGTTCCGATATCTATAGTGATGGTTTGGTCCAAGTTGGGTTTGGGTTTATCCTCGACCCATCCTTTGATCTCGTCAGGCGCGTCGTCGTAATCTGTCTCATCTTGCTCAATGCCCATTAAATCGAAATCCAGCTCAATGTCAAAATCATAATCATCATTCAAATTTGAAAGACCGTTTGTTAGGCAAGGATTACTCAAATTGGTACACCTGACATGAAACAAAATATTTGTCATATATAAGTTATTTTCCACAACGATCACATTTTCAGATAACATGACGAAACGACATAATTATGTAAAATACAAAACAACAACAAAAAATAAACTTCTTCATCCTCCCATCCTCTGGGGTCTACCACCCTGATGTCGGGTTTTACCCTTGTTTGGATATCACTGATTTCATGGTCCAGTTGTCGACGGTCAGGTCAGATGAAATGCGCTGGATGAAAAGTGGCCTCACATCGGACACTTCCCCGATGACTACGGCCACATCGCCCGAGTCCCCCTCCCTACCTTCTTCGGGAATAATTAGCCCTGCCCAATCGATGACAAGCACTCCTTGTTGGGCCTCCGGTGGCGTGACAACATCCGTCCCCTCTACATTGCTTGTTAATTGTCCGGGGATATAGCACCTAGTTTCAAACTTTTGCGCGACCTCCTGTAGGAAATTTTCCCTCTTGGTTGACTCATCATTTATGGGGGTCAATTCTTCATCCCCTGTCCCAATCACAGGCTCGCTAGTCCCTTGTTCATTGTTGACCTTGGTCACCGGTTTGCCAGCCAGTCGAATCGGGGCCATGCCCTGACGGTGTCTCCGCGCTATGCCTTCACGATATCTCAACCCTGCTTTACCTATCTGATGGGGTAGTTGAACGGGCTCGGTGATTCCTTGGCTGCTTTTTCCTAACCCCTGTCCAGGCTGGAAATTCATTTTCATCATTTCTTTTGCAACGAAGGTAAGTTCTGGAGAGACTTTAGGTTTCACGGCTGGGGCTCCCAAGCATCTGTAGTGGGGAGTGCTAATTTCCAGCGCCTGAAAACTGGCAGGTGCCGTCGACTCGTCCACATTAATCACTGGTAGGCCATTCTTGGAAGGAGAAAGGTCATCACACTTTGCCGAGATCGTCACCAGATTTTCGTCGATGATAAGTTTGATTTGCTGGTGTAGCGTGGAAGGAACTGCCCCGGCCATGTGTATCCACGGCCTCCCCAATAACAGGTTATAACTGGCTGCAATGTCTAGGACTTGGAAAGAGATATCAAAAGTACAAGGTCCGATTTCCATTGGCAATTCTATCTCTCCAATTGTATCCCTCCGGGAACCATCGAAGGCTCGCACCACTACATGACTGGCCCGTAGGCGCTTGGGATTGATGCCCATCTTCTGCAATGTACTGAGGGGACAGATATTCAACGCTGATCCCCCATCAATCAGCACCCCATTCATGATATAACCTGAGGAGATTACCGCGATATGTAGTGGTTTTCGATGCCCCCTTCCCTCCTTGGGGATATCGTCATCTGTAAATGATATTACATCACTCTCCAACAAGTGGTCCACCAGATGGCCGAAACCTTCCTTGCTAATTTCTTTGGGAACGTATGCCTCCTCCAGGACTTTCGCCAGGGTTTTGCAGTGATCATTGGACGATAACACCAAGTCCATGATTGATGTCAGGGTCGACTCCTCGCTTAATACCTGGATCCCTCTTGCTTCCGGATGATCCATCCTCTTCAAGAATTCTATGGCTTTCTCCTCAGAGATCTCTTCATTTTTCTTCATTTTACAGCCGCTTCCTCTGACACCCCCCCATAATTCCATGGTACCGTCTTTAGACTACTGACAGGGATTTGCGATCTCGTTGTAAGGATGAGGGGTTTCGGAGTCGCCAACTTGACAGGTCCCTCCGTGGTATTTCCACTTACACCCATCAACCTAATGGGTGCTCCCCGTGCACTCCCGTGATAACTTATCATGTTGATCACTTCATCAATTTTCTTCACATAATTTAGCCTTGACGGCCCCTCGGCTTCACTGGCCTCCGCCACATTGACCCCCCCTCCATCATGCCTTGGCAGGGGATTGACCTTAACATTTGGGGAGTCTGGTTGTTCCACCATAATTTCCCCACTATCAATCAAGTTCTGGATTCTGTGCTTCAACGTCCAACAGTCCTGCGTATCATGACCAGGGGAACCTGAGTGGTATGCGCATCGCTTGCTTGGGTCAAACCTTCTTCCCTTCGGGTCACTTGGGGTGCCAAATCGACTATCTTCTTTTGAGCTATCAATATCGCTAGAATCCGCTCAAGAGGATCCCCGAGTGGGGTGAATACTCGATTTTGTGAGGCCTCGAATCTCTTTCGCCCTTCCGCCCTCTGATCAGTGAAGTTAGGCTGTCGGGATGGTCCCACCCTCTGCACCTGTACTGGAGGATTGTTTTCTGTCTTTCTAGATGACCCCTGAAGGATGAGGGAAACATCCTCCTCCTTTTTCTTTTGCACCCTACGGGAAGTGCTGCCATAATTTCCATTCTGTATTTGTTCTACAGCCGTTTCCAAAGCCGTGAAATCCTGAATCTTACCAGACTTCAAACCCATATCCACCATTTCTCCGTGTTTAATCATCTCGGAAAAAGGCCTACCAATCCCTGATATAACCCGTTCATAATAAGGGGCCTCTTGAATATCCACGAAGGTCATCACCATTTTCGATTCACTCATTGGGGGGTTCACCTGTGTGGCCATACCCCTCCATCGTTGTGCATAATCCCTGAAGGATTCCCTGGGTTGCTTCTTAACTTTTGTCATTTGGTATCTATCAGGGGCCATTTGTGCTTGGAAGCTATACTGTGTTAAGAAGGTGTGGGCCAATTCCTCCCAATTGTGAATCCGGGCGTTGTCAAGACGGGCATACCAGATTCTCGCTTCTCCCGTCAAACTCTTTTGGAAAAGTTGCATCCTTAGACCCTCGTCTTCTGCATAAGATCCCAGCTCCCCAATGTAAATTTTCAGATGGGTATAAGGATCCCCCTTACCATTGTATTTCTCAAATTCGGGAATTTTAAATTTCTCCGGGTATCTGGTTCCGGGGAAGACACATAGATCCGAATAATTAACCCTGCCTAGGGACCCTATGCCTTTCATAGATTGGATAGTTTCCTCCATTTGTTTTATTTTCTTTCGCAGGTCATCCGTATCTCCCTCTTCCGGGATAGTAATCACTGTTTTGTTAGGTACGGGAATGGCCTTTGGGACGACTGGCTCGCCCTTAGGTTGGGGTGGGTCCTCTTTAGGTGGATCCTGTCGAGGTATCAATTGTTCCTTCAGTATTATGGCCATCTCCAACATCTGTTTTTTAAAGTCATCAAATTCCTCCCTAGATATGGCACCAGGATTAGTAGGTGGGAGATCAGCCATTTCAGATGTAGAGTCTTGGACCCTTTTAGACTGCGAACGGGTTTGAGGAGCAATCCTACAGAGACAATGGTTCGAAGTTTAGTCCTGGGAAAATAAAAAGTGGATGCATGCTAAAGTTGTAACTTTTGTATTTTTGGGTTTTTTAATCTTTCCCTGTAAAACAGAAAGTTAGTAGTCCTTTAATGCAATAACAAATGCTAAACATGACTTTATTATGCTTCCCCAGCTGTTCCCTGCAAAACATAGAGGTTAGTAATTTCTCTTGACAGAAAGGGAAGCATATATGAATGGGATCATGACATTTATACGCGTGAACGTTAAAGGGCATGAAGAGACTTTTCCTGCGTTGGGTTAATCTGAGGCTGACCTATCCTAGGGTTACTCTCACGGGCTTTTCGGCATGAAGGTCCCCAAATTTTCGCAATCTACTCGTCTGAGTCCTTTCGATTGGAGCGGATTTGGGTGGTGCGTTTCCTGAGCCATCTCCGGGGAGCAGCCCCTTCGAGTCCAGTAATAAGCAACAGACAGGTTCGCCTCAGGAGGAGGTTCTCTCTCAACATACATCCACATTCATCATCCTCACCGTATGCAAATGATTTCTTTCAAGTAAAGCCATTCCTTTCAAAAATTCATTTATTGGACAAAACACACATTCACACAACAATAAATAAATAAAACATCGCACGTACATACATATTTATGAATTTTTAAAGGATAGGATAGCATCAAGATTCGAAAGCGGCTTAAGCCCTCTAATTTCCCCAGCAGAGTCGCCAGCTGTCGATGCCGGTTTCTCGTCTTTTCCGATTTTTAGCCTTTTGATTGAATGATTTTTTGGAAAAGGTCGGCATTAATGTCGATGGGGTTTTGAAAGATCGTTTTTTTATGATGAGCCAATTAACCAGAGTCGCCAGTTGGTATATTTGAAATGGATGTACCAACTCATCCGAGTTTTCGTTTTTTATAAATCGTTGGCTCATATGTGACTCCGAATTAATTGGTCTGCGAATCGAGACTCATAGAGTTCGAGGGCTTGCTTAAGCGAGGGGAAGGTGTTAGGCACCCCCCGACTTCCGTGAAACACGGTTACCGAAATCTTGATACTTTCCTATCCTTTAATTCATGAAATGTGTATGTGTGCGTGTGTGTGCCTAATGAATTGTTGTGATGAGTTTTGTATAAAAAGGAATTCTTTTTGGTGTTTTATGAAAGAAACGTGTTTTATTTTGAGAGTGCTTTAGAATGTCCTTCGGTTTATACGAGAAAGCTTTATGAGAAAATGTTTGATTTTAATTGTCAAAACTGTGATATTGCATTAGGTGTCGTTTTGGCAAAACAAGAATTTTCTAAACCTTTGTCAAAATAGGAATCGAGATCTATACGTTGCTTTCATAATTCAAATGATGGGCAACCTCTAGGATCTCTTTAACCCTATGCACGAAGATTTAATAAAACGTTACTTATTTTTATAAAGTCATTTTTGATGTTTGAGAACGATTTCTCTTTTGCCTTCTCGTTAAATAGGAATCGACATTTATTAGCATTTCCAAATTTTAGCCTCGTGATGCTAATAACCTACTTTGATTGATTTTATATAAATCTTCATCGTTTAACTTTGAAATCTTTTGTTTGGTGTTACAAATCAAATTAAATATCAAAACGCGTAGGGGGGCTATTCACGGGCATGTAAGCCATCAAAATATCCTCGAACGCTAACAATCACATATTTCATTACTACGGGGCCTTAAACCCGATTCTCGCCTTAGCGTCGTTTTAAGGCCCGACGATTACATGTTACAAAAGCGATCACCTTGAATCTATTACATACATCAAAATGTCCATCATCGGATTTGGACCACGGGGTCGCATTCCTAGGCTCACACCCGAGATTGCTACATGCACACAAAATGAATACTACAGAACTAACCAACCCGGATTTATCTAATACACCATGATATCCGAAAATGATAATCTAAATAATTTACGCCCGATACATCACCCTAAACAAGCTAGAAATTTCACCAATTGGATATCCTCGGGTTATTAGGAAGAATTTTGTTCCGATGGAACTCTCACTAATAATCCCTAATCCATGATAGCTCAACAATATTCATGAAAATTACATTTAATTTAACCAAATAACATGATATAAATTGCTATAACAAAGGGAATTTTCACCTTGCAAATGATCTCAAATGGATGTAAACTTGTGTATTTGAATAGGATAAGAAGTATATTTGATACAATAAAAATCAAAAGAATATAAATCCTCTCTTTTTTTCTCTCTTTTCTTCCTATTTGGTTGCAAAATTTGCTATTTTCCCTTCTATTTTCATGCTGCTGCTACTGCTGAATTTTCTCTCCTTTCAATCTGCTGAACTCTCTCTTCCTCTCTCTCGCCTGGTCCAACCTTCTGTATGCTGAGGAGGGAATGAGCTGAAATAGGCTGGCTGGCCGCCTGCCTTCCACTCACCTAGTTTCGAGTTCCGTTTTTCGAGTTCCGTGTTTTCAAAAGGCGCACTTATTGGCCGCAGATCAATCCGCGACTGGACGATTTGACTTTCTCGATTTTTGTGCCATGCCTCGACTTTCTCGATTTTCGTGCCATGCCTCGATTTTCACTAACAGGCTTGTATTCTGCAGTTCGAGAATTTTCGAGAGACGTGCCACCTCATTCGGGAATGCTCGTTTCGGACGGCCTTATTGTCACGTCAGCTTTGGTCGCCAATCATCGCGGTGGTGTTGAGCGTTCGCACTTGTGCCCATTCCTTCGCTCCCGCAAGCCGGTTTAATTGACGATTTTGCCCTCCTGTCACAGTTAGTATAGGGAACGCAAAATTTGGGTGTCTACATGGTCGTAGAGTCACAGCAGAAGCTGGCTAACCCTGGCACAATTCCACCAAGACAGTAGGAACCATAGTAATCTTAAAGTCACTTTAGTAATCGTAGAGTGACTCTGCCGAACTAAGAAGGTCACTGCTAATCGTAGAGTTGTTGACAGACCATAGGATGGTTGAATGGACCATAAGACAAACCCTTTCTAAATAAGTCTAATGAATCCATTATTGATGCTTAACCATGACAGATCGTAGAGTAATTATAATCGTTTTAGGATACTTGCAGAGCAGAATCGTAGAGTAATTTATAAACAGCAAATCAGGCAAGTTCCTGACCCTCTTTAAATTGAGCAGTTTCTAATCTTATACTTCTTATTGCAAGTTCCATCTTACTCAATCCCTATATTGAACTAATTCAGAAATTTATCTCCTAATGCCAGTTCCTCGAATGAAGCTCGAGTTCCATTTCTCAAATATGTGTTAAGTGGTTTAATTATTTTAAAATTTTTCCACATCGATATCATTGGTATTCACACACAATGCAGTTGATTGTTGTTCTATTAATGAACTGTGTTATTATTTAAATGTTCTGACATTCATGAACCATTCGAACAGAAGTCTAAGCCACTTGTTCGGCTAGACTTATGCATGATAATTAATTTAAAAGCTATCCAAACTTATTGTTGGGATAGATTCTTAGATTGAGATGAACAACCCCATGATGGGGAGTAACCTAAGTATCTGAAAGACGATACAGAGCAGAATTAAATGGTATGCATATTCATAGGTATAAGAGGTTGATCCCCTCGCGTACACGTTTTGGCAGTTGTAACCTGATAAGGGTCAGACAATGTGGTTGATGCCTTAAAGTATGTTCATAGTCTATTTTTGACTATAGACAGTAAATAATCAATTTTCATGCTTCCATTTGAACTTTGATTATATTGTTCAGTTGTTTCATCGATTCTTTTTATTGTTGAACCATGTTATTGTTGCACCTATTCATTCATGATATATCTCCTCTTTATTTAACTTGTTGAGCAAACTCGTTGCTCACTCTTGCTATATCATGAAAATATCACAGTTAAGCCCGAGTGCTCGAGCAAAGATAAGGGTAAGGAGAAGATGAAGTTCTAGGCTTTGGATAGACATGATTACTTATCTTAATATTCTATTTTGATGTCAATTATGTAACACGAATACTAGTAGTTATTTTGGAACTTCATGATGTATTTATTTAAGATTAATACACCTTGGGACCATTGTAAACGCTTTTGAAATGATCAATATATGATTATTTATTCCGCACTTAGTTATCATATGTTGATTAAAGGTGGATGGATGTTATTTATCGTGAGCACCAAATTCGAGGTATTGGTATCAAAATTTAGGGGTGTCACACATATCGCAGTTGACAATGACCTACGAGCCAATTTTCAAGTTACTAACGAAGAGTTCCTCCGGGAAATGGAATGAAGAATGACAAAGGGCCTTCCACATCATCAAGCAATAATTGATCGAAGCACCCATCTTGGCACCCCCGAAGGAGGGAGTTCTTCTATTCATATACATATTTGTTAATCCCAATACCATGGGATGCATCTAGGACAAAAAGACGACAAGGGCAAAGAAAGAGTCATATATTATCTCAGCAAAAGGTTTAGTAATTGCGAATAGAACTATACGTTGATTGAGAAACCTGTTATGCATTAGCATGGGCCGCCCTGAGACTGCCGCATTACCTGCATGGCTACACTACGTATCTAATTTCTCGCATAGATCCTTTGAAATACATTTTCGACCGACATATGTTAAATTGCTGATTGTCAAGATGGCAGTTAGTACCCCAGCAATTCGACATCATCTACGTGACCCAGAAATCTATCAAAGGGCAAGTAATTGTAGATTAACTGTCCGAGGCACCCTCAGGGGGGGTTTGAACCGTTTGAAACACATTTTCCCGACGAAGGCGTGATGACCGTCCAATCAACAAGGCGCAATGACGAAGGCCAATCTTGGAGATTATATTTGATATGATGTAGCATATACTTTGTAATCTTATTCATTTATTAATAAAATAATTGATTTATTAAGGGCATTTTACTTTATCTACATGGTGTTGTTATTTTATATGTGATAAACCCATAGTTTTAAGCAATGCTTTTAGAATCATGATGATGATCATGCTAATGAGATCTAAATTCTAATAGCTTAAAACTAAAATCGTTCCTAATCATTGGATTACTAAAAAGTGGATTAGTGAATCCGGATAGATTAGTACATATGTTGCTTGCTCTTAGGAAGAAGATGATTGATCATTTGTGTGAAGACACTAAAGCAAGTATGTAGGTGCTTATTGGAGAATAAGTTCACTGAACGTGGTTCGTTGAAGGAATACCTAATGGAGTTTTACTCGCCTGTCAATAGGAATTCCTCTAGTGATAGTAGTACAAGTGATCCTTGGACTTGAGATCGTCATAGTATCTTGTGTATGATGAATTATACTTTGACATGTCCATTAAGACCTTTAGGCTATATCAAAGGGTATGATTAGGTATAATAAGTTGTACATGTAGATAGGTGAATGATCAACAAAGAATCTACCACATCTAGTAAAAGATGTGAATGTCCTATGTGATTCGATAAATGACAACTCAGTAGTCCTTGGCCAAGGCAGAATGAAATTAGAAAGGAGTTTCTAATTTGCATTATTTAGAGTTGTGCATTTGGGAATCAAAATACATATAATTAAATGAAATAAGACTTGACAGTAATTTTATGTCTTATATTTAATTGGGATATTGTATGATAGAAGGATTAAATTGTACGGTACTTATTCATTGAAAGGTTCTTTTGTGATTAATGTTGAAATCTATATTATCTGGAAAGTCGTTGATCGCTAAGGAGGCTTACCCTTATTGTAGAATAAATGTTATTTATTTAAATGAATTAAATAGTTTAATTTATTTATTTAAATAAGATTAGAATTGTTTTAATTGATTTATTCACAACCGGTTTAATATGGAGAACCTAAAGGGTTACGCCGCAAAAAAAAAATTTATTTAAGAAGTAAATGACATAATTGTAATAATAAGTTAAGTGTATTTAATTTAGTCTATGGAGATAGAATAAATTAAATAGCTTAATATTTATTATTTAATATTTTAAAAATATTCAATATAAATTAATGTCTTATTATTATTATTTAATTCCTAAAATAGTTTGGGAATTAATTAATAAAAGTACTCTCATAAATTCCTAATTGGATTAGGAGTTTAATTAATTAAAAGAGTTTAATTAAGACAATTAACCTAATCCTAAATAGTTTAGGAGGGTTACTTATATCTATAAATAAAAGGAGTCTTGTTATGGATTAGTGTTACACACATCTTCCATTAGAATTGTGGAGAGTACTTGCAATTTTTATAGAGATAGAAACTAGGGTTTTGCCAACACTCATCTTCTTGAACAAGTATTATTCCTTCGTGGATCACCTCTAGAGGCCAAACGCTTGGGTGGCTAACGTTGATCAAAGAAGAAATTTAATTAGTGGAATTCAAGGAGAACACGAAGGAATTGGAGGTGAACTTGTACCCGAGGAAGCTTTGATTCACGAGGGTATAATTATCTATCTCTGTCTCTTTCGTTTAATTGATAATTGAACACAGGGAAAGATCATTGTAATACCCGGTTATTTTAAAATAATAATAATAATAATAATAATATAATTAGATAATAAAAGTGTAACTAATAATTATTTATACATATCTAAATCCTATAAGGATAAGATAAACCAATGAAGTTATAACAACCTATTAAATTTTTAAAAGGACTCTTTTACCTGGTAACCTATTTTGCAAAGGAATTATATATATTTAAACAACTAAAGAGAGAAAAGAACGTAAACAAATATTTGGCTTTGGAGTACTGCAAACAGAGAAAAAAAAAGAAAAGAAGAAAAACTCAAAGGTAAACCTAAACCCATCTTTTTCAAATTATAAGATAATTTATATGTATGATGAATTTTGTAAACAATGATTATAATAATAAAAAGATCCTGAAAATGGTGTTTTGTATGTGGGTTTTTGTAAAATAAATGAGATTTTATTTTATTTTATTAAAAATCGTATATATGTACATATTTTATGGAGTGAAGTATTAATAACATGTATACTTGTATATGTATATAATTATTTCAGTAGGTGTGTGCGAAAATTCTAGTCGGAATAGGATTTGTAGATTTTGTAATTTCATTGGCTTGTATGGTATATTTATAAATTGACTATCATGCCTGTAAGTCTATATGTATGCGTGTGTGGGGTAAGGAATATATTATTTCTATTATATGTATGTGCATGTGGGTGGTCAGTAAGTAAATCAAAAGGTTATGTGTGTGTGTGTATATATATATATATATATATATATATCTATATATATATATATATATATGTATATATATCTATATATATATATATATTATGAATCATGGCAGCTTGTTTGGATTATTTGAATCTGCATTGTTTATATACTTAGGAATCATGGCAACGGTTGTGTAAATATACTAATAAGTATAACAAAATAATTCTAAACTAATAAAATAAATATTGTTTTAATTTTAAAGTTATAGTTTCAATATCTAAGTTATTATAATTTAGGAAAATCATTATAATTTCAGTATATTAACTAAATACAAATTGAATTAAAAATAAATAAATAAATAATAAGTATTAGTGTGTGTAAGATATGAAGTAAAAATGTGTTTGAGGTAGGATATTGTATCCTAATGATTTTATTTGTTTTAAATTTATATTTAGGATTTGTTTGGCTCATAATTTCGTGTTTCGCAATATCGAGGTAAGTGGCTTTCCGAACTATTTAGTGTTTTTAAATTATCGGTTATTTTTATGTATGCCTTAGTAATTACTCGGATGCCTAAATGTATGGTTTCAAAATTCGTTATGTTTTATTTAAGGCTTCCATTTAAATTAAATGTTATGTTCTTTTATTTCAAAATTCGGATCAAGTATTTATTTTTGAACTGTGAAATGAGATTATATGATTTTGAACTGTGGAAAAGTATTGTTTAGAATATCGATAATATTGAGAATTTTTTTTTGAAATCCTTAGTCCGACTATGTATAGAACCCGTTATTGTTTACGTTTAGTTCCGGAGCTAATATAGGACCTACTAAGGCGCACACCTTTTAGATGCCCTTCGGGGAGCGTGCAATTTTATAGATACCTTAGTAGGGTGCGTGAACATTGA
Source organism: Aralia elata (assembly GCA_034770075.1). NCBI lineage: Eukaryota > Viridiplantae > Streptophyta > Magnoliopsida > Apiales > Araliaceae > Aralia > Aralia elata. The sequence continues at coordinate 42,911,390 of CM068383.1, forward strand.
CACTATCGAACTTTTGGGCCGTGTTACAGGGCTATTGTAACCTTAGTCGCTAGGACTGTGGATTTAAAAGATATATTGTATACATTGAAATCATTTTTGAATTGTTTTAGTTTTGAAAGCATATATACTATTGTTGTTGAACAAGAAGATATTTCGAAAAAGTATTTTTTTTGCAAATTGTACTTGATTCGGCTAGATAGGGAGGATTGCTATTTGCTGAGCTTCATCGCTCACCCCTTAAAAATTTTTACAGGTTCCATTGTTGAGAGCTGAACACTTATTTGATGCACTTTGGATAGCTGAAGATTTGTTTAAAATGTCATTTCCTTTAATGTTGAATTTTGATAGAAACTATTAGTTTTGAGGAGCTGCGTCTCCATTTTACGTATTTGATATTTGGGGGTTTTTCATTTGAAAGTGGATTTGAAAGATGTTTATTGTTGGATTTAATTTAAGATTATTGTTGAATTATTTTGTTTGGGCTGCGCTATTGATATTGTTGCCTTGCGGGCCTTTGGGCTTGCGGCGTGTAGCACTTTGGGCCTGTAGCGGGTTCGGGGTGTTACAGAGATGGTATCAAAGCAGTGGCCCCTCGAAATGTGTTGGGTTGAAAAACCCTACATATTTCCTGGGGAGTGATTTGGGGAGTTAACTGTGGGTTATAGTTTTGGCTAATTTAAAATTTTTTGAAGTTTAATAGAGAATAAGATAAGGAATCTTCGTATTATTTGAGGTTTAGTACTTGAGGCTAATTGGGTATTTTATTTTATTGTAGGATGGGTGATGAAAACATGGTAGATGACTTATCTGAGGGATTTGGAGATTTTGACCCCAAAATTTATTTTGCACCCCATAAGAAGCCAACCAATAAGTCTGTTCGTGAATCGTCTCAATATAGGATTAGGGATGAAGAGTCAGAGAAACCTCGGGGGCCTAGTTCTCGAGTGAGGAAAGAAAGAGCGAAAAAGAATAGGCATCACTTCAAGGATGAAGTAAGAGATCGTGGCATGATCGCAAAGTTAGAGGACGAGGTTAAACATCTTAGAAGAACATTGAGGGAGATGGATATAAAGTTAGAGATTACCCTAGAAGACCGAGATAGATATGCGAGACATGTTTTGAAGGGATGTGAAAGTCTTAAGGAAGCCGTTCGTCGTACTTTTCCTGGTGCAGCGGAACCACAAGAGGCAATGGACACATTTATTAAGGAGTTCGACAAACGTCTTGAGATGGTGAAGAAGAGGGATGCCAAGTGGCGTTAAATTTTGTAATAGATTAGAATTTAGGAAGAGTTCTGTTTAGGGATTTTATTGATTTATCGTTTGTTAATTGGTTGTTACTTTGCTTTTTGAGCATGAACATGTGGTGGTATTTTGATTTAAATAAATATGGAGTTTTTGAATTTCAATTATGTGTGTGCTTTTACCTTGATTCCTTTATGTTACTAGTTTGTATAGTGTTGTTGAGTGGGGATTTCTTTTGTGTAGGAAAATGCCGCCTAGAAGAAACATCCCTACTAACAACTATTTTAGCGCTGATGGTATGACTCAGCTGGCTACTACCTTAGCTCAGTTAGTGCAGAACCAACAGCCTGGGCAGCGTGGCATAGTAGCGGAATTCAAGCGATTGAACCCGCCAATTTTTGAAGGGGCTACGGACCCTGCCGTCGTTGAGAGGTGGATTCAAGAAATGGAGAAGGCGTTTGACTTGCTAGGAAGTAGTGAGGCTAATAAGGTGACGTTGGCAGTTTACCAACTTCAAGGTGGGGCGTATGATTGGTGGCTTATGGAGAGAAGAAAGCACGAGGGAAATCCCGAACCCTACACATGGACTATGTTCAAGGAAGTATTTACCAACAAGTACTTTCCTAGAACGATCCGGGCACAAAAGGAGAGGGAATTTATCAGGCTCGAACAAGGGAGTAAGACAGTTGCTCAATATGAAGCCGAATTCGCGAAGCTCGCCAAGTATGCACCGACCTTAGTAGCGGATGAGGAGACGAAAGCGCGTAGGTTGGAGGATGGATTGCGGGCCGACATAAGACATGGAGTGGCGTCTTTTGAGCTGCCCACATATGATGCGGTGCTCAATAAGGCGTTAGTAATCGAGAAGGGCTTAGGAGAAATGGAGAAAGGGAAGAACAATAAGAGAGAAGAGCCATCCGGGGGAGAGTCAAGCCATGGAGGACCTACAAAGAAGTTGAATACGCAGAACACTAAATTTAGAGGAAATCAAGGAAATCAATGGAATCAAGAAAATAAACTGAGGTGTACGAGGTGTGGTAGGAACCACCTAGACAAGGAATGCCGTTGGAATACAGGAGCGTGTTTTCATTATGGAGATTTCGGCCATAGGATTGCACAATGCCCCAAGAACCCTCCACCTAGAGGAGATGGGAAGAAGGAGGAAATAACATTGGCAAGTCTAGGACCAAATCGAGGACGTGTGTTTCAGCTTTCAGGCAGCCAGAATTAAGGTATGAAATTCTTTTAACAAATGTGTTTAATAATTAAATAATAAGTTTTTTTTAATCGCGTGGTATGTGTATTTTCTTTTAAATTGTGACTTGCGAATTTGGAGGACCAAATTTTTTTTTAAGGAGGGTAGAATGTAATACCCGGTTATTTTAAAATAATAATAATAATAATATAATTAGATAATAAAAGTGTAACTAATAATTATTTATACATATCTAAATCCTATAAGGATAAGATAAACCAATGAAGTTATAACAACCTATTAAATTTTTAAAAGGACTCTTTTACCTGGTAACCTATTTTGCAAAGGAATTATATATATTTAAACAACTAAAGAGAGAAAAGAACGTAAACAAATATTTGGCTTTGGAGTACTGCAGAACAGAGAAAAAAAAAGAAAAGAAGAAAAACTCAAAGGTAAACCTAAACCCATCTTTTTCAAATTATAAGATAATTTATATGTATGATGAATTTTGTAAACAATGATTATAATAATAAAAAGATCCTGAAAATGGTGTTTTGTATGTGGGTTTTTGTAAAATAAATGAGATTTTATTTTATTTTATTAAAAATCGTATATATGTACATATTTTATGGAGTGAAGTATTAATAACATGTATACTTGTATATGTATATAATTATTTCAGTAGGTGTGTGCGAAAATTCTAGTCGGAATAGGATTTGTAGATTTTGTAATTTCATTGGCTTGTATGGTATATTTATAAATTGACTATCATGCCTGTAAGTCTATATGTATGCGTGTGTGGGGTAAGGAATATATTATTTCTATTATATGTATGTGCATGTGGGTGGTCAGTAAGTAAATCAAAAGGTTATGTGTGTGTGTGTATATATATATATATATATATATGTATATATATGTTTATATTATATATTATGAATCATGGCAGCTTGTTTGGATTATTTGAATCTGCATTGTTTATATACTTAGGAATCATGGCAACGGTTGTGTAAATATACTAATAAGTATAACAAAATAATTCTAAACTAATAAAATAAATATTGTTTTAATTTTAAAGTTATAGTTTCAATATCTAAGTTATTATAATTTAGGAAAATCATTATAATTTCAGTATATTAACTAAATACAAATTGAATTAAAAATAAATAAATAAATAATAAGTATTAGTGTGTGTAAGATATGAAGTAAAAATGTGTTTGAGGTAGGATATTGTATCCTAATGATTTTATTTGTTTTAAATTTATATTTAGGATTTGTTTGGCTCATAATTTCGTGTTTCGCAATATCGAGGTAAGTGGCTTTCCGAACTATTTAGTGTTTTTAAATTATCGGTTATTTTTTTTATGTATGCCTTAGTAATTACTCGGATGCCTAAATGTATGATTTCAAAATTTCTTTATGTTTTATTTAAGGCTTCCATTTAAATTAAATGTTGTGTTCTTTTATTTCAAAATTCGGATCAAGTATTTATTTTTGAACTGTGAAATGAGATTATATGATTTTGAACTGTGGAAAAGTATTGTTTAGAATATCGATAATATTGAGAATTTTGTTTTTGAAATCCTTAGTCCGACTATGTATAGAACCCGTTATTGTTTACGTTTAGTTCCGGAGCTAATATAGGACCTACTAAGGCGCACACCTTTTAGATGCCCTTCGGGGAGCGTGCAATTTTATAGATACCTTAGTAGGGTGCGTGAACATTGACACTATCGAACTTTTGGGCCGTGTTACAGTGCTATTGTAACCTTAGTCGCTAGGACTGTGGATTTAAAAGATATATTGTATACATTGAAATCATTTTTGAATTGTTTTAGTTTTGAAAGCATATATACTATTGTTGTTGAACAAGAAGATATTTCGAAAAAGTATTTTTTTTTGCAAATTGTACTTGATTCGGCTAGATAGGGAGGATTGCTATTTGCTGAGCTTCATCGCTCACCCCTTACAAATTTTTACAGGTTCCATTGTTGAGAGCTGAACACTTATTTGATGCACTTTGGATAGCTGAAGATTTGTTTAAAATGTCATTTCCTTTAATGTTGAATTTTGATAGAAACTATTAGTTTTGAGGAGCTGCGTCTCCATTTTACGTATTTGATATTTGGGGGTTTTTCATTTGAAAGTGGATTTGAAAGATGTTTATTGTTGGATTTAATTTAAGATTATTGTTGAATTATTTTGTTTGGGCTGCGCTATTGATATTGTTGCCTTGCGGGCCTTTGGGCTTGCGGCGTGTAGCACTTTGGGCCTGTAGCGGGTTCGGGGTGTTACAATCATGGTGATGGTTTGTATTAAAATTTTAAAATTCGTTTTATCACGCTTCCACTGTATTTATGTAATTTGATTGCATGATTGCGTATTATACAAACCTAACCATTTTGACGGCACTATGAATATGGAAGAGGCTGGAACTGGGCAGTTCTCATATCCATAACAGGAGAACAATACCCCGCGACAGTAAAATTACAATTCAGCAACTCCAACAACTTGGTCGAGTATGAGGGATGTATTTTGGGAGTCAAGCGATTGGCCATTTTCGAAGATTCAGAATTGGTCATTCGGCAATCTATGGGAGCATATAGTACCAAAGAACTCCATTTACTCCCTTATCATCGACACGTTATCAAAATGGCGAAGGAATTTGAAAACATCACCTTCAAGCATATTCCATGGAATAGAAACGATTTTATAGATGCATTGGCCACATTGGCAGCACTAATCCATGTGTCTAAAAGAAAGGGGGCACCTGTCATCAATTTACCATACAACATAACCCTGCCTATCAGCACTATGTCGGGGAGGTTTCAGGCAAAATACCTCAGTCCGAACAACCATGGTATCATAGCATTAAGGAATATCTGTGTGACGGATCCATCCCTGCTAGGGCAAATCGAGCCGAGAGACAGGGGATCCAAAAGATGAATTAAAATTTTATCTGAACAGAGACACCTTATATAAGAAAGACATCGGCATGGGACTCTTGAGATGTTTACACAAAGATCAAGCTTAAAGGTTAATGAACGAGATACACGGCAGAGTGTGCGGTCCGCATATGAGTGGCCCGCTTTTTGCCAAGAAGATCCTAAGAACGGGGCATTATTGGTTATCACTTAAAGCGGATTGTGATGATCACGTCAAGCAATGTCATCAATACCAGATACATGTTAATATCATCCACGCACACCCAACGATCTACATTGCATGATTGCTCCTTGGCCATTCTCTATGCGGGGGATGGATGTGATCGGCCCAATTGAGCCCAAAGCGAGCAACGGGCATCGATTTATATTCACCATGATCGATTAGTTTACCAAATGGATTGAAGCGGCGTCCTTTCCCAAAGTAATAAAAGAGGTTATTATTAGTTTCATCCAGAATAACATTAATGTCGATATGGAAAACCGAAAATTCTAATGTAAAACAATGCCAAGAACTTGAACAATGCGATGATGAAAGAGCTATGCGACAGGTTCAAAATTAAGCATCTCAATTCAGTCATTTATAGACCAAAGATGAATGGAGTTGTAGAAGCTGCAAACAAGAAGATCAAGGAAATTATGGAGCAAATGACAGCTAAACATCGAGGATGGCTAGATTTATTACCTCTTACTTTACTTGCTTACCGAACGTCAATACGCACATCGACTAGAGCAACCCCCTACTCCTTAGTATATGGCACGGAGGCTGTATTACCAGTCAAAATCGAAATGGAATCTCTCATAACATTATTGGATGCCCAAATTGAAGAAAGTCAGTGGATACAAGATCGATACGACCAGTTGGCTCTGATAGATGAGAAAAGAACGACCGCCATCTTCCATGGGCGATTATATCAGCAACGCATTTCCCGATCCTATAATAAAAGAGTGTGATCCCGAGAATTTAAAGAAAATGACTTGGTGTTGAAGAAGATCATTCTTTGCCAAGACGAAGCCAGAGGGAAGTTTGCACCGAATTGGGAAGGACCGTTCGTCGTTAAAACAGTATTATCAAAAGGAGCTATGATACTTCAAGAAATAGACGGTGAGGTATTTTCACAACCTCTTAATGCGGACTCTGTGAAATGATATTATGCATGAGGATTCAAAAAAAAAAGAGAAAGTTTTCGTATACTCGACCTGAACTACATAAGACTTGATCTCCTCGTTGTTATAAGAGTACGTATGCAGCTGTTACCGGTGCGGTCTAATTCTTAAAATCTCTTCGATGATCTGTCAATCATGAAGCCTTACCAATGGACCGTCTAATCTGTCTAGCGGCCAAAAAAATAGCTATCTAAACATAATTCCGACCAAGATAATAACCCCAAAACCTGACTTCCCCAAATAAACTAACCCATTATATCCCATTAACCCGGTCAACGACCTACTCTGATGAGATCAGACAGCATCTCGACGTCATCCATCAAATTCGACACGAGACCCTGAAGAAGAGAATCGGCAATATACTGGGATAGTAGTCATTAAAAGGAGGTAGCGATCAGATAAATGGGCGAGGATGCATCCAAAAGGGAAGTTGACTAAAAATGTAAAACCTTTTTATATTCGATTATTTTGACATACATTAGTTTATGTGATGAATGACGAATGATGTAGTCTGTGCAGAAAAATAAAATGAAGCATGATCTACAAATCTAAAGTCAAAGAAGCCAGAAGCGAAAGGCAGACCGCAATCTCTGGGTCTCAGGGGCAGATCGAAGCTCCTGCTCTGCTACCTCAACCCGTCTTAGCAAAATCAACACGGTACAAATAGTCTCATCCTGGTCATCCAAAACCCGTCGAGCCTGACTAACAATCTCCTCGGTATAATCTCGATGAGCATCGCTGTCAGTAATTGTCACATCCCTATCCGCAAGAGCAACATCTCTCTCGGCATAGGTCCCCACAGCTAAACAATAAGTCCCCACAGCTAATGCAACAACCTTTGCTCCATTTCCCACTCGTAGAGTTACTTCTCCCTTGTTTAGCCTTCTACTTCTGCTTATTCCCTGCAATGAATTACATATGTGAGAACCACAGCCGGTATCTAATACCCAAGTAGAATTTTGACTTACAGAAAGATTTATTTCAATCATGAATACTGGTGCATATGTAGGACTCGGAGCATAGTATTGATCTTCATAATTGTAGCTCCATGTAGAATCTGGGTGATACCCCCAATCTTGGTGATAAGCATCGGAACAATCATAACTGTTGGAGTAATCACCGACGTTGCTACCATACCATGCCAACTCGAAATTCATGGTGCATAGATGACTCGGATGGTTTCCATCACAATAATCACAATTCACCGCAACAGTTTGAGTACGTTGGGCCACTAGAGCGTTAACATTCCTTGACAGTTCCTCTAAATGAGCCGCCACCTCATCAAATCCATCCATCCATGCCGCTCCTGATTGGGTCATTCCCGTGTGAGGCCATTGATAATTATAGTTGGCCATGGTGTACCTCGTAACGAATAAGGCATTAAATAGAAAAAAAATGTTAAAAATAAATGTAATTACAAGTTTAAATCAAGATCAATTCGATTGAAATTAATATTGGTAAAATTATTAGAACAATTCCCCGGCAACGGCGCCAAAAACTTGTTGGTCGATTTAGCTATCGATAAACACACACGTGCAAGTATACACGGTCAACAAGTAATATATGATAAGATATAAGTCGAACCCACAGGGAATTGTGACAAATAATAACCAAGTACCAATCGTCTATCAAATTGATCTAATTTAAACAATGAAGATTTGATAATTTGTTGATTGGTTGAGTTCACAAGTCAAATTATGAGTAAAATGCGGTAAAATATCAAGCTAGAAGGGTCTAAGATTACAATTTCCCCCAACACGTCATTTGAATCTCCTAACTCTCTCTTTTCAGTCAATTATAGCATACGAATTGACAACCGAGAAATCAAAACTACATGAGAGCCTCTGTCGATGGTCAATCACGAATCTTCCTAAGCGGTGCATAGGTATATGTCTATCCTATACACTATCAAGAGACTAATTTCAGGAATGATTTATAGACACGTGTCACCAAATCTAATTAATCCTCCCTTCCATTACCAACTTTCACATCGGAAGTCATTAAGACTAGATTCTCAATTGGTTGCATGCGGTAATTAGGTATATATCTATCCCAACTACTATCAAGATTACTATTATTGCAGATAATTAATAAGACACACGTCACTTAATCCAATTAATAACCCACAACAATCTATACTTTCGCATGTTATCATAACTAGGTCTTAACCTATAATCCGTTCGTCAAGTTCATATAGGTTCCCACGGTAATTACGAGCCAAGCAATTAATCTAGAAGCAAAGGTTATGACAATCAATTCACACATGCATAACTAAAATCAATAGAGAGAGAATTCAATTCAAATTAAGTGTTGGGTTCCATTGCAATCTTAGAATAGAAGGTTAGTTCATGATAGCTACAATAAACATCATTTTCAATTGATACATTGTCAAATTCGAATTATAAAGGAGATGGAAATCTAGAAATCAAACCACTTTTGAAGCTATTCAGCTGGTGTTCCTTTGGTTGCTGATAGTTTCTAGCTCTCCACCTTGGCCTTGCAATTCTTCTTGACTGAGTTCCTTGGCTTTTGGCTTGATTCAGCTTGATTTGCAGCCTTGAGCTCTGTTGGTTGATGTATTTTGTAGCCTCCCTCTCTCTAGATATCTGATATGTAGCTTAGAAGAGATTATATATAGTCTTCATCAAGAAACCCTAGCCAAAATCGGACAAAATGGAGCTCAGATCGCACTATGGGCTGTGTCAGATCGCACTCAGCACGGCGGCGTGCGTCCGCACGCCCAGGCGTGCGCCCGCACGCAGGCGCCTGCATGTCGCCCAACTGCCGAGGCCCCGCGCCCAGCTTGCTGCACGCCAACACCGCGTCCGCCCGCGCGCGCCCACACGCCCAGGCGTGCGCCCGCACGCCCGCGCCTGCATGCCGCCCAACTGCCGAGTGCCAACGCCGAGTCCGCCCGCGCGCGCCCGCACGCCCAGGCGTGCGCACGCACGCCCGCGCCTGCATGCCGCCCAGCTGCTGAGGCCCCGCGCCTAACTTGCCGCACGCCGCGCCCAGCGCCTGTCGAGTGCCGCCCGTGCGCCCGCACGCCTAGGCGTGCGCCCGCACGCCCGCGCCCAACTTGCCGCATGCCGCGCCCAGCGCCTGTCGAGTGCCGCCCGCGCGCCCGCACGCCTAGGCGTGCGCCCGCACGCCCACGCCTGCATGCCGCACGCCGCGCCCAGCGCCTGTCAAGTGCCAATGCCAAGTCCGCCCGCGCGCGCCCGCACGCCGCGCCCAGCGCCTGATGCCAACGCCGTACGACACGCCGCCCGACGCCGTGCACGCAATCCAACGTCGTGGACGCCCAACTTCCACATGTCATCAAATTAAGCCCCGAGCATCGCCAAACATAAATTTTCACCATGTTATCATTCGGGCACGAATATCTAAGCACGGGCTTGCCCTCGTGGCTTGGCCGACGCCGCACGCCGTGCACACTTTCCGACGCCGTGCACGCCCAACTACCAAATGTTATCAAATTAAGCACCGAGCGTCGCCAAGCACAAATTTCCATCATACTACCATTCGGGCACAGACGTCCAGGCACGGACATTGAGTCAATACAAACAACTATCCGAGCGGTCTTTATTTCAATTCCTACAAACATAATGAAAATGCATCAAAGCAACATAAAACATGTAAAAATAACTAAAAACTAATTTATGTAGAAATAAGATAAAAATACATAAAAATCACATAAAATACCTAAAGACTTACAAATTATCAAGGCCAAAAGTATCCAAATTGTGTGTATAAAATACACTCATCAATTACATATGTGAGAACCACAGCCGGTATCTAATACCCAAGTAGAATTTTGACTTACAGAAAGATTTATTTCAATCATGAATAAACCTGTATCCGTAGCTGAAGTTTCAACAAGCTTTTTCTGCTTTTCCTCTGCAAGGTAATCCTTGCAGTTTCTCTTCCAATGTCCAGGCTTATTGCAGTGGAAGCAAACTCCTTTGCTATCCGCATTTGTTTTATTCTTATTACCTTTATCAACTGTCTTTCCTTTTGCCTTCTTAGAATTTTTCTTCTTAGCAGAAGCTCCTTTGGGCCACTTCCTTTTCTTGGAAGCGTCACATATTAGTAAGACTTGGTCATTTTTGGATAGAAAGTGACTCTCTGCAGTTTTCAACATGTTAAGCAATTCAGGCAAGCTGACATCAAGCTTGTTAATGTGAAAATTCACAACAAATTGTGAGTAGGAGTCTGGGAGTGACTGCAAGATCAAATCTTGGCTCAACTCTCCATCCCTTACAAAACCCAGTTGTCCCAATTGTTCAATCAAATTGATCATTTTGAGGACATGTGCCTGTACTGTAAGGCCATCGGTCATTTTAGATCAGAAGAGCTCCTTAGATATCTCATATCTAGTAGACCTACTTTGTTCACCATACAACTCATGAAGGTGAAGTAATATAGTAGGTGCATCCATTTTTTCATGTTGACGCTGTAACTCGTTACTCATGGATGCGAGCATGATGCATTGAGCTACCATAGCATCATCTTGCCATTTTTTAAAAGTAGCAATCTCTTCCTCAGAGGCATTTTCTGCAACAGTTGCAGGGACAGGTGTATTAAGGACATAAGATAATTTTTCAGCGATGAGAACAATTCTCAGATTTCTTAACCAATACGTGTAGTTCGGTCCGGTTAGTTTATTAGCATCCAATATGCTCTGCAGTGATAGTGAATGGGCCATTATAAAATTCTAAAAATGAATTTGTGATTTAAACAACATTAGCATGCATTCAATTTATTAAACACCAATTTAATATAGGTCTTTATTAAAAGGTGTCTCCCACTATTTTATTCAAACTATATGACCCTCCATATATAGTTCGACAAATTTTCGAAAAATCTGTTTAGTGAGTAAGGATCCTATTGACATAAATATACAACCTTGTGTATGCACAACGAACCATATATTTATTCAAAGGGTAAACAACTCTTGTCAATTACATCAACTATGTAACTCCTTGTATTTTGCCTCTTAGATTATAATAGTCAAGTGTGTGCACATCCGAACTAAAATAATCCAAGTTAAGTTTCACCTAGCATTTTCATATAAGCGAATAGAAAAATATAGTCCTTGTGTGTACACAACAAAACTAGTATTGTTCAATTCCTTATAAAATATTTTTAATGTAATAAAGCCAACATCTTAAAAATTTTATATGAGTCCTGTGTGTGCACAACAAACTAATATTAAATAACTAATACTCTATTGTTTTATCATGCTAGAAGGCTACGTTTGATATTTTTGAAATACCTTTAAACGTATTTAACTTAATATTTTGAAATGAGGGTTTTGTTATTAATGGTCTCATCTTGTTTAGCGCGCATGCAAGTATATATATATAAATACGCGTCATATTAAACATTCATCAACATAAATAATAATATATTTAATATATATTATAAGCATGCATTCATAGAATACTATATTCTATATGGGATGATTATGGACTTAATCTAATTTGATTCACTTGAGCCACCGAGTAAATCAATAGGTCAAACCTAGGGTGCAAGAATAAATTTGAATATAACTATTACATTTAACCCAGACTTCATTACAAATGGGTCTTCAATGCTCCTGCTCTTCGGTCCCAATTTCTTGAGTAACTTTACAAAATCCTATTACACTCTATTTTAACAAAATAGAAACCTTGATCAACAGTCAAGGGGAAGTACATAGGGGGGAGATAGAAATTACATTTAGAAATTTAGATAGGCGAGGTACGCAGACCCCATTATGAATAAAACCATTCATTCAAACATCCATTCAAATTAAATCCAATCACATTGGTCAATAGTCCTTAATCATCCCCTATATATATCAACATATATAAAACCATTCATCTCATGAATAATTAAACATTCAATATATATAATTGATATCATTTAATGGGCAATTGACTAGTAGAAATCCAAAATCCAATTAAAATAAACTCCTTTATTTTAATCCATTCCAAATTAATATAAACTCCTTTATAAAAATTTAGAATCTTTGTTCAAAATTAAAATCCAATATTAATTAAAATAAACTCCTTTATTTTAAACCAATTCCGAGTCCAAAATAAATATTTTTATTTTTTAACATTGAAATTTTAAAATTAGAAAATCAATTTTTTTTTTGTGAACAGTGCCCGGGCTGCCCAGTGAACAGTGCCCGGGCTGCCGGGTGAACAGTTCCCGATCTGCCCGGTGAACAGTGCCGGTGCCAGTGAATAGTTCTCGATGAACAGTTTTCTGCGTGAACAGTGTCCGGCGTGAACAGTTCCCGGTGAACATTTTTTTTTTTATTTTGATGTTTTTCAAAAAAAAACATAATTTCATACTAACAATTATACCCAAAAAATTGTTCTAAACACATATTAACATATATATGATTGCCACAATTAATAGTACGCATAAGGATGGCTCTTGATATCACTGTAAGTGTGCAAAATCACAATCTAATTGTAATACACAACGAAAAATGGAAATTAAACTTTTTGCAACTTACCCATGAATCACCTTATGCATAGCTATTAATTGATGAAGATTAACAAGAGATAATACCTTTGATGATTTAACTCTTGAACCGCTACAAGATCTACTCCTCTCTTGATTTTTTCAAGCTCTTCAATCTACAATCCTTTGTTGATTTCTTCAAGCTCCTCCAATCTTTGTTCCTTGGATTAAACACTAGCTACAAAGTGTATGTAGCACTCTAGAGGTAATCCACCAAGAACAATTATACAAAAACAATATTTTGATTTCCTAAAAATCTTGGATGGCTAATCCCATTAATTTTATTCCTAACTATTAAGAATAACAAGAACACTTCTTTTTAATCTTCTCTCTTAACTCTTAAGATGGAGGCTAATGAATATGCTAGGTTAATTTGGAAACCCTAATCTTATTAGGATACTTACAAAAATAATACTTACACAAAATGTAAGTATACATTTGCTCCTAATCCACATGTTATTCATTTAAGCAATTAACATGTGTTACTTGCTTAATCAACATTAAGCAAGTATACCACCATTTTATTTAATTTGCATTTTCATTTAATTTAATTCTCAATCTAATTAAGAATTAAATAATAATAATAATAATAAGATTTCTTTCATTAATTTATAATTCAATATTTCTCCAAATATATCATTATAAATATTAAGCATTTCAATTTATTCAACTAATAAATTAAATACTCAATTTATTATCAATAAGCCAATTGTTTCCAATATAATATTATTCTTTTGCGGTGTTACCCTTTCGGTTCAATATTATGCCGGTCGTAGAATAAATAAATTCGAACTATTCTAATATTATTTATAATGAATTAAACTCCTTTAATTCATACATAAATAAATAATATTTATTCTACATCATGAGGGACACCTTACGATAATGTATTATGACTATCTGTATAATATGAAATCAACGTTTAATCACATATAACCTATTCAGCAATAGTTACCGTACAATTCAATCCTTCTACCATACAATGTCCCGAGTAAATATAAGACATGGATTTACTGACAAGTCTTATTTTATTTAATCATATGCATTTCAATTTAAGAATGCACAACTCCGATTAATGTAAATTAGAAACTCCTTTCTAATTTTCATTCAACCCAGGCCAGGGATTTCTGAGTTGTCATTTATCAAATCGCATAGGACATTCTCTCCCTTTATTAGAAGTGGTAGATCCTTTGTCGATCATTCACCTACCTCCGTGTATATTTTATTATACTCGTACATACCCTATGACATACCCTAAGGTATTAAGGAATATGACAAAGTATAACTTTACATACACAAGGTACTATGATGATCTCAAGTCCAAGGATCACTTGTGCAACTATCATTTAAGGACTTCCCTATTGACAGGTGAATAAAACTCCATTAGGGTTCTTTAAGCGAGTCATGTTCAGTGAACTTATTCTCCAATAAGCACCTACATACTTACTTTAGTGTCTCCACACAAATGATTATGAGATCAATCATCATCTTCTAAAGATCAAGCATAGTATGTACTAATCTATCCGGATCAGTAATCCCAATATTAGTGATCCAACGATTAGGAACATTTTAGTTTTGAGCTTTCTTGACTTTAGATCTCACTAGCATGATCTCATCATGATTCTAAAAGCATCGCTCGAAAACTATGGGTTCATCACATTTATTAATTCAACCAATTAACATGGATAAAATATGTCTTTTATTCTATTATTAATATTTGAATAAGATTACAAAGTAAATGCTTATTACATCAAATATAATTGGCTTGAGGGTATATTACTTTCATGTGAATCTTGGATAGATAGAAGTTATATATTATAAAATATTTATAGTTATATAGTATCACGTGAGCACCAAATCTGCTACAGGAAGTGTAGAGAATTTGGGGCATCACATCTCCCTTCTCTCTAGGAAACCCCCCTCTCCCCCATCCTCCCTCTTCTCTAACGCCCATCTCACCTCTCTCTTACCTGCAGCCCACCCATCTTTTGGATCTGATCTGGTAGAGTTTGTGTTGTTTGGGAGTTTTGTAGAAGTTGGGATGTCATTGGCGGTGGTCTTCCATCTTTCACCGGCTCTTCATCCGGCCTACCCACTCTCCCTTCCTTCCTTCTTTCTCTCCTTCGGCCTACCATCTCTCCCTCCCACCTCTAGCGACTTCCTGGGCTCTGTTGTAGCTTTTCGGCAGTTGTCTATGGGAACTCCGAAAATCTCTTTTCCAATCTATTTTATGCAAAGTCCGGGGCTTATAGATTGTAATGCTTACTGTGAGATTAGTAGAGGGGTTGTCCTTGTGTGTGCTAGCTATGGGAGTTATGATCTGATGTGGGGGGGGGGATTTTTGGTATGGGGGTTTGGATCTTGTTATTTTGTCCTGCTGTTGCTTTGGAAGATGATTTACCGATCTGGTTTCTCCATTCTACCGTCCACTCTCAGCCCTTGCACCCAGCTCATCCTCTCCTTCTTACGGCCCACCCGTTCTCTACTTAAGCTTCGGATCTGATCTGGATGGTTTTGGGTTAGTTGGGCTTTGCTGTGGTGAGATGACTATAGTCGGTCGGCTGATTTATGGTCATGCTATCCATTTTTCTCCCTCCATCATCGTCGTCTCTGATTATGATTTAGAAGATGAAGCTTCTTCAAATCTTGTTAATGAGTTCTTATTGTTTATCTTACCCATTAATCTGATTTGTGTTTATTCCATGTGTCTGGGGCTGCGATATCTTAGGTTCATATAGTTTATCTTTTCTGATTCAATTGCTCTGTTCTTGCTTGCCGGATTCTGGGTTCGTTTGGTTCCGATGTTCAGGTGGGTTTGGTTTTTGGGTTCCCTTCCGATATGAGTTCCCATTATTGTTTTATTTTCATTTTTGGATTGGGACCCTTGTTTATTTTGTCTTTGTTGGTTTACTGTCTTTTGATATCATGTTTCCGATCTGGATTTCCATGTCCTAATTTGGGAATTGTTTTTAGTTTGATGGTACCGATTTGGGTTGTCATGTTTGATTTCTTTCAATCTATGCTCATTTGTACTATTAAATTTTCTTGGCTTGGATTGATTGTGTTTGCCGGTGTGTTCCCTGTTCTTGGGGGTCTATGTCGGTAGTTAGACCTTCTTGCTGGATTTGTCATTGGAATTTTTTGCTTTGACTGGCTGGTTTGGTTGTGTTCTGGACTTTTTCCAGCAGTTCGCCGGTATCTGTTTTTGCCGGTAGATGTCCTCTGGTTCCAGTGTATAGGGCAGAGTTCTGCTTGTCTTAGGTTTAGCATCTAGGGTCCATGATCTTCTCAAATTTGAAATTGTTGATGACTTGATCTTATCCCCACGTGGGCAGACCATGCAATCTCACGTGGGTTTGCTGGTCATGAGTGTGTTGGGGCCTGCAACTGACTTTCATTTTCTGATGTTGGAGAACAAAGGGTTTGCGGATGATGACTATTCGAGTCCCACGGCTGACTTTTTTTGTTTTGATTGTAACTAAATATTTCATCTATTGTTAGTAGTGCTTTATTTAGTTGTTGTCCTTTACCTAGCCTCGGGCTGTGAGGAAGAATTTATTTAGGTTAGGCAATTTGGTTTCCGAGTCTTTCTAGGTGCTTTAGCCTTCTCGAGAGAAGAGGGTTATGTTTTGATCTTCATTGTAATATCCTCAATTTTTTTAAATTTATACACAAACAAAATTTAGCAAAAAAATAAGATAAACAAAATTAAAACAGAGGACTTCCATGAGGCTGTATCAATTGTCATCGACAACATCCTCCCCACCGTAAGTCGTTTTGGGAGCCATTCGCATTCAAAAGCACTAACAAAATGCTCTACCTAGCTTGTGCCTTGCCCCTTGCTTTGCTTGGCGACTCATTGGCGAATCGTTCTCGTAGCTATTTGGTGCCTGAAGTTATCTAACACAAAATATTAGACTTGGGTTACCTCCCAAGAAACGCTTATTTTATAGTCTTCAACCCGACTTTATGTAAAATAGGAAAACAAGTTCAAATTAAGATCAATTCAATTAAAATTAATATTGGAAAAATAATAAAAAAACTAATTCACCAGCAACGGCACCAAAAACTTGTTGATCGTTTTCACGATCAATAAACACGCGCAAGTATACGCGATCAACAAGTAATAGAGTGATAAGTAAATTGTCGATCCCACGAGGAATTATCTCTAATACTAAACTAAGTACTAACTTTATATCGTTTCGATCTTATTTAAACGATTTGATTTAAGTAATTAAAATCAAGATTACAATTAAACTAAATAACATAAAGAAATAACATAAATAGATAATTAATGATCTAAGAATACAATAACCCCCAAAACGTCATTTAAATCTCCTAACTCTCCGATTGATTATACGGTCACGATGATTTCTCAACCGAGAATCCTAAGTATTTATACGACTCTTCTGAGGTCATACGAAAATCACCCTCTACGGCGCATAAGTATATTCCTATCCTATATGATAGCAAGTCTTTCATTCCTAAAAACAAACAACAAGACACGTGTCACGGAAGCTTCATTAATCGCGCATCAAACAAATAAACTTTCGCAAAGGGAGTCATTAAGTCTTGATTCTCTAATTGGCTACACATGGTACATAGGCATATTCCTATCCTACACACAAATTATGCATCCCAACAAATGCAGAACAACATAATCACATGTCAATATATTCATGGTCTAAATTTACAATCCATTTTCCAATTTCATGTAAATTACCAAGTCAAACACTAATTCCTTAGCAATTAAACAATAAACACAAAATATATTGATCCAACTTATATGGTGTCAATCAAAAGGAAAAGCTATTTGACATATATTAGGCAAATAGGTTCCATTACATTCTTAGATTCAAAACTAATGAATTACATAGGAGAAAAGAGAAAGAAAAGGATGGCTTCCCCTTTTTGGTAGATAAACCTCCATTGGAGCACCTCCATTGGAGCTTTTAAAGAACCATGGCACAAGGCCATGGACTCCTTGCTCAAGCCCAGCCGCCTCCTTGCTCCTCCCTCTCTTATTTTGCTGAATGAAAATGTAGGATACTTATTTGGGCATTAGGTCAGTCATTTTAAAGCTCAGATCTGCCTAAAATCCTGACCGAGCGCCTAGGCGCTGCAATCCAGTGCAGAGGCGTTGTACCTCCAGGGTTTGGGCACAGAGGCGCTGTCGACCAGTAGCTCCAGCGCAGAGACACTGACTCTTTCCTGCACAGCGCATGGGCGCTGACCTGGTTTGTTGCGGCTGCTGGTGCGTTGTTGCTGGTGCGCTGCTGCTGCTGCTGCTACCTCTTTCACTGCTGTTGTCCGATGCCGCACGCCAACACATGTCGCTTTGACCAAATGATCCAAAATGACCTTTTTGCCCTTTTTAGCCTAAAATTGCCTGTTTCGCCCATTTTTGCCTCTTTTTATAACAATAATACAAAAACAAGCAAAACACATAAAAATGACATAAACTACCCAAAAACATACAAATTCATCAAGTCGAAAGTATCCGATTCTTCGGTATAAAAACCACTCATCACACTCCCTTAGGAATGTCAGCGGCACCAAGACCGGTGGTTGAACCAGAGCCCAATCCAGCAGGATCACATGTGAAGGCCTCCGTTGGATCCCTGCCTAGTTGGCGAACAAAAAAGGACAACTGATCCACCTGGCGAGTCAAACCGGCAATCTGATCCTGGTGCTTCGGCACTTGAACACAAGCCATCCAGTCAGACATCATCACTAACCACGGCATGAGATCTCCCAAGAAATGAGTAGCATGGGTCTGTGCACCAATAGTCTGAGGCCTCCACTAGGTAGTAAAAACCTCCGAGGTACTTGGACTATCTGATAACAAGAAGCCGTCCACGCCCTCCAAGGGAATCTCCGCAATCGACATGTCAACAGGCCAGGATCTCCGAGGAGAAGCATGATAGGGGATACGGATCTCCCCCGAAATACATTTGAAGGCTCGCTCCCTAAGATAGAGCTCCTAACATCCGTACAATAATAATGGAACCTGGCAGGTGGAAAATGCAAACTCTGGCCTACTCGGGAAGCCATCCTTAAAACTGATAGACAGATGCTCCGATGAGTACGGAACCCAAGTCACATCAGCAGCAGTAATCAACTCCAACTGAAGATAGCAATGTGTAAAGCTATCAGAAACAGGGACCTCCTCTAAAGTAGCAGCAGATGCAACCCACAAAGATTGGGCAATTGAGATCAGCTGGTATGATATGGGACCCCTTGGAAAACTCCAATATCAGATTGCATGAGGGAACCCGCCCACGTGGGCAACCAGCAAACAACAAACCCAAAAGGTCACAAAACCAGACCTCGGGTCCAATCAAGCTGATCAGCACAGATAACCAGAATCATGTGGGCATCACAAATTCAAATTCAAACACAAGCCCATCTGATCACGTGCAACACAGCTGTACATCCATAACCTCAAACCCAAGCGCAGCAGGTCCATGCATCTCAATGACAGAGGAGACAAATCGACAACAAAGGATAGAGGAGACAAACCCAACACCAGCGACACCCCAAACTCACCGGATAAACCAGATCGCTACGAAAGACGACCAAACACCATTGAACAAAAGAAATCCACAACGACAAAACACCGACCCAGATCATACAACCCCAACTTGACGGAGGGGGATAGACCAATGGCAGCCGGATTCACCATAAACGGTCAGAGAAACCGTCAAAATAAACTGAGCGATACATGAGTGATTTCATAATTGTGCGATACATTGTTGAGCGAAACACATAAGGGAGTGTGTGAGGAAATTTTTCTTTATGTATTAACCTTTGTTTTGCAGCAAAAAAATGTATGGTTATAATTGTGGAAGTACTTATGGGTCTCGAAAGAATACTTTTTTTTTTGCTAAATGAAATAATTTTGGTTAATTTTGTCCGAAAAAATACTTTCCAAGGTAGGAATGATCCTGATGCTTATTTGAGATGGGAGAAAAGGAAGGAGCGGGAGTTTGACTGCCATGACTATTTTGAGTATAGGAAGTTCAAACTAGCAATCCGAGATTTTTTCGATCTTGCAGTTACATGGTGGGATGAATTTGCACTTAGAAGGAGAAGATTTGGAGATCGTCCGATCCAAACATGGGAGGAATTGAAAGATATCATGAGAAAGCAGTTTGTTCCAGTTCAGTTGAATAGGAGGGAGCATTTTGCATCTACACGACATATGGATCATCATCCAAGGCAATCAACTTGGGATGATGGCACGAGGATTCAAAGGCATGAAGAGTCGCATTGGAGAAAGCCACAAAATACTCCTAAGGTGTATAGAGCTCGAGAACAATCCCCAGAAACTCCTAAGGTATATAGAGAACGAGTATTTTCTAAGAATTTGAAAGAGGACGATAGACTCCACGGCACGCTTGCGTGAGGTGGTCGTCGCCCGGATCGTTTCCAGCAAGTTATGAAGGTGGAACGCTCGCAACACCTCAACCCTTCATTTATATTGAGACGAGAACCTTGGTACAATTGCTCTGCGCTAGGAAGTTTGCGTTGAATGGAACGCCATCGACACCTTGACCCAATGTCTATAAAGAAACAAGAACCAAAAGTATAATCGACGTTGGATGTATGATAGAATGATGCCACAAACAACTATGAATTGTTGTATAATAAGTCGATAATTGAAGCTCAAGAAAACGAAAAAAATAATCTAGGAATTCTTAAAGAACCAAAAGATGAGAAGAATCTCACAATAATTTTTATTAATATGAATTGTTGTCTCCCTATTACATAAGCCATGTATTCTATTTATACTAATACATAGAAACCCTAATTCTATGAGGAAATAAGAATTTGAATGGAAATAGAAATCCTAACTAATAAACAATAAAGAAATCAATCCTTATTCTAAGAAATATCCTAGTTACAATAGGAATATAGAAATATATTGAAATCCCTAAAATTAAGGAAAAAATCCGCATCCCAAACTGTTAAAATGCGTCTGCCTCAAAAAACGCGCCAGCAAAATTTGAGAGTTCTCGCCAAGGCGAGAAATTTATACTGGGAATTCTCACCGGGGTGAAGATGGGCAGAGAAGACTTGGCTGGGGCGGCTTCAGCTTTGGCCGGGGCGAAGATATCTAGAGAAGTTCTCGCCAGGGCGAGCTTTCTGGGCATGAAATTCTCGCCGGGGCGAGAACCTTGCTGCTCAAGAATTTCGTCTTCTTTCGAATTTGCTTTCCACGCAATCCAACCTCGTGTTGTCCCATGATATAATATAACCTCTTCAGCTTTCTTGGACATCCATAATGTCGTATGAATGCTAATCCTTCCATTAATTAACACATATCTTCATTAATGATTAGACGATATAAACGAACATGACAAACACTATCTCGAACGCTTGACTTGCATTGATTTGGTCTTACTATATAGATCGTATCTAGCAATCCCAAATCACATGAATGACCCTCTCCTCGATGTTCATATGAATTGAGCTCTAATGTAAGCATCCTTGAGTAGATTCTAGCCTAATTACTTGAATTCGTTTGTAGAACCTGTCGACGCTGGGTTTTCGCTCTTTCTTGTCTTTTCCAATTTTAGCCTTTTGATTTAATGATTCTTTGGAAAAGATCGGCATTGATGTCGACGGGGTTTTGAAAGATCGCTTTTTATGATGAGCCAATTAACCAGAGTCGCCAGTTGGTATATTTGAAATGGATGTACCAACTCATCCGGGTTTTCATTTTTTATAAATCAATGGCTCATATGTGACTCCGAATTAATTGGTCTGCGAACCGAAATTCATAGAGTTTGGGGGCTTGCTTAAGCGAGGGGAAGGTGTTAGGCACCCCCCGACTTCCGTGAAACACGGTTACCGCAATCTCGATGCTTTCCTATCCTTTAATTCATGAATGTGTGTGTGTGTATGTGCGCGTGTGTGTGTGTGTGCCTATGTGAATGTTGTGGTGAGTTTGTATGAAAGAATCATTTGGATTTTTAGGGAAAGTCGTGCTTTAATTTGAGAGTGCTTTGGAATGTCCTTCGGCTTCTACGAGAAAGCTTTATTCTTTATTAGGAAGGTTTGATTTTAATTGTCAAAACTGCAAGGTTTTTATTAGGTGTTGTTTTGGCAAACAAGAGTTTTAAACCTTCGTCAAAATAGGAATCGAGATCTATACGTTGCTTTTGTAACTCAAATGATGGGCAACTTCTAGAATCTCTTTAACCCTATGCACAACGGTTTAATAAAACGCCATTTATTTATAAAATCATTTTTTGTGATGTTTGAAAACGATTTTTTCTTTAGCCTTCTCGTTGAATAGGAATCAACATTCATTAGCATTTCCAATTTTTAGCCTCGTGATTCTAATAACCTAGTTTGATTGATTTTATGAAAATCTTATCGTTTAGCTTTGAAATCAATTTCGTGTCATAAATCAAATCAAGCATTAAAATGCGTTGGGGCTACTCATGGGCATGTAAGCCATCAAAATAACCCCGAACGCCCACAATCGCATACTTTCACTATGACGGGGCCTTAAACACGATTATCGCCTTGGCGTCGTTTTAAGGCCCGACGATTACATATTTACAATGAAGACTACATCGCTCCTACTACATATATCAAAAAATGTCCATCATCGGATTTGGACCACGGGGTCGCGCTCCTAGGCTCACATCCAAAATCGCTACACACCCACAAGATCCTAAAAATAACAATCTAAACAATCTATGCACAATACATCATTACAACGAGCTAAAAATTCACCAAATGGACATCATCGGGCCATTAGGAGGAATTCATTCCATTTGGAACCCTCACTAATAGCCCTCAATCCATGGATTCACATCAATATTCAAGAACAACTACATTCAAGATAATTCGGATGACAAAAAAGTTTGGCAAAAAAATGGTATAACAAAATGCTAAAACAAAGGATTTTTCACCTTGCAAATTGTAACGCCCCCAAATTCGGGTCTCCGAATACCCGGATCTGGTCATCACGATCCAATACAATCATTCACCTCTAACAACATATGATATCTAAAAGTGCGGAATATATAAACATACGTTGTTCATTTAAGGTGTTACTAGTCCCAGAATACGATTAACCTTAAACATTTACAAAATACATACCTTAAATAACTATCAAGGTTTAGATTACATTAACAGAAATTAATTAACACATAAATCTAACGTCTGCTACTAGAAAATCTATCATTTCATCTTTTCTTTCCCTTTGTTCTTCCCTGACGTCTCGGGTTTAGCTGCAATGAAATCATGATATAGCAAGAATGAGCAACGAGTTTGCCCAGCAAGTTTAAAGTACAACAATAGAGATATATCATGATGAAGGGATATTAAAGGGATTTCAACAATAGAGTAATCAGAAGCAAGAACATTAAATGCTTTTAGAACAAATGATAGTCAGATAGACTTTGAACGATAACTTCCAGAGGAGTCAATAGCTGGTTGAACCCTCTGGTTACTGGCTACAGAATAACGTACTTGAGGGGATCAGCCTCGCGTACCCTATGTATATGCATAACATTTAATTCTGCTATTTGTACCTTATATACGGTACGTGGGGTACTCCCCTATAAATAAAGGGGTGTTCATACAGTCTAAGAATCCTTACCATTGATTGGTTCGGATAGCTTTTATAAATTTTCACAAAATTGTCTGACCGAACAAGGGTTCAGACTTAACCATGAATGGTTCATAAAACTTCTGAATTTAATTCAATGTTCGAATTCAAATGCATGAGTGCGAATACCAATAAGTACACAGATGTGGAATAATTTTAAAAGTAATTAGACCACTTATAGCATGCTTGGAGATAAAATTCAAGCTTAAAGAACACTTGCAATAACATATACCTTTTGCATGAATTAAAATACTGCATAAGGTTTTAGAAGTATTGCCCAAGGTAAAAGTTGAGTAAGGAAGAACTTGCAATAATGTAAGAAGTTTAGGGTTAGGAACTTGCAGAAATCAAAGTTCGGGATAGAGGACTTGCCTGTTTGCTCAGCTACAGATAAATTCTAGCTTTAATTAATTGATCTCGAGTGACCTATCATTGGATAAAGTCGATTTATCAATTAACAGTTGTGTATTTGACACCTCTCACTATACCTTTTACTCAACAGGTAAAATTCACCATTTAAATTTAATTACTAATTAACATTAGTTAATCATAAATTTATTAATGACCTTTATCTATCTTAAACAGATAATAATTAATCATGGTCACTATCATTTGAATACTCAATTTGTTACCTTTAACAATCCTTATAAATTTATTTTGGTTTAAAGATAACAGAAAACCATAAATCAATTATTTAGTTGTCTTACTCTTAATTGCCACTACCTTAGGGGTAATTTAGTAATTGTTGTACTTGTCCTTTATTCAACATTAATTAATGTATAAATTTACACACTTAATTATTATTTAATATTAATAATCGCTAAGTGTTTATTATCTTTATTTATTAAGGGCCACAGCTAAATATTTAACTTATAAATCTCCCTTATACTTAATCATTATTTCATTAATGATTAAGTAGTTAATTTCCTTCTTATTCAATAACTTAATTATTATTAATTAATTAATAATTAAATTCTTAGTAACTTTACTATTAATAGCTAATAAGTAATTATTTTATTAACTTTATTCATATTTAATTATTAACTAAATATTTATTATCTTTATTTATTATTTATTAACAAATAATAAATAATTATTTTATTAACTTTATTCATATTTAATTATTATTAAAATAATAATTAAATATTTATTATCTTTATTTATTATTTATTAACAAATAATAAATAATTATTTTATTAACTTTATTCATATTTAATTATTATTATTAATTAATAATTAAATATTTATTATCTTTATTTATTATTTATTAAATAATAATTATTTTACTAACTTTATTCATATTTAATTATTATTATTAAATATTTATTATATTTATTTATTATTTATTAATAAATAATAAATAATTATTTTATATTCATATTTAATTATTATTATTATTAAATAATAATTAAATATTTATTATCTTTATTTATTATTTATTGACAATAAATAATTATTTAATTAACTTTATTATTTAATATTAATTAAATAATAATTAGAATATTTATTATCTTTATTAGTGAAAATAAATAAATACTTATTTTTGTTAATTTTATTTATTAACATAATACTAATTAGTTTGCAATGCACTATTAACTTCAAATTAGTAACCTATATTTGGGTCGGTGATAGTACAGTTAGTTAATTGTTGTATTAACCAGCCACTAGTGATGTACCATGTTTCCTGCAAATTATTAGCAACCCAACCCAATGAAAACATCATAACACCTTATGTATTATAACAACACAGAAGGGAACTTACAAATCCATCAATGTGTTACAATATCATACTTGTCAATTCCAGTAACGCATATAAAACACTAATTTCACTCGGCTGCTAGACCCCACACAAGCCTAAATCAATTTATCCCAACACAAGAAACAAACTGCCCAATTCGGCAAAACAGATACTACAATATAGAGGAGAAAACGAAACAGTACCCAGATTCCTAAATCAAATAACCCAACTCAGTATACTAACATACTTGTTGACCTAAACAAAAACAACATAATACCAGTTTTCTCCGAATCAAAACCAACAAGGTTATTATCAATTTATTACCAGAATTTAAATCCAAAAATTGAATACAATGTTCTGGGTTTTCAAACCAAAGCAATACCCAAAACTAAATCCCAATACAGAGACATATTCAATACCAAACATACAGTCCACAACCCAATTTCAACAAACACATAATACCAGGTTTTCCAATCAAGACCATACAATAATAGATGCTTAAACCCAGCAATAATAATACAAATCTCAAACAAGAATGACCCAATACAATAGTCACAATTCGAAATCAAAGAAGGGAAACATTTAAGCCTAAAATAAAAAAAAAAAAACTGTTATAGCAGTTTACTGCTATACCTTGGACTTGATCGAACGGCAGTTTTCCTTCTCCTTCCAAAGTAATCAACGAATCCAGCAGACATTCAAAACCAATTCACTGCTTTCTCTTCTCTCAGTGACCGCTTTCTTGCCCTAATTTGAAATCTTAACTTTCCCTAAATTTGAGATTCACCTCGTAGGAAAATCGGCAGCTTTGGCTTATGGTTTAGGGTTTAATTTATAGACGAAATTTTACCCAAATATTGGGCAATACCCTACCTGGCCAAGTTATTAACCGTCGGTAGGGAGAGAGAAGCTGTCGACCCGTTGTCAACTCAACCACTGAACAGCCGGCAGCTCGTTGAGCCGTGTGCGCTCACAGGTCAAATCGCTGCGCTTAACAATCCTTTGGTCCATCCGTTGGTTGCTCGCTCGCTGGTCGTTCTCAGTCGCGTCGCCGGTCCCCTCAAACCATCACGCTGTCACACAATCACTCCGCCCCATCACGCCGAGCTGTCGCCCACTTTTCCCCCTTCACTTCTCTCCGTTCGACTGAGGCTAGGTCTGGGTCGAGAGGCTAGGGCTTAAAACCCCTTCTCTTGCTCTGCCGTCGATTCCCCCTCTTCTCGACTGATTTCCCAATCGATTGCTCGGTTGAACCCTATAACCGGTCTCCCCACTTTGCTTACCAGTTGCCCCAAATTGAAAGAAATGAACTCAACCCGCTATTTTGAGTTCACCCGACTGAAACACAAAAGAAACAAAATGGGCTCAG
Source organism: Aralia elata (assembly GCA_034770075.1). NCBI lineage: Eukaryota > Viridiplantae > Streptophyta > Magnoliopsida > Apiales > Araliaceae > Aralia > Aralia elata. Next base: position 42,938,197 of record CM068383.1, read on the forward strand.
CCTATTGATTTAATTCATAAGACTATCCAGCCCATTTGGTCCGGCCCAACGGAAAATAAGTGGGAATTAGGCTCAGTTCATTTAGGATTTGGGTCCAATCCAAAAATAAATAGAAGGAAATGGCTAATCCCTTATGAGAGAAAGGTGGCCCAATTAAATTAACAACATTATATTTCTAGTATTCAATTTAGATAACTAATTTCATTAATTAAAATATTTACTTTAACCATAATTCGTTATTCAAATTATTTAATTCGATAATGATAAAATTTATTTAATTATCCAATTTTTTTTCTCGCCAATCAAATGCTAGGGCTACTCATTAATTTATTCAATCTATTAGTGAGTCCCTTTAAGGCAAGGAAAATTATTGGACCACGTAATTAACTAAAAAATACCTACATGGATCAATTAAATTCGTAGAAATATATATAGAATGAATTTTATTTATTAAAATAAATTCGATACAATGTTTAAAATTTCCTGGACATTACATCCTCTCCTCCTTATAAAAATTCCGTCCTCGGAATTTCAATCTAAGGTCACTCAAATAACTGAGGGTGATTTGCTCTCATCTTTTCTTCGAGCTCCCACGTGGCCTCTTCCACCGCGTGATTTCTCCAGAGAACTTTCACCGAGTGAATGATTTTATTCCTCAGCTTCTGCTCTTTCCTATCCAGTATTTGAACAGGAATCTCCTCATACGATAAATCCCTTTCGACTTGAATTGGTTCATAGGAAATAACATGTTTGTAATCTGGCTTATACGGACGCAACACTGATTACATGAAACACGTTGTGAAATGTGCTCAAGTTCAGGAGGTAATGCTACCTCATACGCCACTTCACCGATCCGCCTCAAAATTTCGAACGGTCCCCCTATGAACCTAGGGCTCAATTTACCCTTTTTCCCAAAACGAATCTTTTCCTTTCCAGGGAGATACCTTCAGAAACACAAAACTACCAACTTCAAAGTCTCGTTTCTGGCGATGTAAATCGGCATACTTTTTTCTGACGATCCTGGGCTGCTACTAACCGTTGTCTTATTACTTTAATAATTTCCACAGTTTGTTGTACCAATTCGGGTCCCAACAACCTCCGTTCACCAACTTCATCCCAACACAACGGCGTTCGACACTTTCTTCCGTACAATGCTTCGTACGGTGGCATACCAATGCTAGCATGGTAACTATTGTTGTAGGCGAACTCTACCAGTGGCAAATGATCGTCCCAGCTGCCACTTAAGTCCATCACCACTGCCCGGAGCATATCCTCTAGAGTCTGAATTGTTCGCTCACTCTGACCATCAGTCTGAGGGTGATATGCCGTACTCATTCTTAACTGTGTTCCCAGTCTCTCCTGTAGACTTCTCCAAAAATTTGACGTGAAGCGCGGATCCCGGTCAGACACAATAGATACCGGCACTCCATGTCGCGACACTATCTCCTTTACGTAAAGTTTCGCCAATTGCTCCAATTTGTACCTGATCTTGATCGGTAGAAAGTGGGCAGACTTGGTCAACCGATCCACGATCACCCAGATGGCGTCTAGACCCTTTTGCGTTGTTGGGAGTCCCACCACAAAATCCATTGTGATGTGTTCCCACTTCCATTCGGGGATCTCTAAGGGTTGCAACAATCCGCTCGGCCGTTGGTGCTCTGCCTTAATCCTCTGACAAGTTAAACACCGACTGACGAATTCTGCAACTTCCCCCTTCAAGTGCGGCCACCAATAATGCTGACGAAGATCCTGATACATTTTGGTGCTACCCGGATGTACCGAAAATCTCGTGTTATGGGCCTCTTGCAAAATCTCTTCCCTTAAGTCTGGTACGTAGGGTATCCAGATCCTCCCCTCAAATCTCAGCAATCCTGCGTTGTCAACCTTATACCTCGAGGCTTTTCCCTCTGATAACTGTCTCTTAATGTCAATACACTCCTCGTCAAATTCTTGAGCCTCCTGTATCTTATCTAGTAGAGTCGGACCTATCGTTACGGCAAACACCTTTTCGTCCACCTCCATTGGATACCTAACTTCCAGCTCCAGACGTTCGAAGTCTCGTATCAATTCCTCCTGGACTGTCAGTTGCATCAATTTCACCTTGCCTTTCCTACTTAAGGCATCAGCTACTACGTTCGCTTTGCCCGGATGGTACAGAATTTCACAGTCGTAGTCCTTGATCAATTCTAACCATCGGCGTTGCCTCATGTTCAGCTCCTTTTGAGTGAAGATATATTTCAGACTTTTGTGATCTGTATATATCTCACACTTCTCCCCATATAGGTAGTGCCTCCAAATCTTCAAGGCGAAAACTACTGCAGCTAACTCCAAGTCGTGAGTCGGGTAACCCTTCTCATAATCTTTCAGCTGACGTGATGCGTACGCCACGACCTTGCCGTGTTGCATCAGTACACAGCCAAGACCCTTGTGTGACGCGTCGCTATACACTACAAAACCCCCAGTGTTGTCTGGTAAGGTCAACACGGGTGCTTGGCTGAGTCTCCTCTTCAATTCCATGAAACTCTCCTCACACTTCTCCGACCAAACAAACTTGACTGTTTTCCTGGTGAGATTGGTCAACGGCGATGCTATCTTGGAAAAATCCTGGATGAATCTTCGATAGTATCCCGCTAATCCCAAGAAACTCCGGATCTCCGTTGGCGTCTTCGGCTGTTCCCAGTTGATAACCGCTTCTACTTTTGCTGGATCCACCGAAACACCATTCTTGTCTATGACGTGACCCAGAAATTGTACCCTTTGCAACCAAAACTCACACTTAGAAAATTTCGCATACAATTTCTCCCTCCTGAGAGCTGCTAATACAATCTTTAAATGTTCAGCATGCTCCTCCTCTGTTTCTGAATACACCAAGATGTCATCAATGAATACAACTACGAACTTATCCAAGTACTGCTTGAACACTCTGTTCATCATATCCATGAATGCTGCTGGTGCGTTCGTCAATCCAAAAGACATTACCAGGAACTCGAAGTGTCCATAACGAGTCCTGAATGCAGTCTTCGGGATATCTTCCTGTCTCACCTTCAGCTGATGGTAGCCGGTTCTTAAGTCGATCTTTGAAAAGTACTTCGCTCCCTTGAGTTGATCGAATAGATCGTCAATTCTAGGAAGTGGATACCTATTCTTAATAGTAACTTTGTTCAACTCCCGATAGTCGATACAAAGCCTCATTGAACCGTCTTTCTTCTTTACAAACAGAACGGGCGCTCCCCACGGTGACACGCTCGGCCTGATATAACCTTTATCTAACAGCTCCTGCAGTTGCACCATCAATTCTTTCATCTCTACAGGTGCCATTCGATACGGCGGCTTCGATATTGGCGCGGTTCCCGGTGCCAAATCGATAACGAACTCAGTTTCCCTGTCCGGCGGTAGTCCCGGAAGCTCTTCGGGAAAGACATCGGTGAAATCTTTCACGACTGGTATTTGGCTTATCTCACCCCCGACCTGGCGAGTATCGATCACATGGGCCAAATAGCACACACAACCTTTCTTAAGTAATCTCCTCGTTTGCATCATAGTAAGACAGCAAGATTTCCTTGGTGACTTACTACCGTAAAAGACCACCTTTGACTTATTAGGAGTCTTTAGGTGTACACACTTTTCCTTACAATCAATAACTGCTCCGTGGGTTGATAGCCAATCCATTCCCAGGATTACGTCGAACTCTCCCAGTCGAATTGGTATCAAATCCACATTGAGCTTAAATCCTCGCAACTCAGCACAACAATTCCTATGAATGTATTCTACGGGGACAATTTCTTTGTTTGCTACTTCTACGTTCATAGGGTGTTCTAACTCCTCACAAGGTACATTTAACTGACTAGCAAATTCTTCGGAAACAAAAGAGCAAGTAGCACCCGAATCAAATAGCACATATGCATTTATATCATTGATTGGGATGATACCTGACACCACGTCCTTGGATTCCATTGCATCCTGGACCGTCATGTTGAATGTGCGAGCTGTTGGCCTGTTAGCTTGACTGGCTGGTGCCCCATAGCTCAGCCGGTTATTGTTCCCGCTGTTGCTGTTGTTGTTCCTGTTGCCACTCCCGAGGTCACCTTTCCTTTTCGGACAGTCCTTGATTTGGTGGTCGGGTGCTCCACATGAATAACATCCCCCCTTTGGTTTGTTCTGACATTGGGGAGCCATGTGCCCCGGTTGCCCGCATTTGTAGCAAACGCTCTTTCCCTTCATACACTCCCCCGTGTGGTTCTTACCACAATTACTACACCTGCCTGGTTTCCTTGCCTCCCCTCCAGACTGGTTTCCTCCGGGTTTATTGCTCCCGAAAGATTGGCTCTCACTCCATTTCCGTTTGTTGGGGTTACTGCCCCCGCTGCTTCCTGCCTTAGGGCCCTCATGTCCCTTCTTCTTCTCGTGATTGTATTTGGCCAGGGCCTCACTGCCACCTTCTGCAATGATTGCCCTCTCCATCAACTCTGCAAATGTTCTAATTTTCAATACCGCTACAGAACGGTATAACCATGGTTTTAACCCCTGCTCAAACCTGCGAGCTTTCCTTTCCTCTGTGCTGACTTGGTGAGCTGCAAACCGTGCCAACTCATTAAACTTAGCCGCGTACTCAGCCACAGACATGTTTCCTTGTTTTAGCTCTAGGAATTTGATCTCCATCTCCTGCTTCATGCTCTCTGGAAAGTAATTTTCCAAGAACATTTCCTTAAAGCGATCCCATGCGACAGTGCCTTCTTCCACTCGGCCTCTGTTGGCTTTCCACCAGTAGTTGGCTTCTCCTTTTAGCATGAAAGTGGCAAAACTTGTTTTCTGTTCCTCTGCCACCCGTGCTACTTCAAAGACCTTTTCTATCTCTTCTATCCAGGTCTGCGCTTCAATTGGGTTAAGAGTCCCCTTGAACTCAGGTGGTCCGACCAATTTGAAATCTTTAAAGTTTGCCAGATGATGCGCTGGCTCGGCTGCGGCTTGGGGTCTTTCAGGTGGTGGTCTGGATTGCATAGCCTCGGCCAGCATCTCCGCGAACATTCTCATGGGGTTGGTTTGGTCTCCAACCTCACTTTCCGACTCCTCGACCTGTCGGTTACGTGGTCGTCCCCTTGGCGGCATGTTTGGATAAGGAAAATCCGCTGACTTTTACCTATAGTGTTATATTTTACATGACATGTTATTAAAATAAACAATTAAAGGTAAAATATTTATCAACACATTTGATTTAAGTGAAACATCTGCATTTATATTCATATACCACCGTTTGTTACAAGACGAAACCTGTGGCATACTGCTATAAACGCGCCACTGTGTCCTACCAAACATCCCCTAAAACAAAAAGTGGGGAATGATACTGCCCATCTCTAAGGCAACAAAAGTTGGGGTTTGACTACTACCCCAACAAGAAAGCAAATAAAATGTTTCACAATACAAATATGCATACGTCCCTAATATAACAAAAGTGGGGACTGACTGTACTAAAGAAAATCAACTGCTCCATCAAATCACTGCTCATCACGACGGATCCGAGCCTGCTGACCAGAGAATGCTCCATCCCCGACCCTGCGACGAACAGAGCGACTGGACTCCCCCATCTCAGCCCGGGGTCTCCTGTAGGCTGCATCTAGGGCATGGCCTAGGGTCTCTATCCTCACAGATCTGGCCTCTAACTGGTCCTCCAATAGGTCAACTCTACTTGCTGCTCTGACCCAGGCATCCCTTTACTCGGACATTCTCAGCAACCTCTAGCCCAATCTCGAACCTCATAGCCTCCTGTTTTGCCCTCAGGTGGGCGATCTGTAAATCCCTCTGCTCCAGTCTCTCCCTCAACTCAGCGTTTCGGGCCACTAGCTGATGTAGCAGTGGTCCGACCTGCTGTGCCGAGGACTCGTAGCCCTGCAGCTGTACCTTGGCCACTCCCAAGTCATGGTCGAGCTGGTAGGCCAGGTCTCTGTACTGGTCCTCCATATACTGATGGGTCTGGTTCTGCTCCTCCAGATGAGCAATCCGAGCCTCCAACTCCTCGTTCCTGTCAGTCAACCCCTCGATGATATCATCAGCAGTGGACCCCATGCCGTCGATCTCAGCAGGTGGCTCCTCCCCCTCGGCCTCGGGATCCTCCTCCTCAGTATCAGGGTCCTGACTACCGGACCTCATCACCCCACCTACCACTGGCTCTGGTAGCTCTCTATGGTAGTCCTCCTCCGGCTCGGACTCCTCCTGTAGCCATCCCGGGGCAATGGGAGCATACCCCACCAGCTGCTCAGCAACTACTGGTATGTCTATAAATACTTCCTCCTCACGGGCTCCACTAGTCTCCCCTACAGCAGCCATCCTACAAACACACAAAAACTAGCATTAGTACAACAATAAAATATATTCATTGAAGAAATGAAGTTATATTTCATTGGGTACTACTCGACTCGATGAATTCCCCAATTCATCAAAACCACATATGATAAATCTCCTCGATTTATCTCCTAACACTCGATACGAGTTTACTATGAAGGTTATAACCTAGGTTTCGCGATCCTAAAGTTTATAACCTATGGCTTTGATACCAACCTGTAACGCCCCCAAATTCGGGTCTCCGAATACCCGGATCTGGTCATCACGATCCAATACAATCATTCACCTCTAACAACATATGATATCTAAAAGTGCGGAATATATAAACATACGTTGTTCATTTAAGGTGTTACTAGTCCCAGAATACGATTAACCTTAAACATTTACAAAATACATACCTTAAATAACTATCAAGGTTTAGATTACATTAACAGAAATTAATTAACACATAAATCTAACGTCTGCTACTAGAAAATCTATCATTTCATCTTTTCTTTCCCTTTGTTCTTCCCTGACGTCTCGGGTTTAGCTGCAATGAAATCATGATATAGCAAGAATGAGCAACGAGTTTGCCCAGCAAGTTTAAAGTACAACAATAGAGATATATCATGATGAAGGGATATTAAAGGGATTTCAACAATAGAGTAATCAGAAGCAAGAACATTAAATGCTTTTAGAACAAATGATAGTCAGATAGACTTTGAACGATAACTTCCAGAGGAGTCAATAGCTGGTTGACCCTCTGGTTACTGGCTACAGAATAACGTACTTGAGGGGATCAGCCTCGCGTACCCTATGTATATGCATAACATTTAATTCTGCTATTTGTACCTTATATACGGTACGTGGGGTACTCCCCTATAAATAAAGGGGTGTTCATACAGTCTAAGAATCCTTACCATTGATTGGTTCGGATAGCTTTTATAAATTTTCACAAAATTGTCTGACCGAACAAGGGTTCAGACTTAACCATGAATGGTTCATAAAACTTCTGAATTTAATTCAATGTTCGAATTCAAATGCATGAGTGCGAATACCAATAAGTACACAGATGTGGAATAATTTTAAAAGTAATTAGACCACTTATAGCATGCTTGGAGATAAAATTCAAGCTTAAAGAACACTTGCAATAACATATACCTTTTGCATGAATTAAAATACTGCATAAGGTTTTAGAAGTATTGCCCAAGGTAAAAGTTGAGTAAGGAAGAACTTGCAATAATGTAAGAAGTTTAGGGTTAGGAACTTGCAGAAATCAAAGTTCGGGATAGAGGACTTGCCTGTTTGCTCAGCTACAGATAAATTCTAGCTTTAATTAATTGATCTCGAGTGACCTATCATTGGATAAAGTCGATTTATCAATTAACAGTTGTGTATTTGACACCTCTCACTATACCTTTTACTCAACAGGTAAAATTCACCATTTAAATTTAATTACTAATTAACATTAGTTAATCATAAATTTATTAATGACCTTTATCTATCTTAAACAGATAATAATTAATCATGGTCACTATCATTTGAATACTCAATTTGTTACCTTTAACAATCCTTATAAATTTATTTTGGTTTAAAGATAACAGAAAACCATAAATCAATTATTTAGTTGTCTTACTCTTAATTGCCACTACCTTAGGGGTAATTTAGTAATTGTTGTACTTGTCCTTTATTCAACATTAATTAATGTATAAATTTACACACTTAATTATTATTTAATATTAATAATCGCTAAGTGTTTATTATCTTTATTTATTAAGGGCCACAGCTAAATATTTAACTTATAAATCTCCCTTATACTTAATCATTATTTCATTAATGATTAAGTAGTTAATTTCCTTCTTATTCAATAACTTAATTATTATTAATTAATTAATAATTAAATTCTTAGTAACTTTACTATTAATAGCTAATAAGTAATTATTTTATTAACTTTATTCATATTTAATTATTAACTAAATATTTATTATCTTTATTTATTATTTATTAACAAATAATAAATAATTATTTTATTAACTTTATTCATATTTAATTATTATTAAATAATAATTAAATATTTATTATCTTTATTTATTATTTATTAACAAATAATAAATAATTATTTTATTAACTTTATTCATATTTAATTATTATTATTAATTAATAATTAAATATTTATTATCTTTATTTATTATTTATTAAATAATAATTATTTTACTAACTTTATTCATATTTAATTATTATTATTAAATATTTATTATATTTATTTATTATTTATTAATAAATAATAAATAATTATTTTATTAACTTTATTCATATTTAATTATTATTATTATTAAATAATAATTAAATATTTATTATCTTTATTTATTATTTATTGACAATAAATAATTATTTAATTAACTTTATTATTTAATATTAATTAAATAATAATTAGAATATTTATTATCTTTATTAGTGAAAATAAATAAATACTTATTTTTGTTAATTTTATTTATTAACATAATACTAATTAGTTTGCAATGCACTATTAACTTCAAATTAGTAACCTATATTTGGGTCGGTGATAGTACAGTTAGTTAATTGTTGTATTAACCAGCCACTAGTGATGTACCATGTTTCCTGCAAATTATTAGCAACCCAACCCAATGAAAACATCATAACACCTTATGTATTATAACAACACAGAAGGGAACTTACAAATCCATCAATGTGTTACAATATCATACTTGTCAATTCCAGTAACGCATATAAACACTAATTTCACTCGGCTGCTAGACCCCACACAAGCCTAAATCAATTTATCCCAACACAAGAAACAAACTGCCCAATTCGGCAAAACAGATACTACAATATAGAGGAGAAAACGAAACAGTACCCAGATTCCTAAATCAAATAACCCAACTCAGTATACTAACATACTTGTTGACCTAAACAAAAACAACATAATACCAGTTTTCTCCGAATCAAAACCAACAAGGTTATTATCAATTTATTACCAGAATTTAAATCCAAAAATTGAATACAATGTTCTGGGTTTTCAAACCAAAGCAATACCCAAAACTAAATCCCAATACAGAGACATATTCAATACCAAACATACAGTCCACAACCCAATTTCAACAAACACATAATACCAGGTTTTCCAATCAAGACCATACAATAATAGATGCTTAAACCCAGCAATAATAATACAAATCTCAAACAAGAATGACCCAATACAATAGTCACAATTCGAAATCAAAGAAGGGAAACATTTAAGCCTAAAATAAAAAAAAAAAAACTGTTATAGCAGTTTACTGCTATACCTTGGACTTGATCGAACGACAGTTTTCCTTCTCCTTCCAAAGTAATCAACGAATCCAGCAGACATTCAAAACCAATTCACTGCTTTCTCTTCTCTCAGTGACCGCTTTCTTGCCCTAATTTGAAATCTTAACTTTCCCTAAATTTGAGATTCACCTCGTAGGAAAATCGGCAGCTTTGGCTTATGGTTTAGGGTTTAATTTATAGACGAAATTTTACCCAAATATTGGGCAATACCCTACCTGGCCAAGTTATTAACCGTCGGTAGGGAGAGAGAAGCTGTCGACCCGTTGTCAACTCAACCACTGAACAGCCGGCAGCTCGTTGAGCCGTGTGCGCTCACAGGTCAAATCGCTGCGCTTAACAATCCTTTGGTCCATCCGTTGGTTGCTCGCTCGCTGGTCGTTCTCAGTCGCGTCGCCGGTCCCCTCAAACCATCACGCTGTCACACCCGCCCCATCACGCCGAGCTGTCGCCCACTTTTCCCCCTTCACTTCTCTCCGTTCGACTGAGGCTAGGTCTGGGTCGAGAGGCTAGGGCTTAAAACCCCTTCTCTTGCTCTGCCGTCGATTCCCCCTCTTCTCGACTGATTTCCCAATCGATTGCTCGGTTGAACCCTATAACCGGTCTCCCCACTTTGCTTACCAGTTGCCCCAAATTGAAAGAAATGAACTCAACCCGCTATTTTGAGTTCACCCGACTGAAACACAAAAGAAACAAAATGGGCTCAGCCTATTGATTTAATTCATAAGACTATCCAGCCCATTTGGTCCGGCCCAACGGAAAAATAAGTGGGAATTAGGCTCAGTTCATTTAGGATTTGGGTCCAATCCAAAAATAAATAGAAGGAAATGGCTAATCCCTTATGAGAGAAAGGTGGCCCAATTAAATTAACAACATTATATTTCTAGTATTCAATTTAGATAACTAATTTCATTAATTAAAATATTTACTTTAACCATAATTCGTTATTCAAATTATTTAATTCGATAATGATAAAATTTATTTAATTATCCAATTTTTTTTCTCGCCAATCAAATGCTAGGGCTACTCATTAATTTATTCAATCTATTAGTGAGTCCCTTTAAGGCAAGGAAAATTATTGGACCACGTAATTAACTAAAAAATACCTACATGGATCAATTAAATTCGTAGAAATATATATAGAATGAATTTTATTTATTAAAATAAATTCGATACAATGTTTAAAATTTCCTGGACATTACACAAATAATCCCCACAATATGTATGAATTTGTGTATTGAATAGAGTAGAAAATATAAGATGTAATCTCACAAAATGGGTACAATTTCTCACTATTTCTCACTCTTTTCTTTCTTAATTTCTGCTGTTTTCTCCTTCTTTCCGAACTGCTGCCGCCTCCTTTTTTCTTCCTCTCTCGCTGCTGAACCCCCTGGATGAAATGAAGAAACTGAGCTGAAATAAGCTGGCCTAGGGCAGCCGCAGATTGATCTGCGGCCTAGCCGCAGATTGATCTGCGGCTGGCTGGCCCACCCCCCATCGCACTCAGCTGGTTTCCTGGTTTCGAGTTCCGTGCGCACCACCATTATTTTAATCGTTTGGCCGCAGATCAATCCGCGGCTGGGTGGGTTGATTTTCTCGATTTTTGTACTATACCTCGATTCTCATGTCGTGACGTCGGTTTTCGCCGACAGGCTTGTATTTTGCAGTCCGGGAATCACTGGGAGACGTGCCACATCATTCGGGCATGCTCATTTTGGACGACCCTGCTGTCACGTCGGTTTTGATTTGCAAATCGTTGCGGTGGCGTCGAGTGTTCGCACTTGTGCCCATTCCTTCGCTCCCGTAAGCCGGTTCAATTGACTATTTTGCCCTCCTGTCACGGTTAGTGTACGAAGCGCAAAATTTGGGTGTCTACAGCTGCCCCTCTTTATCATGTTTATGAAATGTTAAATGAAATGAACATGATAAAGAAGTAGACACACGATGCATGAATGACAGTGCATAAGAATGACAGTGCATACATGATGCAACACATACAACGTATGATGCAACGCAAGATGTAAGGCATGTAACACATTCATAAAGGTGTCAATGCATCAATCCCTAACCTGTCGCTCGTCTCGTAATCACCGGGTCTCGTATCCGGACGATTGTCCTGTGAATGCCGGGTCTCATATCCGGTCACCCCTCTCGTAATCACCTTATTCCATCCCATTGTCATCAAAGGAAGTTATTCTCCTGACTAGCTTTGAAGGGAATCCTTGGAGTTTGTCCTCGCACATCGTTCTTGGCAGCCATCGCTTTTGACTATGATAGGCTAGGACCTTGACACCTAACCTGCATGGATCACGTACAGAAATATCATCTATTCAATGCATGGGACATAACATTTAAAATGTAAATTTGATGAAAAATAACCCCTGTACAGTCTTTTGATACGGTTCCACAGGTGTCACCGTTTGTCGGGGCCGGGTTTCGTCGCCGGTCACCCATCTCGTAATCGCCGGTTATCGTCGTCGGTCGATCGTCTCGTCGGGGCCGGGTATCGTCGCCGGTCACCCATCTCGTAACCGCCGAGTATCGTCGCCGGTCGATTGTCTTGTCGGGGCCGGTTTTCGTCGCCGGACACCCATCTCGTAACCCCCGGTTATCGTCACCGGTTGGTTGTCTTGTCGGGGCCGGTTTTCGTCGTCGGACACCCATCTCATAACCCCCGGTTATCGTCGCCGGTTGGTTATCTCGTCGGAGCCGGTTTTCGTCGCCGGACATCCATCTCGTAATCGCCGGTTATCGTCACCGGTCGATTGTCTTGTCGGGGCCGGTTTTCGTCGCCGGTCACCCATCTCGTAACCCCCGGTTATCATCGCCGGTTGGTTATCTTGTCGGAGCCGGTTTTCGTCGCCGGACATCCATCTCGTAATCGCCAGTTTTTGTCGCCAGACGATCGTCTTGTCGGGGCCGGGTATCGTCGCCGGTCACCCATCTCGTAACCCCCGGGTATCGTCGCCGGTTGGTTATCTTGTCGGAGCCGGTTTTCATCGCCGGACCTCCACCTCGTAATCGCCGGTTATCGTCGCCGGTCGATTGTCTCGTCGGGGCCGATTTTCGTCGCCGGTCACCCATCTCGTAACCCCCGGTTATCGTCACCGGTTGGTTATCTTGTCGGAGCCGGTTTTCGTCGCCGGACATCCATCTCGTAATCGCCGGGTATCGTCGCCGGTCGATTGTCTTGTCGGGGCCGGTTTTCGTCGTTGGACACCCATCTCGTAACCCCCGGTTATCGTCGCCGGTTGGTTATCTTGGATCTCAGCCCTTCCCAGGGTTTGTTGTTTTTTATCTTTTTTCTTTTTGTAGATATCAGCCATTCCCAAGGTTGCTTACCATCTTGTTGTGGTTCGCGTGGATCTCAGCCCTTCCCAAGGTTTGTTGTTTTTTGTCTTTTTTCTTTTTGTGGATATCAGCCCTTCCCAGGGGTGCTCACCATCTTGTTGTGGTTCGCGTGGATCTCAGCCCTTCCCAGGGTTTGTTGTTTTTTGTCTTTTTTCTTGTTGTGGATATCAGCCCTTCCAGGGGTGCTCACCATCTTGTTGTGGTTCGCGTGGATCTCAGCCCTTCCCAGGGTTTGTTGTTTTTTGTCTTTTTCCTTTTTGTGGATATCAGCCCTTCCCAGGGGTGCTCACCATCTTGTTGTGGTTCGCGTGGATCTCAGCCCTTCCCAGGGTTTGTTGTTTTTTGTCTTTTTCCTTTTTGTGGATATCAGCCCTTCCCAGGGGTGCTCACCATCTTGTTGTGGTTCGCGTGGATGCCTTCCCAGGTTCACTTCTTGTTTGGATACCAGCCCTTCCCAGGGGTCACTGATTGTTTGGAGACCAGCCCTTCCCAGGGGTCATTGATTGGTTGGATACCAGCCCTTCCCAGGGGTCATTGATTGGTTGGATACCAGCCCTTCCCAGGGGTCGTCTGTTGGTTGGATACCAACCCCTCCCAGGGGTCACTGATTGGATTTGAGTGATTTTCTTCTGAAATGGGATGTGTGATCGGCTTCATGTCCTGGATCTCCCACCAACATCGTCCACGTGCCATGCCACAAAAGCCATCACAGTCTGATCATTTGTGAGGTTGAAAGAGACGTGCTTGTACTTTCCCCTGAAGATTTTCATTTTGATCGCACCTGTATGGATGAAAAAGATGTTATGCATGATCTGGCAGATATGTTATGGACAGATGCATGTGCACAACATATGTTTTAGATAGAAATGACCCCTGTTCAGTCAAATGATACGTTTCGACAATCGTCGTTGTTTGCCAAAATTTGACTGGATCACGCCTCGTCGTGAAGTTTAGTTTCTAGACTTCAACCCTGGTCTAGTACTTTGTCTCTTCTCGGTCGTCTTCATTTCATCGAGTTGAGGCAGTCTGTTTCGCTCTCTGTGATGACCGACAGCTATGTTGGGCTCTTTGGCCTTTTGATCATTCTTGACGGCCGATATGCTGCTGTCCAGCATTATATCATCCTTGTATATGCTCATGCACGTGGATCATTTGGATGTCGAGGCAGTGATAGTCAGGGTTGGGGAGAGGCCCAATGACGAGGAGTTCTGTGCAGCCTCAGCTTCCTTCCATTGCACGATTCTTAACTGCCCCTGCCTTGGTGCGTGTCGCTACCAAGAATTTCCATCGAGAACTCGCGATGTTGATCGTGCTGAGTTATCCACAGCTCTGCAAGATCCTGCGTATCAGATGACTAACAAATTCCAAAACTTGAAGGCTCGGGCTGTTAGTGTTAGTTCAACACAAAGATATTATAATCTCGACGAAAGAGCAAATGCAGTTAAAGCACATGAAATTGAATATCTGTTGATCGCACCATCTAGCAAGTTGTGAACCGTGCATGTACTAAAATTTATTTTTTATTATTTTTTTTTGTTTGTTTTTTTTTTATTTTTATTCTTTTATTTTTTTTTTCAATCCCTCGTGAGTTGATGATTTTCTATTTGACGAGTTATGAAATCGTAAGAAAACCTTCAAGCATTCATGGTCATTGTACGTGAGTAAGGTCGAATTCAAAAGAACTACCTTCCCTCGTCAAAGGTATCCTGTCTTCATTCTCGACAACGTTCTTAGCAGGATTGACGTCATATGACAAATGCACTGTGCGATGGAGCACTCAGTAGGGGTTTCTCTTCTATGACTCCTTGTTTAAGGCCGAGAGTTTTTTTTATCTTTTCTTTTTATTAGTCCACTTCACTTGTCTCGTTTTCTTAGGCTATTCAAAGTTACCCATTTAACGAGTTTTGGACCAATGACTCCCAAACCAAATGGTTTTGGGGCATTAGGTGTACAGACACCCCTTCGGGTTTATTTACTCGAGTAACAAAGGCCACGGTTCGAGACAAGCTGGTGGTCTGCACTATTCATTCTTTGCTTGACCTTGCGCAAGATTCGTTTTCTTAGGCTTAAGTTACCCATGTAGCGAGTGTTAGGCCGGTGACTCCCAAACCAGACGGCTTTAGGGCACCAGATGCAGAGACACCCCTTGGGCTTAATTACTCGAGTAGCCCATGCCACGATTCGACTCTGATCGGGCCTCCTCTACTGTAATGCTCATTTTCTTAGGCTCTGAATTACCCATGTAACGAGTGTTGGGCCAGCGACTCCCAAACCAGGTGGCTTTAGGGCACCAGGTGTAGAGACACCCCTCGGGCTTAACTACTCGAATAACCCAGGCCACGATTCGAGACATTAGCTTGATGATCATGTATCGTCTGACTTCTTGATTTTAGCTTGATAATTATTGACTGTCTGACTACGTGTTAATTGCCATCAACGTCGTCATAGCTTTATACCCCACAACTGAAAGTTCGTGCAAATGCAAAGTGAAGGCTGTCACATGAGGTCGCTTCTGTCGCAAACGTTGCTTTGAATTAAGGCTTTGTACCCGATCAAAAGGTTGAATAGCCTTCTTCGTCTAATCATACTCACGATCGTGCTCCACGGTTGCTTGTCAGAATTAATCCGATTCCTATCAAGCCAAATAAAATCCCCCTTCACGCGGATCATCGTATCCCGGGAAAACTATGCTTGACAAATGCCAGATGATTGTACCGTTGAAGATTGAATTGACATGAGGTAGCATTTGACGATGATGGTGCATGTTGATCGGATTGTTGCATGGGTGCCAATTTGCACGTCATCATTTCCTGGGTAGTTGACAAATGCCCCCGTGTTAAGTTGCTTTTCTTGTGATCTCCCTCGTACTAGTTGCATCGGTATCTCGCTGGGCTGACCAAAGATCCGGTCCTTTGACCTTCGACCCATCCTTTGATCTCGCCAGGCGTATTGTCGATATCTGTCTCGTCCTGCTCGATCCCCATCAGATCGAAATCTAGCTCTATACCAAAATCGTGATCCTCCTTCAGATTTGGCCTATTGCTTGTCAGGCTAGAATGCCTCAAATCGGGGTACCTGAAATAAAACAGGAATGCTTGTCATAGATATAAAACATTTCAGCACATGATCTTCTTTTTGGATAACATGACAAAGTGACATGAGCGTGCAGGGATTTGAAATAAAACTCAGAATTTTAAAACCCATTGATCTTCTACTGGCCGGGATTCACTGCTATAATCCTGGATTTACCCCTTCCTGGATATCACCTGCTGCACGGTCCAACCGACCACGGTGAGGTCAAGCAATGTAGCTCATTATGGGGTGCATGGATCGCATTGGCATGGATCTGGCATTGATGGCATTTCTTGACATGAGTATCGCAGTCAGTTTTCATGGTTAGCCATTAGTGACCCGTTCACATGATTTTCTTTGCCAAAAATGCTCTGCTCATATGGGCTCCGCACACATCGCCATGTACTTCGTTCATTAATCAGTGGGCTACTTCGGCTTCCCGATATCTCAGCAGTCCCGTAGCTAGGTCCCATTTATGCAAATCATCTCCGCTTAGGAAGAATTTCACTGCCCATCTTTGGATTCTCTTTCCTCGGTCAGATCTGCATTTTCGGGAGAGGAGCTGTCTTGGAGGAACTTTTTAATGTTTTGATACCAATCCCATTTAGGAGGGGCGTCACTATGGGAGATCTCTCCGATCTGATCCTCATAGGCCGGACAAGTCTGTACCGCAATTCCCAGGGCTAATCTCAGTCCTAGGATGCATCCCTCGCATTCGGCCGTACTGTTGGAGTGGCAGAACTGTAATTTCATGGCTACCGGCTTCTGCCATTTGGATGGGTGGAGTATGGACTTTACGGCCTCTCAGTTGGGTCCTAGGGGCAATCTCACAAAACAAATAAGGGCCGTAGTTTAGTACTGTGCCAGTTACAAGTTGGTAGATGCATGTCAACACTGATGCCTGATTATTATTCATTTTTTTTTTCGGTTCTCTAATCTTATCCTGCAAAACAAGGTCAGTGTTCGATGACAGGATAGTATTCAGAAGTTTTAGAAAACCTTGGTACGTGGTATGGATGGCCTTCCTGCAAAACCAAGTCAGTATTCTCTTTATATGTGCAGGTGATGTAATCACATGATACAAGACATATTTATTATGATGATGCCGGTATGACAGTTGTATGCTATTTACATGGCATTTATTTATTCGACTGAATGATAAAAGGGCATGAAGAAGCTTCCCTTTCGTTAGGTTTATCAGAGGCTGACCTACCCTAGGGTTACTCTCGCGGGCTTTTCGGCATGAAGGTCCCCAAATCTTCGCAATCTACTCGTCTAAATCCTTTCGATTGGAGCGGATTTGGGTGGTGCGTTTCCTGAGCCATCTCCGGGGAGCAGCCCCTTCGAGTCCAGTAATAAGCAACCGACAGGTTCGCCTCAGGATGAGGTACTCTCTCAACATACATTCACATTCATCGTCCTCACCTTATGCAAATGATTTTACTTTAAATTAAAGCAATCCCATTCCATCATTCACTTATTGGACAAAACACACATTCACACAACAAAAGTAAAAATGATCAAAATATCGCATGCACACACATATTCATGAATTTTTTAAAGGATATGATAGCATCAAGATTTGAACGCGGCTTAAGCCCTCTAATGTCCCCAGCAGAGTCGCCAGCTGTCGACGCCGGGTTTTCGCTCTTTCTTGTCTTTTCCAATTTTAGCCTTTTGATTTAATGATTCTTTGGAAA
The DNA here is from genome assembly GCA_034770075.1 of Aralia elata. Taxonomy (NCBI): domain Eukaryota; kingdom Viridiplantae; phylum Streptophyta; class Magnoliopsida; order Apiales; family Araliaceae; genus Aralia; species Aralia elata. Next base: position 42,955,962 of record CM068383.1, read on the forward strand.
AGATCGGCATTGATGTCGACGGGGTTTTGAAAGATCGCTTTTTATGATGAGCCAATTAACCAGAGTCGCCAGTTGGTATATTTGAAATGGATGTACCAACTCATCCGGGTTTTCATTTTTTATAAATCAATGGCTCATATGTGACTCCGAATTAATTGGTCTGCGAACCGAAATTCATAGAGTTCGGGGGCTTGCTTAAGCGAGGGGAAGGTGTTAGGCACCCCCCGACTTCCGTGAAACACGGTTACCGCAATCTCGATGCTTTCCTATCCTTTAATTCATGAATGTGTGTGTGTGTGTATGTGCGCGTGTGTGTGTGTGTGCCTATGTGAATGTTGTGGTGAGTTTGTATGAAAGAATCATTTGGATTTTTAGGGAAAGTCGTGCTTTAATTTGAGAGTGCTTTGGAATGTCCTTCGGCTTCTACGAGAAAGCTTTATTCTTTATTAGGAAGGTTTGATTTTAATTGTCAAAACTGCAAGGTTTTTATTAGGTGTTGTTTTGGCAAACAAGAGTTTTAAACCTTCGTCAAAATAGGAATCGAGATCTATACGTTGTTTTTGTAACTCAAATGATGGGCAACTTCTAGAATCTCTTTAACCCTATGCACAACGGTTTAATAAAACGCCATTTATTTATAAAATCATTTTTTGTGATGTTTGAAAACGATTTTTTCTTTAGCCTTCTCGTTGAATAGGAATCAACATTCATTAGCATTTCCAATTTTTAGCCTCGTAATTCTAATAACCTAGTTTGATTGATTTTATGAAAATCTTATCGTTTAGCTTTGAAATCAATTTCGTGTCATAAATCAAATCAAGCATTAAAATGCGTTGGGGCTACTCATGGGCATGTAAGCCATCAAAATAACCCCGAACGCCCACAATCGCATACTTTCACTATGACGGGGCCTTAAACACGATTCTCGCCTTGGCGTCGTTTTAAGGCCCGACGATTACATATTTACAATGAAGACGACATCGCTCCTACTACATATATCAAAAAATGTCCATCATCGGATTTGGACCACGGGGTCGCGCTCCTAGGCTCACATCCAAAATCGCTACACACCCACAAGATCCTAAAAATAGCAATCTAAACAATCTATGCACAATACATCATTACAACGAGCTAAAAATTCACCAAATGGACATCATCGGGCCATTAGGAGGAATTCATTCCATTTGGAACCCTCACTAATAGCCCTCAATCCATGGATTCACATCAATATTCAAGAACAACTACATTCAAGATAATTCGGATGACAAAAAAGTTTGGCAAAAAAATGGTATAACAAAATGCTAAAACAAAGGATTTTTCACCTTGCAAATAATCCCCACAATATGTATGAATTTGTGTATTGAATAGAGTAGAAAATATAAGATGTAATCTCACAAAATGGGTACAATTTCTCACTATTTCTCACTCTTTTCTTTCTTAATTTCTGCTGTTTTCTCCTTCTTTCCGAACTGCTGCCGCCTCCTTTTTTCTTCCTCTCTCGCTGCTGAACCCCCTGGATGAAATGAAGAAACTGAGCTGAAATAAGCTGGCCTAGGGCAGCCGCAGATTGATCTGTGGCCTAGCCGCAGATTGATCTGCGGCTGGCTGGCCCACCCCCCATCGCACTCAGCTGGTTTCCTGGTTTCGAGTCCCGTGCGCACCACCATTATTTTAATCGTTTGGCCGCAGATCAATCCGCGGCTAGGTGGGTTAATTTTCTCGATTTTCGTGCTATACCTCGATTCTCATGTCGTGACGTCGGTTTTCGCCGACAGGCTTGTATTTTGCAGTCCGGGAATCACTGGGAGACGTGCCACATCATTCGGGCATGCTCATTTCGGACGACCCTGCTGTCACGTCGGTTTTGATTTGCAAATCGTTGCGGTGGCGTCGAGTGTTCGCACTTGTGCCCATTCCTTCGCTCCCGTAAGCCGGTTCAATTGACGATTTTGCCCTCCTGTCACGGTTAGTGTACGAAGCGCAAAATTTGGGTGTCTACAGAACCCTCGAAGCTTGAGTTGAGTCGATGACGCTTGATGCAAGCCTGATCAGGATCTCATCATTCCCTCCTCTTCAAAAGGATTTGTCCTCAAATCCAGTATCTCCCCTTGAAAAGTATATATATCCACAAAACTGATCCTACACCCAAACAAACCAAGTTAGAAGCGTGAAACAAAACATAATCATAATTCTCACCAATCACATGAAATATATAAATAAAGTAAGTAAGAATATGAAAATAATCAATAAAATTTCCAACTCCCTCAAGACACAAAATAATATCCACTCGAAAGTATCTCCTTCCAAATGATGATCGAATGGACATATCTTCATGCAAGCTATTCGAATCACAACCTGGAACCTTAAACTCTTGTTCTCTTTGACGCAAACACTTCGCCAAACTAACATGATACTCTTGCACATGTAAGCCAATTTCTTCCATAACACTAAACACATAATAACAAACTAAATTAGAAACTAAAGCAAAAATGCAATCGACACTAATTTCTAATAACATAAATGCAGATGTAATTAAACAAACGCAAATAAAATTATGAAAAGTTCTATCTCCTCCTGGATAAAAAATCAGCACATAGAGCTCCTCATGAAGCATAATCTCCCATTCACGAATTCCCGAATCAAAACAAAATCTGATGATCTTGACCATTCGTAGATATACCCATCAACAAATTCCCGGATCAAAAGTGAACCTTATGATCTCGATCATTTGCACTAACTTCCATTCCAATGCACCCGGGTCAAATATCAAAATTTAAAACTCGACACGTTACATCCGCAAGCGCTCTTGAATTCCTGGATTAAACACAAAATAAAACAAATCAACAAGTTCATGTTGTCTAATCACGGAAAACTCAAGAAACTCAAAATCACATTCAAAATCTACTAGAATAAAATCTAAAACACTTCCTTTTAGACTTTCCATGCATTGCCCAAATTATTTCGCATAATGAATCATGCTTTTCTCCTCGATGAGTATGAACCCGTCCTGAATCTGTAAAACAAAATCACCCTTTTTTTTCCACCGACATTAACATATCCAAAATCACGTAATATCATCAATGGAATAAAAAGGTCACTTCTGACTACAACAGACGAAAACTCAATAGCATATTGACGATGATCACAAACAAACTCAATAAGTGCTAAAGAATTTTTTCAAGCGTTAATAAAAATAGGAATATCATCAAAACAAATATTATCAAATTTCTCCATGAACGAATGCAAAATATGATTTAATTTGAAAATACTTAATACATTAGCTAGTCCAAATGATCTAACTAAACACGTATGTAAACCATATCTCAATCCAATCTGATGATAATCACTTTTAAATTCAATACCTAATGATAGTAATTCTTTCCCATTCAAGACAACATTCTCAAAATCATGCAATGATAACAACTCTAATGGAAAGACATTACCAAATGATAACAAATCATGCAACGAAGATTTCTCTACTGAAGAATCATGATCACTACCATTATCAACTAACGAAATGCCATGTAAAGATTGATTAACATCAAAACCTAATTCAACATGTGAATGAAAAACCCTAGAATGAGTTTCACACAAGTACAAACGTTGAAAACGAGAATACCCATAATAATCACTAGAATAAATTCTACAAATATATGCACTTTGACAATAAGAATTTACCAAATGATAGTAAGAATATTGACAACGAGAATATAACGCATGCTCATAAACTAACTCGACAAATATCAAATATCCTCCATAGTTTATGATAAAGACGATTTTACCCTCAAAATCGCCAAACACAAATTTATCCATGGAAGCATGCAAAACATGTTTTAAATAACTCATGAAAATACTAGATGCATTAGTTAATCTAATAGAAATAACTATCCATCTATACAAGTCACATGTTAACATAATTTTCCAATCATTATATTCTCTCATGCTAATTTGATTAGGAATTGTCATCACATGGTCAACATCAAATGTAGATAAGACACAAGTACTATGCAATTTATCAAACATATTATCTAAGTAAAGAAAATAATATCGATACTTGTTTACCAATTCGAAATTGATGCACAAGTTAGACGTCTTATCCTCCTTAGGTATTATGATCTCATGAATAGCACACACTAATGCTTTCTCCCACGATACCCGCTTTGATGAAGTTGGACTTCATCCACTCTCCAACCCGCCTTGGTAACTCTGTCGTCTCCTCAGGAATACTACAAGCTGGCTGATATGAAATGATAGCTCGGGGTATGTCATCAACAACCAGTACAAGAGACAAAACAGAACTAGACAAAGAAAAGTCAATCTTGTTAGTATTCAAAAGCGCCGTCTGGTACGAATGTACAGTCATTGGCTTTTCAAAATATAACTCACTTTCCAACTCACTCTCCTCTCTTTTCTCACTCTTAGTCTCCACTATTTCTTTCTCTCGTTTATTTTCATTCTCATTCTTTTCATTCTCTCGTTTCTTTTCATTCTCTTTTTCACACTTTTCTTTTTCACACTCAATCTTTTTTTCAATTTCTTTTTGTCGTTCACTTCCTTGCTTTTGATCACAATCTTTTTGTACAATCATTAAATCTTCATGGACTTCATCATTTACACTAGAACCTAACAATTCTCCTTGGATTGCATATTCTACTCCATCGTACACCTCCCTCGGCTGATTTTGCTCTTTTTGTGCCTTAGAGATGTTTTGTCGTCGCTTCAAATAACCATCCCTTATCTCATTATATGATCTCATGATGTCCTCAAATGATGTTGGTTCAATATATGCCCTAGGAGTTTCTCGTGGTTATCTCAGACGCGAATCTCCATGCCTATCTATCTGTCTATGAACCTCCTTGTCATCATCCCACGTTGATCGCCTTAAAGGTTACTCTACATGTTGCGGAGATGCATGTTCATTCCTCCTGCTAGGCTGTACGGGGGCATACCGCTTTCGCATCACGATTTTCAATTATTCCCACGTCTCGATCGGACGTTCTCCATACCTTTTCCTACTACGCACAAATTCAGCCCACCATGTAGCTGCATGACCGAAAAAACCCTAGGTCGCCAGTTTGAACTTCTTATTCTTCGAATAGTCATAACAATCAAACTCCCGTTCCTTCCTTTTCTCCCAACTTAAATAAGCATCAGAATCGCGTCTACCTTGGAAGGAATTCCTTTGAGACTCATAAGAAATTTCACAGTTATACCCATACATATTTACTGCAAAACAAAGGTTAGTATGTAATATTCCGAACCCTAATAAGATTTGTATATGTAAATTATATGTCTATTAAATGAAATTTCTTATTCCGACTTTGTGTTATGTGATTGTATATTTTATTAAAGAATTAGGTCAAATAAAAATATTTTCGAAGCTGCTTAGTCGTGCTTACACGGACAAAATGATTTGTCGTGCTTCCGACGATTTCACCGAGAAGCGTCTCAGCAAAGTATTTTGGTAAGCTGTTGTGTCGTGCTTGGAAATGACGAAGTGATTTGTCGTGCTTTAGAGTTAATATAAAAGTATATTAACTGATAAAAATCTAGATAAGTTAACTAGTGTTAAAAAATGATAAACTAAATTAGAAACCCTAATCAAAAAACCCTAATTGATAAAAGTTATCGAAATTGGTGAATCAAAACCCTAATTGTTACATAAGAATCTTAATTGATATAATTAGATTCTAAATAATTAATCATAACATTAATTATGAATCATTGAACTTAGATTAAAACCCTAATTGAAAGATTTAAACCGTAATTCATGAATTAGGAAACCCTAACCCTAATTATGAAATCCTAATTCTAATTAGCTTGTCTTAAACTATAAATTATGATAGGTTAAATCTTAATTATGATATATAAGCCTAATTAAGATATTGCTAAACATAATTAAACATCCTAAACATGATTAACAAAAATCTAAGTTTAATTAGTAAGAATTAAATCAAAATTAAAAGCTTTAACCAATAGAAATTAAGCTAGGAGTGTGCAAGCTTGTGCTCAACACACTCCAACACAAGTAGGAGAATAGGATCAAACCTCAAGTAGCACAAGATAAGTTGCCAAGATCTTTGTGGAGGCAAAAACGTGTGAAATGACCTAAAAACCCTAACTTGTAAAGTTTTATAAATAGGACACCAAACTAATCATGTAAGCTACGAAAATCTTTAACCTATACATTTATTTATCAAGCCAAAATAAGCCTCTGCAATTGTAAGATCAGAATCAAAGATCAAAAATCAAAAGTAGCTAAAAAAGATGCAAAAACCCTAAATTTTTACTAGATCTTTAAAGCTTTGTTAGATGTTAGGTTTAGATGTTTAGGGATGTGTAATAATATGTTATTTGATGATCTGGGTTGTTAAATCATGCTTCCATAACATCTAGATATCAAAATTAGGCAAAAATAGTAAACTGTTCTTGACAGTCAAGAACAGTCTGACAAGGACTTTTGTTAGACCTTTTGATCGTCTTAAATTGTTAGTTTGATGTGTTTTAAGGTATGTCGTTGTAGTATGCCATAAAGTTAAGATATAGGATCAATAATTTTATCCAACCGATCAATATCCAGAGAGATATTTGTGTGGGAAAGTCCCCACTTGATCACATGCGTTCTGTTTCTGGGCAACCCAGAAAAGCGAAGAACAGCTCTGACAGTGTCTGACAAGATTTTGACCAGCCTAGATCTTGGCCACATGATATAATTAATGAGGTCTTGATGTTTATAGCTGTTCTCTGCCATGTAATCTACAAGTATAAATCAATTAATCACATAAAGCTAACTAGGAACGAACATTATTAGCAGTCAAACTGCGTTGACCGACCATGACCGAGAAACTCAAGAACACCTTGATCCAGCTAGTTTGACCTGATCAAATCTTGCACATGTGTCGTTGTTTGATCTCAATTAATTCATGTCGTTGTACCTTGCCATGTCTAGTATAACGAGCAACAAAGATCAAACTCAAATGATTAACTAACTGAAAATAATTTGAGATCAAACTCAAATGAAGGTTACTTTATATCCTATGTCACCACAAGAGGTGCATGAGGATCAAATACATTTGCGAAAAGATCATGAAAAAAAAGAGAGTGAAGAAAAGAAAAATAATGAGGAAAAAAATAATGAGGGGAAAAATAAGAGAGAAAAAGAAAGAGAGAAAAGAAAAGACGATGAGAGAAAAACAAATATCTATACAAAAAAAGTGATGTGAGGCGAGCGTTGATTTCTAAACAGCCGATGATTATACTTCAGTATAAAGAGGCGCTTTTGAATACTAATGCTAACAGTTTATCTTTTCCTAGTGTTGCTTCATCTCTTTTGTAGGATTATAAGGATGTGTTTCCCGACGAGCTTCCACAGGGATTACCACCAATTCAGGGAATTGAGCATCAAATCGACTTCGTACCAGGTGCAACCATTCCAAACCGTCCAGCTTATCGAAGCAATCCCGAGGAGGCGAAGGAGTTGCAAAAGCAAGTTAGAGAATTGATGGAGAAAGAGTTCGTGAGAGAATGTATGAGTCCTTGTGCAGTTCCAGTGATTCTAGTGCCTAAAAAGGATGGGAAATGGCGCATGTGAATTGACTGTCGAGCGGTAAACAATATTACGGTAAAGTATCGACATCCCATCCCACGTTTAGATGATATGCTAGATAAATTGCATGGATCTTTTGTATATTCAAAAATTGATTTAAAAAGTGGATATCACCAAATTCGCATGCATGAGGGTGATGAGTGGAAAACAGCTTTCAAAACAAAATATGGGTTGTATGAGTGGTTAGTGTTACCTTTTGGTTTAACTAATGCTCCTAGTACTTTCATGAGATTAATGAATCATGTTTTGCATTCATTCATTGGTAAATTTGTTGTTGTGTATTTTGATGATATCTTGATATATAGCAAAAACTTGGGAGAGCATGCATTGCATTTGAAATCTGTTTTAGATGTTCTTAGAAAAGAAAACTTATTTGCTAACATGGATAAGTGCGCGTTTTGTACGGATAGAATTATTTTTCTTGGATTTGTTGTGAGTTCACAGGGAGTTCAAGTAGATGAGGAGAAAATACGTGCAATCCGAGAATGGTCGAGTCCATCAAATGTCGATCAAGTTCGAAGTTTTCATGGATTGGCTAGTTTCTACTGACGTTTCGTGAAGAACTTCAGTGGCATCGCAGTGCCATTGATGGAAGTAATCAAAAAGAGTGTGGGTTTTAAGTGGGGTGAAGAACAGGAAAACGTGTTTAAATTGATTAAAGATATATTGACTAACGCTTTTTTGCTTGTTTTACCTAACTTTGCTAAGACTTTTGAGATTGAGTGTGACGCTTCAGGTTTAGGGATTGGAGCTGTGTTGATGCAGGAAAGGAAACTAGTGGCGTACTTTAGCGAGAAGTTAAGTGGGGCAGCTCTAAACTATCCTACTTATGACAAGGAGATGTATGCATTGGTTCGAGGGTTGGAAACGTGGCAGCACTACCTTTGGCCTAAAGAGTTCGTGATTCACACGGATCATGAATCACTAAAATACTTGAATGGACAACATAAATTGAACAAAAGACACGCAAGGTGGATGGAGTTCATTGAGACATTTTAGTACGCCATCCGATACAAACAGGGTAAGGAGAATGTTATTGCTGATGCTCTTTCGAGAAGGTACGTATTATTAAATACTCTTGATACAAAATTGCTTGGTTTTGAACGGATTAAAGAGTTATACGGTAGTGACCTTGATTTTTGTGAAGAGTTTAAATCATGTAAAAAGAATGTTGTAGGTAAATACTTTAAAGTTGATGGTTTTCTGTTTTGAGAAAATAAGCTATGTATACCTGCATGTTCTTTACGTGAGTTGTTGATTAGGGATTCACATGGGGGAGGTCTGATGGGTCATTTTGGTGTTGAAATAACTTTATCTATTTTAAAAGAGCATTTTTATTGGCCTCATATGAAACGAGATCTGAAAAGAATCTGTGATAAATGCATTACGTGTAAACAGGCTAAGTCTCGTGTTCAACCTCATGGATTGTATACACCATTGCCTATATCTAGTGAACCTTGGATTGATTTGTCTATGGATTTTTTATTGGGTTAACCTAGGTCTAAGCGTGGTCATGATTCTATATTTGTGGTCGTGGATAAATTTTCTAAGATGGCACATTTTATTCCATGTCACAAAACTGATGATGCATCCCATATTGTTGATTTGTTCTTTAGAGAAATTGTGTGTTTGCATGACATGCCTAGAACAATTGTTTCAGACAGAGATTCTAAATTTTTGAGTTATTTTTGGAAGACATTGTGGTGTAAGTTAGGTACTAAACTGTTATTTTTAACTACTTGTCATGCACAAACTGACGATCAAACTGAGGTCGTAAATAGAACTTTATCTGCATTGTTAAGAGCTATTAGTAAAAAGAACATTAAAGTTTGGGAAGAGTGTCTACCGCATGTTGAGTTTGCTTATAATAGATCTGTTCACTATGCTACACAATTTTCACCATTGGAAATTGTATATGGTTTTAATCCGTTAACTCCATTGGATTTATTACCATTACCTATGTTTGAGTATACTAACATGGATGGAAAGAAAAACATTTGTTAGGCAGATACATGAGAAGGCGAGACTCAACATTGAACGGAGAACAGAGCAATATGCGAAACAGGCCAACAAGGGTCAACGTCAAGTGATTTTTGAACCGAGAGAGTGGGCGTGGTTACATATGCAAAAGGAAAGATTTTCAACTCAACGACGTTCAAAATTGCTTCCGAGGGGAGATGGTCCATTTCAAGTTCTCGAGCGCATCAATGATAATGCCTACAAATTAGATTTTCCTGGTGAGTATAATGTTAGTGCAACTTTCAACGTTACTGATCTAAGTCCGTTTGATGTAGGTGACGATTTGAGGACAAATCTTTCCGAAGAGGAGAGGTATGATGAGGGCATCCTTGGTTCTGAAACGAATGACACCCATAGAGTGGATCCTACGTGTATGTCGGATGGTCCCGTGATGAGAGCTCGGGCTAAACGTTTGGTCATCTTCGCCCCGGCCTGAGCTGAAGCCGCCCCAGCCAAGACTTCTCTGGCCATCTTCGCCCCGGCGAGGTTTCTAGTTCAATTTTCTCGCCCCGGCGAGAACAGTCAGCTTTTGTTGGTGCATTTTTCGAGGCAGACGCGTTTTGACAATTTGGGACACGGATTTCTTCCTTAATTATAGGGATTTCAGTATATTTTCATAATTCTATTGTAATTAGAATATTTTAAGATAGGATTTTAATTCTAATTCAATTATTATTTCCTTTATGGATTCTAGGGTTTCATAGCTAGTATAAATAAGTTTTATGCTTGTAATTCAAGAACTCTTCAATTTTATTCAGAGATTATTCATACTCGAGAGCTATTCTCTACTTTTGTTTCATTGAAGAATTTCTAAGCTAATTTCTTAGTTTTTCTTTGAGATTCATAATTAACTTATCATATAACAAACTATAGTTGTGTGTGGCGTTATTCTATCACATCATACATTCGCACGAAGATTATCGTTTTCATTTAAACGAGGGTCTAAGTGTTGTTGGTGTTCCATCCTACTTGATCAAAATTATCAAGATTCTCGTCTCAAAATAGACGTTGGGTTAAGGTATCGACAGAGTTCCATCAAAGTTGCTTACTAGAAACGATCCGGGTGACGACCACCTCATTCAAGCGTGCCGTGGAATCTATCATGTATTCTATTTATACTAATACATAGAAACCCTAATTCTATAAGGAAATAAGAATTTGAATGGAAATAGAAATCCTAACTAATAAACAATAAGGAAATCAACCCCTATTCTAAGAAATATCCTAGTTACAATAGGAATATAGAAATATACTGAAATCCCTAAAATTAAGGAAAAAATCTGCCATAAACCGCGTGCCTCGAAAAATGCGCCAACTAAAATCAGCTGATCTCGCTGGGGCGAGAATTTTATCGTGAGAAAGCTCACCGGGGAGAAGATGGGCAAAGAAGACTTGGCCGGGGCGGCTCTAGAGCGGCCGGGGTGAACTTGGGCAGAGACAATCTCGCCGAGGTGAGAAAAATAAGCATGCGGATCTCCCCGGGGTGAGAACCCTGAATCCCAACTTTTGAGTTTGGTTTTCGTGCAATCCAACCTCGTGTTGTCCTATGATATAACATAACCTCTTCAGCTTTTTTGGACATCCATAACGTCTTATGAACGCTAATCCTTCCATTAAATGACAAATATCTTAATTAACGATTAGACAATACAAACGAACATGACGAACACTATCTCGAACGCTTGACTCTCATTGACTTGCATTGATTTGGTTGTACTACATCGATACTTGTTTACCAATTCAAAATCGATGTACAAGCTTAATATCCTTTCCTTCTTAGATACTATGATCTCGCAAACAGCACACGAACTCATGCTTTTTTCCACGATACCCAACTCCAAAAACTCTCCAATCCGCCTTTCTGACTCTGTCGTCTCTTTGAGAATACTATAAGCTTATTGGTATGGAATGATAGTTCGGGATATGTCATTAACAACCTGTACAAGAGACAAAACAGAACTAGACAAAGAAGAATTAATCTCGTTAGTATTCAAAAGCGTCGTCTTGTATGAAGGTACAGTCATTGGCTTTTTAAAACACAAAACTCTTTCCAACTCACTCTCTTTTTCATAGTCACTCTTTTCTCTCTCTTCTTTAAGCTCACTCTCTCGTTTGTTTTTACTCTCGCTTTTATTTTCACTTTCATTCTTTTCAATCTCTCTATTTTTTTCATTCTCATTTTTCTCAAACTTTTCTTTTTCACAATCAATATTTTTTTCAATTTCTTTTTGTCGATCACTTTCAATTTCACATGTATTTTCTTTTACAATATCATGGACTTCATCTCGAACATTGGAATCCAATAGCTCTCCCTAGACTGCATATTCTCTTTCCTCGTCTTCCTTCCTCGACTAAGCTTTATCATTATATGCCTGAAGAAGCTCTTGGGCATACGAATTACACTCCTCCAACATATTACGAAACTGTGCCATGATGTGCTCTGATGAGATCCTGACCAGGCTCGCATCAAGCGTCATCAACTTAACTCAAGCTTCAAGGGTTCAACAAACGAATTCAAATAATTGGGCTAGAATCTACTCAATGATGCTTACATTGGAGCTCAATTCATATGAACATCGAGGAGAGGGTCATTCATGTGATTTGGGATTGCTAGATACGATCTATGTAGTAAGACCAAATCAATGCAAGTCAAGCATTTGAGATAGTGTTCGTCATGTTCGTTTGTATCGTCTAATCATTAATGAAGATATGTGTTAATTAATGGAAGGATTAGCGTTCATATGACGTTATGGATGTCCAAGAAATACAGAGGTTATGTTATATCGTGGGACAACACGAGGTTGGATTGCGTGGAAAGCAAATTCAAAGGAAGACGAAATTCTTAAGCAGCAGGGTTCTCGCCCCGGCGAGAATTTCATGCCCAGAAAGCTCGCCCCGGTGAGAACTTCTCTGGATATCTTCGCCCCGGTCAAAGGTGAAGCCGCCCCACCCAAGTCTTCTCTGCCCATCTTCGCCCCGGCGAGAATTCCCAGTATAAATTTCTCACCCCGACGATAACTCTCAAATTTTATTGGCGCGTTTTTCGAGGCAGACGCATTTTGACAGTTTGGGACGCGAATTTTTTCCTTAATTTTAAGGATTTAAGTATATTTCTATATTCCTATTATAACTAGGATATTTATTTGAATATGGATTGACTTCCTTATTGTTTATTAGTTAGGATTTTTATTTCCATTCAAATTCTTATTTCCTTATAGAATTAGGGTTTCTATGTATTAGTATAAATAAAATACATGGCTTATGTAATAGGGAGATAACAATTCAGATTAATAAAAATTATTGTGAGATTCTTCTCATCTTTTGGTTCTTTAAGAATTCCTAGATTATTTTCTTAGTTTTCTTGAGATTCAATTATCGACTTATCATACAACAATTCATAGTTGTTTGTAGCGTCATTCTATTATACATCCAGCGTCGATTGTACTTTTGGTTCTTGTCTCTTTATAGACATTGGGTCAAGGTGTCGATAGTATTCCATTCAACGTAAGCTTCCTAGCAGAGCAATTGTACCAAGGTTCTCGTCTCAATATAGGCGAAGAGTTGAGGTGTTGTGAGCGTTCCACCTTCGTAACTTGTTGAAAACGATCCAGGCGACGACCACTTCACGCAAGTGTGCCGTGGAGTCTATCATTTGGTATCAAAGCTAAGTTCCTAGCGAGTTACTTATCCTTTATTTTACGTGTTTGAATATATATTGCCAAAAAAAACTATCGTGAAAAAAAGGGATTAGTGAGAAAAAAAAGATTTCGTGAGAAAAAAAATTATTTGTTGCGATTTATTTTGCTATCATTGAGATGATCATACCTTCTATATTTGTTCTTGATAAGTTCTTGTTGAATTGAATAGTTAAACTGTGATTTTGTTTGGTGAATTCAAAAAGAACCTATAAGAGAGGATTAGAGTGTGTTAGAGTTTATGCCCTAGAGGCCAATTATTTGATGTAATTGCTTAACATTTCTTTTGATATTTGATTGAATAAATAAATTATTTTATTATGGTTTCATTTACTGTGTTATATAAATGTTAGCATAATAAAAGTCCTTAGAATAATGATACAAATTATATAGCTTCAAGTATGTGACTTGAACATGAGATTATATAATTACAATTAGTATCATTACTCTTAAATGTCCCTAGTCGAGCATCATTATTAATGGGACAACAATGATACATTGAGACTAGTATGTGGATTGACTGATGGCCAAATCTCATTAGTCATTAATATATGAGATATTGAGTCAATGCATAGGTACATGTTAGAGAACAATGTACTGGACAGACCCACCATGAGAATTCTACGTGGAGCATTATGCAAAGTGTCATAAGCAATTCTCATAGTGACAATGATGTAATGGTCCTCCGATCTGAAATCACTATATTACTACACGGAAATTTATGTACTTTGATATCATCAAAGGTTACCTTTAATAAAGTGGACAATAAAGGTGATTATTGGGTACATCATGAATCGCTTACGCGGGGGTTGTAACCCTTTCCAATTTTAGCCTTTTCATTAGATGATTTTTTTTTGGAAAAGGTCGGCATTAATGTCGACGGGGTTTTTAAGGATTGTTTTTATGATGAGCCAATTTAACCAGAGTCGCCAGTTGGTATATTTGAAATGGATGTACCAACTCATCCGAGTTTTCATTTTTATAAATCGCTGGCTCATATGTGACTCCGAATTAATTGGCCTGCGAATCGAGATTCATAGAGTTCGGGGGCTTGCTTAAGTGAGGGGAAGGTGTTAGGCACCCCTCGACTTCCGTGAAGCACGGTTACCGCAATCTTGATGCTTTCCTATCCTTTAATTCATGAAATGTGTGTGTGCGCGTGTGTGTGTGTGTGCCTATGTAAATGTTGTGATGAGTTTGCATTAAAGAATCATTTGGATTATTAGGGAAAATTGTGTTTTTCTTTTGAGAATGCCTTAGAATGTCCATCGGCTTAAACGAGAAAGCTTTGCGAGAAAGGGTTGATTTTAGTTGGCAAAACTATGAGATTTTCCTTAGGTGTCGTTTTGGCAAAAAAAGAGTTTTAAACCTTCGTAAAAATAGGAATCGAAATCTATACATTGCTTTCATAAAATGATGAGCAACTTCTAGGATATCTTTCACCCTACGCACCAAGATTTAATAAAACGTTGTTTTATTTTTATAAAACCATTTGAAAACGACTTTCTTTAGCCTTCTCGTTTAATAGAAATCGACATTCATTAACACCTCCAAATTTTTAGCTACGTGATGCTAACCTCCTAGTTTGCTTGATTTTACGGAAAAACCTTCATCGTTTAATCTTTGAAATCATTTTTTCGTATCACAAAATCCAATCAAGCATAAACACGCGTCGGGGCTATTCATGGGCATGTAAGCCATCAAAATAACCCCAAACGCCCACAATCACAAGTTTCACTATTCCGGGGCCTTAAACACGATTATCGCCTTGGCGTCGTTTTAAGGCCCGACGATTACATATTTACAATAACGGATACATCCACCCGATTACATACATTCAAAAATGTCCATCATCGGATTTGGACCACGGGGTCGCATTCCTAGGCTCACATCCGAACTTATTGCACAACCACCAAATGGATATAACGAAAATAAACAACAACGGGATGCCTAACACTCTAGGATATCTTACAATGACGATCGAAATACACTATGAATGATACCATACCATAATAGCTAAGATTTGCACCAAACGGATATCATCGGGCTATTAGGGGGAATTTCATTCCGATGAGACCCTCACTAATAGTCCCTCACCCATGGCTTCACAATAACATATAAGAAAAAACTACATTTAAGGTGATTCGGATGACCAAAAGATCAACAAAATGGTATAACAAAATGCTAAGAACAAAGGGTTTTCACCTTGCAATTAATCCCCACAATATGTATGAATTTGTGTATTGAGTAGAGTAGAAAATATGAGATATAATCTCACAAAATTAGTACAATTCCTCACTCTTTTCACTCTTTTTCTCTCCTAATGGCTCTTGTTTTGCTGCTGTTTTCTCCTTATTTCCGAGCTGCTGCTGCTGCTGAATTCCTCCTCCTCTCTTCCTGTATGCGAACTGGCCTAATATAGCACTGCCAAGGGCAGCCGCAGATCTATCTGCGGCTGGCCGCAGATAGATCTGCGGCTGGCCCTTGGTTCTCCCCCCAGCCGCGCTCGAGTCCCGTGCGCTTCGAGTCCTGTGCTGCCTCGAGTTCCGTCCTTGGCCGCGAATTGATCTGCGGCTAACTGTGCTGATTTTCTCGTTTTCCGTGCCTCGTCTCGATTTTCGTGTCGTACCGTTGGTTTCCGCTGACGGGTTTGCGCTCGGCAGTCCGGAAACCCGTCGGGAAACGTGCCACGTCATCCGGGCAAGCACAGTGATCAGTAACTGACTCTCGACATTCGCTTGTTGTCGTGTCGGCTTCAATATCATCCCGTCGTGGTGGTTTTGAGGGTTCGTCTTTATGTCCACCCTTTATTCTCGTGTGCCGGGTCAATTGACGATTTTGCCCTCCTGTCAGGGTTAGTATAGGAAATGCAAAAATCGGGTGTCTACAGCTGCCCCTCTTTATCATGTTTATGAAATGATAAATGAAATGAACAGGATAAAGAATAGACACTCGATGCATGAATGACAGTGCACAAGAATGACAATACATACGTGATTTGCTTGGATCTCAGCCCTTCCCAGGGTTTGCTCACCACTCTGTCGCGGTTTGCTTGGATCTCAGCCCTTCCCAGGGTTTGTTGTTTTTTGTCTTTTTTTCTTTTTTGTGGATACCAGCCCTTCCCAGGGTTGCTCACCATCTTGTTGTGGTTCGCGTGGATCTCAGCCCTTCCCAGGGTTTGCTCACCACTCTGTCGCGGTTTGCTTGGATGCCTTCCCAGGTTTGCTCACCACTCTGTCGCGGTTTGCTTGGATCTCAGCCCTTCCCAGGGTTTGTTGTTTTTGTCTTTTTTTGTGGATATCAGCCCTTCCCAGGGTTGCTCACCATCCTGTTGTGGTTCGCGTGGATCTCAGCCCTTCCCAGGGTTTGCTCACCACTCTGTCGCGGTTTGCTTGGATGCCTTCCCAGGTTTGCTCACCACTCTGTCGCGGTTTGCTTGGATCTCAGCCCTTCCCAGGGTTTGTTATTTTTGTCTTTTTTCTTTTTGTGGATATCAGCCCTTCCCAGGGTTGCTCACCATCTTGTTGTGGTTCGCGTGGATCTCAGCCCTTCCCAGGGTTTGCTCACCACTCTGTCGCGGTTTGCTTGGATGCCTTCCCAGGTTTGCTCACCACTCTGTCGCGGTTTGCTTGGATCTCAGCCCTTCCCAGGGTTTGTTGTTTTTGTCTTTTTCTTTTTGTGGATATCAGCCCTTCCCAGGGTTGCTCACCATCTTGTTGTGGTTCGCGTGGATCTCAGCCCTTCCCAGGGTTTGCTCACCACTCTGTCGCGGTTTGCTTGGATGCCTTCCCAGGTTTGCTCACCACTCTGTCGCGGTTTGCTTGGATCTCAGCCCTTCCCAGGGTTTGTTGTTTTTGTCTTTTTTTGTGGATATCAGCCCTTCCCAGGGTTGCTCACCATCCTGTTGTGGTTCGCGTGGATCTCAGCCCTTCCCAGGGTTTGCTCACCACTCTGTCGCGGTTTGCTTGGATGCCTTCCCAGGTTTGCTCAGCACTCTGTCGCGGTTTGCTTGGATCTCAGCCCTTCCCAGGGTTTGTTATTTTTGTCTTTTTTCTTTTTGTGGATATCAGCCCTTCCCAGGGTTGCTCACCATCTTGTTGTGGTTCGCGTGGATCTCAGCCCTTCCCAGGGTTTGCTCACCACTCTGTCGCGGTTTGCTTGGATGCCTTCCCAGGTTTGCTCACCACTCTGTCGCGGTTTGCTTGGATCTCAGCCCTTCCCAGGGTTTGTTGTTTTTGTCTTTTTCTTTTTGTGGATATCAGCCCTTCCCAGGGTTGCTCACCATCTTGTTGTGGTTCGCGTGGATCTCAGCCCTTCCCAGGGTTTGCTCACCACTCTGTCGCGGTTTGCTTGGATGCCTTCCCAGGTTTGCTCACCACTCTGTCGCGGTTTGCTTGGATCTCAGCCCTTCCCAGGGTTTGTTGTTTTTGTCTTTTTTCTTTTTGTGGATATCAACCCTTCCCAGGGTTGCTCACCATCTTGTTGTGGTTCGCGTGGATCTCAGCCCTTCCCAGGGTTTGCTCACCACTCTGTCGCGGTTTGCTTGGATGCCTTCCCAGGTTTGCTCACCACTCTGTCGCGGTTTGCTTGGATCTCAGCCCTTCCCAGGGTTTGTTGTTTTTGTCTTTTTTCTTTTTGTGGATATCAGCCCTTCCCAGGGTTGCTCACCATCTTGTTGTGGTTCGCGTGGATCTCAGCCCTTCCCAGGGTTTGCTCACCACTCTGTCGCGGTTTGCTTTTATTCGTCGTGTTCGACGTCCGACTTATTCAGAATTTTGTATTTTATTTTCACATAACGAGTCATGTATGATGCAAGCTTTTTATTCATGGATAGAGAATGACCCCTGTACAGTCTTTTTGATACTATTTTCCACAGGTGTCGTCGCCAGATGCCGTGGTATGCTTGGATCTTGATCCTCCCACAGGATTGGTCGGTGGCTTCTCCGCTGATTGGACGGTTTGTCGCTAGTGACAGAGATATGACAGATGATCTTCCGGAGCGTTCCTGATCCTTATTATCCTTTCCGGTGTCGGCGGGCTTTGCGGAGGGTATTCCGAGCCATTAGGTCCCTGTCCGTCCGGTGCTCACCCATCTCGATTACTACCGAGGCTGAGATGTATGCTGCTCTTGTTGAGAGATGCTGCTATCCTGGCCAGGGATGTTGTCCATGCTGATAGAGACGCCATTGTATTGCAGACTAAGGCAATTATAGATGCTCACTCTGAGACCGTTAGCCGAGCCACTGCTTATTGGATCGCGTCGACATGATGGGGCAACAGATTGCAGGGAATGCCGATGCCTCAGATCTATCCACCACTTAATCCATCCTGCTTTGATTAGTTTCAGATTGGTAGATCATTTTATTTCCTGCATAGACTATGTCAGTTTCATCGGTTATCAAAAAGAGAAACCTTGTAACAAAATGACCTATTTATATAGACAAGTATTTAGATTTAGTCGTTTTCCCCTTTTGTCGTATCGTTGCCTTTCCTTGGACCCTCATTTTATCCAGCTAACCATGATTTTGATATTTCGCCTTCTTTCTCTTCTCAAGTCTTGATGGGGACTTGTCAGATATTGCCGCATATCCTGTTGATTTCATCGGCTGAGTCTTAGATTCGGGCTAACTGCTTGGTTGGGTTAGGGTTAGGTTATTTGAGATGAAACTGATCAGGTGGCTGGTTTCGGGAGAGTTTCGAGGGTGTAGGAAGGTTTTCTGGCTGTTGAGAATCGGTTTTAATAGAAGAAAGGGTTATTTGTAAGGAATGGGACCGTGCCACAATGGCTGCCTACGTACCCCCACAAGTCGGGAGATCAGGTCCTACGTAGTTCGTTCTTTCAAAGAACGAGGGGAAAAATGATGAGGGATATTTTTTTTTTTTTTTTTTTTTTATTTTTTTATTTTATGCATAGAACCGCTTCACCGAGTCGGAATTAAGGGGTTGTGGAAACACCTCCCCATCCATCTCTTGCAATATAAGGGCTCCTCCGGACAGCACTTTCTTAATCACAAAAGGCCCCTCCCAGTTCGGGGCAAACTTCCCCTTGGCTTCGTCTTGACAAGGCATTACTCTCTTTAACACTAGGTCATTTTCTTTGAATTTTCGAGGTCTTATCTTCTTGTCATATGATCGAGAGATCCTTTGCTGATATAACTGACCGTGCAATACAGCGGCCACCCTCCTTTCATCAATTAGGGCCAATTGGTTGTACCGACTTTGCATCCAATCCTCCTCGTTTATCTGAGCATCAATCAAGATTCTGAGGGACGCCATCTCAACCTCAACTGGCAGAACCGCTTCCATTCCGTATACCAGAGCGTATGGGGTTGCCCCTGTAGAAGTACGTACCGACGTTCTGTACGCCAGCAAGGTGAGAGGTAGCAGATCCGGCCATCCCCGATGATTAGCAGACATTTTCGCCATGATCTTCTTGATATTCTTATTTGCAGCCTCCACTGCCCCATTCATCTTAGGACGGTAAATGACAGAATTGAGGTGCTTGATCTTAAATTGGTCGCATAATCCCTTCATGAGGGCATTGTTCAAATTCTTGGCATTGTCGGAGACTAAAACCTCAGGTTGCCCGTATCGGCAGATGACATTATTCCTGATGAAACCGACGATGATCTCCTGAGTTACTTTGGGGAAGGAAGCTGCTTCTACCCATTTAGTGAAGTAATCGATCATGACGAAAATGAATCGGTGGCCGTTGCTTGCTTTGGGCTCTATTGGTCCGATCACATCCATACCCCACATTGAGAATGGCCAAGGGGAGGTCATACAGTGCAGTTCATTGGGAGGCGCATGGATAACATTACCGTGCGCCTGGCATTGGTAACACCGCTTGACGTGATCATCACAGTCGGCTTTCAGCGTCAACCAGTAATGCCCCGTTCTCAAGATCTTCTTGGCCAGCATCGGCCCACTCATGTGTGGCCCACACACTCCACCATGTATTTCGTCCATAATCTTTTGGGCCTGCATTTCATTTACACATCGTAGCAATCCCAAATTGGCATCCCTCTTGTACAGTGAATCTCCGCTCAGATAAAATTTCATTGCCATCTTTTGAATTCTCAACCTCTCCGCTCGGCTGGCTTGGTCGGGAATGGATCTATCCCTCAGATATTCCCTTATGTCGTGATACCAAGGCTGCTTTGGCAGAACCCCTTCGTCCGATAGTACCGCCACGTGCTCCTCGTATGCCGGGGCGTTCTGCACTGCTATCTCAATCTGTGGAACGTTCCTGCTCTTGATTGTGTGGACTAGAGAAGCTAAAGTCGCCAATGCATCGGCGAAATCGTTCCGTCCCCGGGGGATGTGTCGGAAAGCGATATCTTCGAACTCTTGCATCAGTTGGATAACACAACGGTGGTATGGAAGCAACCGGAGCTCTTTAGTGCTGTACACCCCGATCGCTTGTCTGATTACCAGCTCCGAATCCCCGAACACTGCTAACCTTTTCACCCCCATATCGCGAGCCAAACGGTGTAGTAGTCCCAATATACATCCCTCATACTCAGCTGTGTTGTTTGAGTTACTGAACTGCAATTTAGTGGCTACGGGGTATTGCTCTCCTGTGATAGAGACCAGGACTGCTCCGGCTCCTGCCCCCTTCGCATTCATGGCACCATCGAAATATAATTTCCAGAACTGCCCCTCGTCATCTCCTCTCGCGCGCAAGATCCAGAATACATCTTCGCCCGGCAGAGGAGTGTCTAAAGGCTCCATTCCCCCTGATGGCGCCTCTGCCAATTGATCTGCAATTCCCTGCCCCTTCATGGCTTTCTGAGTTACGTATACAATGTCGAACTGCTGTAAGATTAACTGCCATCTTGAAAGTCGACAGTTCAGCATGGGCCGTTCAAAGATATATTTCAGGGGATCCATCCTTGATATCAGGTACGTGGTGTGCCCGTGGAGATAATGCTGTAATCTCATTGCAGCCCAAGCCAAAGCACAACAGGTCCTTTCGATAGGGGTGTAATTCTGTTCACATCGGCTAAATCTCTTGCTGAGGTAATAAATGGCCTGCTCTTTGCCTGATTCATTCTTCTGCCCCAGCATACAGCCCATCGCAATGTCATTGACTGATATATACATGAATAGAGGGATCTCATCCTTCGATGGGTACCAGCACGGGTGCTTCCGTCAGCTGCTTCTTAATGATCTGAAAGGCTTCCTGGCATTGCTCATTCCATTCTTGGGAGACATCTTTTCTTAACAGCTTGAAAATCGGCTCGCACGTGGTTGTCAAATGGGATATGAAGCGGCTGATGAAATTTATTCTTCCCAGAAATCCTCTTATTTCCTTTTCAGTGCGGGGTGCCGGCATATCCACAATGGCCTTAATCTTGGCCGGATCCAACTCGATGCCACGATCACTAACCAGGAATCCCAAGAGTTTGCCCGATTGCACTCCGAAAGCACACTTTGCCGGATTGAGCCTTAAATTATATTTTCTGAGCCGGTCAAATAGCTTTTGGAGATGGGTCACATGATCAGATTCTATCTTTGACTTCACGATAATGTCATCCACGTAGACCTCTATCTCCTTGTGCATCATATCGTGGAACAGGGCCATCATAGCTCTTTGATAAGTAGCCCCTGCATTTGTGAGACCGAAAGCCAACCGTCTATAGCAGAAAGTGCCCCAAGGGGTGATGAAGGCCGTTTTCTCCCGGTCCTCCTCTGCCACCATTATCTGATGATACCCCGCAAAGCAATCAACGAAAGAGTACATCTCGTATTGGGCTGTGTTATCCACCAATATGTGTATAAAAGGTACTGGGAAATTATCCTTGAGACTGGCCTTGTTCAGATCTCTATAGTCAACACATACCCTCACCTTTCCTCCAGGCTTAGCCACTGGGACCACATTGGACAACCATTCTGGGTAGGTGGACACCATGATGATTCCAGCCCTGAACTGTTTGATGATCTCCTCCTTTACCTTCAAGCTCCATTCCGGTTTTAGCTTTCTTAGTTTTTGCTTGACGGGCTTGAAACCTTCCTTGATGGGCAGCTGGTGTACCACAATGTCGGTGGATAATCCGAT
Source organism: Aralia elata (assembly GCA_034770075.1). Lineage (NCBI taxonomy): Eukaryota > Viridiplantae > Streptophyta > Magnoliopsida > Apiales > Araliaceae > Aralia > Aralia elata. The sequence continues at coordinate 42,978,343 of CM068383.1, forward strand.
CATGTCCTCATGAGACCAGGCGAACACATCCTCATACTGGCGTAGCAATTTGGTCATTTCTACTTTCTGGTTAGGGGTCAGGTCTGTCCCGATCTTGAGCTCTTTGGGTTGGTCAGGGGTTCCGATATTTATGGTGACGGTTTGGTCTAAGTTGGGTTTGGGTTTATCCTCGACCCACCCTTTGATCTCGTCAGGCGCGTCATCGTAATCTGTCTCGTCCTGCTCAATACCCATTAAATCGAAATCCAGCTCAATATCAAAATCATAGTCATCATTCAAATTTGAGGGATCGCTTGTTAAGCAAGGAATACTCAAATTGGTACACCTGACATTGAAACAAAATACTGTCATATATATAATTCATCCTTCCACAATGATCGCTCTTAAAATAACATGACAAAAATAACATAGTTATGCAAAATATAAAATAAAGAACCAAAACTGGTAGACATTCATCCCCCACTCTCCGGGGTCTACCACCCTGGCACCATGTTTTACCCTTGTCTGGATATTATTGGCTCCACCGTCCAGTTATCGGTGGTCAGATCAGTCGGGATGCGACATATGACAGACGGCTGTGTTCCAGGGACTTCCTTGACGACTACCGCCACATCGTATCGGTCCTCCCTCATAGCATTGTTAGGGATAACTAACCCTGCCCAATCGATGACAGGCACACTCTGTTGGGCCCCCGACGTTGTGGCCATATCCTTCCCCTCTCCAATGTTTATTGATGGTCCAGAGATATAGCATTTGGTTTCGAACTGCTGCATGACCTCCCGCAGGAAATTCTTCCTTTTGACTGACTCATCATCCGCAAGAGTTAATTCTTTACCTTCTAATTCGGACACGGGCTTGTCTGTCCCTTGTTCATTGTGGACCTTCGGCATTAAGATTCCGGTCGATCGAAATGGGGTTTCCCTTTGAGAGTGGTTCCGCTCTATGCCTCCATGATATCCCAACTCTGCCTTGCCTGTCTGGTTGGGCAGTTGAATAGGCGTGGAAATTCCTTGGCCGTCTTTTCCCAACCCCTGCCCAGGTTGAAACTTCATCTTCATCATTTCTCTAGCAACGAAGGTGAGCTCAGGGGAGGCTTTCGATTTTATGGCTGGAGCTCCCAGACCTCTATAGTGGGGAGAGCTGATTTCCAGTGCTTGAAAACTGGCAGGCGCCGCGGATTCGTCCACATTGATTACTGGCAGACCATTCTTGGACGGGAAAGGGTCATTACGCTCTGCGGAGATTGTTACCAGATTCCCGCTGACGATGAACTTGATTTGTTGGTGTAGTGTAGAGGGAACTGCCCCAGCCATATGTATCCATGGTCTTCCTAATAACATGTTATAACTGGCGGAGATATCCAGGACCTGAAAGGAAATATCAAAAGTACACGGCCCTATCTCCACGGGCAACTCTATTTCTCCCAATGTATCCTTCCGGGATCCATCGAAGGCTCGCACCACCACGTGACTGGCCCGCAAGCGCTTGGGATTAATGTTCATTTTCCTCAGTGTACTAAGGGGACAAATATTCAGTGCTGATCCCCCATCAATCAGCACCCCATTCATGACATACCCTGATGAGATCACTGCGATGTGCAGCGGTCTCCGATGCCCCCTTCCCTCTTTTGGGATATCATCATCTGTGAATGATAGCACATTGTTCTCTAGCAGATGGTCCACTAGGCGGCCGAAACTTTCTTGGCTAATTGTCTTGGGAATGTGAGCCTCCCCCAGGACTTTGGCCAAGATTCTGCAGTGGTCGTTGGATGATAACACCAAATCCATGATCGACGTTAGAGTCGATTCCTCGCTCACCGTCTTGGTCCCCCTTACTTCCGGATGATCCATCTTTTCCAAGAACTCCACGGCTTTCTCCTCGGATATCCTCTCGTTCTCCTTTCTCTTACTCTTGAGGACTCTTCCCGGAAGATACAAGGGATTCCCTTTTGATGTTACGGAAGCACAACTGGCCGCCTCCTCTAATACACCCCCGTAGTTCCACGGTACTGTTTTTAGATTGCAAATAGGGATCTGTGGTCTTGCTGCGATGATGAGAGGTTTTGGAGCCGCTAACTTGATAGGCCCCCCTGTGATACTCCGGCTTGCACCCGTCAACCTAACCGGTGCCCCTTGCATATTCTCCTGAGTACCCGTCATGCCAATCATCTCATCAATCCTTGTCATATAATTTCGCCTTGGCGGTCCTTCGGTTTCGATGGCTTCTACCATATTGACCCCTCCCCCATCATGCTTCGGTAGGGGATTGATTTTAACATTTGGCGGCTCGGGCTGCTCCACCACGATTTCCCCGCTATCAATCAGGTTTTGAATTATGTGTTTCAGCGTCCAACATTCCTGAGTGTCATGACCCGGGGAACCCGAATGATATGCACACTTTTTACTGGGGTCAAATTTTCTTCCCTTCGGGTCACATGGAGGTGCCAAATCGACAATCTTCCTCTGTGACATCAATATTGCCAAAATCTGCTCAAGAGGATCCCCAAGCGGGGTGAATACCCGCCTCTGTGTGGTCTCAAACCTCCTTCGTCCGTCCGTTCTGGGATCATCAAAATTGGGTTGCCGGGGCGGCCCAAATCTCCGTATTTGTACAGGAGGGCTATTCTCCACTTTCCTGGATGATCCCTGCAGCACGAGAGAGACATCTTCCTCTTTTCGCTTTTGGGGCCTGCGGGAAGTATTGCCATAATTCCCACTTTGGATTTGTTCCGCAGCCGTTTCAAGAGCTGTGAAGTCCCGGATTTTACCCGATTTCAACCCCATGTCCACCATTTCACCGTGTTTTATCATCTCGGCAAAAGGTCTTCCAACCCCTGATATGACCCGCTCATAATAAGGTGCTTCTTGTATATCCACAAAGGTCATCACCATCTCTGACTCACTCATTGGAGGATTCACTTGTGCGGCCATACCCCTCCATCGTTGGGCATAGTCCCTGAAGGTTTCCCTTGGTTGCTTCTTGATTTTTGTCATTTGATATCTATCCGGGGCCATCTGTGCCTGAAAGCTATATTGTGTCAGAAAGGTATGGGCCAGCTCCTCCCAATTATGAATCCGGGCATTATCGAGACGGGCATACCAGATCCTCGCCTCCCCCGTCAAGCTTTTCTGGAATAATTGCATCCTTAATCCTTCGTCTTCCGCATAGGACCCCAGTTCTCCAATATATATTTTCAGGTGAGTGTAAGGATCCCCCTTCCCATTGTATTTCTCGAATTCGGGAATCTTAAATTTCTCTGGATATCTGGTTCCGGGGAAGACACACAAATCTGCATAATTAACCCTACCCAAGGAGCCTATGCCTTTTAGAGATTGGATGGTCTCCTCCATCTGCTTCATTTTTCTGCGAAGGTCATCAGTATCTCCCTCCTCTGGAATCGTGATTACTGTTTTGTTGAGGGCAGGAATGACCTTTGGGAGGACCGGCTCGTCCTTAAGCTGATGTTGGTTATTTTTAAATAGGATTGCATCATCCTTAGGAGGATTCTGGTCACCCCCCCGGCGGTGGTACATTATGCGGTCCCTGGTTTGACGAATCCTGTCTGATTAGGAACTGTTCTTTTAGCATGGTGGCCATTTCCATCATCTGTTTTTTAAAATCATCAAACTCTTCCCGAGAGATGGAACTATGATTGGGAAGATCCGCCATTTCAGAGTTAGAGACCTGGGCTTTCTTAGACTGCGAACGGGTTTGAGGAGCAATCCTACAGGGGAAAACGGTTTAAAGTTTAGTCTAGGGAAATGAGAGATGTGGATGCATGCTCAAACCGTAAATTTTGTGAGTTTAGGGTCTTTTAATCTTTCCCTGCAAAACCAAATGTTAGCAGTCTTTTATCGCAATAATCAATGCTAGACGTGAATTAGGAAGTTCCCAGCTGTTCCCTGCAACCATAGAGGTTAGTACCTTCTTTTAACAACAGGGGATGTAAATGATATTGCATTGGATCATGACATTTAATACGCGTAAACGTAAAAGGGCATGAAGAGACTTTTCCTGCGTTGGGTTAATCTGAGGCTGACCTATCCTAAGGTTACTCTCACGGGATTTTCGGCATGAAGGTTCCCAAATCTTCGCAATCTACTCGTTTGAGCCCTTTCGATTGGAGCGGATTTGAGTGGTGCGTTTCCTGAGCCATCTCCGGGGAGCAGCCCCATCGAGTCCAGTAATAAGCAACCGACGGGTTCGCCTCAGGAGGAGGTACATTCTCAACATACATTCACATTCATCGTCCTCACCGTATGCAAATGATTACTTTAAAGTAAAGAGAAACCCATTCAATCATTTATTCATTGGACAACAACACACATTTACACAACAATAACTAAAAGACGTCAAAATGTCGTACGCACATACACATTTATAAATTTCTAGAGGATAGGATAGCATCAAGATTTTAATGCGGCTTAAGCCCTCTAATGTCCCCAGCAGAGTCGCCAGCTGTCGACGCCGGGAGGAATCGCTTACGCGGGGGTTGTAACCCTTTCCAATTTTAGCCTTTTCATTAGATGATTTTTTTTTGGAAAAGGTCGGCATTAATGTCGACGGGGTTTTTAAGGATTGTTTTTATGATGAGCCAATTTAACCAGAGTCGCCAGTTGGTATATTTGAAATGGATGTACCAACTCATCCGAGTTTTCATTTTTATAAATCGCTGGCTCATATGTGACTCCGAATTAATTGGCCTGCGAATCGAGATTCATAGAGTTCGGGGGCTTGCTTAAGTGAGGGGAAGGTGTTAGGCACCCCTCGACTTCCGTGAAGCACGGTTACCGCAATCTTGATGCTTTCCTATCCTTTAATTCATGAAATGTGTGTGTGCGCGTGTGTGTGTGTGTGCCTATGTAAATGTTGTGATGAGTTTGCATTAAAGAATCATTTGGATTATTAGGGAAAATTGTGTTTTTTCTTTTGAGAATGCCTTAGAATGTCCATCGGCTTAAACGAGAAAGCTTTGCGAGAAAGGGTTGATTTTAGTTGGCAAAACTATGAGATTTTCCTTAGGTGTCGTTTTGGCAAAAAAAGAGTTTTAAACCTTCGTAAAAATAGGAATCGAAATCTATACATTGCTTTCATAAAATGATGAGCAACTTCTAGGATATCTTTCACCCTACGCACCAAGATTTAATAAAACGTTGTTTTATTTTTATAAAACCATTTGAAAACGACTTTCTTTAGCCTTCTCGTTTAATAGAAATCGACATTCATTAACACCTCCAAATTTTTAGCTACGTGATGCTAACCTCCTAGTTTGCTTGATTTTAAGGAAAAACCTTCATCGTTTAATCTTTGAAATCATTTTTTCGTATCACAAAATCCAATCAAGCATAAACACGCGTCGGGGCTATTCATGGGCATGTAAGCCATCAAAATAACCCCAAACGCCCACAATCACAAGTTTCACTATTCCGGGGCCTTAAACACGATTATCGCCTTGGCGTCGTTTTAAGGCCCGACGATTACATATTTACAATAACGGATACATCCACCCGATTACATACATTCAAAAATGTCCATCATCGGATTTGGACCACGGGGTCGCATTCCTAGGCTCACATCCGAACTTATTGCACAACCACCAAATGGATATAACGAAAATAAACAACAACGGGATGCCTAACACTCTAGGATATCTTACAATGACGATCGAAATACACTATGAATGATACCATACCATAATAGCTAAGATTTGCACCAAACGGATATCATCGGGCTATTAGGGGGAATTTCATTCCGATGAGACCCTCACTAATAGTCCCTCACCCATGGCTTCACAATAACATATAAGAAAAAACTACATTTAAGGTGATTCGGATGACCAAAAGATCAACAAAATGGTATAACAAAATGCTAAGAACAAAGGGTTTTCACCTTGCAATTAATCCCCACAATATGTATGAATTTGTGTATTGAGTAGAGTAGAAAATATGAGATATAATCTCACAAAATTAGTACAATTCCTCACTCTTTTCACTCTTTTTCTCTCCTAATGGCTCTTGTTTTGCTGCTGTTTTCTCCTTATTTCCGAGCTGCTGCTGCTGCTGAATTCCTCCTCCTCTCTTCCTGTATGCGAACTGGCCTAATATAGCACTGCCAAGGGCAGCCGCAGATCTATCTGCGGCTGGCCGCAGATAGATCTGTGGCTGGCCCTTGGTTCTCCCCCCAGCCGCGCTCGAGTCCCGTGCGCTTCGAGTCCTGTGCTGCCTCGAGTTCCGTCCTTGGCCGCGAATTGATCTGCGGCTAACTGTGCTGATTTTCTCGTTTTCCGTGCCTCGTCTCGATTTTCGTGTCGTACCGTTGGTTTCCGCTGACGGGTTTACGCTCGGCAGTCCGGAACCCGTCGGGAAACGTGCCACGTCATCCGGGCAAGCACAGTGATCAGTAACTGACTCTCGACATTCGCTTGTTGTCGTGTCGGCTTCAATATCATCCCGTCGTGGTGGTTTTGAGGGTTCGTCTTTATGTCCACCCTTTATTCTCGTGTGCCGGGTCAATTGACGATTTTGCCCTCCTGTCAGGGTTAGTATAGGAAATGCAAAAATCGGGTGTCTACAACAATGATGTAATGGTCCTCCGATCTGAAATCACTATATTACTACACGGAAATTTATGTACTTTGATATCATCAAAGGTTACCTTTAATAAAGTGGACAATAAAGGTGATTATTGGGTACATCATGAATCGTGTGAGGAATACGAGTGATCTAGATGGAATTTAACCCTCATATATATTAGGGGTGATATCCATAGACCTCTTAATTGAGTAGGACTATGAAATGCATGGCCATACTCAAATAGTGATTTGTTTAATATAGTCTACTCATTGATCAAGAAAACTCAGATTAAATTATGAAGAGTATGACACATTCCATGGCTCGAGTTTAATCTAGGATGTCAAGGTTAAAAGGATTAAATTACATTGAAACATTGGTCATGAAAAGTTTGCATCGAATCATCGATTTTATTATTACTTGGGTAGCAGTGATGCATTACTAGATGCCACTCACTGTTTATAATTTTATAATATAATTTTAAAATTATTGCCAATATAATAATAAACTATAGGGTCACACACTTATAACGTAATTAAAAGAGAATTAATTTAAATTGTAAGGATTTAAATATGTCAATATGATTGATAGTATTTAAATTATGAATTTAAATTAACAGGATAATTTGTATATATGTATATTAATTAAGTAAGACTTAATTAAAATATAATATATATAAATTCGAATTTTACTTTTCTAATAGGATTAGGGTTTTGGTAATTCTTTTGCCAGCTATATATATATATATGATATATCAACTGTTTTAAAATAAGCTGAGCAGTAAAGAAAAACCCTAGCCGTTTTAAAAAAGAGAGTTGAGAGAAGAACTTCAGAAAATCCAGATATTGGCGGCTAGTACCGGAGTTCTCTTTATTGCAGACCGTGTGACGATTTGTGGGACGTTCGTGTGGATACCGTAGAGATACAGTTCCGTTAGATTACGTTGAAGATTTGAAGCCGTTCCGAAATTTCATCGTTCCATTCAAGCTCGGATAATCGGTAAAACAAATCTAAACCTCTGAATTAATTTATTTTCGCATGGATCCTGTTTTAGAGTTTCGAAAATAGTTTTAAAAAAATTTAAATTCCGTTGCCTTTATGTGTTGGAAACCCTACAGAGTGGTAAAAGGCAAGAATATGAGAATAATTGAGGGTAAAAGCCAATAGAGTGATACAAAGGCGTTTCATAATTGTGGGATATACTATTTGAGCGAAACAAGTAAGAGAGTGTGTGAGGAAAATTTTCTTTATGTACTATGTGACGCCCCCAAATTCTCTACACTCCCTGTAGTAGATTTGGTGCTCACGTGAAATTATTTACCTATAAACATTACATAATATATGACTTCTATCTATCCAAGGTTCACAATATTCCATAACAGATAATAGTTCAGGCCAGAACGTTAACTGTGTTTGGATACCCTCACTTGGATATATAGATTCATATCTTATGAATATCTCTTTCATATCGATATTCCCTTTCTATCTGACATTCACAGTATTAACGATAAAATTATTCTTAGAACTGAGGGGTGCATTCCGGTAAAGGTGGCACCTTACCGGTGCTCATTAAGTGTAACCTCAGCACTTACAAAACTCCCAGTCTCATTTAAATACCCTCATTCAGATGTATAGTTCATAGGGATACTGTACTAGATCAAATGCTACTTTCTAACTTAACTAAGAATGGAAATACAACGCAAGAGATGTAACAAAAGATGATATATATTTCATAAGCTTAAGTTTGATTACAACGTTCTCAGTACTATGTCTTTATTACAACAAAAGTCTTATAAGACTTGAAATCATTCAAAACAGTAAGATAAAACTAATTAACATGGCCTTTTCCCTTGTCTGTCCTTGATGTGCCAGGATTATTATTTAATACTGCAAAAGAAAGTATATACAAGAATGAGCTACAAATGCTCAGCAAGTTTATTTGAAAACGTAAACACAATGTGTTTGAGTTGAAAGATGTCAAAGATGTATAACTGAGGGTTTAGTACATGAACCATGTGTTTCAATCAGTTCTATCAGTCTTTAATGACTTAGAAAAGCTTTATTCGGATATCTCGTAGGGGATTAGCCTATCAAATATCCTAAGAGTATGCATATCATCCTACAATTTGTGTCAATATATAATCAACATTTACAACCTTACATCAAGGTGTTTCATTTCTCAGTCTCAGATGTCTTACCAAAACAATTTGGTTTAACACAACAATTTAAGCTCTATCAAGCAATATATGAATAATGATTCATTTCTTAAGTTATGCTGAACAAGAAGCAATAACTTCACAATAATTGATAGTAAGATATATTATACTTGCTTAAATGTAATAAGGTTAGAAGACTTGCCTTAGCGTAGATCTTTTAATTAATGTTAATGTGGTCTATCAGCGTATGTAGTCTATGTACACCAATAGTAAGCGTTAGAACTTATAATAACATGTAACAAGTTGAATTAGACAAGTTTCATTAAGGTTCGACATTGATTCAGTATCTCGGTCGCGTCATTAGATAACAAAACATATAGGTTTATCAACAAAACTTCATTTGGAAGCTTAAGTATTAGTCTAGATAATTTAATTATCACTTATAACATTTTTAGACGCTTAATATTATTTTTAAATAATTTTTACAAGCTTAGAAATATTTTTAAATGATTTAATTATCATTTGTAATATTTTTAAAACACGAATATGTTGCTTAAATGATTTATTTATCATTTAGAATAATTTTAGATATTTAAAATAATATTTAAATTATTTATTTATCATTAATAATACTTTTAGAAAGATAAAATATTATTTAAATGATTTATTTTATCATTAATAATATTTTTAGAATTTATTTTATTATTTAAATGATGTAATTTTTATTTATAATAATTTTTAAAACTTAGTTTAATATTTAAATGATTTAATTATCATTTATAATATTTTTAAATACTTAGTATATTATTGAAAATAATTTATTTATTATTTATAATAATTTTAGAAAGTTAGTAATATTTTTAAATGATTTAATTATCATTTAAAATAATTTAAATACATTAATATCATTTTAAATTATTTGTTTAATATAATTATTAAATAATTTAATATTTAATTAAATTAAATAATTATTAAAATTTGTATTAGAATATTAAAAATTATTAAATATAATTTTAAATGAATTTTAATATTTAATTATTAATTATTATGAATTATTTAATATTTATTTATAATTTATTAATTATTTATATTTATTTATTTAATTTTTATTTGTTTTCGTCGCTAAAAGGCTTTAGCGACGGATACTGTCGCCTATAGTGTTCTTGAGAAATTCGGAAGGAGAGTGTCGTCTAAGGGCCCTATAGCGACGGATTTGGGTCGCTATAGGTGTTTTTCATGGAATGAAGAACAACCAGCCATGGTCTAACCACGTACCTTAATCTCAAATTATTTTCAGTTGGTTAATCATTTAAGTTTGATCTTTGTTGCTCGTTATACTAGACATGGCAAGGTACAACGATATGTATTAATTGAGATCAAACAACGTCACATGTGCAAGATTTGATCAGGTCAAACTAGCCGGATCAAACTGTTCTTGAGTTTCTGGGTTACTCATCAGTCATGGTCGGTCAACGCAGTTTCACTGCTAATAATGTTTGTTCCTAGTTAGCTTTATGTGATTAATTGATTTATACTTGTAGATTACATGGCAGAGAACAACTACAAACATCAAGACCTCATTATGGTCAAGATCTAGGCTGGTCAAAATCTTGCCAGACACTGTCAGAGCTGTTCTTCGCTTTTCTGGGTTGCCCAGAAACAGAACGCTCGTGATCAAGTGGGGACTTTTCCACACAAATATCTCTCTAGATATTGATCGATTGGATAAAATTATTGTTCCTATGTCTTAACCTTATGGCATACTACAACGACATACCTTAAAACACATCAAACTAATAATTTAAGATGATCAAAAGGTCTAACAAAAGTCCTTGTCAGACTGTTCTTGACTGTCAAGAATAGTTTACTTTTTTTGCCTAATTTTGATATCTAGATGTTATGGAAGCATGATTTAACAACCCAGATCATCAAATAATATATTATTACACATCCCTAAACATTTAAACCTAACATCTAACAAAGCTTTAAAGATCTAGTAAAAATTTAGGGTTTTTGCACCTTTTTGAGCTACTTTTGATTTCTGATCTTTGATTCTGATCTTACAATTGCAGAAGCTTGTTTTGGCTTGATAAATAAGTCTATAGGTTAAAGATTTTCGTAGCTTACATGATCAGTTTGGTGTCCTATTTATAGAACTTTGCAAGTTAGGGTTTTTAGGTCATTTCACACCTTTTTGCCTCCACAAAGATCTTGGCAACTTAACTTGTGCTACTTGAGGTCTGATCCTATTCTCCTACTTGTGCTGGAGTGTGTTGAGCACAAGCTTGCACACTCCTAGCTTAATTTCTATTGGTTAAAGCTTTTAATTTTGATTTAATTCTTACCAATTAAACTTAGATTTTTGTTAATCATGTTTAGGATGTTTAATTATGTCTAATAATATCTTAATTAAGCTTATATATCATAATTAAGATTTAACATATCATAATTTATAGTTTAAGACAAGCTAATTAGAATTAGGGTTTCATAATTAGGGTTAGGGTTTCCTAATTCATGAATTAGGGTTTAAATCTTTCAATTAGGGTTTTAATCTAAGTTCAATGATTCATAATTAATGTTATGATTCATTATTTAGAATCTAATTATATCAATTAAGATTCTTATGTAACAATTAGGGTTTTGATTCACCAATTCTGATAACTTTTATTAATTAAGGTTTTCTGATTAGGGTTTCTAATTCAGTTTATCATTTTTTAACCCTAGTTAACTTATTTAGATTTTTATCAGTTAATATAATATTATATTAAATTCGAAGCACGATAAATCACTTCATCATTTCCAAGCACGACACAGCAGCTTACCAAAATACTTTGCTGAGACGCTTCTCGGTGAAATCGTCGGAAACACGACAAATCATTTTGTCCGTATAAGCACGACTAAGCAGCTTCGAAAATATTTTTATTTGACCTAATTCTTTAATAAAATATACAATCACATAACATAAAGTCAGAATAAGAAATTTCATTTAATAGATACATAATTTACATATACAAATCTTATTAGGGTTCGGAATATTACATTCACCCCCACTAATAAGAATTTCGTCCTCGAAATTACAGTACAGATTACAAAAACAAGTGTGGGTACTTGTCTCACATTTTACTCTCGAGCTCCCATGTAGCTTCCTCTATGTTTTGATTTCTCTAAATAACCTTGACTGAAGGTATCACTTTATTTCGTAGAATTTGTTCTTTCCTATCTATGATTTCAATAGGAACTTCTTCATATGATAAATCTTTCTCGATCTGAATAGGCTCACAATCTATAATGTGTTTATAATCGGGTTTGTATGGTCGTAACACGGACACAAGAAACACGTTATGAATATGTTCTAACTCAGGAGGTAGGGCTACCTTATAGGCTACCTCACCTATCCTCCTCAATATCTCGAATGGTCCAATGAATCTCAGACTCAATTTTCCTTTCTTGCCGAAACGTATTTTGCCTTTCCACGGAGATACCTTTAAAAATACGTGACTACCGATATCGAAATCTTGTAGTTTCCTGTGTTGATCTGCGTACTTCTTCTGTCGATCTTGAGGCGCTTTCAATCTCTCGCGTATAATTCGAACTATCTCAGCGGTTTGTTGAACTATTTCGGGTCCTAGCATTTGTCACTCACTGACCTCGTCCCAACATAATGGCGTCCTACATTTCCTTTCATACAGAGCTTCAAATGGTGGCATTCCTATGTTGGCATGGTAACTATTATTGTAGGCAAATTCTACCAAAGGTAACTGATCTTCCCAACTTCCCTTGAAGTCCATGATGCAAGTTCGCAACATGTCCTCCAATGTTTGAATTGTCCTCTCACTCTGACCGTTGGTTTGTGGATGATAAGCTGTGCTTAATCTCAACTGGGTTCCTAAGTGTTGTTGGAGACTTTTCCTAAAGTTTGAAGTAAATCGTGGATCTCGGTCTAATACTATAGAAACAGAGACTTCATGTCTAGAAATAATTTCATTGATGTAAATTTTGGCTAACTGGTTAAGACTGAAGTTAACTTTTATGGGTAGAAAATGAGCTGACTTGGTAAGACAATCTACAATTACCCAAATGGCATTGTGACCTTTTTGTGTGTTTAGAAGACCTACTACGAAATCCATGGTAATATGTTCCCACTTTCACTCGGGAATTTCTAAGGGCTACAGTAATCCACTCGGCTTTTGGTGTTCAGTTTTAACCCTTTGACACGTTAAACATTTACTTACCCATTCCGCTATTTTTCTTTTCATGTTCGACCACCAAAAATGTCGACTTAAATCTTTGTACATTTTTGTACTACCCGGATGTACGGCGAACTTAGAACTATGGGCTTTATTCAACATTTCATCTTTTAGTTCTTGTATTGAGGGTACCCAAATTCTATCCTCGTACCTCAGTACCCCATCTTTGTCTATTCTGATTTTGATATTCTTTTTATGAGTTATTTCGGTTTTACACTTCTGACACTTTTCATCTGCCTCCTGTAGTTCCCTGACTCTATCCAATAAAGTCGAACCACTCTCCACAATGAATAACTTTTGGGTAGAATTAGCCGGAACTCTTACCTCAATCTCAAGTTTATCAAACTCTTTTATCAGTTCCTCGTTGTTGGTTATTACATTCAACTTCTCTTGGTTCTTTCTACTTACGCGTCTGCCATGACGTTGGCTTTTCCGGGATGATATAAGATTTCACAGTCGAAATCCTTTATCAATTCTAGCCATCTCCTCTGCCTCATGTTTAACTCCTTCTTCGTGAAAATATACTTCAGACTTTTGTGATCTGTGTATATCTCACACTTTTCCCCATACAAGTAATGCCTCCAAATTTTCAAGGCAAATACTATAGCAGCTAACTCAAGATCATGCATAGGATACCTCTTCTCATAATCTTTGAGTTATCGTGATGCATACGCAATCACCTTCCCATGTTGCATCAACACACAACCTAATCCCTTGTGTGATGCATCACTATAAACTACAAGGCCTCCCGTATCATCTGGTAAAGATAACACTGGTGCCATGCTCAATCGCTTCTTCAACTCTCGGAAGCTTTCTTCACATTTATCTGTCCAGACGTACTTTACTGTCTTTCGAGTTAAATTGGTTAGCGGGGTTGCTGTTTTTGAAAAATCTTGTATAAAACGTCGATAGTACCCTACTAAACCGAGAACACTTCTTACTTCTGTTGGAGTTGTTGGTTGTTCCCAATTCACAACCGTCTCTATCTTTGCTGGATCTACCGTGATTCCATTCTTGTCAATCACATGACCCAAGAATTGGACTCATTCTAACCAGAATTCACACTTCGAAAACTTTGCATAAAGTTGTTCTTTTCGTAATATCTCCAATACGCTCCTTAAGTGTTCAGCATGCTCCTCCTTTGTTCTCGAGTATACTAAAATATCATCGATGAACACTACGACAAATTTATCTAAGCATGGTTTAAACACTCGGTTCATCAAGTCCATGAATGTTGTCGGTGCATTCGTTAATCCGAAGGACATCACAAGAAACTCATAATGTCCATAGCGTGTCTTAAACGCTGTCTTCGGCACATCTTCTTTTCTTACCTTTAATTGATGATAACCTGATCGTAGGTCTATCTTCGAAAAGTGTTCGGCCCTTTTTAACTGGTCAAACAAATCATCAATTCTTGGTAAAGGATATTTGTTCTTTATGGTTAACTTATTTAATTCTCTATAGTCAACACATAACCTCAAAGTTCCATCCTTCTTCTTTACAAATAACACTGGTGCTCCCCAAGGTGAAACACTAGGTTGTATGTACTTCTTGTCTAAGAGTTCCTGTAACTGTGCAAGTAACTCCTTCAACTCCACTGGTTCCATCCTGGACGGTGCCTTCGAAACTGGCGTCGTACCAGGTGCAAGATCGATAAAAAACTCAATCTCCCTATCTGGAGGAAGACCTAGTAAGTCATCGGGAAATACATCTTGAAATTCCCTAACTACATGTATTTGATCTAGTTGTACTCTTTCCTTTCTAGTATCTACTATATATGCCAAATACCCTATACAACCCTTCCTAAGCAATCTCTCTGCTTGCATTACTGTCAAACATTGAGATCATTTAGGTGAACAACCACCGTTGAACACTACCTTTGACTTCGACGCAGTCAATAGGTTTACACGCTTCCGATGGCAGTCATTCATTGCATTATGATTAACCAACCAATCCATTCCTAAGATTATATTGAATTCCCCTAGTTGTATAGGAAAGAGGTTCACAAGAAACTTGTGTCCCTTAATCTCTACGTTACAATTTTTATATACAGTTTTAACGGGAAGTATCTCTCTATTTGTAATTTCTACATTCAAAGGTATGTCTAAGTCTTCACATGTCATTTTTAAGTTTGTAGCAAAGCTATTAGACATGAATGAGCAAGTAGCACCAGAGTCGAATAACACATACGCATTTAAAGTGTCGATAGGGATGATACCTGTCACCACGTCCTGTGAAGCAACAGCATCCCTCATCGTCATATTAAATGTTCTGGCGGTTGGACGACTCTGGCCTCCAGCTCCTGCTACTGTTGGTTTGAGGGTGTTATTTGTGGTTTGATTTCCTCCCCTAGTTGGATTCCTATTCCTTGGGCAATTTCTAGATATATGACCTATTGCGCCACAATTATAATATTTATTATTCTGATTACCCTAATTGGTATTATTATTATTCTTCTTAGGACAATCAGAGGAATAATGTCCCTCTTGACCACAGCTGTAACAGGTAACCACCTTCCTACGACATACTCCCTGATGGTTCTTTCCACATGTGGCACAACGTTCCACCTTGTTATTATTGTTTCTGTTGGTGGTGTTATTATTATTGTTATAATTGTTGTAATTATTCCCCTTCTTCCCAAAGTTATTGAAAGTGGCATCCCACTTCCTCTTGTTATTATTGTTATTGAACCCACCAGTAATTGCTTCCCCTTTAAACCTTCCCCCTTCAGTTTGACTCTGTTTCTCCTTAAGAAATTTTAACAGAGCTTCATTCTCGTTTTAAGCTATGATAGCTTTCTCGAGAATTTCAGGAAAAGTCTTCACTTGAAACACTGACAACTTACTATGGATTTGGGGTTTCAGCCCCAATTCATACCTCCTGGTCTTCCTTGCCTCAGTATCTACTTGATGCGGGGCAAACCTAGCTAATTCATTGAACTTAGCTGCATACTGAGATACAGTAAGCTCCCCTTGTTTCAATTCTAGGAATCGTACCTCCATACGATCCTGCATCAATTGGGGAAAGTAATTTTCAAAGAATAGTTCCTTGAATCTAGCCCAAGGAATTATCCCAGCTCATGTATGAACCTTAGTATTTTCCCACCAATGATTCGCCTCACCTTTAAGGAAAAAGGTGACGAAGACCGTCTTTTGGTTTTCGCTGACATTAGTTACTATAAAGAACTCCTCTATCTCGGTAATCCAAGTCTGAGCATCAATAAGTTCTGCGGCTCCCTTAAACTCGGGTGGTCCTACAAGTTTAAAGTCTTTAAAGATGGTGCCCTGTGGGGGTAATTGTAGTAGGTTGATTTGGCTGACGACCTTGTAAGGCTCCTAAGAGTATGTCCACTAATTATTGGATAGGGTTTGTTCCTCTATCCTCATTCTCTCTCTCATTCTGATTTCTCCTTCTTGTTGCCATGATTCTATAAATAAAGGAAATACAAGTATAAATACAAGTACATACTACACACAGAATTAACAACTTGATTTGTACAAACATAACTTGTATATCACCCACTAAAAGTTTACATATTGTACTAGTGGTTTATACTACCACTAGTTAGTACAAAGGATTCCCTATTTTACGACCAAAATCTTTATACTACAAACTTCAAAAAATAAACCTAAGTACTAAACTATACTTAATGACCACGCGCCTCTTTATAGGCATCCTAGACCATGTGGCATACCACAGATCGATCTATCATATAGTCCACCTTCTTCTCCTCTACTGGATATCTAAGCACTCGACGCTCTAAGTCGTTGAATGTATCATGACATCCTTTATCAGCTCGGTATAACTGCATCTGTGCATCTTGCTTTTCCTTTTGAGTACTTTGGAGGAGTGTCCTAAGACGGCGAGTAGTTCCCCTCTCACATTCCAACAAACCTTCAGCTATGAATGCCCGAAAGTTGGCAGCCTCTAGGTCTTCGGTCGATTATTGTACCATCCTCGTGACTATCTTCTCATGTCTATCCACACTCATCATCTGGCTAGCTCCAACCTCCTCATCAGGATCTACTAATTGTCCATCTATAGGATTTTCAGCTGATGAGGACATGCCTAGCTTGCGTAAGGATGAGAGTTATGGAGTGAATTCGGTGCAAGTTCCAGTTGGACCAGTGACGAGAGCTCGGGCTAAACGCTTCAAGGAGGGGATTAATAGATTGATTCAAGAAGCTTGGAAGGATAAAGATTCCAGGATGAAGGCTTTGGAGTTAGAGTCCAAGATCGTGAACATGTTACAATTGTGTATTCCAAGCCAAGAATTGGGAACTAGTAAAAAAGGGCCAAAAATTCCAGCCTGGCGCGCCCCGCGCCAATTTTATGCCTAATCCAGCGCGCCCCGTGCTGGTCATACAGGAGTATAGCGCGCCCCGCGCCATTTATGTAACGATCGAAAATTTTAGATTTCTTTGTAACCCGAGTTATGTATGAATAAAATGAATTTTTATTATTTTTTTATTTTTTTTATTTATATTAATCTATACTACGTGTTTAGAGTTGTGTTACAGCCTAGAAAATGTGCATATGTTAAATTTTATGTGTTGTTGTGTCGTTAGAGTGAATAAATCGATTCTGCGAAAATTCATAAAATCACTATTAGCGGGACCCGCTTCCCGAGGCACTATTCACGAGCACTATTTATACCCGAACTTTTTCGTCTATTTCAATTTTTATTAATTTAGAGGAGGCATATATGCGGAGGAATAATTTTTCCAAGTGTCAGAAATTTTATTGGAGTTGATACGTGATTTAATCCATATCTGAAATGTATAGTATGGGTGTTCCGAATAAATGGACAAATCCCATAATAAAAATTTTTACGTGTCCCAATAATTTATGGGAGTACCCATTTTAATTTTGGGTAGAGTTATTTACCAAATTTGGTACAAAAGTGGGAATATTCGGGTATATTTATTTGTGTATTCGAATTAATTGGTGAGACATTTAAGCCTCAAACCAATTGGGGGAGGCCACGTGTATATTGAGAGCTAATTGGGGAAAGGAATAAACACGCACAGTACACCATACATAGGGCTGTTAACTACACCAACACTTGGCTCGGGTAACACATTTTTTGCATACCCATACATTCCATCTCCTCCCGAAGCACTCCTCTTATTCTCCCCTCAGCTCATTCTCCTCCTCCATTCAAGCCATACTCAACTGTTAGCAACTTCAGAGAGAGAGAGAGAGTTATTTTTTTTGCTAAACAAAAAGCTTACTGCAGCTAGAAGGAGAGTAAGTGTGTGTGTGTGCGGTAAGGACGTAAGAAGGCAAGCAAGGAGAAGAGGAAAGGAAGTTGATAAGTAGGTTTTATACCTACTTATTGGATACTATTTTACTTCATTTGTTGCTTAACTTGTAGCTCCATAGTATGTTTTCATGCATTTTTCCCCTTCTTTCGGTATTGTTTCACTATTTGCATTCTATGGTTTTTGCACGGTTTTTGGTTAGTTTGACATGAGTTATGATGCAATCGTTGTTTGGGAGCTAATTGATTATTTATTGCATGTACAAGACACGAGAATCGAGAAATCAGGCTACAACAGTACAGCAGCAGACTGACTGTCGGCGCAGCTGCGCCCAGCTTGGCCTTGTGCCGGCGCAGCTGCGTCCCTCCTGTTCTTGCCATGCCCCCGGCGCAGCTGCGCCCCTTTTGCAAAGGGTGTCGGCGCAGCTGCGCCTGTCGCCAGCCAGCTATGCAGTCACGTTCCAGCCAGCGAAGCAGCACTTCCATAAAATTATGCAATGCCAGATTTTGAGGTTTTAGTGGAGCAAAACTTTATTAGTGGGAATCAGAATAAGTTAATAGAAGACAAATTAAGCATATAATATATTGAATTGAGACTTCAATTTTGGGAGAGTTCCTCCTCCACAAAAATTAGGAAGTTTACTACATTATTAGATAGAAAATAAAAACATTCCAGTGAGCATCAATTTTGATTGGGAACTGAAGAATGGAGCTATATGGATGCTGAATTGAAGCTTGGGAGCAAGAAATCAATAATCAACACAACTTGGAAAATCATCAAAAGTTGCAGAACGGAAGAATTGAAACAGGAAGCTTTAATATTTTCTGTTTTTGATTAATTTTTCTATTCTGTAATTATGATGATGAACCAATTGTGTATGATGAATTCTATCATTGTTATTATGAGCTAAGTTTAATTCTTGGGATTATAATGGATCTTTTGCTTAACTGAAAATTGAAGTGCTTCCTATTTATTGCTAGTTGGTTATGAAATGAATGTCTAGCATAATCCATACTTATTGTTTAATTGCTTGATCACCAATTACTGTGATAATTTATATGGAATTGAGAAAGGAAATATAAATTGAGATCTAATTATGCTAGCATATGTTCATAATTTTTACATTCCTCGTGAAGATATGATTCGTGCTTAGGATAGAGATATACCGAAGCACCATATGTGGCCAATTGAGAACTTATTCTTAAACCCTCTTGATTGTAATTCACATAGAGATATAGTGCGTTAGTCATCTAGGGTGTTCACATTCATTCTATCAATTGTGGATTTAGTGTGATATGAATATGGTGCATCGAGAGGTGGTCATATTTTACATTCGTGTTCTTGACCAACATTCTATAATAATCAATTAGTAACAATAGGAAGCATGGAAATCTAAGTTTGCAATAAGTGAAATTATAATCCCAAGCCCATAAAATCTGTATTTATACAATCATAATTTGTTCTATTTGTTCATTTAGTAATCGTTGGATAATTTTATCATTGTAACCAATTGTTTAACGAGACCGAAATATTTATAAAATCGGTGTTTGTAGTCATAAATGCAATTATATTCCTCGTGGGATCGATACTTTACTTACTTTATATTACTTGTGGATCACGTGCACTTGCGTGTATGAGTCGTATTTATTATACATACAAATATCTCAACAAGTTTTTGGCGCCGTAGCCGGGGAACTGTAATTGCGTTTATCACTTTCATCATCAATTTAAATTAGATTGGTTTTAGTTAAACAAATCTGTTCTTATCCTAATTCTATTTTATTTTCTTCTACATTGTGATAGATACTCTTGAGTAGTATATGCATACTCGATCGAAGAATCCTAACCTATTGCCTTTCGTAGATAACATTGAGAAAAGGGTTCAACAGTCAAGAAAGTGTATTGAAAATACTCTAGAGGATCTAGACCAACCACAAACAATGGCGGGAGAAGCACAAAAAGCATTGAGAGATTATGCTACGCCAAGGATCAATGATTTGCAATCAAGTATCTCAAGGCCAGCCATAACAGCCAATTCATTTGAAATCAAACTAGGGACTATCCATATGATCCAAAATTCTGTCCAATTTGGTGGAATGGTGGTTGATGACCCAAATGAGCACTTGATAAATTTTTTGGAGATCTGTGATACATTCAAATTCAGTGGGATCTCAGAAGATGCGGTGAGATTGTGGTTATTCTCATTCACATTGAGAGATAAAGCAAAGAGTTGGCTACACTCACTACCACCGGGATCTATTACCACTTGGCAAGATTTGGCGCTGAAATTCTTAGCAAAATTCTTTCCACCAGCCAAACCTGCTAAGTTGAGAAATGACATCTCTTCATATGAGCAACATCATGGAGAATCCTTGTATGAGACATGGGAGCGGTACAAGGAACTATTGAGAAAGTGTCCACATCACGGCTTGCCATAATGGATGCAACTTAACACATTCTACAATGGGTTAAATATTCAAACACGGGCAGACATTGATGCAGCTTCGGGAGGAGCATTCATGGGTAAAAACTATGACGAAGCTTATGAACTTTTGGAGACCATGGCTACAAATAACTATCAATGGCCATCTTCTAGATCCAGCCAACCAAAAGTAGCAGGGATATTAGAGGTTGACACAGCCATTTCACTTCAAGCCTAGATATCTGCTATAGTTAAAAAATTGACAACCTATATGAAGGAAAGGGGCAGCAGGTTTCCATGATTTGTGAGCTCTGTGCAGGTTCACACTCTTCTGATCAATGTGCCATCAATGCTGAGTCTGTGCAATTTGTGAGCAACCACCAGCGGCCAACAAATCAATATCAGAACAACTACAATCCGGGGAATAGGAATCACCCGAACTTCTCATGGAGCAACCGTCAAGATTATCCACAAGCTCCAAAACCTTACAATCCTCTGGGGTTCCATAATCAGCAACAAGTCACAGCTACTGATAAGAAGGTTGCTGAAATGAATGAAAATTTGGAGAGATACATGGCCAAAACCGATAAGTTGGAACAAGGCCAAACATTAGGTTTCAAGAATTTGGAAAACCAGATGACTCAATCGTTCAGCTTGTTATCTAGTATACCTCATGGGACCCTTCTTAGCGACACAGAAGTCAATCCAAGGAGAAATGGAAAGGAGCAATGCCAAGCTGTCACCACCAGAAGTGGGAAGCAGACCCTGCTAACCGGCGCAGCTGCGCCCATGTCACACGAGAAGCCAGCGCAGCTGCGCCCTTCTTTAGTGCTGGATTCAGCCGGCGCAGCTGCGCTCATTTTGCAAAAGGGGACGGTGCAGCTGCGCCCTTCCCTAGATGTGGACTCTGCTGAAATTTTAGGAGAGGAGGATAGCCTTGAGAAATTTGAACCCTCACCGACAAAAAGCACAGAAAAGACTCAACCTCCTCCCACCAGATATTATCCACCAGTTCCGTATCCTCAGAGGTAGCAAAAGCAGAAAATGGACAAGCAATTCTCTAAGTTTCTTGAGGTTTTCAAAAAGCTTCAAATCAACATACCATTTGCAGAAGCCTTAGAACAAATGCTGAGCTATGCCAAGTTCATGAAGGGGATTCTGTCAAGGAAGAAGAAATTACAAGATTTTGAAATTGTAGCTTTGACAGCGGAATGCAGTGCGGTATTACAAAGGAAGCTACCTCCAAAGTTGAAGGATCCGGGCAGTTTCACCATTCCTTGCACCATTGGAGACCTGTCATTCAAAAAATGTTTATGTGATCTTGGTGCAAGCATCAACCTCATGCCATTGTCCGTCTTTACTCAGTTGGGATTACCAGCACCCAAGCCAACAAATGTCTCTCTTCAGCTAGCGGATCGTTCAGTTACCTATCCGAGAGGTATTGTGGAAGATGTTCTTGTTAAGGTTGATAAGTTCATATTCCCAGCTGACTTCATAATCCTAGACTTTGAGGAAGACAAGGATATTCCCATTATACTTGGGAGGCCATTTTTAGCTACCGGGAGAACTCTCATTGATGTGTAAAAGGGAGAATTGACAACGAGGGTTCAAGACCAAGAAGTCACCTTTAATGTCTTTAAAGCTATGAAATTCCTGACTGAGGAGGAAGATTGTTTCCGAGTAGATATCATTGAAAGTGCAGTGACCGAGGAATTCATTAAGGCTACACGTGGTGACTCGCTTGAGATGACACTGACAGGAGACACCGACTTGGACGAGCCCGAGAACTGTGAGTATGTTCATTATCTAGATGCAATACCCAGAATGGCAAAATTCAAGGTACCAATTGAGCCCTTGAAAAGCTCAAATGAAGCCTCATCTAATTTGAAACCATCTAGAGAGGTACCTCCAAAACATGAGCTTAAGCCCTTACCAAGTCACCTCAGGTATGCATATCTAGGCACTTCAGATACTTTACCTATCATTATTTCCTCTGCACTAACCTCTTTGTAGGAGGGCAAGCTGATAAGAATCCTCCGAGAATTCCAAGGGGCTATTGGATGGACCATTGCTGATATAAAAGGAATCAACCTCTCATTTTGCATGCACAAGATTCTGATGGAAGATGACAGCAAGCCCACCATAGAACATCAAAGAAGGCTAAATCCCATCATGAAGGAGGTCGTGAAGGCAGAAATTCTTAAATGGCTAGACGCCGGGATCATCTATCCCATCTTTGACAGTCCGTGGGTGAGCCCTGTGCAGTGTGTACCAAAGAAGGGAGGAATAACGGTGGTAAGAAATGAGAACAACGAGCTGATACATACCAACTCGAACAGTCACGGGATGGAGAGTCTGTATGGACTACCGAAAGCTCAACAAAGCCACGAGGAAAGATCACTTCCCACTTCCATTCATAGATCAAATGTTGGACAGACTTGCAGGGCATGAATACTACTGTTTGCTTGACGGATATTCTGGATATAATCAAATTGCCATCGCTCCAGAGGATCAAGAGAAGACAACTTTCACTTGTCCATATGGAACTTTTGCTTTCAGGCAAATGTCCTTCGGTCTATGTAATGCTCCAGCTACATTTCAACGGTACATGATGGCAATATTTTCTGACATGGTGGAAATCAACATGGAGGTCTTCATGGATGATTTTTTGGTGTTCGGAAATTCCTTCAACAGCTGTCTAGAGAATTTGGTCATGGTACTAAAGAGATGCGTGGAAACAAACCTTGTGCTTAATTGGGAGAAATGTCACTTCATGGTTCAAGAAGGAATAATCTTGGGTCACAAAGTCTCAGCAAAAGGGTTGGAAGTGGATAAAGCAAAGTTAGAAACCATCGAGAAATTGCCTCCACCAACTACTGTAAAAGGAGTTCAAAGTTTTTTAGGCCATGCTGGGTTCTACCGGAGATTTATCAAAGACTTCTCCAAAATCACAAAACCCCTGCGCAATCTATTGGAAAAGGATGTTCCGTTCCTATTCGATGAAAATTGCTTAGCAGCCTTTGTGTTGTTGAAACAGAAGTTAACAACAGCACCTGTGATAGTGGCACCAGACTGGTCTCTTCCATTTGAGCTTATGTGTGATGCTAGTGATTACGCTGTGGGCGTGGTATTGGGTCAGCGCAGAGACAAGGTTCTACATGCAATTTACTATGCCAGTAAGACACTCTCAGAGGCCCAAATGAATTACACCACCACCGAGAAGGAACTACTCGCGGTTGTTTATGCATTCGACAAGTTTCGGTCCTATCTTATTGGAACAAAGGTAGTGGTGTACACTGACCATGCAGCAATTCAGTATTTGATCTCTAAGAAAGATGTCAAACCCAGATTAATCAGATGGATCCTTTTACTCCAAGAATTTGACTTGGAAATAAAAGACAAAAAGGGCACGGAGAATCTAGTTGTTGATCATCTATCCAGATTAGACAATCCGGATTTGGAGAGCAAAGAGAAGGTTGAAATAAATGATTGCTTCCCTGATGAACAACTATTTGCAATCACATCTGAGATCCCATGGTTTGCTGATATAGTTAACTATCTTGTGAGTCATGTGCTACCACCGGATCTAACTTCTCAGTAGAAGAAGAAATTTTTGCATGATGCAAAGAGATACATGTGGGACGAGCCTTACTTGTTCAAACAATGTACAGATCTCATGATCTGAAGGTGCATTCCCGATGTCGAGACTACCAGTATATTACATGCATGCCATTCTTCTCTGTATGGCGGCCATTATGGAACGCAAAGAACCGCAGCCAAAGTACTCCAGGTCGGGTTCTATTGTCCCACTTTGTTCAAAGATGCCCACCAATTCATAAAGAATTGTGATCGATGCCAACGGGTGGGCAACATCTCCAACCGCAATGAAATGCCACTAAATGTGATCTTGGAGGTGGAGATCTTTGACGTATGGGGCATAGACTTCATGGGACCATTTTCGTCATCCTGCAACAATCTCTATATCCTTCTTGCGGTTGATTATGTGTCCAAATGGGTGGAGGCTTCGGCTTTACCAACCAATGATGCTAAGGTGGTTCTTAGGTTCTTACAAAAGAGCATTTTCACTAGATTTGGCACTCCTCGCGCGATCATCAGTGACGAGGGAAGTCATTTTTGCAACAAACAGTTCACAGCCCTCCTGGCTAAATACGGAGTGAGGCACAGGATTGCCACACCTTACCACCCACAAACAAATGGGTAAGCCAAAGTGTCAAATAGAAAGGTCAAGAGAATTCTGGAAAAGATTGTTAATCCTTCCAGAAAAGACTGGTCATTGAAGCTAGATGAAGCATTATGGGCGTACCGAACCGCCTATAAGACACCCCTCGGCATGTCCCCTTACCATGTGGTCTATGGCAAAGCTTGTCATCTCTCGGTGGAACTAGAGCACAAAGCCTATTGGGCGATCAAAAAGTTAAATTTCGACCCATCTGCAGCGGGAGAGAGGAGACTTCTACAACTAAATGAACTTGATGAGTTCCGATTGCAGGCCTATGAGAATTCTAAACTCTACAAGGAGAAGGTAAAAAGATGGCACGACCGAAAAATCATCGAGAGAAAATTTGAACCTGGCCAAGCGGTCTTGCTATTCAACTCTAGGCTCAAATTATTCCCGGGAAAGCTTAAATCCCGATGGTCGGGTCCCTTTACCATCACAGCCGTATTCCCACATGGGGCCGTCAAAATAATTGGGAAGGACAGTGAGCAACCATTTAAGGTGAATGGCCAACGGCTGAAGCACTATTAGGGAGGCGAAGTCGATCGCCAAGAGTCCTCAGTTGTCCTAGCCATGGACTGAGCACCAATGGATAATCGAGCTAAACGACTTTAAACCAAGCGCTTCTCGGGAGGTAACCCAAAATTACTATTAGTACTTTTTATTCTTGTGTGATTTTAATTCAGTTTATATGATTTCATTTTAACATGTTTGTTTGCTTTTCAGGTGTCCAATCGCGCCTTCAACCGTATGACTTAAACAGACTTTGAGTTTGGGGGTGCATAGTTTCATTGCATTGTGCATGCATCGTTCGTAAGATTACTATTTTGAATTGAGATTTTCGTTTCCTTTTAGATTTGTTGGATATTAATAAGAATTGAGTTTTTCACTTGGAGATTTAATGTGTGTCAAGTGTGTTTTACACAAAACACAATATATATATATATATATATATTTTTCCAGGTAGCTTGAGCATCAGCGCAGCTGCGCCCCACCTTCAGTATATTAGCAGCGCAGCTGCGCCGGGACCCTTCAGCATGCGGCATCTGAGCCTCAGCGCAGCTGCGCCCCTTCCTAGCATAACTATGGTGCAGCTGCGCCCCTCGTCTGAATTTTTTTTTTTTATAAATAGAACCCGTCCCATCCATCCTGTCACATCAAAACATAAACCCTAAACCTAAACACTCTCCCTAGCAGCAGAGCAAACCCTCTTTCCTCATCCCTTGCCATTCTTAACCAAACCCTAACTACACCTAATCTCCACACCAAACCCTAAGCACATTCAACCATGCCGAAGCGTGCACGCACACCTCAGCCTTCTTCTTCATCTAGCAGCGAATTCGAATCTGCGGGTGGTGGCATCAACACTCTGGATGCCACCAAATTTGTCAATCTCTCAGCCCAACACTACTACTGGGAGGTGCTAAGCGCCAAATCCTTCATACCAGAGAGGGGTTTGAAGCTCAAGGCACAGGATGGGTGAATTCTGGACCAAATCTGGCGTCTTGGCTGGTTGCTTTTCATTGAGACACCCCGGTCTGCCCCGATGGCCATTGTTCGGGAATTTTATGCCAATGCTTATGAGACCCAAAATGGCATCGCCTTCGTTCGGGGCAGGCAGGTCTCCTACACTGCACAGGCAATCAACGAACTTTTTCGCCTGCCGTCTACTACTGTTGAGGCCACCAACTGGGTGGTACATGAGCGCTTCGAGACTGATCTCGATGCTTTGGTGCGGGAGATGTGCCAACCGGGCACTCAGTGGAGGACTCAGCCAAGCACCACTCTGAAGGTTCACTTCCCTCAGACCACGCTGAACAGATATGCCAAGGCATGGTATGCCTTCATCTGCGCGAGTATTCTGCCGACCACTCATCACCAGGATGCATGGGGGGAGCATTGACGTTGGCTACATCATTCACCACTCCATGCTTCGTTTTATGCGTGCTGTCACTTCTGGTGCCATTCCACATGCCTCGATTATCACACGCCTCTGTTTTGTGGCGAAGGTGGAATGGGGCAAGGAGACTCTCCAGTTGCCCATACGGGACATTGACAGCGCCACGATCAGAAAGTATAATGTATGGCGCAGTGGAGAGTCTCGGCCTAATGGGTTGGGTTTTATCGTTGCTGGAGAGGAGGAGGCCACTGAGGAGGACGTGCCTGCACCGCCAGTGCAGCAGAGGGGATGTGGTGGACATGAGCGCGAGATGCGCCGCCTGCAGCGCCGCATGGACGCGTTGCACACGAGCTTTAGAGATTACAGTGTATCCTTTACAGGTGCACTGTCGGAGGCCTTCAGCCAGCAGGGGGTCCATGTTGAGTTTCCCACCTTCGGTGCCGGCCTCCCTTATCCCCCGCCCGACACACCGCCTGGCGGAGCCGAGGACGACTCTTAGGGGAGTACTCTTTACCCTTTTATCTCTAATGAGAACATTGCATATTTTAAGTTTGGGGGTATTAGGCTTGCCTAGTTTCTTTTGTGATGCTTTTAATTATCTGTTTTTATTATTAGTTTAATTGCTTGTTTGCTTTAATTTCAAAAAAAAAAAGTGGTGAATTTCTCATGCATATCATATCACATCATGTAGTTTAGTTGCATGATCCTAATATCTTGATTAGTAAACATCCTCACTTGCCTGTGATGAGAATTTTTGATATTTACCAATTGTTAAGACTTAGGTCGAATGCTATGATATATTGCAACTCTTGTCTTGTGTTGATTATGATAGAACCGGTTAGCACATTTTTAGTAGTTCTCTCACTAAGTAGCCTAAAGATTCGCATAATTGAGTTCTGGGGGGAATTTGATGTGTTATTAATGAATGAAGTAATTGTGGGTAGTGTTAGCTGAGACCACATGTGTCTAAGTTTGGGGGAAAACTTAGTAAAGCATTTGAGCAACGAAATGGAGCGTAAAACGCATTTGTTGATATATATATATATATGTGTATATATATATATACACACAAAAAAAACATTGAATAAGTGCTTGGTTAGCCTAGTTTTGTGTCCTTTGATATTCGAGTAAGTACGCCCTAGGAGATGTCTCTACACCTAGCGCCCTAAGACCAATTGGTTTGGGAGTCGTTGGTCGAAAGCTCGCTACATGGGTATCATTGAAAAGCCTATGGGAACTAGGCATTGCACAACCAAGTATCATAGTCCGAATAACCTCTAAGTCGGTCATCAAATCTAGACATAGCGTTGTCTTAACTATATCTACCCCATTTGTTGTGTTGCAAGTTTGAGTATACAAATTTCCCCCTAAGAAACATATTATGAGAATCATTTGGATTGCTATAAGTTTGACAAATACTACACACATACACTTTATCGTTCACTACAGGATTTGAGTTGTATGACTATCATGGTACACGAACCAAGTTTTGATGAGATGCTAGAATCTTCTAAGGCAAAAACTCATTCGGATTGTTTACTAATTGATGTGGGTCATGGTGCATTATTAGATTACTGCATTTCATCCATGCTTGCATGCATATCATTGTACTTGCTTGAGGACAAGTAACGATTCAAGTTTGGGGGTATTTGATAAGTGGGTTTTATACCTACTTATTGGATACTATTTTACTTCATTTGTTTCTTAACTTGTAGCTCCATAGTATGTTTTCATGCATTTTTCCTCTTCTTTCGGTATTGTTTCACTATTTACATTCTATGGTTTTTACACGATTTTTGGTTAGTTTGACACGAGTTATGATGCAATCGTTGTTTGGGAGCTAATTGATTATTTGTTGCTTGCACAGGACACGAGAATCGAGAAATCAGGCTACAGCAGTACAGCAGCAGACTGACTGCCAGCGCAGCTGCGCCCAGCTTGGCCTTGTGGCCGGCGCAGCTGCGCCCCTCCTGTTCCTATCATGCCCCCGGCGCAGCTGCACCCCTTTTGCAAAGGGTGCCAGCGCAGCTGCGCCTATCGCCAGCCTGCCAGCCATGCAGTCACGTTCCAGCCAACGAAGCAGCACTTCCATAAAATCATGCAATGCCAGATTTTGAGGTTTTAGTGGAGCAA
Organism: Aralia elata; assembly: GCA_034770075.1. NCBI lineage: Eukaryota > Viridiplantae > Streptophyta > Magnoliopsida > Apiales > Araliaceae > Aralia > Aralia elata. The sequence continues at coordinate 43,007,271 of CM068383.1, forward strand.
AACTTTATTAGTGGGAATCAAAATAGGTCAATAGAAGACAAATTAAGCATGTAATATATTGAATTGAGACTTCAATTTTGGGAGAGTTCCTCCTCCACGAAAATTAGGAAGTTTACTACATTATTAGATAGAAAATAAAAACACTCCAGTGAGCTTCAATTTTGCTTGGGAACTGAAGAATGGAGCTATATGGATGCTGAATTGAAGCTTGGGAGCAAGAAATCAATAATCAACACAACTTGGAAAATCATCAAAAGTTGCAGAATGGAAGAACTGAAACAGGGAACTTTAATATTTTATGTTTTTGATTAATTTTCCTATTCTGTAATTATGATGATGAACCAATTGTGTATGATGAATTCTATCATTGTTATTATGAACTAAGTTTAATTCTTGGGATTATAATGGATCTTTTGCTTAATTGAAAATTGAAGTGCTTCCTATTTATTGCTAGTTGGTTATGAAATGAATGTCTAGCATAATCCATACTTATTGTTTAATTGTTTGATCACCAATTACTGTGATAATTTATATGGAATTGAGAAAGGAAATATAAATTGAGATCTAATTATGCGAGCATATGTTCATAATTTTTACATTCCTCGTGAAGATATGATTCGTGCTTAGGATAGAGATATACCGAAGCACCATATGTGGCCAATTGAGAACTTATTCTTAAACCCTCTTGATTGTAATTCACATAGAGATATAGTGCATTAGTCATCTAGGGTGTTCACATTCATTCTATCAATTGTGGATTTAGTGTGATATGAATATGGTGCATCGAGAGGTGGTCATATTTTACATTCGTGTTCTTGACCAACATTCTATAATAATCAATTAGCAACAATAGGAAGCATGGAAATCTAAGTTTGCAATAAGTGAAATTATAATCCCAAGCCCATAAAATCTGTATTTATACAATCATAATTTGTTCTATTTGTTCATTTAGTAATCGTTGGATAATTTTATCATTGTAACCAATTGTTTAAAGAGACCGAAATATTTATAAAATCGGTGTTTGTAGTCATAAATGCAATTCTATTCCTCGTGGGATCGATACTTTACTTACTTTATATTACTTGTGGATCACGTGGACTTGCGTGTATGAGTCGTATTTGTTATACATACAAATATCTCAACAGAAGTATCAGCAGAAACGAGCAAGGAGAAGAGCAACCTAGCAAGTCATCTCAACCTACCCAAAGCCAACAAGAAGAAGTATACAAGCCTCATCCCTTCCCTTTTTCCATTGTTGGTTACAGTTGTGGTTCTTGAGCTCAAACCGATGGGTTTGAGCCCTCCTTGAGATATTTGTTGCACTGTTGGCTATGGTTCCTTATGAACGTTGTTAAGAAGCTTTATAAACTATTAATACCTTCAAAGTGAAACAAAAACAAAGAATGATTCGGACCCAAGCTTAAGGAGGAAGATAATGGACTGTTTGGACCTTTGGACGATTAGAGGATAGTAAAGCCTTGATGTTATGATTATTTTGATTGTTTGTTGTTGGAATATTGTACTTCTATCAGTTGTGAAGAAATCCCAATTTGAATGAATCAAAATGATGCTAAAATGAAGTCATAGTTGCCATTTATGTGAGATATTTCATGGTTGCGAAAAACAGGGCATGCAATTTATGTTTTAGCTCAGGATTTGGTTATGTTAGTGATTATGGGTCATCCTAAATTTGTGATATGTTGTAGCCTCGTGTCTTGGGAATCCATAGAATCCGTAAGGGATCAAATTGATCGAGTATAGGAAGAGTTATAGCAGCAGGAGCGAGGCGAGGTGACTGTGTCGCGGTTCTGCAGGAACTGCAGTTCGCTACTACAACTGCTACTGCATGGCGCCTGGTTCGGGTCGGGTCAGGCCGGACCAGGTCGGGCCGGATCGAGCAAGTCTCCTATCTTATTCAAGTAATTATTGTGCAAGTTTACTTACCCTACCCAAAATTATATTTGAGCAAATATTATTTATTGAGTAAGCTTGTTGAGTTTCTTGACTCCCGTTCAAATTACTTATCAAATTAGCAATTAGTGTGCTAATATTCATACTTTTATTCAAGTATTGCAATGAAAGCCCATTTCATGCAATGTTATATATTGTGTGATCCCAAAGATTATGAATTGTTATTCATTTAAGATATTATTGATGCTATTGTGCATGTTGTTGAACCTTAAAATTCTTTACTCCATAAACTGTTTGAAAGCTATGTCAAGCTAATTGTTCCAGCTAGACACTTATTGATTTGTTTATTGAAGTGAGGTTAAGTCCTCCAACTATAATTGTTGTTAAGTAAAACTGTCCGATCAAATTATTTTGGTCTGCACTCCAGTGTAAAGCTGAGAAGAACAACCCTCATAGCAGGGGAAATGGTATAAACGTCGGGGAGCCGACACACACGTAAATGGAAAATGTAAGGCTTATGCATAACGCCAGGTATTTTAGGCTGATCACCTATTGTACCAGTTTGTAGATTATCGGATGAATTTCCAGTAATACTAGAATAGAGTTCTGTGCCTTGGTGCACCCTCAGTATTGAATAGTTCCCTTCTCCGGGAAACTTTGAAATCCTTGGATACTTCAGAAATCCTTCGGTCCATAGCGACCACTATAACGGTGATAAAAAGAAGTTATTTATTTCCTTGACTCAGATAAATTTTTACTCTTGTGAGCTATAAAGTTATTCATGTGATTATTCATTGCTATTATACTTGCGGGGCAAATTTGTTGCTCACCCCTTGCTTTCCTTAAAAACATTTCAGTTAGTGCGGCACATGGCGAGAGCTCAGGAAAAGATAAGGAAAAAGGGAAAGCTACGGAGTAGTTGTAATTTGTTGTTCTAGAATTACCGTTTGTATTAAGACTTATTATTGACGTCGTGTATTAAGGCATATTTACCCTTATTATGTTATGTTTTGTTGTAGCCTTGGTTTCAAGATTTGGGACAGGGTTATTTATGTTATATCAATGTAAATATTCCTTTATTCCGCTATAAGTTATCGATTGTATAATTCTTGTGTTAGATAGTGACGAACCAGGTCCGTGGCTCAGGTGACCCGGATTTGGGGGCGTCACAATTTGTAGCGCGCCCCGCGCCAGTCATGCGGCACGAAATTCAAGGAACGCATTTTCGAATATTTTATCAGTTTTCTTTCCTTATTTTTAAGGATTTATCATATCTATCATACTTCTAAGTTGACTAGGATGTTTGTTAGATGGAAATTACTTTTTAATTAATTATTTACTAGTATTTCAATTCCTTTTGTAATTAGGGTTTATTTTTACTAGTATAAATAGGTTACATGGTTAATGTAATTGATGATGAACAATAATATTCTGAGTTTATTCATACTTGAGAGCTAATCTCTACTTTTGGTTCTTTGAAGGATTTCTAAGTAGTTTTCCTTAGTTTTTCTTTGAGATTCGAAACTAACTTATCATACAACAAATCATAGTTGTGTGTGGCGTTATTCTATCACATCATACAATCGTATGAAGATTATCGTTGTACTTAAACGAGGGCCTAAGTGTTGTTGGTGTTCCATCTTACGTGAATTCAATTGCTTGATCGAATTTATCAGGATTCTCGTCTCCAAATAGACGTTGGGTTAAGATATCGTGAGAGTTTCATCAAAGTTGCTTACTAGAAACGATCCGGGCGACGACCACCTCACGTAAGCGTGCCGTGGAGTCTATCATTTGGTATTAGAGCCGCGTTTTCTAGCTAAGTATATATCTTTATTGTATCGTTGGATTTGTGAGTAAAAAAAAAGTATAGAAAATTTTATTTCAGTTATTTCAATTTGTTCGTAGGTTTCATCTTCAATTCCATAATCGAGATTGTTGGTACTTATATTCATACCTACTAAAGTTGTTTGTGATAAGTTATTTTGAATTGATTAGTAAAACCGAGGATTTTGCTAGGTAAATTCGAAAAGAACCTATTAGAGAGAATAATTAGAGGTAAAAGGCTTAGTGGTGAGATCAATTAAGGGAAAAAAGTGATACACGAGTGAAACATTAATCGAGCGAAACACGTAAGGGAGTGGTGAGGACAATATTTTTCTACTAACCTCTGTTTTGCAGGAATTATGTCTAACTCAAAGGATAAGGGAACTTTTGTAGAACCTTCATTGTCAGCTGATATGAAGTTGATGATTGAAGCCATGAACAAGGAATGGGGTAGGAGGTTGGATATGGCAATGGAACAGGTGCATGAGCGCTTGGACCAATTAAGCGTTACTCGAGAAGAATCATCTCAAAACCGTCAAGGAACTCATCAAAAAGGAGTATCCCAGCAAAAAGGAGCTAGGGTGGAAGAAACTAATTTCAATGACGGAGGATTTAGTGAATAGGAGGATCGAGAGTCCGACTTCTTACATCGGAGGCGACGAGGAGCTAGAGATAGAGGAGTTCGAGATAAAGAAGATAACAACTTGGATAGTATTAAAATGAAAATTCCAGCTTTCCAAGGGAGGAGTGATCCTGAAGCATACCTAGAGTGGGTTTTTGAATGTCACAACTATTCAGAACTTAAGAAAGTCAAACTTATCGCTACGGAGTTTTCAGCTTATGTAGTTACTTGGTGGGATCAGCTGATGATCAGCTGGAGAAGGTGCGGAGAATGGCCAATTGAAACTTGGGATGAGATGAAGACGGTTATGAAAAAGAGATTTTTACCAGACTACTATCACCGTGAGTTAGTTCGGAGCCTACAAAGTCTGAAACAAGGTAGCCGGAGTGTAGAGGACTATTACAAGGAGATGGAGATGTTGTTAGCTAGGGAAAACATCAATGAGGATAGCGAAGCAACAATGGCCAGATTTTCGGCGGGACTAAATTGGGAAATTTCAGATCTAGTAGAACGTCAACATTATGTGGTATTGGAGGATATGGTACACATGGCTATCAAGATTAAGAAACAGCTTAAGAGGGGAGGTAGCCAACGATCAATGTCAAATCCGAGTTCATCATGGAAACCCAATATTGGCAAGCAAGAGGAGAAACCAGTCGTGAGTAAACCCAAATTTGAGCCAAAACCGAAAACGACTAATAGAGGAGTACAAGGTAAAACTGACCCTACTTCTTTTAATCGTAATTGAGATATTAAATATTTTAAATGTCAAGGTAGGGGACATATTGCAAATCAATGTCCGAATCAAAGAACAATGTTATTACTTGACAATGGAGAGGTGGAGACCGAGGGGGAAGATAGTGATAGTGACTCTATGCCACCGCTAGAGGAAGTAGAAGATAGGGAAGTTGCGGTATTTGGAGAAGTTTTGGTGACTAGAAGAGTACTTAGTACACAAATGAAGGAAGAAAGCACCGAACAACGGGAAAATTTGTTTCACACTAGGTGCTTGGTGAATGGGAAAATTTGCTGTGTCGTGATAGATGGGGGTAGTTGCACGAATGTGGCAAGTAAGGTTATGGTAGAGAAATTGGGGCTTTCCACAACCAAACATCCTCAACCTTATCAATTGCAATGACTCAATGATAGTAATGAGATTAAAGTGACTAAACAGGTCTTGGTGCCATTTACTATTGGGAAGTATGTGGATGAAATTTTGTGCGATGTTGTTCCAATGCAGGCGGGTCACATATTGTTTGGTCGACCGTGGCAATTTAACAGGCGTGTGAAGCATGATGGCTTTACAAATGAATATTCTTTTGTTCACAATAAAAGGAGGGTTACTTTATGTCCTATGTCACCACAACAGGTGCATGAGGATCAACTTCATCTGCAGAGAGATCATGAAAAAAGAAAAGCGAGTGAAGAAAAGAAAAATAATAAGGAAAAAAATAATGAGGGGAAAAATAAGAGAGAAAAAGAAAGAGAGAAAAGAAAAGATGAGGAGCGAAAAACAAATATCTATGCAAAAAAGAGTGATGTGAGGCAAGCTTTAGAGGCTAAACAGCCGATGATTATACTTCGGTATAAGGAGGCGCTTTTGAGTACTAACGCTAACGATTCTTCTTTGCCTAGTGTTGTTTCATCTCTTTTGCAGGATTATAAGGATGTGTTTCCCGAGGAGCTTCCATAAGGATTACCACCTATTCGGAGAATTGAGCATCAAATTGACTTCGTACCCGGTGCAACCATTCCAAACCGTCCAGCTTATCGGAGCAATCCCGAGGAAACGAAGGAGTTGCAAAAGCAAGTTAGCGAACTTATGGAGAAGGGGTTCGTAAGAGAGAGCATGAGTCCATGTGCAGTTTCGGTGATCTTAGTGCCTAAAAAGGAAGGGAGATGGCGCATGTGCATAGATTGTCGAGCGGTGAATAATATTACGGTAAAATATCGACATCTCATTCCACGATTAGATGATATATTAGATGAATTACATGGGGCATGTATATTTTCTAAAATTGATTTGAAAAGTGGGTATCATCAAATTAGAATGCAAGAGGGTGATGAATGAAAAACTACTTTCAAAACAAAATATGGTTTATATGAGTGGTTAGTGTTACCTTTTGGTTTAACTAATGAAGCTAGTACTTTCATGAGATTAATGAACCATGCTTTGCGTCCGTTCGTTAGAAAATTTGTGGTAGTTTATTTTGATGATATTTTGATATATAACAAAAACTTGGGAGAACATGCATTGCATTTAAAATCTGTTTTAGATGTTCTTAGAAAAGAGAAGTTGTTTGCTAACATAGAAAAGTGCACGTTTTGTACGGATAGAGTTGTGTTTCTTGGCTTTGTTGTTAGTCCATAGGGAATACAGGTTGATGATGAAAAGATACGTGCAATCCGTGAGTGGCCGAGTCTGACAAATGTGAGTCAAGTTCATAGTTTTCATGGACTCGCGAGTTTCTACCGACGCTTTGTGCGGAACTTTAGCGACATCACAGCACAATTGACTGAAGTGATCAAGAAAAGTGTAGGATTTAAGTGGGGTGATGAACAGGAAAAGGTATTTAATTTAATTAAGGATAAATTGACTAATGCGCCTTTGCTTGTTCTGCCTAACTTTGCTAAAACTTTTGAGATTGAGTGTGATGCTTCAGGTGTAGGAATTGGAGCGGTGCTGATGCAAGAAGGAAAACCAGTAGTATACTTCAGTGAGAAATTGAGTGGAGCATCTTTGAACTATCCAACATATGATAAGGAGTTGTATGCATTGGTTCGAGCGTTGGAGACGTGGCAACACTACCTTTGGCCTAAAGAGTTCGTGATTCACACTGATCATGAATCTTTGAAGTACTTGAAGGGACAGCATAAGCTGAACAAAAGACACGCAAGGTGGATGGAGTTCATTGAGACATTTCTGTATGTCATCCGTTACAAGCAAGGTAAGGAGAATGTAGTTGCTGATGCTCTTTCGAGGAGGTACGTGTTATTAAATACTCTTGATACAAAATTGTTTGGGTTTGAACGAATTAAAGAGTTGTATGTTAATGACCTTGATTTTTGTGAAGAGTTTAAATTATGTGAAAAGAATGTTGTAGGTAAATACTTTAAAGTTGATGGTTTTTTATTTCGAGAAAATAAGCCATGTATACCTGCATGTTCTTTGCGTGAGTTGTTGGTTAGAGAATCACATGGGGGAGGTTTAATGGGTCATTTCGGTGTTGAAAATACTTTATCTATTTTGAAAGAACATTTTTATTGGCCTCATATGAAACGAGATGTAGAAAGAATTTGTGATAAATGTATTACATGTAAACAGTCTAAGTCTCGTGTTCAACCTCATGGATTGTATATGCCATTGCCTATACTTAATGAACCTTGGGTTGATATATCTATAGATTTTGTGTTGGGTTTACCTAGGTCTAAGCGTGGTCATGATTCTATATTTGTGGTCATGGATAGATTTTCTAAAATGGCACATTTTATTCCATGTCATAAAATTGATGATGCATCCCATATTGCTGATTTGTTCTTTAGAGAAATTGTTCGGTTGCATGGCATGCCTAGAACAATTGTTTCATATAGAGATTCTAAATTTTTGAGCTATTTTCGGAAGACATTGTGGTGTAAGTTAGGTACTAAATTGTTAATTTCCACTACTTGTCACCCACAAACTGATGGTCAAATAGAAGTAGTTAATAGAACTTTATCTGCATTGTTAAGGGCAATCATTAAGAAGAATATTAAACATTGGGAGGAATGTTTACCACATGTTGAGTTTGCATATAATTGGTCTATTCATTCTGCTACACAATTTTCACCATTTGAAATTGTTTATGGTTTTAATCCTTTGACACCGTTGGATTTATTGCCATTACCTATTTCTGAATTGACTAACATGGATGGAAAGAAAAAGGCTAAATTTGTTAAGCAGATACATGAAAAGGCAAGGCTTAACATTGAGAGGAGGACGGAGCACTATGTTAAACAAGCTAATAAGGGCCGACGTCAAGTGATTTTTGAATCAGGAGAGTGGGTTTGGCTTCATATGAGGAAGGAAAGGTTTCCGGCTCAAAGACGATCGAAATTGCTTCCAATAGGGGATGGTCCATTTCAAGTGCTTGAACGCATCAATGACAATGCCTACAAATTAGATTTGCCTGGTGAGTATGCCGTTAGTGCCATATTTAACGTTTCTGATCTAAGTCCATTCGATGTAGGTGATGATTTGAGGACAAATCCTTTTCAAGAGGAGAGGAATGATGAGGACATGCCTAGCTTGGGCAAGGATGAGAGTTATGTAGTGAATTCGGTGCAAGTTTCAGTTGGACCAGTGACGAGAGCTCGGGCTAAACGCTTCAAGGAGGGGATTAAAGGATTGATTCAAGAAGCTTGGAAGGATGAAGATTCCAGGATGAAGGCTGTGGAGTTAGAGTCCAAGATCGTGAACATGTTACAATTGTGTATTCCAAGCCAAGAATTAGGAACTAGTCAAAAGGGCTAAAAATTCCAGCCCGGTGCGCCCCGCGCCAGTTTTATGCCTAATCCAGCACGCCCCGTGCTGGTCATACAGGAGTATAGCGCACCCCGCGCCATTTGTAGCGCGCCGAGCGCCGAGCCGCTTTGAAGACCTGCATGCCTAGCGCGCCCCGCGCCATTTGTAGCGCGCCCCGCGCCAGTCACAGGACACGGAATCCGAGGAACGCATTTTTGAGATTTTATCAGTTTTCTTTCCTTATTTTTAAGGATTTATCATATCTATCATACTTCTAAGTTGACTAGGATGTTTGTTAGATGGAAATTACTTTTTAATTAATTATTTACTAGTATTTCAATTCCTTTTGTAATTAGGGTTTATTTCTACTAGTATAAATATATTACATGGTTAATGTAATTGATGATCAACAATAATATACTGAGTTTATTCATACTTGAGAGCTAATCTCTACTTTTGGTTCTTTGAAGGATTTCTAAGTAGTTTTCCTTAGTTTTTCTTTGAGATTCGAAACTAACTTATCATACAACAAACCATAGTTGTGTGTGGCGTTATTCTATCACATCATACAATTGTACGAAGATTATCGTTGTACTTAAACGAGGGTCTAAGTGTTGTTGGTGTTCCATCTTACGTGAATTCAATTGCTTGATCGAATTTATCAAGATTCTCGTCTCCAAATAGACGTTGGGTTAAGAGATCGTGAGAGTTTCATCAAAGTTGCTTACTACAAACGATCCGGGCGACGACCACCTCACGCAAACATGCCGTGGAGTCTATCATCAGCTTCCTCAGCATCCAATATCTCCTAGTCAAGTAAAAGTTCTTCCTCCTCAAGATCCTCCTCTGGTGATCCTAGTGCTGGATATATCTCTTCTGGCTTTTCCTTTGGATCACTATCTATCTCCCATTGTCCCATAGGTTGATCTATCACTGGAAGGTCATTCCAATTTGTCTATGACATCCTACAAAAGAATTTTACTTGTTTAGTATTAGAGTGAAACAAATTTACACATAATATAAAACTTTTAAGATTAATTTATGTATAATTAAGTATTTTACGGACTCGAAGACTATATCCTAAGGTATTTCCTAACTACCTTAGAGCTATAATCTATAGCTTTGATACCAACTTGTGACGCCCCCAAATTCTCTACACTCCCTGTAGCAGATTTGGTGCTTACGTGAAATTATTTACCTATAAACATTACATAATATATAACTTCTATCCATCTAAGGTTCACAGTATCCCATAACAGATAATAGTTCTGGCCAGAACGTTAACTATGTTTGGATACCCTCACTTGGATGTATAGATTCATATCTTATGAATATCTCTTTCATATCGATATTCCCTATCTATCTAACATTCACAGTATTAACGATAAGATTGTTCTTGGAACTGAGGGGCGCATTCCGGTAAAGGTGGCACCTTACCGGCGCTCATTAAGTGTAACCTCAGCGCTTACAGAACTCTCAGTATTATTTAAATACCCTCATTCAGATGTATAGTTCATAGGGATACTGTACTAGATCAAATGCTACTTTCTAACTTAACTAAGAATGGAAATACAATGCAAGAGATGTAACAAAAGATGATATATATTTCATAAGCTTAAGTTTAATTACAACGTTCTCAGTACTATGTCTTTATTACAACAAAAGTCTTATAAGACTTGAAATCATTCAAAACAGTAAGATAAAACTAATTAACATGGCCTTTTCCCTTGTCTGTCCTTGATGTGCCAGGATTATCATTTAATACTGCAAAAGAAAGTATATGCAAGAATGAGCTACAAATGCTCAACAAGTTTATTTGAAAACGTAAACACAATGTGTTTGAGTTGAAAGATGTCAAAGATGTATAACTGAGGGTTCAGTACATGAACCATGTGTTTCAATCAGTTCTATCAGTCTTTAATGACTTAGAAAAGCTTGATTCAGATATCTCGTAGGGGATCAGCCTATCGAATATCCTAGGAGTATGCATATCATCCTACAATTTGTGTCAATATATAATCAACATTTACAACCTTACATCAATGTGTTTCATTTCTCAGTATAAGATGTCTTACCAAAACAATTTGGTTTGACACAACAATTTAAGCTCTATCAAGCAATATATGAATAATGATTTATTTCTTAAGTTATGCTAAACAAGAAGTAATAACTTCACAATAATTAATAGCAAGATGTATTATACTTGCTTAAATGTATCAAGGTTAGAAGACTTGTCTTAGCGTAGATCCTTTAATTAATGTTAACGCAGTATATCAGTGTACGTAGTCTATGTACACCAATAGTAAGCGTTAGAACTTATAATAACATGTAACAAGTTGAACTGGACAAGTTTTATTAAGGTTCGACGTTGATTCGGTATCTCGGTCGCGTCATTATCACTTATAACTTTTTTAGAAGCTTAATATTATTTTTAAATAATTTTTACAAGCTTAGAAATATTTTTAAATGACTTAATTATCATTTGTAATATTTTTAAAACATTAATATGTTACTTAAATGATTTATTTATCATTTATAATAATTTTAGATATTTAAAATATTATTTAAATGATTTATTTATCATTAATAATACTTTTAGAAAGATAGAATATTATTTAAATTATTTATTTTATCATTAATAATATTTTTAAAATTTATTTTATTATTTAAATGATGTAATTATTATTTATAATAAATTTTAAAACTTAGTTTAATATTTAAATGATTTAATTATAATTTATAATATTATTAAATACTCAGTATATTATTTAAAATAATTTATTTATTATTTATAATAATTTTAGAAAGTTAGTAACATTTTTAAATGATTTAATTATCATTTAAAATAATTTAAATACATTAATATCATTTTTAAAATATTTATTTAATATAATTATTAAATAATTTAATATTTAATTAAATTAAATAATTATTAAAATTTATGTCAGCTTATTAAAAATCATTAAATATAATTTTAAATGAATTTTAATATTTAATTATTAATTATTATGAATTATTTAATATTTATTTATAATTTATTAATTATTTATATTTATTTATTTAATTTTTATTTGTTTTCGTCGCTAAAAGGCTTTAGCGAACGGACACTTTCGCCTATAGTATTCTTGAGAAATCCGGAAGGAGAGTGTCGTCTAAGGGCCCTATAGCGACGGATTTGTGTCGCTATAGATGTTCTTCATGGAATGAAGAACAACCAGTCATGGTCCAACCACATAGGACATAAAGTAACCTTCCTTTTATTGTGAACAAAAGAATATTCATTTGTAAAGTCATCATGCTTCACACGCCTGTCAAATTGCCACGGTCGACCAAACAATATGTGACCCGCCTGCATTGGAACCACGTCGCACAAAATTTCATCCACATACTTCCCAATAGTAAATGACACCAACACCTGTTTAGTCACTTTAATCCCATTACTATCATTGAGCTATTGCAATCGATATGGTTGAGGATGTTTGGTTGTGGAAAGCTCCAATTTCTCTACCATAGCCTTACTTGCCACATTCGTGCAACTACCTCCGTTAATCACGACACAACAAATCTTCCCAATCACCAAGCACCTTAGTGTGAAACAAATTTTCCCGCTGTTCGTTGCTTTCTTCCTTCGCTTGTGCACTAAGTACTCTTCTAGTCACTAAAACTTCCCCAAATACCGCAACTTCCCTATCCTCTGCTTCTTCTAGCGGTGGCATAGAGTCACTATCACTATCTTCCTCCTCGGTCTCTATTTCACCATTTTCAAGTAACAACATTGTCCGTTGATTTGGACATTGACTTGCAATATGGCCTTTGCCTTGACACTTAAAACATTTAATATCTCGATTTCGACTAAAGGAAGTAGGGTCAGTTTCACCTTGCATTCCCCTATTAGTTGTTTCCGATTTTGGCTCAAATTTGGGTTTGCTTACGCCTGGCTTCTCCTCTCGCTTCCCAACATTAGATTTCCATGATGAACTCGGATTCGACATTGATCGTTGGCTACCTCTCCTCTTAAGCTGTTTCTCAATCTTGATAGCTATGTACATCATATCCTCCAATACTATATAATGTTGTCGTTCCACTAGATCCGCGATTTCCCAATTTAGTCCCGCCGAAAATCTAGCCGTTGTTGATTCACTATCCTCATTTATATTTGCTCTAGCCATCAACATCTCCATATCTTTGTAATAATCCTCGACGCTTCGACTTCCTTGTTTCAAGCTTTGCAAACTTCGAACTAGCACTCGCTGATAGTAATCTAGAACGAACCTCTTTTTCATCACTACCTTCATATCTTCCTAAGTTTCAATTGGACGTTCTGCACACCTCCTCCGACTGATCGTCAACTAATCCCACCAAGTAACAACATAAGTTGAGAATTCTGTGGCGGCAAGTTTTACTTTTTTTAGCCCCGAGTATTTATGACATTCAAATATCCAATCCATCTTCTATTCCCACTCTAGATATGCCTCCAGATCACTTCTTCCTTGGAAAGTTAGAATTTTCATTTTTATACTATCCAAATTGTTGTCCTCTTTATCCCGAACTCCTCTATCCCTAGCTCCTCGTTGCCTCCGATGTAAGAAGTCGGACTCTCGATCCTCCTTTTCACTAAATCCTCTGTCATTGAAATTAGTTTCTTCCACCCTAACTCTTTTTTGCTGGGATATTCCTTTTTGATGAGTTCCTTGACGGTTTTGAGATGATTCTCCTCTAGCAACGCTTAATTGGTCCAAGTGCTCATGTACCTATTCCATTGCAATATCCAACCTTCTACCCCATTCCTTATTCATAATTTCAATCATCAACTTCATATCAGCTGACAATGAAGGTTCTACAAAAGTTCCCTTATCCTTTGAGTTAGACATATTTCCTGCAAAACAGAGGTTATGTGACGCCCCCAAATCCGGGTCCCTTGAACCTCAGATTCGGTGCTCACGGTACAACATACACATCTAATCTAACTACCCATTCATTGCATGAATTATATCATTCATTACATTACTTTAATAAAAACATACATTAAAACATAATTATATCATCGTCATACCAGGTTAACTAACCTTAACATTACATGTCTATTAATACAACAGAATTAAGCAAAATTATAATATAATAATCATCAAACAACTTGATACTACTCGGTCGCCTTCACTTTGCCTTTGTCCTTATTAGAACCCTCTGCTACCTCGGTTTTAGCTGAAATGTTTTATTGAAGCAAGGGTGAGTAACGAGTTTGCTCAGCAAGTTAAGAGTACAATAAAGGGTGCATATCATGAACAGAGGAATCTAACTTTTATAGAACTTCACCAATAATCAAAAGATTTCAAAATAGCTGAATAATACATCAAGAATGAAAGAGTTAAAATTCTTTCGAAGATTCAATAAAATTCAATTGGTTATAAAGGATTAGCAATTCTGCGATAATATTCAATACATAGGGTTATTCCCAGATTTCATGCTGAGTGATCACAAATGGATCAAGAACTGCTAGAAGAATCATCAGTTATTATTATTACCGACTACCTCAAGAGTAAAAGTTAGTTATAAAAACTAATCTTTACTCTTCTGCAAGTACGTAAGGTGATCAGCCTTATTGTACCCGAGATTATGCATAATTCTCAAACATAGTGCGCGGTCGGGTTACCGACAATAAAATTTCCCTTGATTTATTTTTCAGGGTTGTTCATCTCAGTCTTACATCATGAGTCCATACCACATCAATATGGTTTGGATAGTTTTCAAAGAAATACTTTGAGTTCAACATATTATATCAATTTTTTGATCTAGCCGAATCAAATGGCATATATCTTTAATAACGAATTAGTTCAAATAATAGAACGTTTCATGCAATATCAATTTAATATTAGTCTAGCGGAAACAACTAGCTAAGACATGACTAATAAACAATTTATGAATAAAGAACTCTAACTATTTCTCAGTTCAAATAAAAGAACAAGAAATCAATTGCACAAAGTGCAAATTTCAACAATCATAGATGTGGAATAATTGTCAATAATTAATCCATTAGTATGCTTCAAATATAATAACTCGAGTTTGAGTTAGGAAACTTGCAATAATGTAAGAAGTTTAGGGTTAGGAACTTGCCTTGGTCGTTGACTACTGCTACACAATTTAATTTAACTTCTTTCGTAAGACCTATCAGTCATAAGATTGATTTTCCAATCAGCCAATCATATTATACCTTATAATATCACTTCTAATATTTAAGCACATAATCAAATATTAGATAGCACTTTACCTGTGACACTCCCAAATCTCTACACTCCCCTGTAGTAGATCTGGTACTCACGCGAAACTATACAACTATAAATATTTCATAAAATATGACTTCTATCTATCCAAGGTTCACAGTATCCCATAACAGATAATGGTTCTCGTCAGAACGTTATCCATGTTTGGATACCCTCACTTGAATGTATAGATTCATATCTAATGAATACCTCTTTCATATTTATATTCCCTATCTATCTGACATTCACAGTATTAATGATAAGATTGTCCATAGAATTGAGGGGCGCATTCCGGTAAAGATGGCACCTTACCGGCGCTCATTAAGTGTAACCCCAGAGCTTATAGGACTTTCAACATCATTTAAATACCCTCATTCAGATGTATAGTTCGTATAGATACTGTATTTCCTTAGTACAACTATACTAAAGAAAGTAAAGATCAGAGTATAACGCAAAGGATCATAATATCTTACATATCATTTGGTTCGGTTACATTGTTCTCAGTACTAAGTTATTACAACAAAAGCCTTTAAAAGACTTAGATTATTCAAAAGCAGTTAATAAAACTAGTAAACGTGTCCTTTCCCTTTATCTGTCCCAGAAGTGCTAGGGATATCATTTAAAACTGCAAAAGAAGATATGCGCAAGAATGAGCTACAAATGCTCAACAAGTTCATTTGAAAATGTAAATACAATGTGTTTGATTTGAAAGATGTCAATGATGTATACTGAGGGCTCTGTACATGAACCATATATTTCATTTAGTTGTATCAGTCTTTAATGACTTAGAACCATTTGAGTTTTGGATATCTGGTAGGGGATCAGTCTCACCAATATCCTAGGAGTATGCATATCATCCTACCATTTGTGGTCAATATATAATCGACATTTATTGGCCTTCCTATGAAGGCATTTCCATTTGCTCAGTATAAGATGTCTTACCAAACAATTTAGTTTGACACAACAATTTATGCTCGAATAAACAATATATGAATAATGATTCATTTCTTAAGTTATGATGAACAAGAAGCAATAACTTCACAATAATTGGTAGCAAGATGTATAATACTTGCATAATATAAGTTGAGTAAGGTTAGGACACTTGCCTGTGCGTAGCACATTAAGTTTACGATGTTTATCAACGTTGGGTAGTCTATTTATGTCTATTCATATCAATAATAAACATTAGAATCTATAATAATACTTATCTAATTAAACTAGACAAGTTTCACGAAAGTTCGACGTCGATTCGGTATCTCGATCGCGTCATTAGATAGCTAAACACATAGGTCTATCAATGAACTTCATTTGGAAGCTTAAATATTAGTCCACATAATTTAATTATTATTTATAACACTTTTAGAAGCTTAATATTATTTTTAAATAATTTTTACAAGCTTAAAAATATTTTTAAATGATTTAATTATCATTTAGAATATTTTTAAAACATTAATATGTTATTTAAATAATTTATTTGTCATTTAGAATATTTTTAGATACCTAAAATATTATTTAAATGATTTATTTAACATTTATAATATTTTTAGAACGATAGAATATTATTTAAATGATTTATTTATCATTTATAATATTTTTAGAAAGATAGAATATCATTTAAATGATTTATTTTATCATTAATAATATTTTTAGAATTTATTTTATCATTAAAATAATTTAATTATTAATTATAATAATTTTCAAAACTTAATTTAATATTTAAATGATTTAATTATCATTTAAAGTAATTTTTAAATACTTAATATATTATTTAAATGATTTATTTATCATTAATAATATTTAAATATTTAATATTTTATTTAATTATTATATATAATAATTTTATTTACCTTAATATCATTTTTAAATAATTAATATAATTATTAAATGATTTAATATCATTTTTAAATAATTATTGTAATTATTAAATGATTTATTATAATTATTATTATTATTTAATTAAATTAAATAATAATATAGAAATATATAAAAATATTAAAAATAAATTTTTATAATTAAAAATGAATTTTTGAATATAATTATTAATTATTTATAATTATTTAATATTTATTTATTATTTTATAATTTATTTAATTAATTTTTATTGAAAACCGTCGCAAAAGACCTATAGCGACAGTCTGCATAAGGTTTTAGTTTTCTGGGTTTGCACATGCATTTCGTCGCTAAAGGTGTTCTTCAATGAAGAACAGTTGGTCAATGTCCAGTTGGGACTTTTGACCTCAAATTAATCTCAACTCGTTTGATGCTTGTGTTTGATTTTTGTTTGTTGTTTCTTGTTTTAAACATGTTATTTGGTATGTAAACTATAATCTTGAATCATCAAAACACATTTAGCAAACACAGAATCAAAGTTATTCATGGTCAAACCACGTTGACTGACCATGACTGACTGAGTTTTTGGGTAACTCAGAAACTCAAGAACAGTTTGAACCCGGTCGTTTGACCATCAAATTTAAAACATGATATGATATAATTTGAAGTGAAATTGGTTATGTCGTTGTACACTGCCATGTTGGAAGAGAAAAGGGAAAGAAAATTTATTCATTCTACAAGTCGGGTCTTAAATCTAACATGGCATACTACTGATTCATGCTTTAAAACACATCAAACAAACATTTTAAGCCGATCAAAAGCTCTGACAAAGTAGCTTGTCAGACTGTTCTTGACTGCTAAGAACAGTTTGATATTTTGGCTTGATTTTCATATCTAGATGTTATGTAAACATGTTTTAACCGCTCAGATCACTTAATTACATATTAATAAGTATTCATAAACACTAAAACATAACATCAAATTCAAACTTAAAGATCTAGCAACAAATTAGGGTTTATGCACCTTTTTCTTCAAATTTTGATTCCTGGCTTTTGATTCTGAACTTGTGGTTGCTGGGGCTTGTTTAGGTATGTTTATAAGTGTATAAGCTTTGAAAATTTCGTAGGTTAAATGGCCAGCTCGATGTTCTATTTATAGCAACTTTGAAATTAGGGTTTCTAGGTCATTTTTACTAACTTGCCCCTATAAATATCTTGACCACTTAACTTGTGCTGCTTGCAATCTGATCTAAATGACATGCTTGTGCTAGAGTGTGTTGAGCACAAGCTAGCCCACTCCTAGCTCAATTTGTATTGGTTTAAATTTTATTTTTGATTTATTTACATACTAATTAAATCTAGATTTTTGTTAATCATGATTAGGATGTTAATTTAAGTTTAGTAATACCTTAATTAGGTTTATATATCATAATTAAGGTTTATCAATTTATAATTTAGTGTTATTAAACCAAATTAGGGTTTTAGGGTTTCAAATTAGGGTTTAGGGTTTTCAAACCTACAATTAGGGTTTTAATCTTTCGTTTAGGGTTTAATTTAACCTTAATGATTCATAATTAATATTATGCTTCATTATTTAGAATCTAATTATATCACTTAAGATTCTAGTATTGCAACTAGGGTTTTAATTGATCAATTCAGACAATTATTACTAATTAGGGTTTTCAAATTAGGATTTCTGTTTCAGTTTATTGTTCTAACCCTAATTAACTTATTTTAGATATTTATCAATTAATATAATATTATATTAACTCCGAAGCACGACAAAGCGCTTCGTCATTTCCAAGTACGACACAGTAGCTTACAAAAATAATTTGCCGAGACGCTTCTCGGTGAATTCGCCGAAAGCACGACAAATCATTTTGTCCGATTAAGCACGACACAGCTGTTTGGCGAAAATTTTTTATTTGACCTAATTGTTTAATAAAATACACAATCACATAATACAAAGTCAGATCATGAAATTTCATTTATTAAACACATAATTTACATATATAGATCTTATTAGGGTTCGGAATATTACATTAACACCATATACATTCATAATTCTAAAACTAGCACACATCGAGTCTTTAACAGTGTTCAATATAGTATGCTGAGTGGTTTCCCACAAACAACCAACAAATTAGTTGTCGTCTCGTCTACACTGTTTTCACAGTGAGTTAGATCGGTTGCTAGTTCGTATATACCTTCGCTCCCTGAAGGAATCGTTTAGCCCAGATACTATACATCAACTATTAAAGAGTACGATTGTACCACTATTTTATCATATAATTTATGAATTAACAGTAGGTCTTTCATTTTATAAGTCTTTCTTTATGATCCCGTAGGTTAAATACCCAATCCAGCAAACTGGATTCTAAATCCAGCAAACTGGATTCCAACCTGGATTATAATCCAGCACCCTAGATTTAAACTGCCCTCTAATCCAGCATTCTAGATTCACACTATTCAATTCATCAAACTATTTTCTCCAATACAGCAAACTATATTGCCCAATCCAGCAAACTGGATTGTCAAATTCAGCAAACTGGATTGCCAAATCCAGTCAGCTGGATTGCTAAATGCAGCAACCCGAATTTCTAAATCCAGCAGCCCGGATTCCTCATTTTAGCATACCATAAACCTAATATAGTCCATTGAATATCCATTTCAACAAACTACATTCGAAATAACTTTTTATGTTAATTAACTAACATATGAGTAAGTAATTATCATTATAAATTACCTAATCTTACTCAAATAATAAATACTTCATTTATTAACTTTAACATTCTTAAATTATTATTTAACATTAACAAAATAATAATTAATTAATTCTTTGTCCCTATTTGTTATTTAGTTTTACTAAATAACAAATAGTTAGCTTAGTAACATTAACTCTATTTAATTATTACCCAATGTTAATAAAATAATAACTAAATAGCTAATTACAATTAAATAATATTTAATTAGTGTAATTATCAATTAGGAGCATTATAATTTATTAGTTAGTAAATTCAAGTGAGCTAAAAAGGATTAGACCATTAACTACTCAAATAATTACTTAATTACTCAAACAAATTCTAAATTAAATAATTATAATATTCTTTTTTTTTCACATTTTAGAAAAACTTTTGGGTCGGGACTCGTCGTCAGAACCGGCCGGAAAAGGCCTGAACCGTCACCGGAATCCCCTCGTGAACCGGACTGGTTCACTTTAATTAATTCATGCAGGCTGCCTCTTCTATTCCAGCCGCGGGGTCCTTTACGGAAACGTGAACGCGAATGAAATTTACAACTCGGATCAAGGTGTAGTCGGTACCGTTGGATTTGTATCCTTTCAAACTACAATTTTCCATCATCAAACACCAAATTTGGACAGGATTTGACCACTGAAAGTGGCCCGGAAATAGACTATTTTGCACAGCCCCTTGACAGTCATGTGTTTTGGTAAAAATAACATAACTCTCTCATTTTAACTTCTTTTTCAATGATTCCAATGAGGTTCTCTTCCTAACTTATCCCTTAAAACTCAGAAAAAAGAAAATCAACAATAGCATGTATAGATTCCAAAATACACAATTTATTCGAACAAGCTACGGTTTGTTCGTCGGTAAAAATATTTTTAAGCTTTTAGTTTAATTTTTCTACACAAATTCATACCATTTCATACCACAACCATATATCAACAAACAGAAACATATTTAGCAAGATTCTAAATACAAAAACCTTGATGATAACTTTTCTACCATAAAATTAAATGAAAAGTAAGATTAGGCTTTTCTAGGGTTTTTATACCTTTTTTTTCTTAGCTTGATGGCTTCCTTCCTTTGCTTTCCAAATTAGGAGATGAAATTATTTGACACCCATGACTCCCTCACAAGTTGTCGTGCACCTCCCTTCTTGTCCCTCTTGATTTTTCTTTTCTCTTTTTATTTTGATTTATCTTTCTCTCTCCTTATCTCTTTCTTTCTAATTTTCTCTCTCTAAACAATCAAGGAAGAAGATGAATAAGACAACTAATTACTAGCATAATCTATAGATATAAAAGTTGTATCTCTTCATTTTATCATCATGAGTAAGTATCAATTTTTGACAACTTAGTGATAGTTGTCATAATCATTGTACTTTTTTTTTAATCTCGCAAGCTAGCTAAGCAAAAACTTGACAACTCACTCCCATGTGAGTGTCCCTTGCCGGCAGCCCCCTTGTTATTATCCTTCAAATTTTGGTTTTTATTTTAATTACTAATTCACTTGCTCAAATGACTAAAAAGTCCCTCCTTTATTGGGTCAAAAATTGGGCCATTACTTAATTCTTTTTGGGCTTGAATACACTAGGTTTAAGCTACTTGAAAAATCAAGTTTACTTTCTACCAAATTTGGGCTACTAATTTAATAAATTATTGGGCTCCCTATATGTGGTTTAGTTAAATTATAACGGGTTACTTACCCACTTTATATAATAATCCTTCAAGTCCACAATAAACTAATTAAATGGGCTTGATTAAATACTAAATGAATTAGTCCATTAGTAATTTATATTATTAAGATTAATACACATTTTATTATATTTACAATTATACTTTATTTTCATAACCCAATTAGACTTGCTATATGCAAGTAAATTGAATATTTAATTAACTTACTATCTTATCAATTGTTTAATACTAACACTCTTAGATTAGTCCACTAATTTAAATAACTATTAGTGAGACCTATTAGCAATTAGCCACATACATTTTTCACATGAGTCATAACATATTTATCCTCATTGATAAATAATTATTATATCTATTTATTCACATATCCATTCAATGTAAATCACAAAGTGTTCATTACACTTACAAGTAATTTAATATATTTATTTCCTTTAATAGGTTATTACACATTCACATAATCACTTTGTATTAGTAATACTAATTAATCATTTAAAGATTATAAATCTTTTATTTACCATTCAAGGTTAACATTTAAGTTATGTTAATTCTCAACATAACTTATCTTACTTTTCCTTAATCAAATTGATTAAGTATTTATCTTAGTTAACTTAAAATAAAATAAGTTAACTATTTTGCTTAATCCACATATTCAATTATATACTCCAAGTAATTTCTAATAGAAAAAAAATTATTCGTAAAAATATACATATATAATTATATAAAATTCTCGGTCCTTACAGGTTAGTAGCAAAATATTTTCCTCACCACTCCCTTACGTCTTTCACTCGATTAATGTTTCACTCGTGTATCACTCAATAGGCTTTTTCCCTCAATTGATCTCACCACTAAGCCTTTTACCTCTAATTATTCTCTCTAATAGGTTCATTTCGAATTTACCTGGTAAAATGCTCGGTTTTACTAATCAATTCAAAATAACTTATCACGAACAATATAATCGGTATGAATAGAAGTAGCAACAATCTCGGTTACGGAATTGAAAACGAATACTAAGAACAAGTTGAAATAACTGCAAAATAACTTATCACGAACAATATAATCGGTTTTTTTTTTTACTCATAACTTCAACGAAAAAATAAAGATAGATACTTAGCTAGATAACGTAGCTCTGGAGCTGCCCCGGCCAAGTCTTCTCTGCCCATCTTCACCTCAGCGAGCTTTCTCAGTCTAAAATTCTCGCCCCGGCGGGATCAGCTGATTTAGTTGATGCGTTTTTCGAGGCACGCGATTTTTGGCAGATTTTTTATTTAATTTTATGGATTTCAGTATATTTCTATATTCCTATTGTAACTAGGATATTTCTTAGAATATGGATTGATTTCCTTATTGTTTATTAGTTAAGATTTCTATTTCCATTCAAATTCTTATTTCCTTATAGAATTAGGGTTTCTATGTATTAGTATAAATAGAATACATGATAGACTCCACGACACGCTTGCGTGAGGTGGTCGTCGCTCGGATCGTTTCTAGTAACCAACTTTGATGGAACTCTCTCGATACCTTAACCCAACATCTATTTTGACACGAGAATCATGATAATTTCAATCAAGCAATTGAATTCATGTAGGATGGAACACCAACAACACTTCGACCCTCGTTTAAATCAAAATGATAATCTTCGTACGAATGTATGATGTGATAGAGTAATGCCACACATAACTTTGGTTTGTTGTATGATAAGTTAATTATGAATCTAAAAAAAAACTAAGAAATTAGCTTAAAAATTCTTCAAAGAACCAAAAGTAGAGAATATCTCTCAAGTATGAATAATCTGTGGATAAAATTGAAGAGTTCTTGAATTACAAGCGTAAAACTTATTTATACTAGCTATGAAACCCTAGAATCCATAAAGGAAATAATAATTGATTTGGAATCAAAATCCTATCTTAAAATATCCTAATTACAATAGAATTATAAAAATATACTGAAATCCATAAAATTAAAGAAGAAATCTGTGACCCAAATTATCAAAACGTGTTTGCCTCAAAAAACGCCCTAACAAAATCCGACTGTTCTCGCCAGGGCGAGAAAATTGAATTAGAAACCTCGTCGGGGCAAAGATAGCCAGAGAAGTTCTCGCCGGGGCGAGCTTTCTGGGCGTGATTTTCTCGCTGGGGCGGGAACCCTGCAGTTTGAGAACTTTCGTCTTCTTTTGTTTCCAACGTTCCCAACCTTGGCGCGTTTGCTTGTAACATCATGACCAAATGTAAAGCCTTAGAATCCTGCTCCTCGAACTCTACACTTGATCTATCCTCGCTCCACATGCCTTGTATCAACCCATTAAGTCCCTCCTTGAAACGTTTAGCCCGAGCTCTCGTCACGGGACCATCCGGCATACACATAGGATACACTCTATGGTTGTCATTCATTTCAGAACCAAGGATGCCCTCATCACATTGGAGCTTAATTCATATGAACATCGAGGAAAGGGTCATTCATATGATTTGGGATTGCTAGATATGATCTATGTAGTAAGACCAAATCAATGCAAGTCAAGCGTTCGAGATAGTGTTCGTCATGTTCATTTGTATCGTCTAATCGTTAATGAAGATATATGTCATTTAATGGAAGGATTAGCGTTCTTACGGCGTTATGGATGTCCAAGAAAGCTGAAGAGGTTATGTTATATCATTAGACAACACGAGGTTGGATTGCACGGAAAACAAACTCAGAAGTTGGGATTCAGGGTTCTCGCCCCGGCGAGATCCGCAGGCTTATTTTTCTCGCCCCAGCGAGATTGTCTCTGCCCAAGTTCGCCCCGGTCGCTCTAGAGCCGCCCTGGCCAAGTCTTCTCTGCCTATCTTCGCCCCGACAAGCTTTCTCAGTATAAAATTCTCGCCCCGACGAGATCCGCTGATTTTAGTTGGTGCATTTTTTGAGGCACACGATTTTTGGTATATTTCTTCCTTAATTTTAGGGATTTCAGTATATTTCTATATTCCTATTGTAACTAGGATATTTCTTAGAATAGGGATTGATTTCCTTATTATTTATTAGTTAGGATTTCTATTTCCATTCAAATTCTTATTTCCTTATAGAATTAGGCTTTCTATGTATTAGTATAAATAGAATACATGGCTTATGTAATAGAGAGACTACAATTCAGATTAATAAAAATTATTATGAGATTCTTCTCATCTTTTGGTTCTTTAAGAATTCCTAGATTATTTTCTTAGTTTTCTTGAGATTCAATTATCGACTTATCATACAACAATTCATAATTGTTTGTGGCGTCATTCTATCATACATCTAGCGTCGATTGTACTTTTGGTTCTTGTCTCTTTATAGACATTGGGTGAAGGTGTCGATGGTGTTCCATTCAACACAAGCTTCCTAGCACAGAGTAATTGTACCAAGATTCTCGTCTCAATATAGGCGAAGGGTTGAGGTGTTGTGAGTGTTCCACCTTCATAACTTGCTGAAAACGATTCGGCCGACAACTACCTCACGTAAGCGTGTCGCGGAGTCTATCATTTGGTATCAAAACTAAGTTCCTAGCAGGTTACTTATCCTTTAATTTTCTTGTTGAAGAGTAAAAAAAAAGTGTAAAAAAAAATCAGTTATTTTTGATTGATTGCTATTGTTGGGGAAATTATTGAAGTTGCTTGGGTATCCGTAAGTTTGAAGACATTGGGATTTCATTGAAGAGGATTATAATTGGCGATTGTAGAATTCTATTGGTTATCATACGTCCTATACGGCTATATTTTGTTTTGTGATAAGTTCTTATTGCATTGAAAAGAAAACTGTGATATTTGTTTGGTGAATTCAAAAAGAACCTATAAGAGGGAATTAGAGTGGTAAAAGGTAAGAGTGTGAGAATAATTGAGGTTAAAAGCCAATAGAGTGATACACGAGCGTTTAATATACTGTTTGACCGAAACACGTAAGGGAGTGTGTGAGGGAAATTTTCTTTATGTACTAACCTTTGTTTTACAGTAAATATGTATGGGTATAACTGTGAAAATTCTTATGAGTCTCAAAGGAATTCCTTCTAAGGCAGACGCGATTCTGATGCTTATTTAAGTTAGGAGAAAAGGAAGGAACGAGAGTTTGATTATTATGACTATTCGGAGCATAAGAAGTTCAAACTGGCGACCCAGGATTTTTTCGGTCATGCAGCTACATGGTGGGCTGAATTGGTGCGTAGCAGGAAAAGGTACGGAGAACGTCCGATCGAGACATGGGAAGAATTGAAAACCGTGATGAGAAAGCGGTATGCCCCCGTACAACCTAGCAGGAGGAATGAACATGCATCTCCGCAACATGTAGGGCAATCTTCAAGGCGATCAACGTGGGATGATGACAAGGAGGTTCATAAACGAATAGATAGGCATGGAGATTCGCATCGGAGACAACCACGAGAAACTCCTAGGGCGTATATTGAATCGGTATCAATTGAGGACATCATGAGAACATATAATGACATAAGGGGCGATCATTTAAAGCGGCGTCAAAACATCTCTAAGGCATAAAAGGAAAAAAATCAGCCGAGGGAGGTGGAGGATGGAGTAGAATATGCAATCCAAGGAGAATTGTTAGGTTCTAGTATACATAATGAAGTCCATAAAGATTTAATGATTGTACAAAAAGATTGTGATCAAAAGCAAGAAACTGAACGACAAAAAGAAATTAAAAAAAAGATTGAGTGTGAAAAAGAAAAGTGTGAAAAAGAGAATGAAAAGAAACGAGAGAATAAAAAGAATGAGAGTGAAAATAAACGAGAGAAAGAAACAGTGGAGAGTAAGAGTGAAAAAAGAGAGGAAAGTGAGTTGGAAAGTGAGTTGTATTTTGAAAAGCCAATGATTGTACATTCGTACTGTAACGAATGCAATTTTTATGATTGAATAAAAATATTTATTGAGTTATATAAATATTTTTATTAATTTATTGAGTTAAATGTGGGTATTTGTTGAATTTAATAATGTTAAATATTATTTAAATGTGATTTGTTATGTTTATTCTAATTTAATTTAATGATTAAATTAGATGATGAAAAGGTTTATTTGAATAAATAATTTATTTGAATAAGAGAATTTATTTGGTATTATTGTTATTTGTTAAATGAAATTATTATTTGAGTTAATTATATTTAATTGAATTTATTTAATAATAAGTTCAATTGAATTAAATGTGTGACATTTTAAACTATATGTTATATTGGTTTATTAAAATAAATGAAAGGAGTTTTAATTTAGTTTTACCAAACAAGGTCTTATGATCTTTGTTTGGAAATAATGGGTTATTTTAATTGTGTTTTACCAAACAAGACATAAGAATAATAGGTTATCCTTAATTGTAATTGCCAAACATAGCCTTATGGCTTTTGAATTTTATAACTGATGAATTAAATTAGATTTTTACGTTATTATTTGATTTAATTGTCAGTTTTTATTTTCTTAATTCTATCAGTTTATTTTTTTTTAAGTTGCGTCTGTTGTAAAAGAAAAGAGAAGAACAGAGAGAAAAAAAAAGGAGAAAAGAAAGAAGAACATCAGAGTTTGAGAGAAAAGAGAGAGCAGAGTTTGAGAATTTGAGAATTGAGAAGAAAGAATTGAGAAACAACTTGTAATTTTAAAAGAATAATCAAGTTCCTAAAGTAATTGAAGGTATAATTTCTTTTTCCTTTTGGTTTTATTCTTCTGTATATAGTTTTAGTTACTGTATGTAAATTCAATTGTTAGAATATATGAACTATTTGATTATAGTTGTTGTAATTGGTAATAATCATGTGTTAGATGATTATATGATGATTAACAATTAATTTAGAGGTATTAATCCATGAAAACATGCTTTAGAATTGAGTTTTTAGTTTTTACAGAGTTTACTTTATGAATTGTATATATGTATGAAAATTGATGCTCTAATTGGTTATTAATCGGTAAATTGATAATTGTTTATGATTATTTGATGAAAAACATGAATAATGCAAGAAGAATGGGTTCAATTGATTGAAAAATGAATTTACAGAGTTTTGTTTTATGAAAATGGCAAAAACATGGTTATTTTATAAAACAGTGAATTTTTGGTTTTAAATTGATTGATTATGTGTTTTATAATGCTTAGATTAGTTAGAAACATGTTGGGTAAATGTTTTATATCATATATGGTGTTTGGGTATATCTAATTTGTTTTCTGGATGGTAGAATTCGGAAAATTTTGGCCAAATTTGGCCTAAGTTTTCACTGGTTCGCGAGCTGGGGAAGACGACAGTCAAGTCTATCGCCCCGGCGATAGAAATGAACTGGTTTCTTCGCCCCAGCGACAGAGTCGCCCTGGCGACGAAATTGTTAAGTTTTTTTCTCGCCCCGGCGAGAAACGCTACTGTTTAAAAAAAAAAAAAATTTAATTTATTATTTTCTTTTCTGGGAAATTATGATGCATAATTAAACTTATATTAATGTGACTAATGTACTACCAAGATGGTTGCTACTTAGCATTTGTTGTCTAAAGTATGCTAAATGAGATACTATAATTAGGTAAAAGGAACCTAAAGTGATTATAAATTTTGTAACTAATTTATGTTACCATCTTATAATTAATTGTATAGGTTGATTTAAGGATCGTGAATTATTTAATTTGTAATCTACGCTTGAGGCAAGTTTCCTTATCTCAACTTATTACTTTTACGTTGAGCAAGTTTCCTTATCTCAACTTATTACTTTTACGTTGAGCAAGTTTCCTTATCTCAACTTATTACTTTTACGTTGAGCAAGTTTTCTTTCTTTAAACTTGTTAAATTATTATAGCAAGTTTTCTATTTCTTAAGCTTGTTATTATTTCAACAAGTTTACTTCCTTTGAGTGAATTAATTAACCTTAGCTTATTGTTATTCAAGCAAGGCTGATATCATGTTGAGTAATTATATTTTGTTTCAGATATTATTTATTCAGTCTTTGATTATCATTCAAACTTCGAATACAAACTTTACCAAAGAACTAGACTAGCAAACCATTATTGATTCAGCTAGTCCTTAGTTGATGAGCGTTTCAAAAACTTAGATTATCTAAACTTGTTCCAAGCCAAGTTCTTTTTGGTACGGACTCTTATTATAAACTGAGATGAACAACCCTAACATAGGGGATTATTACGCTTAGCGTTAAAATGTTTGTGCACAATACATTGTACAAAGGGCTGATCCCCCTGAGTACGAGATGAAGGTCCATTTATAGTCTTTAAGACTGTTAAAGGTTACGGTAAAAAAAAAATATACTTGTTAACCTAGGACATAGTTCGAGGTCTTGAGACCCTCAGATATATTCAAACTTTGATTACTTATTGATTAACTTCAAAAAAATCATTGCTTCTCATTTGAACTCTATTTCGATTAAAAGTTATTGTTATCATTCTTGTGGGCAATTGTTTGCTCACTCTTGCATTAAATATTTCAGCTAAGCCCGAGAAGCAGGACGAGCCGTCCACCAGTAAGGGCAAGGGCAAGATGCAGAAATAGTTCTAGATTTATTAATTAATTGATGAACGTTTGTACCAGACTTGTTTTAGATTTTTTTTTTATATATTCCGAATTTGATGTATTAAGGTTGTGGTGACCTGGGATTTTAATTATTGATGTAACCCGGTTTGGGAGATGATTAATTAAGTTTATTTTAATTGCTTAATTATGGGTAGTTAGATGTGAATGAATGGGATAGTGAACACCAAATCAGGGGAAAATTAAGTACCCAGATTTGGGGGTGTCACAGGTTGGTATCAGAGCTGTAGGTTATGAACCTTTAGGTGGGGAAAACCTTAGGGTAGTAGCCTTTTAGAAGATAGAGAATATAGTGGTGATAAACTCTTATCGAGTTCTAAGGAATGAATTACGGAAATTCATAAAAGACAACAAAATGATTATGTGCTATGTGCTTATTTGATAATAAACTTATGTGCTCGCGAGTACTATCGAGTATTGTCAATTAGTAATTAAACTTAAAACTTTGTTGTCAGGATGACTGATAGAGGAGAGCCCAGCCAGACTAGGGAGGAGGAGCCCCGAGATATTCACGTGGTTCATGAGCAGCTAGTGCAGAGGGAGCTATCTCCATTGTTTACAGTTACAGGTCACGAGTATGAGCCTGAGACTGATCCTGAGGAGGACCCTGAGGAGGATCCTAAGGAGGACCCTGAAGAGGTTGAGGAGGAGGAGGAAGACCCTGAGGAGATATCATTATCTACTTTGGGTGTTCAGATGTACGAGCAGGTGTATGATCGCAACATAGAGTTGCAGGACAGAGTGGAGGAGTTAGAGAGGCAGCTGGCGGAGCGACAGTCTGATTTGGAGCAGAAGAGCAGTGAGATTGTGGAGCTAGACATACGTCTTGGAGACGTGGAGTGGAAGTTGGTTCATGTAGAGAGTGATAAGGAGGAGTTAGAGGAACAGGCTGCAGAACGTCAAACCACTCTAGAGCAGAAGGATGCTGAGATCCAAGACCTTTCTTCACGTCTTGCAGAGGCTGAGCAGAGGCTAGCACAGTCTGAGTATCGACGCGGACAGTTGATAGCCAAGAATGAGATTGTACGAGATGAGTTGAAAGAGGAGTCAGCTAAGCGGGCGAGAGCTGAGACAGCTTGGCTGAAGGAGGCTGATCGCGCAGATCGTGTTGAGTGTGAGATGCGGTCAAAGAAGGCCAAGATTGATGAGATGGAATATATTTTTCATACTACCATAGACAGAGCTCAAGATCGAGCTAATCGTCATCCAGATATGATGGATCGTATGATGATGACACGCATTATGGAGCAGGAACGCCAGGAAGCTGTGCGTCGTGGGATGTCATCATAGATTATGATTAGTTATGTTATTATGAAATTTATGAGTTAATAAGTTGATTAATCCCAGTTTATTTAATGGGATAGAATAATGATGTAATCCTGGAACTTTGTGATTTCAGGATAGATGATTTGATGTAAATAACTACGATGTTATCTCTATTATGTTTTTAAGCAGTTAATGAATAAAATGTGAAAGTTTATCAGATGTGTTATGTATTTAAGTGTTGTTCATAAATGTTTAAGTTAAGACTTAAATGTTTGAGTAATTGAGCAATAGTTTAATAACGAGAATTCTTAACAGTAAAATGCCTCCAAGAAGACAACCAACACGTCAACAGACCCCCAAGGGATCTACTAACAACGAAGAAGCCAACGCTAATCCCATGCAGCAGTTGGTAAATTTGTTAACGGGAGCCTTTGCGAACCAACCCCAAGCGCAGGCCACGACCTTCAAAGACTTCAAGGCTGTCGGACCTCCAGAATTTCAGGGCTCCATGAATCCGATTGAAGCTCAAACATGGATTATGGAGATGGAGAAAGTGTTCGATGTCGCCAGAGTCAGTGAAGACCAGAAAACGGCATTTGCGACATTCATGCTGAAATCAGAAGCCAGCTACTGGTGGCAGGCAAACAAAACTCGTGGTGGTCAGGGTATAATACCGTGGGAGCGGTTTAAAGAAATATTTTTCGAGACATACTTCCCAGTAAGCGCGCAGAACCAGATGGAAGTGCAGTTCCTAGAGCTGAAGCAAGGTACTATGACGGTACCTGAATATGCTGCAAAGTTCAATGAGCTGGCAAGGTTTGCGCCATATCAGGTTAACACGGATGAGCGGAAGGCTAGGAGATTTGAGCAGGGACTGAAACCCTGGTTATATAGTAGAGTTTCGTTGTTTCAACTAAGTTCATTTGCGGCAGTGCTAGAAAAGGCAATTATCGCTGAAGGAGGCAGTGATGCTCTGTCAAAGTACAACCAGGAGCAGAAGAAAAAGAAGAATGAGAATGAAAACAAAGCAAGTGGTAGCCATGGGGGCAGTAATCAGAAAAGGAAGTGGAATGATAGTAACTCTGTGGGAAGTCAGCAGGGTAATCAGAAGAAGAAGATAGAGGTGTGCAGCAACTGTGGGAAGAGCCATATGGGTGCTTGTTTGAAGGGTAAGCGGGTGTGCTTCAACTGTGGACAAGAGGGCCATATTTCACCAAATTGCCCTAATCCGAAGAAAGGAGCATGTTTCATTTGCGGGTCGAAGGATCACTTTGCCAGAGAGTGCCCTAAGAAAACAGCTACAGGAGGAGCTGGTGCAGGAAAAGGGAGCAGCGGTGGAGGTAATCTGACTATCACCGGACCGACACAGCCCAACCGACCTACCGCTCGAACGTTCAACATGACGGTGCAGGACGCTGTGCAGTCAAAGGATGTGGTGTCAGGTATCATTCCAGTCAATAATATTAATGCTTATGTATTGTTTGACTCGGGTGCTACTTGCTCATTTATATCCGATGATTTTGCTAAGAACTTAGAATTACCCCAGGAAGAACTAGATTACCCTATGAACATAGAGATTGCGAATAGGGAAATAATTCCTGTTAAACTTATCCACAAGGATTGTCAAATAGATATTAAGGGTCAGATAACGACGGTAAACTTGATCCCAATTCGACTTGGGGAGTTTGACGTTATATTGGGTATGGATTGGTTGACTAATCATGGGGCAGTCATTGACTGTCAAAAGAAGTGTATAAACCTTATGACTCCGTCAAAGGTTGTATTTTATGGTAGCAAATCGCCTAGACAAGCGAGTTGTCTGACGATGATGCAGGCCAGAAAGATGTTGAGGCAAGGCTGTGTAGGGTATCTAGCCTACATAGTTGATATGCGAAAGGAAGGTGCAAAGTTGGAAGAGATACCAGTGGTTAGAGATTTCGTGGACGTGTTTCCTGAAGATTTACCAGGATTACCGCCAGATAGGGAAATCGAGTTTGTGATTGATTTAGCACCGGGAACGGCCCCTATATCGAAGGCCCCGTATCGAATGGCTCCAGTGGAATTAAAGGAATTGATGGCGCAACTACAGGAGTTGCTAGATAAAAAGTATATTCAACCAAGCGTTTCGCCGTGGGGAGCGCCGGTATTATTTGTTAAGAAGAAGGATGGATCAATGCGTCTTTGCATTGATTATAGAGAATTGAACAAGGTCACGATCAAAAACAAGTATCCGTTGCCAAGGATCGATGACCTGTTTGATCAACTAAAGGGGGCAAGGTACTTTTCAAAGATAGATTTACGAAGTGGGTACCATCAGTTGAAGGTGAGACAGGAGGATATACCAAAGACGACATTTCGAACTAGATATGGTCACTATGAGTTTTTGGTTATGTCATTTGGTTTAACGAATGCGCCTGCAGCATTCATGGACTTAATGAATAGGGTGTTCAAACCATTTCTGGATAAATTCGTAGTGGTGTTTATAGACGACATCCTCGTATATTCCAAAACTCAGGAAGAACACGTCGAGCATTTGAGGGTGACATTAGAGGCGTTAAGGAAAGAGAAATTGTATGCAAAATTTTCGAAGTGCGAATTTTGGTTGGAACGTGTGCAATTTCTTGGGCATGTGATTGATAAGGACGGATTATCGGTAGACCCATCAAAAGTCGAAGCTGTGATAAACTGGGATCAGCCGAAAACACCGTCAGAAGTGAGGAGTTTCCTAGGTTTGGCAGGATATTATAGGCGTTTTATTCAAGATTTCTCGAGAATCGCCACTCCGTTAACGAATTTAACAAGAAAATCAGTGAAGTTTGTTTGGACGGAGAAGTGCGAAGAGAGTTTCCAAGAACTAAAGAAGAGACTAAGTTCGGCACCTGTATTGTCTTTGCCAGATGATACAGGAAATTTTGTGGTGTATAGCGACGCATCGCATAAGGGACTTGGTTGTGTGTTGATGCAGAATGGAAAGGTTATTGCATATGCATCGCGCCAACTAAAAGACTACGAAAAAGGGTATCCGACCCATGACTTAGAGTTAGCAGCTGTGGTGTTTGCTCTGAAAATCTGGCGACACTATCTCTATGGAGAGAAGTGTGAAATATACACAGACCATAAAAGTCTGAAGTATATTTTTACACAGAAAGATTTGAATATGCGGCAAAGGAGATGGATAGAGTTAATCAAGGACTATGATTGTGAAATCCTATACCATCCGGGAAAAGCCAATGTGGTTGCAGACGCTTTGAGCAGAAAGGGTCGGGAGAAATTGTTTTTGTTAACCACTCAGGAGAAGCTCGTGGAGGAAATGGCTAAGTTGGAACTA
Organism: Aralia elata; assembly: GCA_034770075.1. Taxonomy (NCBI): domain Eukaryota; kingdom Viridiplantae; phylum Streptophyta; class Magnoliopsida; order Apiales; family Araliaceae; genus Aralia; species Aralia elata. The sequence continues at coordinate 43,040,763 of CM068383.1, forward strand.
GAAGTAAAGAATCAGATGACGTCGACCGAAAAATTATTTCAGATAGAAACCCAACCAACTCTGGTGGAAAAAGTGAAGGAAGCGCAACTCAAAGATGAGGAATGTGCTGAGATACGGAAAAGATTGCTTGAGGGCGAAAAGCTTAAATACAAAGTTGACACTGAAGGACTGCTTAGATTCGAAGGCCGAATTTGGGTTCCGGCAGAACTAAAGATCAGAGAAGAGATTTTGACCGAAGCCCATAGTTCAAGATTTTCGGTTCACCCAGGAAGTACGAAGATGTACCAAGATCTTCGCCAACATTTCTGGTGGCCAAACATGAAAAGAGAGGTTGCTGAGTGTGTTGCGAAGTGCCTAACCTGTCAGAGAGTAAAAGCAGAACATCAACGACCAAGTGGTTTGCTACAGCCTTTGGAGATACCAGAATGGAAATGGGAGCATATCACGATGGATTTCGTGGTAGGTCTTCCAGCTACTCAGAAGGGATATGACGCGATATGGGTCATCGTGGATCGACTGACGAAATCAGCGCACTTTTTACCAATCAAAGTCAGATTCACTTTAGATCAGCTGGCGAAGTTATATATCAAAGAAATTATCTCGAGGCACGGTGTTCCAGTATCAATAGTGTCAGACAGGGATCCGCGGTTCACATCAAAGTTTTGGAGGAGTCTGCAAACTTGTTTGGGGACACAGTTGCGAATGAGTACAGCCTATCATCCTCAAACCGATGGCCAGAGTGAAAGAACAATTCAAACGTTGGAGGACATGCTGAGAGCGTGTGTCATGGATTTCAAGGGCAACTGGGATGATCATTTACCTTTGGTCGAATTTTCTTACAACAACAGTCATCATGCCAGTATCGGCATGCCACCCTACGAAGCGTTGTACGGAAGGAAATGCAGAACTCCGTTATGCTGGGATGAGGTTGGTGAACGTCGACTATTAGGACCCGAGCTGGTGCAACAAACTGCTGAGATTGTTCAAATAATAAGAGCCAGACTGATAGCCGCTCAAGACAGGCAGAAAAAGTATGCTGACCAACACCGACAAAATCGCGAATTTGAGGTCGGCAGCTTCGTGTTTCTCAAAGTATCTCCCTGGAAAGGGAAAATCAGATTTGGAAAGAAGGGTAAACTAAGTCCGCGATTCATTGGACCCTTTGAAGTGCTGAAACGGGTGGGTGAGGTAGCTTATGCGGTAGCTTTACCTCCTGAGTTAGGCCACATTCACAATGTTTTCCACATATCGGTGCTACGACCGTATAAGTCTGATTATAAACATGTCATAGAGTATGAACCGATACAGTTTGAGCAAGATTTGTCTTATAAAGAGGTTCCTGTACAAATAGTGGACAGGAAAGAACAAGTCCTTAGAAGTAAAGTGATACCTTCTGTAAAGGTAATATGGAGGAACCACAATGCTGAAGAAGCAACGTGGGAACTCGAAGAGCAAATGATGCAGAATTACCCTCAATTGTTTGTTTAATTATATATATTGCGATTCTGGGGACAGAATCTTTGTAAGGGGGGGAGAATGTAACGGACGATTTAATTGCGTTGTGATTCTGGGGACAGAATCCTTTTAAGGAGGGAAAGATGTAACGAATGCAATTTTTATGATTGAATAAAAATATTTATTGAGTTATATAAATATTTTTATTAATTTATTGAGTTAAATGTGGGTATTTGTTGAATTTAATAATGTTAAATATTATTTAAATGTGATTTGTTATGTTTATTCTAATTTAATTTAATGATTAAATTAGATGATGAAAAGGTTTATTTGAATAAATAATTTATTTGAATAAGAGAATTTATTTGGTATTATTGTTATTTGTTAAATGAAATTATTATTTGAGTTAATTATATTTAATTGAATTTATTTAATAATAAGTTCAATTGAATTAAATGTGTGACATTTTAAACTATATGTTATATTGGTTTATTAAAATAAATGAAAGGAGTTTTAATTTAGTTTTACCAAACAAGGTCTTATGATCTTTGTTTGGAAATAATGGGTTATTTTAATTGTGTTTTACCAAACAAGACATAAGAATAATAGGTTATCCTTAATTGTAATTGCCAAACATAGCCTTATGGCTTTTGAATTTTATAACTGATGAATTAAATTAGATTTTTACGTTATTATTTGATTTAATTGTCAGTTTTTATTTTCTTAATTCTATCAGTTTATTTTTTTTTAAGTTGCGTCTGTTGTAAAAGAAAAGAGAAGAACAGAGAGAAAAAAAAAGGAGAAAAGAAAGAAGAACATCAGAGTTTGAGAGAAAAGAGAGAGCAGAGTTTGAGAATTTGAGAATTGAGAAGAAAGAATTGAGAAAGAACTTGTAATTTTAAAAGAATTCATCAAGTTCCTAAAGTAATTGAAGGTATAATTTCTTTTTCCTTTTGGTTTTATTCTTCTGTATATAGTTTTAGTTACTGTATGTAAATTCAATTGTTAGAATATATGAACTATTTGATTATAGTTGTTGTAATTGGTAATAATCATGTGTTAGATGATTATATGATGATTAACAATTAATTTAGAGGTATTAATCCATGAAAACATGCTTTAGAATTGAGTTTTTAGTTTTTACAGAGTTTACTTTATGAATTGTATATATGTATGAAAATTGATGCTCTAATTGGTTATTAATCGGTAAATTGATAATTGTTTATGATTATTTGATGAAAAACATGAATAATGCAAGAAGAATGGGTTCAATTGATTGAAAAATGAATTTACAGAGTTTTGTTTTATGAAAATGGCAAAAACATGGTTATTTTATAAAACAGTGAATTTTTGGTTTTAAATTGATTGATTATGTGTTTTATAATGCTTAGATTAGTTAGAAACATGTTGGGTAAATGTTTTATATCATATATGGTGTTTGGGTATATCTAATTTGTTTTCTGGATGGTAGAATTCGGAAAATTTTGGCCAAATTTGGCCTAAGTTTTCACTGGTTCGCGAGCTGGGGAAGACGACAGTCAAGTCTATCGCCCCGGCGATAGAAATGAACTGGTTTCTTCGCCCCAGCGACAGAGTCGCCCCGGCGACGAAATTGTTAAGTTTTTTTCTCGCCCCGGCGAGAAACGCTACTGTTTAAAAAAAAAAAAATTTAATTTATTATTTTCTTTTCTGGGAAATTATGATGCATAATTAAACTTATATTAATGTGACTAATGTACTACCAAGATGGTTGCTACTTAGCATTTGTTGTCTAAAGTATGCTAAATGAGATACTATAATTAGGTAAAAGGAACCTAAAGTGATTATAAATTTTGTAACTAATTTATGTTACCATCTTATAATTAATTGTATAGGTTGATTTAAGGATCGTGAATTATTTAATTTGTAATCTACGCTTGAGGCAAGTTTCCTTATCTCAACTTATTACTTTTACGTTGAGCAAGTTTCCTTATCTCAACTTATTACTTTTACGTTGAGCAAGTTTCCTTATCTCAACTTATTACTTTTACGTTGAGCAAGTTTCCTTATCTCAACTTATTACTTTTACGTTGAGCAAGTTTTCTTTCTTTAAACTTGTTAAATTATTATAGCAAGTTTTCTATTTCTTAAGCTTGTTATTATTTCAACAAGTTTACTTCCTTTGAGTGAATTAATTAACCTTAGCTTATTGTTATTCAAGCAAGGCTGATATCATGTTGAGTAATTATATTTTGTTTCAGATATTATTTATTCAGTCTTTGATTATCATTCAAACTTCGAATACAAACTTTACCAAAGAACTAGACTAGCAAACCATTATTGATTCAGCTAGTCCTTAGTTGATGAGCGTTTCAAAAACTTAGATTATCTAAACTTGTTCCAAGCCAAGTTCTTTTTGGTACGGACTCTTATTATAAACTGAGATGAACAACCCTAACATAGGGGATTATTACGCTTAGCGTTAAAATGTTTGTGCACAATACATTGTACAAAGGGCTGATCCCCCTGAGTACGAGATGAAGGTCCATTTATAGTCTTTAAGACTGTTAAAGGTTACGGTAAAAAAAAATATACTTGTTAACCTAGGACATAGTTCGAGGTCTTGAGACCCTCAGATATATTCAAACTTTGATTACTTATTGATTAACTTCAAAAAAATCATTGCTTCTCATTTGAACTCTATTTCGATTAAAAGTTATTGTTATCATTCTTGTGGGCAATTGTTTGCTCACTCTTGCATTAAATATTTCAGCTAAGCCCGAGAAGCAGGACGAGCCGTCCACCAGTAAGGGCAAGGGCAAGATGCAGAAATAGTTCTAGATTTATTAATTAATTGATGAACGTTTGTACCAGACTTGTTTTAGATTTTTTTTTTATATATTCCGCATTTGATGTATTAAGGTTGTGGTGACCTGGGATTTTAATTATTGATGTAACCCGGTTTGGGAGATGATTAATTAAGTTTATTTTAATTGCTTAATTATGGGTAGTTAGATGTGAATGAATGGGATAGTGAACACCAAATCAGGGGAAAATTAAGTACCCAGATTTGGGGGTGTCACACGTACAAGACGACGCTTTTGAATACTAACAAGATTAACTCTTCTTTGTCTCGTTCTGTTTTGTCTCTTGTACAAGTTGTTGATGACATACCCTGAGCTATCTTTCCGTATCAGTCAGCTGTTAGTATTCCCGAGGAGACGACGAAGTTACCAAGGCGGGTTGGAGAGTTGATGGAGTCCAACTTTATCAAAGCGGGTATCGTGGGAGAAAGCATTAGTGCATGTGCTATTCATGTGATCATAGTACCTAAGGAAGGTTGAATGTCGAGCTTGTTCGTTGATTTTGAATTGGTAAACAAGTATCGATATTATTTTCTTTACTTAGATAGTATGTGTGATAAATTGCATAGTACTTATGTTTTGTCTACATTGGGTAATGACCATGTGATGATATTGCCTAATCAAATTAGCGTGATAGATTGTGATAAATGGAAAATTATTTTGACATGTGAGTTATATAGATGGATAGTTGTCTCTGTTAGATTAACAATTGCATCTAGTATTTTCATGAGTTGTTTAAAACATGTTTTGCATGCTTCCATGGATAAATTTGTGTTTGGCTATTTTGAGGGTAAATCGAAGTTGTAGATTTCGTTTTATGAAGGTTTTGGTGAAAGACCCCAAATCTGGAAATCAAGAACGAAAATTAGAAAAAAAAATTAACTATTTGTTATTTAATTATGTTTAAATAATAAATAAAGTTAAGTAATTGATTAATTATTATTAAATAATGATTAAGGATAATTAAGAATTGTAAATTAATTATTTATGATTTGATTAATTTTAAAATATAAATAAACCTAATTAGTTATTATTTATTATTAAATAATAACTAAAGATAATTAGTACTCACTTATTAGTTATTTATTATTTGATTAACATTAAATAATAAATAAACCTAATTAGTTATTATTAAATAATAACTAAAGATAATTATTACTCACTAATTAATTATTTATTATTTGATTAACTTTAAATAATAAATAAACCTAATTAGTTATCATTTATTAAATAATAACTAAAGATAATTCTTATTCACTAAGTAATTATTTATTACTTGATTAACCTTAAATAATAAATAAATCTAATTAGTTATTATTTATTATTAAATAATAACTAAAGATAATTCATATTTACTAACTAATTATTTATTATTTAATTAACTTTAAATAATAAATAAATCTAATTAGCTATTATTTATTATTAAATAATAACTAAAGATAATTATTACTTACTAATTAATTATTTATTATTTGATTAACTTTAAATAATAAATAAACTTAATTAGTTATTATTTATTATTAAATAATAACTAAAGGTAATTCATATTTACTAATTAATTATTTTTTTTTATAATAACTAAAGATAATTGTTACTCACTAATTAATTATTATTTGATTAAACTTTAAATAATAAATAAGCTTAATTAATTATTATTTAATCTTAAATAATAATTAAAGACAATTAAAAATTTATAATTCGATTATTATTTAAATTAATAATTAAATAATAAATGAATATAATTAGTTATTAATTACTATTAATAATAACTAAAGATAATTAATTAATTACTATTTAATAGTAATTAAATGAAGATAGAGTTAATAAAATAGAGAGAGTTTAATAACCCATTAATTAAACAATCATAACAAATTGTTTAAGGGTTTAATAAATGAATATTACTTAAGAAAATGTAATGTTAATTAATTAAACAATTATTATTAATTGTTTAAGGGTTTAATAAGTGGTTATCACTTAAGGGAAACATTGTTAGTTAATTAAAACCATCAAACCAGAGACCAGTTGAGTGTCTTATAGGAATTACGATAGTTTATTTGCTTATGTGTGCTATGTGATTTGCTTAATTGTTAAATAAATAGCACGAGTAAGCGTATCGAAATGCAACTACGCAGTACTAATTGATAGATCGACGTTATCAATGATAGGTTCTTCAAGGTCAATTAGTTAAAGCTAGAATTATTTGTAGCTGAGCAGACAGGCAAGTTCCTAACCCTAAACTTCTTACATTATTGCAAGTTCCCTAACTCAAACTCGAGTTATTATTTTCGAAGCATGTTAGTGAATAATTATTGTCGATTATTCACATCTATACTATTTATTGAGATTCGCACATTGTGCAATTGAATTCCTATCCTATTATGATTGAACTATAAATTTAATTAAAGTTCTTTCAAGTATGAATTGTTTATGAGATCGATCTATGCTATTTGTATCAGCTAGATCCAGCATGTCTAAATTGGTTAAGACAATGGTATTTTAAAAGCTGTTCTTATTAAATTGTTGTGGTAAGAACTCTTGGCTGAGAAAAGGATAAACTTGTTTAAGGCATGATATCAATGCTGGTTATTAAGTGTTTATGCATAAATCACGGGGTATGAGAGGCTGATCCCCTCGATTAACAAAACTTTTTAAGAGGTCCAGCTTACATGCTGAGAACCTTGGAAAACGTCCTTGGTTATTTCAAACCACTCAGTAATTGTCATTCAATTATTCGGATATTCAACTGTTGTTTACTAATTCATGTTCCTTCACACCCTTATACTGTTGTTGAACATTGAAAGCAAAATTTCCTTCTATCATGATATATCTCTTGTGTATATACTTGCTAAGCAAATTAGTTGCTTACCCTTGCTATATCATGATCTTTATTTCAACTAAGGCAGAAACGTCTAGAGGAGACAAAGGAAAAGGGAAGGTGCAGGAATAGATGCCCGATAGTGCCTATGTACTAGTTATTATTGAATGTTGTTTGATTAGGTGAACCTTTTGTTGTATTAAGGGTACGTTTTATGTTAAGGTTAAAGAACCTTGGGACCAGAATTGTAAGACTTTATTTCCATTCGATAAACAATGTATGTTTATTATTCCGCATTTAGTTAGATAGTATGTTTGTCGTCGATTATCGTGAGCACCGAATTCGAGGTTTGGAAACCTGGATTTGGGGGTGTCACAGGTTGGTATCAGAGCTGTAGGTTATAAACGTTAGGAACAAAAAACCTAGGATATAACCTTAGTAGAAAACTCACATAGAGTATGAAGGTGATGGGTCGGGGAGATTCATAGAGTTCTAGTCGTACCGAATAAAATATCATTTCATTTCATCAATGAATATATTTTATTGTGGTACTGATGTTGATTTATTTGTGTGGTGTTTGTAAGATGTCGGACGAGAGTCAAGATAGCTGTCCAGTGAACCAGGAGCCCATAGAGCCTGATGTGATAGGAGGTTTGCTGGCGAGGAACGCCGAGCTAGAGGTTAGGGCTAAACAATTAGAGGCGCAGAACCACATCCACCAGATTTCTGAACAGCAGTACAAGGACGCTGCTTATCAGGCCCAGGCTGAGTTAGCCGAGTTGCGAGGGAGGCTGCTGCTAAGGGAGCTGCAGTTAGGACAATTGAAGGTCGAGGTAAAGGCTAAGGATGCGAAGATAGTTGATTTGGAGTGAGCCTTAGACATCGTCTGGATGCAGTTCGACGCCAGATGGATGGATCTGTCCTCTAGTAGCAAGGGCAAGCGTTGAGTTGTATTCACCTTGTGTCCCTTAGAGGATAGTTGGAGGTGGGCCGTTATGCCTTGAGCAGTGAAGTTGGTACTACTTTTGATTTACTAGAGTTTGTATTAACCTTAGCAGCTGCGAGGTAGTTCGTATGTAGGATGTACTTCCATTTATGTAGGTAGAAAAAGAATGGTTTAAGTAAATCCCATCTTTGGTTATTTTACTGGGATGGTAGCATTTATAGCAATATACCTGTGATAAACGTGTAAAACACTAAAGTTGGTATATGAATATAAATGCATTATTATGGTATGTGTTTGAGAATTTTACCTGGTAAACCGTCAATTCAATAGTTATGTTAATTCAGTAAAACTGAATCGGTATTTTAGCAACTTAAATCACTAATCGGGTAAAAGTAGAATTCCCGAGGTTGGGTAATCTAGAGCTCCCACATGATGGTCATGCGATTGTTCGAGTACAATATTGTATTGCATGTTAAATACTTATATGTTACTAAAACCCGAGTAACGTGTTAGGACTTTGTTTAAACAGATAATGCCGCCCAGACGAATCCTACGAAACCAAGGGGTCGAAGAGTCGGTTAACAATGCAGAGGGAACTCAGCCAAACCCAATGCAAGACTTTATCAACATGATGGCCGAAGCTCTGCGGAATCAAACGACTACGGTAGGAAACCAGACGGGCAACCACTTAGCCAATTTTAAAGATTTCAAGGCAGTAGGGCCGCCGGAGTTTAGGGGAACAGCGGACCCGATAGAGGCCCAGTCGTGGATAAAGGAGATTGAAAAGGCCTTTGTCATCGCTAGAGTCGCTGAGGAGCAGAAGACAGTTTTTGCTACTTACTTAATAAAAGGTGAGGCTAACTTCTGGTGGGAAGCCAATCAGAACAAAGCTGGAACTGGAGTCGTGGCGTGGGAAGCTTTCAAGACGTTGTTTTTCGAGAATTACTTTCCTGAGAGTACGCAGGCAAAAATGGAGATCAAGTTTCTAGAATTGAAGCAAGAAAATTTGTCAGTGTCGGAGTACGCTGCAAAATTCAATGAATTGGCTAGATTCGCCCCACATCAGGTGGATACTGAGGTGAGGAAGGCCAGGAGATTCGAGAATGGATTAAAGCCGTGGATCTACAGCAAGGTAGCGGTTTTGCAAATTACATCGTTCTCAACCTTGTTGGAGAAAGCTCTCATTGCTGAAGGTGGGAGTGAAGCGGTTTCGAAATATAATCGGGAAAGGAACAAAAAGAAGGTAGAAGGAGAAAATGTAAATGTTAGCGGTGGTGGCAACAACAGTAGGAAGCGTCAATGGAGCAGTGGGGGTAGCAATTCTGAAATCCAGCAAGGGAGCATACAACAGAAAAGGCCGGTATGTGGGAATTGCGGAAAGGGTCACTCGGGAGAGTGTATGAAGGGGAAGATGGTCTGTTATACCTGTGGACAAGAAGGGCATATCTCGCCCAATTGTCCTAAGGCGAAGAAGGGAGGTTACTTCAATTGCGGAGAGATAGGACATCGGAGCAAGGAATGTCCCCGAAAGAGAAACATGGATGGCGGAAATGGCAATAGGGGCAACAACTCGAGAGCAACCAGTGGAGGACCAGCCCAGCCAAATAAGCCAACAGCAAGGACCTTCAACATGACAGTGCAAGATGCCGTGGCATCCAGGGAGGTGGTGTCAGGTATTATTCCAATCAACAACATAGATGCCTATGTGCTATTTGATTCGGGAGCTTCATGTTCTTTTGTTTCTGATGAATTTGCTCAAAGACTTAATTTACCTAATGAACTGTTAGAACACCCGATGAATGTAGAAGTAGCGAACAAAGAGATTATCCCCGTGAACTACATTTATAAGAATTGTTGTGCTGATGTGAGAGGGTTTAAGCTTAACGTGGACTTGTTGCCGATTCGTCTTGGAGAATTCGATGTAATCCTTGGGATGGATTGGTTAGCGAGCCACGGGGCGGTCATTGACTGTAAGAAAAAGTGCATACACCTGCAGACTCCGGGTAAGTCGAAGGTGGTGTTCTATGGTAGTAAATCGCCGAGACAATCTTGTTGTCTAACGATGATGCAAGCGAAGAGATTGCTTAAGAAGGGTTGTATAGGTTATTTGGCTCACGTGGTAGATACTCGACGGGTCGAGGGGGAACTGAGTCAGATACCCGTTGTAAGGGAATTCGCTGATGTCTTCCCAGATGAACTTCCGGGACTGCCACCGGATAGGGAGATAGAATTTGCAATCGACTTGGTACCTGGAACGGCACCGATATCTAAGGCGCCTTACCAAATGGCACCAGTAGAGATGAAAGAACTGATGGTTCAACTGCAGGAACTGTTAGACAGGGGTTATATCAGGCCAAGCGTGTCACCATGGGGAGCGCCAGTTCTGTTCGTAAAGAAGAAGGATGGCTCGATGAGGCTTTGTATCGACTACCGTGAGTTGAACAAAGTTACGATTAAGAATAGGTATCCGCTGCCCAGGATAGACGATCTGTTTGATCAACTCAAGGGAGCGAAATACTTTTCAAAGATCGATTTAAGGACGGGCTATCATCAACTAAGGGTGAGACGGGAGGATATCCCGAAGACGGCATTCAGAACTCGTTATGGACATTTCGAGTTTCTGGTTATGTCATTTGGCCTGACAAATGCACCAGCGGCATTCATGGATATGATGAACAGAGTGTTCAAGCAGTATTTGGACAAGTTCGTGGTAGTATTCATCGATGATATCTTGGTGTATTCAGTGTCAGAGGAAGAACATGCTGAACATCTAAGGATTTCCTTGGAGGCATTAAGAAGGGAGAAACTGTACGCGAAGTTTTCAAAGTGTGAATTTTGGTTGCAGAGGGTGCAGTTTCTTGGACACGTCATTAACAGTAGTGGTGTTTCGGTAGACCCAGCAAAGGTGGAAGCCATTATCAACTGGGAGCAGCCGAAGACACCAACGGAGATCAGAAGTTTCCTAGGGTTAGCGGGATACTATCGGAGATTCATCCAGGATTTTTCGAAGATAGCATCACCGTTGACCAATCTGACTAGAAAGACGGTAAAGTTCATCTGGACAGAGAAGTGCGAGGAGAGTTTCTTGGAGTTGAAGAAGAGACTTAGCCAAGCACCAGTGTTGGCATTACCAGACGACACTGGAGGTTTTGTAGTATACAGTGATGCGTCACACAAGGGCCTTGGTTGTGTACTAATGCAGCACGGCAGGGTCATTGCGTACGCTTCACGCTAACTGAAGGACTATGAGAAGGGATACCCAACTCATGATCTGGAATTAGCAGCAGTAGTGTTCGCCTTGAAGATTTGGAGGCACTACCTATATGGAGAGAAGTGCGAGATATATACAGATCACAAAAGTCTGAAATATATCTTCACTCAGAAGGAGCTGAATATGAGGCAGTGCCGATGGTTAGAATTAATCAAGGATTACGATTGTGAGATTCTGTACCATCCGGGCAAAGCAAATGTAGTGGCAGATGCCCTGAGTAGGAAAGGCAGAGAGAAGTTGATGAGGCTTACAACTCAGGCAGAGCTGATAAAGGACTTTGGACGCCTGGAACTGGAGGTTAAGTATCCAATGGAGACGGACGAAAAATTGTTCATCGTGACAGTGGGTCCGACTCTACTGGATAAGATAAAGGAGGCTCAAGAATTTGATGAAGAATGCATTGGCATTAAGAAGCAACTATCGGAAGGAAAAACGTTGAAGTTCAAGGTTGACAGCACGGGTCTGCTGAGATTCGAGGGAAGGATCTGGATACCCTATGTACCAGACTTAAGGGAAGAAATATTGCAGGAGGCCCATAATACGAGATTTTCGGTACATCCGGGTAGCACCAAGATGTATCAAGATCTTCGTCAACATTATTGGTGGCCGCATTTGAAAGGGGAAGTTGCGGAATTCGTCAGCCGGTGTTTAACTTGTCAGAGGGTCAAGGCAGAGCACCAACGGCCGAGCGGATTGTTGCAGCCCTTAGAGATTCCCGAGTGGAAGTGGGAGCACATCACTATGGATTTTGTGGTAGAACTCCCGACAACACAAAAGGGTCTAGACGCCATCTGGGTGATCGTAGATCGGTTGACCAAGTCTGCCCATTTTCTACCGATCAAGATCAGGTACAAATTGGAGCAGTTGGCGAAACTCTACGAAAAGGAGATAGTATCGCGACATGGGGTGCCGGTTTCTATTATATCTGACAGAGATCCGCGCTTCACGTCAAATTTTTGGAGAAGCCTACAGGAGAGACTGGGAACACAGTTGAGAATGAGTACGGCGTATCATCCTCAGACCGATGGTCAGAGCGAGCGAACTATTCAGACCTTAGAGGACATGCTCTGGGCAGTTGTGATGGACTTAGGTGGTAGCTGGGACGATCATTTGCCCTTGGTAGAGTTCGCTTACAACAATAGTTACCACGCTAGCATTGGTATGCCACCGTACGAAGCATTATATGGAAGGAAGTGTCAAACGCCGTTGTGTTGGGATGAAGTTGGTGAACGGAGATTATTGGGACCAGAATTGGTACAACAAACCATGGAAATCATTAAAATAATAAGGCAGCGGTTAGTATCGGCCCAGGATCGTCAGAAGAAGTATGCCGACTTACATCGTCAGAAGCGAGACTTTGAAGTTGGCAGCTATGTATTTTTGAAGGTATCTCCCTGGAAAGGGAAGATCCGCTTTGGGAAGAAGGGCAAGCTGAGCCCTAGGTTCATAGGACCTTTCGAAATATTGAGGAGAATAGGCGAAGTGGCGTACGAGGTAGCATTACCCCCTGAGCTTGAGCACATTCACAACGTGTTTCATGTATCGGTGTTACGTCCATATAAGCCAGACTACAAGCATGTTATTTCCTATGAGCCAATTCAAGTCGAGAAGGACTTATCGTACGAGGAGGTTCCTGTCCAGATTCTCGATAGGAAGGAACAGAAGCTGAGAAACAAGACCATACATTCCGTCAAAGTTCTCTGGAGGAATCACGCAGTCGAAGAAGCTACGTGGGAACTCGAAGAGAAAATGAAGGCGAATTATCCGTTCTTATTTGAGTAACCCTATTTTTGCAATTCCGAGGACGGAATTTTTATAAGGGGAGAGGGATGTAATGCCCGTGAATTTTGAACGTCCTTATTAATTAAATCTAATTTAATTCAATGAGTTAACGTTGTGTTCTATTTAAACCAGCTTGGGTTAATTGGTGAGAGATGTATAAGATGTGTCTATACTCGTGTTGGCAGGTATGATATAACTATGGTTAAGAGATAACCATAGGTGAGTCAAGTGTAGGAATTGGTGGGTAATGACTAAAATGGCCAAGAGTGGTTAATAACCAAGGTAATTATGTAAGGGCAATAACCATTGTATATCCAAGTGGTTAATGACCAATGAAATGATGGCGGGATAATAACCATTGTGTTTAACCAATGTAATGATGGCAAGATAATAACCAATGTCTAATAACCAATGAAGAATGGGTAATAACTAATGGATAATTAAGATTTTGCGAAAAGACTATTTTAACCTTGAAAGAGGTTGGGAAAGGACTAAAATACCCTTGAGGAAGTTGCTAGGAAACTTCCTACTATTGATGAATTGACCAAATTGCCCTTGCCTAGTCATGATTAATGACTATTTTGCCCATGGTCTCTACTTTCCTATAAATAGGACCCCTCACCAAAGTTAACAAGGGTTGGCTCACTTATTATTCACCAAGTAGAGAGTTTGTGAGCTTGAGAGAGTTTTGAAGAGAGAAGCAAGATCAAATCTTGTGGGAGAAAGAAGAAGGTCTTGATTATTTAGGCCATCCCCATTCACAACCTATTTTGGGAAGGAAAAGAAGAAGAAGAAATCAAAAAGGTATAACTCCAAACTTTAAGCTATTTTAATGTGTTTGGACATAGATCCTTGAAGTTTTATGTTCTTGATGGCTAGAACCTTATGATAAGGTTAGATCTTGAATATATAATATTTTGCTTGTTCATATGTGTGAGTTTATGTTGGAAAAATTTAGAAGAAAGGAAGTAAAGGAGATTTCCGGAAATTTTATTTGAAAAAGGTTGTTATATGCTTGTCATTTTGAAATCTATAAAGGGATCTTGTAATTTTCTTTCTTGATATGCTAGATCCATAGGTTAGGGACAAAATCCCTTTTGAATCACTCAAATATGTTGAAAAATGAGCAAACCATGAATTTATTACCAAAGCATGCCAACTGTTGAACAACCTTGCTGACCCTTGACTTTGAGCCTGTTTTCCGAGACCTAAACATAACCAAATTTGATGTTTGATAAATGAAAAGTGTAGTTCAGGAAGATACGAATCCAACAAAATTGACGGATCGTAAATCGAAGTTGTAGATTTCGTTTTATGAAGGTTTTGGTGAAAGACCCCAAATCTGGAAATCAAGAACGAAAATTAGAAAAAAAAATTAACTATTTGTTATTTAATTATGTTTAAATAATAAATAAAGTTAAGTAATTGATTAATTATTATTAAATAATGATTAAGGATAATTAAGAATTGTAAATTAATTATTTATGATTTGATTAATTTTAAAATATAAATAAACCTAATTAGTTATTATTTATTATTAAATAATAACTAAAGATAATTAGTACTCACTTATTAGTTATTTATTATTTGATTAACATTAAATAATAAATAAACCTAATTAGTTATTATTAAATAATAACTAAAGATAATTATTACTCACTAATTAATTATTTATTATTTGATTAACTTTAAATAATAAATAAACCTAATTAGTTATCATTTATTAAATAATAACTAAAGATAATTCTTATTCACTAAGTAATTATTTATTACTTGATTAACCTTAAATAATAAATAAATCTAATTAGTTATTATTTATTATTAAATAATAACTAAAGATAATTCATATTTACTAACTAATTATTTATTATTTAATTAACTTTAAATAATAAATAAATCTAATTAGCTATTATTTATTATTAAATAATAACTAAAGATAATTATTACTTACTAATTAATTATTTATTATTTGATTAACTTTAAATAATAAATAAACTTAATTAGTTATTATTTATTATTAAATAATAACTAAAGGTAAATCATATTTACTAATTAATTATTTTTTTTTATAATAACTAAAGATAATTGTTACTCACTAATTAATTATTATTTGATTAAACTTTAAATAATAAATAAGCTTAATTAATTATTATTTAATCTTAAATAATAATTAAAGACAATTAAAAATTTATAATTCGATTATTATTTAAATTAATAATTAAATAATAAATGAATATAATTAGTTATTAATTACTATTAATAATAACTAAAGATAATTAATTAATTACTATTTAATAGTAATTAAATGAAGATAGAGTTAATAAAATAGAGAGAGTTTAATAACCCATTAATTAAACAATCATAACAAATTGTTTAAGGGTTTAATAAATGAATATTACTTAAGAAAATGTAATGTTAATTAATTAAACAATTATTATTAATTGTTTAAGGGTTTAATAAGTGGTTATCACTTAAGGGAAACATTGTTAATTAATTAAACCATCAAACCAGAGACCAGTTGAGTGTCTTATAGGAATTACGATAGTTTATTTGCTTATGTGTGCTATGTGATTTGCTTAATTGTTAAATAAATAGCACGAGTAAGCGTATTGAAATGCAACTACGCAGTACTAATTGATAGATCGACGTTATCAATGATAGGTTCTTCAAGGTCAATTAGTTAAAGCTAGAATTATTTGTAGCTGAGCAGACAGGCAAGTTCCTAACCCTAAACTTCTTACATTATTGCAAGTTCCCTAACTCAAACTCGAGTTATTATTTTCGAAGCATGTTAGTGAATAATTATTGTCGATTATTCACATCTATACTATTTATTGAGATTCGCACATTGTGCAATTGAATTCCTCTCCTATTATGATTGAACTGTAAATTTAATTAAAGTTCTTTCAAGTATGAATTGTTTATGAGATCGATCTATGCTATTTGTATCAGCTAGATCCAGCATGTCTAAATTGGTTAAGACAATGGTATTTTAAAAGCCGTTCTTATTAAATTGTTGTGGTAAGAACTCTTGACTGAGAAAAGGATAAACTTGTTTAAGGCATGATATCAATGCTGGTTATTAAGTGTTTATGCATAAATCACGGGGTATGAGAGGCTGATCCCCTCGATTACCAAAACTTTTTAAGAGGTCCAGCTTACATGCTGAGAACCTTGGAAAACGTCCTTGGTTATTTCAAACCACTCAGTAATTGTCATTCAATTATTCGGATATTCAACTGTTGTTTACTAATTCATGTTCCTTCACACCCTTATACTGTTGTTGAACATTGAAAGCAAAATTTCCTTCTATCATGATATATCTCTTGTGTATATACTTGCTAAGCAAATTAGTTGCTTACCCTTGCTATATCATGATCTTTATTTCAACTAAGGCAGAAACGTCTAGAGGAGACAAAGGAAAAGGGAAGGTGCAGGAATAGATGCCCGATAGTGCCTATGTACTAGTTATTATTGAATGTTGTTTGATTAGGTGAACCTTTTGTTGTATTAAGGGTACGTTTTATGTTAAGGTTAAAGAACCTTGGGACCAGAATTGTAAGACTTTATTTCCATTCGATAAACAATGTATGTTTATTATTCCGCATTTAGTTAGATAGTATGTTTGTCGTCGATTATTGTGAGCACCGAATTCGAGGTTTGGAAACCTGGATTTGGGGGTGTCACAGTGCTCGTAAGTTTTTATCTTGTGAAGTGGGTTGTAATCTTTTGATTCCATTGATCCAATTATTTGGTTTTGAATGTATTAATGTCAATGGAGTGGGGAAGGTTGAATTTGTTTTACAGGTTCAGATTGGGTTCATACTCGTCAATGAGAAGAGTATGATTCATTATGCGAAACAATTTGGGTAATACATGGAAAGTCTAAAGGGAAGTGTTTTGGATTTTATTCTAGTAGATTTTGCATGTGATTTTGGGTTTCTTGAGTTTTTCGTGATTAGACAACAGGAACTTGTTGATTTGTTTTATTTTGTGTTTAATCCAGGAATTCAAGAGCGCTTGCGGATGCAACGTGTCGAGTTTCAAATTTTGATATTTGACCTGGGTGCATTGGAATGGAAGTTAGTGCAAATGATCGAGATCATAAGGTTCACTTTTGATCCGGGAATTTGTCGATGGGTATATCTACGAATGGTCAAGATCACCAGATTGTGTTTTGATCCGGGAATTCGTGGATGGGAGATTACGCTTCATGAGGAGTTCTATGTGTTGATCTTTGATCCAGGAGGAGATAGAACTTTTCATAATTTTATTTGCGTTTGTTTTATTACATATGCATTTATGTTATTAGAAATTAGTGTCGATTGCATTTTTGATTTAGTTTCTAATTTAGTTTGTTCTTTTTTTTGATAATGTGGAGTTTCTCAACCGCAGTCGGACTAATCTCCCCACCCCGGATCAGGCTTTTCATACGGGCTTGCGCCTGCGTTCCCGTGGCCCCATGAACAATTTCTGGCCTTGACAAATTATTGTAAGTGAGATTCGATCCCCGGACATCCGAGTCTACGGCTCGCCCCGGGACCTCATTTGAACCACTGCACCAACTACTGGGGTTTCTAATTTAGTTTGTTATTATGTGTTTAGTGTTATGGAAGAAATTAGCTTACATGTGCAAGAGTATCATGTTATTTTGGCGAACTGTTTGAGTCAAAGAGAACAAGAGTTTAAGTTTTCAAGTTATGATTCGAAGAGCTTACATGGAGATATGTCGATTCGATCATCATTTGGAAGGAGATCTTCACTAGTGGTTCATGTTAACTCGAGGAAGATGCCTGATATTGCTATTTTTGTGTCTTGAGGGAGTTGAAAGTTCTATTGATTATTTTCATATTCTTACTTACTTTATTTATATTGTAGACACCCAAATTTTGCGTTTCCTTCTACTAACCATGACAGGAGGGCGAAATCGTCAATTGAACCAGCTTGCGGGAGCAAAGGAGCGGGCACAGGGGCGAGCGCCCGGCACCGCCGCAATGTTTTGGTCAACCCAAGTTTACGTGACAATAAAGCCGTCCGAGGCAGGCATTTCCGAATGAGGTGGCACGTCTCCCGGAAATTCCCGGACTGCAGAATACGAGCCTGTCAGCGAAAACCGACGTTGCGGCACGAAAATCGAGGCGTGGCACAAAAATCGAGAAAGTCAAGCCCGCCAGCCGCGGATAGATCTGCGGCCAAGTGGGTGCGCCAGCACGGAAACCAGGAAATCAGCACTACCAGCTGAGTGCGATGGGAGGCGTGCCAGCTGGCCAGCCGCAGATCCATCTGCGGCCAGCCGCAGATAGATCTGCGGCTGGCTCTGGCCAGCCTATTTAAGCCAGCTTCAGGCAGCATACAGGAGGTTCAGCAGTTTTGGAAGAAGAAGAATTTCTGCAGCAGCAAAAAAACACGGAAATAGAGAGAAAATAGCTAGATTTTGCAACAAAATAGGGAGAAAGAAGAAGAAAAAAAGAGTGGAATTAATTCTTTTGAGTTTGATTGTATCAAATACATCCTTTATCCTATTCAAATACATAAGTTCACATCCATTTGAGATCAATTGCAAGGTGAAAATTTCTATTTGTTCTAGCAATTCATGTCCTATTGATTTGGGTAAATTAGATATAACTTTCATGTATCTTGTTGAACAATCATGGATTAGGGATTATTAGTGAGGGTTCCCTTGGAACAAAATTC
Source organism: Aralia elata (assembly GCA_034770075.1). Classification (NCBI taxonomy): domain Eukaryota; kingdom Viridiplantae; phylum Streptophyta; class Magnoliopsida; order Apiales; family Araliaceae; genus Aralia; species Aralia elata. The sequence continues at coordinate 43,059,569 of CM068383.1, forward strand.
CTCCTAATAACCCGAGGATATCCAATGGATGAAATTGCTAACTTGTTTGTGATAATTTATTGGGTGTAATTTATTTAGATTTGTCATTTCCGGATATCATGACATATTAGATAAATCCGGGTTGGTTAGTTATGTAGTATTCGTTGCGCGGGCATGTATTAATCACGTGTGAGCCTAGGAATGTGACCCCGTGGTCCAAATCCGATGATGGACGGTATGATGTGTGTGATAGATTCAAGATGCTCGTTTGTAACATGTAATCGTCGGGCCTTAAAACGACGTTAAGGCGAGAATCGGATTTAAGGCCCCGTCATAGTGAAAAGATGGGATTGTAAGCGTTTGGGGTTTATTTTGATGGCTTACATGCCCATGAATAACCCCGCGCTTTTTATTGCTTTATTTGATTTGTGACACCAAAAATTGATTTCAAAACTAAAACAATGAAGACTTTCATAAAATCAATCAAAGTAGGATATTAGAATCACGAGGTTAAAATTTGAGAAGTGCTAATGAATGTCGATTCCTATCTAACGAAAAAGCTAAAGAAAATCGTTTTCAAATATCACACAAAATGATTTTGCAAATAAGTAACCTTTTATTAAATCTTTGTGCATAGGGTGAAAGAGATTCTAGAAATTGCCCGATCGTTTCACGAAAGCAACGTATAGATCTCGATTCCTATTTTGACGAAGGTTTGAAATTCTTGTTTTGCCAAAACGACACCTAATGAAAATCTCATAGTTTTGATAAATTAAAATCAAACCTTTCTCATAAAGAATAAAGCTTGCTCGTGTATACCGAAAAGACATTCCGAAGCGTTATCAAATTAAAACACGACTTTCCCTAAAAATCCAAATGATTCTTTCATACAAACTCACCACATCATTTACATAGACACACACACCCACACACAAGCGCGCGCACACACACATTCATGAATTAAAGGACATGAAAGCATTAAGATTGCGGTAACCGTGTTTCACGGAAGTCGAGGGATGCCTAACACCTTCCCCTCACTTAAACAAGCCCCCGAACTCTATGAATCTCGATTCGCAGACCAATTAATTCGGAGTCACACATGAGCCAGCGATTTATAAAAAAACGAAAACTCGGATGAGTTGGTACATCCATTTCAAATATACCAACTGGCGACTCTGGTTAATTGGCTCATCATAAAACGCGATCTTTCAAAACCCCGTCGACATCAATGCCGACCTTTTCCAAACGTCATCTAAATCAAAAGGCTAAAATTGGAAAAGACTAAAAAGACCAAGAAAGCGAGAACCCGGCGTCGACATATATATTTCATGTGATTGGTGAGAATTATGATTATGTTTTGTTTGACGCTTCTAACTTGGTTTGTTTGGGTGTAGGATCAGTTTTGTGGATATATCCTTTTCAAAGGGGGATGCTGGATTTGAGGACAAATCCTTTTGAAGAGGGGGGGAATGATGAGATCCTGACCAGGCTCGCATCAAGCGTCATTGACTCAACTCAAGCTTCGAGGGTTCAACAAACGAATTCAAGTAATTGGGCTATAATCTACTCAAGGATGCTTACATTGGAGCTCAATTCATATGAACATCGTGGAGATGGTCATTCATGTGATTTGGGATTACTAGATACGATCTATGTAGTAAGACCAAATCAATGCAAGTCAAGCGTTCGAGATAATGTTCGTCATGTTCATTTGTATCGTCTAATCGTTAATGAAGATATTTGTCATTTAATGGAAGGATTAGCGTTCATACGGCGTTATGGGTGTCCAAAAAAGCTAAAGAGGTTATGTTATATCATGGGACAACACGAGGTTGGATTGCACAGAAAACAAACTCAGAAGTTGGGATTCAGGGTTCTCGCCCCGGCGAGATCCGCATGCTTATTTTTCTCGCCCCGGCGAGATTGTCTCTGCCCAAGTTCGCCCCGGCCGCTCTGGAGTTGCCCCAGCCAAGTCTTCTATGCCCATCTTCACCCCGGCGAGCTTTCTCAGTATATAAAATTCTCGCCCCGACGAGATCAGCTGATTTTAGTTGGCGCATTTTTCGAGGCACGCGGTTTTTGGCATATTTCTTCCTTAATTTTAGGGATTTCAGTATATTTCTATATTCCTATTGTAACTAGGATATTTCTTAATAGGGATTGATTTCCTTATTGTTTATTAGTTAGGATTTCTATTTCCATTCAAATTCTTATTTCCTTATAAAATTAGTATTTCTATGTATTAGTATAAATAGAATACATGGCTTATGCAATAGAGAGACTACAAATCAGATTAATAAATTATTGTGAAATTCTTCTCATCTTTTGGTTCTTTAAGAATTCCTAGATTATTTTCTTAGTTTTCTTGAGATTTAATTATCGACTTATCATACAACAATTCATAGTTGTTTATGGCGTCATTCTATCTACATCCAGCGTCAATTGTACTTTTGGTTCTTGTCTCTTTATAGACATTGGGTCAAGGTATCGATAGTGTTCCATTCAACGCAAGCTTCCTAGCGTAGAGCAATTGTACCAAGGTTCTCGTCTCAATATAGGCGAAAGGTTGAGGTGTTGTGAGCGTTCCACCTTCATAACTTACTAGAAACGATTCAGGCGACAACCACCTCACGCAAGCGTGCCGTGGAGTCTATCACATTACATTATTGGCAATGGCTCTCTTGTTAGCTTATGGTTTGACCCTTGGATGAATCATCGTCCTTTGGCAAACTCTGTTCATGACCGTCTTATTTCTAACTCTGGGCTGGGTCCGCAGGCTAAGGTGGATGCAATTCTAGATGAGTCGGGTTGGAAGTTCCCATCCTCAAATCACTTTAATGTTTTTGCTTTCTGTCTTGCTTTCGACTTTTCTAGGCTTCATGATGTTCCACTTCAGCACCAAATCCAATGGGATTCTGCTTTGCTTGTTACTACTAGCTCTATTTGGAAATCCATTCGTAGGAGAAGTCAGGATGTCGAATGGTGCTCTCTGGTTTGGAACAAGCTCCATGTTCCAAGATTCTCTTTCAACTTATCGCTTGCTTTTCATAATGGTTTCAAGACAAAGGATGTTCTGATTTCTTATGGTATTGTCATTTCAGATGAATGTCAGTTATGTTCAAATCAGATTGAGAGGTTTCAGCATCTTTTTTTCCAATGCCCTTACTCCTTCATGTCCTTTTCTATGTCCTGCGTTTCTGTGGGTGGAGAGGGTTCCATAGAGACTGGATTTATATTGTTGACTATGTTCTTCACCTGAACCTCTCAAATCGAAGACGCTCAATTCTTTCTCTTGGGCTGATTGCCATTGTTTATTACATTTGGAGAGAGAGCGTAATTATAGAGTTTATGGCAAACCTTCAAAGCCTGCTGCCTAACTTGTTCGGGAGATTATTCATATTATCAAGTGTAGACTGCACTCCTCAAACATGTTTAGGAAAAAGGCTGCTTTATTTGACCATATGCTTATTACTAATTTGGTTTAGTTTTGTCTTCTGACTCTGATTGTGCGGGTCTGTTTCTGGGTTTGGGGTTTGTTTTTACCTTTGTTGGGTGCTGTTGTTGTGCTACAGTCTTGGCTGAGGTCTGTTGTTTTGCTCTGCTGGGATTTTGGGCTGCATGGGAGGTCTTTGTTGCAGTCCTGTGTTGTTGCTATGTTTGATTCTGGGCTAGGTTTTCTTTGTTTGCTTTGTTTGGCTGGTTGTGGTTTTGGATTGTAGCTTGTAGGATGCCTTGCCTTGTATGCTTTATGTGGCTGCTGTTGGGGCTTGTTTGCAGCTGCTGATTGTCCTGCTGCTTTTTTGGCGTGGTCATGGCTGGTTTTCTGCTTCTGTAGTGGTTGTGTTGGCAAGGTGGGCATGGCCAGTTGGTCTATGTTTGCTACTGTTTTTGGGTTTCTTATATGGCCTGTTGCTGGTCCTATCTGCTGAGTTGCTTTTGCAATCACACTCTTAGGGCCTGTTCGGGAATGACTTATTTTTTTTGACTTAAAGTTAAAATTTAAGTAGATTTATAAGTTAAAATTTTAGTAGATTTATAAGTAAAAGTGTTCGGCATCATTTTTACTTATAAGTCGGAAATTATAAGTAATAGTTGTGGATGTGTTCGGCTAATAATGACTTCTAAGTTAAAATAAAATGTAAAGATTACTAAAATGTCCTTCAATAAAAAGAACATAAGAAAAATAAAAGACGGCATTTATGTCATTTCATAGCCTTTGACCAACTTAAAAAAAATGACTGATAAGTCATTTTTTTTAAGTAACTAAAACTTACTTATTCTTTTTGACTTATATTTTAACTTATAAGTAGAATTATAAGTAGCAAACGAACGGCTTTTTTGGCTTAACTACTTATAAGTTGGGTTGACCAACTTATAAGTAGCAAACGAACAGGCCCTTAGGCTGATGGTTCTTATTTTGGGTTGTGTTTTTTTTGTGCCTGTCGCGGCTTTGTTCTGCTGCTTGTGGTTGGGTGGCTGGTTTTGGGCTTGTTTGTTGGCTGTTGTTGGCAGTACTGTGCTTGTTGCCCGTGCTATTGTGGCTGAGTTGTGGTTGGTGTGACTAGGCTACTGCTGCTGACAGTGCTTTAGTTGTTTGTTGCCTGCTTGCATCTGATCTGTTTGGCTCCTGCTGTTGCGGTTTGTGTTTTTTTATTGTTGGGCGATGCTTGTTGTTTTGCTGAGCTAGTGGCTGGGGTCTCTGCTGCTGTTTCCTTGCTGATGTTTGCTGTTGTTCCCTTAGCTGCTGGGATTCTTCTGTTGTTCCTTGTCAGTTGTTTAGCTGCTGCTCCTTCTTTGGTGCTGGTGCAGCTGTTTTGTACTGTTTGTATAGTTTGTGCGGAGCTTGCTCTAGTCTGAGTTTTGTTGCTGCTGGGCTGAAATTGTTGGCGGGCCTGCTGGCTACTGTCTGCAGCGGGGTGTGCCGCTGCTGTGATGCTGCTAGTTTCTTACTGCTGGTTTTGTTTTGATGCGGGTTGGCTAGCTTGTTGCATGGAATAACATGAAAGAGTTCCTTGGCACAAGCAAGCTATTCCATAGAATATCATGCCATATAACATGTTGTTGCTGATGTCTAATACATTCCCAGATATGCCGAGCCTTCAAGAAGCAAATATCCATTGAAGCCCATAAGATACAATCATTTGTGTTAGGTGGAATAACAATGGGCTCAATCAGGATGCGAAAGAGAATGACTTCATGGTGGTTACTCTGGGGAAGGAACCAAGAAGAATCATGTAGTATATCACTAACCTTAGCAGTGGTACTGAGGCCAGAGTTGGATATTAGAGTAGCATTAGGATTGATTGGGTTACCATTCAACCAAGGATTATACCATAAATTTATCTAATCACCGCGGCCCACTTTGTAGTTGATAAACTGCCTGGCAATGGGTCTGAGCTTAAGGATCTGCTTCCAAATCCATGAGCAGTCCGAATGGATGGGAAGATGCCAAATGGAATGCCCTTTAAACAAGGTACCTTTGACCCAGGAGACCTAGCTGGATTTTGAATTAAACTGTAGGATACGGGTTAAGTGAAGCAAGATAATGGATTTATTCCAGTCTAACATGTTTTTAACCCCAAGCCCACCCTTCGAAGTGGGAAGAGAGATAACATTCCAAGCAACTTTTGCACCATATTTGGCAAGCGAGGTTCCTTTCCATAAGAAGCGACAAATAATGGATCGAATTACCGCTTTTGGAAGGATAAAATGATTACTCCAGAAGGACTGAACAGAGAAGAGGACTGATTTAATAAGCTGTAGCCTCCTTGCATAGGCCAAAGTTGATGAAGTCCAAGAAGAGACCCTGATGAGGACATGCTTAGATAAGGATGGAGGTTATGGAGGCGATCGGGTGCAAGTTCGAGTTGGACCTGTGACGAGAGCTCGGGCTAAACGATTCAAGGATGGGTTAAACGGTTTAATTCAAGAGGTTTGGAAGGAGAATGGATTTAAAACTTGTGTTAAGGAAGAAAAAGAAAAACTTATTAACTTGGTGCAAATAGTTGGTGCAAGCAACGATTCAAATTCAAGCTTCAAATTCGAAGAAAGGACGAAAAGGGCATTTTCTTTTGTCCAGTGCCCCAGCACTGAGCTCCAGGACAGCTACTGACGACCAGCGCCCCGATACTCCATTCAAGTATAAGTCCAGCACCCCGGTGCTAGTACATTGACACGGAATCCGAGGAACGCATTTTTTTTGAAGATTTTATCAGATTCCTTTCCTTACTTTTAGGGATTTATCATATCTATCATAATTCTGAGTTGACTAGGTTGTTTGTTATGGAAATTACTTTCTAATTGGTTTTCTACTAGTATTTTAATTCCTTTAATAGTTAGGGTTTATGCTACTAGTATAAATAGTTTACATTGAAGATGTAATTGGATGATCAATAATAATATTCTTAGTTTATTCATATTTGAGAGTTATTCTCTACTTTTGGTTCTTTGAAGAATTTCTAAGTAATTTTCTTAGTTTTTCTTTGAGATTCGAAGCTAACTTATCATACAACAATCCATAGTTGTGTATGGCGTTATTCTACCGCATCATTCAATTGTACCGAGATTACCTGATGAGGACATCCTTAGCTTGGGAAAGAATGACAACCATGGTGATGATCCAGTGCATGATCCGGTTGGACCTGTGACTAGAGTTCGGGCTAAACGCTTCAAGGAGGGGATTAACTGTAATACCCCGAAATATTATCAAAATTATAAATATTGTCTTAACTGGGTTAAGAATGAAAACTCTAGAAATACCTAATGAACGACTTTTCAGGTAATCTTTGAAAACCTAATACGTTTCGAAAACGCTATCGTATACGTTTAGAATTAGAGCGTATAACCTAAAACTAGGTATCGAGAAGTTTAAAACCTTAAACCCTAATGAGATTAGAATTTTGTAACATATGTGCTTAATAAAGATCGAAATGATATTTCGAAGCTGGTGTTTTGTGATTATATTATGAAAACGATGAATTAGGTCAAATAAATTTTTTTTCAAGCTGTTTAGTTGTGCTTACATTTTTTTTTTGATAATGTGGAGTTTTCCAACTGCAGTCGGACTAATCTCCCCACCCCGGGTCCGGCTGTTCATACGGGCTTGCGCCCGCGTCCCCGTGGCCCCATGAACCATTTCTGAGCTTGACAAATTGTTGTAAGTGGGAATCGATCCCAAGACGTCCGAGTCTACGGCTCGCCCCGGGGTCTCATTTGAACCACTGCGCCAACTGCTGGGGTTAGTCGTGCTTACATTGACAAAATAATTTGTCGTGCTTTCCACAATTTCTCCGAGAAGGACCCCGACAAATCGTTTTTTTTTTCAAGTTGTTGTGTCGTGCTTGGGAATGACAAAGTGATTTGTCGAGCTTGGTAGATATTTTCATTGAGGAGCTTAGAAGATAAGTTTAATTGCAAGCTGCATTGTCAAGCTTGGAAGATATTTTCATTGAGGAGCTTAGAAGATAAGTTTAATTGCAAGTTACATTGTCGAGCTTGAAAGATATTTTCATTGAGGAGCTTAGAAGATAAGTTCAGTTGCAAGCTGCATTGTCGAGCTTGGTAGATATTTTGAGGGAATATGCTAGGGTGCAAAGTGTAATAAGCCGAGCCCCTAACGTGCAATTAGCGAAACTATGTTTTCCTATAAATAACAAGCTAAGTTCATTCATTCCTTACCATGTTCAAGAGCAATTAAAGAGCAAAAACACTCTATATTTATATTCTGAGAGATATTATGAGATAAAAATTACTTTCGAAGCATCGAAGCGCTACGCGATTGGAAGTAAAGCTAGCAACTACAAGAGGTATACTTTAGTGGCTATAATTTTTATTTTTATGCATGTATTAGTAAAAATATATACTTTTACAAGCAGTTATAATGCCCATATTATTTTATGTATATAATACAAAAGTTCTATTTACAAGCAGTTATAATGTTCGAGTTCAAGATTGTGTCCCTCTTATTGAGAATGTTACCAAAAGGATTTCCTCTTGGACTAACTGCTTCCTTTCCTATGCGGGAAGACTCCAGCTTATAAAATCTGTCCTTTTTTCAATGCAATCCTTCTGGTCTGCCCACTTTATTCTTCCTAAAGGTGTTCTCAAATCTATCCAGCAGCTCCTTTCTAGATTTCTGTGGAAAGGGAGTAGCTTGGCAAAATATGGCAATAAAGTTTCCTGGGACTCTCTTTCCTACCCTATGTCTGAAGGTGGGCTTGGTATCAAAAAGCTTGAAGAATGGAACAACTCCTTAATTTCCCTCCATCTGTGGAATGTTATTCAACCTTCCCCCTCTAGCCTTTGGGCTGTCTGGGTCAAGCGAGTCATTCTCAAGGCTAATTCCTTCTGGAGCATCAAAATTCCATCTGACTGCTCTTGGATATGGAGGAAGGTCCTAAATTTACGTTCCTCTGCTATCCAGCATATAAAGTACAAAATTGGTAATGGGCAGCATACTAGTTTATGGTTTGACCCCTGGCATAATGGGCAACCTATTTGTTCTTCACCAAATTCTGCCATTATCTCCCTCTCGAGGCTGGGTGCCCAAGCTAGGGTTAGTGACATCATTGCTTCTAACCAATGGCAGCTCCCTCAAAGCAACCGTTCGCCTTTTATTACGTTTAGAACAAATTTTGATTATTCCATCTCTTTTAATACTAACATGCCTGATTCCATCATGTGGGGTACCCTTCCCACCATATTGGTTAGAGCTTCCACTATCTGGGAATCCATTAGATCCAAAAAGTCTATTGTACCTTGGTTCAACACTGTTTGGCCAAAGCTCTCTGTGCCTCGGTTCTCCTTTTTTCTGTGGCTCGCTGTCCTTAAGAGGCTTCCAACCTTGGACCGTATCTCAAAAATCTCTAGATCCTGTGACCCTTTATGCATGCTTTGCAACCTGCAAAATGAGTCCCATGACCATCTCTTCTTTGCCTGCACTTACTCAAAAACTGTTTTCTCTATTGTGCTCGCATTTGGGGGTTGGGTTGGGTTTCCGTTTGACTGGGATGGTTTTATCCACTGGACTCGTTTTGGAATTCAGAAAGGCCTGAAAAGGCTGTTGCTAAAGTTTTGTCTTGCTTTTGCCGTTTATTATATTTGGAAAGAAAGAAACTCTCGGCTTCATAGTAATCCCAGCCTCCCTGCCCATATCCTGGCCAATACCATCTTACATACCATTAAATGCAGGTTGCACTCCTATGCTAAATTCCACAGAGCAAAAATCTTTGATCCCTCCCTTCTTAATTGGGGTCTTTAATTGGGGTCCTTCTCTGTTTGATGTGATCTGGGTCTGGTTTTGCTTTGGTTGGCCTGCTTTGGTTATGATGGCTACTGTTGTTGCTATGATGTTGGGATGTTGTTTTGGTTTTGGCCGTGGAGTCTTCTGCTGTGTTGTTGTGTTGCCTAGGTGTTGCCTGGGTCTTGCTTGATGCCGCTGTTGCTTTGTGCTCCGGGGGGTTGCTTTGCTGTTGTTTTTAATTTCGCTGCTGTCGTGTTGTGGTTCCTTTTTGGGTTTTGTGGCTGCTGTGGTTTGATGCCAGCTTTGCGCTGTTGCTACTGTTTGATGTTGGGTGCCTATTTTGCTGCATTGGTTGCTATTTGGTGCTGCAGGTTGGCCTTTGGCTCCTCTGATGCTGTTGTATCTTGGTTTTGTTACTGCTGTGTTGCGAGGTTCTCCTTTTCCCTCTGCTGTTGCTGTGTTGCCGAGGGTTGCCCTTGTTGCATTTGCTGCAGTGTTTGGGCTGGTGTGCCGCACCTGCTTGTCTGTTGCTGGTCCTGTTACCTTTTGCTTTGGCTATGTTGTTGTTGTTATCCGTTTGGCCAATTGTTTTGGTATTGGTTTTGTTTTACCAGTTTATCTGGGTTCTCTCCATTTGCTTTGTCTTTCTGTTATTGTCATGTCATCATTGGGTATGTCTTATGATGTATATGCTTTTCTCTGTTTGGGGTTTCCCAATTTGTTTGTCCATTCTTTCTTTTTAATACAATTTAAATTTAGCAAAAAAAAAGAAAATATACTTTTATAAGCAATTACTATGTCCGATTTTCTTCGAGTATTTAGTAAAAATATTCATTTTATAAGCAGTTATAATGCTAAAATTATTTCAAATATAATAGCCGAATATTCATTTTATAAGCAGTTATAATGCTTAATTTATTTTAAATATAGTTGATAAATATTCATTTTATATACAGTTATAATGCTGAAAGCCGGAGGGCTCCAAGTAGGGTAGAGAGAGAAACTCCTCCTTCTCTCTAGGAAACCCCCCCTCTTCCGCCTTATCCACCTCTCCCTCGGTGTCTCCTCCTTTAGCCTCCTCACCCAAGCCCTCACCTGCGACCCACCCATTTTTTCCATTTGAGGGTTTGGATCTGATCTTGTTATGGATTCTTGGGTTCGGTTGGCGGTTGGGGGCTCTTGTCCGGAGTTATGGATTTGGCTTCTCCTCTGCTCACCCACCTCATCTGGCTTCTCAAATCTCAGTCGTACCCCATTATCGGCCCACCCACTCGCTCACCTCCTTTCCTCTCTCATACTTCTTCTATTTTGTGACTATCTGGCGTCCCAAAGTACGCCTTCCCAAAAACTACTTTGTCGCTTGTCTTTGGCAAAAGTCCAGTGGCCTTATAGCTGACTCTTCTTGCTCATGTTAGTAGGGGTGTATGCTAATTGATTATGTGTTGAGCCGTTTGGAACCGGTTTTGTTGCTCCTTTTTTGATTTTGGGTTTATTTTGGTCTGATGGTGGCATGGTGCAACGATTTTGAAGCTTCAAATTGGTTTATATTGAAGTTTCTTTGTTGGGTCTAATCGATCTTTTTTCTATCCTCGCCAATTCCGTATGTATCTTCGGAGTTAGCTTTAGTGATGCGGCCTTTGCAGGTTCTTTTCAGTTCCGATCCTGCCAAAACTTTGTTTTTCTGGGCCGATTGATTCTTGGGCTGTTGTCCCTCACCGGCTTTTGGGATTTTTCTCATAGCTGCGGGTGTTGGATCTGTTTGTGTGGTCTCTTTATTTCTATCTGTTTGCTTTTGTTCAAATGGATTTTCTGATTTCCGGGTCCTTGTCGGTGTGTATCATCGTTTTTATTTTTTATTTTTTATTTTTTTGATCAATTTTTTTTTTATATTAAAAAAGTAAAAAACTAAGGATATTACAATGAAGATCAAAACATAGACCTCTTCTTCCGAGAGGGCTAAAACACCTAGAAAAGACTAAGAAACTAATACTTAATCTAATTAAATATTCCTCACAACTCGAGGTTAGGCAAAGAAAAACGGCTAAAAAGCACTATCGAAATAAGATAATGAAATTAAACAACAGCATAGCGAGATCACAAGCAGAAAATTCGATGTCCTGAAAAGGCTGATAGGCACACCAAATTATGCTGCTAATGAGGCCCACTTGTAAAATTGCTAAAACAAAACAGACCACAGGATAAGCATTGAAAATTAGTCCAAACTTGTTGCAGCACATGAAAAGGTGCTAGTTTTAGCAAGAACACAGATCCCACCGTCCGGATATAAGCCACAGAGCAAGCCATCCGGAAAAGCAAATTGAAAAGCAGTCCAAATTAATTTTTTGGAGACTGCAATTCAAAAAACCAAACAACCAATAATAATACACAAGTCCACGTGACTGCAAAAGCCACGCGACCTGCACCTGCTATCAACATATCACATAGTTGTCGGATGTGGGCCACTCAATTACAGCAACACAACCGTCCAAACCAGCTGTAGAACAAGAAGCCATCATGCGCATCTAACATAGAGCATTACGGGCACATGAAACCAGCCCATGAGGGCAAACAAGCAAATTAAATACCCCACAAAGTCAATTTGGGGTAAAGAAATCACAAATCCAGCTGTAGCACAACAACCCACAATTAACGTGGGGCTATGCGAAACCATGGTTTTCAAACCCGGATCGGACCGGCGGTCGGACCGGTAAAAACCGGAACCGGTCTGTCTTCCGGTCCGGTTTGAACCAATGACCCATTTTAGACCAAAAACCGTTCAAAACCGGAGAACCGGCGGTTAAACCGCCTGACCCAGAGAACCGGTGACCGGTTCGCGGGTTGGGCCGGTTCTGGACCAACATTCTGGGCATCGCCGAGTTCGATGTTCCCCTTCACCGGAAGTTACTGGAGATGAAAGGAGCGGATGGGTTTCTGAAATAGATAGATTAGCATATGTAATTAATAATAATGAGAGAGATAGAGGAAACATAGAACAGAAGATGTAAAAGAAAGCTAAGTATGTGAAGCGCAATTTCATTAGACCTCTGAAGTCCCGCCAACGGAATTGACAGGTGAAACTTTAAACCCTTGTTTTTAAATCGGAATAACAGTGGAACACCGAATGAATATGTGCTTTGATTTTGTTGTCTTGTATTGTGTTGTGTTGTTTAGAAAATGGGGCTGACACGTATAAAGGGATATGAATGGAGTTGCCTACAGCTAAGAAAGAATGACATTTGCTAATTATATTAATTGTTTAATATTGTGATGAATTATGTATAATAAATCTAAATATTAAAAATTAGAACCAGATCACAAAAGTTAAAAAAACAGAGTTATGTCATTGACTTTGAAATTTTATAAAGTAAACATTGGACCAATAAGTTTTTTTTATAGATAAATTGATTATTTTTTACGTATTTACTAAATATTATATATAATATATAATAATAATTAATATATTTAATTATTTATTATTTATTATATATTAATGACGTCACTGGGTCAATAACGGTTCGACCACTGGTTGGACCAGTGACCCATCCACCCAATACCTTTTCCGGTTCGATGAACGGTCCGGGTTTGAAAACATTGTGCGAAACAGCAACAAACAGCCTATCTGGGGTACACCAAAATACTCAAGCTCACGGGTTGGAATCCCCACGTGAGATATCAGCAATAAAACATAGCAAAACCAGCAAAAAATGACCATGCGCCGACGAGGAAGCCCATAAAACTGCAGGAAATCATATCAAGGAAACACAAAATTGACCGAACGGAAACCCAAACAGATCAATTTATGGAAAAGGCAGACCGCAAATCCGATCAGATCAAAATATCACCAAATAAATCAAAAGATCTGCCAACTCCTCAACGTGGGTCCCCAAAAACACCCACACCCAATCAGATTTTCAGCAAAGTGCATGGAAATATGGATACCCATGCAGACCCCAAACCAACAGACCAGCCTCCGTCACGAACACCCGACGAGTAAAGAAAATCGCAGGAGGAGGAACGAGGCAAGCATCACACCAACCATGAAGAATGGACATACATAGAAGCACGAAACAAAGAAGACCCAATAGCAACGCCACCTATCACGAACCCGTGTGCAGCAAACCCAATTAGAAATGGCTTTGATCCGTTGAAGCAAACCACATGAAATAAATTGAACAGGTGGCTCATCAAAATAGGACCAGCCCACCCACACCAAACCAAATGAAACGTGGAGCTCATCCCTAGCAGAACAAGGGAGGAACCAAGGAAAACCAAAAAGAGAGCCAAAAAACCCAAAACCATCAAACGTCCTGCACCCGCCATGAAGAATGCATGGGCGTGCATGGCCATGCAGCAAACGTTGCGCAAAGGCAAGGGATAACCTGCCAAGAATGACAACCAGAGAGCAACGGTAGAACAAACCAATGTCGCATATAGTGGAAGGAAAACAAGCGAAGAGCCTATAAGCCATCACAGGTATAGTCCGGTGGTTTTGGCTCGATAGTCCTCACGGCTGGCCTAGCTGCAGTTATTGTTAAGCAAGACTTGAGAGAAGAAAGCAGAATAGAGGACATGGCAGCTATTTTGGTAAGACGAGCTTTTTCAAGCAATAACGTAGTCGCGTCAAAATGAACTCTCTCTGTAGCACTAAGTTTTGGAGTAGATGCATTATGGTTTGAAATAACCAGATTACTAGCTACATTTGAAACAGAAATATGATCCATTCCATAAGATAGAGGGTCAGGGGCCGGGAAAGCAGGAGAGGGAGGGTTGGCAGGATAAGCCTGTTTAAGCAATATCGCAGATGCATTAAGATTTGAAATACTAGATACATTTGAAACATTTACTAGTTCCCTTCCTATGGCCAAAGGGCCGGGGGCCGGGGTAGCAGGAGAGGGAGGACTAGAAATAATAGAAACAGAGCGTTTTTCCGTTCCATTAAACACAGGGCTAGGGGCCGGCGTAGCAGTGGAGGGGGGACTAGATGGTTTGACTACCATTCTTTTCCCCACCTCATTCCATTCGGATTTACGCTTCACACAATTCGGCATTGATTTGGATGAGCAAGAGGCAGTGGAGTGGCCGTAAGTTTTGCATTGCAAGCATTTACCTGGTTTCCACGGGATTTCCACCTTGATTTCGTGAGGAGCACAATTCTCAATTTGAATTTTGAAAGAGCTAGGAACTGTTGTAGCTGCCTCAATTTCCACACATACCCTAGCGAAAGCGAGTTTGTTACCATTTTTGGTATGTTCATCGAGGAACAGAGGTTTACCAAAGTGACTAGCAAGGTAAGCAAAACCATCCTCATGCCAAAGAACAAGAGGGATGCTATGCAAATTGATCCAGATTGGGATAGAGAAAGGTTCGGTTTAATCAAGTCCAGACCCGGCTGCCATTTTTGGAGAATCAAAGGGGAGTTGCCAAAGAATATTGGGCCGGAATTTAGAATTAGAAGCATATCATCCTCACTCTTAAACTTGAAGATGTAAAGGCCATTTCCTTTGAAAAACACCTTATCAACTCGAGCACCCCATAATTTGTTTCCACAGTAAGTTGCAAAGTGAATAGATTGATTTCCACTAACAAAGAAACCCACAAGAGAAAAAGCCCAAGCAACTATTCCCGGTTGAACGATATTAGCGGGGATAGATAGAGTTTCGAGATCCTTGAGAGGACTAACCGAATGATGGAACAAGGAGCAGCCCCTAGATGAAGAAACATGAGGATCCCTAACCTAAGTCGAGGGAGAGCCATCCGCAATGGGAGGAGGGTCACCCGAGTTCAAGAGGGCAGCCACATAACTCTTACCTTGAGAAGAACTCCCAGAAGATGGAGAGCAAACTTTGGCCACGTGCTTATTCACCGCGTGAGAATTTGAACCTAGGGAGTCCACTATCAGATTTTGAGGAGCATGGGTTGTACGCTGTGGGGGGCAGCCTTGAGGAGCATGGGCTGTACACTCAGGTTGTGGGGAGCAGCCTTGAGCCACAAGATGAGTGGGCACATGAGCTGCTGAAAACCCATTATCAGCAGGCATTAACATAACAATTTCGCGGGACCCAAAGCATGCGGCATGAAACTCACTCTCAGCTACGAGAGAGTGAGAAACACTCGCCATCTTCAATGGAGTTGCTGAATGCACAACCTCTTCAACATCATCGGAAGAGCTAGAGTAATCAAAAAGAGAGAAATCCACGTCATTAAGGCTAGATGAAAAACGAGTTAGTGAGGAAGCCAAGATCTCCTCAGAACTAGCATTCCCAAATGAGCGATGAACCATCTTAGAACGATGCTTGTTTTTTGCTGAATTGGGTTTGGAACGTTTCAGCTACTTACCCATGAAGAGTAGAAACCAAGAACGATCCTCTAAAGACAAACAAGACAGGGCACAAGCCCTTCAAAACCAACAGACAATCTAAATACAAGGTTCAGTTTGGAATCATGATCAGTCGTGCAAGAGATTTGCTCAAACACAAAGCAAAGATAAAACAAGAGTCAAAGTGAACACAGGTTCAGATTGGAACATGGAATGAAAACCATAAGGAGATAAGGTAGACACAAAGCAAAATCTTTGACAAATCACATTCTATCAAAAACAAAGATCCAGTAGAACTGACGAGGACGAAATAGATAGCTTAGGAAACGAAAAGTAGAGAGAAGCTGGTGTCATAACCTGTAACACCCCATTTCGAAAAATAGGAATGGAGATCACGTGCAAAGCACAACAGAAATATAAATTAATACCAAAGTTATAAACCGCAAAAGATTAGTCTAGCGAGATATTAATAACTGCCCAACCGGCTCAAAATACATACTGTTTAATACAACCTAATTCTTAATAAAGGTTCAATACATCTCTAAACAAAGATCCAAATATCAAAACATAACCAAAATATCTAAATCATCTAGGTGAGAAGTTCTCATCACACTTGCCCATGATCCCCTTAAGTACCTGCCGGAAGAAAAACACAGCATGAGCAAAATGCCCAGTACGGATATAGAGAACAGAATTATGAACTGAACTGAATAACAAAATCAACTAAACTGAACTAAGTTGTATCACAATAACTTAATAGTCTGAAAAAGAATGGCAAGGTGTTATTTCATACTGAGCTCAAAAGTATAGCTTGCCACATAGACAAGTCAAATAATGTCACATAGACAAATCACACATTGGACTGCAGATCCAAATGCATGCAAAATCGGAAAGAGTGTTTGGCACAACATCACCAATCCGCAGAACAGAACAGAAAACTAGGGTCGACCCATACGCCTCTCACAACAAATCACCAAATGGCCAACTCTCATCGGAGCACAAAACAGAGACGTCGTGGACTAATCACACTGCCACGGAAGTGTCATGTCTCTCGTGCCAAGACGACATGCCTGTGGTACCCCCACAGGTGGTTATAGCTCAAGTATACCCTACGGTATATTCTAACAAAATATAATGTCACAACACATGTGACATAATACCAACAAAAGGATTCTATATGTACATGTTGAACCAGATCAAATCATAATCATAATGTCTCAAAAAGAAGGTAACATGTACCGCTCTACAAATATCAAAATAAATATTAGACATGATAATCCAACTCAAAGAGTACAAATACGAGTCATGTGTATCAATTCCAAAATGAAACTATTAAATGAATTTCACAAGAAACAATTATGTGAAATAATAACGGAATTTGAAACGCAGAACAAAACGAATTAATTAAATTTTACAAGAGTATTGCTGAAGGAGTACGGAATCCGTACCTGGAGTACGTAATGTAATAACCACAATTACAGATGCAATTGGTTAGACTCGCTCAATATAATCTATTCACCAAAATAATACATTTTATTAAATACTACAATATTAGTATTTAATAGTTTTTATGCATATATTGCACTATCCATATTATTAATTAAATTAATAAATTAAAGACAACATTTTCTTATAATTGAGATACTTAATATTTATCCAAAATAATACCAAAATATTAATTAACAACTAACTAAAATATACTAATTAAAATTATAAAATAATAATACAGAAAATTAAATTAAATTAATACACAAGAAAGAAAGAAAGAAAAAGAACATACCCGAAATTATGAAATTCGCAGTCTGCCTACGCCCTCAATACTGAAATTTTTTACTAAGGAGGTCCTTACCAAAAAGGACTTCACACAAAAAGTTCCTCACAAAACAAAATTTGGAGGTACTAATTGTTTGGTAAAATAAAGCAAAGGTTGATATTCTATATATAGGCTAAGGGAGGAGGAGAGTTTGAGTAAAGGAGCAATGTGGGACTTAAGCAAAAGGCTTGGGTATTACATTACTTCCCCCTTAAAATGATTTCGTCCCCGGAATCAAAAGAAAAAGAACATGCCTAATTATCAAAAAGAAGCGGATACTCCGCCCGGATAGACTCCTCCATCTCCCAAGTTGCCTCTCGTTCCGAATGATTTTTCCATAAAACTTTAACAAACGAAATTGTTTTCCTCCTCATAATCCGTTCTTAACGATCTAAAATTTTCTCGGCTTGTTCTTCACAAGTAAGATCTTTCCGAATTTTATCGAACGAATATTGTACCACATGTAACGGATGATAATGATAACTTCTTAGCACCGACACATGGAACACATTATGCACATGAGCTAATTGCGGAGGCAGAGCTAACCGATATGCAACTTCGCCGACCCTTTCCAGAATCTCAAATGGCCCAATATAACGCGGACTGAGTTTACCTTTCAATCCAAATCGTCGAATACCCTTCCAAGGAGAAACTTTTAAAAACACGTGTTCACCAGGTTGAAACTCTAAGGTCCTTCTATGCTTATCAGCATAACTCTTCTATCGTGATCGAGCCGACTGCAATTTCTCCTTAGCCACCGCCACCTTCTCCGTAGTGATTTGAACTAACTCAGGCCCTTCTATGATCTTCTCACCAACCTCATCCCAACAAGTTGGTGCACGACACTTCCTACCATATAATGCCTCAAATGGAGCCATATCAATACTTGCATGCCAGCTATTGTTATAAGCAAACTCAACAAGGCTCAAGTAATCATCCCAATTACCCGACCATTCTAATGCGCAAGACCTTAACATATCCTCTAAAGTTTGGATGGTCCTCTCAGATTGCCCATCAGTCTGTGGATGGAAAGAAGTACTGTATTTTAGTCGAGTGCCCCAAGCTCGCTGAAACCCTTTCCAGAACCGTGAAGTGAACCGTGGATCTCAATCTGAAACAATTGACACTGGAGTTCCATGAAGTTTAACAATCTCCTGTTGAAATATTTGTGCTAACTTGTCTACAGAATAACCCTCTTGGATAGCTAAGAAGTGAGCTGATTTGGTCAATCGATCTACTACAACCCAAATAACATCATTCTTCTTGAACGTTTTTGGCAACCCAGTCACAAAATCCATTGTAATATCCTCCCACTTCCAAACAGGAATATCTAATTGTTGTAGTAATCCACTAGCACGTTGATGCTCAATTTTCACTTGCTGACAGGTAAGACACCTTCCCACATATTTAGCCACATCTCGCTTCATCCCATTCCACCAAAAATTCTTCTTTAAATCCCTATACATCTTCGTAGAACCCGGATGAATAGAAAATGGTGAACTATGAGCCTCAACCAATATTGCCTCCCGAATAGTTGGATCCGACGGCACACATAACCGCTTACCCAACCAAATTACGCAATGGTCATCAATACGAAACTCAGGCTGCTTTCCCCCCTCCAAATTTTGCGTTATAGCCCATAACTCGCCATCTTCTTTTGGAGCTTTCTTAACCTTTGAGATAAGAGAGGGCTCCACTCTCATACCTGCTAAAGGTCCATCTTCACCTTGTACATACAACTCCAACTCCAACCGTTCCATATCTGAAATAAGTTGTGGTTGTGTAATAAGGGCTGCTACACTCCCTGAACTCTTTCGGCTAAGTGCATCTGCAACTACATTCGCCTTCCCAGGGTGATATTGAATTCTAGCGTCATAATCTTTGAGAAGCTCCAACCAACGTCTCTGCCTCATATTGAGCTCTTTCTGAGTGAAGATGTACTTAAGACTTTTGTGATCAGTGAAGATATCACAAGTCTCGCCATACAAATAGTGCCTCCAAATTTTCAAAGCAAAGATTACTACTGCCAACTCCAAATCATGAGTGGGGTAGTTTACCTCATAAGGTTTAAGTTGTCTAGAAGCTTAAGCAATCACCTTACCGTGCTGCATCAAAACACACCCCAAACCCTTCTTAGAAGCATCACTATAAATTTGGTAACCTCCTGTCCCTGATGGCAATGTAAGTATTGGAGCTGTCACAAGTCGTTTCTTCAACTCCTCAAAGCTCTTCTCGCGCTCCTCGTTCCACACAAATTTCGTGCCCTTTTTCATCAATTGAGTCAATGGCAAAGCAAGTAAAGAGAACCCTTCTACAAATCGCCTATAATACCCTGCCAAACCCAAAAAGCTTCTAACCTCCGTCATCGTAGTAGGTCTTGGCCATTTAGTGATAGCTTCAACCTTCGCAGGATCCACTTTAATGCCTTCAACAGACACAATGTGACCCAGAAATATAACCTGCTCCAACCAAAACTCGCATTTGGAGAATTTAGCATATAATTTCTCTTTTCGTAAAATTCCCAAAACTATGCGAAGATGTTCCTCATGCTCCTCCTTAGACTTAGAGTAAATCAAGATGTCATCAATAAAAACAATAACAAATTTATCCAAATACTCTCTAAACACCCGATTCATCAAATCCATAAACACCGCCGGAGCATTAGTCAACCCGAATGGCATCACCAAAAACTCGTAATGCCCATAGCGAGTACGAAAAGCTGTCTTAGAGACATCCTCATCTCTTACCCTCAACTGATGATAACCCGATCTCAAGTCTATCTTCGAAAAATACTTCGCCCCTTGAAGTTGGTCAAATAAATCATCAATCCTCGGTAAAGGGTACCGATTCCTGATGGTAATCTTGTTTAACTCTCTATAGTCTATACACAATCTCATAGACCCATCCTTCTTCTTTACAAATAAAACCGGAGCTCCCCACGGTGACACACTTGGTCGAATTACACCACGATCTAATAATTCTTGCAATTGCTCCTTCAACTCTTGCAATTCCAATGGTGCCATCCTATACGGTGCCTTAGAGATAGGCTCTGCACCAGGAACAAGCTCAATGGTAAACTCAACTTCCCGTTGCGGTGGCAATCCTGATAATTCCTCAGGAAACACATCGAAAAATTCACGAACAATTGGAACATCCTCAATACGAGACTCTCCCATAGAGGTGTCATTCACAAATGCTATATATCCCTCACAACCCCTAGCCACCAATTTTCCAGCTTTTAGAGCTGAAATTAATTTCACCACCTTACCCGGTCGTGAACCTTGATACACAAAGTCTGGGGACTTCAAATCCCCAAAGATAATTCTCTTCGATTGACAATCGGTAGTGGCCTGATGTTTGTCTAACCAGTCCATTCCAAGAATCACGTCAAAATCATGCATACCCATCGGCAAAAGATTTACCCTACGAATCTTGTCTCCAAAACTAATAGGACAATCTCGATACAAATCAAAGATAACAATAGAATTTCCCATCGGGGTAGTAATAGACATAGCAGAATTTAAACACTGAGACGACACACCAAGGTGTCGAACAAAAGAATTTGCAACAATCGAATGGGTAGAGCCAGTATCAAATAAAATGGAAGCCTCACGATTGCCAACTATAAGAGTGCCAGAAACAGTACCTGGCGCACCTGCTGCCTGGTTGTGTGTCAAGGCAAAGGCCCGTCCACCGCGGCGCTGACCAACATTGCCACCATTATCACCAATTCCATCATTACCACGTGGTCGAGTACAATCTTTAGCAAGATGACCTAACTGACCGCACAAAAAGCATGCACCAGTAACTCTATGACAAGGTCTCCCTGGATGATTAGCTCCACAAGTAGCACAAGGAGTTATTGGAATAAGATTAGGGTTACCCCCGCCTGCTGGTCCTGGGTAACGACCTTGATTTTGCCCTTGCTGACGATTCTGCCATTGTTGACGATTATGACCTTGCTGAGGTAACTGTTGATAGCTTGTGTTCTGATTCTGGCCACGCCACTGTCCCTGTTGACCACCTCGGTTCTTATTCCACTGACCATTCTGATTTTTCCCCTGTTGACCCGAAACTTGACTCTGTTGGTCATCTCTATCCCTCTTCCGACTTCCTTCCGGTTTAGAAGCTCGAAAGTCTTGTCGCTCCATCTCAATATTCTTTGTTGCATTAGCCACTGCTGACACATCTTCGAATTTAATGTTAATGAGATGTTGACGATATTTATAATAATTCTCCACTTAAATTTCTCAGCTTGTTCTGCTGCAGTCCCTGCTGAGGTTCCTGCAAAACTTGCCAACCTAGTGAACCTTGTCATAAAATCCGTAACAGACTCATCCTCTTTCTGCCGTATAGACAAATATTCTCTACCATAAGCCTCTTTATCAGCAGCTGAGAAATATTGTTGATAAAAGATATCACAAAACTCTGCCCATGTAAGTGCCTCCACAAATCCATCACCCTTTGTTACTTTCATTGCTTTCCACCACCTTTGCGCATCCCCCTCTAATTTATAAGTAGCTAGCACCACTTTTTGGTTATCCGAACATCCTAGCACATCAAATATCTTTTCTAAATGGGTAACCCAATTCTCTGCATCAATTGGAGTTGGAGCTGAAGTGAATGAATGTGGTTTTTGTTTTTGAAATCTCTCTAACCACAAATACATCGGACAACAGATGGATTAATCCCAACAGTATTCACTCCTTATTCATTTGTCTGCGAACCACCATTCCCGAGGTTCCCTTGATTAGGAATTTCTGGCGTCGGTTGTTGCATTGCCTGAACGACTTGTGCCACCAATTGCGGCAAAGCCTGATTAATCGCCTGATTTACCAAAGTTGCCATTTGAGCATCATCTTGATTATTCGATTGCACATCATGCTGTATATCAGAATGTAACTCGGGTTCGCGCACACCTCTTCCCCTACTATTTCCTCGTCTACCAGCAACTCTAGCGGATCTACGAGCCATCTAATAAAGAAAACAACGGACTGAAGCAAAATAATTTGAATATGATTAATATAATAGCTGAACGAAATATCAAATGGAACAAAAACCTAACCCAAAGTCTACCCATAACTCACAGGTCGAACCTAAATAGGTTTCTACAAGAAAGAACCTAGGCTTTGATACCAACTCTGTAACACCCCATTCCGAAAAATAGGAATGGAGGTCACGTGCAAAGCACAACAGAAATATAAATTAATACCAAAGTTATAAACCGCAAAAGATTAGTCTAACGAGATATTAATAACTGCCCAACCGGCTCAAAATACATACTGTTTAATACAACCTAATTCTTAATAAAGGTTCAATACATTTCTAAACAAAGGTCCAAACATCAAAACATAACCAAAATATCTAAACCATCTAGGTGAGAAGCTCTCATCACACTTGCCCATGATCCCCTTGAGTACCTGCCGGAAGAAAAACACAGCATGAGCCAAATGCCCAGTACGGATATAGAGAACAAAATTATGA
The DNA here is from genome assembly GCA_034770075.1 of Aralia elata. Classification (NCBI taxonomy): domain Eukaryota; kingdom Viridiplantae; phylum Streptophyta; class Magnoliopsida; order Apiales; family Araliaceae; genus Aralia; species Aralia elata. Next base: position 43,082,402 of record CM068383.1, read on the forward strand.
ACTGAACTGAATAACAAAATCAACTAAACTGAACTAAGTTGTATCACAATAACTTAATAGTCTGAAAAAGAATGACAAGGTGTTATTTCATACTGAGCTCAAAAGTATAGCTTGCCACATAGACAAGTCAAATAATGTCACATAGACAAATCACACATTGGACTGCAGATCCAAATGCATGCAAAATCGGAAAGGGTGTTTGGCACAACATCACCAATCCGCAGAACAGAACAGAAAACTAGGGTCAACCCATACGCCTCTCACAACAAATCACCAAATGGCCAATTCCCATCGGAGCACAAAACAGAGACGCCGTGGACTAATCACACTGCCACAGAAGTGTCATGTCTCTCGTGCCAAGACGACATGCCTGTGGTACCCCCACAGGTGGTTATAGCTCAAGTATACCCTACGGTATATTCTAACAAAATATAATGTCACAACACATGTGACATAATACCAACAAAAGGATTCTATATGTACATGTTGAACCAGATCAAATCATAATCATAATGTCTCAAAAAGAAGGTAACATGTACCGCTCTACAAATATCAAAATAAATATTAGACATGATAATCCAACTCAAAGAGTACAAATACGAGTCATGTGTATCAATTCCAAAATGAAACTATTAAATGAATTTCACAAGAAACAATTATGTGAAATAATAACGGAATTTGAAACGTAGAACAAAACGAATTAATTAAATTTCACAAGAGTATTGCTGAAGGAGTACGGAATCCGTACCTGGAGTACGTAATGTAATAACCACAATTACAGATGCAATTGGTTAGACTCGCTCAATATAATCTATTCACCAAAATAATACATTTTATTAAATACTACAATATTAGTATTTAATAGTTTTTATGCATATATTGCACTATCCATATTATTAATTAAATTAATAAATTAAAGACAACATTTTCTTATAATTAAGATACTTAATATTTATCCAAAATAATACCAAAATATTAACTAACAACTAACTAAAATATACTAATTAAAATTATAAAATAATAATACAGAAAATTAAATTAAATTAATACACAAGAAAGAAAGAAAGAAAAAGAACATACCCGAAATTATGAAGTTCGCAGTCTGCCTACGCCCTAAATACTGAAAATTTTTACTAAGGAGGTCTTTACCAAAAAGGACTTCACACAAAAAGTTCCTCACAAAACAAAATTTGGAGGTACTAATTGTTTGGTAAAATAAAGCAAAGGTTGATATTCTATATATAGGCTAAGGGAGGAGGAGAGTTTGAGTAAAGGAGCAATGTGGGACTTAAGCAAAGGCTTGGGTATTACATAACCAGTGTTTTTTATCGCTTTCTGCTGGTTTGGATTTACGCTATTGTTTGGTTTATTGGCCGGATAAGGTTGCTCATTTGTTCGGATAAGGCTACTCGTTTATCGCCGATGGGTCCTCTGTTTTTGTGTTCCTGGTGGCTCTCTCGCCGAAATCTGAACTTTCTGTTTGTTGTTCACCGGCTATTTTTCGGCAGGCATCGGTGCTCATGAGGTTAGCCTTGTGGTTGATGATCTGATGTCTATTCTGGTGATGGCCGACAGTTGGGTCCCATCTCATTTTAAATTTTAAATGCTTTTGGTGGTTTGCTGAAGTTTATTTCAGCTGTTTGGCACCTTGGGTCAGCTATATTCCTCATGTATGGACTGGGCTTTTGCTGGTTGACCCACGTGGGTGGGTTTTTGGGGATGCATATTCGGATGGGCTTTGTGCCTGTCAGTGGTGTTTTATGTAACAAATTGATTTTGTTGTTTCCATTTACCTAGCCTCGTATATGTTGCATCTGCAGATACACGAGTCCCTCTTGCTGCCGAATTTTGATTTGTGGTCCTTTTGTCGTTACTAAATACCTTTCTAACTTAGTTATGTATTTTAGTTGTTTTCCTTTGCCTAGCCTCGGGTTGTAATGATTAATATTATTAGGTTAGGCAATTGGTTCCCTAGACTTATCTAGGTGTTTTAGCCCTTTCGGGAGAAGAGGACTATGTTCTGAACTTCATTGTAATATCCTTAGTTTTTTGCATATTTATATACAAATAAAATTTAGCAAAAAAAATGCTGAAATTATTTGATGTATAGTAGAAGGAGTCTTATTTATAAGCGGTTATAATACCCGAAATAAAAACTTAAAAGAGTTATTTGTTAAACATTTAACTAGTTATTTACACCGATAATCGTGTAGGATTTACGATGAATGTTTAGACGTTATATTAACTGTAAAAGATATACGAGTCAAGTTTTCTAACTTGATTTAATTTTCATATTGAATACAAGTTTTCTATTCCTTATCTTGAGCAAGTTTTCTAACTCTTGTTTAATTTGATATTGAGCAAGTTTTCTAACCTTACTCGAGTTATATTTGAGTAAGTTTCTATCTCTTGTTTAATTATCGTGATTAAGCAAGTTTCTAACTCTCATTCGAATTACGTTCTTATGCAAGTCTTCTATTCCTTTGAATTTTGTGTAAGTCTTCTATTCCTTTGAATTATGTGCAAGTCTTCTATTCCTTTAAACTATGTGCAAGTTCTCTAACCCAATTATATTCTTATAGTTGTGCAAGTTTTCTATTTCCTATCTTGTGTAAATCCTCTTACTTGTTGCAAGTTTTCTAACTCTTATTTAGTTTGAAATTGAATAAGGTATATACTTTTGCAAGTTTTCTATTCCCTGTACATCTATTGTACGAATTCGTTTAAATATTTCGTTCGTGTTATCAATTATTATGAAGTTATTGCTTCTTGATTCAGCATAACTTAAGAAATGAATTATTATTCTTGTGATATTGAGCCAATATCATTTATCAATGCATAAATTGTTGTGTCAAACTAAATTATTTTGGTAAGACTTCTAGAACTGAGATGATTTACCCCTTGGGAGTTATATATATACATGTCCAGTAAATCTCGACATACCGTGAAGTGGGCATGAGTATGATGATATGCATACACCTAGGATATTGAGGAAGGCTGATCCCCTTCAAAATATCCAAACCAAACATATTTCTAAGTCTTTGTGACTGACAGAAATGGTTGATACGAATTAGATTGGGCTATCAACCCTCAGTTAGGCAAAATCGTTGAACTCTATTCTTTTAAATAAATCATAGTGTGTGTATACCTTTATTCATATCTTTATACTTCTTGAGCTATTTTATGCTCATTCCGGCAAATAATTTCTATTTGCAGCTAAGGAAGTATTACCAGAAGAGTTTGACAGTAAAATAGAAAGTTAAAGAAGAGCAGTTAGGTTAAGAAAGATATAATTATTGTTGTCTTCTTTTGAAAATGTATTGTGTACCTTATATTTAAATTCGTAGATGTAGAAGTCATTTAACTATGTTAGACTAATATTATTGGCAATGCCTAGAAAGTTCTGACGAGGAAAGGGGTTAGGTCATCTAATTGCGCACCGTTTTAACGGAAAACCCCCTCTTTCCTGGGAACTGCCTGGTTACTAATATTGAAAGTCTAGGATAGATAAATGGATATTTGTTTGTGCAAGTCTTTTAGGACTTATGTGTAATAAGAACAAGTTATTTGGGAATGTTATAACCATGAACGAATAATATTATAATATTATCACTTTTTCGCATTATACTCTGATTATTAGAAGTTAAAATTTCTATAGCATTATGCAAAGGTTGTACACATGAACACGATGTCTGTCCGGGCTAAAAGAAGCTAGCAGGTGGATTTTTGGGGCGTCACATTAACGGATTGATTCAAGAAGCTTGGAAGGGTGAAGATTCCAGGATGACGGCTTTGGAGTTAGAGTCTAAACTCGTGAATATGTTAAAAATGTGTATTCCAAGCCAAGAATCGGGGACTAGCCAAGAAAGCCAAAAATTCTAGCCCGGTGGGCAAGTTTTGTACCTGATCCGGCGCGCCCCGGGCTGGTCATATAGGGAGTAGTGTACCCCGCGCCTGATACAAGCATGAGGGGGTTAGAATTTTGTGTCAATCATTCGACTCAAGTACCGAGGAATCAACAGGTGATCACAAGTAACCCCAACAGTTGGCATAGTGGTTCAAATGAGGCCCCGGGACGAGCCATAGACTCGGACATCCTAGGATCAAATCCCACTTGCAATAATTGTCAATGCAGAAATGTAAATGGGGCCACGGTCCCCCAGCATAAGCTGAGAGTAAAAAAACACTGGCACCGGGCTGGGGAGAATAGTTCGACTGCGGTTGGGAAACTCCACATTAGCAACAAAAAAAAGGTGATTACGAGCGAATGGGATGAATTCAACTCGAGGATGCTTGAAATGGTGCTTAAGAAGCTTGAAATGAAGCTTAAAGATTATTTGTGTGATTTGGTATTACTAGTTGTTATCTACTCGGCAAGACTAAATCTACGTAAGCCAAGCCATCATGTAATGTATGAAATGACGGAAAGAGATTCGATCTATGTGGTAAGACATCTATCGTGGTAAATGATTCAAAGGGCTTGGATCGATGTTAGTTTGAGTTCTGAAGTTAATGAGATGGATTCCAGGTTCGTGGACGCTATGAACATGTTGCAAACGAAAGTGCCACAGCGGAAATCAAAAGAAGTCAGCCTGCAGAAAACTGCAGCTCGCCCCACCGAGCTCAAGCCCACCCCAGCCCCGACCATTTTGGCCCGCGCCTCGACGAGCCCAACCAGGCCAGAAACCGCGTCCCGGCGAGCTCCACAGGCCATTTTTCGCGCCCGACGCCAACCCCCTGGATTAGTTTACAGATTTTGACTTTATTGGATTGCGGGATTCCTTCCCCAAAACAGGAATGTTAGCTTATTTTCAGTTCCATGTTTTCTGTAATGGTGTTTTCCAGAAATTGTTGTTGTTTGTTTGATTCTAAATTGTTCTCAAGCTTAGTATAAATAGGCTTGATGGTGTAATGGTTTCACAACTTGAATTTTCAGCATTATCAATATTATTATGAGTTTGTTCTCTACTTGTGGTTCTTTGAAGAATTCTTAAGTAATCCTTAGTTCTTCTTTGAGATTCATAATTGACTTATCATACAACCATTCATAGTTGTGTGTGGCGTCTTCTACCACATCAATCGTCGATTGTACCGAGATTACCGCATCAATATAAGCGAGGGGTCGAGGTGTCGTTGGTGTTCCTCCTACGCAGAATTCATTACGCAAGTAATTGTACCAAGATTACCGTCTACATATAGGCGAGGGGTTAAGGTTTTGCAAGCTATCCATCCTACGACTTGTTAGAAACGATTTGAGCGATGACCACCTCACGCAAGCGTGACGTGGAGTCTATCATTTGGTATCAAAGCTAAGTTCCTATCAAGTTACTTATCTTTAATTTTATTGTTGGATAATAGTCAAAAAAAATTCAAAAAATTATTATTGTTGCTATTATTGGGATTTCATTCGGAAAGTCATATTTAGCAATTATGAAATATTGTTTGTATTCGTATTCATAACAACTATTGTGTCTTGATAAACTCTTATTGGATTGAAATTGAAAAATTGAGGTAATATTTGTGTGAATTCAAAAGAACCTATTAGAGAGAATTACGAGCGATAAAAGGCAAGAGTAGTGAGATTTGATGAGGACATCCTGAGCGCAGAAACCTATGACAAAACCCTAGAGGATCCATTGCATTTCCCACTTGGACCCATTACGAGAGCTCGAGCTAAATGCTTCAAAGAAGGACTTAACGGGATGATTCATGAACTATGGAACGAGGTTGGATCAAGTACAGAGGTTATGGGGATGGAGTCCAAGTGTATGAAGATCATGAACATGTTACAAATGGAAGTGACGAACCAGAAAACAAAAGAAATTAGTTTGCATGAAAACAGGCAAGCTCGCCCCGGTGCCAAACCAGAAACCATTTTTCGCGCCCCGGCCCCGACCAGTTTGGTCCGCACCCCAACGCCAAATATAGGCCAAAATCCTCGCCCCGGCATGAGCCCGCCCCGGCGCCAAACCCAGGCTATTTTCCTGCACCCCGGCGCCAACCTCCTGGATTAGTTGTAGATTTTGACTTTCTTGGATTGCAGGATTCCTTCCCCAAAACAGGAAAATTATTTTATTTTCAGTTACATATTTTTTGTAATGATATTTTCCAGCATTTGCTAGGGTTTGTTTGATTCTAGATTGTTCTCAAGCTTAGTATAAATAGGCTTCATGGTGTAATGATTTCAAAAAAACTAATTTTCAGCATTATCAATATTATTGTGAGTTTATATCTCTACTTATGGTTCTTTGAAGAATTCCTAAGTGCTCCTTAGTTCTTCTTTGAGATTCATAATTGACTTATCATACAACCATTCATAGTTGTGTGTGGCATCGTCTACCGCATCAATCGTCGATTGTACCGAGATTACCGCTTCAATATAAGTGAGGGGGTCGAGGTGTCGTTGGTGTTCATCAAAACGCAGAATTCATTACGCAAGCAATTGTACCAAGATTACTGTGTACATATAGGCGAGGGGTTAAGGTGTTGCAAGCTATCCATCATATCAACTTGTTAGAAACGATCCGGGTGATGACCACCTCACGCAAGCGTGCCGTGGAGTATATAATTTGGTATCAAAGCTAAGTTCCTATCAAGCTATTTATCTTTAATTTTATTGTTGGATTATAGTCAAAAAAAGGAAAAATTGCAGAAAATTATTATTGTTATTATTCTTGGGATTTCATTCAAAAAGTCATATTTTGCGATTAAAATGTTGTTGGTATTCATATTCATAACTACTATCATTTGTCTTGATAAGTTTCTTATTGGATTGTATTTGGAAAATTGAGGTATTTACTTAGTGAATTCAAGAAGAACCTATAAGAGAGGATACCAAGCGGAAAAAAGCAAGAGTAGTGAGGATTATTAGAGGGTAAAAGCCTATTTGTGTAATACACGAGCGTTTCATAAATTGTGGAATACATTGTTTGAGCGAAACACGTAAGGGAGTGGTGAGGAACTTATTTTCTACTAACCTTTGTTTTGCAGAAAATATGTCTAACTCAAGATATAAGGAAGCTGCAAATGAACCTTCTACATCGAATTTTGACCCAAAACTCATGATGGAAGCTATGATGAAAGAATTTTCCAGGCAGTTAGGGATGACTATGGAGCAGGTGCATGATCGCATCGATCAGTTGAGTGACACTCGAGGGGAACAAACTTAAAACCCTCCGGGTGGGCGTCCGAAAGGAAAAGCACATCAAAAGGAAGCTAGGCATGAGGAGACAAATTACTATGATGAAAGATTCAGCGAGGAAGAGGATCGAGAAACTGGTTTTATCCCTAGAAGATAAGTTGCAAGGGGTAGAGGCGCTCAAAATCGGGAGGACAACAACCTCGATAACATTAAAATGAAAATTCTCACATTCCAAGGTCGGAGTGATCCCGATGCATACTTAGAGTGGGAGAAGAAAATGGAGTGGATATTTAATTGTCATAACTACTCGGATCTCAAGAAGGTTAGAATTGTCGCTGCAGAATTTTTAGATTATGCGGTTACTTGGTGGGATCAATTGATGACCAGCTGAAGGAGGTGTAGAGAGCATCCAATAAAGACTTGTGCAGAAATGAGAACTGTAATGAAAAAGAGGTTCGTGCCAAGCCACTACTACCGAGATCTGTTTCGAAATTTGCAAAGCTTGAAACAAGGAAGTAAGAGTGTGGATGACTGTTGTCCTATTTGTATATGAATAATTTACGCGCAAGTATACGCGGTCAACAAGTAATAAAGAATAAATAGAGTATCGATCCCACAAGGAATTATCTCTAATGTAACCCAATAACAATTTCAAATCATCTCGATCTTAATTAAACAAATTTATTAAAACATAATTAGATAGGTAGAGAGCTAAGAACAAAATATCCACACTCAAGTATTTTGTCAAACATTTGGTGTGCATTACTTTGTTCAAATCTCTTAACTCTCCTTTTGATCATGGTGGTCACAATGAACTGACAATACACAAATTATGTATAACACAATCACATGTCATTATATTCATGGTATGAATCTATAATCTATTTTCCAATTTCATATAGATTACCAAGCTAATCACCAATTCCTTAGCAATTAAACACAAAATATAAAGAACCAATTCATATGGTACCAATCAAAAGGAAAGCAAGATAAAAGTTTAATTCATAACAAATAAATCAAACTATTCCAAATATTGGGTAATCATCCATGGATAATACAAGTATCAAATAAAAACTAGAAGTTTAATTCAATTTCTTGCCTCCATTGGTGTTACAATTGGTAGCACTAGATCCTCAAGAATGAGTTCTAGCCACTAGAGGAAAAAGAAAAGAAAGGATGACTTCCCTTAGTTGTTGGTTAAAGCTCCTCCATTGATGTTGTTGAAGCTCCCACCATTGTTGCTCCTTGAAGCTCTTGAATAACCATGGCCAAGAGCCATGGCCTCCCTCTCCAAGCCGCCTCTCTCTCTCTCTCTTTCTCACTCTAGGTTGCAAGTAAAAATGAAGAATGATGTGTTTTTGCCACCCCCTGGATGTTATAAGAGATGGGTCTCTCAAACCCTAGCATAGCCCCCGAGTTTTGGACCAAAAATTGTAAAAACCTGCTGTATCCCGCGACGAACTCGCCCCGGTGCCAAAAATGGCTTGGGGAGCTCGCCCCGCTTCTGTAGCCAAAATTAGTTTTGACGTCTGTTGGTAAAATAGCCATAACTTCTTCGTCCGAACTCGGATTAAGGCGATTAAGTAGGCTATGGAAAGTTAAGAAGTAGCTATACAACGTTTATAACTGGAGCTCGTCGAGATAATGGCCGGAGCAAGGCTCAAAGAAACTTTCAAAACGTTGCAAGTCTAGATTTATAATTAGCTAGTTATAGCTTGCTTTAGGTCCCTTCCATGTGTGTGTGAGTACCCAATATCACTAAACCAATCAAGCTCGGATGAAGTTATGCAACCACATTACCTTATGAAATAATCAAAATAAACCCTAAAACAACATGCTTAACACATCACTCAATACAAAGGTATATAAATCAAAATTTACAAAAAATTTGAAATCAAAAGATTTTAGGTAAGTGCATTTTATGCTCCATCTTATCCTAAGTCTACTCTTGTGGGTGAGTGCGTTTTATGCTCCATCTCAACTCAACACAAGATTTGAAATACATAAATGTCTTACTTTTATCTAAATTATAAGAGAGTGCGTTTTATGCTCTATCGCTCCTACGCATGTGTCCATGAGTGAGTGCGTTTTATGCTCCATCTCAACTCACCACATGACCATCAATTCAAACACAACAAATTTGGACACCTTGCTTCGAGTGATGTTTAAACGAGTTCTAGAGTTTATAGATATTTTTTACAAGCATTCGGTTATAACAGCCTTCTTTAAGCATACAACTAGTTTAATACTCATGGGTAAGTGCAAAAGAGTGAAAGGACGCATAAACAAAATAATAACCACAATAACGATGAAGCACAAGGACTAAGCAACATTTATCCATTTTCCATGAGTCAGAAACTATCCAATCCACTTCTTATCATAGCCCATGAATTGTAGTTCAAATCAAATTAAAACAATGCTCAAGAGACACGTCTAAAATTTTTTTCTTTTTTTTTCTCAAAATAGCAAACAAACATAAAAATGCACAAATAACTAACACATGCTATGTAGCTATGATGCCAATGTTATATGATCCACCCCCAAACTCAAAGTGAACAATGTCCCCATTGTTTATAAGATAAAGAAATGAAAACTGAGAACTTCCCTGATTGGCCAAGCGTCATGCTCAACCATAGCCTTCTAAACATTTGAGTTTGATGGTGGATAAACTGGTAACGGTTATGGCTCAGGAACATGCATTGGGGCGGCATTCGGATAATAACCAAGCAATTCATTACCAAACAATGCTCAATCAGGCTAACTTTCTTTTAGACCATTCGTTGACTACGTGATGTGCACTGACTAAATTTCTTCATTAAATACCTCCCCCAAACTCAGTTTCAACAAAAATTGCTAAGTTATTGTAATATTCAATCAAATCATAGCAATGAATAACCCAAAATCCTCCAATTGAGCCAACACAAACTCAATTGGGCAACCAATCTAAATTTATCCAAATTTGACAGTACATGATTACCCAATACAAATCCAAGTATAATAGTTTAACTAACCAAGAATACCCATCACAATTGACAAATTTATTTTACTTGTATGCAAAAATTGGAGTGAGTACCTTGCTTTGTGTTGGCAAAAGAAGTTGTTTGTTTAGTACCTTCAATTTGGGGATGAATCCTTTTGAATGCTCAGTGGGTTAAGATGAATCCATGTGGGAGGGGGGAGAATGAGTTTGGAAGTGTGAATGACAATACAATCCGGCTTGGGAATAAATAAAATTTTTTTTTCTTCAGCTCGCCGGGGCAAGAAAATCATGCCTTGTGAGCTCGTCGGGGCGAGCTCGCGCTGGGGCGAGAATTTTGTTCTTCAGGAGCTCGCCGCGGCGCCAACCCCCTGTATCCCAAAACTTGATTTTTAGCTTTTCAGTTTAGCAATCATTTTTAATGCTCCACACCTGCATAGATGAAACATATCAAAGATTAAATAGGCAACATTGAGAATAAGATGAGACATAGCAAGAAAATCCAATCCTAAAATTTTAACTAACTAAATACACATATAACTTGAAAACTTTAAAAATGCGGTAAATGAAAAACAACGAATTCAAATGAATGCAAATGAATGGGTTGCCTCTCATCGAGCGCTTAGTTTATAGTCCTCGGCCTGACTAACTCCCTGTTTTATCCAATTCCCCTTCGATAATTGAGGAACCCACCATCCATTGATAGCCATGTAATATTTGAGGGTTTCTCCTCAGTAAGGGTCATTGAATCACGTTCACCTTGTTAGGTTTGTATATAGCGCGAACATGCAATCAAATTACATAAATAGTGCGGAAGCGCAATAAAACGGATTTTAAAATTTTTCATACAAACCATCACCATGATCATCCATGTGCTCAATTATCAATTAAACAAAAGAGATAAAGTATGAGAATCATACCCTTGTAGAACCATATTTCCACAGGTACGAGTTCACCTCCAAATCCTTCGCGTTCTCCTTGAATTCCACCGATTAAATTCCTTCCTTTGATCAACGTTAGCCACCCAAGTGTTTGGCCTCTAGAGGTGATCCACCAAGGAATAATAGTTGTTCAAGAAGATGGGTGTTGGCAAAACCCTAGTTTCTATCTCTATAGAAATTGCCAGTACTCTCTCTCTCTCCAATTCTTATGGAAGAGTGTGTAACTGTCTAACAGTCTAACTGTCTAACAGTCTAACTGTCTAACCCTAAATCATGATAAGACTCTTCTTATTTATAGATATAGAGAACCCTCCTAAACTATTTAGGATTAGGGTTTTTATTTTAATTAAACTCCTTTAATTAATTAAACTCCTAATCAAATTAGGAATTTATGAGAGAGTACTTCTATTAATTAATTCTCAAACCCTTTTAGGAACTAAATAATAATAATAGTAATAATAATAATAAGACTCCTCTTATTAATTTATATTTAATATTTCCAAAATATTAAATAATAAATATTAAGCTATTTAATTTATTCTATCTCTATAGATTAAATTAAATACACTTAACTTATTATTACAATTATGCCATTTACTTCTTAAACAAATATTTTTCTTTTGCGGTGTGACCCTTTAGGTTCTCCATATTAAACCGGTTGTGAATAAATCAATTAGAACAATTCTAATCTTATTTAAATAAATAAATTAAATTAAACTATTTAATTTATTTAAATAAATAATATTTATTCTACAATAAGGGTAAGCCCCCTTAGCGATCAACGACTTTCCAGATAATACAGATTTTAATATTAATCACAAAAGAACCTTTCAGTGAATAGTTACCGTACAATTCAATCCTTCTACCATACAATGTCCCAATTAAATATAAGACATGGAATTACTGTCAAGTCTTATTTTATTTAATTATATGTATTTCGATTCTCAAATGCACAACTCTGATAATGCAAATTAGAAACTCCTTTCTAATTTCATTCTGCTTTGGCCAAAGACTTCTGAGTCGTCATTTATCGAATCACATATGACATTCTCTCCTTTTACTAGAAGTGGTAGATTCTTTGTTGATCATTCACCTATCTCCATGTATAACTTATTATACCCAATCATACCCTTTGATATACCCTAAGGGTCTTAAGGGACATGTCAAAGTATAACTTACCATACACAAGATACTATGATGATCTCAAGTCCAAGGATCACTTGTACTACTATCACTAGAGGAATTCTTATTGACAGGCGAGTAAAACTCCATTAGGTATTCCTTAGCGAGCCACGTTCAGTGAACTTATTCTCTAATAAGCACCTACATACTTGCTTTAGTGTCTCCACACAAATGATTATGAGATCAATCATCCTCTTCATAAGAGCAAGCAATGTATGTACTAATCTATCCGGATTAACTAATCCCCTTTTTAGTAATCCAACGATTAGGAACGATTTTAGTTTGTGAGCTATCTAGAATTTAGATCTCATTAGCATGATCCCCATTATGATTCTAAAAGCATTGCTCAAAACTATGGGTTTATCACATTTAATATAACAACACCATGTAGATAATGTAAAATGCCTTTAACAAACGAATAGGATTACAAAGTATATGCTACATCATATCAAATATGATTGGCTTGTGTGCATACTACTTTCAATCTCCCACTTGCACTAAAGCCAATCGTCATGGTATCTAATACCCTTCTTCTCTAAGTGACGATCATCGTGCTGTTTGGATAAAGATTCAGTAAATGGATATGCAATGTTGTTCTCCAGAGTCCACTATCTCTATAGTGACTTTTTCCTCTTTCAATGATTCTACTAATCAAATGAAAGTGTCGCAACACTTGTTTGAATCCAAGATGAGACTTAGGAACTATTCCTAGTTCTGTAATGAACTTTTCATCCAAACAATCAACTTGCAGTTTCATTTTCAGCTATATACTTTGTTTTTGTCACTAAACCAGCAACTCTTTGCTGTTTGGAACCTTTCCAATTCACTGCACCACCTTTTGAGGTAACTATTTACTCCAAAGTGGATTTGTTATTGTCTTGGTCAGTCTGAAAAACTTGAGTCTGTTTAGCCCTCTAGTTTTAATTCAGATCCACCATGTATCATGATCACATCTTCAGTATTGGTTAAGTACCTAAAAATGTTTATCACTGTCTTATAGTGATCATCTCCAGAATATGACTGATCAACATCAAGCCTTGTATATTCATTGCATACATGATAGTAACTCATGCGATCTCTCTTTCAATTGGGGACAATTTTAGAGAGATACACTCCATGGCTCATCATCATGAGACCTCTCCTTTAGCATCAAATGAATATACGCTCCTTGGGTCAAGCCGAACATCCTTTTAAATCTATCTACATAGATTTATATCCCCAATTTATAGGATGCTCCTCCCAAGTCATTCATGGAGGAATGTTTAGACAATTTTATCTTTACTGATTGTAACATTGGTGTGTTATTCCTTATCAGTAGTATATCAATATATAATACTAGAAATGTCACAGTGCTCCCACTGACCGTTTTATATACACTAGGTTCATTCTCGTTTTTGATAAAATCAAACTCTTTTGATTGTCTCATCAAAACGAATATTCCATCTTTGAGAAGCTTGCTTCAATCCATCTTTGGATCATTGTAGCTTAAAACACGATTTGCTTCAACCTTTGAAACAAATTCTTCTGGTTGTATCATACATACATTCTCCTCAAGTATTCATTGAGGAAGGGTGTCTCCAGATTCATTTTGCCAGATTTCGTAATAAGCTGCAATCATAAGCAAAATCCAAATGGACTTGAGTATTACCCGGTAATAAGGTTTTATCACAGTCAACTCCTTGACTTGAAAAACCTTTTAAACAGGTCTGGTCTTATAGGTCTCCACCTTGCCATTTGCCCCAGTCTTTCTCTTAAAGACCCATATTCACACTCTAGGTACTATGCCCTTTTGTGGGGTAACCAGAGTCTATACTTGGTTCTCATACATGGAGTCCATTTCGGATTTCATGGCCATCTGTCATTTCTCTGAGTGTCTTCTACTCATAGCCTCATCGTATATAACTGGATCATCATCCTCTATGATGCGTACCTCATCATCATCCTCTATGATGAATCCATACCTCCCAGATATCTTCGGTACTCTACCAGATTTACAATTCGGTTGTGGTACAATAGGTCTATCTACAGGTTCCTCGGTTCGACTTAAAATGCTTTGTGGTTCTTGAACTCCTTCAAGATCTATTATCCTCCCACTAGCTCCTTCAATGATAAACACTTTTATCTAAGAAGGCAGCGTGTAGGATTATAGTAATAATACCCTAAACTTTCTTTAGGATATCCCACAAATCTGCACTTGTCAGATTTTGTCCCAAACTTATCTTTGAAACCTTTTCACATAAGCTGGACAACCCCTTATCTTAACATACTTAAGAATAGGAATCCTCCCTATCCATAAGCTTTATAGAGTTTTTGACTCAGATTTTGAGGTTACCTTATTTTGTAGATATGCAGCCGTTTCGAGGGCATAACCCTAGATGGATACTAGAATGTCGGTAAAAATAATCATGGGCTGCATCATGTCCAACAAGGTACAATTTCTCCTTTTAGATACACCAATTAATTATTGCGTATCAAGAGGTGTCCATTATGAGAAAATACCATTTTGAGATGATCTAGAAACCCATTGCACAAGTACTCCTTCCTCGATCTGATCAAAGAATCTTAATACTTTGTCAATATGTTTCACTTCTGAATTCTTTGAACATTTCAAATGATTCAGACTTGTATTTTATCAAATACACGCATTCAACTCTTTGAATGACCATCTCCTTTTCTTTTATTAGTTTATTCAATTTGCAAAATGTTTTTAATGTAAGTTAAGTATACAAAGTCTATCAAGTAATCTTCTAGTTTCAAACAAAATATTATCATTATAAATAGAACAACAATTGTTCTTAAATATAATACCAGAACCTTCCTTGTCCAACAACGAAAGTTCTAATATTTCTAATGAGAACTGGAACATAATAACAACTTATTAACTTAATAGACTTACCCGTAAGCAATGCTAAACTATAAGTTACTATGGTTAATGCAACAACCTTTGCTTCATTCCCACACATAAGATTACTTACTCTTTGTCTAGCTTTCTACTTCTGCTTAGTCTCTGCATTGGATTGCATACGTGAGAACTACAGCCGGTATCCAATACCTAAGTAGATCCTTGACTTACAGAAAGATTTATTTTAATCATGAACAAACCTGTATCTATAACCGAAGCTTCACTAAACTTCTTCTGGTTAGCCTCTGTAAGATTCTCCTTACAGTTTCCTTTCTAGTATCCAGGCTTATTGCAGTGGAAGCAAACTCCTTTGCTATCTACATTAGTCTTGTTCTTATTGTCCTCTGTTTTGCCTTTCTATTTACATTTTTTGAATTGTTCTTCTTTTAAGAAGATCCTTTGGCCCTCTTCCGCTTCCTGAAAGAATCATCTACCAGTAAAACTTGGTCTTTCTTGGTTGGAAAGTGACTCTTTACAGTTTTCAACATGTTTAAGCAACTCAGGCAGGCTGACATATAGCTTGTTCATGTGGAAATTCACAATAATTTGTGAGAAAGAGTCCGGAAGTGACTGCAAGATCAAATCTTGGATCAACTCTCCATCCATTAAAACCCAGTTGTCCCAATTGTTCAATCAGATTGATCATTTTAGGACATATGTCTGTACTGTAGTGCCATCGGTCATTCTAGATTGGAAAAGCTCCTTAGATATCTGATATCTAATAGTCCTACTTTCCTCACCCTTCAACTCCTTGAAGGTGCAGGAGTATAGTAGGGGCATCCATAGTTTCATGATGACGCTGAAGCTCGTTACTCATGGATGCGAGCATGATGCATTGAGCCAATTGTGCATCATCTTACTACTTTCTAAAAGTAGCAATCTTTTCCTCTGAGGCATTGTCGGCAACCATTGCAGGGATAGACATATTAAGGACATATGTAACGACCCCAAAATTCATACAATTCAATTCTCAACATCGGTCGCTATCAATACATTTTCATTCTGACTTTATAACGATATTCAGTGTTATACTTAATAAAATGCGGAATAATTTTAAACTTTTCAGTTTTCTTTCTTTGCTTTCCCTGAATCATAACCTTAAATCATCTATGTATTCTAGAATCATATTTACTTTATGATTCGCTTCACCAAAGTTATAATAAAAACAAAACTTCTAGATTCAATACCCTTTATACATCGGATAAAATTAAATTGTAAGTCAATACAATTTTTACAACTTAACCTCTGATACATTTAATACATCATCATCTACATCAACCAGAACCTTTAACATGGTTCAAAAATATAATTTAAGCTAAAACAATTAATCTCCATGCATAACATCTGAATTATGCCATTCAAGCAGCACATAACGTTACCTTGGATCTTTCACCTACAAAAGTGGTTATTTGCAAGAATGAGCTCGACAGCTCAGCAAAATCTAACAGTTTGCATGCATCACATAGCACATAGATAACATGCTGATTATCTAAGTCATAATCATTTGACTAAACATATCATACATAATGATCAACACATATCAAGTAAAGATTGAGTCCCATAACTCAATCTACATTCTTTACTTAACGGACGTAGTCATATTTTAACTTTGTCGTCTCATACATGTAACATATAAAAATGCATCATGCTTTTACATCATATGATTAAGACAGTTAATCAATTAATTCACATAATATATAGGAACTGAAAGACTTGCCTGATTCATAGTTTACCAATTACCATAACCAGCTTATATTTATCTGCGCTTCATGTATCCTCTTTGATCTTCCCTAACATAGATAGATGATGAAGTGAGCTATTCTTCCTTGATTCCTCTTTCTTCTTCCTTCTTTGATTCTCCAGAGTTCTTCTCAATACACACATAGAATTTTCTCTCTCACAAACCCTCCCTTTTCTCTCAATTTCTCCCAACAAGAAGAACACTGAAGAACTAAAAACTTATACTTATATTATTACCTAGCCATCAGTTATACAAACCAAGAGTCTCAGCAGTTACAAATACCAAGAGTCTTAGCAGTTATAAATACCAAAAGTCTCAGCAATTACAAATACTAAGAGTCGCAGCAGTTACAAATACCAAGAGTCTCAACAGTTACAAATACCAAGAGTCTCAGCAGTTACAAATACCAAAAGTCTGAGTAGTTACAAATACCAAGAGTCTCAGCAGTTACAAATACCAAGAGTCTCAGCAGTTACAAATACCAAGAGTCTCAGCAGTTACAAATACCAAGAGTCTCAGCAGTTATGGAATTGAACGGTCACTAGGCCATGTTTGGCTAGAACCCAAAAGTTCTCTTTTTAGCTTATTTTAATAATCTTTTTATTATAAGATATATATATTGACACACTTAAATTAAACCTATTATATAATTAAATCTAATTAAACTTATTAATAATTTCAATTAAAACTTACTGACCAAATTATAATTCAATTTAGCCAAACTATAATTTTATTAAATAAGTTATTTTATTCAATAAAACATTAATCCTCTAATTTAATAAATTACCAACATCTTATCAACATCCATGCATAATAAAATACGCATCAAGTAAAAAAATATTTATTATCACTTTACTTAATATTCTCATACAAATAAATTATCACACAATATTCTCATCAAATATTTATTTTATTAAATAAACATCCCAATTAAAATATTTATTCTACTCAATAAATATTTTATCCATTTAAGAAATTCACAATCGTAATACATTAACATGTAACATATTGTTTTCTCGTTTTATCAAAACAAATATATATTTACATTAATTCACTATTTTAATTAAGTGAATTACTCTCATTATTTATTAACACTACAAAAAAATGGCGATTTTGCAACAAAATGTTTTCGTTGCTAAAGGTGCAGAATTTCGTTGCGAAAGGCCATTTGCAACGATTTTTCAGTCGTTGGACCATTCGTTGCGCAATGAGCGTTGCTAATTGTCTAGCAACGAAATTTTTTTGTTCGTTGCAGAAAGTGAGATATTTCGCAACGAAAGTTTATTTTCGTGTAAAAGCATAGATCATTTAGCAACGAAATATTTTGTAGCAAATTTATTAAGAAATTGTTACTGAAAAACAACTTCCGTTGCAAAATCCGCCTAATTGGCAACGAAACGATCCTTTTTTTTGGTCAACGAAGATGAAATTCGTTGCGTTTAATACACATTTGCCAACGATATTTGCCGTTGCTAAACGATATAAAAATTGTTGCCTTAACTGATTTTCGTTGCTAATTGTATACTTTTTAGTAACGATGTTTGTTGCTAAATGTGCAAAATAAACCAGTCATATATTAATTTGCAACGAAATTATTCGTTGTCGTTGGTTTTGTTATAGTTAAGTATAATCAATTAGCAACGATACTGTTCGATGCTGATTGTTTTTTGAAAGCAACAAAAGTTGTTGTCGATTAGCAACAACACTATATCGTTGCCAAATCCACTATTAACTCTGTTTTGTAACGAATGTCAAAATTATTTGACAAACAAAATAAATCATAACTCAATGACCCGATAACAAATTATGACATAAATACAAAAAACTCAAATATTATTAATTAAATCATCCAGTAAATGATTGTTCATCATCTTTACAATCAATTATCTATTATAAAAGAATAGTCTACGTCCATTACACACCGTTTACATATATATATATATATATATATATATATATATAGTAACAGAGAAGCCAATATAGAATAATTGACTTTTAACAAACCCATCTGAAGAAGAAAAAAATACAGAGAATCATGCAGTAACAACAACACTCTTTGTCACCTAATAATCAAACTTCATGAGCATTAACTACATTGAAAGAGTGCTTCTTTACAGGAAGACCAGCAATGTCCAAGCCTCTCCTTCCTAAAATGAAGAGAGAGAAAATAAGAACCAACAAATTTGTGATTGAGAGACAATATATAGTCAGGCCATATGATATTGTGTACACCATAGAGAGAAAATAATTATTATAGAATATGATATATATATTCTCTTATGTACAAACTCTCCATACCAGTTTCAATAGCTTCTATAGCAAGTTCCATTGCACTATCTGATTCGGGAATTATGAGTCTTCCTGCAAATCTCCTCTAGCTCAGACACCCGCCACTGTGCCAATATCCTACTGCATGTCCTGCTTTATAAAAAGAGTGACTTGTCCAAAAAGAAAATATACTATAAATATAGAGATGATAATCCTACCAGGCTACCACAATCCTAAGCTTAGATAAAATATAAAGATGATGTACGATAAACAAAAAAGTTTATACTAGTGGCTAACTGCTCATGCTTATCAATAACCTTAATCTGAAGATGCAACAGTTAACCCAAGAGAGGCATAAAGTTTAAATCCTCACTGGCTAGTATATTCACACAAATTGAATGCAGTGCTAAATCCAATCAACATTTTACAAATTTGTATGACTTCTAGGTGTCATTAATTTTTGTAGCTCTTTTTAGAAGTAATGAGAATGCCTTAACAATTACTTGAGAAGATTGCATTCTCAAAGTCGATAATACCACCTTGACATATGAAGAGAATGATAATGATTCAGGCGCATAACTTAAAAATACAACTCTGTCAAGAATAAAAGTCACCTAAAAAAGGGACTCAAATCTATATTTATTAAATAAAGAAATGTCTAGGCAAAAAATAACCTCAACAAGCAATTACCAATCATCAAAGAAAGATCTAAGTGCTGAAACTCATTCTTTCTCTAGCAGTTAGCTTCTCTGTGAAAGCAAGTAACTCCTTCTCCTTCAACTCTAGGTTGTTTCTAACAGACTCAGCTTTCTGTAAACGAATTAAACAAAATGTGTGTTACAAAAACTGTCCATGTTTCAAAAAAAATCATAACAGTAAAAAAATAAATAATAAACTCACTTGCTCTTGTACAGTTAAGTTTGCTAGTCTACTGTTTATATCATCATTTGTCTTCTTCAAAACCGAATTGGCCTGCTCAATCTTCTTTTGTAATTCTTCAACTTCCTTCTCTTTCAGCTTAAAAGCCCTCTCAATTTCATTTGCCTTTTCCTCTTTCTGGTTATTCATTCTCCGACCCTCATACAGCCTTTCTTCTCCTTCCTGTAGCTTCCTCTCCCATTCTCGCAAATCTTCTTTATGTTTAGAAAAAGTTGCTTCATGTGCTTCCTGCCTGCAAATATTTAATTAGCCCTCTAAAATTATTTCCAACTTCAAATAAATGCAAACTATTAGAATCATTAACCCCAAAAAGTTTCGGCACAGATCATACTCTGCATTAAAGGATATGCACTCCCTCCGAAGCAGACATTCACAGGTCTCAACCTCTTGTAATTTCCTCTCCAACACCAAGCTCTCTCTCCTTGCCTCAGCAAGCTTGGCATCTGCAGCATGCAACTTCTTTTCTACATCCAAAGATTTATCCTCAATTCCAGAACGTAAAGCATTTGCACTGACCAATTTAGTATCAGATGACAACTTCATTTGTGCATGCTCTACACGAATTTCAAGTAAAGCCTTCTCAAGCTGCAGTGAGGAAGTTTTGACTGTTATAAAAGCATATATGAATGAAACAATAAAGCATAGCCTCATAAATACTTGGTAACAATGCTTTAGTATCTTTTAAGAAATTAGAAACAATTTCACCTGCAACACTGCATCATTTGGAACTCTAAAAAATACAGGAACAAGGGGCTAAAGATGCAAATAGTAAAGTTTCATAACAACAATTGAAATACACAGATGAAATGAAACATGAAACTTTTCAGGAGGGTAACAAATCATTCAAGTAAAAACCAAAATTAAAAAATAATTATCAGCTAATTGCAAATTTTTCGAAAATGAAAATAACTAAAAAGAATCAAAAGATAAATCCAGTGGGAAGTAATAGCCCTCGTCCATAGTTAACACATATGTATAAGCCTTAACTTGATGCCTTCCCCCCCCCCAATTTAAATTGAATAATTGGCATCAATTAGAAAAATGTGCTGAACATTAACAATTTTAAAATGCAAGAAGAGTGATAACAGTCAAACACAAATCAAATAATCTTTAATAACAAAAGGAGGTTTTTAGTCAATAAAACCTAATTGATTTTAGCAGAACTCCTTCAGAAAATGGCAGTGCATAATTATATGGGTCAGTTACTACCAGTGACATGTGACAAGTAAAACTATTATTTCTCAGCTGGCAAATTAACAGCTTAGGATAAGAGCCAAGATAGATTAAATGTTAAACATGTAGCTACATTGGAAGCCTAAATATTTGATTTAGAGGACACAATTAATAAATCTATAACTCACTGTTTTATCTAGACTAAAGTTACTCTTGAATATTCAATGAAAACACAATCGGGGAAATATGACCTTATTTTCCTGCAAAGGAATCAGCACCTAGCAACAAACTATTTACTCAAAGTTCCAGCACTTATAAATATTATAACATCCAAATCACATGAAGAAAGAGAATAAAAAGAAAACCAGGCTAAGTCTAACATTAGAAGACTAAAAAAAATTAATGACACAATTGGATGTTCTTAATAGTGATGCATCTGCATCATTCGTATTAGTGATATAACACAAATAGTTTTGGAAAATTAATGACGCAAATAGTGATTGGAAATATGCAAGCAAATGTGTGTATCATTTGTTGAAGCTACAAAATAGTTTTGGAATTTCTTCCCCAGAAGTTTATTTTTGTGTGGTAGATCTACACTCATTCAGAAGTACATATGCAACAGAAAAAGGTCCAAAAATCTAGATAAACAAAAGATTGCAAAAGAGAAATTACAAGTGCAACAAAGATTTCAAAATATGGCCTTTGTCAAACTGATAAAAGACATTGTGATTGAGACTGTTTTGCCTACAGTTTAGGATAAGTACTCCAAAACTAAAACATTGCGAATATTTATCCAACATCAGGAATACATTAACATAAACTGAACATTCAAGCCCCAAGCAGTTTTAATAATGAAATTTAAGCATTCCCCAGCAATGGTATTTCCAAGTAAGGTAAACTTTACTTACAAGAATAGATATGTCGGTTCCACAAGGAAAGAAGGTTAGATTAGAATATACTCATAATCTGAATACTAGAAAAGGGAATCACAATAAATCTAACATATATTATACCACACATATTATAATCTCTCTGCCACCTGAAGCTAAATACATTTAATTGAATTCCTGTTTCTGTGCATGACAAATGTTGTAATAAAGAGGTAGTAAGAATATATATATATATATATATATATATATATATATATATATTATTACAGTTATAAATATGAAATCTATAAATACATAATTTACTTCTCTGTATATTAGAAAACAAGAGTTTCATAAATGTATATCAGAACACATTCAAAAGAGGGGGTTCTCAAGCCAACTGCAAAAAACAAAGTAGAAGTGAGATAGAAAGATTATTTATGCATTAAAATTTAAAACAAATTTCCACATAATCTATTTCTTTGTGACATTTCTCCAAATAGATAGTGTGCATCTTATATACATAAGGGAAACTGAATAGAAGCAATCAAACAACCAAAATTCATGGAACTCAAAATTCACTACTTTCAGAAAAGAATACATCAAACAATTTGTGAATTACCTGCTTGGAAGATTGGAAGTTGGAAGTCGAGGACTCGAGGTGTTCACTGAATCACTGTTCAGACTTGAGAGTTGAGACTTTAGAGACCGTAAGTACTACGTCGTGACTCGTCAGAGATGAGATTTGAGAGGTAGAGCCCGCAAACGCAGAGGGGCCGGGGGGGGGGGGGGGCGAGGCGGAATCGCAGAGACTAGAGAGGCCGGAGGTGGAGGCCGGAGTGAGGGAGAGTCGCGATTTACGAAGCGAAGCTGTGGCTAACTGGCTGTGGAGAAGCAAAATGAAGCTAGGGATTTGGGTTAGGGCAGTCGGCAGAGCTGAGAGAGTACTAACTCTAGGCTTGAGTGAAATTTGGGGTGTATAATTACAAGTACTGCTTTAAGAGAAAAATTGGGCGGGACAGGGTCAGCGGGAATGGAATCGTGGGAGGCAATTCACCAAAAAATTATTTTTATATTTTAATAGCTTCCTTCTTTTTTTTGAATGACTAATTGTTTTTTTTTAAATATTTTAAATTTATTTAATTTTAATTAATAATGTAGTTGATATTTCTAAACACTTAGAAAGAAAATTAAAAATAAAATTGTTATTCAGATAAACATATAAATTTGTATTTACAATTTCAAATTTAGGATATAAAATTCTTTTTGTAGAACGGATGAGTAATATTTTAGTATTTCTAAAGGAAATATTTTTCACAATTAATCCTAAGAAATTTATGCAAAATAGTTACACATTTGTCTCTCACAAAAAAAACTCAATAATATTATATAGCAAGTAATAATTCATTTGCAGATATTTTTATTTTTTTTTGTAAAATTTCACCGTAAAAATGGCAATGGCAGCTATTTTCTATCGCCTCAATTTTATGAAAGTAAAAAATAAATTGTGAAGAATGTTTCTTTTACTAATAATTAAATTATCATTGATTTATTTCTTATCATTATTCTCTCGCTAGAACATTCTCATTTTCTTGGTAGTGATAATTATACAAAATGATATGATATGCTAAAGTTTGTCATCATAGTTTTTATCGTATCAATCTAATAGAGTAATATAATTTACTATTTTTAGGGGTATACATTCTCATTTTAATATTCGCAATTTTTTTGTAATTGGAACTCTTTTTTTTTTAAAGGAATCAAAATTATTTATAGAGTTTATGAATAATTATAAAATGATATAAAACACTAATAATGAAATTACGAGTGTGAATGTAGAAAATAAAAATAATAATTAATTATATTTTTTATTAAAGCTTGTTATTTCATATGTTTGAACTAAAACAAGGAAATACATCTATGTGATTAGCAAATGATTAATATATACATATATATATATATATATATATAATATGCATTACAAGAAAAATGGAAACTATAAGTATTAGTGTAGGAATTCAAAATAGCAACTCTTACGTGATATGTATTTGATAATTATTTTATATCTATAAATTAGAACAAGTAAATATATCTATGTGATTAATAAATAAATAATGATAGATAATACAATAGTAATGAAATTATAAGTATCATTGTAAGAATTCAAAATACAAACTCCTACATGATATGTGTTTGATAATTATTTCATATCTCTGAATTAAAACAAGAAATACATCTATCACTTGACTAATAAATAAAAGTTTATAGATAATAAAATATTAATGAGCAAGTTACGAATCAATGAAAATGTAACTAGAGGAAGATATACTAACTGATCACCTTCGCGTTTGGTTAATATATAAATTATATTATATTATATTATATTATATATATACACGGTACTAAGTAGTATTTTTTTTAAACGAAGTCAAACCGTAACTGAATACGGTCAAGCTATATAAAACCACTCGTTTCCAAATCGGTTATTATGTCACTGTTACCAAGTTAGACAACCAATATATTATTTAGTACTGGTAATAACCAAATTACTTATTAATTATAACTAAAAATTCTAAATATTAAAAGTGTGAACGAGCCGAACTGAACCGAACTGAGAGTTGCTCGAATTCGACTCAAAAAGTTAAATTCATACTCGAATTCGACTCAGATTCGAATTACATTTAAAAAAATTTACTCAGATTCGACTCGACTCGAATATTCATTACTTGAATTTAATCCGACTCAAATTGAATTATATTCAAACTACTCGCAAGCTTCGAATTCAAGTTCGAATTCGAGTCTCTTCATAGTAACTACTTTTGTAATAAATATAATTATAAATTGAACTTATTATTTTACTTAGAAATTAAAAAATATATTTACTATTATAATTTATAAATATAAAATCACAATTAAAAATAAAAATAAAATAATAGTAATTAATTATTCTAATTTTATTTAACTTTGT
This sequence comes from Aralia elata, assembly GCA_034770075.1. NCBI lineage: Eukaryota > Viridiplantae > Streptophyta > Magnoliopsida > Apiales > Araliaceae > Aralia > Aralia elata. Next base: position 43,107,506 of record CM068383.1, read on the forward strand.
ATATATTATAAAAGAACGTATCAAGTATCTATTCGAATATGTATCGAATCACAATCGAGAGTTCGAGTAGTTTGAATCCTAAACTAGTTGAGTATAACTTTGCTCAAATTTTATTCATATTATATTATTAATAAATTTGAGTTTCGCTCGTATTTTTTTGAATTAAGCTCGAATCGAGCCTGAATCGGGCCAAATGGTTTGGTTGGTTTTAGAGCCATACTTAGGAGCAGAGACGCAACGAAACGGATTAAAGAAAAAGAAAACTTCGACAGCTCACCATTCTCTCACAACCCTTTCCCTCTCCTCTCCTCTCCTCTCCTCTCCCTCACAGCGCGAAATTAGAAACCCTAGCCCCCAATCTCAAATAAACCAATGTTTCTGTAGAAGCAACCATCGAAACGAACGCTTTAGGAGGAACAGAGTCATCTTGCAACAACAACAAGGAATGCAACAAATCGCTGAAGTAAGCAAGTTTTAATTTGGGTGTTCATACATTAATTGATTAGATTGAGCATGTCTTCCACTAATTCTCGCCAAAAACAGCGCAATTTGTAGAGAAATCAAATTTCATGGTAATTTCATTTGTTTAAGTTAATGTGTATTCTTTTTTAATTCTGTCATTTTTACTTATTTGTATTTATCTCTCTTTAGTTCTGGGTTAGTGTTTAGGAGAAAGTCAAAAGTTTATATGCAGAGGGACTGAGACAGGGATTGAGCTAGATAGCAATGATGATCAGGTACAAAAGGAAACTAGCCTTGTTGATGATGGAGAGTAGGGGGTGTTTGAGCCTTGTTCTGGTCCTTTTATTAAAATCATCAAATATTGGTAATCCATTTAATTTCCACCATATATTAACATTATCATATACACAATATAGGATAACTTCTGGAAACAGAATGGATCATTTGCACAATATAGGGTTTGACATAGTAGTGCTTCAGTTGCAGTTTTCTAGTTTGTGAGCCCGTACATTTCATTTCAGGTTATTTTAGTGGTTATGCTTGTTTCTCTCTGCATCTCGGTTGCTGGTTTTCTTTTTCTGACATTTAAAGTGGAGAGAGCATTCTCGTCTAATGCTTCTTGTTAATGATCAAGCAAAAATTTTAAGTTTGCTTCTGAAACAGTACTGGCATGCTATGTATTGCATTGTGATACCCTTTCAAGTTGTATCCACATGTGAAAAAAGAATGTTGTTATATTGTACAAAGTCATCAGTTATGTTTTTTCAATTTAAAGATTCTTGGTATGCCACTCTCTGATATTTTACTTTCTCTTCTTTGTTTCTCTTTTAAAGTAGTAGACATCAGTTGTTTATTATAGTAGAATCTGTTTATTTGGTGTAATAATACTGCTAAAACTCCAAATTGTACTATCAAGAAGCCATGTCCAATTCTAGTAAATTTCGAGTTGAGCTTTGAAATTAAACAATAAAGCAAAATGCAGTGAGCAGATTCTAGACATGGCAGAATCTGCTCTGTATTGAGACTTTTTTCCTGGAGCTCTGTATTGCCATATCTGTCTGGAATCTACTTTGTATTTATTGTTGAGACTTTTTTTCTGAAGCTCTGTAGTGGCTTCAACTTGTGTAATATTGCAATATAGAACCTATAGCTTACATGATCCAGGAAACTGAATGCTGGAAAGCATGAATATGTTACACATATAAGCATTTTCTGTTCTCTTACAATTAAGTTGGCCCCATATCATCACTGTTGTTATTATGCTTGACATGAAATGCTATTCACTATTCTGTTGTCTTGTTTATCAATATCTTTTGTCAGTTAAGTTTATTGAGAGGTATTACACGCTTATTTTGAGAGAGAGAGAGAGATCTAGAGAGGGTAGGGGTGGTTTCAATGCTTGCTATTATCCGTTTGTAAACATTGCGTACAAACATGTTTACAATTCCCCTATGGTTCCACTTTCTTTGTACAAATTGTTGTAAGATTAACATTTTCTTCTGAGATTTTTAATTCCATGTTTTTAGTCTCTGCCCCTCTAATCAAAGGGGAAAAAAAAAATTATGATGGGCTTCTCATGTTGTAGAATAAATGTATTTTTCAAGCAAAATAGTACCTCTGTGCAACCTATAAGGAGAGACAGAAAGGAACTCTATGAGTTTGATCACTGTATTGCTCCAATTACTAAGGAGTGAGTATTAATTCCTCTTTCGCTGACTGGTATTGATCAGATATTTCTTTTTTCCTTTACTCTTTTCTGTAAAAAAAAAATATTTGGTTATTTTAATATCTTAAGTAACCAGAAGAGGTTATAAAAGGTATTGTTTAAACTGGTTCATTCCCCCTCTCTCACCAGACATGTCTTTATTCTCTATTTGTCTCTTATTTGCACAAATTCTATTGCCTCTTTAGATTTTTCTTTCTATGCCAGACTCCATTACTGACCGAAAGAAATGTATGAGACATAAGCTTTTTCTTGTTTGAGATGAATGTTTCATGGGGTTCCACATCGTTGATCACTAAATTTGAATTGGTCATCAACTTCTTCCATCTTATAATTTTCCATTGAAAATATTGTTTTGTACTATCACAATTATTGCTACATTTAATGAAACATAATTCATACTAATAGCTAGAGTGAAGGTTGATGTGCCCTATAGAACTTTACGATAACTGGTCAACATTGAATCCTGAGGGGATGTTGCACTAGTTGCAGTGATGGGATGGTGCAATAGTTATAGTGATGGAGTGTTGGACTCTACATGTGTCCTAATTTTGCCTTTTAATTACTCACGAGTATTTGAAGCACCTAGTGTTACACATTAAGGAATCATTTATCAACTATAACTATAATATTGTATTGTACACTATATTTTATCGTATTAGTACATCATTGGAATTCTTGTTTTTTTAAGTGTTTCTCTAATAATTTTGTGGATGATATAATTATTTGATTATTATTCCTTGCTAAAAACAATTTACTCCTTTTAACTAATAAATTTTCATGATTAGACAAATTGACCCCAACTGCATTTGAGAAGCATTCTGGAAGAGAAACGGTCAGAAAGTGGAAGAATAATATTTGGGGTCATAACTAATGGGGAGAAGCTTCATGTGGCAAAGACAGTGTTGCTTAAGTACTACAACCAAACAACAAAATATGGCAATAGATCCAATAGATCTCAAAATTGGCGAGTTAGTTTTTTTTTAAGTTGATGTAAAATCATTATCAGTATGTCTTCACCTTGCATCTGTAAACAATTTTTTAAATAATATATTGTGCATTTTTATGACTTACAAAAGTATTTAATGTACGTATTTAACTCTTGTACATGTTTTGGATTGTATAATGAATATCGTGCCAAGGTTAGCGGACCTGCAGATAATTTGTATAAAGAAGAGTTAATATTAATGGATTAATAGAAATAAGGAAGTGGTAATCCTTAATGGATTAATAGAAAAGGAAGTGTTTATGCCGGAACCATTGTTGTGGCTTAATCGGTGTAGTTTGGTCAATTTTTGGTGCGATTTCGGGGACAATTTTGGTTCTTTACTCAACCCTTGTCAAAACGTATATATGTAAAACGAGTTACAAGAAAAAAAATCATATAAAATATTTTAGAAATTAATTACTTTTTTTTTCAAAATTATAAGTGAGCGAATATGATAATTATAAACTACATCTAATTTATTACAAACTCTAATTTTTGTAAATTAAAAAATATATCTATATGTGCTCAATTTTAATTTCAAAAATTATAAATCTGACAAAAAAAGTTAAAATTGGGCATTTATTTTGAGACAGAGGGAGTGAAACATTTGATTGTATAATTTTGTGTCCAAATAAATAATAATTTTAAAATGCAAAATGATGTGTTTTGGAAAAGAAAAAAAAGAAAAGGCCGAAATGTGCTTATTGAGTTTATCTTAATTTTGGGCAACAATTTACTAGTCATTGCAAAAAATTGTACAAAATACGCAACGAAAAAAAATTGTTAACAATGAATGTGACCCATATTAGGCTACGAAATATAGCAACAAAAAACTTTCCGTTGCCCACGATGAGGAGAAATTAAATTGGCAACAAAAAATTAAATAGACAGGAAATTATTTTTTTCCCGCCAACATATTGGCAACGAATTTTTGCAACGAACTATGAATTTCGTTACGAAAAATGAAAGCCTTTCATAAACTACAACGAATGACAAATTTCGTTGCTAAACATGTATTTTTGGCAACGATTTTATAAGTCGTTGCCCGAAAAATCGTTGCCGAATGTCTATTTTTTTGTAGTGTAAACCTCATTTTCCAATACATAAATATATATTTCTCTTTTATATTCACACATAACCACTTCACATCGAATCATATATTTCAAAATATATAACACATATATTTATTTATTTAAATCCAATACCTTTCATAAGAATTTATTTATTAAATTCTCATTTAATAATTACTGAGAATTTGGGTTGTCACTTCCTTCCCCTCTTATAAGGATTCCATCCTCGGAATCACCAAAACCCTCCTTACTCCATTTTCGTTCAATCTCTTTCACAATTTTATAGTTGAATAACTTCAATGCATTACCTATTATAGGTTTTATAATTCCTACACCATTCATCGTCGTCATAGGCTCAATTTATAAACAGTCGGAATATTACATTCACCCCTTCTTCTAAGAATTTCGCCCCCGAAATTAAGGCACAATCATTTCTATTCATTCTCCCCATCAAATCTAGGTTTCCAATTTAACCGAATTATCTTCACTTACTCATCACTTTCCTCCTTTGAGGATCTCTCATCAATCATCATCTTCAATCATCAGAATTGGAGTCTTCACAACCATTCGATAATTGTGAAGCAGTATGAAAAACGAGAAATTAAGAAGATTCCTTTTAAAAAAAACTTTCATCTTACTGAGGGGTCATAAAGACCTTGAACCATGGTCTTAGATTAACAAATATTTCTTCTGCAACCTTTAACAGTCAAAAGACTATAGACCTTCCGTCTCGTACTCCAGGTGATCATCCCGTTGTACAATATATTGTGCACATACATTTTAACGCTACTGCGTAACATATCCCCTTGTATTAGGGTTGGTCACCTCAGACTTAATACAAATTCCGCACCGGAACAATCTGGTTTGACATAAACTTTCAAAGAACGCTTGGATTTCATAAACATCTTTCAACATTCGTCTAGCCGAATCAATTAGCTTAGACTTTTAGCAACAATTCGAACATCAATCGAAATGTTTTTAGCCAACTTAGTTAACATGTCTTTTCATAGTTTTTTTTTAAAAAAAAAATTCTTTTTTGACGTCATGATACCGTACTGTTTTATTAGTACGTTGAGGATGCCGTCGTTTTAGGACTTTGTCATACTACATCATACCATAGTGGGCTGACAATCCTTCGATCACATCCAACACTAGGTTCAATTGCATTGATGACTCCATCGTTCAAAATACATTTTGATAATTTCAAATAAGTTTTGTCTAGCTGAAGCAATTAGCATAGACATATGAATAATAGCACATTTCAAAACTTATTGGTTCAAACATTGACCCAATATACTTTTGAGAACACACAATTGCAAATATCCGCACGATGACAATAAATTTCGAAAATCTAGCATAGCTAGAAGATTTAGAATCTCCATTTTCTCCATCAACTTTAATCTTTATTCCATTACTTCATTACTCAATCATTCTATCATTGTTCAATATCATCAATGCTATATATAGCATAAGTTTTCTATACCCAATATAGTTCATCAAACTTATCACACTTTGGAAATTCAGGAACTTACCACAATCATATGGGTTTAGGAACTTATCCTAGTCAGACCAAAATCGTCCATTCGCTGAGGGGTTCCACCACACGATTATGAGTCACGAACCTACCATAAGTATGAGTTTTAAGAACCGTACCTAATCTTAATATTCTCTAACTATCAAATATAAGTATGAGAAAAGACTCACCTTCTCGTCATACGTATAGTGATAGCGCGATACCAACATTGCAATGAATTGTCAATATAGGAAGCTAAGTAGTTGTCAAACCAAACACAATCCCCTGCCCATACAAGGAATTGGTACACTCGGCCACTAATCAATATAGGAAGCTAAGCGGTTGTGATAGCGCGATACCAACATTGCAATGAATTGTCAATATAGGAAGCTAAGTAGTTCTCAAACCAAACACAATCCCCTGCCCATACAAGGAATTGGTACACTCGGCCACTAATCAATATAGGAAGCTAAGCGGTTGTTACACCAAGCACAAATTCCCCGCCCATACAAGGAATAGTTCAACTCAACCACTATATCGATATAGGAAGCTAAGTGGTTCTCAAACCAAGCACAAATTGCCTGCCCATACAAGGAATTGTACAACTCAGCCACTAGCATGAGTCCTCCATTGAAATCCCACCTAATTCCATCTTGCTCTTAACTCACTCTTTGCTTGATACGAAATACTCGTATTACATCATCCATAATTCCTCATGAGTTTACCTCGTACTATTTCATAGTACCATCTTTTTATAGCATCATGCTACAACTATTTAATCATTTAAGATCCTCTGACATTTATAACTTTAGCAGATCACGTCGTGATCTCATTCTATCATCAACTCTTCTTACGATTCTTTCTTGTCTTATGATCGTCTCATCCTACGATCTTCTTTATTCTTCTCTTTAATAACGTTATCTTATGATTAATCAACTCAGGTGTTCCCTGTTCTTTTAGCTCTTCAGGTTCTTCTTTGAACCTAATTATTTTTCATAATCTTGTCTCATATGAATTCTCTAAACTCTATTTGAGTTCATCTTTATCATTAATACCATTTTCATCTTATAGACATCGTCTATTTAATAATATCATCTTTATTATTGGAGTCAGGTAACTCCTGGTTCTCATCTTATATAACTCTTCAAGATTCTTCTTTGAATCTCCTTCTTTATATATATATATCAATTCTTCCTTTAAGAATCTCTAACTTCATTCATATCATTCACTATTTTATTCGAGTTTACTACGCGTCTTCTTTTTGTAACGTTTCTAGGTCTTAACTCATCTCATGCATCTACCTATATAAAAAGAATTACTTCTTAATCATACGCATCCATAATTCAATACTTAATACACATCGAGTCTCTAATAGTGTTCAGTACAACACCTGAGTGATTTTCCACAAACAACCAACAAACTAATTCCCGTCTCGTCTACATTGTCTCTCACAGCGAGTTAGATCGGTCGCTAGTTCGTATCAACCTCCGTTCTCTGAAGGAATTGTTTAGCTCAGATACCATACATTAACCATTAAAGAGTACGATTATACCATAATCATTCTTAACTTATTATTCTTTAAACTCTATCATCTTCACCTCTCTTCTCTAAGGTTATAGCCTAAGGTACTCGCACCTAAGGTTTCTAACCTATCAGTTTTGATACCAACTGTAACGACCCCAAAATTCATACAATTCAACTCTCAACATCGGTCGTTATCAATACATTTTCATTCTGACTTTACAACGATATTCAGTGTTATACTTAATAAAATGCGGAATAATTTTAAACTTTTCAGTTTTCTTTCTTTACTTTCCCTGAATCATAACCTTAAATCATCTACGTATTCTAGAATCATATTTACTTTATGATTCGCTTCACCAAAGTTATAATAAAAACAAAACTTCTAGATTCAATACCCTTTATACATCGGATAAAATTAAATTATAAGTCAATATAATTTTTACAACTTAACCTCTGATACATTTAATACATCATCATCTACATCAACCAGAACCTTTAACATGGTTCAAAAACATAATTTAAGCTAAAACAATTAATCTCCATGTATAACATCTGAATCATGCCATTCAAGCAGCACATAACGTTACCTTGGATCTTTCACCTGCAAAAGTGGTTATTTGCAAGAATGAGCTCGACAGCTCAGCAAAATCTAACAGTTTGCATGCATCACATAGCACATAGATAACATGCTCATCATCTAAGTCATAATCATTTGACTAAACATATCATACATAATGATCAACACATATCAAGTAAAGATTGAGTCCCATAACTCAATCTACATTCTTTACTTAACGAACGTAGTCATATTTTGACTTTGTCGTCTCATACATGTAACATATAAAAATGCATCATGCTTTTACATCATATGATTAGGACAAGCAGGATTACAAGCATGTGATAGCATATGAACCCATTCAGTTGGAGAAAGATTTAACCTACGAGGAAATTCCTGTTCAAATTATTGATAGGAAATAGCAAGTTTTACGAAATAAAGTAATACCTTATGTTAAGGTGATATGGAGGAACCACAATGCTGACGAAGCTACTTGGGAACTCGAGGAGAAGATGATGAAAAATTACCCTAATCTTTTTGTATAGCTTTGTGGTGATTCTGGGGACGGAATCCTAATAAAGGAGGGTGAATGTAATACCCGAGATCATTATGTAATTTAATGAAATTAATAAATTGAATTTATGTGAATCTATTGAGTGATTTTAATAAATATATATTGTATTGAGTTATATGATGAGATGTATATAGATAGTTGGTTTGGTTTAATTTAGTTATTTGAAATTAACTATGTAGTTAACAACTATATTAAACACAAGAATGAAGCTAAAACTCAAATTGATTTCGGAGTGGAATCTGGTGAAGCGGACAATAGATTTGAATTCGGAACGTCAAAATTAGTAAGAATGGACTGTAAACACAAAATGTGTCGGGGTTGACTTTTTGGTCAAAGTCAACCGTTGACGTTTTCGGGTAAAAAGTCAAACTAGAATTTCGGGAGCTAAATTGACAAAACTAATATTCTCACGACGTTCGGAATGTCGATTTTAGTAGGAATCGACTATAGTATCGAAAATGTGGATTTCGAAGAGCAAATTGGTCAAACGGCTTATTAATTGATTAATAGATTATAATAATATTTTTATTTATCAAAATTTCATCACCTGAATTTGGAGAAGTGACTATCAAAGTGGGACAAGTGAGAGAGGAGAGCACGGTTATTGCAGAATTGAAGAAGAAGGGAGTTATATTTTCCAAAACCTTACATTTCCATAACCCCTCCCTCACTAATTCATTTGGTTCATGGAGATTAATGGGTTGCAACTGATGATTGAAGATGAAAGGATTGGAGAATTTAGTCACCAAAGATATATATATTCTCTACTAAAAACACTTCTCCTTTTGTTAAATATTTTCTACCCGAGAGAAAGAAATTGTGAATGGGTGTGTAAGAACAAGAGCTTGAAGGATTTCTGGAGTTTCAGAGGGTTAATCAAGCTAGAAGAGAAGCATCCTCAGTGTTAATCCAAGAAGGGAATTCATCCAAGAGGTAATATTAACAATTGTTAGTTTTCATATAAGAAATGATGAGAAAAATATTTATTCTTTGAGTTAGATGTTCTGATTGGGTTATGTGTTGCTATGTTATTGATAATTGACGATTGTGGAGTATTAAAGAATGAAAATTTTGAGTTTAATCATGCTATGTATGCTCTGAATTCGGTCAAGAAATACGAAACATGTTCATATTGGTTAAATTGCTTAAATGGGATTACATTGTAAGAAATTTGATTTTAGAGGCTCTAAATTTGCTAATAAAGTTGTTGGTGCTATTAGAATAGTTAGTTATGTAAGTCATGTGGTTTCTAGTTGAGTTATAATGTTGGGTTGTGTTTAAAATTGTCATTGTGTAAGTTTTTGAAAGGTTTGGTTCGCAATAGCAGAAGCCTGCATCACCTGTGTCTGAGTACCAGCGCTGCCGCGCTGGTAAAAAAGCTAAACAGGGCGCGACCGCGCTGCACCAGAACCAAACACTGATGTTTTATTTTAATTGCTTAGCCGTTAGTACTCAACTTAACCTTGTATTATGAGCATGAAGAAGCCTTAAACATATATTAAGATGTATCATGAGTATGTTATCACAAAGTGATAGGTAAACTATGATTTCGCTAGATATTATGTTTAGGAAAGATTATTTAGAATTGAAGAAATGTCATAAATATGTTTTATTAACATTTGAGCGTGTGTATATTTGTTAGTTGTTGAATACTAAGACCCTAACATGCTAGAAAGAGAGATGTGCATTGAAGAGCTCAGTTCTGGGCCTGAAAGGGAGTAGCGCGGTCGCGCCACTCCCAGGCATAAAAGCAGCGCGGCCGCGCCGTGCTGCAGAGTTGTCAAGATGTTCTGTTTGTAATTTAAAGCTTGATACATGTGTGTTAAATTCTTATAAGCTTTGTTATGTGACCATTGGAATGTTTGTATTATCTAAGTATGTAATAGCTATGTTGAACCAAGGTTTAAACAGGTTTTATAAATGAAACTTTTGGAGTAAAAATAAAAACAACAATTTGTGATATATGATGAAATGTTTTAAAGGTATATTTGGTTAAATGTATGTTGGTAATACACATCTATAATCATGAAACAGTTGCATTTGATATGTATTGAGTGAGTAGAATATGAGAATCGGTTATTGTGAATGAGTGACTAATGAATATCTGTATATGAATATATATAGGATATTTGCTGTAAAGATTAACAATAATCGTAAACTACGCGAAAGGCAAGTATTCTATCTCAATTCATTTTGTCTCTATGAAAGCAAGTTTCATAATTTGGGAAATTTGTTTACAAAGTTCTCATTTGCAAGTTATATCTCATTCGAGTTCATATCTTATTCAAGTTTAATCATTGATGACTCAGTTCAAATTGCATATAAGTTTTATCTGATTATGAACTATTACTTTGGAAAGCCTTCTGGCCTTTTGTTCCGGCTAGATACTAACGATGCGAAACGATAATCATTTGAATGATTCAAGTTCATTGTAGCTACTTAAAGTTTACTAATCCAAATTGTTTTGGTGCGGTCCCGCATGAACACTAAGATGAACAACCCGAATAACAGGGTAAAACTGATGTCAGGCATATAGTCCTATTTACGCTTACGCGTTTAAATTTCATACTTGTGCACAATGTAGGGTACGAAAGGCTGATCACCTGGAGTACTTGCGAAGAATGTTTTACAGTCTATTTGATTGTCAAAACTTCTGATGGTTTTCGAAGAATTAAAAACAATGTTCAGGGTTCTTATACCCCTTAGTATGCCATTGGAAATTCTTGAACTCTTATCTTTGACATCCGACACTACTTTTTGATTATTCTTTCGATTATGGAGAGATATCAAAACAGATGATTTTAATCTTGATATTCATTATCATATTATTTTACATACTTGCTGGGCAACTTGTGCTCATTCTTGTTTAACATTTCAGTTAAGGGTGAGAAAGTAGAGGGTTCGGGAAAGGACAAGGGAAAAGCTAAGATGAAGAATTGAAAAGTTTATTTTTGTAATAGTTTTAGATTTCCGCATTGATGTATCGTAGCGATAAACGCTAAGTTAAGTTTAAGGTTATTTAAGGTTGTGTAAACCTGGGATTTTATTCAAATACTATTGTAAATATTACTATTATTTATGAAGCTTGTTTAGTTAGATGATGGTGTTTGACGTATCGTGAGCACCATATCCTGTGTTTGATGTTACATGGATTTGGGGGCGTCACAGGTTGATATCAGAGCTGTAGGTTATAAACCTTAGGTGGGAGAACCTTAGATTATAGCCGTAAAAAAAAATTAGTGGAGATAGAAAGAGATGAACTCACATAGTTGTTTGTTTTGATTGTAGGATGTCAGGAGAAGAGGAGATTAGAGATATCCATGTGGTTAGTGAGCAGTTAGTAGCAGCTGTACCTCCGCCCATAGCTGAGGCAACAGCTGATTCAGACCCAGATGAGGACCCTGAGGAGGATTCTGAGGAGGATCCCGAGGAAGAAGAGCCCGTGGAGGACTCTGAGGAAGCACCGGAGGATAGGCTACTAGATGAGTTGATGGACAGGAACACGGAGTTGGACGATCGAGTCCATGAGTTAGAGGAACGGTATCAGGAAGAGAAGGGGGCAGTGGTACTGCTCGGGGCATTGGTGCATCATCTGATGGTTAGGAACGCAGATTTGGCTGACAAGCTGCGTGCATCAGACCAGAAGGCAGATAGGTTGAGGGTAGAAAAGGAGGCCATCCGGTCCCACTTGGGAAATATGATAAACGGATTGGAGGCGAGAGTTCAGGGTCTTCAAATAGACAAATAGTTGATTACCACCTACTAGAGGGATGAGATGAAAGGTCATGTTAGAGCTGAAGATCAGAGGGATGAGTTAGAGCATGAGGTAAGGAATAAGAAGGTTAGGATAGACATGATGCAGTACGCATTTAGCTCAGCGCATGGAAGGTTCCAGCATAGGGTGTACCATTTTCCGCGTGAGGAGCACCAGTCTAGACACGCTATAAGTCGAGGGCTAGTTCTGGACATGGCAGACGAGGAGTATGAAGATGCTATGAGGAGGGGTCTTTGAGTTTATATTGCTATGAACTTTTTATTAGTGTCGTATTGAACACTTATCTATTGATGCAAATATTTAAATTTCAGTTCTAAGTTAAAGGATGTAAATGGCATTTAGCCATAAGATGTTAAGTACCTTGGTCTCATGGTTTTTTTTTCATATTAATAAAATGTGTTTATTTATATGTGTGATGTGATGATTAAACTTATATAAGCTTTAAATGTTACAAGATTAAGTTATGGGATGATAACATGTAAATTTTATTCATCAGAAAATGCCAAGGGGAAGACGTCGTCAACAGACACCTGAAGAGTCAGTCAGTAATGCTGGGGATCCACCGAACCCTATGCAACAATTTGTAAACCTATTAGTTGGGGCACTACAGAATCGGACCCCGAATAATAATAATAATAACCCTCCGACGGCCCAAGTGGCAACCTTTAAGGACTTCAAAAGCGTGGGACCCCTTGAATTCAAAGGGACCACCGAACCTATCGAAGCCCAGTCATGGATCAAAGAAATCGAAAAGGCGTTTGCAATCGCCCGAGTAGGAGATGAGCGGAAAACGATCTTCGCCACGTACATGTTGAAAGGTGAAGCGAACTTCTGGTGGGAGGCGAACCAGAACAGGGATGGAGAAGGTGTGATATCTTGGGAGAGGTTTAAAGAAGTTTTTTTCGAAAATTATTTTCCTGTGAGTATGCAGAGTCGCATGGAGATGCGATTTTTGGAGCTGAAGCAAGATGACATGACGGTACCCCAGTACGCCGCAAAGTTTAACGAGTTGGCAAGGTTTGCACCTCATTAGGTCGACATTGAGGAAAGAAAGACAAGGAGGTTCGAGCAGGGCCTCAAGCCATGGCTGTATAGCAGACTTTCGGTGTTACAGACGAACAGCTTCGCTACTCTTCTAGAGAAGGCCATAATTGCTGAGGGTGGAAGTGAAGCCCTGATGAAATTCAACAAGGAAAAGAAGAAGAAGATTGAAGGAGGAAATAGAGGGGAAGGTAGTAGCAGTGGTAGCAAAAGAAAGTGGAACAACAACAACAATAGCAACAACAACCCAACAAGTTTTGGGGGTAAATCTGGTGATTCAAAGAAAAGAGCGGAGGCTTGCAAGGAGTGTGGAAAGAGTCACTCGGGCGCTTGCCTAAAGGGAAAGAATGTATGCTTCAATTGCGGACAGGAGGGGCATATCTCTCCCAACTACCCCGCACCAAAGAGGAATGGATGCTTCAACTGCGGAGCATTGGATCATCAGGCAAGGAATTTCCCAAAGAAGAACTCAAGTGGAGGAAATGGAGGAAGGGGAAATAACGGTGGAAATCTTACAATTTCTGGACCACCAACTCAGAATCGACCAATAGCAAGGACTTTCAACATGACAGTTCAAGACGCGGTCGCATCTAAGGACGTGGTTTCAGGTATCATTCCGGTCAATGATATATCTGCATACATATTATTTGATTCGGGTGCTACTTGTTCCTTCGTATCACATGAATTCTCCCAACGATTAAATTTACCTCAGGAACAATTAGAACATCCTATGAACATAGAAGTGGCGAATAAGGAAATGATTCCCGTTAGCCATATTCATAGGAATTGTCTTGTAGATATAAGGGGGTATAAGTTACCTGTGGATCTAATTCCAATTCAACTAGGAGAATTTGATGTAATTCTAGGTATGGACTGGTTATTTAACCATGGGGCAATGATAGATTGCCAAAAGAAGTGTATAAACCTTCAGACTCCAAATCAGTCTAAGGTAGTGTTCTATGGTAGTAAATCGCCTAGGCACTCGAGTTGTCTGACGATGATGCAAGCTAGGAAATTGTTGAGAAAAGGCTGTATAGGTTATTTGGCCCATATTGTTGATACCCAGAAAGTAGAGACAGAGATGGGACAAATACCTGTTGTAAGTGAGTTTCCCGATGTGTTTCCGAAGGATTTGCCAGGTCTACCACCAGATAGGGAGAACGAATTCGTTATAGATCTAGTACCTGGAATGGCACCGATTTCGAAAGCCCCATACAGAATGGCACCGGTGGAGATGAAGGAGTTGATGGTGTAGTTGCAGGAATTGTTAGATAAGAAGTATATCCAACCTAGTGTGTCTCCTTGGGGAGCACCGGTTTTATTTGTGAAAAAGAAGGACGGATCGATGAGACTTTGTATCGACTATCGGGAGTTGAACAAAGTGACGATCAAAAATAAATACCCACTACCTAGGATAGATGATTTGTTTGATCAGTTGAAGGGAGCGAAATATTTTTCCAAAATCGACTTAAGGACGGGTTATCACCAGTTGAAGGTGAGGAAAGAAGATGTACCTAAGACAGCATTCAGGACTCGCTATGGCCATTACAAGTTCCTGGTGATATCATTCGGGTTAACGAACGCGCCAGCAGCATTTATGGACATGATGAACCGAGTATTCAAGCAATACTTGGATACGTTCGTAGTTGTGTTCATAGATGATATTTTGATCTATTCTAAGACTCAGGAAGATCATGCTGAACATGTAAGAATGGTGTTGGAAGCATTGAGAAAGGAGAAAGTATACGCAAAATTCTCGAAGTGTGAATTCTGGTTGGAAAGAGTTCAATTCCTTGGTCATATGATTGACAAAGACGGAATCTCCGTGGATCCAGCCAAGGTGGAAGCAGTGATTAATTGGGAGCAACCAAAGACGTCAACAGAAGTAAGAAGTTTCTTGGGATTGGCAGGCTATTATAGAAGGTTCATTCAGGATTTTTCAAAAATAGCAGGAACTCTGACTAATTTGACAAGGAAGTCGGTAAAATTTATTTGGACGGAGAAGTGTGAAGAAAGTTTTCAAGAGCTGAAGAAAAGGTTGAGTGAAGCACCAGTGTTGACTTTACCAGATGATTCGGGGGACTTCGTAGTTTACAGTGATGCATCACATAAAGGACTTGGCTGCGTGCTAATGCAACATAGTAAAGTTATTGCGTACGCATCACGACAGCTGAAAGATTACGAAAAGGGATATCCTACCCATGACCTGGAATTGGCAGCGGTAGTATTTGCCCTAAAGATATGGAGGCACTATTTATATGGTGCAAAGTGTGAAATATACACGGACCATAAAAGTCTGAAGTATATCTTCACGCAGAAAGAGCTAAATATGCGATAGAGGAGATGGTTGGAGCTGATAAAGGACTATGACTGCGAGATTTTGTATCACCCGGGGAAAGCTAACGTGGTAGTAGATGCGCTAAGCAGGAAGGGTATTGATAAATTGGCAATGATAACAACTCAAGAAGAGTTAATTAAGGATATGGCAAGATTGGAGCTCGAGGTAAAGTTTCAAAAGGAATCTGGTGAGAAATTGTTCGCGATGGAGGCTCGCCCGACTCTATTGGACAAAATAAAGGAAGCACAAGGCAGCGATGAGGAATGTGAAAAGGTGAGGAAAAGAATTGTTGATGGGGAGGAGCTTAAGTTCAGGGTGGATGGTGATGGATTGTTGAGGTTTGAGGAGAGAATTTGGGTGCCAGCGGTATCCGAGTTAAAAGAAGAAATCTTGCATGAAGCTCATAGTTCGAGTTACTCGGTTCATCCGGGGAGCACAAAGATGTATCGGGATCTTCATCAATATTATTGGTGGCCTAACATGAAGAGAGAGATCGCAGAGTGCGTCAGCAAATGCTTAACATGCCAGAGAGTCAAGGCAGAACATCAGAAACCGAGCGGGTTACTTCAACCTCTGGAAATACCGGAGTGGAAGTGGGAGCATATCACGATGGACTTCGTGGTAGGGCTTCCAACTACACAAAAGGGTTATGATGCAGTATGGGTGATTGTTGATCGATTAACTAAGTTAGCGCACTTTTTACCGATCAAGATCAAATTCAACTTGGATCAGTTGGTAAAACTATACATCAAAGAGATTGTCTCCAGACATGGAGTACCGGTATCTATTGTGTCAGATCGCGACCCGCGATTTACAGCAAATTTCTGGAAAAGTTTTCAAGAGCGCATTGGAACGCAACTGAGGTTGAGCACTGCATATCATCCTCAGACAGATGGGCAAAGCGAGAGGATAATTCAAACCCTAGAAGACATGCTGAGAGCGTGTGTTATGGATTTCAAAGGAAGTTGGGATGACCATCTACCATTGGTGGAGTTTGCGTACAACAACAGTTACCACGCAAGCATCGGTATGCCACCCTATGAGGCTCTGTATGGAAGAAAGTGCATAACCCCACTGTGCTGGGATGAAGTAGGGGAACGACGGCTGCTAGGGCCAGAATTGGTATAACAGACTGCAGATATCGTCAAAATAATACGAGCAAGATTAGTGTCAGCTCAAGATCGACAGAAGAAATATGTTGATCAACACAGGTAGCAGCGAGACCTTGACGTTGGTTCTTATGTCTTTCTGAAAGTATCTTCCTGGAAAGAGAAAATGAGATTTGGAAAGAAAGGAAAACTAAGCCCGAGGTTTATAGGACCCTTTGAAGTATTGGGTCGAGTAGGTGAAGTAGCTTATGAAATAGTTTTACCTCCAGAGTTAGAGCATGTACACAACGTGTTCCATGTGTCAGTTTTACGACCATACAAGCAGGATTACAAGCATGTGATAGCATATGAACCCATTCAGTTGGAGAAAGATTTAACCTACGAGGAAATTCCTGTACAAATTATTGATAGGAAAGAGCAAGTTTTACGAAATAAAGTAATACCTTATGTTAAGGTGATATGGAGGAACCACAATGCTGACGAAGCTACGTGGGAACTCGAGGAGAAGATGATGAAAAATTACCCTAATCTTTTTGTATAACTTTGTGGTTATTCCGGGGACGGAATCCTAATAAGGGAGGGTGAATGTAATACCCAAGATCATTATGTAATTTAATGAAATTAATAAATTGAATTTATGTGAATCTATTGAGTGATTTTAATAAATATATATTGTATTGAGTTATATGATGAGATGTGTATAGATAGTTGGTTTGGTTTAATTTAGTTATTTGAAATTAACTATGTAGTTAACAATTGTATTAAACACAAGAATGAAGCTAAAACTCAAATTAATTTCGGAGTGGAATCTGGTGAAGCGGACAACGGATTTGAATTCGGAACGTCGAAATTAGTAAGAATGGACTGTAAACACAAAATGTGTCGGGGTTGACTTTTTGGTCAAAGTCAACCGTTGACTTTTTCGGGTAAAAAGTCAAACTAGAATTTTGGGAGCTAAATTAACAAAACTAATATTCTCACGACGTTCAGAATGTCGATTTTAGTAGGAATCGACTATAGTATCGAAAATGTGGATTTCGGAGAGCAAATTGGTCAAACGGCTTATTAATTGATTAATAGATTAGAATAATATTTTTATTTATCAAAATTTCATCAGCTGAATTTGGAGAAGTGACTATCAAAGTGGGACAAGTGAGAGAGGAGAGCACGGTTATTGCAGAATTGAAGAAGAAGGGAGTTATATTTTCCAAAACCTTACATTTCCATAACCCCTCCCTCACTAATTCATTTGGTTCATGGAGATTAATGGGTTGCAATTGATGATTGAACATGAAAGGATTGGAGAATTCAGTCACCAAAGATATATGTTTGCAGTGTAGAAAATTCTATACACTCAGTTGTATTTTCACTATGAAAGAGTTTACAATTTATACAGAGAGGGAAGGAGAAGCTGACAAAAGACATAGAAGAAAGCACGGAGGAAAACACGTTCAATGTTTTCCTCAGTGCTCACAGCACATACACACTCACAGCACATACATACACTAACACTCCCCCTCAAGTTGGTGTATAGATGTCTCGCATACCCAACTTGAAACACAAGGGATGAAACATCTTACTACTAAGACCCTTAGTCAGAATATCAGCTAGCTGATGTTCTGTTTTTATAAAAGGTAAACAGATAAGACCACTGACTAATTTTTCTTTGATGAAGTGTCGATCAATCTCAATGTGCTTCGTTCTATCATGTTGTACCGGATCATTTGCAATACTAATGGCTGCCTTGTTATCACAAAACAACTGCATAGGCTCTTTAGTTGAAACACTCAAATCTTCTAGCAAAGTTCGAAGCCACATTAGTTCACATATACCCAAGGCGATAGCTCGGTATTCAGCCTCAGCACTAGATCTTGCCACAACAGACTGTTTCTTACTACGCCAAGTGACAAGATTACCTCCAACAAATGAGCAGTAGCCTGATGTAGATCGACGATCCTCTATAGAGCCAGCCCAATCTGAGTCGGAAAAAGCTTCAACTCTCATATGACCATGTGGTGCAAACAATAAACCTTTACCGGGTGCAGACTTGAGATACCTCAAAATTCTGTAAACGGTTTCCATATGACTTTGTCGAGGATCATGCATATATTGACTGACTATACCAACAGCATAAGATATATCGGGTCTAGTATGGGACAGATATATCAGTCGTCCCACTAGACGTTGATATCTTTCTCTATCCACCGTAGGTCCTATGCCTCCTTCTAGGTGATGATTAACTTCAATAGGAGAATCAACAGGTTTGCATCCTAGCATGCCAGTTTCTGTTAAGAGATCAAGAACATACTTCCGTTGAGACAGAAAGATTCCACTGGAAGATCTTGCAACTTCAATACCAAGGAAATATTTTAAGGTGCCAAGATCTTTGATTTCAAACTCTTCAGCCAGACTTGCCTTGAGATTAACTATCTCTTCTTTATTATCCCCTGTCACTACAATGTCATCAACATAAACAATAAGAATGACAGTCTTACCATTTATATGTTTGACAAATAGAGTGTGATCTGCTCGACTCTGTTTGTACCCAAGTTTTATCATTGCTTTGTGGAATTTACCAAACCAGGCTCGAGGAGATTGCTTCAACCCGTATAACGCCTTTCGCAGCCTACACACTTTTCCCTTGGTGACAGATGAAGCAAAACCAGAGGGTATTTCCATGTATACCTCTTCTTCTAGATCACCATGAAGAAATGCATTTTTCACATCCAACTGCTGAATATCCCAGCCAAAGTTTGCTGCACATGAGATTATGGTACGAACAGAGTTCATTTTTGCCACGGGAGCAAAAGTCTCCTGGTAATCAATCCCGTGAGTCTGAGTGTACCCTTTTGCTACTAGCCTGGCTTTGAGTCTTTCAACTGTCCCATCTGCCTTTTGTTTCACTGTATATACCCATTTGCAACCAACTGGTCTTTTCCCATAAGGAAGAGTAACTAGTTCCCAAGTGTCATTCTTTTTCAGGGCATTCATCTCTTCTATCATAGCATGTTTCCACTTCTCGTTGCTAATTGCTTCTTTCCACCCCTGAGGAATAGATATAGAGGACAAAGAAGAAACAAAGGAATGGTAGGATGCAGATAATTTATCATATGAAACAAAATTCGAGATAGGATGTTGTGTACAAGACCTGACACCTTTTCTAAGAGCAATAGGAATGTCAGTATCATCAGAAGAACAAATAGGATCAGGATTCATACCATTAGTATTACCAAGACTCGGTTCAGGGCAAGGTTGGTGTAGTGGTGCAGCAATGGTGACCTTATTCTTCCCTTTTCGAGTATAGGTCCTCAACTCAGGCTCGGGTTGTCTAGCATGTGAATCGTGTAACTGTAACTCCCCCTGTGTAGAATTATCCGACACAACAATAGGAGTAGGGAAAGATGGTGTAATAGTACTTGTAATACCAGTCTCAAAAGGAAGAAGCGTCTCCTCCTCAATAACATCCTCCCCTTGAGGAGAAGGTGAAGAGGAATAAAAAGGTTCCGACTCCCAAAAAGTTACATCCCGAGTGACAAAAACTTTGTTAGAAGGAGGATGATAACATTTATAACCTTTTTGGGTGGGAGAATAACCAATAAAGACACACCGAAGAGCTTTGGGATCTAACTTACCCCGAGTGGGAGATTTATCATGAACATAGCACACACATCCAAAAACTCGGGGCGAGGGAGAAGGACTGGTTATGTGCTGGAGCATGGAGATAGGACTTTTGTTTCCAAGGCTTCTAGAAGGAAGGCGGTTGATAAGGAATGCCGCAGTTAGAACCGCATCACCCCATAAAAATTTAGGGATTTTCATTGTAAACATAAGAGTGCGGGCAACTTCTAGTAGGTGTCGATTTTTCCTTTCGGCTACTCCATTTTGTTCTGGGGTTTGGACACAAGAGGTTTGAAGAATGATGCCATGCTGGGAGAGGTAAGATTCAAAAGCATGATTATTACTGTATTCACGACCGTTATCACTATGGAGAATTTTGATTGTAGCGTTAAATTGAGTTTGAATCATTTTATGAAAGTCCTGAAAGCAATTAAAAACTTCATTTTTGGAACGCAAAAGGTAAATCCAAGTGACACGAGAATGACAGTCAATAAAACTAACAAACCATCTAAAACCAGAACGGGAAACAGTCCGAGAGGGTCCCCATACGTCGGTATGGATAATAGCAAAGGACTCAGAATGACGACTGTTAATAGCAGAATAAGTCGACCCGTTTGTGTTTACCGAGTTCACATGGTTCACACAAAAACTGAGTTTTGTTACAATTCTTAACTAAAGACGGAAACAAAAATTCCAATACTGAAAAAGAAGGATGACCCAAACGACGATGCCATTGATGGAGAGAGGCTAGGTTGGAGTCTGAAACAGAGTGAAGAGCCTGAGTAGGGACCATGTTAGATGATGGAACATCTAAATAATAGAGACCATCAACTGCACTAACCACTGCCAATCTTCTGTCCCGTCACCAAGTCCTGAAAAATACAATGATTTGGAAAAAAGGTTACTGAACAGTTCATAGATTCAGAAATACGTTGGACAGATAATAAATTTGCAGTGAATGAAGGAATATGAAGAACGGATGATAAAGTCAATGAAGGAGTACAAACTACAGAACCACTCCCGGAGATAGATGACAGGGAACCATCAGCGACTCGAACTTTGTCTTTTCCAGAACGGGGCATATATGAAGTAAAAAGGTTGGAGGACCCAGTCATATGCTCGGAGGCACCTGTATCGATAATCCAACTAAGGCAAGCGGATGAAACATGAAAAGCACAATGAGGTATACCTGTCTGGGCATAATGAGAGGAAGTAGGTTTGGAATAGAATTTCCGGAAGGCAGTGATTTCCTCAGGAGTCAGTGCATGAGTAGTGTCTGTTGTACTAGGTACATCTGCAGAGAATGGAGGAGTAGACATGTAGGCATGGGATCCACGTCCCCGACATGGTCGCCTGGCTATGGGTAACCCAATTATGCTATCACTTTCAGTGTATGGAATTGTTCAAGCTAGTTTTCAAATTTAAAAACATAGCAGAGGCGAGGCGGAGGAGAAAATTTTTTCGGAAGAGAAATTTTTCCTTTGATTATTGGATATGTCTCTGATACCATGTTTGTAGTGTAGAAAATTCTATACACTCAGTTGTATTTTCACTATGAAAGAGTTTACAATTTATACAGAGAGGGAAGGAGAAGCTGACAAAAGACAGAGAAGAAAGCACGGAGGAAAACACGTTCAATGTTTTCCTCAGTGCTCACAGCACATACACACTCACAGCACATACATACACTAACAATATATATATTCTCTACTAAAAACACTTCTCCTTTTGCTAAATATTTTTTACCCGAGAGAAAGAAATTGTGAATGGGTGTGTAAGAACGAGAGCTTGAAGGATTTCTAGAGTTTCAGAGGGTTAATCAAGCTAGAAGAGAAGCATCCTCAGTGTTAATCCAAGAAGGGAATTCATCCAAGAGGTAATATTAACAATTGTTAGTTTTCATATAAGAAATGATGAGAAAAATGTTTATTCTTTGAGTTAGATGTTCTGATTGGGTTATGTGTTGCTATGTTATTGATAATTGACGATTGTAGAGTATTAAAGAATGAAAATTCTGAGTTTAATCATGCTATGTATGCTCTGAATTTGGTCAAGAAATGCGAAACATGTTCATATTGGTTAAATTGCTTAAATGGGATTACATTGTAAGAAATTTGATTTTAGAGGCTCTAAATTTGCTAATAAAGTTGTTGGTGCTATTAGAATAGTTAATTATGTAAGTCATGTGGTTTCTAGTTGAGTTATAATATTGGGTTGTGTTTAAA
This sequence comes from Aralia elata, assembly GCA_034770075.1. NCBI lineage: Eukaryota > Viridiplantae > Streptophyta > Magnoliopsida > Apiales > Araliaceae > Aralia > Aralia elata. The sequence continues at coordinate 43,130,022 of CM068383.1, forward strand.
ATTGTCATTGTGTAAGTTTTTGAAAGGTTTGGTTCGCAACAGCAGAAGCCTGCATCACCTGTGTCTAAGTACCAGTGCGACCGCGCTGGTACCAAAGCTAAACAGGGCGCGGCCGCGCTGCACCAGAACCAAACACTGATGTTTTCTTTTAATTGCTTAGCCGTTAGTACTGAACTTAACCTTGTATTATGAGCATGAAGAAGCCTTAAACATATATTAAGATGTATCATGAGTATGTTATCACAAAGTGATAGGTAAACTATGATTTCGCTAGATATTATGTTTAGGAAAGATTATTTAGAATTGAAGAAACGTCATAAATATGTTTTATTAACATTTGAGCGTGTGTATATTTGTTAGTTGTTGAATACTAAGACCCTAACATGCTAGAAAGAGAGCTGTGCATTGAAGAGCTCAGTTCTGGGTCTGAAAGGGAGTAGCGCGGCCGCGCCACTCCCAGGCATAAAAGCAGTGCGGCCGCGCCGTGCTGCAGAGTGGTCAAGATGTTCTGTTTGTAATTTAAAGCTTGATACATGTGTGTTAAATTCTTATAAGCTTTGTTATGTGACCATTGGAATGTTTGTATTATCTAAGTATGTAATAGCTATGTTGAACCAAGGTTTAAAGAGGTTTATACAGGTTTTATAAATGAAACTTTTGGAGTAAAAACAAAAACAAAAATTTGTGATATATGATGAAATGTTTTAAAGGTATATTTGGTTAAATGTATGTTGGTAATACACATCTATAATCATGAAACAGTTGCATTTGATATGTATTGAGTGAGTAGAATATGAGAATCGGTTATTGTGAATGAGTGACTAATGAATATCTGTATATGAATATATATAGGATATTTGCAGTAAAGATTAACAATAATCGTAAACTACGCGAAAGGCAAGTATTCTATCTCAATTCATTTTGTCTCTATGAAAGCAAGTTTCATAATTTGGGAAATTTGTTTACAAAGTTCTCATTTGCAAGTTATATCTCATTCGAGTTCATATCTTGTTCAAGTTTAATCATTGATGACTCAGTTCAAATTGCATATAAGTTTTATCTGATTATGAACTATTACTTTGGAAAGCCTTCTGGCCTTTTGTTCCGGCTAGATACTAACGATGCGAAACGATAATCATTTGAATGATTCAAGTTCATTGTAGCTACTTAAAGTTTACCAATCCAAAATGTTTTGGTGCGGTCCCGCATGAACACTAAGATGAACAACCCGAATAACGGGGTAAAACTGATGTCGGGCATATAGTCCCATTTACGCTTATGCGTTTAAATTTCATACTTGTGCACAATGTAGGGTACGAAAGGCTGATCACCTGGAGTACTTGCGGAGAATATTTTATTATCTATTTGATTGTCAAAACTTCTGATGGTTTTCGAAGAATTAAAAACAATGTTCAGGGTTCTTATACCCCTTAGTATGCCATTGGAAATTCTTGAACTCTTATCTTTGACATCCGACACTACTTTTTGATTATTCTTTCGATTATGGAGAGATATCAAAACAGATGATTTTAATCTTGATATTCATTATCATATTATTTTACATACTTGCTGGGCAACTTGTGCTCATTCTTGTTTAACATTTCAGTTAAGGGTGAGAAAGTAGAGGGTTCGGGCAAGGACAAGGGAAAAGCTAAGATGAAGAATTGAAAAGTTTATTTTTGTAATAGTTTTAGATTTTCACATTGATGTATCGTAGTGATAAACGCTAAGTTAAGTTTAAAGTTATTTAAGGTTGTGTAAACCTGGGATTTTATTCAAATAGTATTGTAAATATTACTATTACTTTTGAAGCTTGTTTAGTTAGATGATGATGTTTGACGTATCGTGAGCACTATATCCTGTGTTTGATGTTACACGGATTTGGGGGCGTCACAATTACCTAGCCATCAGTTATACAAACCAAGAGTCTCAACAGTTACAAATACCAAGAGTCTTAGCAGTTACAAATACCAAGAGTCTCAACAGTTACAAATACCAAGAGTCTCAGCAGTTACAAATACCAAGAGTCTCAACAGTTACATACCAAGAGTCTCAGCAGTTATGGAATTGAAGGGTCACTAGGCCATGTTTGGCTAGAACCCAAAAGTTCCCTTTTTAGCTTATTTTAATAATCTTTTTATTATAAGATATATATATTGACACACTTAAATTAAACCTATTATATAATTAAATCTAATTAAACTTATTAATAATTTCAATTAAAACTTACTGACCAAATTATAATTCAATTTAGCTAAACTATAATTTTATTAAATAAGTTATTTTATTCAATAAAACATTAATCCTCTAATTTAATAAATTACCAACATCTTATCAACATCCATGCATAATAAAATACGCATCAAGTAAAAAAATATTTATTATCACTTTACTTAATATTCTCATACAAATAAATTATCACACAATATTCTCATCAAATATTTATTTTATTAAATAAACATCCCAATTAAAATATTTATTCTACTCAATAAATATTTTATCCATTTAAGAAATTCACAATCGTAATACATTAACATGTAACATATTGTTTTCTCGTTTTATCAAAACAAATATATATTTACATTAATTCACTATTTTAATTAAGTGAATTACTCTCATTATTTATTAAACCTCATTTTCCAATACATAAATATATATTTCTCTTTTATATTCACACATAACCACTTCACATCGAATCATATATTTCAAAATATATAACACATATATTTATTTATTTAAATCCAATACCTCTCATAAGAATTTATTTATTAAATTCTCATTTAATAATTACTGAGAATTTGGGTTGTCACAACATAAGATAGCTTTTCAGCCTTGAGAACTATTCTCAAATTCTTTAACTAGTCCTTTTAATTTGGTCCAGTTAATTAACATCTAATATGCTCCGCAGTGATAGTAAATTAGACATTGTAAAATTCTGTAAATGAATTTGTAATTTAACAACATTTTAGCATACATTCATTTCTTAATTAATTACCAAAATAAATTAGGTCTGTATTTTAAATTGGTACCTCACTATTTTCATCAAACTATATTACCCTCAATATATATGGTTCGGTAATTCTAATTAAAGATTTGCTAGTGAGAATAAGGATCTCATTTCAAATTTATATAGCCTTGTGGTGACACAACTAACGATATATAAATAAATAGGTAGACAACTATTATCAATTACATTACAATGTAACTCCTTGTATTTTGCCTCTTAGATTATTTTGATCAAGTGGTGACACATCCGAATCAAAATTATCCAAGTTAAGTCCAAACTAGCACTTCCATATATGTTAAGAGAAAAATACCGTCCTTATGGTGACATAACAAAACAGTAATGTTCAATTCCTTAATAAGCATCAAATGTGATAATACAACATCTTAAATATTTAATACTTGCCTTGTGGTGACACAACAAACTCATATTAAATATTTAATACTCTATTGCTTTACCATGCTAGAAGGCGACGTTCGATATTCCAAATATCTTTGAACGCTTAGGACTTAATATGATTTCTTTGAGGGGTTTGTTATTATTTGTCTCATCTTGTTTAGCGCGCATGCGTGTATATATATATATATATATATATATATATATATAATATGCGTCATATTATTTAACATGCGAAGCATGTTGTATAATATATAATATATACATAGTAAGCATGCACATATAGAATACTATATTCTACCCGGATTGATTATGAACTTTTATTCTAGTTTGGTTCACTAGAGCCACCAAGTGAACCAAAAGGTCAAACCTAGGGTGCAAGAACAAAATTTAAATATAACTATTACATTTAAACCCGGGCTCCATTACAAATGGGTCTTCAAGCGCTCCTTGCTCCTTGGTCTCCAATTCTTCAAAATAATTCTAACTAATCCTATTACATAAACTATTTAAAATAAATAGAAACCTTGATCAACAGTTAAGGGGAAGTACATAGGAGGGAGATAGAATTTACATTAAGAAAAATTAGAGAAGACGAGGTACGCAGACCTCATTTATAAAAACCCATTCATTCAAACATCCACTAAAATAAATCCAATCACACATTGGTTAGTAGTCCATAATCAATCCCTATTTATTATCACACATATCACTATATGCATCAATAAATAACATTCATCTCATGAATAATAAAACCATTCCATATATGCATTGATATCATTTAATGGGCAATTAAAAGTTTACTAGAAATTCAATTTTGAAACAAAAATAAACTCATTTATTTTAATCAAAATTTAAATCATAATAAACTTCTTTATTTTATTTTATCCAATTTTGAGTAAAAATAAACTCTTTTATTTTTAATCAAATTCCAAATCAAAATAAACTCCTTTATTTTAATTAACATGGAAACCAATTTCAAGTTCAAAATAAACTCCTTTATTTTAACTTGCAATTGCTTGGAAAAATAAAATATGTTAAATCCTATTCCTTATCAAAATAAACATCTTTATTTTTAAGGAAACATGAAATTCTATTCCATATGTGAATAAACTCCTTTATTCTAGGAAACATGGAATCCTATTCCATATGTGAATAAACTCCTTTATTCTAGTTAACATAGAATCCAATTCCAAGTTCAAATAAAACCTTTAATTTTAATTATATTCTAATTCAAAATAAACCTTTTATCTTAATTAAAAATTAATAAAATCAAAATAAAAATTTTTCAAAATCTGCATACCGGCGCGGTCGCGCTCCAAAATGAACTAGGAGCGGCGCGGCCGCGCTGCACCCCTGAAACGATTTCTGGGTTCGGGCGCAGCCGCACTCCAGAATGAACTGGGAGCGGCGCGGCCGCGCCGCGTAGCAGACTTCAAAATTTTTTTCGTTGCCCAGAAAATCGATCCAATCGCATACCCATACATACATGGAATTATAATAATCTATAATTAGCACAAGGCTAGGCTCTAATGCCACTGTTAGGTTTGTATATAACGAGAACATGCAATCAAATTACATAAATAGTGCGGAAGCGCAATAAAACGAATTTAAAAAATTTTCATACAAACCATCACCATGATCATCTATGTGCTCAATTATCAATTAAATGAAAGAGATAAAGTATGAGAATCATACCCTTGTAGAACCATGTTTCCACAGGTACGAGTTCACCTCCAAATCCTTCGCGTTCTCCTTGAATTCCACCGATTAAATTCCTTCCTTTGATCAACGTTAGCCACTCAAGTGTTTGGCCTCTAGAAGTGATCCACCAAGGAATAATAGTTGTTCAAGAAGATGGGTGTTGGCAAAACCCTAGTTTCTATCTCTATAGAAATTGCCAGTACTCTCTCTCTCCAATTCTTATGGAAGAGTGTGTAACTGTCTAACAGTCTAACTGTCTAACCCTAAATCATGATAAGATTCCTCTTATTTATAGATATAGGGAACCCTCCTAAACTATTTAGGATTAGGGTTTTTATTTTAATTAAACTCCTAATCAAATTAGGAATTTATGAGAGACTACTTCTATTAATTAATTCCCAAACCCTTTTAGGAACTAAATAATAATATTAGTAATAATAATAATAAGACTCCTCTTATTAATTTATATTTAATATTTCTAAAATATTAAATGATAAATATTAAGCTATTTAATTTATTCTATCTCCATAGATTAAATTAAATACACTTAACTTATTATTACAATTATGCCATTTACTTCTTAAACAAATATTTTTCTTTTGCGGTGTGACCCTTTAGGTTCTCCATATTAAACCGGTTATGAACAAATCAATTAGAACAATTCTAATCTTATTTAAATAAATAAATTAAACTATTTAATTTATTTAAATAATATTTATTCTACAATAAGGGTAAGCCCCTTAGCGATCAACGACTTTCCAGATAATATAGATTTCAACATTAATCACAAAAGAACCTTTCAGTGAATAGTTACCGTACAATTCAATCCTTCTACCATACAATGTCCCAATTAAATATAAGACATGGAATTACTGTCAAGTCTTATTTTATTAAATTATATGTACTTCGATTCTCAAATGCACAACTCTGATAATGCAAATTAGAAACTCCTTTCTAATTTCATTCTGCTTTGGCCAAAGACTTCTGAGTCGTCATTTATCGAATCACATAGGACATTCTCTCCTTTTACTAGAAGTGGTAGATTCTTTGTTGATCATTCACCTATCTCCATGTATAACTTATTATACCCAATCATACCCTTTGATATGCCCTAAGGGTCTTAAGGGACATGTCAAAGTATAACTTACCATACACAAGATACTATGATGATCTCAAGTCCAAGGATCACTTGTACTACTATCACTAGAGGAATTCCTATTGACAGGCGAGTAAAACTCCATTAGGTATTCCTTAGCGAGCCACGTTCAGTAAACTTATTCTCTAATAAGCACCTACATACTTACTTTAGTGTCTCCACACAAATAATTATGAGATCAATCATCCTCTTCATAAGAGCAAGCAACGTATGTACTAATCTATCCGGATTCACTAATCCCCTTTTTAGTAATCCAACGATTAGGAACAATTTTAGTTTGTGAGCTATCTAGAATTTAGATCTCATTAGCATGATCCCCATCATGATTCTAAAAGCATTGCTCAAAACTATGGGTTTATCACATTTAATATAACAGCATCATGTAGATAATGTAAAATGCCTTTAACAAACGAATAAGATTACAAAGTATATGCTACATCATATCAAATATGATTGGCTTGTGTGCATACTACTTTCACACCTAGCTTGGTACTTTTAGGCACAACCTCACTTAAGAACTTCACAAAACTAGGTGATTGTTCCATTGTGTCTGTGAAAAGAATGTTGAATTGAAGCTCCTCAAACACAATAGAATTTTCAGCTTTCTTCTCATAGACTCCTATTTCGTCCCACCATGGTTCCACATTTATACTAGCTCCATCGTCACATAGAGCCTCGCCTAAGAAATGACTACCAAGTGGACACAGTATTGCAAAACTACCCGAATCCTTGAGCTTTGGTGGAGAAGGTGTATGAGGCACTATCAAAATTGGCTCATCATCATTGGAGCTCAAGGCTAGATCTTCCTCGGCCTCCACTTCTTGCTCCTCACATGTCTTCTCCCCCCATGTCTTATCCCCAATTGTCTCCTCTATTCTATCACTCGTGGGTCATCCAGTTGCAGATTTGGCTCGGGCTCACCATAAATCTCGGAATCCATGTCATAACACCAATTATTTTGAGGACAGTTGTTCAAAGCTTTGAACATTTGATCAATCTGATTCTGAAGATTTTGAATTGATATTTCCTGACTTTTCAACATCTCCTCATTCGAAGCCATGATCTTGGACACAAGTTCCTCAAAGTTTGACATCTTCTCTTCTTGTGGCAATGGAGGTGGACATGAGAATTCCGGTGCAACAACTGGACTTGGAGCATAGTATTGATCATCATAATTGTAGCTCCATATAGAATCCGGGTGATACCCCCAATCTTGGTGATAATCGAGATAATCATAGTTGTTGAAGTACTCACCACCGTATTGTACTGGTCCAAAACTGACGGTGCATTGATGACTCGGATGATTGTCAGCACAATAATCACAAGTAACTGTTATACCTTGAGTTCTCTCTGCTACAAAGGCATCCAACTTCCTCGATAGTGTTTCAAATTGTGCTAACAATGCAGAGATTGCATTGAGTCCATCAATCCCAGTTTTCCTTGGTTGAGTCACACTCATGTACGACCATTGATCAACAAAGTCATCCATGGTGTACCTTGCAAAGAAGATAGCATTAAAACAGAACAATAAATGATAAAATAAACTAAAAGAAAATTTATATACAAGTTTAAATTAAGACTAATTTGATTATGACTAATATTGAAAAAAAAACTAGAAAAATAATTCCTCGGCAACGGCGCCAAAAACTTGTTGTCCGATTAATATAACGACAATTTACGCGCAAGTATACGCGGTCAACAAGTAATAAAGAGTAAGTAAGTATCGATCCCACGAGGAACTATTACTAGTCTTTTCCAAGTATTAACCTTTTATCATCTCAATCTTATTTAAACAAACGATAATTATTTTTGTTGTTTTGCAATAATGAAGATAACAAATAATCAAAGAACTATGGAAAGCTTTAATATAATGAAATCTAATATTAATTAGTCTAAGATCACAATTTCCCCCAACACTTCACTTGAATATCTTAACTCTCTCTTTTCAACTAGTTAAATCACAAGGATTTTTACCCAAGAAATCACAAGTATGTCTAAGCCTCTCTCGATGGTCAAATACGTATTCTCCATTATGGTGTATAGATATATCTCTATTCTACACACTAGCAAGATTCTCATATCAAGAACAATTAGTAAGGTGTATGTCACAAAACCTCATTAACTACTCCATCAATTACCAACTTTCGCAATAGAAATCATTAAGCATGGATTCTCCCAAGGATACATGTGGTATTTAGGTATATGTCTATCCTAAATACAATCAAATTATCCATTCATGAGGGTAATAAATAAAACACACGTCACTTAATTTCATAAATTACCCATAGGAATATCTAATTTTCACATGATATCATAACAAGGTCTCAACCTATACTTCCTCTCTCAATTCCATATAAGTTCCCAAGGTAATTACTAACTAGGTAATTAATATATAAAGCACAAATTATGATATCCAATCACAAATAATTAACCAACATCAAAGAGAGAGCATTCAATTCAAACTATGTATTGGGTTCCATTGAAATCTTAGCAAATGAGTCCTAGTTCATGGTAACTACATAAAACATCAAATTTGATCTATATATCATCATATTGGATTTACAAAATAAGAAGAAAATACTAGAAATAAAACCACTTTTGAAGATTTCCCAATGTTGCTTGCTTGAGGGTTGATGATTTCTAGCTTTCCTCCTTGATTTGGTACTCCTTTCTTCAATTGTTCCTTTGATTTTGCTGGAAATTCCTTGTATTGCAGCCCATTTCTCTTCAATTTTGATGTTTATGTGCAGCCTCCATAAGTCTCACCCTTCATTTTTGAGCCCCTGGATATGTTATAAGTGTTGGGAATGAGTAACCCTAGCTTAGCACACCAAAAATGACCAAAAAACCCGCACAATCTACTGCTGTCCGCGACGAGCTCGCCCCGGCGACCAAATTGGCCTAAGTTTCTCGCCCCGGCGCCATTACCGCCCCAGTGGTGATCTGTTGCCCGAATCAATTTCGACGTCTGTTAGTAAAATGGCCATAACGTCTTCGTTCGAACTCGGATTAAGGCGATTAAGTAGGCTCTGGAAAGCTAAGAAGTAGCTCTACAACTTTCATATCTGGAGCGCGTCGAGATAATGGCCGGAGCAAGACGCAAATTGAGACCGAAGCGACTGATGTGTAAAATGTATGCAAAATCCGATGGTAAAATGACCATAACTCTCTCATACGAACTTCAAATTAGATGATTCTGGATTTCTGGAAAGCTAAGACAAATATCTACAACTTTCGTTATTTGAGTTTTGAGAGATTCGGATTGGATCATGGGTCAAATTGAGAAACAAGCAGCTGGAATGCTAGATTCAAGCCGAGAACGCATCGATCCAAGGGACTTTTATTTCAATTCCTACAAAACAAAGTAAAAACACATAAAAGCATACAAAAACATATAAAAGTAATACAAAACTATATTACAGAACAATAAGATAAAAACACATAAAATCAAATGAAATGACTTAGGATTTACAAATTATCAAGCTCAAAAGCACTTAATTTGTGCATATAAAACACACTCATCAAGAGGCATAGAAACAGGAAGGTTGCTAAATATTTCTTTATTATAATTACTTAGTTGTGATCACGGTATATGATGTACGTGAATTTGACTATATAAACCTTGAGTTAAAAATGGAGGTTATCCATTATAGTAGTTAGGACGTGATTATGTTAGTTATTTGTTATAGTAAACTACAAGGATGACGATGATGTATAAAAGACATTTTTGTAACGAATGTATAGCTGTTGAATAACTTTGCGAATATTCAGGGATCGAATAAAGACAGAATTTAAACCATGTGTTCACATAGGAGATTCTGTAAATGCTCATGGTATTTATTCGACCTTGATCATAAGTGTATTATTAAAGGTTTTCGTGCCTGGTACTAGATTAGGATTTGTTGTAATATCATTGTAATTACATTCTTGTAGTAAGATTATGTTTTAGTTATGGTTTCGAGGCTTGGGACGATAATATTTATATCATATCAATGTAAATATTTTTATTATTCCGCAATAAGTTGTTGACAGGTGTAGAATGAGATGTATCGTGATGCACCAGACCCGAGGTTAAGGTAACCCGGATTTGGGGGCGTCACAGGTTGGTATCAGAGCTGATAGGTTATAAACCTTAGGTAAGAGTACCTTAGGCTATAACTGTAGTGAAGGAAGATGCTAATGATGAAGATAGTGAAGGAATAAAACTCAAATATGGTTTAATTGATAGTAAATGAATTTAGAAAATTCATAGTAAGAGTTGAGATATATATAAGACGATTCAAAGAAGAATCTGATGCGTTATAAAAGATGAGAATTTGGAGTTACCTGACTCCAGTGACAAAGATGATAAGTGTTGATAAATAGACGAGGTCTATAAGACAAAGATGCAATAAAATCATATATTATGATTAAAGAGAAGAGTACAAGAGATCGTATGATGAAACGATCGTAGGATAAGAAGATCGTAATGTTCGATTTAGAGTAAGATCACAAAGTGATTGGATTAAGTCATAGAATGGCAGGTGATCAATTGAATGATTGAAAATTTTAGCTCAATGGTATAGATTTATGGTATATGAGATAGTACGAGTAAAACTCAAAAAAGAGTTATGGATGATGAAACACGAATTAAATTCTTGTTGAGCAACGAGTAAGCTAGGATTGGGGGTGATTTCAATTGAGGACTCATGTTAGTGGCTGAGTTGTACAATTCCTTGTATGGGCGGGGAATTCGTGCTTGGTTTGAGAACCACTTAGCTTCCTATATCGGTATAGTGGTTGAGTTGAACAATTCCTTGTATGGGCGGAGAATTTATGCTTGGTGTAACAACCACTTAGCTTCCTATATTGATTAGTGGCTGAGTTAATTGATTCCTTGTATGGGTAGGGGATTGTGATGGGTTCGATAATCACTTAGCTTCCTATATTGATAATCGTTGGAACCTGGTATCGCATTATCGCTATACGTATGATGAGAATGTGATTCTTTTCTCATATCTATATTTGATGGTTAGAGAATAATAAGATTATGTGCGAGTTCTTGAAACTCATACTTATGGTAAGTTCGTGACTCATAATCATATGGTATGTTTTTAACCCCTCAGCGTATGGACAGTCCTTGATTTGTTCTTGGACTACGTATTGCTAGGACAAGTTCCTAAACTCATATTATTGTGGCAAGTTCCTAAACTCATAATGTATGGTAAGTTGATGAACTATATTGGGGTATAGGAAAGTCGTAGAGCGAGAATTGTGAATTCTCAATATGATGAGCATGGATGGAGTTAGAAATAGATAGAATTATTAAATAGTGGAGAAATGGGAGAAATTGAAGTTGATGAGGAGAAATGGATATTCCAAATCTTCTAGTTATGCTAGATTTCGAATTTATTGACATCGTGCTGATACTTGCACTTTTGCTCTTCGAAAAAATGTGTGGGGCCAGATTTCTGGACCAATGATTTTTAAATGTACTATTATTCATATGTCTATGCTAATTGCTTCAGCTATGCAAAATGATTTAAAAATATCAAAATGTATTTTTTTAAAAATGTCATCAATGCATCATGGAACCTGGTGTAGAATGACAGATGATGGAGTCATCAATGCATATTAACCTAGTGTTGGATGTGATTATAGGATCGTCAACCCACTATGGTATGATGTAGTATGACAAAGTCACAAAATAACGGAATCCTAACACACTGTTGCAACAGTGCAGTATTATGACGTCATAAAATGATTTTTGTTTTCTTCAAGGTATGAAAAGTATGCTAATTGAGTTGGCTAAAATATTTCGATTGATGCCCGAACTGTTGATGTGAGTCTAAGCTATTTGATTCGACTAGACAAATATTGAAATGTTTTATTGAATGTTTTTGAGTTGAGGTGAACAACCCTAATATTGGGGTATTTTATGTTGAAAAAACCTCGACTGTTTGGCTAGAGAGTTGTGCACAACGCAAAAGTACGATAGGCTGATCACCTAAAGTACAACCAAGAGGTAGTTTACTGTCTTTATGACTATAAACAGACCTAGCAGAGGTAGTTTACTATCTTTATGACTATAAACAGACCTAGCAGAGGAAGTTTACTGTCTTTATGACTATAAACAGGCCTAGCAGAGGTAGTTTGACGTCTTTATGACTGTAAGCAGGCCTAGTAAAGAATGTTTATAGTCCTAGTGATTGTTAACTTCTAGGTTTATGGTGGAAGTACCATTAAACCGAGTATGTCGTTCATGGTCTTTATGACCCCTCAGCATAATATGAAAAGTTTTTAAGGAATATTTTATTTCCTATTTGTTCAAGTTACTTCACAATTATTAAACAATTGTTAAAGGTTCCTATTATTCGGGAAATTGATTGTGGGAAGGGTGATTTTCCCAACGAGAAGTAGTCGTAGAATGCGATAATTTTAATGTTAGGTTTGTATAACGCGAACATGCAATCAAATTACATAAATAAAGCGGAAGCGCGATAAAATCAGATTTTAAAATTTTTATACAAACCATCACCATGATCTTTCTTTATGCACAATTATTAATTAAACGAAAGAGATGGAGAATAAGAATTATACCCTTGTAGAATTCTAGCTTCCTCAGGTACAAGTTCACCTCCAATTCCTTCGCGTTCTCCTTGAATTCCACCGATTAAATTCCTTCCTTTGATCAACGTTAGCCACCCAAGTGTTTGGCCTCTAGAGGTGATCCACCAAGGAAGAAAAAATATTCAAGAAGTTGGGTGTTTGGCAAAACCCTAGTTTCTATCTCTATAGAAATTGTAAGTACTCTCCACAATCTAATGTAAGAGTGTTTAAACCTAATCCATGATAAGACTTCTCTTATTTATAGATGTAGGAAAACCCCTTCCCTAAACTATTTAGGAGTAGGGTTTTTATTTTAATTAAACTCCTTTAATTATATTCCTAATCCAATTAGGAATTAATGAGAGAGAGTACTTCTATTAATTAATTCCCAATCCCTATTTGGAATTAAATAATAGTTATATTAATTAATTCCCAATCCCTATTAGGAATTAAATAATAGTAATATTAATTAATTCTCAATCCCTATTAGGAATTAAATAATAGTAATAGTAATAATAATAATAATAATAATAAGACTTCTCTTATTAATTTATATTTAATATTTCCAAAATATTAAATAATAAATATTAAGCTATTTAATTTATTCTATCTCAATAGATTAAATTAAATACACTTAACTTATTATTACAATTATGCCATTTACTTCTTAAATAAATATTTTCCTTTTGCGGTGTGACCCTTTAGGTTCTCCATACTAAACCGGTTGTGAATAAATAAATTAGAACAATTCTAATCTTATTTAAATAAATAAATTAAACTATTTAATTCATTTAAATAAATAATATTTATTCTACAATAAGGGTAAGCCCCCTTAGCGATTAACGACTTTCCAAATAATATAGATTTCAACATTAATCATAAAAGAACCTTTCAGTGCATAGTTACCGTACAATTCAATCCTTCTACCATACAATGTCCTAATTAAATATAAGACATGGAATTACTGTCAAGTCTTATTTTATTTAATTATATGTATTTCGATTCTTAAATGCACAACTCTAAATGATGCAAATTAGAAACTCTTTTCTAATTTCATTCTGCCTTGGCCAAGGACTACTGAGTTGTCATTTATCTAATCACATAGGACATTCACATCTTTTACTAGACGTGGTAGATTCTTTGTTGATCATTCACCTATCTCCATGTACAACTTATTATACCCAATCATACCCTTTGTTATACCCTAAAGAGCTTAAGGGACATGTCAAAGTATAACTCATCATACACAAGATACTATGATGATCTCAAGTCCAAGGATCACTTGTACTACTATCACTAGAGGAATTCCTATTGACAGGCGAGTAAAACTCCATTAGGTATTCCTTAGCGAGCCACGTTCAGTGAACTTATTCTCCAATAAGCACCTACATACTTGCTTTAGTGTCTCCACACAAATGATTATGAGATCAATCATCCTCTTCTTAAGAGCAAGCAACGTATGTACTAATCTATCCGGATTCACTAATCCCCTTTTTAGTAATCCAACGATTAGGAACGATTTTATTTTGTGAGCTATCTAGAATTTAGATCTCATTAGCATGATCACCATCATGATTCTAAAAACATTGCTCAAAACTATGGGTTTATCACATTTAATATAACAGCACTATGTAGATAATATAAAATGCCTTTTAAGAAAATTAATTTTTTTATTAATAATCGAATAAGATTACAAAGTATATGCTACATCATATCAAATATGATTGGCTTGTGTGTATACTACTTTCAATCTCCCACTTGCACTAAAGTCAATCGTCATGGAATCTAATACCCTTCTTCTCTAAGTGACGATCATCCTGCCGTTTGGATAAAACTTCAGTAAATGGATATGTAATGTTGTTCTTAAGAGTCCACTATCTCTATAGTGACTTTTCTTCTTTCAATGATTCCACTAATCAAATGAAAGTGCCGTAACACATGTTTGAATCCAAGATGAGACTTAGGAACTATTCCTAGTTCTGTGATGAACTTTTCATCCAAACAATCAACTTGCAAATTCATTTACAGCTATATACTTTGTCTTTGTCACTAAACCAGCAACTCTTTGCTGTTTGGAACCTTTCCTGTTTGGAACCTTTCCAATTCACTACACCACCATTTAAGGTAACAATTTACCCTAAAGTGGATTTGTTATCGTCTTGGTTAGTCTGAAAAACTTGAGTCTGTTTAGCCCTCTTGTTTTCATTCAGACCTACCACGAATCATGATTACATCTTCAATACGGATTAAGTACTTAAAGATGTTCATCACTGTCTTACAGTGATCTTCTCCAGAATCTGACTGATCAACATCAGACCTTGTATATTCATTACATTCATGATAGTAACTCATGCGATCTCTCTTTTAATTGGAGATAATTTTAGAGAGATATACTCCATGGCTCATCATCATGAGACCTCTCTTGGAGTTTGCCATGCTAAACGCCTTTAGCATCAAATGAATATACGTTCCTTGGGTCAAACCGGACATCCTTTTAAATCTATCTATATAGATTTATATCCCCAATTTATAGAATGCTCCTCCCAAGTTATTTATAGAGGAATGTTTAGACAATTTTATCTTTACTGATTGTAACATTGGTGTGTTATTCCTTATCAGTAGAATATCAACATATAATACCAAGAATGTCGCAGCGCTCCCACTGACCCTTTTGTACACACTAGGTTCATTCTCGTTTTTGATAAAATCAAACTCTTTTGATTGTCTCATCAAAACGAATGTTCCATCTTTGAGAAGCTTGCTTCAATCCATCAATGGATCACTGTAGGTTAAAACACGATCTGCTTCAACCTTTGAAACAAATTCCTCTGGCTGTATCATACATACATTCTCCTCAAGTCTTCATTGAGGAAGGACGTCTCCACATCCATTTTGCCATATTTCGTAATAAGTTGCAATCACAAGCAAAATCCAAATGGACTTGAGCATTACCCGATAATAAGGTTTTATTACAGTCAACTCCTTGACTTTATTTGAAACCTTTTAAACAGGTCTGGTCTTATAGGTCTCCACCTTGCCATTTGCTCTAGTCTTTCTCTTTAAAGACCCATATACACCCTCTAGACACTATGTCTTTTGGTGGAGTAACCAGAGTCTATACTTAGTTCTCATACATGGAGTCCATTTCGGATTTCATGGCCATCTGCCATTTCTCTGAGTGTCTTCTACTCTTAGCCTCATTGTATATAACTGGATCATCATCCTCTATGATGCGTACCTCATCATCATCCTCTATGATGAATCCATACCTCCCAGGTATCTTCGGTACTCTTCCAGATTTACGATTCGGTTGTGGTACAATAGGTCTATCTACAGGTTCCTCGGTTCGACTTAAAGTGCTTTGTGGTTCTTGAACTCCTTCAAGATCTATTACCCTCCCACTAGCTCCTTCAATGATAAACACCTTTATCTAAGAAGGAGGAAACAGCGTGTAGGATTATAGTAATAATACCCTAAACTTTCTTTAGGATATCCCACAAATATGCACTTGTCAGATTTTGTCCCAAACTTATCTTTGAAACCTTTTCACATAAGCTGGACAACCCCTTATCTTAACATACTTAAGAGTAGGAATCCTCCCTATCCATAACCTTTATGGAGTCTTGGGCTCGGATTTTTGAGGTTACCTTATTTTTGTAGATATGCAGCCGTTTCTAGGGCTTAACCCAGATGGATACTAGAATGTCGGTAAAAATCATTATGGACTGCACCATGTCCAACAAGGTACAATTTTTCCTTTTAGATACACCAATCAATTATTGCGTATCAGGAGGTGTCCATTATGAGAAAATACCATTTTGAGATGATCTAGAAACTTATTGCACAAGTATTCCTTCCTCGATCTGATCAAAGAATCTTAATACTTTGTCAATTTGTTTCACTTTTGAATTATTTGAACCTTTCAAATGATTCAGACTTGTATTTCATCAAATACACATATTCAACTTTTTGAATGATCATCTCCTTTTCTTTTACTAGTTTGTTCAATTTGTAAAATTATTTTTCATGTAAGTCAAGTTTACAAAGTCTATCAAGTGATCTTCCAGTTTCAAACAAAACATTATCATTATAAATAGAACAACAATTGTTCTTAAATATAATACCAGAACCTTCCTTGTCCAACAACGGAAGTAATAATATTTCTAAAGAGAACTGGAACATAATAACAAATTATTAACTTAACAGACTTGCCCGTAGTCAACGCTAAACTATAAGTTCCTACGGCTAATGTAGCAACTATTACTCCATTCTCCGCACGTAAGATTACTTACTCTTTGTTTAGCTTTCTACTTCTGCTTAGTCTCTGTATTGGATTGCATACGTGAGAACTATAGCCGGTATCCAATACCCAAGTAGAATCTTGACTTACAGAAAGATTTATTTCAATGATGAACAAACCTATATCTGTAACCGAAGCTTCATTAAGCTTCTTCTGGTTAGCCTCTGTAAGATTCTCCTTACAGTTTCCTTTCTAGTATCTAGGTTTAATGCAGTGCAAGCAAACTCCTTTGCTATCTGCATCAGTCTTGTTCTTATTGTCCTTTGTTTTTTTTTGCCTTTCCATTTACCTTCTTTGAATTGTTCTTCTTTTAAGAAGATCCTTTGGCCCTCTTCCGCTTTCTGAAAGAATTATCTACCAGTAAGACTTGGTCTTTCTTGGTTGGAAAGTGACTCTTTACAGTTTTCAACGTGTTTAAGCAACTCATGCAGGCTGACATATAGCTTGTTCACGTGGAAATTCACAACAAATTGTGACAAAGAGTCTGGAACTGATTGCAAGATCAAATCCTGGATCATCTCTCCATCCATTACTAAACCTAGTTATCCCAATTGTTCAATCAGATTAATCATTTTTGAGGATATTTGTCTATACTGTAGTGCCATCAGTTATTCTAGATTGGAAGAGCTCCTTAGATATCTGATATCTAGCAGTCCTACTTTGCTCACCATACAACTCCTTGAGGTGCAGCAATATAGTAGGAGCATCCATAGTTTCGTGCTGACGCTGAAACTCGTTACTCATGGATGCGAGCATGACGCATTGAGCCAACTATGCATCATCTTGCCACTTTCTAAAAGTAGCAATCTCTTCCTCAGAGGCATTGTCTGCAACCATTGCAGGGATATGCGTATTAAGGATATAAGATAGCTTTTCAGCCTTGAAAATTATTCTCAGATTCCTTAACCAGTCCGTGTAATTCGGTCCGGTTAATTAGCATCTAATATGCTATGCAGTGATAGTGAATTAGACATTATAAAATTCTGTTAAATGAATTTATAATTTAACAATATTTTAGCATACATTCATTTAAATAATTACCAAAATAAATTAGGTCTTTATTTAAATTGGTATCTCCCACTATTTTCATCAAACTATATTACCCTCAATATATAGTTCGGCAAATCTAATTAAAGATTTACTAGTGAGAATAAGGATCCCTTTTCAAATGTATATAGCCTTGTGCGACACAACAAACTATATATAAATAAATAGGTAGACAACTATTGTCAATTACATCACTATGTAACTCCTTGTATTTTGCCTCTTAGATTATTTTGATCAAGTGTGACACATCCGAATCAAAATTATCTAAGTTAAGTCCAACCTAGCACTTCCATATATTCGAAAGAAAAACACTGTCCTTGTGTGACACAACAAAACAACATCGTTCAGTCTATGTATAAGCATCAAATGTGATAATGCAACATCTTAAATATTTAATACTTGCCTTGTGTGACACAACAAACTCATATTAAATATTTAATACTCTATCGCTTTACCATGCTAGAAGGCGACGTTCGATATTCCAAATATCTTTGAACGCTTAGGACTTAATATAATTTCTTTGAGGGGTTTGTTATTATTTGTCTCATCTTGTTTAGCGCGCATGCACATATATATATAAAATACGCGTCATATTATTTGACATGCGAAGCATGTGGGATAATATATAATATATACATAGTAAGCATGCACATATAGAATACTATATTCTACCCGGATTGATTATGGACTTTTATTCTAGTTTGGTTCACTAGAGCCACCAAGTGAACCAAAAGGTCAAACCTAGGGTGCAAGAATTAAATTTAAATATAACTATTACATTTAAACCCGGGCTCCATTACAAACGGGTCTTCAAGCGCTCCTTGCTCCTTTGTCTCCAATTCCTCAAAATTAATTCTAACTAGTCCTATTACAAAAACTATTTACAATAAATAGAAACCTTGATCAGCAGTCAAGGGAAAGTACATAGGAGGGAGATAGAATTTACATTAAGAAAAAAATTAGAGAAGACGAGGTACGCAGACCCCATTTATAAAAACCCATACATTCAAGCATCCACTAAAATAAATCCAATCACACATTGGTCAATATTCCATAATCAATCCCTATTTATTATCATACATATCTCTATATGTATCAATAAATAACATTCATCCCATGAATAATAAAAACATTCCATTTTTGCATTGATATCATTTAATGGGCAATATTAGTTAGTATAAAATCCAATTTCAACTCCAATTAGTTATCATGGAATCCAATTCCAACTCTAATTAGTTATCATGAAATCCAATTTTAATTAAAATAAACTTTTTTATTTTAATCATATTATAAATCAAAATAAACTCTTTTATTTTAATCTATCCAATTTTGAATAAAATAAACTCCTTTATTTTTAATCAAATTCCAAATTAAAATAAACTTCTTTATTTTAATTTATCCAATTTTTTATTTTTTATTTTTTATTTTTTTGAATAAAAATAAACTCCTTTATTTTTAATCAAATTCCAAATCAAAATAAACTCCTTTATTTTAATTTACAAAAATAAAATAAATAAAATAATTTTACACAAATAATTATGCCCAATTAAATTATTCTAAACACATATCAATGTATATACAGAATCAAAACAATTAATAATTCGCATAAAGTTTGGCTCTGATACCACTGTTAGGTTTGTATAGCGCGAACATGCAATCAAATTACATAAATAAAGCGGAAGCGCGATAAAATCAGATTTTAAAATTTTTATACAAACCATCACCATGATCTTTCTTTATGCACAATTATTAATTAAACGAAAGAGATGGAGAATAAGAATTATACCCTTGTAGAATTCTAGCTTCCTCAGGTACAAGTTCACCTCCAATTCCTTCGCGTTCTCCTTGAATTCCACCGATTAAATTTCTTCCTTTGATCAACGTTAGCCACCCAAGTGTTTGGCCTCTAGAGGTGATCCACCAAGGAAGAACAAATATTCAAGAAGTTGGGTGTTTGGCAAAACCCTTGTTTCTATCTCTATAGAAATTGTAAGTACTCTCCACAATCTAATGTAAGAGTGTGTAAACCTAATCCATGATAAGACTTCTCTTATTTATAGATGTAAGAAAACCCCTTCCCTAAACTATTTAAGATTAGGGTTTCTATTTTAATTAAACTCCTTTAATTATATTCCTAATCCAATTAGGAATTAATGAGAGAGAGTACTTCTATTAATTAATTCCCAATCCCTATTAGGAATTAAATAATAGTTATATTAATTAATTCCCAATCCCTATTAGGAATTAAATAATAGTAATAGTAATAATAATAATAATAATAAGACTCCTCTTATTCATTTATATTTAATATTTCCAAAATATTAAATAATAAATATTAAGCTATTTAATTTATTCCAAAATATTAAATAATAAATATTAAGCTATTTAATTTATTCTATCTCAATAGATTAAATTAAATACACTTAACTTATTATTACAATTATGCCATTTACTTCTTAAATAAATATTTTCCTTTTGCGGTGTGACCCTTTAGGTTCTCCATACTAAACCGGTTGTGAATAAATAAATTAGAACAATTCTAATCTTATTTAAATAAATAAATTAAACTATTTAATTCATTTAAATAAATAATATTTATTCTACAATAAGGGTAAGCCCCCTTAGCGATTAACGACTTTCCAGATAATATAGATTTCAACATTAATCATAAAAGAACCTTTCAGTGCATAGTTACCGTACAATTCAATCCTTCTACCATACAATGTCCTAATTAAATATAAGACATGGAATTACTGTCAAGTCTTATTTTATTTAATTATATGTATTTCGATTCTCAAATGCACAACTCTAAATGATGCAAATTAGAAACTCTTTTCTAATTTCATTCTGCCTTGGCCAAGGACTACTGAGTTGTCATTTATCTAATCACATAGGACATTCACATCTTTTACTAGACGTGGTAGATTCTTTGTTGATCATTCACCTATCTCCATGTACAACTTATTATACCCAATCATACCCTTTGTTATACCCTAAAGAGCTTAAGGGACATGTCAAAGTATAACTCATTATACACAAGATACTATGATGATCTCAAGTCCAAGGATCACTTGTACTACTATCACAAGAGGAATTCCTATTGACAGGCGAGTAAAACTCCATTAGGTATTCCTTAGCGAGCCACGTTCAGTGAACTTATTCTCCAATAAGCACCTACATACTTGCTTTAGTGTCTCCACACAAATGATTATGAGATCAATCATCCTCTTCTTAAGAGCAAGCAACGTATGTACTAATCTATCCGGATTCACTAATCCCCTTTTTAGTAATCCAACGATTAGGAACGATTTTATTTTGTGAGCTATATAGAATTTAGATCTCATTAGCATGATCACCATCATGATTCTAAAAACATTGCTCAAAACTATGGGTTTATCACATTTAATATAACAGCACTATGTAGATAATATAAAATGCCTTTTAAGAAATTCAATTCTTTTATTAATAACCGAATAAGATTACAAAGTATATGCTACATCATATCAAATATGATTGGCTTGTGTGCATACTACTTTCATTTAAGTGAATGCTTGAAAGAGGATAGTGTAAAGGTTAGATTGAAAACTTAGTTTTGATGGGTAGGATGAGCAAATGTGAGTAAGCTATAATTTCGAGGACAAAATTCTTAGAAGAAGGGGTGAATGTAATATCCCGAATGTTTATGAGTTAGTAAAGCATGATATTAAATTATTATGATGATTGTGATATACAATGATCCTTAGAAAAGGAAATTGATGGTTAAAGAAAGGATAATATTCAGAGTATAATTGAGTTGATAAAAGTTATATAATAAAACCTACGAGAGTTGGTTGAGGAAAATGGATTAAATAGGTAATATAAATCCTATGTTATAGTAATATGTTGAAATTATTCAACGATGAAATTTTGGAAGAAGATCTACGCGGATCAAGTAATGATGTTTCGATGATTTCGAGGACGGAATCCTTATAAGGAGGGAAGGATGTGACAACCCGAATTTTCAAGAATAATTATAATAAGAATTTAATATATAATAATTCTTATTATGAGACGTACCGAGTTTGAATATATATGTGTTATATATATTTATGTGATTTTTTGGTAAGCTTAATATCTATATATGTAAATGCGAAATATATACATAGATTCAGAATGAATGAGTTAATAGTTAATTATTATAACGATCGCGAATAGTGGATAGCTGGATAATCCGAGCTTATGATTATTATTGAATAAAATAGACTTTTATTAATAATATTATGTGTTAAGCGTTTAAAGGTTATATTATGACCTAGATTATATGTAGGCGATGATTGGTATGTATGAAAGTGTTCGTATAAGCTGTTTTGGCGGTTTCGAGAAATATCGCTAGAGTACTATTTATTGGATTAAATAAATGGTTGATGGATAATAATATTGAACGAGTTATTTGTTGTAAAGACGCTAACCCGAGTTATGGGCGAGATATGTGTGCGATGATGTATATGATTATGGGGAGTTAATCGTGAAGAGCAACGATCGCGAATTATGAATACCCATGTAATTTGGGTTTACTAATATTATTAAATGGATTAAATATTTTTTTTATGTGACATGTTTAAAGGTTATTTTATAACCTGGGTGATGTCAATGTATGAATTTTTATGCGTTATTGAACCGTAGGAGTGAGTAAGTGATTTCGCGAAGAATCGTAAAATCACTATTTGCGAGGCACGTTTCCCGAGGCACTATTCACGCCATAATATTTTTGTCTTTTTTGATTTTAATAAATTTCATAAATACGTGTATGCGTACGAGTAATTTTTTTCAAGTGCCGAAAATTTGATTTGAGCTGATACGTGATTTTATCCGTATCCGAAATGTATTATATGGGTGTTTCGAATATTTGGACGAATCTCATAATAATTATTTTTACCCATCCCAATATTTATGGTAATACCCATTTTAATTTTGGGTGGAGTTATTTACCAGTTTTGGTGCAAAAGTGGGAGTTTTCGGATATAATTTTGGTGTATTTGGGTATTTATTTTGACTTGTTACTCCAAGAGAGAACCAATTCCTCAATTTAGACCAATTAAATGAGAGCATAGGGGAGTATTGTCAGCAAGCTTAGAAAAATTTGGCCAACCTTGAGCACCAAACTCACTTCTCCCCAATTCACTACTCCACTCTCCCATTCCATTCAAACTATTCCATCTCTCTATCTTGAATCCCATTCAAACCATTCCACCAGCTGATAGAGAGAGAAAGAAAGGGAGAGAGAGCTGCAAACAGGAAGAAGAAAGAAGGAGAAGGTCGCCGGAGAAGTCACCGGAAAAGAGGAAGGAGGAAGAAGAAGGAGTCACAGGTGGAAGAAGAAGAGAGCCCAAGCAAGAAAAACTCAAGCTAAGCAAGTCTAACAAGCTTCTTAATCATCTAGGAAAGATTTACAGAGGTAAACATTAACCAAATCTGTTCCATTCGATTTCTTGTAAAGATTTTCAAGTTTTTCTTAGTTTTGAGCTCTTGAGCTTGTGGATTAATTTTCTAGCGATTCTGGATGTTTTTGTTTGTTCTAGATGTTATTAATGACTATATAAGCCATTAATAACATCAAAGTGGAACAAAAATGGAAGAAATCCTTACCTTGACTTAATGGAGCAAGAACAATGAACTTTGGACATGAACTTGGACATTTGGACGATTTAGAAGACTTTGTAGCTATGATTTCATGTTTGTTTAATTTATTTGTTATTATAATGTTGTACTTCCATGGGTTACGAAGTTAACCCAGTTGGAACGGAGTAGAAAGGAGTTAAAACAAAGATTTTGTGAAGATTTTTGTGAAGAACACGAAGAACACGAAGAACACGAAAATATAACATGAGTTGATACTTTGACCTAAGATTTGGCCATATTAATGGTAATGGATAACTCTGAATTTTTGATATGTTGTAGCCCTATGTCTTAGGAGTCCATAGAGTCCAGAACGGACCAATTTGAACGTGTATTGAGGGAGTTATAGCGGTTGGAAGCAAGATAGGTCTAGAACACCAAAATAGAGCATTTCAGGAAGCAAAACGGGTTGGGGACTCAGGCCGAGCGCCTAAGGCACTGGCTAGGCGCTGGCCACGAGTCCAGCTACTGTGAAAGAGCGCTTTAGGCGCTGGTCATAGGCCATTTTGAGCGCCTAAGGCGCTGGTAAGGAAACTGTGCAAAACTACTCCGACGTCCTTTAGTAAAATGAGCATAACTTTCTCATACGAACTCGGATTGAGGTGGTTCAAGATGATTCGGAAAGAGAACGAGTAGACGTACAACTTTCGTTCTTTAAGTGTTTCGGTTTGACGTCTGTAGCATGGCCTAAATTGACAATTTGTATGACTGATGTGTTTTTGGGGGCAATCGGAGAGTGTCGGGCATGCGCGTAAGCACGCGTAATGCTCCCGACAATGTTAAATGATGTTCTAAGTTCTAAAACATGATTTATTATGATTTATAATGATAATTAATATTAACCATTGAGTATTAGACAATTCGAGTGGGCGTGCTAAGCGTACGCAATCGCGTGTCACTTGGACGTTCGAATAGACAAGTGTGGCGTACGGACGTGTAAACGTCGTAACGCCGTAACAAGTATGTATAACCTTGTTTAATATTTTGTTTCTAATAATAATGAAATATGATAGAGTGGTATAACGTAATGTATGAACATGCTAAACGTGTCGAAAAGAGGCGAATTAGGCGTGTGACGTGTAAACGTCGAAACGTCGCGTAAAGTGTTAAAGAACTTAAATAGTGTTTCGATTTAAACAAAACGAACATTATAAGATATGAAGTGGGTTTATAATATAAACCATTATATGAAGCCTTTTTAGTGGCTAATTGGTATTTTATTGTTAAATAAATTGTGTAGGATATTTGAAGGACGAGCCATCATAATTTGGCAAGGAACGCTTAAGGCAAGTTCTTTCAGTAACTTGTTAACTTGTTTAAATGTATTGATGTACATGACTTGATTACTAAATCTTTATTTATTATGTGGATTATATGCGAGCATGATTAAAGTGTGCACAATGTGCAATTATGTGACTATATTGTTTTATGTGGAACTTGAACTACTGTGAATATACAATGTGAGATGCATGAAGTATGCTATGAGATACATGATGCATATATATAGATGAATTGCATAAGATTTATAATGCATGAGTAAGATGCATAGTATAAGAATCATGATGCATGGATAAATGCAAACTTATGTGTTACGTGAAGCATGAAATGTGAAAACTGTTAGTTTTGCTGAGCCGTTGTGCTCATTCTTGCAAAATTAAAACTTTTAAAGATTTTATGATGCAATGCAATTATCTCGATATTGTGGTGATAAGGATTAGAGAGGTGTTGTCCGATTAATATAACAACAATTTTACGCGCAAGTATACGCGGTCAACAAGTAATAAAGAGTAAGTAAAGTATCGATCCCACGAGGAATTATTACTAGTATTTTCCAAGTATTAACCTTTTATCATCTCAATCTTATTTAAACAAATGATAATTATTTTTGTTGTTTTGCAATAATGAAGATAACAAATAATCAAAGAACTATGAAAAGCTTTAATATAATGAAATCTAATATTAATTAGTCTAAGATCACAATTTCCCCCAACACTTCACTTGAATATCCTAACTCTCTCTTTTCAACTAGTTAAATCACAAGGATTGTTACCCGAGAAATCACAAGTATGTCTAAGCCTCTCTCGATGGTCAAATACGTATTCCCCATTATGGTGTATAGATATATCTCTATTCTACACACTAGCAAGATTCTCATATCAAGAACAATTAGTAAGGTGTATGTCACAAAACCTCATTAACTACTCTATCAATTACCAACTTTCGCAATAGAAATCATTAAGCATAAATTCTCCCATGGATACATGTGGTATTTAGGTATATGTCTATCCTAAATACAATCAAATTATCCATTCATGAGGGTAATAAATAAAACACACATCACTTAATTTCATAAATTACCCATAGGAATATCTAATTTTCACATGATATCATAACAAGGTCTCAACCTATACTTCCTCTCTCAATTCCATATAAGTTCCCAAGGTAATTACTAGCTAGGTAATTAATATATAAAGCACAAATTATGATATCCAATCATAAATAATTAACCAACATCAAAGAGAGAGCATTCAATTCAAACTATGTATTGGGTTCCATTGAAATCTTAGCAAATGAGTCCTAGCTCATGGTAACTACATAAAACATCAAATTTGATCTATATATCATCATATTGGATTTACAAAATAAGGAGAAAATACTAGAAATAAAATCACTTTTGAAGATTTTCCAATGTTGCTTGCTTGAGGGTTGATGATTTCTAGCTTTCCTCCTTGATTTGGTACTCCTTTCTTCAATTGTTCCTTTAATTTTACTGGAAATTCCTTGTGTTGCAGCCCATTTCTCTTCAATTTTGATGTTTATGTGCAGCCTCCACAAGTCTCACCCTTCATTTTCGAGCCATTGGATATGTTATAAGTGTTGGGAATGAGTAACCCTAGCTTAGCACACCAAAATTGACCAAAAAACCCGCACAATTTGCTGCTGTCCGCGACGAGCTCGCCCCGGCGACCAAATTGGCCTAAGTTTCTCGCCCCGACGCCATTACCGCCCCGGCGGTGATCTGTAGCCCGAATCAATTTCGACGTCCGTTGGTAAAATGACCATAACTTCTTCATCTGAACTCGGAGTAAGGCGATTAAGTAGGCTCTAAAAAGCTAAGAAGTAGCTCTAGAACTTTCATAACTGGAGCTCGTCGAGATAATGAACGGAGCAAGCTCAAATTGAGGCCGAAGAGACTGATGTGTAAAATGCATGCAAAATCCGATGGTAAAATCACCATAACTCTCTCATACGAACTTCAAATTAGATGATTCCGGATGTTCTGGAAAGCTAAGACAAATATCTACAACCTTCGTTCTTTGAGTTTTGAGAGATTCGAATTGGATCATGGATCAAATTGAGAAACAAGCAGCTGGAATGCTAGATTCAAGCCGAAAACGCATCGATCCAAGGGGATTTTATTTCAATTCCTACAAAACAAAGTAAAAACACATAAAAGCATACAAAAACATATAAAAGTAATACAAAACTACATTACACAACAATAAAATAAAAACACATAAAATCAAACGAAATGACTTAGGATTTACAAATTATCAAGCTCAAAAGCACTTACATTGTGTATATAAAACACACTCATTAAATTCCCCCAAACTTAAACTTTTTTTTGTCCTCAAGTAAAACACACAAACTATAAAAATTAAATACTTCAAATAAAACCTATCTTGAGCAATGAGTTAAAAATTTTAAACAATAGTCTCAAAGCATAGACACATGAAAACTCAAGAAAACTTTCAAAATATCGCAAGCTGAAAAATTCAAATAGTTAGTCATATCTCGCTTTAGATCCTTTCCGTGCGTGTGTGAGTACCTAATAGCACTAAATCAAATATAACTTGGATGAGCTTATGCAACCACATTACCTTATGAAATAGATCAAAATAAACTACAAAAACTACATGCTTAACACATCACTCACCGCAAATGTATACAAATCGAAATTTCCAAAAAATTGAAATCAAAAGACTCTAGGTAAGTGCATTTTATGCTCCATCTTATCCTGAGTCAACATTTATGGGTGAGTGCGTTTTACGCTCCGTCTCAACCCAACACAAGATTTGAAATAAACAATTTTCTTTCTTTAATCACAATTATAAGAGAGTGCGTTTTACGCTCTATCTCTCCTACGCATGTGTCCATGAGTGAGTGCGTTTTACGCTCCATCTCACTCACCACATGAACAATAAATCAAACTTGGATACATTACTTTGAATGATGCTTAAACGAGTCTTTAGAGCTTAATGATAACGCCCACAAGCATTCGGTCATAAAAGCCTTCCAAATCAAACAACTAACTCAATACACATGGGTAAGTGCATAAAAGTGGAAGGATTCATAAACAAATCAATAACTAACAATTACGTTAAGTACAAAGACTAAGTAACCTTTGTCCATTTTCCATGAGTTAGAAACTATTTAATCAAGTTCTTATCATTGACCACTGATTATAGTTCAAATCAAATTAAACAATGCTCAAGAGACACATCTTAAAAATAAATTTTTTTTATTTTTTTTTTATTTTTTTTAAAATAGCAAACAAACATTAAAATGCACAAATAACTAACACATGCTATGTAACTATGATGCCAATGCTATATGATCCACCCCCAAACTCAAAGTGAACAATGTCCTCATTGTTTATAAGATAAAGACATAAAAACTGAGAACTTCCTTGATTGGCCAAGCGTCGTGCTCGACCATAGCCTTCTAAACATTTGAGTCTGATGGTGGATAAACTGATAACGGTTGTGGCTCAGGAACATGCACTGGGGCGGCATTCAGATAAAAACCAAGTAATTCCTTACCAAACAATGCTCAATCAGGCCAACCTTCTTTTAGACAATTCGTTAACTACGTGATGTGCACTGATTGAAATTCTTCATCAAATACCTCCCCCAAAGTCAGTTTCAACAAAAATTGCTAAGTTATTATAATATTCAATCAAATCATAGCAATGAATAACCCAAAATCCTCCAATTGAGCCAACACAAACTCAATTGGGCAACCAATCTAAATTTATCCAAATTTGACAGTGCATGATTACCCAAAACAAATCCAAGTACAACAGTTTAACTAACCAAGAATACCCATCACAATTAATAAATTTATTTTACTTGTATGCAAAAATTGGAGTGAGTACCTTGCTTTGTGTTGGCAAAAGAAGTTGTTTGATGTTACCTTCATTTTGGAGATGAATACTTTTGAATGTTTAGTGGGTTGTGTTTAATCCAACTGGGAGGAGATGAAATTTGATCTTACTTGAATGCACAAAATGAAGGGGAACGAACTGCCTGGAAGGATTTTTTTTTTTTAAAAAAAACTGTATTCCGCGCCTACCGCCGGGGCGATAGAAAAAGCCTTCGATTTGCCGCCGGGGCGAGCTCGTCACCGGGGCGGGGAAAATTGAACTTGGGAAGCCGCCAGGGCGGTAACTCCCTGGATCCCCAATTTTTTTTTTCTGATTTTTTCAATTTCAAAGCCGTAGCCATCCTCAATACACCTAACATGATATAATACAACATATAAAACATACATTAGAGAGTTTGAGCGAAGATTGGGCCTATAGAGCTAATCAAACTCACAAGCTAAACTAACAAAAACACATGCATTGAAAACTTAGAAACTTGAAAATTTAAAACTTGTGTAATTGAAATATTACAACTAAACATAAAGGATACGGATAGAGATAATGAGTTGCCTCCCATTAAGCGCTTGGTTTACAGTCCTCGGCCTGACTAACTCCCTACTTTTATCCAATTCCCCTTCGATAATTAAGGAACCCACCATCCATTGATAACCATGTAATATTTGAGGGTTTCTCCTCAGTAAGGGTTATTGTATCAAGTTCACCTAACTTGTTACTTTTAGGAACAATCTCATTTAAGAGATTCACATAACTAGGCGTTTGCTCCATTGTGTCTGTGAAAGGAATATTGAATTGAAGCTCTTCAAACACAAAAGAATTTTCAGCTTTCTTCTCTTGGACCCCTAATTCATCATACCATGGGTTCAAATTTATATTAGCTCCATTGTCACATAGATCCTTGCCTAAGACATGACTACCAATTGAGCACGGTTTTGCAAAACTGACTGGATTCTTAAACTTTGGTGGAGAAGGCACTTGGGGCACTAACAAAATTGACTCATCTTCGTTTGAACTCGTACAAATCTCTTTGCCGATTGTGTTAACCTTATCCCCAATTGTCTCCTCTATTTCTATCTTTCGTGGCTCATCTAGTTACAAATTTGGCTCGGGCTCACCATAAGTCTCGGAATCCATGTCATAACACCAATTATTTTGAGAACAGTTGTTCAAAGCTTTGAACATTTGATCAATCTGATTCTGAAGATTTTGAATTGATATTTCCTGACTTTTCAACATATCCTCATTCGAAGCCATGATCTTGGACACAAGTTCCTCAAAGTTTGACATCTTCTCTTCTTATGGCAATGTAGGTGGACATGAGAATTCTAGTGCAACAACTAGACTTGGAGCATAGTATTGATCATCATAATTGTAGCTCCATATAGAATCCGGGTGATACCCCCAATCTTGGTGATAATCGGGATAATCATAGTTGTTGAAGTACTCACCACCGTATTGTACCGGTCCAAAACTGACGGTACATTGATGACTCGGATGATTGTTAGCACAATAATCACAAGTAACTGTTATACCTTGAGTGCTCTCTGCTACAAAGGCATCCAACTTCCTCGATAGTGTTTCAAATTGTGCTGACAATGCAGAGATTACATTGGGTCCATCAATCCCAGTTTTCCTTGGTTGAGTCACACTCATGTATGGCCATTGATCAACAAAGTCATCCATGGTGTACCTTGCAAAGAAGATAGCATTAAAACAGAATAATAAATGATAAAATAAACTAAAAGCAAATTTATATACAAGTTTAAATTAAGACTAATTTGATTATGACTAATATTGAAAAAAAACTAGAAAAATAATTCCCTGGCAACGACGCCAAAAACTTGTTATCCGATTAATACAACGACAATTTACGCGCAAGTATACGCGGTCAACAAGTAATAAAGAGTAAGTAAAGTATCGATCCCACGAGGAATTATTACTAGTCTTTTCCAAGTATTAACCTTTTATCATCTCAATCTTATTTAAACAAACGATAATTGTTTTTGTTGTTTTGCAATAATGAAGATAACAAATAATCAAAGAACTATGGAAAGCTTTAATATAATGAAATCTAATATTAATTAGTCTAAGATCACAATTTCCCCCAACACTTCACTTGAATATCCTAACTCTCTCTTTTCAACTAGTTAAATCACTAGGATTGTAACCCGAGAAATCACAAGTATGTCTAAGCCTCTCTCGATGGTCAAATATGTATTTCCCATTATGGTGTATAGATATATCTCTATTCTACACACTAGCAAGATTCTCATATCAAGAACAATTAGTAAGGTGTATGTCATAAAACCTTATTAACTACTCCATCAATTACCAACTTTCGCAATAGAAATCATTAAGCATGGATTCTCCCATGGATACATGTGGTATTTAGGTATATGTCTATCCTAAATACAATCAAATTATCCATTCATGAGGGTAATACATAAAACACACGTCACTTAATTTCATAAATTACCCATAGGAATATCTAATTTTCACATGATATCATAACAAGGTCTCAACCTATACTTTCTCTCTCAATTCCATATAAGTTCCCAAGGTAATTACTAGCTAGGTAATTAATATATAAAGCACAAATTATGATATCCAATAACAAATAATTAACCAACATCAAAGAGAGAGCATTCAATTCAAACTATGTATTGGGTTCCATTGAAATCTTAGCAAATGAGTCCTAGTTCATGGTAATTACATAAAACATCAAATTTGATCTATATATCATCATATTGGATTTACAAAATAAGAAGAAAATACTAGAAATAAAACCACTTTTGAAGATTTCCCAATGTTGCTTGCTTGAAGGTTGATGATTTCTAGCTTTCCTGCTTGATTTGGTACTCCTTTCTTCAATTGTTCCTTTAATTTTGCTGGAAATTCCTTGTATTGCAGCCCATTTCTCTTCAATTTTTATGTTTATGTGCAGCCTCCACAAGTCTCACCCTTCATTTTCGAGTCCCTGGATATGTTATAAGTGTTGGGAATGAGTAACCCTAGCTTAGCACACCAAAAATGACCAAAAAACCCGCACAATCTGCTGCTGTCCGTGACGAGCTCGCCCCGGCGACCAAATTGGCCGAAGTTTCTCGCCCCGGCGCCATTACCGCCCCAGCGGTGATCTGTAGCCCGAATCAGTTTCGACGTCCGTTGGTAAAATGCCAATAACGTCTTCGTCCGAACTCGGATTAAGGCGATTAAGTAGGATCTGGAAAGCTAAGAAGTAGCTCTACAAATTTCATAACTAGAGCTCGTCGAGATAATGGTCGGAGTAAGACTCAAATTGAGACCGAAGCGAACTATTGTGTAAAATGCATGCAAAATCCGATGGTAAAATCACCATAACTCTCTCATACGAACTTCAAATTAGATGATTTTGGATGTTCTGGAAAGCTAAGACAAATATCTACAACTTTAGTTAGTTGAGTTTTGAGAGATTCGGATTGGATCATGGGTCAAATTGAGAAACAAGCAGCTGGAATGCTAGATTCAAGCCGAGAACGCATCGATCCAAGGGACTTTTATTTCAATTCCTACAAAACAAAGTAAAAACACATAAAAGCATACAAAAACATATAAAAGTAATACAAAACTACATTACACAACAATAAGATAAAAACACATAAAATCAAACGAAATGACTTAGGATTTACAAATTATCAAGCTCAAAAGCACTTAATTTGTGTATATAAAACACACTCATCAAGAGGCATGGAAACAGGAAGGTTGCTAAATATTTCTTTATTATAATTACTTAGTTGTGATGACGGTATATGATGTACGTGAATTTGACTATATAAACCTTGAGTTAAAAATTGAGGTTATCCATTATAGTATTTAGGAGATTCTGTAAATGATCATGGTATTTATTCAACCTTGATCATAAGTGTATTATTAAAGGTTTTCGTGCCTGGTACTAGATTAGGATTTGTTGTAATATCATTGTAATTACATTCTTGTAGTAAGATTATGTTTTAGTTATGGTTTCGAGGCTTGGGACGACAATATTTATATCATATCAATGTAAATATTTTTATTATTCCGCAATAAGTTGTTGACATGTGTAGAATGAGATGTATCGTGATGCACCAGACCCGAGGTTAAGGTAACCCAGATTTGGGGGCGTCACAGGTTGGTATCAGAGTTGATAGGTTATAAACCTTAGGTAAGAGTACCTTAGGCTATAACTGTAGTGAAGGAAGATGATAATGATGAAGATAGTGAAGGAATAAAACTCAAATAGGGTTTAATTGATAGTAAATGAATTTAGAAAATTCATAGTAAGAGTTGAGATATATATAAGACGATTCAAAGAAGAATCTTGATGCGTTATAAAAGATGAGAATTTGGAGTTACCTGACTCCAGTGACAAAGATGATAAATGTTGATAAATAGACGAGGTCTATAAGACAAAGATGCAATAAAATCATATATTATGATTAAAGAGAAGAGTACAGGAGATCGTAGGATGAAACGATCGTAGGATAAGAAGATCGTAATGTAAAACGATTGTAGAGTAAGATCACGAAGTGATTGGATTAAGTCATAGAATGGCAGGTGATCAATTGAATGATTGAAAATTTTAGCTCAATGGTATAGATTTATGGTACTATGAGATACTACGAGTAAAACTCAAAAAAGAGTTATGGATGATGAAACACGAATTAAATTCTTGTTGAGCAACGAGTAAGCTAGGATTGGGGGTGATTTCAATTGAGGACTCATGTTAGTGGTTGAGTTGTACAATTCCTTGTATGGGCGGGGAATTCGTGCTTGGTTTGAGAACCACTTAGCTTCCTATATCGGTATAGTGGTTGAGTTGAACAATTCCTTGTATGGGCGGGGAATTTCTGCTTGGTGTAACAACTACTTAGCTTCCTATATTGATTAGTGGCTGAGTTAATCGATTCCTTGTATGGGCAGGGGATTGTGATGGGTTCGACAATCACTTAGCTTCCTATATTGATAATCGTTGGAACCTGGTATCGCACTATCGCTATACGTATGACGAGAAGGTTATTCTTTTCTCATATCTATATTTGATGGTTAGAGAATAATAAGATTAGGTGCGAGTTCTTGAAACTCATACTTATGGTAAGTTCGTGACTCATAATCATATGGTATGTTTTGAACCCCTCAGCGTATGGACAGTCCTTGATTTGTTCTTGGACTACGTATTGCTAGGACAAGTTCCTAAACTCATATTATTGTGGCAAGTTCCTGAACTCATAATGTATGGTAAGTTGATGAACTATATTGGGGTATAGGAAAGTCGTAGAGAGAGAATTGTGAATTCTCAATATGATGAGCATGGATGGAGTTAGAAATAGATAGAATTATTAAATAGTGGAGAAATGGGAGAAATTGAAGTTGATGAGGAGAAATGGATATTCCAAATCTTCTAGCTATGCTAGATTTCGAATTTATTGACATCGTGCTGATACTTGCACTTTTGCTCTTCGAAAAAATGTGTGGGGCCAGATTACTGGACCAATGATTTTTAAATGTACTATTATTCATATGTCTATGCTAATTGCTTCAGCTATGCAAAATGATTTAAAAATATCAAAATGTATTTTTTTAAAAATGTCATCAATGCATCATGGAACCTGGTGTAGAATGACAGATGATGGAGTCATCAATGCAGATTAACCTAGTGTTGGATGTGATTATAGGATCGTCAACCCACTATGGTATGATGTAGTATGACAAAGTCACAAAATGACGGAATCCTAACACACTGTTGCAACAGTGCAGTATTATGACGTCATAAAATGATTTTTGTTTTCTTTAAGGTATGAAAAGTATGCTAATTGAGTTGGCTAAAATATTTCGATTGATGCCCGAACTGTTGATGTGAGTTTAAGCTATTTGATTCGGCTATCCAGATATTGAAATGTTTTATTGAATGTTTTTGAGCTGAGGTGAACAACCCTAATATTGGGGTATTTTATGTCGAAAAAACCTCGACTGTTTGGATAGAGAGTTGTGCACAACGCAAAAGTACGACAGACTGATCACCTAAAGTACAACCAAGAGGTAGTTTACTGTCTTTATGACTATAAACAGACCTAGCAGAGGTAGTTTACTATCTTTATGACTATAAACAGACCTAACAGAGGTAGTTTACTGTCTTTATGACTATAAACAGGCCTAGCAGAGGTAGTTTGATGTCTTTATGACTGTAAGCAGGCCTAGTAAAGAATGTTTACAGTCCTAGTGATTGTTAACTTCTAGGTTTATGGTGGAAATACCATTAAACCGAGTATGTCGTTCATGGTCTTTATGACCCCTCAGCATAATATGAAAAGTTTTTAAGGAATATTTTATTTCCTATTTGTTCAAGTTACTTCACAATTATTAAACAATTGTTAAAGGTTCCTATTATTCGGGAAACTGATTGTGGGAAGGGTGATTTTCCCAAGGAGAAGTGGTCGTAGAATGCGATAATTTTAAGTGAATCCTTGAAAGAGGATAGTATAAAGGTTAGATTGAAAACCTAGTTTTGATGGGTATGATGAGCAAATATGAGTAAGCTGTAATTTCGAGGACAAAATTCTTAGAAGAAGGGGTGAATGTAATATCCCGAATGTTTATGAGTTAGTAAAACATGATATTAAATTATTATGATGATTGTGATATACAATGATCCTTAGAAAAGGAAATTGATGGTTAAAGAAAGGATAATATTCAGAGTATAATTGAGTTGATAAAAGTTATATAATAAAACCTACGAGAGTTGGTTGAGGAAAATGGATTAAATAGGTAATATAAAACCTATGTTATAGTAATACGTTGAAATTATTCAACGATAAAATTTTGGAAGAAGATCTACGCGAATCGAGTAAGGATGTTTCGGTGATTCCGAGGACGGAACTTATAAGGAGGGAAGGATGTGACAACCCGAATTTTCAAGAATAATTATAATAAGAATTTAATATAGAATAATTCTTATTATGAGACGTGCCGAGTTTGAATATATATGTGTTATATATATTTATGTGATTTTTTGGTAAGCTTAATATGTATATATGTAAATGCAAAATATATACATAAATTCAGAATGAATGAGTTAATAGTTAATTATTATAACGATCGCGAATCGTGGATAGCTGGATAATCCGAGGTTATGAATATTATTGAATAAAATAGACTTTTATTAATAATATTATGTGTTAAGCATTTAAAGGTTATATTATGATCTAGATTATGTGTAGGCAATGATTGGTATGTATGAAAGTGTTCGTATAAGCTAATTTGGCGGTTTCGAGAAATATCGCTAGAGTACTATTTATTGGATTAAATAAATGGTTGATGGATAATAATATTGAACGAGTTATTTGTTGTAAAGATGCTAACCCGAGTTATGGGCGAGATATGTGTGCGATGATGTATATGATTATGGGGAGTTAATCGTGAAGAGCAACGATTGCGAATCATGAATACCCTTGTAATTTGGGTTTACTAATATTATTAAATGGATTAAATATTATTTTTTTTATGTGACATGTTTAAAGGTTATTTTATAACCTGGGTGATGTCAATGTATGCATTTTTATGCGTTATTGAACCGTAGGAGTGAGTAAGTGATTTCGCGAAGAATCGCAAAATCTCTATTTGCGGGGCACGTTTCCCGAGGCACTATTCACGCCATAATATTTTTGTCTTTTTTGATTTTAATAAATTTCATAAATACGTGTATGTGTACGAGTAGTTTTTCTCAAGTGTCGAAAATTTTATTTGAGCTGATACGTGATTTTATCCGTATCCGAAATGTATTATATAGGTGTTCCGAATATTTGGACAAATCTCATAATAATTATTTTTACCCGTCCCAATATTTATGGTAATACCTATTTTAATTTTGGGTGGAGTTATTTACCAGTTTTGGTACAAAAGTGGGAGTTTTCGGATATAATTTTGGTGTATTTGAGTATTTATTTTGACTTGTTACTCCAAGAAGGAACCAATTCCTCAATTTAGACCAATTAAATGAGAGCATAGGGGAGTATTGTCGGCAAGCTTAGAAAAATTTGGCCAACTTTGAGCACCAAACCCACTTCTCCCTAATTCACTCCTCCACTCTCCCATTCCATTCAAACTATTCCATCTCTCTCTCTTGCATCCCATTCAAACCATTCCACCAGCTGATAGAGAGAGAGAAAGGGAGAGAGAGCTGCAAAGAGGAAGAAGAAAGAAGGAGAAGATCGCCGGAGAAGTCGCCGGAAAAGAAGAAGGTCGCCGAAAAAAAGAAAGGAGGAAGAAGAAGGAGTCACAGGTGAAAGAAGAAGAGAGCCCAAGCAAGAAAAACTCAAGATAAGCAAGCCTAACAAGCTTCTTAATCACCTAGGAAGGATTTACAGAGGTAAACATCAACCAAATCCGTTCGATTCGATTTCTTGTAAAGATTTTCAAGTTTTTTTTAGTTTTGAGCTCTTGAGCTTGTGGATTGATTTTCTAGCGATTCTAGATGTTTTTGCTCATTCTAGATGTTTATATATGTTGTTAAAAGACTATATAAGCCATTAATAACATCAAAGTGGAACAGAAATGGAAGAAATCCTTACCTTGACTTAATGGAGCAAGAACAATGAACTTGGACATTTGGACGATTTAGAGGACTTTGTAGCTATAATTTCATGTTTGTTTAATTTATTTGTTGTTATGATGTTGTACTTCCATGGGTTACGAATTTAACCCAGTTGGAACGGAGTAAAAAGGAGTTAAAACAAAGATTTGGTGAAGATTTTTGTGAAGAACACGAAGAACACCAAGAACACGAAAATATAACATGAGTTAATATTTTGGCCTAAGATTTGGCCATGTTAATGGTAATGGATAACTCTGAATTTTTGATATGTTGTAGCCCTATGTCTTAGGAGTCCATAGAGTCCGGAATGGACCAATTTGAACGTGTATTGAGGGAGTTATGGTGGTTGGAAGCAAGATAGGTCTAGAACACCAAAATAGAGCATTCCAGGAAGCAAAACGGGTTGGGGACTCAGGTCGAGCGCCTAAGGCACTGGCTAGGCGCTGGCCACGAGTCCAGCTACTGTGAGAGAGCGCTTTAGGCGCTGGTCATAGGCCATTTTGAGCGCCTAAGGCGCTGGTAAGGAAACTGTGCAAAACTACTCCGACATCCTTTAGTAAAATGAGCATAACTTTCTCATACGAACTCGGATTGAGGTGATTCAAGATGATTCGGAAAGCGAACGAGTAGACCTACAACTTTTTCTCTTTAAGTTTTTCGGTTTGAGGTCTGTAGCATGGCCTAAATTGACCATTTGTATGACTGATGTGTTTTTGGGGGCAATCGGAGAGTGTCGGGCATGCGCGTAAGCACGCGTAATGCTCCCGACAATGTTAAATGATATTCTAAGTTCTAAAACATGCTTTATTATGATTTATAATGATACTTAATATTAACCATTGAGTATTAGACAAATTGAGTGGGCGTGCTAAGCGTACGCAATCGCGTATCACTTGGACATTCGAATAGACAAATGTCGCGTACGGACGTGCAAACGTCGTAACGCCGTAACAAGTATGTATAACCTTGTTTAATATTTTGTTTCTAATAATAATGAAATATGATAGAGTGTTATAACGTAATGTATGAGCATGCTAAACGTGTCGAAAAGGGGCGAATTAGGCGTGTGACGTGTAAACGTCGAAACGCCGCGTAAAGTGTTAAAGAACTTAAATAGTGTTTCGATTTAAACAAAACGAACATTATAAGATATGAAGTGGGTTTATAATATAAACCATTATATGAAGCCTTTTTAATGGCTAATTGGTATTTTATTGTTAAATAAATTGTGTAGGATATTTGAAGGACGAGCCATCATAATTTGGCAAGGAACGCTTAAGGCAAGTTCTTTCAGTAACTTGTTAACTTGTTTAAATGTATTGATGTACATGACTTGATTACTAAGTCTTTCCTTATTATGTGATTATATGCGAGCATGATTAAAGTGTGCACAATGTGCAATTATGTGACTATATTATTCTATGTGGAACTTGAACTACTGTGAATATACAATGTGAGATGCATGAAGTATGCTATGAGATACATGATGCATATATATAGATGAATTGCATAAGATTTATAATGCATGAGTATCATGATGCATGGATAAATGCAAACTTATGTGTTACGTGAAGCATGAAATGTGAAAACTGTTAGTTCTTGCTGAGCCGTCGTGCTCATTCTTGCAAAATTAAAACTTTTGCAGATTTTACGATGCAATGCAATTATCTTGATATCGTGGTGATAAGGATTAGAGAGGCATGGAAACAGGAAGGTTACTAAATATTTCTTTATTGTAATTACTTAGTTGTGATGACGGTATATGATGTACGTGAATTTGACTGTATAAACCTTGAGTTAAAAATGGAGGTTATCCATTATAGTAGTTAGGACGTGATTATGTTAGTTATTTGTTATAGTAAACTACAAGGATAACGATGATGTATAAAAGTCATTTTTGTAACGAATGTATAGCTGTTGAATAACTTTGCGAATATTCAGGGATCGAATAAAGACAGAATTTGAACCATGTGTTCACATAGGAGATTCTGTAAATGATCATGGTATTTATTCAACCTTGATCATAAGTGTATTATTAAAGGTTTTCGTGCCTGGTACTAGATTAGGATTTGTTGTAATATCATTGTAATTACATTCTTGTAGTAAGATTATGTTTTAGTTATGGTTTCGAGGCTTGGGACGACAATATTTATATCATATCAATGTAAATATTTTTATTATTCCGCAATAAGTTGTTGACAGGTGTAGAATGAGATGTATCGTGATGCACCAGACCCGAGGTTAAGGTAACCCGGATTTGGGGACGTCACAGCAACGGCGCCAAAAACTTGTTGTCTGATTTATATAATGATAATTTACGCGCAAGTATACGCGGTCAACAAGTAATAAAGAGTAAGTAGAGTATCGATCCCACAAGGAATTATTACTAGTCTTTTCCAAGTACTAACATTTTATCATCTTAATCTTATTTAAACAAATGATAATTGCTTGTGTTGTTTTGCATTAATAAAGATAATGCAAAGAGTACCGTAATGTACCAGTCCAAAACTAACGGTGCATTGATGACTCGGGTGATTATCAGCACAATAATCACATGTCACTCCTATACCTTGAGTGCTCTCTGTTACTAAGGCATCCAACTTCCTCGATAGTGTTTCAAATTATGCTGAGAATGCAGAGAGTGCATTGAGTCCATCAATCCCAGTTTCCCTTGGTTGAGTCATACTCATGTACGGCCATTGATAAGCAAATTCATCCATGGTGTACCTCATAAAGCATCAAAATAGAAAAATGTTAAAACAAAGTGAAAACAAATTTATATACAAGTTTAAATTAAGATCAATTTGATTGTAATTAATATTGGAAAAACACTAGAAGAATAATTCCCCAGCAACGACGCCAAAAACTTGTTGTCTGATTTATATAATGACAATTTACGCGCAAGTATACGCAGTCAACAAGTAATAAAGAGTAAGTAGAGTATCGATCCCACGAGGAATTATTACTAGTCTTTTCCAGGTACTAACATTTTATCATCTTAATCTTATTTAAACAAATGATAATTGCTTTTGTTATTTTGCATTAATAAAGATAATGCAGAGAGTACCGTAATGTACCAGTCCAAAACTAACAGTGCATTGATGACTCGGGTAATTGTCAGCACAATAATCACATGTCACTGCTATACCTTGAGTGCTCTTTGCTATTAAGGCATCCAACTTCCTCGATAGTGCTTCAAATTATACTGACAATGCAGAGAGTGCATTGAGTCCATCAATCCCAGTTTCCCTTGGTTGAGTCATACTCATGTACGACCATTGATAAGCAAATTCATCTATGGTGTACCTCGTAAAGCATCAAAATAGAAAATTCTTAAAACAAAGTGAAAACAAATTTATATACAAGTTTAAATTAAGATCAATTTGATTGTAATTAATATTGGAAAAACACTAGAAGAATAATTCCCCGGCAACGGCGCCAAAAACTTATTGTTCGATTTATATAATGACAATTTATGCGCAAGTATACGCGGTCAACAAGTCATAAAGAGTAAGTAGAGTATCGATCCCACGAGGAATTATTACTAGTCTTTTCCAAGTACTAACATTTTATCATCTTAATCTTATTTAAACAAATGATAATTGCTTGTGTTGTTTTGCATTAATAAAGATAACAATTAATCCAAGAACTATAGAAAGCATTAAGATAATGAAATCAAATATTAACAAATCTAAGATCACAATTTCCCCCAACACTTTACTTGAATATCCTAACTCTCTCTTTTCAACTAGTTAAATCACACGGATTGTTACCCGAGAAATCACAAGTATGTCTAAGCCTCTCTCGATGGTCAAATACGTATTCCCCATTACGGTGTATAGATATATCTCTATTCTACACACTAGCAAGATTCTCATATCAAGAACAATTAGTAAGGTGTATGTCACAAAACCTCATTAACTACTCCATCAATTACCAACTTTCGCAATAGAAATTATTAAGCATGGATTCTCCAATGGATACATGTGATATTTAGATATATGTCTATCCTAAATACAATCAAATTATCCATTCATAAGGGTAATAAATAAAACACACGTCACTTAATTTCATAAATTACCTATAGGAATATCTAATTTTCACATGATATCATAACAAGGTCTCAACCTATACTTCCTCTCTCAATTCCATATAAGTTCCCAAGGTAATTACTAGCTAGGTAATTAATAAATAAAGTACAAATTATGATACCCAATTCACAAATGATAACCAATATCAAAGAGAGAGCATTCAATTCAAACTGCGAGTTGGGTTCATTGAAATATTAGAAAACAAGTTCTAGGTTATGGTAACTACAAATAACATCATATTCAATTTATACATCATGTTGGATTACAAAAGAGAAGGGAAAACTAGAGATAAAACCACTTTTGTAGATTTTCATATGATGTTTGATGGATTGATGATGAACCCTAGCTTCTCCTCCATGGTTTTGTAATCCTTGTTGTCCGATTATATAATGACAATTAACGCGCAAGTATACGCGGTCAACAAGTAATAAAGAGTAAATAGAGTATCGATCCCACGAGTAATTATCTCTAATGTAACCCAATAACAATTTCAAATCATCTCGTTCTTAATTAAACAAATTTATTAAAACATAATTAGATAGGTAGAGAGCTAAGAACAAAATATCCACACTCAAGCATTTTGTCAAACACTTGGTGTGCATTACTTTGTTCAAATCTCTTAACTCTCCTTTTGATCATGGTGGTCACAATGAATTGACAATACACAAATTATGTATAACACAATCACATGTCATTATATTCATGGTATGAATCTATAATCTATTTTCCAATTTCATATAGATTACCAAGCTAATCACCAATTCCTTAGCAATTAAACATTAAGCACAAAATATAAAGAACCAATTCATATGGTACCAATCAAAAGGAAAGCAAGATAAAAGTTTAATTCATAACAAATAAATCAAACTATTCTAAATATTGGGTAATCATCTATGGATAATACAAGTATCAAATAAAAACTAGAAGTTTAATTCAATTTCTAGCCTCCATTGGTGTTACAATTGGTAGCACTAGATCCCCAAGAATGAGTTCTAGCCACTAGAGGAAAAAGAAAAGAGAGGATGACTTCCCTTAGTTGTTGGTTGAAGCTCCTCCATTGATGTTGTTGAAGCTCCCACCATTGTTGCTCCTTGAAGCTCTTGAAGAACCATGGCCAAGAGCCATGGCCTCCCTCTCCAAGCTGCCTCTCTCTCTCTTTCTCACTCTAGGTTACAAGTATAAATGAAGAATGATGTGTTTTTGCCACCCCCTGGATGTTATAAGAGATGGGTCTCTCAAACCCTAGCATAGCCCCCGAGTTTTGGACCAAAAATCGCAAAAACCTGTTGTATCCCGTGACGAGCTCGCCCCGACGAGCTCGCTTCTGGAGCCAAAATCAGTTTTGACGTCTGTTAGTAAAATGGCCATAACTTCTTCGTTCGAACTTGGATTAAGGCGATTAAGTAGGCTATGGAAAGCTAAGAAGTAGCTCTAGAATTTTTATAACTGGAGATCGTCAAGAAAATGGCCGAAGCAAGGCTCAAATGGAGCCCGAAGCAACTGCTGTGTAAAAGTCATGCAAAATCCGATGGTAAAATGACCATAACTACCTCATACGAACTTCAAATGGGATGATTCCGGATGTTCTGGAAAGCTGAGATAAAGATCTACAACTTTTGTTCTTTGAGTTTTGAGAGATTCGGATTGCATCATGGGTCAAATTGAGAAACAAGCAGCGGGAATGCTAGATTCGAGCCAAAAACGTATCGATCGAAGGGGCTTTTATTTTAATTCCTTCAAAACAAAGTAAAAATACATAAAAGCATACAAAAATATATAAAAGTAATATAAAACTATATTACACAACAATAAGATGAAAACATATAAAACCAAACGAAATAGCTAAAGACTTACAAATTATCAAGGCTAAAAGTACCCAATTTGTATATATAAAACACACTCATCAAGGACTACTTCAAGGAAAAGGAAATGTTAATGTCAAGGGCTGACATCGACGAGGATATTGAGGCAACTATGGCCCGATTTTCAGCAGGGTTAAATTAGGAAATTACAAATTTGGTAGAGCGTCAACACTACGTGGTATTGGAAGATATGGTGCATCAAAATAGAGAAACAACTTAAGAGGAGAGGTGACCAGCGAACAAATCCTACCACCGGATCATCATGGAAGTCCAATAATGTGAAGCGCGAGGACAAGCCAACTGTTTTCAAACCAAAGACAGAAATCAAGCAGGGAGCG
This sequence comes from Aralia elata, assembly GCA_034770075.1. Lineage (NCBI taxonomy): Eukaryota > Viridiplantae > Streptophyta > Magnoliopsida > Apiales > Araliaceae > Aralia > Aralia elata. The sequence continues at coordinate 43,173,932 of CM068383.1, forward strand.
ACTACTCAAGGATTGCAAGGTAAAACCAATTAACCTTCTACTAGTCGTAATTGAGATATTGTATGCTTTAAATGTCAAGGCAGGGGACATATTGCAAATCAATGCCCAAATCAAAGAACTATGTTGTTGCTTGATAATAGAGACGTGGAAATCGAGGAAGAAGATAGCGACAATGACTCTATGCCACTATTGGAGGAAGATAGAGAGGTTGCTATGAATGGTGAAGTGTTAGGTACACGAAGAATGCTTAGTACACAGGTAAAGGAAGAAAGCAGTGAACAAAGAAAAAATATGTTTCATACTAGATGCATGGTGAATGGCAAGATCTGTTGTGTCGTGATTGACGGTGGGAGTTATACGAATGTGGCAAACATCACTATGGTGGAGAAATTGGGACTTGCAACATCAAAACATCGTCATCCATACTGATTGCAATGGCTCAACGACAGCAGAGACATCAAAGTTACCAAGCAAGTATCCGTTCTGTTTACAATTGGGAAATATGTCGATGAGATTTTGTGTGATGTAGTTCTTATGCAGGTGGGTCACTTACTACTTGGGAGACCTTGGCAGTTCGATCGGTGAGTAAAACACGATGGGTTTACTAATGAGTATTCTTTTGTTCACAATCAAAGGAAGGTTACCTTGTGTCCTATGTCAACAAAACAGGTGCATGAGGACCAAATGCATTTATAGAGAGACCATGAAAACAAAAAAACAAAAAAGAGAGAAAAAAAGAAAGGAGAAGAGAGAAAAACAAACATATATGCAAAAAGAGGCGATGTAAGGCGAGCTTTGGATTCTCAAAAGCCAATAATCATACTTCGGTATAAAGAGGCATTTTTGAATACTAACGCTAATGAATCTTCTTTGCCCAGTACTATTTCTTCTCTTTTATAGGATTATCAGGATGTATTTCCCGAAGAACTTCCACAGGGATTATCTCCAGTTCGGGGAATTGAGCATCAAATTGACTTTGTTCCTGGTGCGACCATTCCAAACCATCCAGTGTACCGAACCAATCTCGAGGAGACAAAGGAATTGCAGAGATAAGTTAACGAGTTAATGAATAAAGGGTTCGTGAGGGAAAACTTGAGTCCATGTGCAGTTCCGGTTATCTTAGTGCCTAAAAAGGATGGGAAGTGACGAATGTGCATTGACTATCGAGCAGTAAATAACATCAGAGTAAAGTATCGACATCCCATTCCAAGGTTAGATGATATGTTAGATAAATTACATGGATCGTGTGTGTTTTCTAAAATTGATTTAAAGAGTGGTTATCATCAGATACAAATGCATGAAGGAGATGAATGGAAAACTACTTTTAAAACAAAATATGGGCTATATGAGTGGTTAGTCTTACCTTTTAGTTTAACTAATGCTCCTAGCACGTTTAATGCGATTAATGAACCATGTTTTGCGTTCCTTCATTGGGAAATGTGTAGTTGTCTACTTTGATATCTTAATCTACAACAAGGATTTAGGAGAACATGCATTGCATATAAAATCTGTCTTAGATGTGCTTCGAAAAGAAAAATTGTATGCCAATATAGACAAATGCACATTTTGTACGGATCGAGTTGTGTTTCTTTTTTTTTTTGCTAAATTATGTTTGTATATAAATATGCAAAAAACTAAAGATATTACAATGAAATTCAGAACGTAGTCCTCTTCTCCCGAGAGAACTAAAGCACCTAGATAAAACTAGGAAACCAATTACCTAACCTAATTATATTATACCTCATAACCCGAGGTTAGGCAAAGGAAAACAGCTAAGAAAAAACCCAAACTAATGAGATATTTAGCAACAACAAATAGGACCACAAAGCTTAAAGATAGGCTAGAAAATATGCCTAAAAGGCAGAAAATTTTCAGCAATTACTCCAACAGGTGCGGAACCCATTTACCAACAAGAGCAGGTGGATCATCCAATTACAATATTCAGCAACCAGTAATGAGCCCACCTGTCGACGCCGATTTTTGTCTTTTCCAATTTTAGCATTTTGATTGAATGATTTTTGGAAAAGGTCGGCATTAATGTCGACGGGGTTTTGAAAGATCGTTTTTTATGATGAGTCAATTAACCAGAGTCGCCAGTTGGTATATTTGAAATGGATGTACCAACTCATCCGAGTTTTCGTTTTTTTATAAATCCCTGGCTCATATGTGACTCCAAATTAATTGGTCTGCAACCCGAGATTCATAGAGTTTGGGGGCTTGCTTAAGCGAGGGGAAGGTGTTAGGCACCCCCCGACTTCCGTGAAACACGGTTACCGCAATCTTGATACTTTCCTATCCTTTAATTAATGTAATGTGTATGTGTGCGTGTGTGTGTGTGTGCCTTTGTGAATGTGGTGGTGAGTTTGCATGAGGAAACCAATTGGGTTTTGATGAAAAGTCGTGCTTTCTTTCGAGAATGCTTTAGAATGTCATTTGGCTTAACGAGAAAGCTTTATGAGAAAGGTTTGATTTTAATTGTCAAAAACTTATGAGATTTTCATTAGGTGTCGTTTTGGCAAAAACAAGAGTTTTCTAAACCTTCGTCAAAATAGGAATTGAGATCTATACCTCGCTTTTGTAGAAGACGAGCAACTTCTAGGGTCTCTTTAACCCTATGCACAAAGGTTTAATAAAACGTTTAGTTTATTTATAAAAACCATTTTTTGGTGATGTTTGAAAATGATTTTTTAACCTTCTCGTTTGAATAGGAATCGACATTCATTAGCACTTCCAAATTTAAGCCTCGTGAAGCTAATAACCTAGTTTGATTTATTTTATGAAAATCTTTATCGTTTAGCTTTGAAATCCATTTCGTGTCATAAATCAAATCAAACATTAAAATGCGTTGGGCTATTCATGGGCATGTAAGCCATCAAAATAACCCCGAACGCCCACAATCGCATATTTTTCACTATGACGGGGCCTTAACCACGATTCTCGCCTTGGCATCGTTATAAGGCCCGACGATTACATATGTACAATGAAAACTACATCCTTCCTACTATCTACATCAAAAGAGGTCCATCATCGGATTTGGACCACGGGGTCGCTTTCCTAGGCGTACCAAATTTCCACACACCCACAACCGGATATTACAAGAAATAACCAACACGGATAATCTAACAATACCAAGACATCCTAAAATAGTGATCTAAAGGAACCACGCCCAATATAGCACCGTAAAACAAATAAAAAAATCAATAAATAAATATCATCGGGTTATTAGGAAGAATTTTGTTCCGATGGAACCCTCACTAATAATCCCTAATTCATTGTTCCACCATAAATTACATGAAAACTACATTTAATTTGACCAAATGATATGATAGAAATTGCAAAAATAAGGATATTTTCACCTTGCAAATGAGATCAAAGTGGATGTAAACTTGTGTATTTTGAATAGAAGAAGAAGTATATGTGATACAATAAAAAAAAGAATATAAATCCTCTCTTTTTTTCTTCCTTTCTCTCCTATTTTGTTGCAAAACTATGCTATTTTCTCCTCATTTCCCGAGCTGATCTGCTGCTATTTTTTCTTCTTCTCCGCCTCCTGCTAACCTTCTGTATGCTGATGAGGAAATGAGCTGAAATAGGCTGGCCAAAGCCAGCCGCAGATGGATCTGCGGTTGGCTGCAGATGGATCTGCGGCTGGCCGCGGATTGATCTGCGACTGGCTGGCGGCCAACCCTCCACTCGGCTGAATTTCGGGTTCCCGTGTTTCGAGTTCCGTGTTTTCAAAAGGCGCACTCATTGGCCGCAGATCAATCCGCGGCTGGCTGGCTTGACTTTCTCGATTTTCGTGCTACACCTTGATTCTCGTGTCGTGACGTCAGTTTTCGTCGACAGGCTCGTATTTTACAGTCCGGGAATCACTGGGAGGCGTGCCACATCCTCCGGGAATGCTCAATTCGAGATGGGTGACCGGGTCTCGTATCCGGTCACCCATCTCGTGATCGCCGGGTCTCGTATCCGGTCGACCGTCTCGTCGGGGCCGGGTCTCGTATCCGGTCACCCATCTCGTAATCGCCGGGTCTCGTATCCGGTCGATCGTCTCATCGGGGCCAGGTCTCGTATCCGGTCACCCATCTAGTAATCGCCGGGTCTCGTATCCGGTCGATCGTCTCGTCGGGGCCAGGTCTTGTATCTGGTCACCCATCTCGTAATCGCCGGGTCTCGTATCCGGTCGATTGTCTCGTCGGGGCCGGGTCTCGTATCCGGTCACCCATCTCGTGATCGCCGGGTCTCGTATCCAGTCGATCGTCTTGTCAGGGCCAGGTCTCGTATCTAGTCACCCATCTCGTAATCGCCGGGTCTCGTATCCGGTCGATTGTCCTGTGAGTGGCGGGTCTCGTCTCTAGTCGCTCGGTCGTAATCGCCGGGTCTCGTCTCCGGTCGATTATCTTGTGAGTGCCGGGTCTCGTCTCCGGTCGCTCGGTCGAATCGAGAAGTCGTGTTCGACACCCAATTCATCAAAATCTCGTATTTTATTACCACATTATGAGTCAAACGGGCATTAGAATCGATTAAGCCTGCATTGGACAAGGGGGAGCCACTGGGCCCAGCCGCAGATGGATCTGCGGCAAGCCGCAGATTGATCTGCGGCCAGCCGCAGATTGATCTGCGGCCAAGATTGGGCATATAGGCGGCCAGCCGCTTCGCAGATCTGTCACTTTCATTCGTACCCCACGCGATTTTCAGATCTTTGCACGCCCTTTTGCTGAGTTTTCCAACCTTTTTTGGAAAAACCGCTCCGGTTAGATCGATCTACGCGCTACAGGTAACACTTTGACCGATTGTTTTCCAATTTCGTCAATGTTTTGCTATACATTTGCTATTCTGCATGTTTAGAGATATAAATGTATGCTTTGACATGCTATGCCATGTATTATTGCATGTATATGCTATGTATGAACTGCGCAAGTCATATTTTATGCTCATGATGCGGTCCCACATTCTTGTTATTTCTTTTTGGAAGAAAATCATGCATTAGGGTCATTTTCATGCTGCAATTATCCATATAAATGCAATTTTGATCTGTTGTGGCTTGGGTTCTTTGAAAAACATGCTTGGCTATGCATGGGGTGTCCACTTTATAGACGAAACTCTGCCGATTTTTTTTTTCTCATATAGTAAACATGCATCATGCTGCATTAATTCTATGATGATGATAGGAAATTAGAATGTTTATGACATAATTCAAAATAGAATTTACCTCCCCTTTCGCCTGCTCTATTCCAGCTATGGATCCTGACACTCCCAGTAGCTCCACCGCGTCTCGGACCTCGGGCGTTCGCCGCCGTAGGGCTGCACCTGCCCCTGCTTTACCTCGGACTCGCCAGGCTCGCCGACTGGCGGAGGCTGTCATCTGGCCCGATCATCCCGATGTTGAGGAGGCTGTACTTCCGGACGCTGCGGTAGAGGGGCCATCTTCCAGCACACCAGCTCCATCTCATCATCGCGCTCTATCTGGCGCCTCTGTTCAGATACCCGATCTGTTGGGTCGGGATCTCAGTCGTCACCCATCCGCATCTCTTGTAGCTAATGAGGTATGCTTAAAGTACTCCTCTGAACTCATTCCCAAATTCTGTTTTAGATCTGGACTGATCCATTCATTTTTTGTCACAGGTGCCCGAGTTCACTCAGCCGAGGGGTAACTGTTTCAACATTTACTCCCTCTACACCGCCTTGGGGCTTTCGTCATTTCTTCACCATCATTCCGCGCCAGTGCCCCTGGGGTTATATGCGGGCTCTGTCCGAGAGATGGTTTCACCAGACCCAGTCCCTTCACCTTTTGGACTGTGAGGTCGTGCTGACTTCCTGGGACTGGAGGTACATCACGGGCATCGAGTTCACCGGATCTCGTGTCCCTCTGGATCTTGACATCACTCCAGCAGAGGTCAGAGCTTTACCGGGTTTCGCTGCCCATGACCGGGTCTTCAAGGCCCGCAGCATTCGGTCTGGAGCTTTGGTCGTGGACGCTGTTGGAGGCATATATGCGACGCCATTCCCAGCAGATCGGGCCACTCGTGACATTCTGTTCCGGCGCCTGTTCTTGACCATTATGAGGGGTTGTTTCCTAGGGAACAACTCCTCTACCATTCATTTCAGCGTCATAGGAGCCGTCAGAGATGTAGATCGGATCGGTGACTATGATTGGGGGTCCTTCACCTTTGCTTACTTCCTCCACGGTCTCCGTCTACGCTCGGAGGGTCAGACAGATGCTTGGCTCGAATTCTACCACTTTCTGCTGGTGAGCATTCTTTTCCTCTTTTCTTACCGTACTTCCTTTCATTTCATTTCTCTTTTCTGCATTGGTTGGTTACTCATGCCTTTCCTTGTTTCTGTTCACAGTTCTGGGCCTACGAGTGACTTCCGTGCCTGAGGCCTGTCACTACTCTTGGCCTGGACACTTATCCCCGGGGTCGGCGATGGCATCATATCACTTTAGAGGAGGTCCCGGTATCTGGCAGCTTTGCACATTGTCGCATTCAGCTGGAGCTGATCACCGCTGCAGAGGTCGTCAGGACTCCCTATCTTTCTGAGCATCTGGCTGTGGGGTTCACAAATGGGTATCCCTCCGGCCCGGAGTTCGCACTTTCCACCCGCCGCCTTACTTTGCAGAGTGTCGGGGGCTGGGTGATGTATCTGGGAGAGCACGCCTTCAGATGCGTTACTGGAGAGATCCGCATCCCGCACTCCCTTCCATTCACCACCTCCTAGCCCTTGGACTCTCAGCCTTCGGAGATCATGCTTGCGGGGGAGGATGGCCAGACGCTCTCTTCAGGTCCCAGCACGAGCGAGGCCTTTCGTACCTGGTGGGTGCCCCGCACCATCGGTCCTCAGACCCGGGCCACATTCTTCCTCGGGGATATGGTCCCCGGCTCGGTGATGATGACTGACTGGGCCGCCTGCGTTCGGAGTCCCACCCATGCTGAGCAGATTGACACTTTAACCCGCCAGGTGGAGCAGCTATCGTTGTATCTTCGGGTGCTAGGTCGGACTCCAGAGGACGCCTATGCATATGATCCTGATAGTATGAGTTTTGACACAGGCCCGAGCTCGTCTGATGCTCCAGTACCGCCATATATCCCGGACATGAACTTTGGGCCTCCGTCGTCGACGACTCCAGGGGATCAGTTCGAGGATCCTGCCTTCTTAGATGATCTCACCTTTGACTAGATCAGGCTAGGATAGGGCCTTTTGTACCTGGATCTGTTAGATTTATTTTTTCATTTCATGCACTATGTATTGAACTCATTTATTTATTTATGCACAGTTTTTTTTATCCTTATGCAATTCAATTGCTCTATTATTAACTGTTCGATGCATGCTTTTTTATTTATGGATAGAGAATGACCCCTGTACAGTCTTTTTGATACTATTTTTTCACAGATGTCGTTCTTAGATGTCGTGGTACGTTTGGATCCCATTCCTCCCACAGGGTTGGTCGGCAGTCTCCTCCGCTGGTTGGACAGTTTATCGCCGACCGACAAGGTTATCGCAGATGGCCTTTTGGGACATTCTTGGTCCTTATTATCCTTTCAGGTGCCAGCGGGCTTTGTGGATAGTATTCTGAGCTATTGGGCTCCTGCCCGTCAGGTGTTCAGATTAGGGACAGTGGACCTGACCCCCACTCTCGTGGAGTATGCTCGCTTTACCGGCTTGTCTTTGGATGGTCCTTGTGCCAGGGTCACAGCTGGTTCCATGCGCCGTCAGTTCTTGACTTTCACCGGTTTGCGGAGGACAGTTTTGTTATCGGTGATCACATCAGATCATCTAGTTCCCCTACATTTTCTGATTGACCGATTCGGCTCACCCGACAGTTTTCACCTATTTTCTGGTGATTTTTCCGTATCCGAGGAGCGCTGGGGTGCTTTGAGATTAGACGTTTTGATGGCATGTGTCATCTCAGTTTTGTACTTGCCAGCAGGACCCGGTCAATTGGACATGTGAGTTGTCGCGGCCGTTAGAGCCCTTCAGGAGGATCACACCATTCTTCCCATGATATTGGCGGATACCTATACGTCAGCCTCATATTGCCAGTCTTTCCGACGCAGAGTATTCAGAGGGAGCTCGACTTTATTGTACGTGTGGTTCATGAGTCATCTCAGTCCCATCGGCCATTTCCGTCGCCAAGGGTTTTGCTTCAGCCATGACATAGCCATGCAGTTTTCGTTTCGTCCCGTGAGCTGTACTGATGCGGCCTCATGGACATCATTTTTGTCGGTCATTGAGGATCTTTTTCATCTCCTGGTCTATTCCGGTTATTGCTCCTTTATGAGTTTCTTGACTCACGTGCCCAACCTGGATTTCATCCCTATTGCTGGTTTAAGAGGCATGACGACTTATCATCCCTTGGCGGTTACAGGGCAGTTTGATTAGACACAGGACTTGCACCCTTTCGCGGGTGCGGCCGCCTACCAATTCCTCATATCATCCCAGACAGAGAGGGATCTACTGCGGGTATACGATCTTTGGTCTTGCAGGGTCTTTGCCGAATATAGTGAGAGCTGCCACATCCAGACATTTGCTTATGTGTAGTGGTTGCGCGGAGACTCGGATCCGGTTGGTTTGAGTCAGACTGGGGCCTTTGATGACTCTGGAGTGATTTTCCCAGATGGTACCACAAATTATTCCATCTCAGGTGATTCTGCCCCTAGTCGGGTTACTGAGGATACCCGACTCCGCCTGGCCTTGATTACTACTGAAGCTGAGAGGGATGCCGCTCTTGTTGAGAGAGATGATGCCATTTTGGCTAGAGACGCTGCCATTGCTGACAGAGATGCCATTGTGTTTCAGACCAGGGCAGTTATAGATGCTCATTCTGAGACTGTCGGCCGAGCCACTGCTTTATTGGATCGCATCGACATGATGGGGCAACAGATTGCAGGGGATGCTGATGCTTCAGATCTGTCCACCACTTTATCCATCCTGCTTCAGCTAGTTTCAGATTGTAGATTATTTTATTTCCTGCATAGACTACGTCAATTTCATCGGTTATCGAAAGAGAAATCTTGTAACAAAATGACTTATAGATACAGACATGCATTTAAATTTAGTCATTTTCCCTTTTTGTCGTATCGTTGCCTTTCATTGGATCCTCATTTTATCCAGCTGACCATGATTTTGACATTTCGCTTTCTTTCTCTTCTCAAGTCTTGATAGAGATCTGACAGATATTGTCGTACCCCTATTGATTTCATCGGACTGGGTCTTAGATTTTGGCTAACTATTTTGGTGGGATTAGGGTTATGTCATCTGAGATGAAGTTGATTGGTCGGCTGGTTTCGGGAAGGTTTTGAGGGTGTAGGAAGGTTTATCTGGCTGTTGGGAATTGGTTTTGTTTAGGGAAAGTATTATTTTTAAGGAATCGGACCGTGCCGTGATGGCTGGCTACGTACCCCCACAAGTTGGGAGATCAGGTCCTACGTAGTTCGTTTCTTAAAGAAACAGGGGAACTGATGTTTTAAGCGTAGAACCGCTTCACCGAGTCGGAATTGAGGGGCTGTGGAAATACTTCACCATCCATTTCCTGCAATATGAGGGCTCCTCCGGATAGCACTTTCTTAATCACAAATGGTCCTTCCCAGTTTGGGGCAAACTTCCCCTTGGCTTCGTCTTGACAAGGCATGACTCTTTTTAGCACCAAATCATTTTCCTTGAACTTCCGAGGTCTTATCCTTTTGTCGTATGATCGAGAGATCCTTTGTTGATATAACTGACCGTGCCAAACAGCAGCCACCCTCCTTTCATCAATTAGGGCTAATTGGTCGTATCGACTTTGCATCCAATCCTCCTCGCTTATCTGAGCATCGATCACTATTCTGAGGGACGCCATCTCAACATCAACTGGTAGAACAGCCTCCATTCCATACACCAAAGCGTAAGGGGTTGCCCCTATAGAAGTACGTGTTGACGTTCGGTATGCTAGTAGGATGAGGGGTAGCAAATCCGGCCATCCTCGATGATTAGCAGACATTTTCGCCATGATCTTCTTGATGTTCTTATTTGCAGCCTCCACTGCCCCATTCATCTTAGGACGGTAAATGACAGAATTGAGGTGTTTCATCTTAAACTGGTCGCATAATCCCTTCATGAGGGCGTTGTTCAAATTTTTGGCATTGTTGGAGACCAACATCTCAGGTTGCCCGTATCGACAAATGACATTATTCCTGATGAAACCAACGATGATCTCCTGAGTTACTTTGGGGAAAGAAGCTGCCTCTACCCATTTGGTGAAGTAATCGATCATGACGAAAATGAATCGGTGTCCATTGCTTGCTTTGGGCTCTATCGATCCGATTACATCCATTCCCCACATGGAAAATGGCCACGGGGAGGTCATACAGTGAAGTTCATTGGGAGGCGTATGGATCACATTACCATGCGCCTGGCATTGGTAACACCGTTTGACATGATCATCGCAGTCGGCTTTCAGCGTTAACCAATAATGCCCCGTTCTCAAGATCTTTTTGGCCAGCATCGGTCCACTCATGTGTGGCCCGCACACTCCACCATGTATTTCGCCATTAATCTTTTGGGCCTGTGTCTCATCTACGCATTGCAACAGTCCCAACCCAGCATCCCTTTTGTAGAGTGAATCCCCACTCAGGTAAAACTTCATTGCCATCTTTTGAATTCTCATCCTCTCAGCTTGGCTTGCCTGGTCGGGAATGGATCTATCCCTCAGGTACTCCCTTATGTCGTGATACCAAGGCTGCCTTGGCATAACCACCTCCTCCGATAATACTGCCACATGTTCCTCATATGCTGGGGCATTCTGTACTGCTATCTCAATCTGTGGAATGTCCCTGCTCTTGATTACGTGGATTAAGGAAGCCAGAGTTGCCAATGCATCGGCAAAATCATTCCGTCCTCGGGGGATGTGTCGGAAAGCGATATCTTCAAATTCTCGCATCAATTGGACAACACAGCGATGGTATGGAAGTAACCGGAGCTCCTTTGTGTTGTACACCCCGATCGCCTGTCTGATTACCAGTTCTGAATCCCCGAACACCGCCAGTCTTTTCACTCCCATATCGCGGGCAAAACGGAGTCCCAATATACATCCCTCGTACTCAGCTGTGTTGTTCGAATTACTGAACTGCAATTTAGTGGCCACAGGGTATTGCTCTCCGGTGATAGAGACCAAGACGGCTTCGGCCCCGGCCCCCTCAGCATTCATGGCACCATCAAAATACAGCTTCTAGAACTGCCCCTCGTCATCACATTTCGTGTGTAATACCCAAAATATATCTTCGCCCGGCAGAGGAGTTTCTAACGGCTCCATCCCTCCTGATGGCGTTTCTGGCAACTGATCCGTAATTCCCTGCCCCTTCATGGCTTTCTGAGTTACGTATACCATGTCGAACTGTTGTAAGATTAACTGCCATCTTGACAGTCGACAGTTCAGCATGGGCCTTTCAAAGATATATTTCAGGGGATCCATTCTCAATATCAGGTACATAGTATGCCCATGGAGGTAGTGCTGTAATCTCCCTGCAACCCATGCCAAAGCACAACAGGTCTTCTCGATGGGAGTGCAATTTTGTTCACATCGGCTAAATCTCTTGCTGAGATAGTAGATGGCCTGCTCTTTACCTGCTTCATTCTTCTGTCCCAGCATACATCCCATCGCAATGGCATTGACCGATATATACATGAACAGAGGGATCCCATCCTTCGGGGGTACCAGCACTGGTGCCTCTGTCAGCTGCTTTTTAATGGTCTGAAAGGCTTTCTGACATTGTTCATTCCATTCTTGGGAAGCATCATTCCTTAATAGTTTGAAAATCGGCTCGCATGTAGTCGTCAAGTGGGATATGAAGCGGCTGATGAAGTTTATTCTTCCCAAGAATCCTCTTATCTCCTTCTCTGTGTGAGGTGCCGGCATACCCACAATGGCCTTAATCTTCGCCGGATCCAACTCAATGCCCTGATCACTAACCAGGAATCCCAAGAGCTTGCCCGACTGCACTCCGAAAGCACACTTTGCTGGATTGAGCTTCAAATTATATTTTTTGAGCCGATCGAATAGCTTTTTGAGATGGGTTATATGATCAGATTCTACCCTTGATTTCACGATAATGTCATCCACGTAGACCTCTATTTCCTTATGCATCATGTCGTGGAACAGGGCCATCATGGCTCTCTGATAAGTAGCCCCCGCATTTGTGAGACCGAAGGCCAGTCGTCTATAGCAGAAGGTGCCCCAAGGGGTGATGAACGCGGTCTTTTCCTGATCTTCCTCCGCCACCATTATCTGATGATACCCCGCAAAGCAATCAACAAAAAAATACATCTCGTACTGGGCCGTGTTATCCACCAGGATGTGTATGAAAGGCACCGGGAAGTTATCCTTGAGACTGGCCTTGTTTAGATCTCTGTAGTCGACACATACCCTCACCTTCCCTCCAGGCTTAGCCACTGGGACTACATTAGACAGCCATTCTGGGTAAGTGGACACCATAATGATTTCGGCCCTGAACTTCTTGATGATCTCTTCCTTCACCTTCAGGCTCCACTCCGGTTTTAACTTTCTTAGTTTCTACTTGACAGGCCTGAAACCCTCCTTGATGGGCAACCGGTGTACCACAATATCCGTGGATAATCCGATCATGTCCTCATGCGACCAGGCAAAGACATCCTCATACTGGCTTAGCAACTCAGTTATTTCTGTTTTCGGGCTAGGGGTAAGGTCTGTCCCTATCTTGAGTTCTTTTGGCTTGTCAGGGGTTCCGATGTCTATGGTAATGGTTTGGTCTAAGTTGGGATTGGGTTTATCCTCGACCCATCCTTTGATCTCGTCAGGCGCGTCGTCGTAATCTGTCTCGTCTTGCTCAATGCCCATTAAATCGAAATCCAGCTCAATGTCAAAATCATAATCATCATTTAAATTTGAAAGACCGTTTGTTAGGCAAGGATTACTCAAATTGGTACACCTGACATGAAACAAAATATTTGTCATATATAAGTTATTTTCCACAACGATCACATTTTCAGATAACATGATGAAACGACATAATTATGCAAAATACAAAACAAAAAAAAATAAACTCCTTCATCCTCCCATCCTCTGGGCTCTACCACCCTGATGTCGGGTTTTACCCTTGTTTAGATATCACTGGTTTCATGGTCTAGTTGTCGACGGTCAGGTCAGATGAAACGCGCTGGATAAAAGGAGGCTTCACATTGGAAACTTCCCCGATGACCACGGCTACATCACCTGAGTCCCTCTTCCTACCTTCTTCAGGAATAATTAGCCCTGCCCAATTGATGACAGGCACACCCTGTTGGGCTCCCGGTGGTGTGACAACATCCGTCCCCTCTCCATTGCTTGTTGATTGTCTGGGGATATAGCACCTGGTTTCAAACTTTTGTGCGACCTCTTGTAGGAAACTTTCCCTCTTGGTCGACTCATCACTTGCGGGGGTCAGCTCCTCATCCCCTGTCCCAATCACAGGCTTGCTAGTCCCCTGTTCATTGTTGACCTTGGTCACCGGACTGCCAGCCAGTCGAATCGGGGCCACGCCTTGACAGTGTCTCCGTGTTGTGCCTTCATGATATCCCAACCCTGCTTTGCCTATCTGATGGGGCAGTTGGATGGGCTCGGTGATTCCTTGACTGCTCTTTCCTAACCCCTGTCCCGGTTGGAATTTCATTTTCATCATTTCCTTTGCAACGAAGGTAAGTTCTGGAGAGACCTTAGGTTTCAAGGCTGGAGCTCCTAGGCATCTGTAGTGGGGAGTGCTGATTTCCAGTGCCTGAAAACTGGCAGGTGTCGCCGACTCGTCCACATTAATCACAGGCAGGCCATTCCTGGCAGGAGAAGGGTCATCACACTCCGCTGAGATCGTCACCAGATTCCCGTCGATGATAAGTTTGACTTACTGGTGTAGTGTGGAAGGAACTGCCCCGACCATGTGTATCCACGGCCTCCCCAATAACAGGTTATAACTTGCCGCAATGTCTAGGACTTGGAAAGAGATATCAAAAGTACAAGGTCCTATTTCCACCGGCAATTCTATCTCCCCAATGGTATCCCTCCGGGATCCGTCGAAGGCTCGCACCACTACATGACTGGCCCATAGGCGCCTAGGATTGATGTTCATCTTCTCCAATGTACTGAGGGGACAGATATTCAACGTCGATCCCCCATCAATCAGCACCACATTCATGATATAACCTGAGGAGATTACCGCAATATGCAACGGTTTTCGATGCCCCCTTCCCTCCTTGGGGATATCATCATCTGTAAATGATATTACATCACTCTCCAACAGATGGCCCACCAGATGGCCGAAACCTTCCTTGCTGATTTCTTTGGGAACGTATGCCTCCTCCAGGACTTTCGCCAGGGTTTTGCAGTGATCATTGGACGGTAACACCAAGTCCATGATTGATGTCAGGGTCGACTCCTCGCTTAATATCTGGATCCCTCTTGCTTCCGGATGATCCATCCTCTTCAAGAATTCTATGGCTTTCTCCTCGGAGATCTCTTCATTTTTCTTCGTTTTGTTCTCAAGCACTCGTCCAGGAAGATACAAAGGATTCCCCTTTGTTGTCACAGAAGCACAACTGGCCGCTTCCTCTAACACCCCCCCATAATTCCATGATACCGTCTTTAGACTGTGGACAGGGATTCGTGACCTCGCTGCAAAGGTGAGGGGTTTCAGAGCTGCTAACCTGACAGGCCTCTCCATGATATTTCTGCTTACCCCCGCTAACCTAATTGGTGCTCCCCGTGTACTCCCGTGATCACTTATCATACTGATCATCTCATCAATTTTCTTCACATAATTCAGCCTTAGCGGCCCCTCGGCTTCACTGGCTTCTGCCACATTGACCCCCCCTCCATCATGCTTAGGCAGGGGATTGATTTTAACATTTGGGGAATCTGGCTGTTCCACCACAATTTCCCCACTATCAATCAAGTTCTGAATTCTGTGCTTGAGCGTCCAACATTCCTGCGTATCATGACCCGGGGGACCTGAATAGTATGCGCATTTCTTTCTTGGGTCAAACCTTCTTCCATTCGGGTCACTCGGGGGTGCCAAATCGACTATTTTCCTCTGGGCTATCAACACTGCCAACACCCGCTCAAGAGGATCCCCGAGTGGGGTGAATACTCGATTTTTCGAGGTCTCGAATCTCCTTCGCCCTTCCGCCCTCTGTTTAGTGAAGTTAGGCTGTCGGGATGACCCCACTCTCTGCACCTATACTGGAGGATTGTTCTCCGCCTTTCTAGATGATCCCTGAAGGATGAGGGAAACATCCTCCTCCTTTTTCTTTTGGACCCTACGGGAAGTGCTGCCATAATTTCCACTCTGTATTTGTTCTGCAGCTGTTTCCAAAGCCGTGAAATCCCGAATCTTACCAGACTTCAAACCCATATCCACCATTTCTCCGTGTTTAATCATCTCGGCAAAAGGCCTACCAATCCCTGATATAACCCGCTCATAATAAGGGGCCTCTTGAATATCCACGAAGGTCATCACCATCTCTGACTCGCTCATGGGGGGATTTACCTGTGCAGCCATACCCCTCCATCGTTGTGCATAATCCCTGAAAGATTCTTTTATCTGCTTCTTGATCTTCATCATTTGATATCTATTAGGGGCCATTTGTGCCTGGAAGCTATACGGTGTTAAGAAGGTATGGGCCAACTCCTCCCAATTGTGGATCCGGGCATTATCAAGACGGGCATACCAAATTCTTGCCTCCCCTGTCAGGCTCTTTTGGAATAATTGCATTCTTAGACCTTCGTCCTCGGCATAAGATCCAAGCTCCCCGATGTATATTTTCAGATGTGTATAAGGATCCCCCTTCCCATTGTATTTCTCAAATTCGGGAATTTTAAATTTCTCAGGGTATCTGGTTCCCGGGAAGACACATAGATCTGAATAATTAACCCTGCCTAGGGAGCCTATGCCTTTTAGAGATTGGATGGTCTCCTCCATTTGTTTCATTTTCTTCCGAAGGTCGTCAGTGTCTCCTTCCTCTGGGATAGTAATCACTGCCCGGTTAGGTATAGGAATGACCTTTGGGACGATGGGTTCGCCCTTAGGTTGGGGTGGATCCTCTTTAGGTGGATCCTGTCTAGGTAGCAATTGCTCCTTCAGCATTATGGCCATTTCCAACATCTGTTTCTTAAAGTCATCAAATTCTTCACGAGATATGGAACCAGGATTAGTAGGTGGAAGATCAGCCATTTCAGATGTAGAGTTCTGGGCTCTTTTAGATTGCGAACGCGTTTGAGGAGCAATCCTACAGAAACAATGGTTCACAGTTTAGTCTTGGCCAATGAAAGGATATGGATGCATGCTAAAGCTGTAACTTTTGTGTTTTGGGTTTTTTAATCTTTCTCTGCAAAACAACATGTTAGCGATCCCTTATTGCAATAATAAATGCTAGACTTGACTTAGTATGCTTCCCCAGCTGTTCTCTGCAAAACATAGAGGTTAGTAATTTCTTTCGACAAAAGGGGAGACATATATGAACATTGAATGTGATCATGACATTTATACGCGCGAATGTAAAAGGGCATGAAGAGACTTTTTCCTGCGCTGGGTTAATCTGAGGCTGACCTATCCTAAGGTTACTCTCGCGAGCTTTTCGGCATGAAGGTCCCCAAATATTCGCAATCTACTCGTCTGAAACCTTTCGATTGGAGCGGATTTGGGTGGTGCGTTTCCTGAGCCATCTCCGGGGAGCAGCCCCTTCGAGTCCAGTAATAAGCAACCGACAGGTTCGCCTCAGGAGGAGGTACACTCTCAACATACATTCACATTCATCGTCCTCACCATATGCAAATGATTACTTTAAAGTAAAGCAATTCCATTCAATTATTCATTTATTGGATAAAACACACATTCACACAACAAAAAAATCAAAATATCGCATGCACACACATATTCATGAATTTTAAAGGATAGGATATCATCAAGATTTGAACGCGGCTTAAGCCCTCTAATGTTCCCCAGCAGAGTCGCCAGCTGTCGACGCCGGTTTTTGTCTTTTCCAATTTTTAGCCTTTTGATTGAATGATTTTTGGAAAAGGTCGGCATTAATGTCGACGGGGTTTTGAAAGATCGTTTTTTATGATGAGCCAATTAACCAGAGTCGCCAGTTGGTATATTTGAAATGGATGTACTAACTCATCCGAGTTTTTGTTTTTTTATAAATCGCTGGCTCATATGTGACTCCAAATTAATTGGTCTGCAACCCGAGATTCATAGAGTTCGGGGGCTTGCTTAAGCGAGGGGAAGGTGTTAGGCACCCCCCGACTTCCGTGAAACACGGTTACCGCAATCTTGATACTTTCCTATCCTTTAATTCATGAAATGTGTATGTGTGCGTGTGTGTGTGTGTGCCTTTGTGAATGTGGTGGTGAGTTTGCATGAGGAAACCAATTGGGTTTTGATGAAAAGTCTTGCTTTCTTGCGAGAATGCTTTAGAATGTCATTTGGCTTAACGAGAAAGCTTTATGAGAAATGTTTGATTTTAATTGTCAAAAACTTATGAGATTTTCATTAGGTGTCGTTTTGGCAAAAAACAAGAGTTTTCTAAACCTTCGTCAAAATAGGAATCGAGATCTATACGTCGCTTTCGTAGATGACGGGCAACTTCTAGGGTCTCTTTAACCCTATACACAAAGGTTTAATAAAACGTTTAGTTTATTTATAAAAACCATTTTTTGGTGATGTTTGAAAATGATTTTTTAACCTTCTCGTTTGAATAGGAATCGACATTCATTAGCACTTCCAAATTTAAGCCTCGTGAAGCTAATAACCTAGTTTGATTTATTTTATGAAAATTTTTATCGTTTAGCTTTGAAATCCATTTCGTGTCATAAATCAAATCAAACATTAAAATGCGTTGGGGCTATTCATGGGCATGTAAGCCATCAAAATAACCCCGAACACCCACAATCGCATATTTTTCACTATGACGGGGCCTTAACCACGATTCTTGCCTTGGCATCGTTTTAAGGCTCGACGATTACATAAGTACAATGAAAACTACATCCTTCCTACTATCTACATCAACAGAGGTCTATCATTGGATTTGGACCACGGGGTCGCTTTCCTAGGCTCACAACCAAATTTCCACACACCCACAACCGGATATTACAAGAAATAACAAACACGGATAATCTAACAATACCAAGACATCCTAAAATAGCGATCTAAAGGAACCACGCCCAATATAGCACCGTAAAATAAACAAAAAAATCAATAAATAAATATCATCGGGTTATTAGAAAGAATTTTGTTCCGATGGAACCCTCACTAATAATCCCTAATTCATTGTTCCACCATAAATTACATGAAAACTACATTTAATTTGACCAAATGATATGATAGAAATTGCAAAAATAAGGAGATTTTCACCTTGCAAATGAGATCAAAGTGGATGTAAACTTGTGTATTTTGAATAGAAGAAGAAGTATATGTGATACAATAAAAAAAAGAATATAAATCCTCTCTTTTTTTCTTCCTTTCTCTCCTATTTTGTTGCAAAACTATGTTATTTTCTCCTCAATTCCCGAGCTGATCTGCTGCTATTTTTTCTTCTTCTTCGCCTCCTGCTAACCTTCTGTATGCTGATGAGGAAATGAGCTGAAATAGGCTGGCCAAAGCCAGCCGCAGATGGATCTGCGGCTGGCCGCAGATTGATCTGCGGCTGGCTGGCGGCCAACCCTCCACTCGGCTGAATTTCGGGTTCCTGTGTTTCGAGTTTCGTATTTTCAAAAGGCGCACTCATTGGCCGCAGATCAATCCGCGGCTGGCTGGCTTGACTTTCTCGATTTTCGTGCTACACCTTGATTCTCGTGTCGTGACGTCGGTTTTCGCCGACAGGCTCGTATTTTACAGTCTGGGAATCACTGGGAAGCATGCCACATCCTCCGGGAATGCTCAATTCAGACAGCCTTGTTGTCACGTCGGTTTCGGTTGTAAATCGTCGCGGTGGTGTCGAGTGTTCGTACTTGTCCATCCTTTGCTCTCGCAGACCGGTTCATTTGACAAATTTGCCCTCCTGTCAGGGTTAGCATACGAAGTGCAAAATTTGGGTGTCTACACCACCAAAACAGCACAAATAAGTGGAGAGTACTCCCCACAATCAGCAGCACAACCAGCCCGTGTGGGGCTCCGTATGCAACAACTACATTGACTATGGTAGGTGAAATATAGTAGCCCATAATCAGTAGCCAAGAACAGCCCACGTGACATTAAATTAATCAATAATGCACATAATGGCAGTGGACATCCATCAATAAAGCAGCCCAAGAGGAGCGCCGTAACTAAGCAACTGCAGCACCAGCCAAGCATAAACCACTAGCGCGGGTCCCGGCAAGCAGAAAATGCAGCAACAATATTTAATAAACAACAAAAGCACAATGCTAGCAGCAACAACCAACAGGAGACAAGATACTGTCAATCCCGCCCAAACCAAGCATGAGCATGACCACGCAAGTATTGGTAAGAGTGGTAAGCAAAGTCACCGACGGTCCCCACTAAACCAGAAATCAGCAATCAAAAAGAAACATGCACACAGCAGACCATTTGGGCCCAGATGAAATTAATTCGACATTCAACTTTGAAATCAAAGGTAACAAGTGGGACCCCAAAAATTCATAAAAAAAAGAGATCAACAGCATAAAAAACAGCCCACGGTTAGGCAACACGTGGGGAGCAACCAGCAACCATCAGAAAGTAGAAAACCAAATTAAAAGCAATTTAGTGTGGGCCCAAAGGGGCACTACGATACTCTCAACAGTAAATTCCAGCAAAATAGCAAACAGCCCACGAAGGGGCAGACTAGCAATCAGCTCCACAACACACAAAGCTGTCGGCCATAAGCAGTGGACCAGCCAAGGAGCCCGCCGAAAAATAGCCCAGAATCACCAAGAATCCAGTAGGTTTCAGGCATAAATCATCGGCTTTCATGGAATGGCCAACTCCTACAAACGTTAGTCAAGTTCATAGCTTTCATGGACTCACCAGTTTCTATAGACGGTTTGTAAGAAACTTCAGCGAAGTCACAGTACCACTTACCAAAGTAATTAAGAAGAGTGTGGGATTCAACTGGGATGATGCACATGAAAAGGCGTTTAATTTGATTGAAGAAAAATTAACTAACGCTCCTTTACTTGTATTGACTAATTTTACTAAAACCTTTGAAATTGAATGTGATACTTCAAGGTTAAGAATTAGAGTTGTACTGATGCAAGAAGGAAAACCGGTGGCATATTTCAGCGGGAAGTTGAATGGGGCAGCTTTTAACTATCCTACTTATGACAAGGAGTTATATGCCTTGGTTCGATCGTTGGAAACATGGCAACATTACTTGTGGCCTAAAGAGTTTGTGATTCATATGGATCATGAATCGTTAAAATATTTGAAAGGCCAACACAAGTTGAATAAGAGACATGCCCGATGGATGGAGTTCATCGAGACATTCCCATATGTCATTCGATACAAGCAAGGTAAGGAGAATGTCGTGGGTGATGCTCTTTCGAGAATGTATGTATTGTTAAATACTCTTGACACCAAATTACTTGGTTTTGAGCAAATCAAAGAGTTATATGATAATGACCATGATTTTCGTGAAGAGTTTAAATCTTATGAAAAGAATGTTGTAGGTAAATACTTTAAAATGGATGGATTCTTGTTTCGTGAAAATAGATTGTGTATACCTGTATGTTCTTTACGTGAATTGTTAGTTCAAGAATCACATGGAGGTGGTTTGATAGGACATTTTGGTGTTGATAAGACTTTATCTGTTATAAAAGAACATTTTTATTGGCCCCATATGAAACGAGATGTGGAAAGAATTTGTGATAGATGCATTACCTGTCGTCAAGCTAAATCTCGTGTTCAACCCCATGGGTTATACACACCATTGCCTATATCGAGTGAACCTTAGATTGATTTGTCTATGGACTTTGTGTTGGGTTTACCTAGATCTAAGCATGGTCGTGATTCTATATTGGTGGTCGTTGATAGATTTTCGAAAATGGCACATTTTATTCCATGTCACAAAATTGATGATGCATCCCATGTTGTCGATTTATTCTTTCGAGATATTGTGCGTTTGCATGGCATGCCCCGAACAATTGTTTCAGATAGAGACGTTAAGTTCTTGAGCTATTTTTGGAAAACTTTGTGGTGCAAATTAGGAAGTAAACTGCTATTTTCAACTATTTGTCATCCACAAACCGACGGTTAAACTGAAGTAGTTAATAGGACTCTATCTGCATTATTGAGGGCTATCATTAAAAAGAATATTAAGCTTTGGGAAGAATGTCTACCACATGTTGAGTTTGCGTATAATAGATCTGTCCACTCTACTACTAAATTCTCACCTTTTGAAATTGTGTACTGCTTTAATCCTTTAACACCATTGGATTTGTCACCATTACCTGTTTCCGAGTATACTAACATGGATGGCAAAAACAAAGCTGACTTTGTTAAGCAGATGCATGAGAAGACAAGACTCAACATTAAGAAGAGGACGAACCAATATGCTAGACATGCCAACAAGGGTCGGCGTCAAGTAATCTTCGAACCCGGGGATTGGGTATGGCTACACATGCGTAAGGAAAGATTTTCTGCTCAAAGGCGTTCAAAATTACTTCCAAGAGGAGATGGACCATTTCAAGTGCTTGGACGCATTAATAACAATGATTACAAATTGGATTTACCTGGTGAGTATACGGTTAGCGCAACTTTCAATGTTTCTGATCTAAGCCCGTTTGATGTAGGTGATGATTTGAGGACAAATCCTTTTCAAGAGGAGAGGTATAATAAGGACATCCTGAGCGCAGAAACCCATGACAAAACCCGAAAGGATCCATTGCATTTGCCACTTGGACCCATTACGAGAGCTCGAGCTAAACGCTTCAAAGAAGGACTTAACATGATGATTCATAAACTATGGAATGAGGTTGGATCAAGTACAGAGGTTATAGGGATGGAGTCCAAGTGTATGAAGACCATCAACATGTTACAAATGGAAGTGGCGAACCAGAAAACAAAAGAAATCAGTTTGCATGAAAACAGGCAAGCTCGCCCCAGCGCAAACCACAGGCCATTTTTCGTGCCCCGACCAGTTTGGTCCGCGCCCCGACGCCAAATCCAGGCCAGAAACCACGCCCCGGCACGAGCCCGCCCTGGCGCCATTCCCAGTTCATTTTTTTGCGCCCCAGCGCCAACCCCCTGTATCAGATGTGCGATTTTGACTTTCTTGGATTGCGGGATTCCTTCCCCCAAACAGGGAAATTATCTTATTTTCAGTACCATGTTTTCTGTAATGATGTTTTCCAGCATTTGCTAGGGTTTGTTTGATTCTAGATTGTTCTCAAGCTTAGTATAAATAGGCTTCATGGTGTAATGGTTTCAAAAAACCCAATTTTCAGCATTATCAATATTATTGTGAGTTTGTTTCTCTACTTGTGGTTCTTTGAAGAATTCCTAAGTGCTTGATAGACTCCACGACACTCTTGCATGAGGTGGTCGTCGCCTGGATCGTTTCTAGTAAGCAAATTTGATGGAACTCTTTCGACACCTTAACCCAACGTTTATAACAAGATGAGAACATTGGTACAATCGATTAAGTAATGAGATATGCAATGGATGAACACCAACAACACCTAAACCCCTCACTTATATATAAGCGGTAATCTCAGTACAATCGAATGAAGTGATAGAATAACGCCACACACAACTATGGATTGTTGTATGATAAGTTAGTTTCGAATCTCAAAGAAAAACAAAGAAACCAACTTAGAAATTCTTCAAAGAACCAAAAGTAGAGAATAACTCTTTAGTGTGAATAAACTCAGAATATTATTATTGATCATCCAATTACAATAACCATGTAACCTATTTATACTAGTAGAAATAAACCCTAATTATAAAAGGAATTAAAATACTAGTAAATAACTAATTTAGAAAGTAATTTCCATCTAACAAATATCCTAGTCAACTTAGAATTATCATAGATATGATAAATCCCTAAAAATAAGGAAAGAAATCTGATAAAATCTTTAAAAACGCGTTCCTCGGATTTTGTGAAGCGTGACTGGCGCAGGGCGAGCTTGAAATTACAAAGGAACGGCGCGGGCCGCGCTAGGTATGCAGAACATGAATTATGCTCGGCGCGGGCCGCGCTAAAATGGCGCGGGGTGCACTATCTTCTGTATGACCAGTGCGGGGCGTACTGCATCAGGCTCAAAACTGGCGCGGGGCATGCCGGGCTGTAATTTTTGGCTTTCTTGGCTAGTTCCCGATTCGTGGCTTGGAATACACATTTGTAACATATTCACGAGCTTAGACTCTAACTCCAAAGCCTTCATCCTGGAATCTTCATCCTTCCAAGCTTCTTGAATCAATCCGTTAATCCCCTCCTTGAAGTGTTTAGCCCGAGCTCTCGTCACAGATCCAACCGGAACATACACTGGATCATCACCATGGTTGTCATTCCTTCCCAGGCTACGGATGTCTTCATCAGTGCTCCTTAGTTCTTCTTTGAGATTCATAATTGACTTATCATATAACTATTCATAGTTCTGTGTGGCGTCTTCTACCGCATCAATCGTCGATTGTATCGAGATTACCACTTCAATATAAGCGAGGGGTCGAGGTGTCGTTGGTGTTTATCACAATGTAAAATTCATTACGCAAGCAATTGTACCAAGATTACCGTCTACATATAGGCAAGGGGTTAAGGTGTTGCAAGCTATCCATCCTATCAACTTGTTAGAAACGATTCGGGCGACGACCACCTCACGCAAGCGTGTCGTGGAGTCTATCAAGATTATTAGAGGGTAAAAGCCTATTTGTGTGATACACGAGCATTTCATAATTGTGTGATACATTATTTGAGCGAAACACGTGAGGGAGTGTACGAGGAAATTATCTTTCTTTATGTACTAACCTTTGTTTTGCAGCAATCATGTATGGATATAAATGTGAAAATAATTATGAGTGGCAAAAAAAATCATTTCAAGGTAGAGCAGATCCCAAAGCTTATTTGAGTTGGGAGAAAGGGAAGGAACGAGAGTTTGGTTGTCATAAATATTTCGAGCAAAGGAAGTTCAAACTTGCAGTTTTAGATTTTTCCGGTGATGCACATATATGGTGGGTTCAATTTGAACGTGATAGGAGAAAATATGGAGAGGCTCCGATCGATACATAGAAAGAGTTGAAAACCATGATGAGTAGGCGGTATGCCTCAGTACAACCTAGCAGGAGGAATGAATTGCATTTCCAAGGCATAAAGAGTAAACTTCAAGGCGATCAACTTGGGAGGATGAAAAGAAGGTTCAAAGGCATGAAGAGACACGTTGGAGACAACCACGAGAAACTCCTAGGGCCTATATAGAACAGGTATCTTTTGAGAATGTCATGAGAACATATAATAAGGTAAGGGACAAACAATTGAAGCAACAACAAAACATGTCTAAGGAGCAAGATCAACCGAGGGAGGTAGATGATGGAATAGAGTATGCCATCCAAGGAGAATTGTTGGGTTCCAGTATACATGATGAAGACCATGAAGTTCTCGAGATTGTTCAAAAAGAAAGTGTTCAAGAGATTGATAGTGAAAAAGAAAAGCTTGAAAAGAGTGAGGAAAAAAACAAAGAGAGAATGAGCAGAAAGAAAAGGAGAGAAAAATAGGTGACTATGAAAAGGAGAGTGAGAATGAGAGTGAGTTGTATTTTGAAAAGTCAATGACTGTACATTCGTACAAGACGGCGTGTTTGGATACTAACGAAGGTAACTCTATTTTGTCTAGTTCTGTTGTTTCTCTTATACAGGTGGAGGATTATATACCTAGTGCTGTCATTCTATATTCGCTAATTAATGGTGTTTTTGAGGAGACGAAGGAGTCACCGAGACAGTTTGGAGAGTTGATAGAGGAAGGTATCGTGGGTGGAGTCATGAGTGCATGTGTCATTGATGAGATCATAATACCTATTGAAGATAAGACATCAAGCATGTTTGTCGATTTTGAATTGGTAAACAAGTATCATTATCATTTTCTTAACTTAGATAATATGATTGATAAATTGCATTGTACTTATATTTTATCTACAATTGATGATCATGTGGTGACAATGCCTAGTCCGATTAACTTGATAGATCGCGATAAAAGGAGAATTGTGTTAGCATGTGACTTGTATAGGTGGGTAGTTATTTCTGTTAAATTAACTAATGCATATAGTGTTTTCATGAATTTTTTTAAAACATGTTTTACATGCTTCCATTTGTAAATTTGTGTTTAGCTATTTTGATGATAGAATTGTCTTTGTCGTAAATTATGGAGGATATTTGATCTTTGTTGAGTTAGTTTATGAACATGATGTCTATTCTCATTGTTAGTGTTCTTACTATCATTTGGCATATTCTCGTTTTCAATGTTCTAACTTGCACGAGGTTCACTCTAGGATTTCTAATTCTTGTTCTCATATAGATCATTCTTCATATGACTTATCGTTAGATGAGAGTGGTTGTAATCATGAAGTTCCGTTAGAGCAATCTTCTTTGCATGAAATACTATCATTTGATGATACTCCTAGTTTTGTCAACACTTGGGAAAATTCTTTAGCATTTATTGGGTTTGGTTGTGATCATCGTATATATGCTAGTGGATTTTCATTTTGTGTTGTTGGTTGTGGTCTTTCGATTTTGTTGATATCATTATTTGATTTTGAATTTGCTATTGTCAATGGGAAGAGAAGGGTTGTGTGTGTTTTGAAGATTCGAGATGAGATCTTACTCCTCGAAGAGAAAAGTATGGATTGTTGGGTAGATCCATTCGACCATTGCATTGAGAGTCCATAGGGAAGTATTTTGGTTTTTGACTTAGTAGACTATACCTATGATTTTGAGTTTCTTGAGTTGTCCTTGATTATACAAAGGGTTCATGTTGATTGGTTTTGTTTTGTGTTTAATCTAGGAATTCATGTGTATTTGCATATACAACATGTAAGTTTACAAAGATGGGTATTTAACCTAGGTGCAACAGAGTATTTGATGTTACAAGTGAGCGAGTCCACTAGATTGTCATTTGATCCGGGAAGTCATCGATGGGTATATTTCCGAACAATCGAGATCATCAGATTGAGTTTTGATCCGGGGATTCGTAAATGGAACTATATGCTACGTAAAGAGTTTTATATGCTAATATTTGACACAGGAACATATTTGTGGGTGATTCCTTTGCACGAGGAGGGAGGATTAGGTTTGCAGACAAATCCTTTTCGAGAGGGGAAAATGCTAGATTTGAGGACAAATCCTTTTGAAGAGGAGGGGAATGATAAAAGCATGAGTGGGTTAGAATTTTATGACCATCATTCGACTCAAGTACCGAGGAATCAATGGGTGATCACAAGCGAATGGGATGAATTCAACTCGAGGATACTTGGAATGGTGCTTAGAAGCTTGAAATGAAGCTCGGGAGCTGCCAGATGTGCTCTTAAAATTAATATTAGGAAAGCTTTTGACACGGTTAACTGGGATTTCCTCTTTGACCTGTTGGGGCTTAAGTTCCCAACCAAATTTATAAACTGGATTCGTGCCTATATTTCTATTGCCATGTTCTCAGTTAAAATCAATGGTTCCCTTGCTGGCTACTTTAAGGGTGCTCGAGGGCTGAGGCAGGGAGACCTTCTATCTCCATACTTGTTTATGCTAACTATGGAAGTTTTGTCCTTAATTCTCCATAAAGAAACTCTTTATCCTAACTTTAAATTCCATTGGAGAGGAAAGGACTGCAATCTTACCCACCTATGCTACGTTGATGATCTCTTAATTTTCTGCCATGGTTCTTTGGCTTCTATAACAATTGTCCACTCCTGCATTCAGTCATTTTCCTTATTTTCCGGCCTCATCCCTAATGCTCAAAAGAGTCAATGTTTCCTTTCAAATGTTGATGTTATTGATCAACAACCTATCACTGACTTACTTGGGTTTCAGGTAGGCTCATTGCCAATCCGATTCCTAGGTGTCCCCTTAATTTCCTCGAAGCTCTCTCATAATGATTGCATGCCCCTCATCCAAAAGATTACTTCGCGGATCTCTTCTTGGACTGCAAAGTTCCTTGCTTATTCCGGCAGATTACTGTTGATCAAATCCGTGTTAATATCTATCTAATATTTTTGGTCAGCTCATTTCCTTCTGTCGAAATCCGTTCTCAAAACAATCAAATCTATTCTCACTAGATTCCTTTGGAAATGGCCTTCTCTTGGGAAACATGGGGCTAAAGTCTCTTGGAAGACCATTTCTTTGCCTTATACCGAAGGTGGGTTGGGTGTAAAGGACCTTGAGGACTGGAACAAGGCCCTCATTATTCAGCACTTAACCAAAGTTATCCAATTCAAACCATCTTCCCTCTGGGCTTCGTGGATCCAAGCCTCAGTCCTCAAACATTATAATTTTTAGCATATCAATATTCCTACTAACGGTTCTTGGATTTGGTGTAAAGTTCTTAAGTTTCGATCCTAAGCACAATCTTTTCTCTCTTATTGAGTAGGTAGGGGGAACCATTTTAGCCTCTGGTATGATCCTTGGTTGAATGGCCAACCTCTTTCTCCGAATGCTTACTTGTTGTCCAACTCTAGGATCCCAAAATCTGCTCTTCTTTCTAGCATTATTTCGCACTCAAATTGGGTATTACCCCAAAGTAACCATCATGATGTTGTCCAGTTTCGAAGCTTTTTCTCAACTGCTCCTTCTCCTTCTGCAAATGATGACTCTATCACTTGGGATTTTGTTGATATCCGGCTCTTAAAAGTAAACAAAATTTGGGATTCCATTCGTCACCGAGGTGGTCCTGTCTCTTAGGCCAAAATCCTTTGGCACAAGCATTATGTCCCTCGGTACTCCTTCTTTCTTGGCTTGCATTGCACAAAAGATTTCCTACTAATGATGCTTTCTTGTCTTACTCTAGTTATACCCCGATGAGGTATCTCTTGTGTAACTCTACTAACGAAACATTTAACCACCTTTTCTTTAATTGTCCTTATTCGAGTGGTGTGATTTCTAATGTCTTAGCAGTTGGAAACTGGCATAATATTCCGACTGACTAGGGTAATCTGATTTTTTTTTGGGCTAAATTTTGTTTGTATATAAAAAAGCAAAAAACTAAAGATATTACAATGAATTTCAGAACATAGACCTCTTCTCCCGAGAGGACTAAAGCACCTAGATAAAACTAGGAAACTAATTGCCTAACCTAATTATATTATGCCTCACAACCCGAGGCTAGGCAAAGGAAAACAGCTAAAATAAAACCCAAACTAATGAGATATTTAGCAACAACAAATAGGGCCACAAAGCTGAAAGATAAGCTAGGAAATATGCCTAAAAAGGCAAAAAAAATTCAGCAATTACTCCAACAGGTGCGGGACCCATTTGCTAACAATCATTTCAGATTTTTGTCCAAGGTGAAAATCAGCAGCAAATCATCAGCACAAACCCACAAAGTTCAACATGGGACAAATGTGCCATGCAAAATCGGCAAACATGGAGCAATCAAATTTATCAGCCCATGTGCATACAGCAGTCAGGCATCAAACCCCAGCAAATGCACCATGGGCAAATAACCCACAAGAATTTCAAACAAAACCAAGCCTATGTGGGGCACAGATAATCTGATTTCCTATATTCAGCAGTTCAAAGGGAGATATATGCATTCTGAAATTTTGAAACTCATCCTTGCCACCTCCCTTTATAAGATTTGGGGTTCTCGGAATTCTATGCTTCATGATGGATATATGTTGCCCCCTCATACCTTGACTAAGGAGATCATCAACTTGATTAAAGCTCGCCTCTCAAGTTCTAAGAAGTTTCATCAAGCTGTTCACAAATGTTATACATTCCATAATTGGTTGTAATTGGTTGCTTTTTTGCTTTGATTCTATTTCCTT
This sequence comes from Aralia elata, assembly GCA_034770075.1. NCBI lineage: Eukaryota > Viridiplantae > Streptophyta > Magnoliopsida > Apiales > Araliaceae > Aralia > Aralia elata. Next base: position 43,202,868 of record CM068383.1, read on the forward strand.
TGTTGAATAGTTCTTTTAGTTTGTTCATCTTAGGGCCTGTCTCATGATGACCATTATCTGGGGTATGCCCCTTTGCCATTGTATTTATGGTTTTTTCTTTATACAAACGTCAAATTTAGCAAAAAAAAAAGATTATTCGTGTGATTTAGTATTACTAGTTGTTATCTACTCGGCAAGACTAAATCTACGTAAGCCAAGCCATTATGCAATGTATGAAATGGCGGAAAGAGATTCCAGCTATGTGGTAAGACATCTATCGTGGCAAATGATTCAAAGAGCTTGGATCGATGTTGGTTTGAGTTCTGAAGTTATTGAGATGGATTCTAGGTTCGTGGATGCTATGAACATGTTGCAAATGAAAGTGCTAAAGCGGAAATCAAAAGAATTCAGCTTGTAGAAAACTGCAGCTCGCCCCAGCGAGCTTAAGCCCGCCCCAGCCCCGACCATTTTGGCCCGCGCCCCGGCAGCCCAACCAGGCCAGAAATTGCGCCCCGGAGAGCCCCACAGGCCATTTTCCGCGCCCCGGTGCCAACCCCTGGATTAGTTTACAGATTTTGACTTTCTTGAATTGCAGGATTCCTTCCCCAAAACAGGGATGTTAGCTTATTTTCAGTTCCATGTTTTCTGTAATGGTGTTTTCCAATAATTGTTGTTGTTTGTTTGATTCTTGATTATTCTCAAGCTTATTATAAATAGGCTTGATGGTGTAATGGTTTCACAACTTGAATTTTCAGCATTATCAATATTATTGTAAGTTTGTTCTCTACTTATGGTTCTTTGAAGAATTCCTAAGTAATCCTTAGTTCTTCTTTGAGATTCATAATTGACTTATCACACAACCATTCATAGTTGTGTGTGGTGTCTTCTACCGCATCAATCGTCGATTGTACCAAGATTACCGCTTCAATATAAGCGAGGGGTCGAGGTGTCGTTGGTGTTCCTTCTACGCAGAATTCATTACGTAAGTAAATGCACCAAAATTACAGTCTACATATAGGCGAGGGGTTAAGGTGTTGCAAGTTATCCATCCTACGACTTGTTAGAAACAATCCGGGCGACGACCACCTCACGCAAGCGTACCGTGGAGTCTATCAACGCCATGCCAAGATGAAAGCTGCATGCTAGGCGCGCCTTGCGCCAATCCTTTCTATTTTCTGGCACGCCCCGTGTCGGTCACGCGACACGGAGTCCGAGGAATACGTTTTTACAGATTTTATCAGATTTCTTTCCTTATTTTTAGGGATTCATTATATCTAACAAAGTTCTAAGTTGACTAGGATGTTTGTTAGATGGAAAATACTTCTAAATTTGTTATTTACTAGTATTTCAATTCCTTTTATAATTAGGGTTTATTTCTACTAGTATAAATAGATTACATGGTTAATGTAATTAGATGATCAATAATAATATTCTGAGTTTATTCATATTTGAGAGCTATTCTCTACTTTTGGTTCTTTGTTTTTTGCTAAATTCAGATGTGTATTAAAAAAAATGTACAAAAGAACAGGGGCAGACCCCAAATCAAGTATAACAATTCCATCAGAGGACATGCCTAATGATGGGAAAGCTAAACAAATGCATTCAAAACCAAATGACCATAACTATGTCTAACAACATATTTTCTAAACCGATTAATATTGTGGAGTTTACACTTTAAAATATGAACAATTTCACGACCCAAGCAGGCTGGAGCTTTTGCCGATTCTGCATGCAATCTTGAGTTTCTTTCTCTCCATATGTAGTAAACAACAGCAGAAATGCCCAAGGATAGGATGAGCCGTTTAAATTTAGAGTGTCGTGGGAATTTAACAAAGTTAATTATAGAAGCCCAATCATGTTGGAGACCATTCCAACCACAATATCGCATAACATAGAATAGGACACGAAATGCATAATTACAATGAAAGAAAAGATGGGAGAAGCTTTCATTATGAGTACAGAACTGACATGTAGCCGGGATGTCAATACCATACCGAAGAAGAACATTCTTGGGTTTGAACCCTTTGTGGAAAGCCAGCCATAAACTGCAAGAGAAACGGGGGACAGAGAAATTGTGCCACACCTGATAGACTCCACGACACGCTTGCGTGAGGTGGTTGTCGCCCGAATCATTTCTAGAAAAGTTGAACGGTGGATAGCTTGCAACATCTTAACCCCTCATCTATATGTAGACGGTAATCTTGGTACAATTGCTCGCGTTTGGAAATCTACGTTGAATGGACACCAACGACACCTTGACCCCTAGCTTATATGTAAGCGGTAATCTCGGTACAATCGACGATTAGTGCGGTGGAAGACGCCACACACAACTATGAATTGTTGTATGATAAGTCAAACTTGAATCTCAAAGAAAAACTAAGAAAAATTAACTAAAAAATTCTCAAAGAACCAAAAGATGAGAAAAGCCTCTCGAGAATATTCATAAAGGGCTCCAAGTAGGGTAGAGAGAGAAGCTCTTCTCCTTCTTCTCTCTAGGAAACCCCCTCCTTTCCTTCCTCTGCCCACCTCCTCCTCATTCTGCCGCCTCTCTTCTCCGCCTCCCATCCCTACCGCCTCCTTCTTGTGGCCCACCCACTATCTCTTTTGAGATTTTGGATCTGATCTGGTTGGTTTTCTATGTTAGTTTGGGATGTTTGTTGAGTGATCTGCTGCTGAATGTTGGATTTGGTGGTGTTTTTTCCACCCTATTCCGCATATTCTCTCATCCGTGCTCCTAAATTGGCCCACCCACTCTCTCATTTCTGTTTTCCTCTCATACTTGATTTCTATTTGGAGACTCTTTTGCATCTCCAAGTGTGACTTAGTTCGAAAACTACTTTTCTAGCTAACTTCTGGCATAGTCCAGTGGCCATTTAGCTGTAAATCTTCTCGTTCATGTTAGTAGGGGAGTATGTTTGGCTGTGATTTGAGATGTTTGGATCTGGTTTTGGTGCTCTTGAATACTGTTGTGTTCCGGATTTGAGTGGTGGTGTCATGATGGGAGCAATCTTGGTTTAACTTGAAGTATAGCTTTAAGGGGTCTAATCATTTTACGGTGGGCATGGAAGCTGTTGGGTTGTTTCCAGCGGGCTTCTCTGCTGGTTTTTAGTCTATTTTCTTGTGCCAGCAGGTGTTGTATCTTCATTTTCAACCGGGGGTGTCCCTTCCTCCATAATCTCGGAGTTCTTGCAACCTTGGTCTACTTATTCATTGTACTCGCTTCCTCACCATCGGATCTTTCCTGGGCTTGGGAGATGCCTAGAGGTTGTGGGTTGCTCCGAAGAGGTGTGAGTGGTCTGTTTTTCACGGTTCCGTGTGTTGAAGCTCTTTGTACATTTTGATTTGTTATATTTGGTTTGCTCTCTCCTATTATGTCTTGGTTCGGACACCCTCTGTTCTGGGCTATCTCTTTAATGGATTTGAGTTTTGGCTTTCCAGTTTCTCCTTCTTTTTCAGCTCACGTGATCTCTCATTGAGGATTTCTCCTAGGCAAGTGATGAGTGTGTTTTATATACGCAAATTAGGTGCTTTTGAGCTTGATAATTTGTAAATCCTAAGTCATTTCGGTTGGTTTTATGTGATTTTATCTTATTGTTATGTAATGTAGTTTTGTATTGGTTTTATATGTTTTGTATGCTTTTATGTGTTTTAATGTTATTTTGTAGGAATTGAAATAAAAGCTCCTTGGAATCAATACCCATAACTTGTTTTTCGTTATTGTAGCTGCTTGTTTCCCAATTTCACCCATGCTCCAATCCAAATATCTCAAAACTCAAAGAACGAAAGTTGTAGATATTTGTCTTAGCTTTCCAGAACATCTTGAATAATCCAATTTGAAGTTTGTATGAGAGAGTTATGGCTATTTTACCATCGGATTTGGCATGAATTTTACAAAGCAGTTGCTTCGGGCTCCCTTTGAGACTTTCTCCGGACATTTTATCATCAAGCTCCAGTTACGAAAGTTGTAGAACTCTTTCTTAGCTTTCCATAGCCTATTTACACGCCTAAATCCAAGTTCGGACGAAGAAGTTATGGCCATTTTACCAACAGAGGTCAAAACTGAGTCGGGTGACAGCAGCAATTATGGCCATTCTTACTAAGTTGGGCAGGTTATAATAATTCCAAGAAAGAAATAAAATTTCGAAAAGAGAAGGGATGAAGTTATCTAAAGAATATGTAATATTCGGAATAGTACCGTGTGAGGAAGGTTTCGGTGATTCCGATGACGGAATCCTTATAAGGGAGAGAGGATGTAAGAACCCGAATTTTTAGAAATTATTAAAATAAGAATTTATTAAATAAAAATTCTTACTATGTCATGTGTCGGATTCGAATTGGAACATATATGCGTTATATATTTTGAATTCTTGTGGATTGGTAAGAAGAAGCCAATTTATGTGAAGTTCTAAGAGATAGCTAAGCTATTTAAGGAAGTAGGATTGAACTTGAAGTTTAATCGCTGAATTTTGGAAGGAGGTAGTAATTAATTAAGTTGAAAATTATATTTTTGGATAATATGATTTGAATATTAAAGCCTTGTGTGGCAGTAACATGATAGAAGAGGTTAACTCACTTTTATACAATGGTGAATTAATATATGTGTTTTGTATAAGGAAAACGAAACGTTTATGTTAATTAAAATTGGTATTATTTTTATATTACTTGGCATGGTAATATATTTAATATTCTGAATAATGTTAATAAATTATGTAAGTGTTGAGTGTTGACTTGGTCTTATTCCATCCTTACGTTTTGATGATGACTTACATAATCTACTAAATCTTCTATTGTGCAATTTCAGGAACTTGAAGAAATAAAAGAACTCTTGGTTGTTGTTCATATGGAATCAAAGATCTGAAGACATTTAAGTGTCTAGGAATTAAATTTAAGATCTTTGCAATAATCATTTTTCAATCAAGGCTCTAGGACATATTCATTTGCATTTAATATAAAATCACATTTAATAAGAACTTGCAATTAATGAGGAATAGCCATTAATATGGAATATAAAAGAAGTCTTAAAATGATCCATCTTTTATGCATCCCAGGTATTTATAAAATAAACTCAAAAGATCCTTAAAGTTAACCTTGTGAGCCGTTGTTACTTTGTTCAAAACAAATCAGATGTTGACAGTAGACTTGATAAAAAAATTCGGCTAGACATTATATATATACTGGGTAATGTTCAAAGGTTTTTCTTATTGTTTAAACCCAACCGTGTACTAAGTAATGATGACATTTGAAAAAGCTTTACTGTACAAACAAAAGGTATGACAGCACTTGCTTGGAAAAAGGAAAAGTCATCCTTAATAAAGTAATGTCATTCACATTAAATGTGGCTGCATAGTGGGTTAGTCATAATCTATAATATATATATTTATTTGTAAAAGGACAAGAGTAATGATGATAATGCTTACTTTATTAAAAGGTGAAGTCTTGCTTGTCAAAGAGAAGTCTCCTACATTAAATGATACGAAAGGATAAGTCCTTTCTCTCTCCTCTTGACTTACATCAGTAAACTAAAGTATTTGATAAAGGCTTATCTATATATCCTGACTTCATGCGCATACAATTGATATGTAAAGTTAATGAAAATCTTTTCAACGGTCATGCTGGGGAAATTAAATATAATTGTTTTTCAAACGGTCACAAAATTTCCCAAGTCTATAAAAGGGACTTCAATCCAAAGAACAAATAACACACAACATAAACTAAAAAAAAAGGAAAAGCATAAAAGCATACTGTGTTCACATACTTCTAAAAGCTGCAGTGCACTGAAGTTTATTTCATATATATTTTCCAGCTTTATTTCGTGAGCATGAACTGGTAATATCCTTCTATGTATTGATCATTGCATTTCTAGTGAGCCTTGAATTGTGAATTGATTAATTGCTTTGATCCTAGATGTTCTAAACTGTAATCTTCATTTTTTTATATAGACTAAGTGTTAGTCTAAAAAGTTTTAATTCGAGGTGGATTGGAGTTTTACAAATAGGTTTGAGGAAGCAAAAGTGCTTTGGTGTGCATAGGTGCACAAGGAGCAAAGGTGCTCAGGAGCAAAAGTGCTAAAGGAATTAATATTTTGATAAACTTGGTTTGTAAAAGCTTAAATTTGTAATTCAAGTGAATTAATAAAGAGTCTCCAATACTAGTTGGTATTGGACGTGGAGTAGGCTACTAGACTAGAGGTTAGGAGCCGAACCACGTAAAAATTCTCTGTGTTATTGTGCTTGATTTTGCTCATTTCACTTGCTCACTAGAAACTATACTTTTACATTGAAAACATAGTGAATCAAGATTCAAATTGATTATTTAAGTAAAATGTTATAAGTGTAATATTTCAGTCTTGTCAATATTCTTAGCTAAAACACAAATATAACATTTGGTGCAGGCAATTCAGTAAACTGAATTGTTAAATATAGTATACCGTATTGAATAATCCAGTAAACTGAATGGTTAAATTCAGCATACTGTATTGTCTAATCCGGTAAACCGAATTCATAAATACATCATACTGTATTGACAAAAAGAAAAATAAAAATTGGACATCGTTGGTTCCCACACTTATTCAACCCCCCCCCTTCTAAGTGTGTCTATCTGAATTTCATTTAGTATCAGAGCTTGGCTCTACTTATCTTGGTCTTAAAGGTGACTTGTAGGGAAAGATTCTAGCATGGCATAGTTTGGGAACAACTTTTAAGAAGGTCAATCAACCAATAGGCCTCCTCTTCTGCATGGAGCTGAAAATTACAACTACTGGAAATTCCGAATTAGGATCTATCTTAAAAGAGATCCTTGGGAATGGTGGGTCGTGGAGAATGGTCCTGTTATTCCAAGAAAAGAGGATGGCACTCCAAAGACTCTATTGGAGATGGATTCAACCGAAGCCTACATGGTTTCATATGATTCAAAAGCTATGAACACATTACTCAGCGGCATGGTGCAATCCGAGATAGATAAAGTGACATCATGCAATACGGCTAAAGAGATGTGGGACACCCTGATAGGAAGCCATGAAGGGACTTCAAAAGTGAGAGAAGTTAAATTAAGTATGCTCATGCATGACTATGAAATGTTCAAACTCAAAAAAGATGAAACCATCAAAATGGCTCAAGCCCGTTTTCTAGTTCTTATGAATTCCTTAAAGTTGCTTGACAAGTCAATTCCACAAAGTGAAGTCAATCGTAAGTTACTTCGGGCTATGCCTAACAGGTTTGCTTCTAAGGTTACTACTCTTCAAGATTCTCTTAACATTTCTACTATGGATACTTTAACGTTATTTGGAGAATTAGAAGAATATGAACATCAATTAAAAAGATATGATGATGAGGAGGAAACCCCTCGAAGAAAAGTCTTAGCTCTTAGTGCAGGAAATGAAGAGGAGCTTAATGATGATTCCGATGAGGAAATAGCCATGATCTCAAGGAGACTCAAAGAACTATTACAAAGGAAGAATAAAAGAAAGAATGATTTCATTCCAAATAAGTCCAAAGGGAAGCAAAATGAAGAAACATGTTATGAATGCGGACGTCCGGGTCACTTCAAAAAGGATTGCTTCCAACTAAAGAACAAAGGCAAAACAAGCCACAAAGACAATAGAAAGAATAAAGCCCTAGTCACATGGAGTGATGATGAGTCCGAAGTGGAAATTGATGCAAACGACGAAGTAGCACAAATATGCTTTATGGGACTTGAAGGTGAATCAAGTGAGGTATCAGTTTCTGACTATAATCTCTTAAAACAAGTAAATGAAAAATTTAAAGAAAAGAATGCTTATTTAAAAGATTTGGTAGTTTCTTTAATGAGTGAAGTTGATTCATTAATAGATGAAAAGAAGGAAAGTGAAAAAGAGGCATCATCTAAAGAAGAAAAGATTTTAATTGCTAAAAATGATTACCTAGAAAATTATAACAAAATACTTCTCAATAGGGTAGATCACTTGACTAAAGAAGTGGAGAAGTTAACTAATGAAGTAAAAATGAAAGACGTATGTATTGATGCATTTAGTGGAGAAACTCACTTCGAAAATACTTCATCTAATAAATTACAAGAAGAAATAGACGCATTAAAACTATCTTTAGCTAGATTTGTTCAAGGAGAAGAAAACTTAACCGTTATGCTAGGCAAACAAAGATCTAGTCTTGATAGACAGGGAATTGGTTATAATTCAATACACAAAAAGAGTAATGTAAAAATGTTGAAATCCAAATCCTTGTTTAAACTGAATTATTGCTCACCTTTCACTACATGTAAAAATTGTGGCACAAAAGGGCACTTAGATGTTAATTGTAGAAAGAATAATAAAATCAAGATGGTGTGGATTAGAAAAGGTGATTTACCTGTAACTAACTCTAGTGGACCCAAAAAGATATGGGTACCAAAAATATAAAATACATTTCTTTTGCTAGGTGTGTTTAAAGGTAAAGGTTCCTTCTCAAAAGTGGATACTTGATAGTGGTTGCTCTCGTCACATGACGGGTGACAAATCGAAGTTCTTGAAACTATCTCTCAAAAGGAAGAATGGAACAGTCACATTTGGAGACAACAAAACTTGCAAGATAGTGGGAAAAGGTAAAATAGGTAATGGTAAAGTTAACATTAATAATGTTTATCTAGTCAGTGGACTTGAATTTAATCTTATAAGTATTAGTCAATTAATGGACAATGGCCATCAAGTGAATTTTGAGAAAGATAAATGTACAATATTTCATGGTACTAACAATGTCACTTTAGTTGCACAAAGAGAAGGAAATATATATACTCTTGATTTCGAGCAACAGGATGAAGAATTATGTCTCTTTACAATACAAGATGAAGCTAATCTGTGGCACAAAATATTGGGACATGTTCACATGGATTTAATTAAGAAATTGTCCTCGAAAGATCTCGTGAGAGGATTGCCAAAAATAAACTTTGAAAAGAAAGGGATATGTGTCCCTTGTCAACTCGGAAAGCAAGTAAGAACATCATTTACTGCTAAGAAAATGGTATCAACTTCCTCTCCCTTGCAATTACTCCATCTTGATTTATTCGGACCAGAAAGGCATGCTAGTTTAAATGGTAAATTTTATGCGTTTGTCATAGTTGATGATTTCTCTAGATATACTTGGGTAATCTTTCTTAGGACTAAAGATGAAGCATTTAGAGAATTTGAAAAACTTACAAGAAATTTGGAAACAAAATATAATCTTAAACTCATAAGAATTCGAAGTGATCAGGGTGGAGAATTCCAAAAAGATTTCATTTCTTTCTGTGATCAAAAAGGGATTAGTCACGAATTTTCAGCACCAAGGACACCTCAACAAAATGGGGTGGTGGAAAGAAAGAATAGAACGTTGCAAGAAATAGCTAGAACTTTGCTACATGAAAGTAAACTTCCAAAGAAGTTTTAGGCCGAGGCGGTAAACACATCTTGCTATGTTTTAAATAGAATACTCATTCGTCCAATTATTTTGAAAACACCATATGAGCTATTAAATAATAAAATTCCTAATATAAGCTATTTTAAAATATTTGGATCAAAATGTTTTATCTTAAATACTAGTGATAACTTAGGAAAATTTGATGCTAGATCTTATGAAGGAATTTTCATTGGTTATTCTCAAAATAGTAAAACTTATCGTGTATTCAATATTAAAGAATCTTGCATCGAAGAATCTATTCATGTTACATTTAATGAAACTAACAATGATCTTCCAAAAGAAAGAGAAGAAGATGCAGGAAATTTGGAGACTGCCGTGAATCTAGCAAACTAAAAAGACCAATTCAGTAAACCGAATGATCAAATTCAGTAAGCTGAATTGGACAACCAGCAGGAACAAGAATCAGAGTTATCTCAGGACATTAAAGAACATACTCAGGATGATGATCAACAAGAAGAGATCATGCATAATATCCAGATGCCAAAGACTGCAAGACACCTCAAAAATCATCCCCCAGAAAATATTATTGGAGATATAAACAAAGGAATAATCACAAGAAGAAGAGCACAAAACTTATGCGCATTTTCAGTATTCTTATCTCAAATTGAGCCAAAGAATGCTAAGGAAGCCATCTTGGATGAAAATTGGTTATTAGCAATGCAAGAGGAACTACAACAATTTAAGAGATGCCAAGTATGGGAATTAATGCCTCCTCCAAAAGATGTATCCATTATTGGAACAAAATGGGTATTCAAAAACAAGCTTGACGAGCATGGGACAATCACACGAAATAAAGCAAGGCTAGTAGCTCAAGGATACAACCAACAAGAGGGGATTGACTACGAAGAAACATATGCCCCAGTCACAAGATTGGAATCTATTCGAATATTGTTAGCCTTTGCTTGTTATAAAAAGTTCAAGCTTCACCAAATGGACGTAAAAAGCGCATTTCTCAACGGGTACATAAATGAAGAGGTGTACGTAAAACAACCTCCCGGATTTGAGCATGAGAAGTATCCGAATCATGTCTACAAATTAAAGAAAGCTCTCTATGGACTCAAACAAGCTCCAAGGGCCTGGTACGAAAGATTAAGTAAGTATCTTCTATCCAATGGCTTCACGAGAGGTAAAATTAATTCTACATTATTTATAAAGCATGAAAAGAAAGAGATTATCATTGTGCAAATATATGTAGATGATATAATTTTTGGTGCATCTAACGATTCTTTATGTGAGTGGTTTTCCAAGTGTATGCACAAGGAGTTTGATATGAGTCTAATGGGTGAACTTAATTATTTCTTGGGACTCCAAATTAAGCAAACAAAGGATGGGATCTATATACATCAAACCAAATACACAAAAGAATTACTCAAAAGATTTGGTTTTGAAAAATCCAACTCAAAAGCTACACCTATGAGCACTTCAGTTAAACTCACATCAGATGACAAAGGTTTGTTCTATCCAAATTGTGATAACTTTGAACTAATGGGTTACTCAGATGCTGACTATGCAGGATGTCAAATAGATAGAAAAAGCACCAGTGGTGCTTGCACATTTTTAGGACAAAGTCTTGTGTCTTGGCATAGTAAAAAGCAAACTTCAGTTGCATTATCTACCACTAAGGGCGAATATTTAGCCGCAGGAAGTTGTTGTTCACAAATATTATGGATGCGTCAAACCCTATGTGACTTTGATATTTTATGTGATTGTGTGCCCATATATTGTGATAATACTAGCACTATAGACATATCAAAAAATCCTGTTTTACATTCACGAACAAAACACATTGAGGTAAAACACCATTTTCTAAGGGATAATGTTTCAAAAGGTTTAATTAAATTAATTTTCATTCCCACAGAACATCAACTAGCAGATATCTTTACAAAACCTCTAAGTGAAGAGAGATTTTGTACTCTTAGAAGAGAACTGGGCATGTGCATGGTATAATCTAACTGCATAAGAGACGTATCTATTAAAGGCATAATTTTACCTATTAATTGATTACTGTCATATACGTAAATATCATGTGCTGTTGTGATGTCATCATGATTTATTTTCCCTTAAATTACGCCAAAGTTATATTTTTGTTAAGGAAAGCTGCAGAAAGTCTTGGGAACTGGATATTTAATGCCCGGTATTGGGAAGGTAACTAAATGTCTTTGAAAATTGAAAAAGGCAAGTCTTTTCATCTTCCTATCTTGAAGGGACTCTAGCTCATCAATGTAATCTAACCTCTAAAACCAACTTCTCTCTCTTACTTCACTCTCTTTCTCCTGTGACTATCCATTCTCTTCTCCAAGTCCTCTTCATCCCTTACCCTCAAACCTCTGAAACCATGAGAACCCGTACCAACAAGAGGTAAATCGTCGAGTCCGAAGACGATCAGACCATGCTCTCCGACCCGACGATCAGGACAAAATGGAAATCAAAGAAGATGAAGAAGTCGGCATTGGTGCACACGCTCTCTGGGCGCTCGACTTCTTCGGACGAATCGAACACCAGCCCTCGTTCAATGCCGTCAGCAGGTCCATCTCACCGAAGGAAACTGAAACGTCAAAGGGTGTCAGAAAACCCTCCTCCATCACCGCCGGAATCCCCAAAAGATCCTCCTCCACCTCCTTTGGTAAACTCTTCCACTTCTTTTACCGTTCCTAAAAATTTCTTTCGCGGAAATAATTTTGAGTCCCATTTCAAAACTTCCATCGTTCACAAGCAAATTGTTTATGAAAAAACACTGGACGTATTTTATTATCAAAATTCTCCTTTACAAGACCTTTTTGAATCCTGTGGTATATCTTCAATGCTTTTGCCACCCACAATGGCTTATCCTCAGTTAGTACAACAATTTTAAACCAATTTAGAAAACAATGGAGATGGGTTTACTTCTTTTGTTAAGGGTAAGTCATTGTTTTTTACTGTTATTGATTTGGGGAGCATCCTCGGTATATCCTCTTCTGGGCCCTGCCCATTCACCTTAAAAGGAGCTGCCCACATTCCTTTTTCCCCTTTAGAACAACTTCAGATTGTGATGGATGATTATACTCTAACGACTCTTTCTACTCCCAAAACTGTTGAAGTGTCCCCCATTGCATGTATTTTACATAAACTGGTAAGATACAATTTGTTACCCTGCATAGGTGGCGGTGAAGGTTTCACTTACCAAGATCTTGTTTTAGTTGCCATGATTCTAAAAGGGGTGCAATTTAATTTTTCTCTCATGATGTTGCAACAAATGATAAGCTGTGTTCGTCAGAACAAAAAATGTTTGCCATATGGTGGATTTTTAACAAAACTTGTTCATCACTTTCAAACTTCTCTTGAAAATGAAGCTTCCATATCTCTCAATAAACCCATCGACTCTACGAGTCTTAAATTGTCTCGTATCTCTCTTGTTGATGGCAAGTTTGTCCGTCTCCCAGCTGAGATTCCTGTTTCAGTGCCTTCCTCGAACCCCTATTCATCCACTCCACCCACAGTGTCTTCCTCTCTAGAAATCCTAGGTCTCTTGAATAAAATCTCCACCACTCTAGACACAGTCTTAACCAATCAAGATGGGCTTAAAACTGACATGTTTGACATTAAGCATCGACTCACTGTCTTAGAGAAAGGGAAACTACCTATGGGAGTGGAGGATATGAATAATTTGTTTAAGCGTGTTGAGGATGAGTTCATAGATTTACAGGCAGGCTTTGAAGTTCATACAACAGCCATGGTTGAAGCTCTTCAGCGGAAAATGAACCAAAATGCATGTCAGCTCAGCAAGGAAGTCAAATTTGTAAGTAACCAGGTTGGGACGCTAGGGTGCTTTAATGCTCAATGCTTTAATGATATTGCCGACGAACTTAACAGTCGCAACTTGACTTCCCCTGTCCCCGAATGGCCTCAATGCAACTGGATGGCTGAATATACTGGCGATTTTCGGGATTTGGAGATACCCCCTGAGACATATATTCCTCGTCCTCCTCGGTTTGCTCATGAAATGTCAATGGCTGAGAAGGTTCAGCCCCTTGTTCATCGTCGCTATTTTACTCGTCGTAACCAAAAACGTGCTCAGGTTGTGGATCTTGATTGATGCCTCATCCCCCCATTCTGTACTTCTTTTTGATGGATGCCAAAGGGGAAGAAAACATTCATGGCCTTGGTATTCTTGTGGCTTGGTAAGAAGAAGCCAATTTATGTGAAGTTCTAAGAGATAGCTAAGCTATTTAAGGAAGTAGGATTGAACTTGAAGTTTAATCGCTGAATTTTGGAAGGAGGTAGTAATTAATTAAGTTGAAAATTATATTTTTGGATAATATGATTTAAATATTAAAGCCTTGTGTGGCAGTAACATGATAGAAGAGGTTAACTCACTTTTATACAATGGTGAATTAATATATGTGTTTTGTATAAGGAAAACGAAACGTTTATGTTAATTAAAATTGGTATTATTTTTATATTACTTGGCATAGTAATATATTTAATATTCTGAATAATGTTAATAAATTATGTAAGTGTTGAGTGTTGACTTGGTCTTATTCCATCCTTATGTTTTGATGATGACTTACATAATCTACTAAATCTTCTATTGTGCATTTTCAGGAACTTGAAGAAATAAAAGAACTCTTGGTTGCTGTTCATATGGAATCAAAGATCTGAATACATTTAAGTGTCTAGGAATTAAATGTAAGATCTTTGCAATAATCATTTTTCAATCAAGGCTCTAGGACATATTCATTTGCATTTAATATAAAGTCACATTTAATAAGAAGTTGCAATTAATGAGGAATAGCCATTAATATGGAATATAAAAGAAGTCTTAAAATGATCCATCTTTTATGCATCCCAGGTATTTATAAAATAAACTCAAAAGATCCTTAAAGTTAAGCTTGTGAGTCGTTGTTACTTTGTTCAAAACAAATCAGATGTTGACAGTAGACTTGATAAAAAAATTCGGCTAGACATTATATATATACTGGGTAATGTTCAAAGGTTTTTCTTATTGTTTAAACCCAACCGTGTACTAAGTAATGATGACATTTGAAAAAGCTTTACTGTACAAACAAAAGGTATGACAGCACTTGCTTGGAAAAAGGAAAAGTCATCCTTAATAAAGTAATGTCATTCACATTAAATGTGGCTGCATAGTGGGTTAGTCATAATCTATAATATATATATTTATTTGTAAAAGGACAAGAGTAATGATGATAATGCTTACTTTATTAAAAGGTGAAGTCTTGCTTGTCAAAGAGAAGTCTCCTACATTAAATGCTACGAAAGGATAAGTCCTTTCTCTCTCCTCTTGACTTACATCAGTAAACTAAAGTATTTGATAAAGGCTTATCTATATATCCTGACTTCATGCGCATACAATTGATATGTAAAGTTAATGAAAATCTTTTCAACGGTCATGCTGGGGAAATTAAATATAATTGTTTTTCAAACGGTCACAAAATTTCCCAAGTCTATAAAAGGGACTTCAATCCAGAGAACAAATAACACACAACATAAACTAAAAAAAAAGGAAAAGCATAAAAGCATACTGTGTTCACATACTTCTAAAAGTTGCAGTGCACTGAAGTTTATTTCATATATATTTTCCAGCTTTATTTCGTGAGCATGAACTGGTAATATCCTTCTATGTATTGATCATTGCATTTCTAGTGAGCCTTGAATTGTGAATTGATTAATTGCTTTGATCCTAGATGTTCTACACTGTAATCTTCATTTTTTTATATAGACTAAATGTTAGTCTAAAAAGTTTTAATCCGAGGTGGATTGGAGTTTTACAAATAGGTTTGAGGAAGCAAAAGTGCTTTGGTGTGCATAGGTGCACAAGGAGCAAAGGTGCTCAGGAGCAAAAGTGCTAAAGGAATTAATATTTTGATAAACTTGGTTTGTAAAAGCTTAAAGTTGTAATTCAAGTGAATTAATAAAGAGTCTCCGATACTAGTTGGTATTGGACGTGTAGTAGGCTACTAGACTAGAGGTTAGGAGCCGAACCACGTAAAAATTCTCTGTGTTATTGTGCTTGATTTTGCTCATTTCACTTGCTCACTAGAAACTATACTTTTACATTGAAAACATAGTGAATCAAGATTCAAATTGATTATTTAAGTAAAATGTTATAAGTGTAATATTTCAGTCTTGTCAATATTCTTAGCTAAAACACAAATATAACATTTGGTGCAGGCAATTCAGTAAACTGAATTGTTAAATATAGTATACCGTATTGAATAATCCAGTAAACTGAATGGTTAAATTCAGCATACTGTATTGTCTAATCTGGTAAACTGAATTCATAAATACAACATACTGTATTGACAAAAAGAAAAATAAAAATTGGACATCGTTGGTTCCCACACTTATTCAACCCCCCCTTCTAAGTGTATCTATCTGAATTTAATTGAGAAGAGAAGAAAACCAATATATCTATGAATAAATATTGGATAGGAATTTATACACGGCTAAATGGGAGAAATTATTTTAAGGCAATTATTTATTAAGATAAATTCTAGCCTTGAATTATTTTATTTTATATGTACGGCTTTATATGAGGTAATGTGTATAATTACGTAATATGGTTAATATAGTAAGTCATATTTACTATATGTAAATGAATCGATATGAATAATTTATAACAGGAGAAAATAAAGTTATTATTTGTTTTCTATATGAGGGCATGTTCCTTACAGATAGTTATTTCAATGAGACATAGATATTATAATGAATAAAATATCTTGAGAAAATGAGTAAATTCTTTTATTATGATTAACACCTTTATTTTCATATATAAAGTGAAAATATAGCAGAAACATTATATGATGGAATACATATTTTATATATTGGTATGTACATTTTTGTGATTGGCCAAGAGGGTTAAATTTATAAAGCTAAGTTATTTTACTAAATAACTTGGTAACTATGATTTTTATAATCAATAATGTGAATTTATATTTATATATATATATATATGAGTGTCTCGAAACGTAATAATTCAATCTAAATTAAATTAATGGCAAGGGAATAAATGATTGATATTAATTAATCATTATGGTACCTATATGTGATTAAAATAATAGGTGTGATAATGGATTGGGAGTACCCGACTGAGTTATATTTAGCTCAATTAGAATATTATTTGGACTAACCCATTATCCTTGAAATACATAATTATACGTATTGGTGTATATTTAAAGTATGAGTATACTGTTTATGTGTAGATGTATATATATGTAGGTGTGGGTATATGTACCCATAACTTATTTTAATGTAGTAATGATAAGTCATTATAATTTATTTAATAAGCCCAAAGAGAATTAACTTTAGTAGAATGGGGAACATTTTACTAATGAGTAAGGAAGAAATAGAGCTTATTTCAAATTCATTGTCCCAAATAATTACCAGCCATGTATAGGCCAGTGGTCTACCCCTATATTCCTCAAACTCATTAATGGCTAGTTAGAGGTAATGATGAAGAGAGGAATGGAGGAAGAGGGAGTTGGTGACCAACTCTCTCATACCCAATGGTTTCTTCCTTTTTCCAATGGTTTGATCTCTGGGGCAAAACCCAAAAATTGCCTATCCTACTTCTATGTTGCTAAGTTTTCTAAAAGGCTTGCAAAGAGGGAGATGATGGCTATGGAAATGATGAGGGGGAGGTGGGTGTAATAGTGACATTCCACCAACTCTCTCATACCCAATGGCTTATTCCTTCTTCCAGTGGTTTTGTAATAACCGTGAACTTTTAAAACTCCATGGTTAATTAAAATATAAATCTTAATTTTTAATGAGTTAGCTTTGTATGCTTATTTAAGATTAATTGGTTATGTGAATATCTGACTTCGCGTAGTTGCCAAGACTAATTAAAGGGTGTCACTAATGGGTTAATTAAATTAGTGGACTAGCCCTAAGGTTTAATATCAAAAGAATTGATAAAGTTGTCTAGTAATTAAATACTCAAATTATTTGAATATAGTGGAAGAATTTAATTTGTATAGATTAATTTATATAATTAATGTGAGCAATATTAATATTAATATTAATATTAATATTTAATAGTCTATTTAGTAATTTAATATTAACGGACTAGATTAATTATTTAATGTATTGATTCAATCTTTTATTTAATCACGGATTGAGGAATTAATGTATACTGGAGTAATTGGGTTTATACTGTATGGTTTATTTAATTAACTAAGTAGCAACAAGTTGAGACACAATTAATGGGACAAATTCCCTTTATCAGCCGTTTCTGGTATAAGAGAGAGAGAAAAAGGAAATTCAAATCAAAACTAGTGAACAGTGGAGTCCCATTTTCTTTTCCTTAGCCGCGCCTAGCCTATTGCTATTGCTTGTATCAGTTGGTGAAATGATGACTGAGGGAATGGGGTGAATTGATTAGTTCCTTTGCCTAACAACTTCTTCTTCTTCCCGTTGGTTTCTCAATTTGGACAAAGGCATTGCCTGGGTAATGAATTCTCTATAAATTGGAGCTTCTTCTTCATGATTTCAGTTGCTGCAATTTCAGATAGGTTAGTAATAGAGAGTGACTAATTGTTAAGAGTGAGAGTAAGCTGCTATTAAACATTTGAGGATTTCAAATTAGCTTTAAGAAGGTACACTGTGTTCTTAAATTTTTAGCCATGAAATCCATGATTCTTGCTAATTAGCTTGTTAGTTAGTATAAAGATGTTATATGGGTCTATATTCATGTTTGGGACCAATGTGGTTGCACTGAATTGCATTTGGAAAGGTTAGGCCATATCAATTTTCGAGTTCTGCAGAAGCAGAGCCGAACCTGAAGCGGTGCAGGAGTGGCGCGGCCGCGCCACTCCTAAGGCCAAAACCAGCGCAGCCGCGCAGGCTGCCAGAAATTGTTGTTGTGTTTTGATATCTTGAGCATGCTAGTCTAGTCCATTTATGCATGAAAGTAGGTTTACCATGTTATCTAGTGTCCCTATGAATACTATGATTTGCACACGTTGTTCTAGCATATATTTTCTAAAGGAAACTTAAGAACTTTGAAATAAACTTGATAGAACGTGTGTCTTTTATATCTGACAATGTGAGCATGTATGTATGGCTTAGATATGTGATCAAATGCCTATGAGTAATGATTTCAAGTTGTCTTGCATGTACTAAGTTGCCTTGGTATGACTTAGTGTGTTTTTCCAAAGAAACATAGAATTTAACGACGAATACCGTCGATCTCCGTGTGAGTTGTGTTCCGACCATGCAAGCATAAATGTTAGAACTCATTGAGCCTCTAGACATGATTGACATCATCATTATTTAGCTAAACATGAAATTCACATATGCTAGCAAGTCTATGATGATAAGAATCCAAGTATAAGCTATGTGTTATGATGTACATATGTTGATTACGTACAAGCATGCATAATAGGACTCATTATGCCTCTAGAAGTGATTGACATGAGCACCATTTAACTAAGAATGATTTTTACATGTGCAAGTATGAGATTTCATGTGGAAGCTATGTATTTAGCCTATAAGTGTGTTGTTACACCCGAGCATGCATATCAAGTATTGTTTAGTCTCACTATGTGGTATTATGACCATAATAGCGGATTACTTGTAAGATGGACTTGTTTGGCCTATAGTGTAGGAATTTTCGACATAAAACCTTATGACTTTGAAATGGATTTAGAATGAGTATGCTAGTTTCCAAACTCAAGTTAATAACATTATTAGCATGTGTATTTGAGTTATATCAGTAACCTGTATGCTAAGGATAAACTAGGTTCCTGCTGAATGACATTTCATTCTTGGACAGTCCAGAGAGTGGCGCGGCCGCGCAGGTTGCCAGTTTTGCCCTGTTGTTTTAAATTATAAACAGAGCCTTGCAGTATGTATGTATGTATGTCTTAAGCTGTATTGCATGATTTAACTGGTATGCTAGGTGTTCAAGCTTGCGTTGATGCTTAGAATCGAGGTATTCTAGACTTGTTAACTTATTTAGCTAAGATGAGAATTTATGAATATGGACTTAGTAATAATGGTTCCACCTACGTGACTATGTGTTAGGACTACGTGGTGCGTAACCTTTTGTAAGAGTAAACTCATGCTAGTTATACTGTACTAACTAAGGAACCGGCTTATTAATGTTAGGTCGTTTCAACGCAATTTAAATTAAAGCTAGATTACTTGTAGCTGAGCAAACAGGCAAGTTTCCTAACTTCATTTAATGTTCATATTGCATGCTAGTTCCTGCAGTAAACGGTAAATTTCTTGTTATGAAATATATGATAATATATGTTGAGTATATGTTAGCTACTGAGATTTGTTGTTCTATCTGGATAAGTTAGGCATGTGAATGTTATAAAAGCTGTTATCATTCAGTTAATATGATACATATATGTATGAATTGCATAAGAGCATGTTGCATTTCAAATGTATAGTATGAAATATCTGAGGCATGTATAAATTATTGAACTTGTATGCCATGTGAATCATGAAATGTGGAATGGTTAAACTTGTTGGGCAACGTAGTTGCTCACTCTTGCTTTAAACAAATATTTTCAGCTAAACCAGCGCGGACCGAAGAGTTCGGGATGGATCATGGAGAAAGAAGAATTCTGATTTACTATTAATTTGCTTAGTTCTAATCCTTATTAGATGAACGTGATTATCATATAAGTAGTCAAGAATCTTTGTAAAGTGCGACTATCAAATTTGGTTGAGAGTTCATGAAGATTTAAACACTGTAAATCAATTCTAAGATTGTAAGATGATTATGTAAACCTTTTAAGTTATTTAAGGTATGTAGCAAATTAAAGCTTTAGACCTTGGGATTGCGCTGTAGAATACTCTGAAATAAATAATGTATGTCCATGTTTATATTTTTCCGCGATTAGTTTATAGAATGTGTATGGAGATGATGTATCGTGACGCACCAGGTCCGTGGTTCAGGTGACCGGGATTTGGGGGCGTTACAGGTTGGTATCAGAGCTGTAGGTTATAAACCTTAGGTAGGGGTACTTTAGGCTATAACTGTAGGGAGAAGGATAAGGAATAAACTCAAATAGAGTTTAATTGCTAAAAGATGAATTTTTGGAAATTCATTCTTAAGTAAAGAAATATAATTGAGATTCAAAGAAGAATCTTGAAAGGTTATAAAGATAAGAATCTGGAGTTACCTGACTCCACTAATAAAGATGAAAAGCCTGAATAAAATCATAATATAATATAATTAAAGGGAAAGATAAGAAGATCATAAAACAAAACGATCATGAGATAGAAAAGAATCGTAATATAACACAATTATAAGAAGGATCACGACGTGGTATGATTAAGACATGGAACGATAGATGATCAATCGAATGATTGAAAACTTTATAGTAGAATTGTTGTACGAAAGTTGTACTATGTAAACTCATGAAAGAGTGATTAATGTTGATATACGAATTAAATGAAATTTGTATTGAGTAAAGGGAAAGTTAGAATTATGTGGGATTTCAATAAAGGACTCATGTTAGTGGCTGAGTGTACAATTCCTTGTATGGGCGGGGAATTTGTGCTTGGTTTGACAACCACTTAGCTTCCTATATTGACAATTCATTGCAATGTTGGTATCGCGCTATCACTATACGTATGACGAGAAGGTGATTCTTTTCTCATATTTATATTTGATAGTTAGAGAATATTAAGATTAGATGCGAGTTCTTTAAACTCATACGTATGCTAAGTTCGTGACTCATAATCGTATGGTGGAACCCCTCAGCGAATGGACGATTTTGGTCTGACTAGGATAAGTTCCTAAACCCATAGGATTGTGGTAAGTTCCTGAACTCATAACGTGTGGTATGTTTTGATGAACTATACTGTGGTATAGAAAAGTTGTGTATGAAGAATTGAGGATTTTTAGTATAGTAAGCTTTAAGGATGATAATAATAGATAGAATTTATTAAGCAATGGATCATTGTAGAAATTGAAGTTTATGATGGAGACATAGGTATTCCAAATCTTCTAGCTATGCTAGACTTCGAAATTTTTGACATCAAGCTAAATTCGCACTGATGTGCCTTTAAAAATAAAAATGAAATTTTTGTTATCCTCAAAACAAGGTGACAAGGGTGTGTAGATGGACTTCGAGCCATTATCACATCGTTACCTGTTGCGACATGATAACACCAAAAATGATTTTTCAATAGTTTTGAACTGTTTAAAGAAGAGTCTACGCTAATTGTTTCGGCTAGACAAAAATTATTTAAAATATCAAAATGTATTTTTTTTATTATCATCAATGCATCATGGAACCTGGTGTAGAATGACAGATGGAGTCATCAATGTAGATTAACCTAGTGTTGGATGTGATCATAGGATCGTCAGCCCACTATGGTATGATGTAGTATGACAAAGTCACAAAATGACGAAATCCTCAACGTACTATGAAGTGGTACGGTATCATGACGTCATAAAAGGATTATTTTGGTTTTCTTTTAAACTATGAAAAAGTCAATGAAGTTGACTAAACTATTTCGATCGAAGTCCGAGTTGTTGGAAGTCTAAGCTATTTGATTCGGCTGGACAGCTGTTGAAAGATAATTATGAAATTCAAACGTTCTTGAGCATTTATGCCAAACCAGATTGCTCTAGCGCGGATTCATATGTTGAAAAGCTGAGGCGAACAACCCTATAAAGGGGACATGTTTTCGGAAACAATGGTTCTGAACGTAACAAAACACTACGTTTATGGTATAACGCAGTGATACAATAGGTTGATCACCTAGTGTATGCAGGAAGGGTGTTTTCAGTCTTTATGATTGATAAGCAGTCTGGTTTGTAGTGTAAAGAATATTGTTGAAGCACTATAAAACCTAGAGTAGAGTTCAAGGTCTTGTGGCCCCTCAGCATAATTTGGAATCTATTAAATTCCTGAGTTATTCATACTACTCCTCAATTATTGAACAATTGTGGGAGACTCTTATTCTTCTGTAGGGAGAAAGGGGTAAGGAGAATATTCCTTAGAAAGAAGAAAGTGGTAGAAGGCGACATGTAATGATTAAGTTGGGCATGTTATAATAATTCCAAGAAAGAAATAAAATTTCGAAAAGAGAAGGGATGAAGTTATCTAAAGAATATGTAATATTCGGAATAGTACCGTGTGACGAAGGTTTCGGTGATTCCGAGGACGGAATCCTTATAAGGGAGAGAGGATGTAAGAACCCGGATTTTTAGAAATTATTAAAATAAGAATTTATTAAATAAAATTCTTACTATGTCATGTGTCGGATTCGAATTGGAACATATATGCGTTATATATTTTGAATTCTTGTGGCTTGGTAAGAAGAAGCCAATTTATGTGAAGTTCTAAGAGATAGCTAAGCTATTTAAGGAAGTAGGATTGAACTTGAAGTTTAATCGCTGAATTTTGGAAGGAGGTAGTAATTAATTAAGTTGAAAATTATATTTTTGGATAATATGATTTGAATATTAAAGCCTTGTGTGGCAGTAACATGATAGAAGAGGTTAACTCACTTTTATACAATGGTGAATTAATATATGTGTTTTGCATAAGGAAAACGAAACGTTTATGTTAATTAAAATTGGTATTATTTTTATATTACTTGGCATGGTAATATATTTAATATTCTGAATAATGTTAATAAATTATGTAAGTGTTGAGAAGAGAAGAAAACCAATATATCTATGAATAAATATTGGATAGGAATTTATACACGGCTAAATACACGGCTAAATGGGAGAAATTATTTTAAGGCAATTATTTATTAAGATAAATTCTAGCCTTGAATTATTTTATTTTATATGTACGGCTTTATATGAGGTAATGTGTATAATTACGTAATATGGTAAATATAGTCAGTCACATTTACTATATGTAAATGAATCGATATGAATAATTTATAACAGGAGAAAATAAAGTTATTATTTGTTTTCTATATGAGGGCATGTGCCTTACAGATAGTTATTTCAATGAGACATAGATATTATAATGAATATAATATCTTTAGAAAATGAGTAAATTCTTTTATTATGATTAACACCTTTATTTTCATATATAGAGTGAAAATATAGTAGAAACATTATATGATGGAATACATATTTTATACATTGGTATGTACATTTTTGTGATTGGCCAAGAGGGTCAAATTTATAAAGCTAAGTTATTTTACTAAATAACTTGGCAACCATAATTTTTATAATCAATAATGTGAATTTATATGTATATATATATATATAAATATATATATATATATATATATATATGTATGAGTGTCTCGAAACGTAATAATTCAATCTAAATTAAATTAATGGCAAGGGAATAAATGATTGATATTAATTAATCATTATGGTACCTATGTGTGATTAAAATAATAGGCGTGATAATGGGTTGGGAGTACCCGACTGAGTTATATTTAGCTCAATTAGAATATTATTTGGACTAACCCATTATCCTTGAAATACATAATTATACGTATTGGTGTATATTTAAAGTATGAGTATACTGTTTATGTGTAGATGTATATATATGTAGGTGTGGGTATATGTACCCATAACTTATTTTAATGTAGTAATGATAAGTCATTATAATTTATTTAATAAGCCCAAAGAGAATTAACTTTAGTAGAATGGGGACCATTTTACTAATGAGTAAGGAAGAAATAGAGCTTATTTCAAATTCATTGTCCCAAATAATTACCAGCCATGTATAGGCCAGTGGTCTACCCCTATATTCCTCAAACTCATTAATGGCTAGTTAGAGGTAATGATGAAGAGAGGAATGGAGGAAGAGGGAGTTGGTGACCAACTCTCTCATACCCAATGGTTTCTTCCTTTTTCCAATGGTTTGATCTCTGGGGCAAAACCCAAAAATTGCCTATCCTACTTCTATGTTGCTAAGTTTTCTAAAAGGCTTGCAAAGAGGGAGATGATGGCTATGGAAATGATGAGGGGGAGGTGGGTGTAATAGTGACATTCCACCAACTCTCTCATACCCAATGGCTTATTCCTTCTTCCAGTGGTTTTGTAATAACCGTGAACTTTTAAAACTCCATGGTTAATTAAAATATAAATCTTAATTTTTAATGAGTTAGCTTTGTATGCTTATTTAAGATTAATTGGTTATGTGAATATCTGACTTCGCATAGTTGCCAAGACTAATTAAAGGGTGTGACTAATGGGTTAATTAAATTAGTGGACTAGCCCTAAGGTTTACTATCAAAAGAATTGATAAAGTTGCCTAGTAATTAAATACTCAAATGATTTGAATATAGTGGAAGAATTTAATTTGTTTAGATTAATTTATATAATTAATGTGAGCAATATTAATATTAATATTTAATAGTCCATTTAGTAATTTAATATTAACGGACTAGATTAATTATTTAATGTATTGATTCAATCTTTTATTTAATCACGGATTGAGGAATTAATGTATACTGGAGTAATTGGGTTTATATTGTATGGTTTATTTAATTAACTAAGTAGCAACAAGTTGAGACACAATTAATGGGACAAATTCCCTTTATCAGCCGTTTCTGGTATAAGAGAGAGAGAAAGGAAATTCAAATCAAAGCTAGTGAACAGTGGAGTCCCATTTTCTTTTCCTCAGCCGTGCCTAGCTTATTGCTATTGCTTGTATCAGTTGGTGAAATGATGACTGAGGGAATGGGGTGAATTGATTAGTTCCTTTGCCCAACAACTTCTTCTTCTTCCCGTTGGTTTCTCAATTTGGACAAAGGCATTGCCTGGGTAATGAATTCTCTATAAATTGGAGCTTCTTCTTCATGATTTCAGTTGCTACAATTTCAGATAGGTTAGTAATAGAGAGTGAGTAATTGTTAAGAGTGAGAGTAAGCTGCTATTAAACATTTGAGGATTTCAAATTAGCTTCAAGAAGGTATACTGTGTTCTTAAATTTTTAACCATGAAATCCTATGAAATCCATGATTCTTGCTAATTAGCTTGTTAGTTAGTATAAAGATGTTATATGGGTCTATATTCATGTTTGGGACCAATGTGGTTGCACTGAATTGCATTTGGAAAGGTTAGGCCATATTAATTTTTGAGTTCTGCAGAAGCAGAGCCGAACCTGAAGCGGTACAAGAGTGGCACCACCGCGCCACTCCTAAGGCCAAAACCAGCGCGGCCGCGCAGGCTGCCAGAAATTGTTGTTGTGTTTTGATATCTTGAGCATGCTAGTCTAGTCCATTTATGCATGAAAGTAGGTTTGCCATGTTATCTAGTGTCCCTATGAATACTATGATTTGCGCACGTTGTTCTAGCATATATTTTCTAAAGGAAACTTAAGAACTTTGAAATAAACTTGATAAAACGTGTGTCTTTTATATCTGACAATGTGAGCATGTATGTATGGCTTAGATATGTGATCAAATGCCTATGAGTAATGATTTCAAGTTGTCTTGCAAGTACTAAGTTGCCTTGGTATGACTTAGTGTGTTTTTCCAAAGAAACATAGAATTTAACGACGAATACCGTCGATCTCCGTGTGGGTTGTGTTCCGACCATGCAAGCGTAAATGTTAGAACTCATTGAGCCTCTAGACATGATTGACATCATCATTATTTAGCTAAACATGAAATTCACATATGCTAGCAAGTCTATGATGATAAGAATCCAAGTATAAGCTATGTGCTATGATGTACATATGTTGATTACGTACAAGCATGCATAATAGGACTCATTATGCCTCTAGAAGTGATTGACATGAGCACCATTTAACTAAGAAAATGATTTTTACATGTGCAAGTATGAGATTTCATGTGGAAGCTATGTATTTAGCCTATAAGTGTGTTGTTACACCCGAGCATGCATATCAAGTATTGTTTAGTCTCACTATGTGGTATTATGACCATAATAGCGGATTACTTGTAAGATGGACTTGTTTGGCCTACAGTGTAGGAATTTTCAACATAAAACCTTATGACTTTGAAATGGATTTAGAATGAGTATGCTAGTTTCCAAACTCAAGTTAATAACATTATTAGCATGTGTATTTGAGTTATATCAGTAACCTGTATGCTAAGGATAAACTAGGTTCCTGCTGAATGACATTTCATTCTTGGACAGTCCAGAGAGTGGCGCGGCCGCGCCACTCCTAAGGCAAGAAATAGCGCGGCCGCGCAGGTTGCCAGTTTTGCCCTGTTGTTTTAAATTATAAACAGAGCCTTGCAGTATGTATGTATGTATGTATGTATGTATGTCTTAAGCTGTATTGCATGATTTAACTGGTATGCTAGGTGTTCAAGCTTGCGTTGATGCTTAGAATCGAGGTATTCTAGACTTGTTAACTTATTTAGCTAAGATGAGAATTTATGAATATGGACTTAGTAATAATGGTTCCACCTACGTGACTATGTGTTAGGACTACGTGGTGCGTAACCTTTTGTAAGCGTAAACTCATGCTAGTTATACTGTACTAACTAAGGAACCGGCTTATTAATGTTAGGTCGTTTCAACGCAATTTAAATTAAAGCTAGATTACTTGTAGCTGAGCAAACAGGCAAGTTTCCTAACTTCATTTAATGTTCATATTGCATGCTAGTTCCTGCAGTAAACGGTAAATTTCTTGTTATGAAATATATGATATTATATGTTGAGTATATGTTAGCTACTGAGATTTGTTGTTCTATCTGGATAAGTTAGGCATGTGAATGTTATAAAAGCTGTTATCATTCAGTTAATATGATACATATATGTATGAATTGCATAAGAGCATGTTGCATTTCAAATGTATAGTATGAAATATCTGAGGCATGTATAAATTATTGAACTTGTATGCCATGTGAATTATGAAATGTGGAATGGTTAAACTTGTTGGGCAACGTAGTTGCTCACTCTTGCTTTAAACAAATATTTTCAGCTAAACCAGCGTGGACCGAAGAGTTCGGGATGGATCATGGAGAAAGAAGAATTCTGATTTACTATTAATTTGCTTAGTTCTAATCCTTATTAGATGAACGTGATTATCATATAAGTAGTCAAGAATCTTTGTAAAGTGCGACTATCAAATTTGGTTGAGAGTTCATGAAGATTTAAACACTGTAAATCAATTCTAAGGTTGTAAGATGATTATGTAAACCTTTTAAGTTATTTAAGGTATGTAGCGAATTAAAGCTTTAGACCTTGGGATTGCGCTGTAGAATACTCTGATATAAATAATGTATGTCCATGTTTATATTTTTCCGTGATTAGTTTATAGAATGTGTATGAAGATGATGTATCGTGACGCACCAGGTCTGTGGTTCAAGTGACCGGGATTTGGGGGCGTTACATTGATACCGTGTGCAACCAATGGAGAATCTATTCTTAATGACTTCCTATATGAAAGTTAGTAATTGAAGGGACGATAAATGATATTTAGTGACACGTGTCTTGTTATTGTTCTTGAAATTGGTCTCTTGATAGTGTGTAGGATAGACATATACCTACATGCCGCATTAGGAAGATTCGAATTTGACCATCGACAGAGGCTTATAAGTAGTTTTGATTTCTCAGTTGGCAATTCTATGTTGTTAATTAATTCAAATGAGAGAGTTAGGATATTCAAATGAAGTGTTGGGGGAAATTGCAATCTTAGACTTGTTAATATTAGATTTCATTATTTTAACGCTTTCCATAGTTCTTACTATTACAAAATAACAACAAATTCAAATCATCAATTGTCTAAATAAAATTGAGACGATATATATTTGGTACTTGGGATACACTAGAACAATTCCCTGTGGGTTCGACAACTCTCTTATCACTTTATTACTTGTTGACTGCGTATACTTGCGCGTATTTTTCGGTTGTGAAATCGACCAACAAGTTTTTGGCGCCGTTGCCGGGGAATTGTTCTTCTAGTGTTTTCCAATATTAATGACAATCGAATTGGTCTTAATTTAGACTTGTAAATAATTTGCTTATTATTTATTTTGTTTTTTTTATTTTGTTTTCAGTGAATGGATGAGCATAATTATCAATGGGATTATGAGTGGACGACGCAACCAAGTTCGTCAAAATTTATTGAGCAATTGCAAGAACAAGATGCAACGCTTTCAAGGGCTGTTGACACTCTTAAAGGCCAGTCCACTCAAAATGCCTACAGTCAGAATCAAGCTGACTACTACCCAAACTACTATCAGTCGGGTTGGCATGATTGTCCAAGCTTTTCATGGGACAACAGTCAAGATCAATGCTTTGATCCAAGTCACTCATACCATTCAGAATTTTCATTCCAACCTCCACTACACCATGAGGATACATCTAATATGGAGGAGATTCTTCCCATGTTCATTGAGCAACTAAATTCATTACGGAACCTCGAGAATCTAACGGCACAAATCGTGGATGCTATCATTATTCACTCGCAAAGCACCTTACCTTGCATTACACAGCTTAACCCCATAGAGGAAGGTAAAGAGCAATATTTGGTGAATTCGCATAGATATGACGGAGAGGAAAGAATAAGGGAGGAGCTCATGAGTGGGAACATATCTCATATCTATCAAAATGAGGTTAGGTTGGCAAATCTACAAGCTTCAGTGCAGAGCATCATGAACTATGTTGCCAATACTTACGTTATTCACCCGCAATGCACCTTACCTAGTGATACTGAGATTGACCCTATGGAGGATGATGAAGAGCAGTGCATGGTGGATGATCAAGGAAATGGCGAGGAGTCACACGAAGTTATTAATGAAAATTTTGAGAGTGTACATCCTATTATGGATGATGATTCTGAGGTTGATGAGACGAGGAGCATGAATGGGGATCATGAAAAGGAAATTGAAGATCAAGAAGTCACATTCGAGGTTTTCAAACCCATCGAGCACCCATTGATTCATGAAGAAGATCTTCATGTTGATCTTGACAAAAGTGCAATAATGGATAAAGCGGAGGAGGAAAGCTTCTTTTTGCCACCGGCTGAAGCTAAGTTTGAGGGGTGCCAATTGGGCATACATGCCATGCAAATTAAAGAAAGATCAGCGAGGCGGCATGCAATGGTCAATTTTGCGATCGAGCCGGATTGAAAGAAATTAAAGGAGTCGGGCTAACAACTTTAAACCAAGCGCTTCTTGGGAGGCAACCCAAGTTTACTGTTTTGTTTTTATTTTTGTTTGATTGCATTTTCGTGGTTTAATTGCATTTTAATTTCTTTAGTCATTTGCTTTCAGGTACGCTCCCAACTTAGAGGTATTGAAAGATGATATCAATGGCGCTTGACACGGTTTCAGGGAAGTCTTCTATTTTAATTTTTCCTATATCAGACATTGAGGACAATGTCAAGTTTAAGTTTGGGGGTAGTACTTCGTATTTGTGTGTTTTTAATTTAGTTTTTATATGATTTAAGTTATGTGTTTTTGTTCAAAAAAAAATTTTCATTTATTTTTAGGATGTGTCCCTTGAGCATTGTTTTAATTTGATTTGAACCATAATCCATGGTCTATGATAATGGCTTATTTGAAGAGATCTAACTCATGAGACGTAGACAATTGTTGCTTAGTCTTTGTGCTTATCGTTTATTAGTTATTATTTTGTTTATGCGCTATTTCACTTTTATGCACTTAACCATAAGTATTAAGCTAGTTGTATGCTTTGGATGGCTAGTATTACCGAATGCTTGTGAGAGATTTCTATAAACTCTAGAACTCGTTTAAACATCACTCGAAGCAAGGTGTCCAAATTGGTTGTGTTTGAATTGATGGTCATGCGGTGAGTTGAGATAGAGCGTAAAACGCACTCACTCATGGACACATGCGTACGGGAGATAGAGCGTAAAACGCAATCTCTTATAACTGTGAATAAAGAAAAAAAAATTGTATATTACAAATCTTGCGGTGTGTTGAGATGGAGCGTAAAACGCACTCATCCACAAGAGCGGGCTTAGGGTAAGATGGAGCATAAAATGCACTCACCCAAAGTCCTTCGATCTCAAAATTTTTGGAAATTTATGATTTGTATACATTTGCGATGAGTGATGTGTCAAGCATGTGGTTTTTGAAGTTTGTTTTGATTTCTTTCATAAGGTAATGTGGTTGCATAAGTTCATCCGAGCTACACGTGATTTAGTGCTATTGGGTACTCACACACACACGGAAGGGGCCCTAAGCAAAGTATGACTAGCTAATTGAAATTTTAGACTTGCAACGTTTTGTTTGTTCTCTTGAGTTCTATGTGTTGATACCTTTGAGACCATTGTCAACTTATTAATTCATTGCTCAAGTTAGGTTGTATTACATGTGTTTGAAGTATGTAGTTTAGGTTTGTTTTACTTGAGGACAAGCAAAGATTTAAGTTTGGGGGTATTTGATGAGTGTGTTTTATATACACAAATTAGGTACTTTTGAGCTTGATAATTTGTAAATCCTAAGTCATTTCGGTTGGTTTTATGTGATTTTATCTTATTGTTATGTAATGTAGTTTTGTATTGGTTTTATATGTTTTTATATGCTTTTATGTGCTTTTATGTGTTTTTATGTTGTTTTGTAGGAATTGAAATAAAAGCTCCTTGGAATCAATACCCATAACTTGCTTTTCGGTACTGTAGCTGCTTGTTTCCCAATTTCACCCATGCTCCAATCTAAATCTGTCAAAACTCAAAAAACGAAATTTGTAGATATTTGTCTTAGTTTTCCAGAACATCTTGAATCATCCAATTTGAAGTTCGTATGAGAGAGTTATGGCCATTTTACCATCGGATTTGGCATGAATTTTACACAGCAGTTGCTTCGGGCTCAATTTGAGACTTTCTCCGGATATTTTCTCATCAAGCTCCAGTTATGAAAGTTGTATATCTCTTTCTTAGCTTTCCATAGCCTATTTACACGCCTAAATCCAAGTTCGGACGAAGACGTTATGGCCATTTTACCAACAGAGGTCAAAACTGAGTCAAGTGACAGCAGCTTTGGCGCGGGCGCGCGGAATTGGATGCGGGCGCGCAACGCCTGGCACCAGGCAGCCAGCGCGCACGCGCGCGCGGCGTGGGCATGCCATGGGCGTGCGGCATGGCCAGGGGGCAGCGTGCGGGCGCGCCGAGCGTCCTGAGTGTGACGCCCCCAAATCCGGGTTACTTTAACCTCGAATTTAGTGCATCACTATGCAACTCATACACATACTATTAATAACTATTTGCGGAATAATAGAAATATTTACATTGATATAACATAAATACTCTCGTCCCAAGTCTCGATACCAATACAAATTCCTGACATAACGTAATACAAAAGGTCTAATACATAAGTCTGAATACATGACATAACTTAATACATAATTTCTAAACGAGTCTTAAAACATAGAATAATCATAACATAGTGTGACAAAGCTAATTCGTGGCTTTGCCTTTGCCTTTATCCTTTCCTGAGCTCTCGCCTCTATGGGTAACCACTGAAATGTTTTAAGGAAAGCAAGGGTGAGCAACAAGTTTGCCCAGCAAGTATAACAATAAGGATAATACATAATCAAAAGTAAGATTTCTCAAGTTTTAATACAAATCTCTACTATCACTGAGGAGTCACTATGGACTAGGATGAATATCAAATGAATTCAAGGATTTCAAATTGTGTCAATTGCAGGAATCACTGAGTGGCCACTATGGCACTTACCTTTTTTTTTTTAGAATTAACAGTATTACACTATTAACTCCAAAACAACAGTTACAGGTACAATAGGTGATCAGCCTAAAATACCCGGCGTTATGCATAAGCCTCAAACGTTCTACTTACGCGCGTGTCGGTTCCCCCGACTAAAAATATATTTTTTCCCTACTATGAGGGTTGTTCATCTCTGCAAAGAGTCCGTACCAAAACAATTGGTTTGGATCGCTTTCTAAGTCATGGACGTTAGTCTAGCCGAATCAAATGGCATTGACACTCTTCGTAAACAGTTCATGCATAATGTGAACTCAAAAGCTTTAACATTTATGTCAATAACATATCTTGAACGCTTGTGCAAATGAAAGATTGGCATAAGTATGGAATTCACACAATAATGTATGTATTGCGTAAATATGAACTTTGAACATTAAATAGCATTCGTAAGAATATAATCGAATGAAGTTGATAAGCTCGCCTAGAACGAGGACTAGACAAGGATTAGAAAACTTGCTCAATAAACCACATTGGTGTGATTTAGGAAAATATAGAATATTTGTGCAATATCAACTTAAACAAGAATTAGAAAATCTGCACAATATACGTCTTTTGTATAAGATAAGGAACTTGCATTCAATATAGTAAATGAATGGGGTTAGAGAACTTGCCCAACACAAGGGTTAGACAAGAGTTAAAGAAGAACTTGCCTTAAGCGCTTGCTAATAACTCGACGTTAATCGTCCTTCAAAGTCCTACACATTTAAGTACATATCCACATACCAATTAGCCACATAATTGATGTCAAATATTAGTCTACATTACTCTATAGTATTACATTCTAATTAGAAACATAATATCAAACAAGGTTACACACACTTGATACGATGTTTCGGCGTTTGTACAACGCACGCCCGATACGCCCTCATTTACATAAGTTTAGCATGTGCATACACTTGTCTAGTTCATCATTGATTAAAGCTAAAGGTCATTATAAACCATAATGTACAAGTTATAGAACTTACAACAATAAATTTTTAGCGTTGGAAACGTTACACGTTACATACGTGCATGTACGACACCCTCTTTTTGCTTCCTAATGCACAATAGTCCTAAAAAATGGCCAATTTAGAAATTTGTCAAGACATTAAATTACAGTTCTAAATATTGGAGGTTGTAGTTCTACTTCTTATCTTTCCGGATCATCTTGAATCATCCAATTTGGAGTTCGTATGAGAAAGTTATGTATGTTTTTACTAAAGTAGGTCGAAGCTGTCCAGCCAACTGTTGCTCTAGCGCGGGAAGCGCCCATTTAGCCTTATGGTGGGCGCGGACGCGCTAACGGGCAGCGTGCTCTAGGTGCCAATTGCCAGCATGCTCTGTTTTTGCTATTTTACAAAAAACCTCATAACTTCTTCATTTTAAGTCGAAATTAGGCCGTTTCGGAGGCTACGGAAAGCTTAAAACATGAACTACCAAACCCCCATGGATTCATAATCTTACAGACACTTTAATAAATCGAAATAATGGCTCCAAAGAGATTAATCCGACTATATTTCAGCGAAACTCAGAGTTAGGCTAATACATTCTTCCTCATTGCTTCTTAGCTATCATATAACAAGATTGTATGACTTATGACATGCTTTCATTACCAAACTAAGCAATATAACGCCATTTCAACAATTAATCAAAATTAATTCTCATGACCTTTAGAGAAATCATTCTCTTAGAAATAAATCAAATAGTTGGTGGGCATGGCTTACAAACTCACATTGGGGTAGAGTGTTTAATTATGTTCTAGTCCAGATTTCCCAAATGAAATCAATACCCACATGCCTCTAAGAAACATGGCAACAATTCTCTACCATCTAACACAACCAAAATAACCAACCAAAAGCTATATTTACAACAAAGTACATAAATTGTCCAAATCAGTCCATAATTGTCCAACAATCCATTAATGTCCATTCTTGATTCCTTATGCAAAGGTTTTGATTATCAAACATTGTTCCACTTTCCTTGATCATTATTAAGGCTTTTAAAGAGTTTAACCACATTCATATCAACTCATGAACTAACCAAACAATTTCAGCAACATATACTCTCATAAACAAGCAATATGAAACTCAAAACTGAAGCAACCATGGAAATGAGTTTGGTTCCAAAACACTAACCTCTTGAAGCAACTTCTAGGATGAAAATAGGATTGATAACCAGCTGCTATAACCCCTTCTTCTTCTTCCTTCAAACCACCCGTGCACCAACTCTCACAACTCTCTCTAAATTTCTGGATTCTAACTTAGCAACAATGAGCAAAGGAATGGAAGGGCAAAGCAAGGGGTAGTATATATAGAGGATGAACTGAGCTTCCTTGGAGGAGGGAAGGGTTAAGCATTCTTGGTGTGATCAGCTCCCCATGTATGGGAAGCTGAAGTTGGCCTCTCCCATGTGTGGGAACCTCCCCTCCCATTCTCCCAATTGTTCTTCCTCCCTTTTGCTCTCCCAAATGCAAGAATTTGCTCTACCCAAAATGTTCTCATTCCTTTGTTCCTTCTCCTCTCATCCGTGTTCTTCTTCTTCATTCAATTGCTCAACTGATGGTTTAACCCATTTCCCTCATGGGTCATGGGTTGGGCCGTGGGTCGGGTCGTGGGTCATGGATCATGGGTTTGGGCCACCCTTAAGCAATTTGGGGCTTCTAATTAACTCCCAATTTGGCTAAAATAAAATCCAACACTTGGATTATTAATCAATTACATTAACACCATGAGAAAATTAGAAAAAGTCGAAATAAACGAAAAAGACGTTTTTGGGGCGAATAGTGCCCACAGCGAATAGTAACCCGCGAATAGAATTTTAGCGGTATTTCTCGAAAACATTTTTAATAAGTCCTATCAAATAACAACACTTAATATCATTGCAAATACATAATCTAGATTATTACATAACCTTTAAGCACATCACACAAAATAATATTAATAAAAATTCATTCATTAAATAATGATCGTAAGCGTATATTACAAAGCCATGCAAAATTCGCGGTCGTTACATCCTCCCCTCCTTATAAGAATTCTGTCCCCAGAATTACAACTAAGCAAAAAGATGGGGGTAATTCTTCTTCATTTTATCCTCTAACTCCCACGTAGCCTCCTCGACATCGTGGTTTCGCCAAACTACCTTCACAGAAGGTATGACTTTATTCCTTAACACTTGCTCCTTCCTATCAGTTATCTGAATAGGAATTTCCTCGTACGTGAGATCCTTCTCGATCTGGACGGGCTCATAGGATATAACGTGCTTGTAATCGGGTTTATATGGTCGTAGCACTGAGACATGGAACACATTGTGGATGTGCTCCAGCTCGGGAGGTAAAGCTACCTCGTACGCCACTTCGCCTACCCTTCTCAAGACCTCAAACGGTCCTACGAACCTCGGACTCAGCTTCCCTTTCTTGCCGAATCGAATCTTCCCCTTCCAGGGAGATACCTTCAAAAACACAAAACTTCCACTTTCGAACTCTCGGCTTTGACGGTGCAAATCTGCGTATTTCTTCTGCCGATCTTGGGCTGCTACCAATCTGGCTCTTATTGTGCCAACAATATCTGCCGTTTGCTGAACTAGTTCTGGTCCCAACAGTCGTCTCTCTCCGACTTCATCCCAACATAACGGTGTTCTGCATTTTCTTCCGTAGAGAGCTTCGTACGGCGGCATACCGATACTTGCGTGATAACTATTATTATAAGCGAATTCCACGAGGGGTAAGTGGTCATCCCAACTTCCCTTGAAATCCATCACACAAGCTCTAAGCATGTCTTCCAGCGTCTGTATTGTTCGCTCACTCTGTCCGTCAGTTTGAGGATGATAAGCAGTACTTAGCCTCAGTTGTGTTCCCATTCTTTCTTGCAAGCTCTTCCAAAAATTTGATGTGAAGCGCGGGTCTCGGTCAGAAACGATTGACACCGGCACTCCATGTCTTGAAACAACTTCCTTTATATACAACTTTGCTAACTGATTTAAATTGAATCGTATCCTTATCGGTAGAAAGTGCGCTGACTTCGTCAATCGGTCCACAATAACCCAAATTGCATCATAACCTTTCTGGGTGCTTGGAAGCCCCACTACGAAATCCATCGTAATGTGTTCCCATTTCCATTCTGGTATCTTAAGTGGTTGAAGTAGTCCACTCGGTCTCTGATGCTCTGCCTTGACCCGTTGACAGGTAAGACACTTACTGACGCACTCTGCCACCTCTCGCTTCAAATTTGGCCACCAAAAATGTTGACGAAGATCCCTGTACATTTTTGTGCTTCCTGGGTGAACAGAATATGGTGAGTTATGTGCCTCATGCAAGATTGCCTCTCTTAGTTCGGTCACGGCTGGCACCCACACACGTTCTTCAAATCGCAAGATACCATCTTTATCCAATCTAAACTTTTCTTCATCGTTTTCTGCTACTCTTTCCTTTATCTTCTCACATTCCTCATCATTTCTCTGTGCCTCCCGTACTTTATCTAGCAACGTCGGACGAGCTTCCATTATGAATAAGCGCTCTGCTGCCCTTCTTGGACTTTTCACTTCTATCTCTAGTCGCGTCATTTCCTTCACTAGCTCCTCCTGTGTTGTCAGCCTGAACAAGCTCTCCCTTCCCTTTCTACTCAGCGCATCTGCTACTACGTTTGCCTTCCCCGGGTGATAAAGAATCTCGCAGTCGTAATCTTTGATTAATTCCAACCACCTCCTTTGTCGCATATTGAGCTCTTTCTGTGTGAAGATATACTTCAGACTTTTGTGGTCCGTATATATCTCACATTTCTCCCCAAAAAGATAGTGCCTCCAAATCTTCAGGGCAAAAACTACCGCGGCTAACTCCAAGTCGTGGGTAGGGTATCGCTTTTCATAG
Source organism: Aralia elata (assembly GCA_034770075.1). Taxonomy (NCBI): domain Eukaryota; kingdom Viridiplantae; phylum Streptophyta; class Magnoliopsida; order Apiales; family Araliaceae; genus Aralia; species Aralia elata. The sequence goes on from CM068383.1 coordinate 43,239,723, forward strand.
TCCTTCAATTGACGTGACGCATACGCAATGACCTTGCCATGCTGCATTAGAACACAACCAAGACCTCGGTGTGACGCATCACTATACACTACAAAACCTCCTGTATCATCCGGTAGGGATAACACAGGCGCCTCGCTCAATCTCTTCTTCAACTCTGTAAAGCTTTCCTCACACTTCTCCGTCCACACAAACTTCACCGTCTTCCTCGTTAGATTAGTTAACGGGGTCGCTATCTTAGAAAACTCCTGGATAAATCGTCGATAGTACCCGGCTAACCCTAAGAAACTTCGCACCTCCGTTGGCGTCCTCGGTTGATCCCAGTTACTCACTGCTTCCACTTTCGCAGGATCCACTGAGATCCCATCTTTGTCTATCACATGCCCCAGAAATTGTACCCTTTCCATCCAAAATTCACATTTAGAAAATTTTGCGTACAACTTCTCTTTCCTCAGCGTTTCTAGTATCGCCTTCAGATGGTCGGCGTGCTCCTCTTCGGTCTTTGAATAGATTAGGATGTCGTCAATGAAAACTACCACAAACTTGTCTAAGTATGGCTTGAGAATTCGATTCATCAAATCCATAAATGCTGCTGGCGCGTTCGTCAGACCGAAAGACATCACCAAAAATTCATAGTGCCCATACCTCGTTCGAAACGCGGTCTTTGGCACGTCCTCCCTCCTCACCTTTAACTGGTGATATCCAGTCCTCAAATCTATCTTTGAGAAATGCCTCGCTCCTTGAAGTTGATCGAAAAGATCGTCGATTCTTGGCAACGGATACTTATTCTTGATTGTTGCCTTATTTAACTCTCGGTAGTCGATACAAAGCCTCATCGTTCCGTCTTTCTTCTTGACAAACAAGACCGGTGCTCCCCATGGAGACACACTTGGTTGAATATACCCATTGTCCAACAATTCTTGAAGTTGGATCAACAATTCCTTCATTTCCACTGGCGCCATGCGATACGGGGCTTTCGAAATTGGTGCCGTCCCTGGTGCTAAATCTATTGCAAACTCAATTTCCCTGTCTGGCGGTAGACCGGGTAATTCGCTTGGAAACACGTCTGGAAAGTCCTTCACTATCGGTATATCTGTTATTTCTACTCCCTCTTTTTTTGAGTCTACAATATAGGCTAAATAGCCTACACACCCTTTTCTTAGTAATTTCTTGGCCTGCATCATCGTAAGACAACACGATCGTCTAAGCGATGTGCTACCATTAAATACTACCCTCGACCGGTTCGAGGTCCGAAGGTTCACACTTTTCTTCTGACAGTCAATTATTGCTGCATGGTTATACAACCAATCCATTCCCAGTATTACATCAAACTCTCCTAATTTAATCGGGATCAAATCTGCCTTTAGGTTATGACCCCTAATTTCAGCATCACAATCACGGTATATGAACTCTACGAGAATTATCTCCTCATTAGCAATTTCTACGCTCAAGGGATTATCGAGTCGCTCTTGGGGTAAATTCAATCGACTAGCAAATTCCTCAGATACAAATGAATAGGTAGCACCCGAATCAAATAATACATAAGCATTTATATCATTGACCGGGATAATACCTGACACCACGTCCCTCGAAGCTATGGCATCCTGGGCCGTCATGTTGAATGTCCTGGCAGTTGGTCGACTAGGCTGAACAGGCCCACCAGTCACCGGCTTATTGCTTCCCCCTTTGTAGCCACTCCCCCCGCTGCTTCCTCTTTGGGGGCAGTCCTTGATCTGGTGCTCGGCCGATCCACAAGCGAAACATCCACGGATTTTCTTCGGATTTGGGCATTTTGGTGCCATATGTCCCTCCTTGTCGCAGTTATAGCAGACACTGCGTCCCTTCCAGCATTCTCCCAAGTGGTTTTTCCCGCATTTTGAACATGCCTCGATTCTCTTTTTGAATCCTCCCTGATTGCTTCCGGTCGGATTATTGTTGGTACTATTGTTGCTGTTATCCCACTTTCTCTTCCCCAGGTTGCTTCCTCCGCTACTACTTCCTCCACGATGGTCGCCTCCATTTTTCTTATTCTTCCTTTCCCTGTTATATTGACTCAAGGCCTCACTTCCACCCTCAGCTATGATGGCTTTCTCTAAGAGTGCATTAAAGGTCTCGATTTGGAGCACTGACACCTTACTGTACACCCATGGCTTCAGCCCTTGTTCGAACCGTTGCGCCTTCCGCTCCTCTGTATCCACTTGGTGTGGCGCAAAGCGTGCGAGTTCATTAAATTTGGCGGCGTACTGTGCCACTGTCATATCCCCTTGCTTAAGTTCCAGGAATTTCACTTCCATCCGACTCTTCATGCTCTTCGGGAAGTAATTCTCGAAGAACAGTTCCTTGAATTTTTCCCACGGTACTACACCTTCTCCGGCCCGTTGTTGATTGGCTTCCCACCAATAGTTCGCCTCTCCCTTCATCATATAGGTGGCGAATGCAGTCTTCTGGTCCTCTCCCACGCGTGCAATGGTAAAAGCCTTCTCGGTTTCTTTAACCCAAGACTGGGCCTCTATCGGGTCAGTCGTCCCTTTGAACTCTGGGGGTCCCACACTTTTGAAGTCTTTAAAATTTGCTATCGGGACAACTGGGGGAATTGGGTTTCCGGGTCCTGCATTCCTGCCTTGGAACACTCCCTCAAGTAGGTCTGCTAGTCGTTGCAAGGGGTCTGCTTGGCCTCCTTCATTATTCACTGACCCTTGAGGGGTTCGTTGAACGGGTATTCTACGTGGTGGCATCTTCTGTTTAATGGAATGAAACTAAATGTTACTATCTCACCATACCATGCAAATGTTTACCAAGTAATTTAACAATTAAACAACACATTTAATAAGAACGTTTCATTGATAAGTTAATAGCCAGTACATCATACGTGATTGTCCTATAGCACACCGCTATGAACGTCACCATTCACCCCTTAATACACAAAAGATGGGAATTTACAAACATAGTACCCTCTGTCAAGCATAAAGACTTGGGGTATACAAAACTTATCCCATACATAATACAAAAGGTCGGGATAAAATTAACAAAATCATGTACTGCTAGACACATAACTAACTAGTCTATCCAAGCATACCGCGCTCCACGGCGCGGTTATACTCCAAATGTCCCATACGGACCATCAGATCTCGGCTCAGAGTGTGGCGAATCTGCCCCTCCTCGGCCGGATAATGCCAGACACCATCTATCCACCTACCGATAGCCGTGCTGAATGCATAGCCCATCCGGTTCATCTTCCTCCTCTTCCTTCTCACTTCACCTTCTAAGTCATCAGCTCGCTCTAAGGCGTCATCCCGCTGTTCCTCAATTTGGATGCGGTCAGTTACTTCTACCTCTAGTTGGGCTCGCAAAGCCTCCTTCTCCACCTGTAGGCTTCCCGCCCGCTGCTCGGACTGCTCTAGATTTCCTACCAGTTCTACATTCCTTGCCATGAGACGGTAGACCATAGCCCCTAACTGCACAGAGACCTCATGTCGTCCCTGAGCTTCCTGTTCCAACTCTCGGACTGTATCCTCTAGCTCGATGATGCGATCAGCATACTCCCCTAACAGATCATCTTCATATGTGGTACCATCATGGGGCACCTCTCCTGGCTCATCTAAGGAATCACTGCCTATGGGGTCTTCCTCGAAGTCCTCCTCCGGGTCTTCCTCCGGATCAGACTCCATCACATAATCCGCTTCGGCTGGGGATACTGCCGTAATAGGCTCAACTATAAGGGGTGACTCGAACACCACATGGATGTCACGTGGCTCTTCCTCCATAATTCTGCTTGGCTCGCCCATCTCTGGCATACTACAAACACAAGGCAAAATAAACAAAACCTATCAGTATCTCTTAACAAAATATAAATCCATTACATGGAATGAAAATACATTTCACGACACTACTAACTTTCTAATCGAAGTCTATATCTCGTAAACTCTACATGAGTTTTATTGCTTTCTATTTCTCTATGTTCTCCAAGGTTATAGCCTAAGGACTCTCCATTTCCTAAGGTTTATAACCTATAGCTCTGATACCAACCTGTGACGCCCCCAAATCCGGGTTACTTTAACCTCGAATTTAGTGCATCACTATGCAACTCATACACATACTATTAATAACTATTTGCGGAATAATAGAAATATTTACATTGATATAACATAAATACTCTCGTCCCAAGTCTCGATACCAATACAAATTCCTGACATAACGTAATACAAAAGGTCTAATACATAAGTCTGAATACATGACATAACTTAATACATAATTTCTAAACGAGTCTTAAAACATAGCATAATCATAACATAGTGTGATAAAGCTAATTCGTGGCTTTGCCTTTGCCTTTATCCTTTCCTGAGCTCTCGCCTCTATGGGTAACCACTGAAATGTTTTAAGGAAAGCAAGGGTGAGCAACAAGTTTGCCCAGCAAGTATAACAATAAGGATAATACATAATCAAAAGTAAGATTTCTCAAGTTTTAATACAAATCTCTACTATCACTGAGGAGTCACTATGGACTAGATGAATATCAAATGAATTCAAGGATTTCAAATTGTGTCAATTGCAGGAATCACTGAGTGGCCACTATGGCACTTACCTTTTTTTTTTTTAGAATTAACAGTATTACACTATTAACTCCAAAACAACAGTTACAGGTACAATAGGTGATCAGCCTAAAATACCCGGCGTTATGCATAAGCCTCAAACGTTCTACTTACGCGCGTGTCGGTTCCCCGACTAAAAATATATTTTTCCCTACTATGAGGGTTGTTCATCTCTGCAAAGAGTCCGTACCAAAACAATTGGTTTGGATAGCTTTCTAAGTCATGGACGTTAGTCTAGCCGAATCAAATGGCATTGACACTCTTCGTAAACAGTTCATGCATAATGTGAACTCAAAAGCTTTAACAGTTTATGTCAATAACATATCTTGAACGCTTGTGCAAATATGAAAGATTGGCATAAGTATGGAATTCACACAATAATGTATGTATTGCGTAAATATGAACTTTGAACATTAAATAGCATTCGTAAGAATATAATCGAATGAAGTTGATAAGCTCGCCTAGAACGAGGACTAGACAAGGATTAGAAAACTTGCTCAATACACCACATTGGTGTGATTTAGGAAAATATAGAATATTTGTGCAATATCAACTTAAACAAGAATTAGAAAATCTGCACAATATACGTCTTTTGTATAAGATAAGGAACTTGCATTCAATATAGTAAATGAATGGGGTTAGAGAACTTGCCCAACACAAGGGTTAGACAAGAGTTAAAGAAGAACTTGCCTTAAGCGCTTGCTAATAACTCGACGTTAATCGTCCTTCAAAAGTCCTACACATTTAAGTACATATCCACATACCAATTAGCCACATAATTGATGTCAAATATTAGTCTACATTACTCTATAGTATTACATTCTAATTAGAAACATAATATCAAACAAGGTTACACACACTTGATACGATGTTTCGGCGTTTGTACAACGCACGCCCGATACGCCTCATTTACATAAGTTTAGCATGTGCATACACTTGTCTAGTTCATCATTGATTAAAGCTAAAGGTCATTATAAACCATAATGTACAAGTTCTAGAACTTACAACAATAATTTTTAGCGTTGGAAACGTTACACGTTACATACGTGCATGTACGACACCCTCTTTTTGCTTCCTAATGCACAATAGTCCTAAAAATGGCCAATTTAGAAATTTGTCAAGACATTAAATTACAGTTCTAAATATTGGAGGTTGTAGTTCTACTTCTTATCTTTCCGGATCATCTTGAATCATCCAATTTGGAGTTCGTATGAGAAAGTTATGTATGTTTTACTAAAGTAGGTCGAAGCTGTCCAGCCAACTGTTGCTCTAGCGCGGGAAGCGCCCATTTAGCCTTATGGTGGGCGCGGGACGCGCTAACCGGCAGCGTGCTCTAGGTGCCAATTGCCAGCATGCTCTGTTTTTGCTATTTTACAAAAAACCTCATAACTTCTTCATTTTAAGTCGAAATTAGGCCGTTTCGGAGGCTACGGAAAGCTTAAAACATGAACTACCAAACCCCCATGGATTCATAATCTTACAGACACTTTAATAAATCGAAATAATGGCTCCAAAGAGATTAATCCGACTATATTTCAGCGAAACTCAGAGTTAGGCTAATACATTCTTCCTCTTTGCTTCTTAGCTATCATATAACAAGATTGTATGACTTATGACATGCTTTCATTACCAAACTAAGCAATATAACGCCATTTCAACAATTAATCAAAATTAATTCTCATGACCTTTAGAGAAATCATTCTCTTAGACAATAAATCAAATAGTTGGTGGGCATGGCTTACAAACTCACATTGGGGTAGAGTTTAATTATGTTCTAGTCCAGATTTCCAAATGAAATCATTACCCACATGCCTCTAAGAACATGGCAACAATTCTCTACCATCTAACACAACCAAAATAACCAACCAAAAGCTATATTTACAACAAAGTACATAAATTGTCCAAATCAGTCCATAATTGTCCAACAGTCCATTAATGTCCATTCTTGATTCCTTATGCAAAGGTTTTGATTATCAAACATTGTTCCACTTTCCTTGATCATTATTAAGGCTTTTAAAGAGTTTAACCACATTCATATCAACTCATGAACTAACCAAACAATTTCAGCAACATATACTCTCATAAACAAGCAATATGAAACTCAAAACTGAAGCAACCATGGAAATGAGTTTGGTTCCAAAACACTAACCTCTTGAAGCAACTTCTAGGATGAAAATAGGATTGATAACCAGCTGCTATACCCCTTCTTCTTCTTCCTTCAAACCACCCGTGCACCAACTCTCACAACTCTCTCTAAATTTCTGGATTCTAACTTAGCAACAATGAGCAAAGGAATGGAAGGCAAGCAAGGGGTAGTATATATAGAGGGATGAACTGAGCTTCCTTGGAGGAGGGAAGGGTTAAGCATTCTTGGTGTGATCAGCTCCCCATGTATGGGAAGCTGAAGTTGGCCTCTCCCATGTGTGGGAAACTCCCCTCCCATTCTCCCAATTGTTCTTCCTCCCTTTTGCTCTCCCAAATGCAAGAATTTGCTCTACCCAAAATGTTCTCATTCCTTTGTTCCTTCTCCTCTCATCCGTGTTCTTCTTCTTCATTCAATTGCTCAGCTGATGGTTTAACCCATTTCCCTCATGGGTCATGGGTTGGGCCGTGGGTCGGGTCGTGGGTCATGGATCATGGGTTTGGGCCACCCTTAAGCAATTTGGGGCTTCTAATTAACTCCCAATTTGGCTAAAATAAAATCCAACACTTGGATTATTAATCAATTACATTAACACCATGAGAAAATTAGAAAAGTCGAAATAAACGAAAAAGACGTTTTTGGGGCGAATAGTGCCCACGCGAATAGTAACCCGCGAATAGAATTTTAGCGGTATTTCTCCGAAAACATTTTAATAAGTCCTATCAAATAACAACACTTAATATCATTGCAAATACATAATCTAGATTATTACATAACCTTTAAGCACATCACACAAAATAATATTAATAAAAATTCATTCATTAAATAATGATCGTAAGCGTATATTACAAAGCCATGCAAAATTCGCGGTCGTTACACTGAGTGCGATTCCAGCTGGCCTTTTGGTGCGATCTGAGCGGATTTTTGACCCACAATCTGATTTTTGCTAGGGTTTTCATGGAGGTGCTATATAATATCTCATTGGGGCTTCATGTTTCATATCTAAGAATTGGGAGGCCACACAAACACATCAATTAGAGAGCCAAAAGTGCTGCAACACAAGGAAAATTCAGCAAAATCAAAAGAACCAAGAAGGAAAGGAGTGTCAAATGGACATCTTGACATAGGGAGGCTGCACATACATCACCAAGAAGAGCTTGAGGGCTGCAATTCAAAGAGATTTTCAGCAACAAGCCAAGGAGTAAAAGGAGAAAATAATGCCAAAGGAAGAGGAAAAGCTAGAAATTGACATCAACCAAGCAAGCAACATATGAATATCTTCTAAATGGGTTTTATCATCTCTTGCTTTCCTTTGAATTTGTATTTCTATTTCATGATGTACACCATGTGTTTGATGTTTTGCCTAGCTACCATGAACTAGAGCTTATTCTAAGATTTCAATGGAACCCAACACATAGTTTGAATTGATTTCTCTCTCTTTGCTATTAATTACTCATTTGTGAATTGTATGTCATAATTTATGCTTCATATATTAATTACCTAGCTAGTAATTACTGTGGGAACCGATATGAACTTGATGAACAGATTATAGTGTTTAGACCTTGTTATGATATCATGCGAGAGTTAAAGATTGTTGTGGGTATTTAATTGAGATTTAGTGACGTGTGTCTTGTTGATTATCCTCAATAATAGGTAACTTGATGGTATTTAGGATAGATATATACCTAGATACCGTGTGCAACCAATGGAGAATCTATTCTTAATGACTTCCTATGTGAAAGTTGGTAATTGAAGGGACGGTAAATGAGATTTAGTGACACGTGTCTTGTTATTGTTCTTGAAATTGGTCTCTTGATAGTGTGTAGGATAAAAATATACCTACATGTCGCATTAGGAAGATTCGAATTTGACCATCGACATAGGCTTATAAGTAGTTTTGATTTCTCAGTTGGCAATTCTATATTGTTAATTAATTTAAATGAGAGAGTTAGGATATTCAAATGAAGTGTTGGGGGAAATTGCAATCTTAGACTTGTTAATATTAGATTTCATTATTTTAACGCTTTCCATAGTTCTTACTATTACAAAACAACAACAAATTCAAATCATCAATTGTCTAAATAAAATTGAGACGATATATAGTTGGTACTTGGGATACACTAGAACAATTCCCTGTGGGTTCGACAACTCTCTTATCACTTTATTACTTGTTGACCGCGTATACTTGCGCGTATTTTTCGGTTGTGAAATCGACCAACAGCAAGGGCTTAGTGCTTAGAGGATGTGGCCCTCTCCGAAGAGGAGTGTGATGAGGGCATCCTTGGTTCTGGAATGAATGACAACCATAGAGTGGATCCTATATGTATGCTGGATGGCCCCATAACGAGAGCTCGAGCTAAACGTTCAAGGAGGGACTTAATGGGTTAATATAAGGCATGTGGAGCGAGGATAAATCAAGTGTAGAGTTCCAGGAGCGGGATTCTAAGGCTTTGCATTTGGTCATGATGTTACAAGCAAACACGCCAAGGTTGGGAACGATGGAAACAAGAGAAGACGAAAATTCTCAAACTGCAGGGTTCTCGCCCCGGCGAGAAACTCATGCCCAAAAAGCTCGCCCCGGCGATAACTTCTCTGGCCATCTTCGCCCCGGCCTGAGCTAAAACCGCCCCAGCCAAGACCTCTCTGGCCATCTTCGCCCCGACGAGGTTTCTAGGTCAATTTTCTCACCCCGGTGAGAATAGTCAGATTTTGTTGGCACGTTTTTTGAGGCAGATGCGTTTTGACGATTTGGGACGCGGATTTCTGTCTTAATTTTAGGGATTTCAGTATATTTTCATAATTCTATTGTAATTAGGATATTTTAAAATAGGATTTTGATGCCAAATTAATTATTATTTCCTTTATGGATTCTAGGGTCTCATAGCTAGTATAAATAAGTTGTATGCTTGTAATGCAAGAACAATTCATTATTATTCAGAGATTATTCATACTTGAGAGTTATTCTCTACTTTTGGTTCTTTGAGAATTTCTAAGCTAATTTCTTAGTTTTCTTTGAGATTCATAATTAACTTATCATACAACAAATCATAGTTGTGTGTGGCGTTATTCTATTGCATCATACAATCATACGGAGGTTATCGTTTTCCATCTAAACGAGGGTCTAAGTGTTGTTGGTGTTCCATCCTACAAGAATTCAATTGCTTGATCGAATTTATCAAGATTCTCGTCTCAAAATTAGACGTTGGGTTAAGATATCAAAACAGTCCATCTATTTGCTACTAGAAATGATCCGAGCGATGACCACCTCACGCAAGCGTGCCGTAGAGTCTATCATTTGGTATCAGAGCTGCGTTATCTAGCTAAGTATGTATCTTTATTGTTTCGTTGAAGTTGTGAGTAAAAAAAAGAATATAGAAAATTTTATTATTGCAGTTATTTTAATTTGTTCGTAGAATTCGTTTTCAATTCCGTAATCGAGATTGTTGCTACTTCTATTCATACCGACTATATTGTTCGTGATACGTTATTTGAATTGATTCGTAAAACCGAAACTTTTGCTAGTTAAATTCGAAAAGAACCTATTAGAGAGAATAATTAGAGGTAAAAGGCTTAGTAGTGAGATCAATTGAGAGAAAAAACCTCTTGAGTGATACACGAGTGAAACATTAATCGAGCGAAACACGTAAGGGAGTTGTGAGGAAAATATTTTGTTACTAGCCTCTATTTTGCAGGAAATATGTCTAACTCAAAGGATAAGGAAACTTTTGCAGAACCTTCGTTGTCAGCTGATATGAAATTGATGATTGAAGCCATGAATAAGGAATGGGTAGGAGGTTGGATATGGCAATGGAACAGGTACATGAGCGCTTGGACCAATTAAGCGTTACCCGAGGAGAATTATCTCAAAACTGTCAAGGAACTAATCAAAAAGGAATATCCCAGCAAAAATGAGCTAGGGTGGAAGAAACTAATTTCAATGACGGAGGATTTAGTGAAGAGGAGGATCGAGAATCCGACTTCTTACATCGGAGGCAACGAGGAGCTAGGGATAGAGGAGTTCAGGATAAAGAGGACAATAACTTGGATAGTATAAAAATAAAAATTCCAACTTTCTAAGGAGGAAGTGATCCGTAGGCATATCTAGAGTAGGAAAAGAAGATGGATTGGATATTTGAATGTCACAACTACTCGGGGCTAAAAAAAGTAAAACTTGTCGCCACAGAATTCTCAGCTTCTGCTGTTACTTGGTGGGATCAGTTGACGATCAGCCGGAGGAGGTGTGGAGAACGTCCAATTGAAACTTGGGAAGATATGAAGGCAGTGATGAAAAAGAGGTTCGTTCCAGATTACTATCACCGAGAGCTAGTTCGGAGTTTGCAAAGTTTGAAACAAGGTAGTCGGAGCGTCGAGGATTATTACAAAGATATGGAGATGTTGATGGCTAGGGCAAATATAAATGAGGATAGCGAATCAACCATGGCCAGATTTTTAGCGGGACTAAATTGGGAGATTGCAGACCTAGTGGAACGACAACATTACGTGGTATTGGAGGATATGGTACATATGGCTATCAAAATTGAGAAGCAGTTCAAGAGGAGAGGTAACCAACGTTTGATACCTAATTCGGGGTCATCATGGAAATCTAATGTAGGGAGGCGAGAGGAGAAACCAGTTGTCGTCAAGCCCAAGGTGGAGTCAATGTCCAAATCAACAGACAATGTTATTACTTGAAAATGGTGAAATAGATACCGAGGGGGAAGGAAGTGATACTGATTCTATGCCACCATTAGAGGAGGTAGAAGACAGGGAGGTTGCAATATTTGGGGAAGTTTTGGTGACGAGAAGGGTGCTTAGTGCACAAATGAAGGAGGAAAGCGGCGAGCAGCGTGAACATTTATTTCATACTAGGTGCCTTGTGAATGGGAAAATTGGTTGTGTCGTGATAGATGGGGGTAGTTGCACGAATGTGGCAAGTAAGGCTATGGTAGAGAAATTGGGGCTTTCCGCAACCAAACATCCTCAACCGTATCGATTGTGTAACGACCGGGAATTCTGGATTTGCCTTGCAATTCGAATTTGAATATTAACGAATATGTTATATTTTTATTAATATTATTTTTGTGTTGCATGTTTAAAGGTTGTGTGACAACCTAGATTAAATGAATGCATGAATTTTATGTGTTGTAACTTCGTATAAGTGAATAAATTGATTTCGCGCAATATCGCTAAATCACTATTCACGGACACGCTTCCCTAGGCACTATTCACTGTACTATTCATGCTAGATATTTTTACGTCTTTTTCAATTTTAATAAATTTCATTAATACGTGTGAGCGAAATGATAATTTTTCCAAGTGTTGGAATATTTATTTGAGCTCGTTAGTGATTTAATTTATATATGAAATGTATTATATGGGTGTTCTGAATATTTGGACAAATCCCATAATTATTATTTTTATGTGTCCCAATAATTTATGGGAGTACCCATTTTAATTTTGGGTAGAGTTATTTACCAGATTTGGTACAAAAGTGGGAGTATTCGGATATATTTTTGTGTATATGTGTATTTATTTTTGCATGTTACTCCAAATGGGAACCAACCAAACCCCATTGCCAATTAGAATTGAGAGAAGAAAGGAGTTGGCGGCATGTTGTTGGACATTTGCCAATTGTGGAAGACATCCTTCTCTATAGCATTTCCAAGGGAGCTCGGGTGTTGAACTCCTTCATTCTCCCAAAGCCAACTTTCATCTTCTCCCAAATTCATTCCCTCCTTGTTCCATTTCATTTCAGCAGACCATTAGCTAGGAGAGAAGAGAGTTGAGAGTTAGAGAGCTAACGGGAGGAAGAACATAGAAAGGAGAGGAAAGAAAACCCCATCCATTTCATCCGCTCCATTCTTCCTTATTCATTGCTTCCTCATTAGTCCATTTGCTAAGAGAGGAAGGAAGCAAACTGCAGAAAACAAAGAAGTAAGAGAGAGAGAGGTTCTAAAGAGAGAAAGGGAAGTGGGTGCTCAGGTGAGGAAAAAGAAAGAGCCAAGGCCAAGAAGGAGCACTCAAGCCAAGCCCTAGCTAATCTTCTTATCATCTATGAGAGGAGGATTTATAGAGGTAAAACATCAACTCAATCCTATAACACTTTAAGAATCACCAAAACTTATCTTTAAGTTAAGGTATAACAACTTTATATTTAATCATCATTAAATATTCACTTAGAATCCATCTTAACATCTTGGTATTCATTTATTATATTAATTTTAATTTTAATCCTGCATAGAGTGAGACATCGTAGTTACCCAAAAAAAATAATAAAAAAAAATAACTTTTCCAACAATGATCTCGTCGGGGCGAGAATTTGCTTTACAATTTTCTCGCAGGGGCAAGCTCTCGTCGGGGCGAGAGTTTGCTTTACAATTTTCTCGCCGGGGCGAGATCCCATTGGGGCGAGGATTTTCTATACAATTTTCTCGCCGGGGCGAGAAACTCGACTACAACCTCCCACAGTTCGCGAACCAGCGAAACACAGACCAAATTCTATCATCCAACTCACAAATCAAACACACCCAGACATCAAACACGTTGTAAAACAGCTACTCAACATGTTTCTAACAATTCTAACTATTATAAAACACATAATCAACCAATTAAAGTCCAAAAATTCACTGCCAAAACAAAATATTCATATTTTGGCCTATTTGATAAAATTAAACACTGTGAATTCATCTCTAAACCATTTTAATCCATTCCACTTGCATTATTTTTGTTTTTCATCATATTAACACAATCAAAAGTCAATTTACCGATTAATATCCGAATTGAACATGAAATTGTATACATATAAACCGTACATGAAAGTGAAACTCTGTAAAAACCAAAAACTCTATTTTAAAGCATGTTTTCATGGATTGATACCCACAAATTGGTTTATAACATCATATAATTACTATTATATGCTTACTATCAATTACAACCAAGTAATTCATATATTTAGCAAATAAATTCACATACAGGAAGGAAACAACCATATACAGAGAAAAACCTTCTAACAAAATTTTAATAGGAATTATACCTTCTATTGCTTTGAAAACTTAGCTAATCTTCTTTGCTTGAATTCTTGCTTCCAATTTCCAAAATTCTCTCTCAAATTTCTCTCTTCTTCTCTGTATATTTTTTTCTTCTTTGGCTTATGAAAGTAAGCTGATAAAACATCACGTGGTTTTATCAACTCACCTGTTACAAACCCAGAAAGCCTCATCAGTTAAAAAACTAAAAGGTCACAAAGCCTTGTTTGGCCAGACCCTAAAGAAAAACTCATTTTTTTTACCAACCAAGAGCCACAAGGCCTTGTTTGGTTTAGCTAAATAAAACTCTTCTTCCATTTATTTTAATAACTCATTATATCATATAGTTTAATTGTCACACTAACAATTTAATTAAACCTATTATTAAATAAATCCAATTAAACCTTACTAATTCAATTATAACTTTTATTTGATCAATACCATTATGCCAAATAAATTATTTTATTCAAATAAATCCCTTACTTAAATAAATCAGTTAATCATCTAATTTAATTATTAAATTAAATTAGAATAAACACATCAAATCACATTCAAATAACATTTAACACAATTACTCTTAACATGATTTACTCCACAATAACTTTATTATTTATTTATTTTACTCAATAAATAAATTAACAATAAAATATTTATTAACTCAATAAATAAATATTTTAAATTATTTACAGAATTCACAATCGTTACATCCTTCCCTCCTTACAAGGATTATGTCCTCAGAATCACAACGTTATCGCTACATTTTTCCCTCCTTACAGGGATTCTGTCCTCAGAATCATAGAACTAGGACGAAACAAACAACTCAGGATAATTCTTCATCATTTCATCTTCTAGTTCCCACGTAGCTTCTTCAGCATTGTGGTTCCTCCATAGAACCTTAACAGAAGGTATCACTTTATTCCTGAGAACTTGTTCCTTCCTGTCTACTATTCAAAGTGGAACTTCCTAGTAAGTTAGATCTTTCTCGAACTGTATAGGTTCATATTTTATCACATGTTTATAATCTGGCTTATAAGGCCGTAACACAGAGACATGGAAAACATTGTGGATATGTACCAGCTCTGGAGGTAGACCTACTTCATAAGCCACCTCACCAATTCGTCGCAGAACCTCAAAAGGACCAATAAATCTTGGACTAAGCTTACCCTTCTTGCCAAAATGAATTTTCCCTTTCCAGGGTGAAACTTTCAGAAATACGAAGCTTCCTACCTCAAATTGTCGTTTCTGACGATGTTGATCTGCATACTTCTTCTGCCTGTCTTGAGCAGCTAATAATCGCGCTCTTATAACTTTCACGATCTCCGCTGTTTGGTGTACCAATTTCGGTCCTAGAAGTTATCGTTCACCAACCTCGTCCCAACATAGTGGAGTCCGACATTTTCGTCCATACAACGCTTCGTATGGCGGCATGCCAATACTTACGTGATAACTGTTGTTGTAAGCAAACTCGACCAATGGTAGGTGGTCATCCCAGTTTCTCTTAAAATCCATAACACAGGCGCGTAACATATCCTCCAAAGTTTGGATCGTTCTTTCGCTCTGGCCATCAGTTTGATGATGATATGCAGTGCTCATTCTCAACTGAGTTCCCAAACATTCTTGTAAACGCTTCCAAAAATTTGACGTAAACCTCGGATCTCGATCAGATATAATAGACACAGGAACACCATGTCGTGAAATAATTTCTTTGATGTATAATTTCGCTAACTGGTCCAGGTTGAATCTAATCTTGATTGGTAAGAAATGCGCTGCTTTTGTTAGTCTGTCCACGATTACCCAAATTGCGTCAAAACCTTTTTGTGTAGTCGGCAAACCTACGACAAAATCCATTATTATGTGTTCCCACTTCCACTCTGGTATTTCTAACGGCTGCAACAAACCACTGGGTCGCTGATGTTCAGCTTTCACTTTCTGGCACATCAAACATCTAGCAACACATTCTGCGACATCACGCTTCATTCCTGACCACCAATAATATTGACGAAGATCTTGATACATCTTTGTACTCCCTGGGTGGACTGAGTAACGTGTATTGTGAGCTTCATCCAAGATCTTCCTTCTAACATCCGGTACCAATGGAACCCAAATTCGATGTTCAAATCTGATTAATTCCTTGGCATCAATACTGAACTTTCCACCTTGTCCCTCAGACACTTCCTTCCTAATCTTCTCACACTCCACATCTTGAAGTTGAGCTTCTTTGATTTGGTCCAGCAACACCGGACGAACCTCGATCTGAAATATCTTTTCCTTTGATTCATGCTGGCACTTCACCTCCAATTCTAACTTCGCCATCTGTTTAATAAGTTCCTCTTGAGCACTCAATAACAGAAGTTTTTCTCGACCCTTCCTGCTTAATGCATCAGCAACAACATTTGCCTTTCCCGGATGATAGAGAATTTCGCAGTCATAATCTTTAATCAGTTCTAGCCATCGTCTCTATCGCATGTTGAGGTCCTTCTGTGTAAAAATGTACTTGAGGCTCTTATGATCCGTGTAGATCTCACACTTCTCACCATAAAGGTAGTGCCTCCAGATCTTTAGAGCAAACACCACCGCTGCCAATTCTAAATCATGCGTTGTGTATCCCTTCTCGTAATCTTTCAGTTGTCATGATGCGTACGCAATAACCTTGCCGTTTTGCATAAGCACACAGCCAAGGCCCTTATGCGACGCGTCACTGTAAACCACAAAAGTTCCGGTACTATCTGGCAAAGATAATACAGGCGCCATACTTAACCTTTTCTTTAATTCCTGAAAACTTTCCTCGCACTTCTCCGTCCAGACAAACTTAACCGCCTTCCTAGTCAAATTTGTCAATGGAGTGGCGATCTTAGAAAAATCTTGTATAAACCGTCGATAATATCCGGCCAAACCTAAGAAACTCCTTACTTTAGACGGTGTCTTCGGTTGCTCCCAATCTATTACCACTTCGACTTTAGCCGGATCAACCGAAATCCCATCTTTATCAATTACATGTCCAAGAAATTGAACACGATCCAACCAAAACTCACATTTTGAAAATTTTGCATAAAGCTTCTCTTTCCGTAATGTCTCTAAAGTTAGTCTCAGATGCTCCACATGGTCTTCTCGTGATTTTGAATACACCAAAATATCGTCGATAAACACCACCACGAACTTATCTAGAAATGGTTTAAACACCCTATTCATTAAGTCCATAAATGTCGCAGGTGCATTCGTTAGACTGAATGACATAACCAGAAACTCGTAGTGACCGTAACGAGTTATGAACGCCGTCTTCGGAACATCCTCCTTTCTCACTTTTAGCTGATGGTAACCACTTCTTAAGTCTATCTTTGAAAAAATGAGTAGCACCCTTCAACTGATCAAATAGATCGTCAATTCTCGGTAATGGGTATTTATTCTTGATTGTAACCTTGTTCAATTCACGATAATCTATGCAAAGACGCATCAAACCATCTTTCTTCTTAACAAACAACAACGGCGCTCCCCACGGCGAAACACTCGGTTGAATGTACTTCTTGTCTAGTAGCTCCTGTAATTGCACCATCAACTCCTTCATCTCCACCGGAGCCATTCGATACAGAGCTTTTGATATAGGCGCAGTCTCGGGCACTAAATTAATAACGAATTCAATCTCTCTATCTGGAGGTAATCCTAGCAAATCATCCGAAAAAACATCCACAAAATCTCTCACCACCGGTATTTCTTCCAATTTTGTATCGGTCTTCCGAGTATCTACCACATGAGCTAAATACCCTACACATCCTTGCTTTAGTAACTTCTTAGCTTGCATAATCGTTAGAAAAGTTATTTGCCTTAGCGATTTGCTACCATAAAATACCACCTTAGACGGAGTCTTAAGGTTGACACACTTCTTTTGGCAATCAATAATCGCCCCATAACTATACAACCAATCCATCCCTAGAATAACGTCAAATTCCCCAAGTTTAATCGGAATAAGATTTACTGTCATCATATGACCATGAATATCTATCTCGCAATTTTTGTACACATACCTAATAGGTATCACTTCCCTATTGGCAATCTCTATGTTTAAGGGAAAGTCTAACTCTTCTCGGGGTATCTCTAGTTTCTCAGCAAAATTATCAGAAATGAAAGAACAAGTTGCACCCGAATCAAAAAGTACATATGCATTCAAGTTATTTACTGGTAGGATACCTGCCACCACCTCCTTGGATCGAACCGCATCCTGGACCGTCATATTAAAAGTGCGTGCAGTCGGGCGATTTGCTGTAGCTGCTCCAGAAATAGTTAATGCACCTCCACTATTGCTTCATTTGCCTCCATTTCCCCCACTAGCTACTTTCCTTGGACAATCACGAGCAAGATGGTCTTTTGACCCGCACGTGAAACATGCACCCTTCTTTGGGGCAGTGCAGTTTGGAGCAATGTGGCCCTCTTGTCCACAGTGTAACAGACTCTCTTTCCTTTCAAGCACACACCTGCATGATTCTTACCACAGGTTGCACAAGCTTCAGTTTTCTTCCTTTGGTTACTCTGCTGACTTCCAGTTGAACCACCGTCATTCCATTTTCGTTTTTGGTTTCCTCCACCATTGCTACCACTCGGCCTATTTTTGGTCTCATTCCTTTTCTTTTTCTGCTCCTGGTTATATTTGGTTAATGCTTCACTTCCTCCCTCTGCTATTATTGCTTTCTCTAACACCGCCGCAAATGTGGTGAGTTGAAACATAGAAACCCTACTGTAAAGCTAAGGTTTCAATCCCTGCTCAAATCGTCTAGCCTTTCTCTCATCCGTGTTAACTTGGTATGGGGCAAACCTCGTTAGTTCATTGAACCTTACCGCGTATTCTGGCACTATCATTGTTCCTTGCTTAAGTTCGAGAAACTGAACCTCCATCTGGTTCTGAGCACTAGCCGGGAAATACATTTCGAAGAACATCTCTTTAAACTGATCCCACGGTATAACACCTTCTCTTGCTCTCGTCTTGTTGGCTTGCCACCAGTAACTGGCTTCCGACTTTAACATGAAAGTTGCAAAGGCAGTCTTCTGATCATTCCCAACCCTAGCGACTTCAAAAACTTTTTCCATTTCCATTACCCAAGTTTGGGCTTCTATCGGATCCATTGTTCCTTTAAACTCAGGGGGACCAACGGCCTTAAAATCCTTAAAGGTCGTAGCTTGAGCTTGTGGTTGATTTGCAAAAACTCCAGTCAAAAGGTTCACTAGTTGCTGAACTGGGTTAGCATCGGGTGGATTATTGTTATTGTTGTTAGTAGCCCCTCTGGGGGGTGGTTGCTGACGGGGTCATCCAACTCTTCTTGGCGGCATAATTCTGTTGAAGACAACGCTTTTTTGACAATTGCTAAATTTTTATTTTATTTTATTTTTAGTACTTATAACTTAATTAAAACATACTTAAATATTCAAAAGTAGAAACTTAACACATAACATTTTTCAAAAAACTTCTTTATTCATTCATTCTCAAACTCAAAAGATAACATTTTACTATTTACATCATCATTTAAGAAGACAACTTCGGCATTTCACCATTAACATCTTATCCCATTATTTATATAAACTGGGATTTACATTCAAAATACTTGTTATAATATTATTTCTCTAATAACTTAGGAAGACAACCCTCGGCGCACAGCCTCCTCACGTTCTTGCTCCATGATGCGAACCATAGTTCGGCGATCCACAAACCTCGGATGATCCTCTAACTGTGTTGGGTAATTGCGAACCCGGTCTTGAGCCCTATCTATCGTCGTGTGGTAAATATACTCCATGTCATCGATTTTGAACTTCTTCGCACGAATCTCACCTTCAGCACGATCCAATCGTTGAGAAACCCTAATGTAAGCGTTTCCAACCCTGTTACGCATAGCAGTTTCCTCCTTCAAAGCTTCTTTTAACTCCTCCATCGCAATCTTTAATTGGCCAATC
Organism: Aralia elata; assembly: GCA_034770075.1. Classification (NCBI taxonomy): domain Eukaryota; kingdom Viridiplantae; phylum Streptophyta; class Magnoliopsida; order Apiales; family Araliaceae; genus Aralia; species Aralia elata. The sequence continues at coordinate 43,259,411 of CM068383.1, forward strand.
TCAGACTTTAATTCATCATTCTCAGTTTTTAGTTCACCATTTTCAGCCTTCACCACCTCATTGTCTGACTTCACCTTTTCATTTTCATCTAACAGTTGCTCCTGCTGACCCTCTGCGTGAACTAATTTCCATTCTACATCACCCAACCGTACTTCTAAATCATAGATCTCTCCGTCCTTCTCCTCGATAGTAATTCGGCGCGTCTCTGACACTTCCTCCAAAACTCTGAGCTGCTCCCGATGTTCGACATTTTCATCATATAACTGTTCGTACATCAGCTCCTCGGGATCCTCCTCCTCTTCCTCCTCATCCTGAACAGTGACCAGCCTCTGCCCAGGTGCTTCCACAGTCACCAACCGTTCGCTGACCACATGAACATCTCTGGCCTCCTCGTCTCCAGGCTCTGGGATATCCTCCCTCAGCACTGGGATCTGCTCAACTCGAATCTGACTAGTTTGTCCAACCTCCGACATCGTGACAATAAAATATTTTAATTATTTAATCGATACCACTCACGAGCACATTGGTTATTAAGCATATAAGCACATAGAGTGTTTTATTATCTTCAATGAATTCCTTAATTCATCCCTTAATACTCGATAGGAGTTTAGCAACACTATCTTTGCGATTTACTAAAAGGTTAATTCCTAAGGTTTTTCCCCACCTAAGGTTCTTAAACCTACAGCTCTGATACCAGCCTGTGACACCCCCAAATCCGGATTACCTCAAACCACATAGATTTGGTGCTCACTATCCATACACAACCACTGTCTACCCATAAACAAAACATTTTAAGTAAAGTAAACTGAATAATAAAGAAATATCTCCGATAAGAGGGTTACATAGTTTCTCAAAATAAGTCCCAGATTCTCTAACCTTTATTATATCTCTTAAAATGCAGAAAAATAAATAAATAGCTAATAAGTCTTGATTACACAACCATAAAAGTAAACCAATCTTCCTATAATAGCAAGTCACAGTCATTTATTCATTTGTCCTTTTCTTTTGCTAGTAGACGGCTCACTTGGTATTTCAACTTTAGCTGCAAGGGTTTAGTATGCAAGGGTGAGCAAAACAAGTGCCCACCAAAATAACAATGAACACTTTAATAATTAAGAATGGAAACATCTAAAAGCTTGATAGAAAATAAATAGAACATCAAGATATCCCGAAAGTGATATACTGAGGGTCACTAGACCACGAACCATGTCCTAGGTTAACAGATAAGTTTGTTGTAACCTTTAACAGTTTAATAAACTATAACTGGACTATCCATCTCATACTCAGGGTGATCAGCCCGTTGTACAATGTATTGTGCACAACCATTCAACGCTTTCGCATAAATATTCCCCTATACTAGGGTTGTTCTTCTCAGTTTTGTCATCCAAGAATTCAGTTCAGCAAAATAGAATTTTAACAACTTAGATTATGATCAAAGATCAACAACAGTGATATACAATGATATGGATTTTGTATGTCCAAGACATTAGAATAACGACTTCAATTAACTTGAGCTTTGAACAACAAGAATCCAAAAAAAAATCAGAAGTCTATGATATGCAATGATAACTTGCTAGATGAGAAAGTAGGATTACGAAGCTTGCATAAACTAGAATCGAGGTAGGATAAGGACACTTGCGTCAAGTAAATTTAAGATTGAAAACAGATTTAATGTGAAAGAGTTGAGAATAGGAAACTTGTCTCGTGCGTAGTTTTCCTAATTACAAACCACGTACAATAAACAACCTACATATTCCGTTTGTATAGCAACAAAAATAATTAGTTACAATATTCACATACATAACACTCCAATCCTCATCTCAATTTTCAATAAATCACTGATTATCAATCCTATTTTAGAAGCTACAAGCTTAGCTACAACAATATAACACTTTAAGAATCAGCAAAACTTATCTTTAAGTTAAGGTATAACAACTTTATATTTAATCATCATTAAATATTCACTTAGAATCCATCTTAACATCTTGGTATTCATTTATTATATTAATTTAAGTTTTAATCCTGCATAGAGTGAGACATCGCAGTTACCCAAAAATAATAATAAAAAAAAATAACTTTTCCAGCAATGATCTCGTCAGGGCGAGAATTATCTTTACAATTTTCTCGCCGGGGCGAGAGTTTGCTTTACAATTTTCTCGCCGGGGCGATATCCCGCTGGGGCGAGGATTTTCTATACAATTTTCTCGCCGAGGCGAGAAACTCGACTGCAACCTCCCACAGTTTGCGAACCAGTGAAACACAGACCAAATTTTCCAAATTCTATCATCCAACTCACAAATCAAACACACATAGACATCAAACACGTGAATTCATCTCTAAACCATTTTAATCCATTCCACTTGCATTCTTTTTGTTTTTCATCATATTAACACAATCAAAAGTCAATTTAGCGATTAATATCCGAATTGAACATGAAATTTTATACATATAAACCGTACATGAAAGTGAAACTCTGTAAAAACCAAAAACTCTATTTTAAAGCATGTTTTCATGGATTGATACCCACAAATTGGTTTATAACATCATATAATTACTATTATATGCTTACTATCAATTACAACCAAGTAATTCATACATTTAGCAAATAAATTCACATACAGGAAGGAAACAACCATATACAGAGAAAAACCTTCTAACAAAATTTTAATAGGAATTATACCTTCTATTGCTTTGAAAACTTAGCTAATCTTCTTTGCTTGAATTCTTGCTTCCAATTTCCAAAATTCTCTCTCAAATTTCTCTCTTCTTCTCTGTATATTTTTTTCTTCTTTGGCTTATGAAAGTAAGCTGATAAAACATCACGTGGTTTTATCAACTCACCTGTTACAAACCCAGAAAACCTCATCAGTTAAAAAACTAAAAGGTCACAAAGCCTTGTTTGGCTAGGCCCTAAAGAAAAACTCATTTTTTTTTACCAACCAAGAGCCACAAGGCCTTGTTTGGTTTAGCCAAATAAAACTCTTCTTCCATTTATTTTAATAACTCATTATATCATATAGTTTAATTGTCACATTAACAATTTAATTAAACCTATTACTAAATAAATTCAATTAAACCTTACTAATTCAATTATAACTTTTATTTGATCAATACCATTATGCCAAATAAATTATTTTATTCAAATAAATCCCTTACTTAAATAAATCAGTTAATCATCTAATTTAATTATTAAATTAAATTAGAATAAACACATCAAATCACATTCAAATAACATTTAACACAATTACTCTTAACATGATTTACTCCACAATAACTTTATTATTTATTTATTTTACTCAATAAATAAATTAACAATAAAATATTTATTAACTCAATAAATAAATATTTTAAATTATTTACAGAATTCACAATTGTTACAATATGCAACTATTATGAACTTGTTTCAGTGTGTATTCTATGCAATAACTGTTAATATTCAGTTGATGATTGTTCTACATGAACTATATAATTTGAGAACTGGGTAGCATGAGTAATAAGAAGCATGTATTAAGCATGAAGCATGTATATGTTAGGTTTGTATATAACGCAAACATGCAATCAAATTACATAAATAAATCGGAAGTACGATAAAATCAGATTTTAAAATTTTATACAAACCATCACCATGGTATTTCTTTATGCGCAATTATTATTAAACGAAAGAGATGGAGAATAAGAATTATACCCTTATAGAATTCTAGCTTCCTCAAGTACAAGTTCACCTCCAATTCCTTCGCGTTCTCCTTGAATTCCACCAATTAAATTCCTTCCTTTGATCGACATTAGCCACCCAAGTGTTTGGCCTCTAGAGGTGATCCACCAAGGAATAATATTTGTTTAAGAAGATAAGTGTTGGCAAAATCCTAGTTTCTATCTCTATAGAAATTGTAAGTACTCTCCACAATTCTTATGCAAGAGTGTGTAACCCCAATCTATGATAAGACTCCTCTTATTTATAGATGTAGGAAACCCTTTCCCTAAACTATTTAGGATTAGGGTTTCTATTCTAATTAAACTCCTTTAATTAATTATACTCCTAATCCAATTAGGAATTCATGAGAGAGTACTTCTATTAATTAATTCTCAATCTCTATCAGGATTTAAATAATAGTAGTAGTAGTAGTAGTAATAATAATAATAATAATAATAATAAGACTGCTCTTATTAATTTATATTTAATATTTCCAAAATATTAAATAATAAATATTAAGCTATTTAATTTATTCTATCTCCATAGACTAAATTAAATACACTTAACTTATTATTACAATTATGTCATTTACCTCTTAAATAAATATATTTTCTTTTGCGGTGTGACCCTTTAGGTTCTCCATATTAAACTAGTTGTGAATAAATCAATTAGAATAATTCTAATCTTATTTAAATAAATAAATTAAACTATTTAATTTATTTAAATAAATAACATTTATTCTACAATAAGGGTAAGCCCCCTTAGTGATCAACGACTTTCCAAATAATATAGATTTCAACATTAATCGCAAAAAAACCTTTCAGTGAATAGTTACCGTATAATTCAGTCATTCTACCATACAATGTCCCAATTAAATATAAGACATGAAATTACTATCAAGTCTTATTTCATTTAATTATATGTATTTCGATTCCCAAATGCACAACTCTAAATAATGCAAATTAGAAACTCCTTTCCTATTTCATTCTACCTTAGCAAAGGACTACTGAGTTGTTATTTATCGAATCACATAGGACATTCACATCTTTTACTAGATGTGGTAGATTCTTTGTTGATCATTCACCTATCTCCATGTACAACTTATTGTTAGCTTTGTATAACGCGAACATGCAATCAAATTACATTAATAAAGCGGAAGCGCGATAAAATCAGATTTTAAAATTTTATACAAACCATCACCATGATCTTTCTTTATGCACAATTATTAATTAAACGAAAGAGATGGAGAATAAGAATTATACCCTTGTAGATTCTAGCTTCTTCAGGTACAAGTTCACCTCCAATTCCTTCGCGTTCTCCTTGAATTCCACCGATTAAATTCCTTCCTTTGATCAACGTTAGCCACCCAAGTGTTTGGCCTCTAGAGGTGATCCACCAAGGAATAATACTTGTTCAAGAAGATGGGTGTTAACAAAACCCTAGTTTATATCTCTATAAAAATTGTAAGTACTCTCCACAATTCTTATGTAAGAGTGTGTAACCCTAATCTATGATAAGACTTCTCTTATTAATAGATGTAGGAAAACCCTTCCCTAAACTATTTAGGATTAGGGTTTCTATTATAATTAAACTCCTTTAATTATATTCATAATCCAATTAGGAATTAATGAGAGAGTACTTCTATTAATTAATTCCCAATCCCTATTAAGAATTAAATAATAGTTCTATTAATTAATTCTCAATCCCTATTAGGAATTAAATAATAGTAATAGTAATAATAATAATAATAATAAGACTCCTCTTATTAATTTATATTTAATATTTCCAAAATATTAAATAATAAATATTAAGCTATTTAATTTATTCTATCTCCATAGACTAAATTAAATACACTTAACTTATTATATCAATTATGTCATTTACTTCTTAAATAAATATTTTTCTTTTGCGGTGTGACCCTTTAGGTTCTCCATATTAAACCGGTTGTTAATAAATTAATTAGAACAATTCTAATCTTATTTAAATAAATAAATTAAACTATTTAATTTATTTAAATAAATAATATTTATTCTACAATAAGGGTAAGCCTCCTTAGCGATCAACGACTTTCCAGATAATATAGATTTCAACATTAATCACAAAAGAACCTTTCAGTGCATAGTTACCGTACAATTCAATCCTTCTACCATATAATGTCTCAATTAAATATAAGACATGGAATTACTGTCAAGTCTTATTTTATTTAATTATATGGATTTCGATTCTCAGATGCACAACTCTTAATAATGCAAATTAGAAACTCTTTTCTAATTTTATTCTGCCTTGGCCAAGAACTACTGAGTTGTCATTTATCGAATCACATAGGACATTCACATCTTTTACTAGACGTGGTAGATTCTTTGTTGATCATTCACCTATCTCCATGTATAACTTATTATACCCAATTATACCCTTTGTTATACCCTAAAGGTCTTAAGGGACATGTCAAAGTATAACTCATCATACACAAGATACTATGATGATCTCAAGTCTAAGGATCACTTGTACTACTATCACTAGAGGAATTCCTATTGATAGGCAAGTAAAACTCCATTAGGTATTCCTTAGCGAGCCACGTTCAGTGAACTTATTCTCCAATAAGCACCTACATACTTGCTTTAGTGTCTCCACACAAATGATTATGATATCAATCATTCTCTTCTTAAGAGCAAGCAACGTATGTACTAATCTATCCGGATTCACTAATCCCCTTTTTAGTAATCCAACGATTAGGAACGATTTTAGTTTGTGAGCTATCTAGAGTTTAGATCTCATTAGCATGATCACCATCATGATGCTAAAAGCATTGCTCAAAACTATGGGTTTATCACATTTAATATAACAGCACTATGTAGATAATGTAAAATGCCTTTTAAGAAAATCAATTCCTTTATTAATAAATGAATAAGATTACAAAGTATATGCTACATCATATCAAATATGATTGGCTTGTGTGCATACTACTTTCAATCTCCCACTTGCACTAAAGTCAATCGCCTTGGTATCTAATACCCATCTTCTCTAAGTGACGATTAAACTGTTGTTGTGTTAAAGCTTTAGTAAATGGATCTGCAATGTTGTCTTGAGAGTCCACACGCTCCAGGGTGACATCTCCTCTTTCAATGATCTCTCTAATCAAATGAAATCGCCGCAACACGTGTTTGGATTTCTGATGAGACCAGGGTTCCTTGGCCTGCGCAACAGCTCCAGTGTTGTCACAGAATAAAGGTACGGCTTCTCTAATGCTAGGAACCAATCCAAGTTCAGTTATGAACTTCTTCATCCAAACAGCTTCCTTTGCAGCTTCACTTGCAGCTATGTACTCTGCCTCTGTCACTGAATCAGCAACTGTTTGCTGCTTGGAACTTTTCCAACTCACTGCGCCACCGTTTAAGGTAAACACATACCCTGAAACGGATTTATAGTCATCTTGGTCCGTTTAAAAACTAGAGTCTGTATAGCCCTCTAGTTTCAATTCAGACCCACCGTAGACAACAAATATATCCTTAGTTCTTCTCAAGTACTTTAGGATGTTTTTCACTGCCTTCCAGTGCTCTTCTCCTGGATTCGACTGATATCTGCTTGTTACACTAAGTGCATGAGCGACATCTGGTCTAGTACATATCATACCGTACATGATAGATCCTATTGCTGAAGCATAAGGAATCTTACTCATTCGGTTTCTCTCCTCAGGTGTCTTTGGGGGCCTGTTTCTTGGAGAGATGTATTCCATGGCTCATCGGCATGAGACCTCTCTTGGAATCTTCCATGCTAAACTTCTTTAGCATCGAGTCAATGTACTTTCCTTGGGTCAAACCTAGCATCCTTTTAGATCTATCTCTATAGATCTTTATCCCCAAAATATAGGATGCCTCACCCAAGTCCTTCATGGAGAAATGTTTAGATAACCAAATTTTGATCGACTGTAGCATAGGAACATCATTCCCTATCAGTAATATATCGTCTACATATAATACTAGGAATGAAACAGTGCTCCCACTAACCTTCTTGTACACACATGGTTCATCCTCATTTTTGATAAAATCAAACCTTTTGATTATCTCATCAAAACGGATGTTCCACCTACGAGAAGCTTGCTTCAATCCATAAATGGATCGTTGTAGCTTACAGACTTGATTTGTTCCAACCGTTGAAACAAAACTCTCTGGTTGTATCATATATACATTCTCCTCAAGCTCTCCATTGAGGAAGGCCGTTTTCACGTCCATTTGCCAGATTTCGTAGTTATAATAAGCTGCAACTGCAAGCAAAAAATCCGAATGGATTTGAGCATAGCTACTGGAGAGAAGGTTTCATCATAGTCAACTCATTGTCTTTGTTTGAAACCTTTAGCAACCAGTCGGGCCTTATAGGTCTCTACCTTGCCATCCGCTCCAGTCTTTCTCTTAAAGACCCATTTACACCCAATAGGCTTAATGCCCTCAGGTGGTGTAACCAAAGTCCATACTTGGTTTTCATACATGGAGTCCATCTCGGATTTCATGGCTTCTAGCCATTTCTTTGAGTCTTTACTACTCATAGCCTCTTCGTAAGTTAGTGGATCATCATCATCTTTGATGCATACCTCATCATCATCCTCTATGATGAATCCATACCTATCAGGTATCTTCACTCTTCCAGATTTACGAATAGGTTGTGGAACATTAGGTTCTTCCACTTGGTCAGGTACCTGACTTTGATCCGTAGTATTTTGTGGTTCTTGAATTTCTTTAAGATATATCTTACTCCCACTGACCCCTTCAAGGATAAACTTCTTTTCCAAGAAGGCAGCGTGTTTCGCAACAAACACCTTTTGATCAGTCGGGTGATAGAAATAATACCCTGATGTTTCTTTAGGGTATCCCATAAATCTACACTTGTCGGATCTAGTCTTCAGCTTATCGTACTCAAACCTTTTGACATAAGCTGGACAACCCCAAGTCTTAAAATGCTTAAGATTTGGTTTCCTCCCTGTCCATATTTCATATGGAGTCTTTGGGACGGATTTGGTAGGTACCTTGTTAAGTAGGTATGTAGCGGACTCTAAGGCATAACCCCAGAAGGATATTGGAAGGTCGATAAAACTCATCATGGAACGAACCATGTGCAACAATGTTCGATTTCTCCTTTCAGATACACCATTCAACTATGGCGTTCTTGGTGGAGTCCATTGTGAGATTATACCATTTTCTTTGAGACAATTAAGAAACTCATTGGTCAAGTATTCCCCTCCTCGATCCGATCGAAGAATTTTAATACTCTTTCCAGTTTGCTTCTCCACTTCACTTCTGAATTCTTTGAACTTTTCAAATGATTCAGATTTGTATTTCATTAAATACACATATCCAAATCTAGAATGATCATCAGTGAAAGTGATAAAATAAGAATACCCTCCTCGTGCATTTGTTGTCATAGGTCCACATACGTCTGTGTGTACCAACGCTAACAACTCTGTAACTCTTTCTCCTTTTCCAGTAAAAGGAGATTTAGTCATTTTACCCATGAGACAAGATTCACAAGTTGTATATGATTCGTAATCAGATAGCTCTAAAAGCCCATCTTTATGCAACTTGGATAATCTTGTTTCATTGATATGACCGAGTCTACAGTGCTACATAAAGGTATAATTAACATCATCTCTTTTTCTTTTCTTAGTTTATTCAATTTGAAGTATATTTTCATGCAAGTCAATTATGTAAAGTCCATTCAGTAAGTTCCCAGCACCATATAAAACATTTTTATTATAAATAGAACAACTGTTGTTCTTTATTATAATATCAAAACCATCCATATCCAATACAGAAATTGAAATAATGTTTCTAATGAGTGTCGGAACATAATAACAATTATTTAAACTAATGAACTTTCCCGAAGGCAGTGCTAAACAATAAGTCCCTACAGCTAATGCAGCAACCTTTGCTCCATTCTCCACTCGTAGGACGACTTCATCTTTGTTCAGCTTTCTACTTCTGCTTAGTCCCTGCATATTATTACATATGTGAGAACTACAACCGGTATCCAATAACCAAGTAGAATTTTGACTTTCAGAAAATTAATTTCAATCATGAACAAACCTAGATCGAAATTCGAAGCTTCTCCAAGCTTCTTCTGCTTTTGATCCGCAAGATACTCCTTGCAGTTCCTCTTCCAGTGTCTCGACTTATTGCAATGATAGCAAATTCCTTTGCTATCTGGATCAAGTTTCTTTTTATCCTTGATTTTCTCCTTGCCCTTAGCCTTCTTGTTTTTCTTCTTTTGAGAAGATACCTTGGGGCTCTTCCTTTTCTTGGAAGAATCATCCACTAGTAAGACTTGATTCTTGTTAGATGATAAGTGACCTTCAGCAGTTTTCAGCATGTTAAGTAACTCAGGCAAGCTGACGTCCAACTTATTCATGTGAAAATTCATAACAAATTGTGAGAAGGTGTCCGGGAGTGACTGCAAGATCAAATCTTGACTTAACTCCCCATCCATCACGAACCCAAGCTGTCCAAGTTGTTCAATCAGATTGATCATCTTAAGGACATGAGTCTCAACAGCAGTGCCCTCGGTCATACGAGATCGGAAGAGCTCCTTAGATATCTGATATCTAGCAGTCCTACTTTGCTCACCATACAACTCTTTGAGGTGCAGCAATATAGTAGGAGCATCCATAGTTTCATGCTGACGCTGAAGCTCGTTACTCATAGATGCGAGCATGATGCATTGAGCTAAGATTGCATCATCTTGCCACTTTCTGAAAGTAGCAATCTCTTCCTTAGAGGCTGTTTCTGCAACATTTGCAGGGACTGGCGAATTTAGGACATAAGAAATCTTTTCAACAGTGAGAACAATTCTCAGATTCCTTAACCAGTCCGTGTAATTCGGTCCGGTTAGTTTGTTAGCATCAAGTATGCTATGCAGTGATAGTGAGTTTGACATTTTTAAATTCTGCATGTGAAATAGACAACATTTTAGCATACATTCATTTTATTAATCATCAAAATAAATTAGGTCTTTATTTAAATTGGTATCTCCCACTATTTTCATCAAACTATATTACCCTCCTTATATAGTTCGGCAAATCTAATTAAAGATTTGCTAGTGAGAATAAGGATCCCATTTCAAATGTATATAACCTTGTGGTGACACAACAAGCGATATATAAATAAATAGGTAGACAACTATTGTCAATTACATCACTATGTAACTCCTTGTATTTTGCCTCTTAGATTATTTTGATCAAGTGGTGACACATCCGAATCAAAATTATCCAAGTTAAGTCCAACCTAGCACTTCCATATATGTGAAGAGAAAAAGACTGTCCTTGTGGTGACACAACAAAACAGTAATGTTCAATTCCTTAATAAGCATCAAATGTGGTAAAAGAACATCTTAAATATTTAATACTTGCCTTGTGGTGACACAACAAACTCATATTAAATATTTAATACTCTATTGTTTTTACCATGCTAGAAGGCGACGTTCGATATTCCAAATATCTTTGAACGTTTAGGACTTAATATATTAATTTGAGGTGTTTGTTATTATTATTAGTCTCATCTTGTTTAGCGCGCATGCACATATATATATCAAGAGCTAATCTTTATGCGAATTATTAATTGTTTTGATAAAGCTTTAGTAAATAGATATGCAATGTTGTTCTTGAAAGTCCACTATCTTTATAGTGACTTCTCATCTTTCAATGATTTCTCTATATATATATATATATATATGAGTATCATTTAATGGGCAATTTTAAGTTGCATAAAATCCAATTTCAAGATTAAAATAAACTCTTTATTTTAATTATAAAATTATTAAGAATATTATATATATATATATAACACCAGGTAACTTCGGTATATATTATACCCAATAAATTATTCTAAATACATACCCATATATAAATAGAATCAAAACAATTAATAATTCGCATAAAGATTAGCTCTTGATACCACTGTTAGGTTTGTATAACGCGAACATGCAATCAAATTACATTAATAAAGCGGAAGCGCGATAAAATCAGATTTTAAAATTTTATACAAACCATCACCATGATCTTTCTTTATGCACAATTATTAATTAAACGAAAGAGATGGAGAATAAAAATTATACCCTTATAGAATTCTAGCTTCCTCAGGTACAAGTTCACCTCCAATTCCTTCGCGTTCTCCTTGAATTCCACCGATTAAATTCCTTCCTTTGATCAACGTTAGCCACCCAAGTGTTTGGCCTTTAGAGGTGATCCACCAAGAAATAATACTTGTTCAAGAAGATGGGTGTTAACAAAACCCTAGTTTCTATCTCTATAGAAATTGTAAGTACTCTCCATAATTCTTATGTAAGAGTGTGTAACCCTAATCTATGATAAAACTTCTCTTATTTATAAATATAGGAAAACCATTCCCTAAACTATTTAGGATTAGGGTTTCTATTCTAATTAAACTCCTTTAATTATATTCCTAATCCAATTAGGAATTAATGAGAGAGTACTTCTATTAATTAATTCTCAATCCCTATTAGGAATTAAATAATAATTCTATTAATTAATTCTCAATCCCTATTAGGATTTAAATAATAGTAATAGTAATAATAATAATAAGACTCCTCTTATTAATTTATATTTAATATTTCCAAAATATTAAATAATAAATATTAAGCTATTTAATTTATTCTATCTCCATAGACTAAATTAAATACACTTAACTTATTATTACAATTATGTCATTTACTTCTTAAATAAATATTTTACTTTTGCGGTGTGACCCTTTAATTTCTTCATATTAAACCGGTTGTGAATAAATCAATTAGAACAATTCTAATCTTATTTGAATAAATAAATTAAACTATTTAATTCATTTAAATAAATAATATTTATTCTATAATAAGGGTAAGCCCCCTTAGCGATCAACGACTTTCCAGATAATATAGATTTCAACATTAATCATAAAAGAACCTTTCAGTGCATAGTTACCGTACAATTCAATCCTTCTACCATACAATGTCCCAATTAAATATAAGACATAGAATTACTGTCAAGTCTTATTTTATTTAATTATATGGATTTCGATTCTCAAATGCACAACTCTAAATAATGCAAATTAGAAACTCTTTTCTAATTTCATTCTTCCTTGGCCAAGGACTACTGAGTTGTCATTTATCGAATCACATAGGACATTCACATCTTTTACTAGACGTGGTAGATTCTTTATTGATCATTCACCTATCTCCATGTACAACTTATTATACCCAATCATACCTTTTGTTATACTCTAAAGGTCTTAAGGGATATGTCAAAGTATAACTCATCACACACAAGATACTATGATGATCTCAAGTCCAAGGATCACTTGTACTACTATTACTAGAGGAATTCCTATTGACAGGCGAGTAAAACTCCATTAGGTATTCCTTATAGAGCCACTTTCAGTGAACTTATTCTTTAATAAGCACCTACATACTTGCTTTAGTGTCTCCACATAAATGATTATGAGATCAATCATTCTCTTCGTAAGAGCAAGCAACGTATGTACTAATCTATCCGGATTCACTAATCTCCTTTTTAGTAATCCAACGATTAGGAACGATTTTAGTTTGTGAGCTATCTAAAATTTAGATCTCATTAGCATGATCACCATCATGATTCTAAAAGCATTGCTCAAAACTATGGGTTTATCACATTTAATATAACAGCACTATGTAGATAATGTAAAATGCCTTTTAAGAAAATCAATTCCTTTATTAATAAATGAATAAGATTATAAAGTATATGCTACATCATATCAAATATGATTGGCTTGTGTGCATACTACTTTCACTTATTATACCCAATAATACCCTTTGATATACTAATCTATCCGGATTCTCTAATCCCCTTTTTAGTAATCCAACGATTAGGAACAATTTTAGTTTTTAAGCTATCTAAGGATTTAGATTTCATTAGCATGATCATCATCATGATTCTAAAAGCATTGCTTAAAACTATGGGTTTATCACATATTAAATAACAGCACCATGTAGATAAAGTAAAATGTCTTTAATAATCGAATAAGATTACAAAGTATATGCTACATCATATCAAATATGATTGGCTTGTGTGCATACTACTTTCACTTATTATACCCAATAATACCCTTTGATATACTAATCTATCTGGATTCACTAATCCCCTTTTTAGTAATCCAACGATTAGGAACAATTTTTGTTTTTAAGCTATCTAAGAATTTAGATCTCATTAGCATGATCATCATCATGATTCTAAAAGTATTGCTTAAAACTATGGGTTTATCACATATTAAATAACAGCACCATGTAGATAAAGTAAAATGTCTTTAATAACCGAATAAGATTACAAAGTATATGCTACATCATATCAAATATGATTGGTTTGTGTGCATACTACTTTCAATCTCACACTTGCACTAAAGCCAATTGTCATGGTATCTAATACCCTTCTTCTCTAAGTGACGACCATCCTGTTGTTGGATAAAGCTTTAGTAAATAGATATGCAATGTTGTTCTTGAAAGTCCACTATCTTTATAGTGACTTCTCATCTTCTTTAAGCACATGTTTGAATCCAAGATGAGACTTAGGAACTATTCCTAGTTCTGTGATGAACTTTGCATCCAAACAATCAACTTACAGCTTCACTTACAGCTATATACTTTGTCTTTGTCACTAAACCAACAACTTTTTGTAGTTTGGAACTTTTCCAATTCACTACACCACCATTCAAGGTAACGATTTACCCTGAAGTGGATTTGTTATCGTCTTGGCCAGTGTGAAAAACTTGAGTCTGTTTAACCCTCTAATTTTAATTCAGACCTACCATGAATCATGATCACATCTTCAATACCGGTTAAGTACTTAAAGATGTTTATCACTGTCTTACAGTGATCTTCTCCAGAATATGACTGATCAACATCAGGCCTTGTATATTCATTGCGTATATGATAATAACTCATGCGGTCTCTCTTTCAATTGGGGATAATTTTAGAGAGATACACTCTATGGCTCATCATCATAAGATCTTTCTTGGAGTTTACCATACTAAACGCCTTTAGCATCGGATGAATATACGTTCCTTGGGTTAAGCCGAGCATCCTTTTAAATCTATCTATATAGATCTATATCCCCAATTTATAGGATGCTACTCCCAAGTCATTCATGGATGAATGTTTAGCCAATTTTATTTTTACTAATTATAGCACTGGTATGTCATTCTTTATCAGTAGTTTATCAACATATAATACTAGGAATGTCACAGCGCTCCCACTGACTTTTTGTACACACAAGGTCCATTCTCGTTTTTTATAAAATCAAACTCTTTTGATTGTCTTATCAAAACGAATGTTCCATCTTTGAGAAGTTTGTTTCAATCCATAAATGGATCATTGTAGCTTACATACACGATTTACTTCAACCTTTGAAACAAATTCCCCTGGCTATATCATACATACATTCTCCTCAAATCTTCATTGAGAAAGGATGTCTCCACATCCATTTGCCAGATTTCGTAATAATAAGCTACAATCACAAGCAAAATCTAAATGGACTTGAGCATTACCGGTAATAAGGTTTTATCACAGTCAACTCCTTGACTTTATTTGAAACCTTTTAAACAGGTCTGGTCTTATAGGTCTCCACCTTGATATTTGCCCCAATCTTTCTCTTAAAGACCCAATTTCACTCTATAGGCACTATGCCTTTTAGTGGAGTAACCAGAGACCATACTTGGTTCTCATACATGGAGTCCATATTGGATTTCATTGCTATCTGCCATTTCTCTGAGTGTCTCCTACTCATAGCCTTATCGTATACAATTGGATGATCATCGTTTATGATGCGTACCTCATCATCATCATCTATGATGAATCCATACTTCCTAGGTATCTTCGGTACTCTTCCAGATTTACGATTCAGTTGTGGTACAATGGGTCTATCTACAGGTTCCTCGGTTTGACTCAAAATGCTTTATGGTTCTTGAACTCCTTCAAGATCTATCACCCTCCCACTAGCTCCTTCAATGATAAACACATTTATCTAAGAAAACAACGTATAGGATTATAGTAATAATACCCTAAACCCTTTTTAGGATATCCCACAAATCTGCACTTGCCAGATTTTATCCCAAGCTTATTCTTTTGAAACCTTTTCATATAAGCTGGACAACCTCTTATCTTAAGATACTTAAGACTAGGAATCTTCCCTATCCATAACTTTTATGGAGTCTAGGGCCGGATTTTGAGGTTACCTTATTTTGTAGATATGAAGCCGTTTCTAGGGCATAACCCCAGATGGATACTAGAATGTCGGTAAAAATCATTATGGACTGCAACATGTCCAACAAGGTACGATTTCTCCTTTTAGATATACCAATCAATTATTGCATATCAGGAGGTATCCATTATGAGAAAATATCATTTTGAGATGATTTAGAAACTTATTGCACAAGTATTCCTTCCTCGATCTGATCAAAGAATCTTAATACTTTGTCAATTTGTTTCACTTCTGAATTCTTTGAACCTTTCAAATGATTCAGACTTGTATTTCTTCAAATACACATATTCAACTCTTTGAATGACCATCTCCTTTTCTTTTACTAGTTTGTTCAATTTGCAAAATTATTTTTCATGTAAGTCAAGTATATACAAAGTCTATCATGTAAACTTCCAGTTTCAAACAAAACATTATCATTATAAATAGAACAACCATTGTTCTTAAATATAATACCAGAACTTTCCTTGTCCAATAATGGAAAGAAATAATGTTTCTAATAAAATCTGGAACATAATAACAATTTATTAACTTAATAAACTTACCCATAGGCAACGCTAAACTATAAGTTCCTATGGCTAATGCAGTAACCATTTCTCCATTCCCCACACGTAAGATTACTTACGTTGTTTAGCTTTCTACTTCTACTTAGTTTCTGCATTGGATTGCATACGTGAGAACTACAGCCGATATCCTATACCCAAGTAGAACCTTGACTTACAGAAAAATTTATTTCAATCATGAACAAACCTATATCTATAACCGAAGCTTCACTAAGCTTCTTCTGGTTAGCCTCTGCAAGATGCTCCTTACAGTTTCCTTTCCAGTATCCAGGCTTATTGCAGTGGAAGCAAACTCCTTTGCTATCTGCATCCATTTTGTTCTTAGTGTCCTTAGTTATTGTCTTTCCTTATACCTTCTTTGAATTGTTCTTCTTTTCAGAAGATCCTTTGGCCCGCTTCCTTTTCTTGGAAGAATCATCTACAAGTAAGACTTGGTCTTTCTTTGTTGGAAAATGACTCTTTGCAGTTTTCCACATGTTAAGCAACTCAGGCAAGCTGACATCTAGCTTGTTCATGTAAAAATTCACAACAAATTGTGAGAAAGAGTCCAGAAGTGATTGCAAGATCAAATCTTGGATCATCTCTCCATCCATTACAAAACCCAGTTATCCCAATTGTTCAATCATATTGATCATTTTTTAGGACATTTGTCTATATTGTAGTGTCATTAGTTATTCTAGATTGGAAGAGCTCCTTAGATATCTAATATCTAGCAGTCCTACTTTCCTCACCATTCAACTCCTTGAAGGTGCAGGAGTATGGTAGGAGCATCCATAGTTTCATGCTGACGCTGAAGCTCGTTACTCATGGATGCGAGCATGATGCATTGAGCCACAATTGCATCATCTTACCAATTTCTAAAAGTAGCAATCTCTTCCTCAGAGGCATTGTCTGCAACCATTGCAGGGATAGGCGTATTAAGGACATAAGATAGCTTTTCAGCCTTGAGAACTATTCTCAAATTCCTTAACTAGTCTATGTTATTTGGTCCAGTTAATTAGCATCTAATATTCTACGCAGTGATAGTGAATTAGACATTGTAAAATTCTATTAAATAAATTTGTAATTTAACAACATTTTAACATACATTCATTTTATTAATTACCAAAATAAATTAGGTCTTTATTTAAATTGGTATCTCCCACTATTTTCATCAAACTATATTACCCTCAATATATAGTTCGGCAAATCTAATTAAAGATTTGCTAGTAAGAATAAGGATCCCATTTCAAATGTATATAGCCTTGTGTGTGCACAACAAACTATATATAAATAAATAGGTAGACAACTATTGTCAATTACATCACTATGTAACTCCATGTATTTTGCCTCTTATATTATAATAGTCAAGTGTGTGCATATCCGAACTAAAATAATCTAAGTTAAGTCCAACCTAGCACTTCCATATATATGAAGAGAAAAAGACCGCCCTTGTGTGTGCACAACAAAGCAGTAATGTTCAATTCCTTAATAAGCATCAAATGTGATAAAACAACATCTTAAATATTTAATACTCGCCTTGTGTGTGCACAACAAACTCATATTAAATATTTAATACTCTATCGCTTTACCATGCTAGAAGGCGACGTTCGATATTCCAAATATCTTTGAACGCTTAAGACTTAATATGATTTCTTTGAGGGGTTTGTTATTATTTATCTCATCTTGTTTAGCGCGCATGCATATATATATATATATATATATATATATATATATATAATATGTGTCATATTATTTAACATGTGAAGCATGTTGGATAATATACAATATATACATAGTAAGCATGCACATATAGAATACTATATTCTACCCGGATTGATTATGGACTTTTATTCTAGTTTAGTTCACTAGAACCACCAAGTGAATCAAAAGGTCAAACCTAGGGTGCAAGAATTAAATTTAAATATAACTATTACATTTAACCCCGGGCTCAATTACAAACGGGTCTTCAAGCGTTCCTTGCTCTTTTGTCTCTAATTCTTCAAAATAATTCTAACCAATCCTATTACATAAACTATTTACAATAAATAGAAACCTTGATCAGCAGTCAAGAGGAAGTACATAGGAGGGAGATAGAATTTACATTAAGAAAAATAGAGAAGACGAGGTACGCAGACCCCATTTATAAAAACCCATTCATTCAAGCATCCTCTAAACTAAATCCAATCACACATTGGTCAATAGTCCATAAGCAATCCCTATTTATTATCATACATATCTCCATATGCATCAATAAATAATATTCATCTCATGAAATTAAAATATTCAATATATATATGTGTATATATATATATATATATATATTAATGCAATGGGCAATTTAAGTTAATATAAAATCTAATTTCAACTCCAATTAGTTATCATGGAATCCAATTATAACTCTAATTAGTTATCATGAAATTCAATCCCAATTAAAATAAACATCTTTATTTTAATCCTTTTTCAATTCAAAATAAACTTTTTATCTTAATTTTGAAAACTGCACCCAAAAACAAATTGGATTTTATGCCAGACCAGAGCGCCCCGCGCCACTGCCGCTTTCAGGTTTTTTCAAATCGTGATTTTTTGTTTTTTTCTCCAAAAACATGATTTTATATCAACAGGAATTCATGAGAGAGTACTTCTATTAATTAATTCTCAATCCCTATTAGGAATTAAATAATAGTAATAGTAATAATAATAATAATAATAAGACTCCTCTTATTAATTTATATTTAATATTTCTAAAATATTAAATAATAAATATTAAGCTATTTAATTTATTCTATCTCCACAGACTAAATTAAATACACTTAACTTATTATTACAATTATGTCATTTACTTCTTAAATAAATATTTTCCTTTTGCGATGTGACCCTTTAGGTTTTCCATATTAAACCGGTTGTGAATAAATCAATTAGAACAATTCTAATCTTATTTAAATAAATAAATTAAACTATTTAATTTATTTAAATAGATAACATTTATTCTATAATAAGGGTAAGCCCCCTTAGCGATCAACGACTTTCCAGATAATATAGATTTCAACATTAATTATAAAAGAACTTTTTAGTGAATAGTTACCGTACAATTCAATCTTTTTACCATACAATGTTCCAATTAAATACAAGACATGAAATTACTGTCAAGTCTTATTTCATTTAATTATATGTATTTCGATTCCCAAATGCACAACTCTAAATAATGCAAATTAGAAACTCCTTTCCAATTTCATTCTGCCTTGGCCAAGGACTACTGAATTGTCATTTATCGAATCACATAGGACATTCACATCGTTTACTAGATGTGGTAGATTCTTTGATTATCATTCACCTATCTCCATGTACAAATTATTATACCCAATCATACCCTTTTATATACCCTAAAGGTCTTAAGGGACATGTCAAAGTATAACTCATCATACACAAGATACTATGATGATTTCAAGTCCATGAATTACTTGTACTACTATCTCTAGAGGAATTCCTATTGACAGGCGAGTAAAACTCCATTAGGTATTCCTTAGCGAGCCACGTTCAGTGAACTTATTCTCCAATAAGCACCTACATACTTGCTTTAGTATCTCCATACAAATGATTATGAGATCAATCATTCTCTTCGTAAGAGCAATCAACGTATGTACTAATCTATCCGGATTCACTAATCCCCTTTTTAGTAATCCAACGATTAGGAACGATTTTAGTTTTTAAGCTATCTAAGAATTTAGATCTCATTAGCATGATCATCATCATGATTCTAAAACCATTGCTTAAAACTATGTGTTTATCATATGTTAAATTACAGCACCATGTAGATAAAGTAAAATGCCTTTAATAACCGAATAAGATTACAAAGTATATGCTACATCATATCAAATATGATTGGCTTGTATGCATACTACTTTCAGTATAAAATGCATATCATTAGAAAACATGTATTATGTCGGAATGTTGAATTGCATACTGTGTGGAACATGGTAGACTGTTAGACTTGTTGGGTTGTCGAGCTCAACCTTGCAAAACACATTTTTTTGCAAATTCAAGATGCAAAGCCAGACTTTAGCTTTCAAGATGATAATGTCTAGACGACGCATAAAGGAATATTGTTTCTTAGTTGAAATTCTTATTGTATCAAGATGATGATGTACGATGTAAACTTAATGTATTCAATATATATACAAAAGAGTGTTTGTTTCAAATCCATTGTTTTGAATGGTTTATAGAGTTAATCAGTACAGTGATAATATTATATAAGAATGAATCCGAATGTAGAATTGAGTTGTCTATACTCATATCTACGTCAATATATAATCGTAAAAGTTGCCATTCAGGGAACGAAGGCAAGAAAGATATAAAATTTTAATTATTCCGCATTTTCAGCTCTTATTTCATTATATTATGGAGTAAAGCTGACTCAAGATAGTCGTTGACGCACAAAGTCGGGTTTGAGGAATAGTCCTGATTTTGGATTAAGATAGTCCCGATTTTGGGGGCATGACAGATAGCTTTGTGTGTACACAACAAACTACATATTTATTCAAAAGGTAAACAACTCTTGTCAATTACATCTCTATGTAATTCCTTTATTATTTTACCTCTTAGATAATAATGGTCATTTGTGTGCACATCCATACTAAAATTATCTAAGTTACGTTAGACCCAGCATTTTTATATAAGTGAAGAGAAAAATACAGCCCTTGTGTCTGCACAACAAAGCGGTATTGTTCAATTCCTTATAAACATCCAATGTAATAAAGTAACGTCTCAAATATTTAAAACAAGCCTTGTGTGTGCACAACAAACTCATATTAAATACTCAATACTCTATCACTTTACCATGCTAGAAGGCTACGTTCGACATCCTCCAATATCTTTTGAACGCAATCAACTTAATATATTATCTTTTGAGGGTTTTTGTTATTAATTGTCTCATCTTGTTAAGCGCACATGCAAATATATATAGAAATACGCGTCATATTAAACATACATCAACATGTATAATAATATATTTACTATATAATTAGTATTCACGTATAGAATATTATATTCTACCTGGGATGATTATGGACTTAATTCTAATTTGATTCATTGGAGCCACCATGAACCAAAAGGTCAAACCTAGGGTGCAAGAATAAAATTTTGAATATAACTATTATATTCAACCCGGGCTTCATTACAAATAGGTCTTCAACGTTCCTGCTCTTCATCTCCAATTTCTTGAATAATTCTATAAAATCATATTACAAATTATTTTCATAAAACAGAAAACTTAACTAGCAGTCAAGGGGAGGTACATAGGAGGGAGATAGAATTTATATCAGAAAAATAGATAGGCGAGGTACGCAGACCCCATTTATGAAAACCACATTCATTCAAGCATCCATTAAAATTAAATCCAATCGCATTGGTCAATAGTCCATAATCATCCCCTTTATTATCATACATATCAACATATATATCAATAAAATATATATGTTGATATCATTTAATGGGAAATAAAAATTTGCTAGAAATCCAATCTTGAATCAAAATAAACTCCTTTATTTTAATCAAAATCCAAATCAAAATAAACTCCTTTATTTTCATTAATATGGAATCTTATTCCAATTAAAATAAACACTTTTATTTTAATCCAATTCCAATTCAAAATAAAACTTTTATCTTAAATTCAAAAATAAAATTAAAATTAAAATCTGGGGACTAGCGCGGTCGCACTGTGTTTGTTATTAGAATCGGCGCGGTCGCGATGAGACTCTAGAAACGTTTTTCAGGGGTCGAGCGTGCTGTAAAAATACTAGGAAGTGGCGCAGCCGCGCCGCGGCATAGATTTTGAGTTTTTAAATTTTTTCCCAATTAAATTGTTCTAAATACATATCAACATATATATTAAATAACATAATTAATGATTCGCATAAAGATGGCTCTGATACCACTGTTGGTTTGCAGAAACAAGATCAAAGCATACAATCATATTATAAAGCAACGGAAGCATGGCATAAACAGAATTTTAAAAAGAAAATTGCAATCCCTTGCATCACCTTATGTAACATCACTAATTGAGAAAGGATAAAAGATATACTTTAAGAAGATGATCAACTCCTTGATGTGATCTTCAAGTCTAATCCTTTTCTCCTTCATGCTTCTCCAATTCCTCGGATCAAACGTTCGCTACCCAAGTATACAACGCCCAAGAGGTGATCCACCAAGAGAATATTGATTGAAGAAGTAAATTTAGATTCTACTAGACCTTGGATGGCTAGCCCTAACTTTTTCTTTCACAACTCCTTAGGGTTTTGAGAATACTTGCAATAGCAATAATTGCATTAGTCTATTCCACAATAAGACTTCTCTTATTTATAGACTAAACCTCCCTCCTAAACCTTTTAGGAGTTAGGGTTTTACTTTAATTCTCAATCTAATTAGAAACTAAATTATTAATAATAAATAATAATAAGACTTCTCTTATTAATTTATAATTAGTATTTCTACAAATACTTAATTATAAATATTAAGTCATTTAAATTATTCCACTAATAAATTAAATGCTTAATTTATTATTATCTAGCCAATTAATATATAATAATAATAATAATAATAATAATAATAATAATAAGACTCCTTTTATTAATTTATGATTTAGTATTTCTCCAAATACTTAATTATAAATATTAAGTTATTTAATTTATTTCACTAATAAATTAAATACTTAATTTAGTATTATTAAGTCAATTACTTCTTTAATTATATTTCTCTTTTTATGGTGTGACCCTCTAGGTTCAATATTAAACCGGTAAGTAGAATAAATAAATTAGAAACAATTTAATATTATTTATAATGAATTAAACTCCTTTAATTCAAACATAAATAAATAATATTTATTCTACATCAAGAGTGACACCTTACGTTAGTGTATCATGACTACCCAGATAATATGAATTCAACGTTTAACCACAAACAACACAAATAACTTATTCCGTGAATAGGTACCGTACAATTCAATCCTTCTACTATACAACGTCTCAATCAAATATAAAACATGGAATTTCTGTCAAGTTTTATTTATTTGATTATATGTATTTTGATTCTAAAATGCACAACTCAAGTTAATGTAAATTAGAAACTCCTTTCTAATTTTCATTCAACATTGGCCAAGGATTTCCGAGTTGACAATTATCGAATCACATAGGACATTCTCTCCCTTTACTGGAAGTGGTAGATCCTTTGTTGATCATTCACCTATCTCCATATATACCTTATTATATCTGAACATACCCTATAGTATACCCTAAAGTATTAAGGAATATGACAATATGTAACTCTGTATATACAAGATATTATGATGATCTCATGTCCAAGGATCACTTGTACTACTATCCCTATAGGTACTCCTATTGACAGACAAATAAAACTCTATTAGGGTTCCTTTAAGCGAGTCACGTTTAGTGAACGTATTCTCCAATAAGCACCTACATACTTGTTTTAATGTCTCTACACAAATGATTATGAGATCAATCATCCTCTTCAACAGAGCAAGCATAGTATGTACAAATCTATCCAGAATTAATAACCCCACATTAGTGATCCATACGATTAGGAACTTTTTAGTTTTGAACTATCTTGAATTTAGATCTCATTAGCATGATCATTATCATGATTCTAAAAGTATTGCTCCAAAACTATAGGTTTATCACATTTATTAATTCAACTAATTAAGATAAAGAATGCCTTTTAAATTAAATAAATTCTTTTATTAATAAATGAACAAGATTACAAAGTAAATGTTCATCACATCCAATATGATTGGCTTGAGGGCATACTACTTTTAACTTCAACATTCAACGATTTCTTGTCGAACACTCTATAGGCTTTGCTATCTACAGGATATCCAAGAAATATCCCTTCGTCTGACTTGGGCTGGAATTTAGTTAGATATCTCTTTCCATTGTTGAGGATGTAGCACGCACAACCAAAGACATGAAAATAATTGATGTGTAGCTTCCTTCCTCTCTATAATTTGTAGGGCATCTTCTTGAATACTGAGTGAATCAGTGATCAAATCTGAGTATAGCAGGCAGTGTTGACAGATTCAGCCCAGAAATATTCAAGGAGACGGGCAGTTGTTAGAAGTGTCCTTTTTACTTCTATGAGAGTTCTGTTCTTCCTTTCAATTCCTCCATTCTGTTGTGGAGTTCTTGGAGATGAGAAGTTATGATGAATACCGTTGTCTTCACATAACTTATCTACCTCAAAGAAATCAAATTATCTTCCATGATCACTCCTTATGGCTTTAATCTTCTCGCCCTTCTCATTCTCGACCAACTTGAAAATTTTAATATGTTGAAAGTTGGTTTCATCCTTAGAGCTTAGGAAGAATACTCATGTGAATCTGTTGTATTCATCTACTAACACCAGTGAGTACCTTTTTCCTCTAAGGCTAACAGTTGGGATAGGCCCGAAGAGATCCATATAAAGTAGCTGCAGAGGCCTATTGTTGGAGTTGACTGTCTTGCTTTTGAATGAGACTTTTGTCTGTTTTCCTTGCTGAAATGCTTTGCAGGGCTTTTCTTTGACGAAGTTAAGCTTTAGTAACCTTGAGACTAGGTCTTTGGAGGCAAATTTTAACATGATTTTAAAGTTCAAGTGGGATAATCTTCGATGTCACAGTCAGCTAACATCTTCTAATGTTTTAGCAAAGAAGCAGGTTGTTTCGGTTGAACTTAGCTCAACAAGATTAACAACATGTATGTTGCCTTCCCTAGTTCCAGTCAGCTTCAATGAGTTTGATTCCAAGTCTCGAACTTGACACTGGTTGTTGAGGAAGATTACTTGATGCCCTTTGTCGCACAGATAGCTTATGTTTAACAGAGTTTGCTTCAATCCTTCAACATATGACACTTTGCTAAACGATACTGAACCATTTCCAGTTGAGTCATATTCTCAAGTCTTTCCAGAATTGTTGTCTCTAAAGACAACTACAAGACCATCTTTTTCCTTGAAGTTTGACATGAGAGCCTTATTATCAGTCATGTGCCTCGAGCATCCGATCCACTGTCTAGATACCAAATTGAACTAGTGGAGCTCCGAACCTACAATAAGAGTTAGCCTTTATTTTGGTACCTAAACTTTCTTGGGTCCTTGCTTGTTAGTACCCTTAGGGACCCAAATCTGCTTTATTTTAAGTCAATAGAAAATAGGATAATAACCATTGGAATAACATAGTGCAACTACATGTCCATACTCATGACAGTTATAACATTTAATATGATGCATGTGTAAGTGTGTGTGTGTGTGCGTGGATGATAGCCATTTGGAACTTTTCTTTTTGGCTGATTTTCTCTCTGCTTCCATACTGCTCTACGGTTCTGAGAGTTCATAGGGTAAAAGTCAACTCTACGATTCTTGTCAGGTTGGTTCGTAGAGTGAGTTTTTCCTAGACTAGTATGTGATTTATTGTTCTCAGGGATTACAATTTAATCAGCAAAGATCGGACAACTTAGAATACTCGGCTCTGCGACTTCTGTGGATTTGACGAACATAATGCCTCTATGGGGGTAGAAGCACTGTTGTTAATCTCCAATATTTTATCCACACTTTGATCTGAGGAAGAATCCCAAAATCTGTCGGAGACTGCTCTCTAACTCGTGATCGGGGAGTCCATAGACGAAGAAGACCTATTCCACGTAGAGATCGTCTTCTCTGGTTCCTCTATCTTAGAAACTAGGGTTGACTCTCTTTGTGCATTGCAGTCAGTTATCTATCTCAACCTCTCATTCTCAGCTTCAAGATTGGTGAGAGAGTTAACACTTCGTAGATTTGTTTCCAACTCTACTTGAACTTTCTCTTTCTCCTCTTGAAGAAGAGAATGGTCCTTTGATAGAACCCTAAACCGCTTCATATATTTATGCAAATCAGATGTAATATCATGTAAATCCATTCTTAAATCATCAATATCTATATCAGGGAAATTGAAATCAAATACCTCACTAATGTCAATTTTTTGACGCTCAGTGGTGATGTCAGCATCTTCTTCTATGGCCATTAAACATAGGTTGGCCATTAAACATAGGTTGGCCATTTAAGGTCTTTCGTCTTCACTTGATTCAGAGCTTGAATCATTCTCTAAATTACTCCACGAACCTTCAGCTACAAGGCCTTTATCTTTCTACTGAAACTTCTTGTAGCCCTTGAATTCTTTCTTTGGGGCTGACTTCTGCTTGTCCTTCTTCAGCTTCTCTCGCAAGGGCTTGTTGCACTCTATGATGTAGTGACCTGACTTCTTGCAGTTGTAGCACATGTCCTTAGCATGATCACGGCTATTGCTATTGTTGTTTTTGTATCTTCCTGGCTTGTTGCTTCTGCCTTTTCGTATGAACTTTCTCAATCTTCTGGCTAGCAAAGCAATGTCTTCATCATCATCATCAGAATCTTCTTTGACGAGATCTAGCTCGTCTTCTGACGCTTTGAGAGCAACTCATCTATCTTTCTTCTTGCCTTCTGAAGTAGTCTCCGCCCTCTAGTTTAGCTCTAGCTCGTAGGTAAGAAGATTACCATAGAGCTTCTACACGGTCATCTTGTGCATATTCTTCGATTCTCTGATAACAGTGGTTTTAGCATCCCACTTGCTTGGAAGCACCCTCATAAATTTGATGTTGAGGTCTTTATTTGGGTAGACCTTCCCAAACGCTAAGAGAGAGTTGAGCAGCACGTTAAATCTCTCATATGTGGTTGTTATGTTCTCCCTAGGGATAGGGGTGAACATTTCATACTACTGGGTCAACAGGGACTGCTTGTTTTCCATGACTTCTTTGGTTCCTTCATGCATAACCAGCAAGGCTTCCTACACTTCCTTTGTTGTTTTGCAGTTAACGCCGTTCTCGAATAATTCATCTTCTAAAGCCATGAACAGGATGTTCTCAGCCCTCTTATCTAACTGCACAAGCTTCTTTTCCATATCTGTCCACTCTGCTCTCTACTTGACTGCAACCTTGTTTAGATCATCTGTTGTTAGGGCAAACTTCGTCGGAACATAAGGACCACTAATCACCGCATCGAACAAATCTTCATCGATCGCATCCATGTACGCCTGTATACTAACTTTCCAGTTAGCAAACTTATCCTTATTGCAAAGAGATAGCTTATTTCTACCACCAAGCTCATAACTAGT
The DNA here is from genome assembly GCA_034770075.1 of Aralia elata. Taxonomy (NCBI): domain Eukaryota; kingdom Viridiplantae; phylum Streptophyta; class Magnoliopsida; order Apiales; family Araliaceae; genus Aralia; species Aralia elata. Next base: position 43,287,067 of record CM068383.1, read on the forward strand.
TTTGTTTTGTGCTATTGATCTACTCAAGCGTTTTAAGCTTTGTTTAAGAGAACCTGCTCTGATACTACTTGTTGTTTTCCAAAGGCACTAAGAGATCTAGAAGGGGGGTTGAATAGATCCTTTAAAAACTTTTGTTTTAAATAAGGATTACCATATTATAAAATTAACCATGTTAATTTAATAATGCACAACGGAATATTAGTTTGAAAAACCTCTTCAAAGATTTAAGGAAATCTCAACTTTGAATTTAGTTCACTTGTGGAATTAAGTTACAAACAGATATAAAAGATAAGTGCAAAAATGTAAGTGCAGAAAAGTAAATAAGACAGGAAATTTTTAAGTGGTTTGGAGCACAAAGACTTTCTAGTCCATTCTTCTACTCCACGAGTAGGAAATCCACTAAGGATGAGAGGTGATCACTCAGATCAGTTCACTAAGAACTATTACAATCAACGAATCACTAAGATTCCTTCAAGCCACTCAGACTAGGCATGTGTTAATAAGACAGAAGGGTCACTAAGACCAGTTCACAAAGAAGTAAGTGACTTTTGGGGTGCTACTAAGTGGAGTTATGCTCGGCTTCTAAAAAACTTAGTAGCAGAATAAGGTGTTCTTGATTTCATAAAGTTTTAAAAGTTGTGCAACAATTCAGCTTAATCTTGCTCTCTTTACTTTTGGATTTGAATCTACATGTCCTTTTATAGAAGACCTCAAGATTTACCAGTTAAAAAGTTATCGTTGCTTCATTAAATGCTCCGATCCTAGAAGATCTCTGATGTTGACTTTAAGGATAGATGTGTCAGCTTACTTTCGACTCTGCACAGTGACAGTCACGTGAGCGACTGTCATTTCACCGAACTAGATGTTAGACACATATTGGTCTGATCTTCATTTTGAATCTTAAAGTACTCAACAACTATCTTGGGATTATCATTTTACGAGTCTGGACATTGTCAGTCCTTTGTCCGAACTAAAGTACTCTCCTTATCGTAGACTTTTATGGTGATCGTAGAGTGTCTGTCTGAACTAACTCTACGATACTTCAAGCTCTACGATCTTTCTACATACTCTGGGATCTTGATTTAGCTTTATGATTTTCAGGCAGACTTTGTGATCTTGAATTAACTTTACGATTTTCAGGCAGACTCTGCGATCTTGAATTAGCTTTACGATTTGCTCTACGATCTTTTTGCAGACTCTGCGATCTTAAATTAGCTTTACGATTTTTAGACATACCATGTGATCTTGAACTGAGTACTCTACGATAGGTTGAACAGCTTTACGATCGTTTCAACAACTCTGCGATCGTTTCATTTCCTACAGTCTATACATTCATTTAATAGATCAACATAACAAATTTGATCTTCTATTCTAAGTCCTTGTACATCAATTTCATTCTAAGGACTTCACAAAAGCTACTAGTTATTTATATACATTATCTCATCATCGTCAAATCAAAATATGTAATTGTCCTAACATAAAGTTCACAAACACAAGTATTAATATAATATATAGATTAAGCAAAGTACTTGTGATGTGTAAATATAACCTTGTAGGTGTAGATCAAAAACTAGTATAAGCGAAGGCTTGGATAAAATGATAGATATGATTGTGTTCCAATCAATGTCACTTAAGATCAAGTATTGAAGATATAGAGATTAAGATCAAACAATTAAATAGTCAAGTATAAAAGATATAACGTTAACTTTAATACTTGAACAATTTAATGAGCAGATAAATATATTTTTAAACACAATATTTTTCTTGATAAAAAGATATAAGTTGTTTATAGTCAATCAAGAATGCTCAATACTAAACAAATATTACAAGCATACAAATATGTCAGTTTTAAGCTCAGTTCTTATAATATAAAATAATTCAAATATATAAAGTAATATATAGCAAAATGCTCCAAATACTTGAATTTAATGCTCAATTAACAAGTATATAATACATAGTGTAATGAAGCAAGTTGAGTAAATCTTTTTGATTTTTCTTGCTAAAGAGTTTTATGACAATAGATGTTTTCTCAAGACTATCAATATCCTTTAGTTTCGAGATAACTGGATTTATTTTAGTTAAGTTGTATTCGAGAGAGAATTTAATCTTTTATCATCGAATATTAATCTTAACAAGAACACAAGTGAGACACCTAGATCAACTTTAGAGATCGACTTTGGGAGGCTCGATCTGAACTATCTTCGATTATCAAGTGGTTAAGAATCAGATTATATCCCCAACTTGATTTGTACTCGAAGTACTCAATTGTAACAATAAATATTACCTACGACGATGGAATGTATTTGATCTTATGAAAGCTCTCCTTCAAAAATCCATTAAAATTTGATAACTCAAAAAGATTCAATACTAAAGTATGATATACTTTGAAACTAAAGCAGTTATAACAATGTATAACAAATATAGCAATTATAACAATGTACAGTAAGTATATCAAACAAGAAAATTTGCACAAGTAATGATCTTTTAGAAAAAAATATTTAAGAGCAAAAATATTTGACTTATTTTTCTCTACTTGGCAAAATGAGAATAGTTTTCTATTTATAGAAGTAAAGTTCATGACCCGAAAATGGCTTGTACCCGACTTGAAGTATTGTGTCAGTTTTCGTAGATCTAAATGACAGTTGTTAACGCCTGATTCTGTCCGCGCATTCAACCAACTCGCCCGACGTGTACCTACACAAAAGTCCCGACGGCTTGGGCCGTTCGTGGACTCCTCCGGTGTAAGAGTAAGTAACAAGCTCAAGGTATGTTAACAATGGGGGTTCAATATTTAGTAGGGTAAATAGTGTTGTACCTTGCCTTCATTATTATTTGGGTATTTATAGGATTCACTTGGCTACTCCAATTAGGAGTGTTCCACCTAGAATCCTTATTGGACCCGGATCCAATTATTGTGATCCAATAGGAGTATTAACCGGTAAGGAATCATAAGGGCTTAGAATACTTGCCCAAGCCTTTTCGGATTAGAAAGCCCTCTTGTAACCTGTTGAGCATGATGGGCCTTTGGGCCGAGCTCAAGATGAGGAGCCCAATCAGGCCCGTCAGGATATATCCGAACATTGCCCCCTACTCTCCTAGTATAATATATGTATTGGGGGAGTAAACTGGAGGCTCTAGCAGTCCGAGGAGTCGGATTACTGAAAGGAAATTGAACCTCTCGGGAGCCCGAAGGTGTCTAACCGAAGGTACTTTTTCTTCAGATGAAAGCGTCGACCCAAAGAGTAAAGCGTGTAAGGACTTTTGAAGGCGTCAGACCGAGGGTACTCCCTCTTCAGGTGCTCGAAAGTATTTGAACCGAAGAGGGACGCTCCTTGGGATCCTTAAAGGCGTTATCCCGAGGATGAATGAATTCAGTATTGGGCCCCTTTTGCGGGCAGATCTCATTGTATATGTGTAATCAGGCCCAATTTTTTCTCTTTGAGGCCCAACAACCTTACCCCAGCATAAGCGGCCCAATATGAAAATCCAATTTTAAATTTTGAAAATAAGATAGGAGAACAGTTGGCGAGCAATACGACATTTTAGTAATAACTTCCCTGTCGTAACCACTCTAGATTGAGCCGTACCCGTTGGATGATGATAATCTCAACCGTCGGATATTTACTCATATAGGGAAGGTAAATCCAATCGCCACTTCCCACCAGTAACTTTATTCTTCTCCAGAGAAATTGGTCCTCTCTTGCAAAGAAACTTGCTTCATCGCTGTTCTTAACCTAGAAATCGTCCGTTCATTCCATTACCAGAATACCTCAAGTAAGTCGTTCATCGCCTTTCTTTCATTTCTCAATGGCTAAGGGTAAGAATACTTAAGAAGCACGTGCTTCATCTTCCCGTGTTGAAGACGAAGTTACTGTTGTTGAGACCGGAATTCCTGAGGGCCAACCATGGAAACCAATGATTATAGAACGGATGAGGGATGTAGAAGAATACAATAGGACCAAATATTTTGCCCTGGACTATAGAGTAGCTAACATTCCTTCTTCCATAAAAACCCTTTTTTTGACTTGTTGATGACGGGGTTTTATATTCCCGATTGATACGAAATTAGGAGACTTGAAGGTCAGGAGAGAGTGTACTGGCAACCCGAAGGGGGGTGGATTTCCATCCATCGGCAACTGCTTCTCTTCGGGGTGCGATTCCCGCTCTGCCCTTTCGTCCTAGAACTCCTTCATACCGTTGGGCTCAGCTTGAGTCAACTGCCCCAAATTCTTTTATTTATTTGAATAATTTTATTACTTTTTGTTCATCTGAGGACACAGTCCCGAGCATAGATATCTTTTATCAGTTCTTTTCCCTCACTGCCTGTAAAGAGAAGGGGTTTTACCAGATAATAAAGAATTCGGGTAGGAAAACCCTAATGGATACCCCTTCTAGTAATAAAGGATGGCATGGGGATTGGTTTTTCATTAAAGGGCCGGACACTGAGTTGGTAGGACCTTGGTCAAACCTGAACAAAGACTAACTGAATCCAAATCGGATTTCCCAAAGAAGGTTGGAGGCGTTCGAGGCTTTGTATTCCAAGCGACCTTCAGTGAAGTGGGACCAGTTGCTCCTTAATGACCAAGACTGGTTGTACACACATGGTTGTAAGTCTTTTTACTTTTTCGAACATGTTTTATTTGAGATCTGATGAAATGCTGAATCCATCTTATCTTTTGATTTTACAGTGGCTAACTCCGGTAAGAATCCTGATAACGAAGCGATCCTGGAGGCTGCTGGAGTCCTGAGAGCCAAGTTGTCTGGTGCCGAGAAGGTGAGGATGGCCTGAAGCAAAAAGACTACGAGTGCTAAAGCCTCAACTACACCAGATGTAAATGTTGAAGAGGCATCTGGATCTGACCATCCAGAAGGGCTAGTGGGAGCCGGGGGATCTCCAGTTGTTTCTGAGGCGCCTAGAATAAACAAGTCTGGGGGCAAACGGAAGAGGTTGGTACGTCACTCCTCCGTCGAGGTAGGAGACGAAACGATCCCACTGATTAGGATCTAGCCATCACCAACGACTGGGGGATCTTCTAATGCTTCCCCGGATGCTGGGGATCGGGAGAAGGAGCTTGCTGAGACTGCTTCTTTTGATGTTGAGTCTCCTTCCATAGAATAAGGGGCATTATTGAAGAAGCAAAAGGGACCTTCCTACCCCCGATTACAACAGAACAGTCGAGGCCCGAAGTTGTAGGGACATCGGCTGAAGGCTTGGGATCGTTTATGATCCCCTTCAATACAACTGGGGCCGATCAGGCCAATTTAAAAACCCTGATGGAGATGTTGTTCTCCTTTCATGCTAAGGTTAGTAGTTTTCTGGATGAAGTTGTCGTACAAAACACACATGTTCATGGTTTGCTGATTTTTTAATTCTCGAACATTATGCAGGGAAATGGTCGTCTCCTCCAGGTTTCCGACCAAGTGAAAACTTTGGAGCGTGACCTGAAGAAGTCCTCCAAAGAATGTGCTGAGGCAAAGGAGATGCATGTGAAAGTCCGTACCCAACTATACGCTCAGCACGATAGTTTTCACCTCATGAAAAAGGATTATGAGGCGATGCGATCGGAGAAGGCCAAAACTGACAAGGAGCTGGCTGCCTTGCGGGATCAAGCGTTTGTTGCTGATATCAGAATGTCTGAGATTGGAGCCCGAGCCGAGGAGGTCGTTAAATAAGCCGAGGCTGCTGTAAAATGGGCTGAGGACGCGGAGGCGAGGGATAAAGAGCTCCAGTTCCTCCTCCAAAGGCAAAAGGAACAGATTGATCAAACGGGCGATTTGATTCGGGCCCAGACCACTCAAATGAGGAACCTAAAAGACAATGTTCAAACTATTATTTCCGGCTGGGCTTCGAAGAAGGCCGATTGGTTGAAGGGTCCTGTTGCCCCCGCTTCTCCAGGTGTTCTCACACCGAGTCTTCGGCAGAGAGTTATTGATGAGTACAAGACCTCGGATCAATTCCACGAGGATATGCAAGATGTCGTGGTGAATGAGTTCAATGACGGCTTTGAGTTTACCCAAGAACTGGTGCGGGAAAAAGGCCATGATCCTGATAAACTGGGAATTATCATTCCCGAAGACTGATTTGTAATTTTATTTGATACTTTGTAATCTTAACTCTTAACTTCCTTTAAGTATTTGTCAAAGTTAAATCTATCTTTTCTCATGAGCTAGCTCTCGTTATCTGTGTGCATGGTTGTTTATTTATACTTCTTCTCCCCCTACTAACCTTATTAAGCGAATTGACGATGAGGTTAGCAGTTGTATTTAAAGTGTATGTAGAAACAATAAATACAAAGATAAGATGTAAGAAGAGTTATCATTTATTTCGAAAAGATAACATAATTGGCCAACATTCTAGCCTCAAAAGAAACTAAGCAGATAAAACTTATAATCACTGATAATATTTTCGGAGCTGAGCAGCATACCATGTATTCGGGATATCTTTTCCATCCATCTGTTGTAGTCTATAGGTTCCCGATCCTAATACCTCGATAACCATGTACGGTCCTTCCCAAATGGGCATTAATTTTCCAGTTTCCCAAGGTGTAGAAGTTTCAGCTTGCCGAAGGACTAGATCCCCTATTTTGAATGTCCTATTCTTGACATTTTTGTTGAAGTGTCGAGCTGTACGTTGTTGATAAGTGGCTAACCTGAGGACCACAGTGTCACGCTCTTCTTCCAACAGATCCAAGTTATCCCGAATCCCTTCGCTATTGAGACTTTCGTCAAAGTTTTGGGCTCGAGAGAAGGGTATCCCGATCTCAATAGGTATCAAGGCTTCGGTCCCATAAGAAAGTTTGAAGGGTGTTTCGCCTGTTGTTGTTCGAGAAGTTGTCCGGTAGGCCCAGAGGACGTGTATAAGCTCTTCGGGCCAAACACCTTTTGCATCCTCAAGTCTTCGTTTTATACCATTTAGCAACAACCTATTCGTGACTTCAACTTGACCATTTGATTGATGATGGGCTACCGAGGTCCGTCGATGTTAGATGTTAAGTTCTGTCAAGAAGCCTTCAAACTCTTTTCCCACGAACTATAGACCATTATCTGAGACCAGGACCTTCGGGATGCCGAATTGATAAACCACATGTTCTTTGAGGAATTGGAGACATGTCTTCTCGATAATCTTTGCCAGAGGTTTGGCTTCAACCCATTTGGTGAAATAATCAATTGCCACAACCACAAACTTTACTTCATTTACCCTACGGGAGAGGTCCGAGAAGATCTATCCCCCAAACTGCGAAAGGTATTGGAAATAGTATGGGTGTAAGCTCTTCGGGAGGTTGGTGATGTACCAAAGTAAATAGTTGACACTTATGACATTTTTTAACGAAGTCTTTCGCATCCTGAAGCATGGTTGGCCAAAAATATCCTTGTCTTAATATCTTATGTGCCAATGTCTTTGCTCCTACATGATCTCCACAGATTCCTTCATGAACTTCCCGAAGCGCATAATCGGATTCCGTCAGACCGAGGCATCGGAGTAAAGGTGATGAGTAAGATTTTCTGTATAACTTATCCTCGATGATACAATATTTGGTGGACTTGTATTTTATCCTTCGGGCCAAAGCACTGTCCTCAGATAGCTCGTCACTTTTCAAGAATTTGAGTATGGGAGTCATCCAGGAATCTTCGGATTTAATATCCATCACTGTTTGGACCATTATGCTCGGTTCCTATAGATTCTCTAAGTACACAAACCCTTCCAAATCTCCTTGGTCTGTTGTTGCTAACTTTAAAAGTGCATCAGCCATTGTGTTTTCTAATCTAACTACCCCGATGATTTGATATTTAGGAAAGTGAGTAAGGAGTGCCTGCACAAGCTGAATATAGGCCTGAAGGTGCGCTTCCCTGGCCTCATATTCCCCCAAGACTTGCTTCACCACTAGTTGGGAGTCGCTGTAAACCACCAGATTCTTCACCTCCAAACTTCGAGCCAGTTTTAGTCCTGCTATAAGTGCTTCATATTCCGCAATGTTGTTGGTGGCTGTAAACCCGAACCGGATAGAGTGTTGGACTTTGAATCCCTCGGGCGAGGTAAGAATTACTCCTGCTCCACTATGGGACCCGATGTTAGACCCATCCACAAATAAAGTCCACGCTGAGTCTGTTGCAGACAATGGATTGGATAATTCAGCTGGATCTTCGTCCTTTTCCTCTGGAAAGGAGCACTCGATGATAAAGTCAACAAGGGCCTGTGCTTTGATCGCCGTCAGGGGACGAAAGTTAATATTAAATTGACTTAATTCTACCGTCCATGCTGCTAATCTTCCTGAGGATTCGGGTCGATACAACACTTTTTGAAGGGGTTGATCTATGAACACCGTGATTGTTCTCCCCTGGAAGTAATGCCGAAGCTTCCGACTAGAAATGACCAGTGCGTAAGCCAACTTCTCTAGGTTTGGATACCTGGTTTCTACATCCCGAAGAGCATGTCTTACGTAATAGACCGGCTTCTGTCCCTGTGAATCCTCCCTGATTAAGGTCGACCCGACCGCTAACTGTGTTGCAGATAGATATAGTTGTAGATCTTCTTCAGGGATAGCCTTACTGAGGATCGGAGGGGAGGAGATATATCGCTTGATTTGTTCAAAGGCATTTTGGCATTCTTCTGTCCAAACGAATGTTTTCTGGTTTTGAGCCTCTTTCAGTGTATTGAAGAAGGGAAGACATTTCTCTGCTGATCGGGCTACAAATCTCTGAAGAGCAGCGAGTCTTCCAGTTAACCATTGGACGTCTTTAAAGTTCCTTAGGGATTGTATCTCAAGAATAGCCGATATTTTCTCAGAATTTGCCTCTATCCCTCTTCGGCTAACCATGTATCCCAAGAATTTTCCTGACCCAAGAGCGAAAGTGCACTTGGCGGGATTAAGTCTCATATTGTGGGTCCTGACATTTCGGAAGCATTCTTCGAGATCTGACAGGTGGTCTTCATCCCCCATGTTTCGGACAATCATATCGTCCACATAGACTTCTGATGAGTGTGTTTTATACACACAATTTGGGTACTTTTGGCCTTGATAATTTGTAAGTCTTTGGGTACTTTATGTGGTTTTATTGTATTTTTATCTTATTTTTAGATATTGTGGTTTTATATTGCTTATATATGTTTAGTATTTTTTTTTATGCATTTTCATTGTGTTTGTAGGAATTGAAATAAAGACCGCTCGGATCGTTGTTCATAATGACATAATGCCCGTGTTTGGTTATCCGTGGTTGGCGTGTTTTATTTTGGAAATTAGTGTTTGGCGACGCTCGGTATGGAAGTTGATGACATTTGCGCTTTGGGTGTGCACGACGTCGACCAAGTCATAAGAGTGCTGACATAGGCACCAGCTGTAGCAGGCCACGGAGGCCTCCGCGCTGACCACGGAGGCCTCGCTAGGGCATACAGGGTGTTGCAGCAGGCCACAGAGGCCTCCACGCTGACCACGAAGGCCTCCGCACTGACCACGAAGGCCTCCGCACTGACCACGGAGGCCACCACGCTCGGGCGGAGGCTGCGCCAATCTGCTGAGTGCGATTCCAGTTGGCTTTTTGGTGCAATTTGAGCGGATTTTTGACTCAAGATCTAATGTTTGTCTAGGGTTTTCATGGAGGCACTATATAATAACTCATTGGTGCTTCATATTTCATAACTAGGGATTGGGAGGCTACACTAAAACATCAATTTGAGAGCAAAAGTGCTGCAATACAAGGAAAAAACTCAGCACAAGCCAAAGAACCAAGAAGGAAAGGATTGTCAAGGCATATCTAGACCTTGGGAGGTTGCACATACATCATCAAGAAGAGCTTGAGGGCTGTAATTCAAGGAAATTTCCAGCAACAAGCTAAGGAGCAAAAAGAGAAACAAATGTCAAATGAAAAGGAAAAGCTAGAGATTGTCATCAACCAAGCAAGCAACACATGATTATCTTCTAAATGGGTTTTATCATCTCTTGCTTTCCTTTGAATTTGTATTTCTATTTCATGATGTACACCATGTGTTTGATATTTTTCTTAGCTACCATGAACTAGAGTTTGTATTCTAAGATTTCAATGGAACCCAACACATAGTTTGAATTGATTTCTCTCTCTTTATTATTAATTACTCATTTGTGAATTGAATATCATGATTTATGCTTCATATATTAATTACCTAGCTAGTAATTACCATGGGAACCTATATGAACTTGACGAACGGATTATAGTGTTTAGACCTCATTATGATATCATACGAAAGTTAAAGATTGTTGTGGGTTATTAATTGAGATTAAGTGATGTGTGTCTTGTTGATTATCTTCAATGATAGTTAACTTGATAGTATTTAGGATAGACATATACCTAGATACCTTGTGCAACTAATGGAGAATCTATTCTTAATGACTTCCTATGTGAAAGTTGGTAATTGAAGGGACGGTACATGAGATTTAGTGACACGTGTCTTGTTATTGTTCTTGAAATTGGTCTCTTGATAGTGTGTAGGATAGACATATACCTATATGCCGCATTAGGAAGATTCGAATTTGACCATCGACAGAGGCTTATAAGTAACTTTGATTTCTCGGTTGACAATTCTATGTTATTAGTTAGTTCAAATGAGAGAGCTAGGATATTCAAATGAAGTGTTGGGGGAAATTTAAATCTTAGACTTGTTAACATTAGATTTCACTATCTTAATGCTTTTCATATCTCTTATTATTACAAAACACCAAAAACTCAAATCACCAATTGTCTAAATAAAATCGAGACGATATATAGTTGGTACTTGGGATACACTAAAATAATTCCCTGTGGGTTCGACAACTCTCTTATCACTTTATTACTTGTTGACCGCGGATACTTGCGCGTATTTTTTCGGTTGCGAAATCGACCAACAACTTCCATTTTTCTTCCAATCTGATCTCTGAACACACTGTTTATCATCTGCTGATAGGTTGCCCCGGCATTGATGAGACCAAATGACATGACTTTGTAGGCATAGATTGCTCGGTGTGTGATGAAAGATGTCTTCGGGATATCCAGTTTATGCATGGCAATCTGGTTATATCTGGAGAAAGCATCAAGGAAACTCATTAAACTGTGTCCCGAAGTGGAATCAATTAACTGATCAATGTTTGGGAGAGGATAATAATCTTTCAGACACGCCTTGTTTAAATCTGTGTAGTCCACACACATCCTCCACTTCCCGTTATTCTTTTTCACCAGCACCACGTTGGCGAGCCATTCTGGATAAGTTATTTCATAAATAAAGTTAGCAGCTCAATCTTCATTGTAGTTTTCTGTTTACTGACCCCTATGGAAGTCGCCTGAATAGTCTGAAGATAATATCTTCGGGATAGGTTCTGATCCCTAGCAACTTTGTTGATCCCATGCTCGGTTGGGAATTTCATTTTTAGGTGAGGAATCGAGGTGACTGCTTTTAAGGCTGACAGGGTTGTTCTTCCCAAGATAGCATTGTAGTTACTTTCTACCTAGACTACATAGAATCTTATCATGATAGAAGCCTGTTTTGGAGATGTGCCGAAGATCGTTAGTAATTCAATCGTCCCTGCTATTCGGAGTGGGTTGTTTCCGAAGCCATATAATGGGGACTCGTTGCAGATCTCTGGCTTCCTTCCCCCCAGATCTAGCCGATTGTATGCGTGACTGTAGAGTACATCGACTGAACTCCCGTTGTCCACTAGCATCCGTTTTAAATCCTTGGTTCCCACTTGAGCCGTGATGACCAGGGCATCCTGATGTAGTGTGACTATTCCCGAGGGGTAATCCTCATCGGAGAAGGTTATGGGTTCTGTTGTGGTAGTCTGAGGCTGTCCAGATATTTGGTGGACTTCTCTGCCGAAGGCTTTTCTTTTTCTATTAGACAAGGCCGATATCGATCCACCAGAGATAACAGCTATGACTCCCTTTGTAGTTCCCGAAGGTGGTGGTGGCGCTATCCCATCAAAAGAACTTGGGTTATACTGATCAGCGATATAGCAGTCCAGATTACCGTTTCACACTTGCTTTTCCAAAAAATCCTTCAACTAATAGCATTCCCCAGTATCGTGCCCCTTGGCTTCATGGTAGTTACAATATCTGTCTCCGTTCTTCTATCTGGCGAAGACTCGGATCTTCGGGGCCTTCTCATAAAAAGGCTGAACGGCTCTGCTCAAGGTTAGAGGAGTGTAATCTTTGTCATTGTCTCGATTCCCTCGGTCCTTTGAGCTATCATTCTTCCGTTACCGATTGTCTTGAGAGTCTTTCTTGCCATTCCCTTTGTTGTTGGTATACTTTTTATCGGCGTCTTCGCCTCGGGGGTCTCTCTGATGAAAGTCATATGTATTTTTTGAGGTACCCCGAAGATTAGCAAGTGCCTCTTCTAGCTCAACAAACTTGTCAACTTTATCATAGGCTTCGGGCAAACACTCGGGTGCCTTAGAGATGATTTCTTCAATCAACCTACTGGATTTGTCCACGTTTAATCCCATGGTTAAAAAGTGGATAACCTGCTTCGAATTTATGTCATTGACTTCGGATACGGCTTCCCGAAATGTTTTAATATATTGTCGAAGTGTCTCGTTCAGTCTCTATTTAACCTGCATGAGGGACGTGATCATCTTGGCACGTCTCTTGTTACTGCCGAAGCGGGTGTGAAATTGTTCTTGCAAATCATCCCATGAGCGTATAGATGCAGAGGGAAGGGAGATGACCCACTTTTGAGCAGTTTTCTTCAGGGTGGACAGGAATACGTGGCACATGGCTGCCTTATCATGACCATGAAAAAACATGGCCTGCTCGAAAGTGAAGGTATGGTCATGAGGATCCCCGGTTCCATCGTACATCTCCAAGTTCGAGGGAACTTTATTCTTTCTATCAATCTTTGTGTTAGCCAGGTCTCTGGTGAAAGGAGAGGCCCGAGGCTTCTTTGCTCCTGGAGGTTGATTCACAACCCTTCGGGGAGATGATTCTCTGGTGCGGCTCCTTTCAGTGCTTCATCGGGAACTTTCGTACCGGTCTCTTCTTGATGGAGATCGGACTCGCTTTCTTAGATCCCTAGTATAAATGGATGTGGATGGGACCGACCCGTTGTCTCGATGTCGCCTGGAGGTCGATCGCCTCTTCGTTGGTGGGGTGTCGAGCGGGAGGCCGAGCCTCTCTCGCTCAACAGATTTCGCCCAGCTTCATTCAATTCTATGTACTGTTTATCTAGCTCTTCTTGCTGGAAATCAAGAGCCTTTTTCCGGTCAAGAATTTACTGGAGGCATTGTTCTCTTTCTGCTACCATCTCACGGTGTGATCGGGACTGGGTCGATCCATGTGGATCATGATGGCTTCGCTGTGATCGTGAAGTCGCCATGCGAATTATTTTGGTTAACAATAAAGATCACTACTAAAAGCCCTCCTTCTAGCGTCAATGTTAACGCCTGATTCTGTTCGCGCGTTTAACCAACTCGTCGGACGTGTACCTGCACAAAAGTCCCGATGACTTGGACTGTTTGTGGACTCCTCCGGTGTAAGAGTAAGTAACAAGCTCAAGGTATGTTAACAATGGGGGTTCAATATTTAGTAGGGTAAATAGTATTGTACCTTGCCTTCATTGTTATTTGGGTATTTATAGGATTCACCTGGCTACTCCAATTAGGAGTGTTCCACCCAGAATCCTTATTGGACCCGGATCCAATTAGTGTGATCCAATAGGAGTATTAACCGGTAAGGAATCATAAGCGCTTAGAATACTTGCTCAAGCCTTTTCGGATTAGAAAGCCCTCTTGTAACCTGCTTAACATGATGGGACTTTGGGCCGAGCCCAAGATGAGGAGCCCAATCAGGCCCGTTAGGATATATCCGAACAACAGTCATTTTCTATATTGGATATTTAATCCATTAGATGTAGCTCAAATATAAACTATGGGCCATTAGTCCTTTAAAATTTTGAAAATGATATACATGTAGATAAATATTTGACAAAGTTGGATTGCGATTAATGTGAAAGTATATGCAATAAGATAGAATAAATTAAAGTGGAACCCTTCTTAATTCCTACATATCTCATATATACACATACGTTACAATCATAATTCATCTGAAAACTTTCACAATTTATAGAAGGACTCTTAAAATTTTTATCCACTGTGTTGCTTGAAGGATATGACCATTGGTCATTTTAGTCCATACAGTAATGGTTCATTTTGAAGCTTAAGTTTGGACTCGATTAATTTGGCTATAATAGTGTGTCTTGTTTGGACCAAAATATTATAAAGCTTTTGGGCCTGTTTTATTTATTTATGTACTTAGTCAAAAGTTTGGGCCAGAGAGTTGTTTTAATTTAAGGGTCCTTAACACTAATATACAACAATTAGAAAGTAATTACAAAAATAAAACACACATAAAATAATTACAAAAATAACACACAACACAATATTAAATAAGGAATTCCTTAAATCAAGGAGAAGTAACTCTAAATCTGATCTGCTCTAATATGGCATCATCGAGGGGAGGGAGGAGGGATGGGGAGGCAGGTGGGAGGGAGGAGGGAGGTGGAAGCAGGCGGGAGGAGGGAGGCGGAGGAGGGAGCAGGGAGGCATGAGGCAGTCGGGAGAGGGGAGGGAGGAGGGAGGGGAAGGCAGGTGGGAGGGAGGAGGCGGAAGGAGGGAGGCGGAGGAGGGTAACCAACCTTAATACATAGGTGACCAACCTTTAATATAAAGGCAACCAAACTTTAATACAGAGGTAACTAACCCTTATACAAAGGTAATAAAAACTTAATACAAAAGGTATCCAACCTTAAAACGAAGGTAACCAACCTTGAATACAAAGGTAACCAAACCTTAATACCAAGGTAACCAACCCTTAATACAAAGGTAACCAAAACTTAATACCAAGGTAACCAACCTTAATACATAGGTAACCAACCTTTAATATAAAGGTAATCAAATTTTAATACAGAGGTAACCAACCTTTAATATAAAGGTAACCAAACCTTAATATAGAGGTAACCAAAGATTAATACAGAGGTAACCAACCGTTAATACAAAAGGTAACCAACCCTTAATACAATGGTAACCAAAACTAAATATAAAAGGTATCCAACCTTAAAACAGAGGTAACCAACCTTTAATATAAAGGTAACCAAACTTTAATACAAAGGTAACCAAACCTTAATACAGAGGTAACCAACCTTAATACAAAGGAAACCAAAACTATTTACTACACTTTCAGAAATTATTTACCTATATACTAGTGTTTAGTTACCTCCATACTAGTGTTTGGTTACAGCGGATAGGGAAAGGAATAGGACTTGCTTTCTCAGTGGCTACCTCATGCAGGCTGGAGGGAGGAGTGAGGAGGAAGGCGGAGGAAGGAGGAGGGAGGTATAAGGCAGGCGGGAGAGGGGAGGGAGAAGGGAGGCAGGCGGGATGGGCAATGAGAAGGGAGGAGGGGGAGGGAGGCAGGTGGGAGGGAGGAGGGAGGAGGAGGCAGGCGGGAGGCAAAGGAGGGAGGAGGGAGGGGGGAAGCATGAGGCAGCTGATAAGTAGGTTTCATACCTACTTATTGGATACTATTTGGTTTCATTTGTTGCTTATCTAATAGTTACCTAGTGTAATTTCATGCATTTTTCCCTCTCTTTCGATTTTGACTCACTATTCTCATTATATGGCTTTTGCATAGTTTTTGGTAATTTTGGCTCGGGGTTTATTGCAATTGTGGATGGGGGCTTTTTGATTGTTTGTTGCTCGTGCAGGACACGAGAGTCGAGAAATTTTGTTACAGTAGCAGTGCAGCAAACTGGCAGCCGGCGCAGCTGCGCCCTGCTTGGCCTTGGGGCCGGCGCAGCTGCGCCCCTCCTGTTCATCACGTACCCCCGGCGCAGCTGCGCCCCTTTTACAAAGGGCACCGGCGCAGCTGCGCCGATCGCCAGCCAGCCATGCAGCACGTTCCATCCAGCGAAGCAGCATTATCAGAAAATGGAGTAGTGCTTGATTTTGAGGATTCAGTGGGTTTAAACTTTATTAGTGGGAATCATAATAAGTCAAAATAAGACAAATCATGCATGTATTATTAGCCAATTTTGGAATTCAATTTGTAGCTCTCCTCCTACACGAAAAATAGAATAGTTTACTACATGTTAGCTTAATTCTTGGAAACAATCAGCTGAGCATACTTGGCATTTGGGAACTGAAGAATGGAGCTATATGGATGCTGAATTGGAGATTGGGAGTAAGGAATCAACTATATACACAACTTGGAAAATCATCAGAAGTTGCAGAACGGAAACAGGGAGCTTTAATATTTTCTGTTTTTGATTAATTTTCCTATTCTGTAATTATGATGATGAACCAATTGTGCATGATGAATTTTATTATTGTTATTATGAACTAAACTTAATTCTTGGGATTATAATGGATCTTTTACATTACTAAGAATTGAAATGCTTTCTTGTTTTTGCTAAGTTGGTTATAAAAGGAATGTCTAGCATAATCTATACTCCATGTTTAATTGCTTGATTACCAATTACTGTGATAATTTATATGGAATTGAGAAAGGAAATATAAATTGAGATCTAATTATGCTAGCATATGTTCGTAATCTTTACATTCCTCGTAAAATTATGATTCGTGCTTAGGATAGAGATATACCGAAGCACCATGTGTGGCCAATTGAGAACTTATGCTTCAACCCTTTTTATTGTAATTCATATAGAGATATAGTGCGTTAGTCATCTAGGGTGTTCACATTCATTCTATCAATTGTGGATTTAATGTGATACGAATATGGTGCATCGAGAGATGGCCATATTTTACATTCGTGTTTTCGACCAACATTCTATAGTAATCAATTAGCAACAATAGGAAGCATGTCAATCTAAGTATGTATTAAGTGAAATTATAATCCCAAGCCCATAAAATCTGTATTTTTACAACCAAATTTATTCTAATTGTTTCATTAGTAATCGTTAGATTATTTCATCACTAAAATCGCTTGTTTAAAGAGGCCGAACTAATTATAAAATCGGTGTTTGTAGTCATAAATGCAATTCAATTCCTCGTGGGATCGATACTTTACTTACTTTATATTACTTGTGGATCGCGTGCACATGCGTGTATGAGTTTTATTTGTTATACATACAAATATCCCAATAAGTTTTTGGCGCCGTTGCCGGGGAATTGCAATTGCGTTTATAGCTTTAATCATCAATTTAAATTAGATTGGGTTTAGTTAAACAAATCTGTTCTTATCCTAATTCTGTTTTATTTTCTTCTACATTGTGATAGGTACTCTTGAGTAGTGTATGCATACTCGGTCGAAGAATCCTGACCTATTGCCTTTTGTGGATAACATTGAGAAAAGGGTTCAACAATCAAGGAAGTGTGCTAAAATTACTCTGGAGGATCTAGAACAACCTCAACCAATGGCGGGAGAAGCACAAAAAGCCTTAAGAGATTATGCTACGCCAAGAATCAATGATTTGCAATCGAGTATCTCAAGGCCAGCCATAACAGCCAATTCCTTTGAAATCAAACCGGGGACAATCCATATGATCCAAAATTCTGTCCAATTCGGAGGGATGGTGGTTGATGACCCAAATGAGCACTTGATAAATTTTTTGGAGATCTGTGATACATTCAAATTTAGCGGGATCTCGGAAGATGCGGTGAGATTGCGGTTATTTCCATTCACATTGAGGGACAAAGCAAAAAGTTGGCTACACTCGCTACCACCGGGATCCATTACTACTTGGCAAGATTTGGCCCAGAAATTCTTAGCAAAGTTCTTCCCACCTGCCAAAACTGCCAAGTTGAGAAATGACATCTCTTCATACGAACAACATCATGGAGAATCCTTGTACGAGACATGGGAGCGGTACAAGGAACTATTAAGAAAGTGTCCACATCACGGTTTGCCCCAATGGATGCAGCTTAACACATTTTACAATGGGTTGACTATTCAAACACGGGCAGGCATTGATGCAGCTGCGGGTGGAGCATTCATGGGTAAAAACTATGACGAAGCTTATGAACTTTTGGAGACTATGGCTGCAAACAACTATCAATGGCCATCCTCCGGATCCAGCCAACCAAAAGTAGCAGGGATACTAGAGGTTGACACAGCCACTTCACTTCAAGCCCAAATTTCAGCTATAGTCAAAAAGATTGATAACATATATGAAGGAAAAGGGCATCAAGTCTCCATGATTTGTGAGCTTTGTGCAGGTTCACACTCTTCTGATCAATGTGCCATCAATGCGGAGTCACTAATCCCCTTTTTAGTAATCCAACGATTAGGAACGATTTTAGTTTGTGAGCTATCTAAAATTTAGATCTCATTAGCATGATCACCATCATGATTCTAAAAGCATTGCTCAAAACTATGGGTTTATCACATTTAATATAACAGCACTATGTAGATAATGTAAAATGCCTTTTAAGAAAATCAATTCCTTTATTAATAAATGAATAAGATTACAAAGTATATGCTACATCATATCAAATATGATTGGCTTGTATGCATACTACTTTCACTTATTATACCCAATAATACCCTTTGATATACTAATCTATCCGGATTCACTAATTCCCTTTTTAGTAATCCAACGATTAGGAACAATTTTAGTTTTTAAGCTATCTAAGAATTTAGATTTCATTAGCATGATCATCATCATGATTCTAAAAGCATTGCTTAAAATTATGAGTTTATCACATATTAAATAACAGCACCATGTAGATAAAGTAAAATGTCTTTAATAACCGAATAAGATTACAAAGTATATGCTACATCATATCAAATATGATTGGCTTGTGTGCATACTACTTTCACTTATTATACCCAATAATACCCTTTGATATACTAATCTATCTGGATTCACTAATCCCCTTTTTAGTAATCCAACGATTAGGAACAATTTTTGTTTTTAAGCTATCTAAGAATTTAGATCTCATTAGCATGATCATCATCATGATTCTAAAAGTATTGCTTAAAACTATGGGTTTATCACATATTAAATAACAGCACCATGTAGATAAAGTAAAATGTCTTTAATAACCGAATAAGATTACAAAGTATATGCTACATCATATCAAATATGATTGGTTTGTGTGCATACTACTTTCAATCTCACACCTGCACTAAAGCCAATTGTCATGGTATCTAATACCCTTCTTATCTAAGTGACGACCATCCTGTTGTTGGATAAAGCTTTAGTAAATAGATATGCAATGTTGTTCTTGAAAGTCCACTATCTTTATAGTGACTTCTCATCTTCTTTAAGCACATGTTTGAATCCAAGATGAGACTTAGGAACTATTCCTAGTTCTGTGATGAACTTTTCATCCAAACAATCAACTTACAGCTTCACTTACAGCTATATACTTTGTCTTTGTCACTAAACCAACAACTTTTTGTAGTTTGGAACTTTTCCAATTCACTACACCACCATTCAAGGTAACGATTTACCCTGAAGTGGATTTGTTATCGTCTTGGTCAGTGTGAAAAACTTGAGTCTGTTTAACCCTCTAATTTTAATTCAGACCTACCATGAATCATGATCACATCTTCAATACCGGTTAAGTACTTAAAGATGTTTATCACTGTCTTACAGTGATCTTCTCCAGAATATGACTGATCAACATCAGCCCTTGTATATTCATTGCGTATATGATAATAACGCATGCGGTCTCTCTTTCAATTGGGGACAATTTTAGAGAGATACACTCTATGGCGCATCATCATAAGACCTTTCTTGGAGTTTACCATACTAAACGCCTTTAGTATCGGATGAATATACGTTCCTTGGGTTAAGCCGAGCATCCTTTTAAATCTATCTATATAGATCTATATCCCCAATTTATAGGATGCTACTCCCAAGTCATTCATGGATGAATGTTTAGCCAATTTTATTTTTACTAATTATAGCACTGATATGTCATTCTTTATCAGTAGTTTATCAACATATAATACTAGGAATGTCACAGCGCTCCCACTGACTTTTTGTACACATAAGGTCCATTCTCGTTTTTTATAAAATCAAACTCTTTTGATTGTCTTATCAAAACGAATGTTCCATCTTTGAGAAGTTTGTTTCAATCCATAAATGGATCATTGTAGCTTACATACACGATTTACTTCAACCTTTGAAACAAATTCCCCTGGCTATATCATACATACATTCTCCTCAAATCTTCATTGAGAAAGGATGTCTCCACATCCATTTGCCAGATTTTGTAATAATAAGCTACAATCACAAGAAAAATCTAAATGGACTTGAGCATTACCCGGTAATAAGGCTTTATCACAGTCAACTCCTTGACTTTATTTGAAACCTTTTAAACAGGTCTGGTCTTATAGGTCTCCACCTTGATATTTGCCCCAATCTTTCTCTTAAAGACCCAATTTCACTCTATAGGCACTATGCCTTTTAGTGGAGTAACCAAAGTCCATACTTGGTTCTCATACATGGAGTCCATTTTGGATTTCATTGCTATCTGCCATTTCTCTGAGTGTCTCCTACTCATAGCCTTATCGTATATAATTGGATGATCATCGTTTATGATGCGTACCTCATCATCATCATCTATGATGAATCCATACTTCCTAGGTATCTTCGGTACTCTTCCAGATTTACGATTCAGTTGTGGTACAATGGGTCTATCTACAGGTTCCTCGGTTTGACTCAAAATGCTTTATGGTTCTTGAACTCCTTCAAGATCTATTACCCTCCCACTAGCTCCTTCAATGATAAACACCTTTATCTAAGAAAACAACGTATAGGATTATAGTAATAATACCCTAAACCCTTTTTAGGATATCCCACAAATCTGCACTTGCCAGATTTTATCCCAAGCTTATTCTTTTGAAACCTTTTCATATAAGCTGGACAACCTCTTATCTTAAGATACTTAAGACTAGGAATCTTCCCTATCCATAACTTTTATAGAGTCTAGGGCCGGATTTTGAGGTTACCTTATTTTGTAGATATGAAGCTGTTTCTAGGGCATAACCCCAGATGGATACTAGAATGTCGGTAAAAATCATTATGGACTGCAACATGTCCAACAAGGTACGATTTCTCCTTTTAGATATACCAATCAATTATTGCGTATCAGGAGGTATCCATTATGAGAAAATACCATTTTGAGATGATTTAGAAACTTATTGCACAAGTATTCCTTCCTCGATCTGATCAAAGAATCTTAATAATTTGTCAATTTGTTTCACTTCTGAATTCTTTGAACCTTTCAAATGATTCAGACTTGTATTTCTTCAAATACACATATTCAACTCTTTGAATGACCATCTCCTTTTCTTTTACTAGTTTGTTCAATTTGCAAAATTATTTTTCATGTAAGTCAAGTATATACAAAGTCTATCATGTAAACTTCCAGTTTCAAACAAAACATTATCATTATAACTAGAACAACCATTGTTCTTAAATATAATACCAGAACTGTCCTTGTCCAATAATGGAAAGAAATAATGTTTCTAATAAAATCTGGAACATAATAACAATTTATTAACTTAATAAACTTACCCATAGGCAACGCTAAACTATAAGTTCCTATGGCTAATGCAGTAACCATTTCTCCATTCCCCACACGTAAGATTACTTACGTTGTTTAGCTTTCTACTTCTACTTAGTTTCTGCATTGGATTGCATACGTGAGAACTACAGCCGATATCCTATACCCAAGTAGAACCTTGACTTACAGAAAAATTTATTTCAATCATGAACAAACCTATATCTATAACCGAAGCTTCACTAAGCTTCTTCTGGTTAGCCTCTGCAAGATGCTCCTTACAGTTTCCTTTCCAGTATCCAGGCTTATTGCAGTGGAAGCAAACTCCTTTGCTATCTGCATCCATTTTGTTCTTAGTGTCCTTAGTTATTGTCTTTCCTTATACCTTCTTTGAATTGTTCTTCTTTTCAGAAGATCCTTTGGCCCGCTTCCTTTTCTTGGAAGAATCATCTACAAGTAAGACTTGGTCTTTCTTTGTTGGAAAATGACTCTTTGCAGTTTTCCACATGTTAAGCAACTCAGGCAAGCTGACATCTAGCTTGTTCATGTAAAAATTCACAACAAATTGTGAGAAAGAGTCCGGAAGTGATTGCAAGATCAAATCTTGGATCATCTCTCCATCCATTACAAAACCCAGTTATCCCAATTGTTCAATCATATTGATCATTTTTTAGGACATTTGTCTATATTGTAGTGTCATTGGTTATTCTAGATTGGAAGAGCTCCTTAGATATCTAATATCTAGCAGTCCTTCTTTCCTCACCATTCAACTCCTTGAAGGTGCAGGAGTATGGTAGGAGCATCCATAGTTTCATGCTGACGCTGAAGCTCGTTACTCATGGATGCGAGCATGATGCAATGAGCCACAATTGTATCATCTTACCACTTTCTAAAAGTAGCAATCTCTTCCTCAGAGGCATTGTCTGCAACCATTGCAGGGATAGGCGTATTAAGGACATAAGATAGCTTTTCAGCCTTGAGAACTATTCTTAAATTCCTTAACTAGTCTATGTTATTTGGTCCAGTTAATTAGCATCTAATATTCTTCGCAGTGATAGTGAATTAGACATTGTAAAATTCTATTAAATAAATTTGTAATTTAACAACATTTTAACATACATTCATTTTATTAATTACCAAAATAAATTAGGTCTTTATTTAAATTGGTATCTCCCACTATTTTCATCAAACTATATTACCCTCAATATATAGTTTGGCAAATCTAATTAAAGATTTGCTAGTAAGAATAAGGATCCCATTTCAAATGTATATAGCCTTGTGTGTGCACAACAAACTATATATAAATAAATAGGTAGACAACTATTGTCAATTACATCACTATGTAACTCCATGTATTTTGCCTCTTATATTATAATAGTCAAGTGTGTACATATCCGAACTAAAATAATCTAAGTTAAGTCCAACCTAGCACTTCCATATATGTGAAGAGAAAAAGACCGCCCTTGTGTGTGCACAACAAAGCAGTAATGTTCAATTCCTTAATAAGCATCAAATGTGATAAAACAACATCTTAAATATTTAATACTCGCCTTGTGTGTGCACAACAAACTCATATTAAATATTTAATACTCTATCGCTTTACCATGCTAGAAGGCGACGTTCGATATTCTAAATATCTTTGAACGCTTAAGACTTAATATGATTTCTTTGATGGGTTTGTTATTATTTATCTTATCTTGTTTAGCGCGCATGCATATATATATATATAAAATATGTGTCATATTATTTAACATGTGAAGCATGTTGGATAATATACAATATATACATAGTAAGCATGCACATATAGAATACTATATTCTACCCGGATTGATTATGGACTTTTATTCTAGTTTGGTTCACTAGAACCACCAAGTGAATCAAAAGGTCAAACCTAGGGTGCAAGAATTAAATTTAAATATAACTATTACATTTAACCCCGGGCTCAATTACAAACGGGTCTTCAAGCGTTCCTTGCTCTTTTGTCTCCAATTCTTCAAAATAATTCTAACCAATCCTATTACATAAACTATTTACAATAAATAGAAACCTTGATCAGCAGTCAAGAGGAAGTACATAGGAGGGAGATAGAATTTACATTAAGAAAAATAGAGAAGACGAGGTACGCAGACCCCATTTATAAAAACCCATTCATTCAAGCATCCTCTAAACTAAATCCAATCACACATTGGTCAATAGTCCATAAGCAATCCCTATTTATTATCATACATATCTCCATATGCATCAATAAATAATATTCATCTCATGAAATTAAAATATTCAATATATATATATGTGTATATATATATATATATATATATATATATATATATATATTAATGCAATGGGCAATTTAAGTTAATATAAAATCTAATTTCAACTCCAATTAGTTATCATGGAATCCAATTCTAACTCTAATTAGTTATCATGAAATTCAATCCCAATTAAAATAAACATCTTTATTTTAATCCTTTTTCAATTCAAAATAAACTTTTTATCTTAATTTTGAAAACTGCACCCAAAAACAAATTGGATTTTATGCCAGACCGGAGCGCCCCGCGCCACTGCCGCTTTCAGGTTTTTTCAAATCGTGATTTTTTGTTTTTTTCTCCAAAAACATGATTTTATCTCAACAGGAATTCATGAGAGAGTACTTCTATTAATTAATTCTCAATCCCTATTAGGAATTAAATAATAGTAATAGTAATAATAATAATAATAAGACTCCTCTTATTAATTTATATTTAATATTTCTAAAATATTAAATAATAAATATTAAGCTATTTAATTTATTCTATCTCCATAGACTAAATTAAATACACTTAACTTATTATTACAATTATGTCATTTACTTCTTAAATAAATATTTTCCTTTTGCGATGTGACCCTTTAGGTTTTCCATATTAAACCGGTTGTGAATAAATCAATTAGAACAATTCCAATCTTATTTAAATAAATAAATTAAACTATTTAATTCATTTAAATAAATAACATTTATTCTATAATAAGGGTAAGCCCCCTTAGCGATCAACGACTTTCCAGATAATATAGATTTCAACATTAATTATAAAAGAACTTTTTAGTGAATAGTTACCGTATAATTCAATCTTTTTACCATACAATGTTCCAATTAAATACAAGACATGAAATTACTGTCAAGTCTTATTTCATTTAATTATATGTATTTCGATT
Source organism: Aralia elata (assembly GCA_034770075.1). NCBI lineage: Eukaryota > Viridiplantae > Streptophyta > Magnoliopsida > Apiales > Araliaceae > Aralia > Aralia elata. The sequence goes on from CM068383.1 coordinate 43,311,729, forward strand.
CCCAAATGCACAACTCTAAATAATGCAAATTAGAAACTCCTTTCCAATTTCATTCTGCCTTGGCCAAGGACTACTGAATTGTCATTTATCGAATCACATAGGACATTCACATCGTTTACTAGATGTGGTAGATTCTTTGATTATCATTCACATATCTCCATGTACAAATTATTATACCCAATCATACCCTTTTATATACCCTAAAGGTCTTAAGGGACATGTCAAAGTATAACTCATCATACACAAGATACTATGATGATTTCAAGTCCATGAATTACTTGTACTACTATCACTAGAGGAATTCCTATTGACAGGCGAGTAAAACTCCATTAGGTATTCCTTAGCGAGCCACGTTCAGTGAACTTATTCTCCAATAAGCACCTACATACTTGCTTTAGTATCTCCATACAAATGATTATGAGATCAATCATTCTCTTCGTAAGAGCAATCAACGTATGTACTAATCTATCCGGATTCACTAATCCCCTTTTTAGTAATCCAACGATTAGGAACGATTTTAGTTTTTAAGCTATCTAAGAATTTAGATCTCATTAGCATGATCATCATCATGATTCTAAAACCATTGCTTAAAACTATATGTTTATCATATGTTAAATTACAGCACCATGTAGATAAAGTAAAATGCCTTTAATAACCGAATAAGATTACAAAGTATATGCTACATCATATCAAATATGATTGGCTTGTATGCATACTACTTTCAGTATAAAATGCATATCATTAGAAAACATGTATTATGTCGGAATGTAGAATTGCATACTGTGTGGAACATGGTAGACTGTTAGACTTGTTGGGTTGTCGAGCTCAACCTTGCAAAACACAAATTTTTGCAAATTCAAGATGCAAAGCCAGACTTTAGCTTTCAAGATGATAATGTCTAGAAGACGCATAAAGGAATATTGTTTCTTAGTTGAAATTCTTATTGTATCAAGATGATGATGTACGATGTAAACTTAATGTATTCAATATATATACAAAAGAGTGTTTGTTTCAAATCCATTATTTTGAATGGTTTATAGAGTTAATCAGTATAGTGATAATATTATATAAGAATGAATCCGAATGTAGAATTGAGTTGTCTATACTCATATCTACGTCAATATATAATCGTAAAAGTTGCCATTCAGGGAACGAAGGCAAGAAAGATATAAAATTTTAATTATTCCGCATTTTCAGCTCTTATTTCATTATATTATGGAGTAAAGCTGACTCAAGATAGTCGTTGACGCACAAAGTCGGGTTTGAGGAATAGTCCTGATTTTGGATTAAGATAGTCCCGATTTTGGGGGCATGACAGATAGCTTTGTGTGTACACAACAAACTACATATTTATTCAAAAGGTAGACAACTCTTGTCAATTACATCTCTATATAATTCCTTTATTATTTTACCTCTTAGATAATAATGGTCATTTGTGTGCACATCCATACTAAAATTATCTAAGTTACGTTAGACCCAGCATTTTCATATAAGTGAAGAGAAAAATACAGCCCTTGTGTCTGCACAACAAAGCGGTATTGTTCAATTCCTTATAAACATCCAATGTAATAAAGTAACGTCTCAAATATTTAAAACAAGCCTTGTGTGTGCACAACAAACTCATATTAAATACTCAATACTCTATCACTTTACCATGCTAGAAGGCTACGTTCGACATCCTCCAATATCTTTTGAACGCAATCAACTTAATATATTATCTTTTGAGGGTTTTTGTTATTAATTATCTCATCTTGTTTAGCGCACATGCAAATATATATAGAAATACGCGTCATATTAAACATACATCAACATGTATAATAATATATTTACTATATTACTATATAATTAGTATTCACGTATAGAATATTATATTCTACTTGGGATGATTATGGACTTAATTCTAATTTGATTCATTGGAGCCACCATGAACCAAAAGGTCAAACCTAGGGTGCAAGAATAAAATTTTGAATATAACTATTATATTCAACCCGGGCTTCATTACAAACAGGTCTTCAACGTTCCTGCTCTTCATCTCCAATTTCTTGAATAATTCTATAAAATCCTATTACAAACTATTTTCATAAAACAGAAAACTTAACTATTAGTCAAGGGGAGGTACATATGAGGGAGATAGAATTTATATCAGAAAAATAGATAGGCGAGGTACGCATACCCCATTTATGAAAACCACATTCATTCAAGCATCCATTAAAATTAAATCCAATCGCATTGGTCAATAGTCCATAATCATCCCCTTTATTATCATACATATCAACATATATATCAATAAAATATATATGTTGATATCATTTAATGGGCAATAAAAATTTGCTAGAAATCCAATCTTGAATCAAAATAAACTCCTTTATTTTAATCAAAATCCAAATCAAAATAAACTCCTTTATTTTCATTAATATGGAATCTTATTCCAATTAAAATAAACACTTTTATTTTAATCCAATTCCAATTCAAAATAAAACTTTTATCTTAAATTGAAAAATAAAATTAAAATATGGGGACTAGCGCGGTCGCACTATGTTTGTTATTAGAATCGGCGCGGTCGCGATGAGACTCTAGAAACGTTTTTCAGGGGTCGAGCGTGCTGTAAAAATACTAGGAAGTGGCGCAGCCGCGCCGCGACATAGATTTTGAGTTTTTAAATTTTTGCCCAATTAAATTATTCTAAATACATATCAACATATATATTAAATAACACAATTAATGATTCGCATAAAGATGGCTCTGATACCACTGTTGGTTTGCAGAAACAAGATCAAAGCATACAATCATATTATAAAGCAACGGAAGCATGGCATAAGCAGAATTTTAAAAAGAAAATTGCAATCCCTTGCATCACCTTATGTAACATCATTAATTGAGAAAGGATAAAAGATATACTTTAAGAAGATGATCAACTCCTTGATGTGATCTTCAAGTCTAATCCTTTTCTCCTTCATGCTTCTCCAATTCCTCGGATCAAACGTTCGCTACCCAAGTATACAACGCCCAAGAGGTGATCCACCAAGAGAATATTGATTGAAGAAGTAAATTTAGATTCTACTAGACCTTGGATGGCTAGCCCTAACTTTTTCTTTCACAACTCCTTAGGGTTTTGAGAATACTTGCAATAGCAATAATTGCATTAGTCTATTCCACAATAAGACTCCTCTTATTTATAGACTAAACCTCCCTCCTAAACCTTTTAGGAGTTAGGGTTTTACTTTAATTCTCAATCTAATTAGAAACTAAATTATTAATAATAAATAATAATAAGATTTCTCTTATTAATATATAATTAGTATTTCTACAAATACTTAATTATAAATATTAAGTCATTTAAATTATTCCACTAATAAATTAAATGCTTAATTTATTATTATCTAGCCAATTAATATAATAATAATAATAATAATAATAATAAGACTCCTTTTATTAATTTATGATTTAGTATTTCTCTAAATACTTAATTATAAATATTAAGTTATTTAATTTATTTCACTAATAAATTAAATACTTAATTTAGTATTATTAAGTCAATTACTTCTTTAATTATATTTCTCTTTTTATAGTGTGACCCTCTAGGTTCAATATTAAACCGGTAAGTAGAATAAATAAAGTAGAAACAATTTAATATTATTTATAATGAATTAAACTCCTTTAATTCAAACATAAATAAATAATATTTATTCTACATCAAGAGTGACACCTTACGTTAGTGTATCATGACTACCCAGATAATATGAATTCAACGTTTAACCACAAACAACACAAATAACTTATTCCGTGAATAGGTACCGTACAATTCAATCCTTCTACTATACAACGTCTCAATCAAATATAAAATATGGAATTTCTGTCATGTTTTATTTATTTGATTATATGTATTTTGATTCTAAAATGCACAACTCAAGTTAATGTAAATTAGAAACTCCTTTCTAATTTTCATTCAACATTGGCCAAGGATTTCCGAGTTGACAATTATCGAATCACATAGGACATTCTCTCCCTTTACTGGAAGTGGTAGATCCTTTGTTGATCATTCACCTATCTCCATATATACCTTATTATATCTGAACATACCCTATAGTATACCCTAAAGTATTAAGGAATATGACAATATATAACTCTGTATATACAAGATATTATGATGATCTCATGTCCAAGGATCACTTGTACTACTATCCCTATAGGTACTCCTATTGACAGACAAATAAAACTCTATTAGGATTCCTTTAAGCGAGTCACGTTTAGTGAACGTATTCTCCAATAAGCACCTACATACTTATTTTAATGTCTCTACACAAATGATTATGAGATCAATCATCCTCTTCAACAGAGCAAGCATAATATGTACAAATCTATCCAGAATTAATAACCCCACATTAGTGATCCATACGATTAGGAACTTTTAGTTTTGAGCTATCTTGAATTTAGATCTCATTAGCATGATCATTATCATGATTCTAAAAGTATTGCTCCAAAACTATAGGTTTATCACATTTATTAATTCAACTAATTAACATGGATAAAGAATGCCTTTTAAATTAAATAAATTCTTTTATTAATAAATGAACAAGATTACAAAGTAAATGTTCATCACATCCAATATGATTGGCTTGAGGGCATACTACTTTTAACTTCAACATTCAATGATTTCTTGTCGAACACTCTATAGGCTTTGCTATCTACATGATATCCAAGAAATATCCCTTCGTCTGACTTGGGCTGGAATTTAGTTAGATATCTCTTTCCATTGTTGAGGATGTAGCACGCACAACCAAAGACATGAAAATAATTGATGTGTAGCTTCCTTCCTCTCTATAATTTGTAGGGCATCTTCTTGAATACTGAGTGAATCAGTGATCAATTCTGAGTATAGCAGGCAGTGTTGACAGATTCAGCCCAGAAATATTCAAGGAGACGGGCAGTTGTTAGAAGTGTCCTTCCTACTTCTATGAGAGTTCTGTTCTTCCTTTCAATTCCTCCATTCTGTTGTGGAGTTCTTGGAGATGAGAAGTTATGATGAATACCGTTGTCTTCACATAACTTATCTACCTCAAAGAAATCAAATTATCTTCCATGATCACTCCTTATGGCTTTAATCTTCTCGCCCTTCTCATTCTCGACCAACTTGAAAATTTTAATCTGTTGAAAGTTGGTTTCATCCTTAGAGCTTAGGAAGAATACTCATGTGAATCTGTTGTATTCATCTACTAACACCAGTGAGTACCTTTTTCCTCTAAGGCTGACAGTTGGGATAGGCCCGAAGAGATCCATATAAAGTAGCTGCAGAGGCCTATTGTTGGAGTTGACTGTCTTGCTTTTGAATGAGACTTTTGTCTGTTTTCCTTGCTGAAATGCTTTGCAGGGCTTTTCTTTGACGAAGTTAAGCTTTAGTAACCCTGAGACTAGGTCTTTGGAGGCAAATTTTAACATGATTTTAAAGTTCAAGTGGGATAATCTTCGATGTCACAGTCAGCTAACATCTTCTAATGTTTTAGCAAAGAAGCAGGTTGTTTCGGTTGAACTTAGCTCAATAAGATTAACCACATGTATGTTGCCTTCCCTAGTTCCAGTCAGCTTCAATGAGTTTGATTCCAAGTCTCGAACTTGACACTGGTTGTTGAGGAAGATTACTTGATGCCCTTTGTCGCACAGATAGCTTATGTTTAACAGAGTTTGCTTCAATCCTTCAACATATGCCACTTTGCTAAACGATACTGAACCATTTCCAGTTGAGTCATATTCTCAAGTCTTTCCAGAATTATTGTCTCCAAAGACAACTACAAGACCATCTTTTTCCTTGAAGTTTGACATGAGAGCCTTATTATCAGTCATGTGCCTCGAGCATCCGATCCACTGTCTAGATACCAAATTGAACTAGTGGAGCTCCGAACCTACAATAAGAGTTAGCCTTTATTTTGGTACCTAAACTTTCTTTGGTCCTTGCTTGTTAGTACCCTTAGGGACCCAAATCTGCTTTATTTTAAGTCAATAGAAAATAGGATAATAACCATTGGAATAACATAGTGCAACTACATGTCCATACTCATGACAGTTATAACATTTAATATGATGCATGTGTAAGTGTGTGTGTGTGTGTGCGTGGATGATAGCCATTTGGAACTTTTCTTTTTGGCTGATTCTCTCTCTCCTTCCATACTGCTCTACGGTTCTGAGAGTTCGTAGGGTAAAAGTCAACTCTACGATTCTTGTCAGGTTGGTTCGTACAGTGAGTTTTGCCTAGACTAGTATGTGATTTATTGTTCTCAGGGATTACAATTTAATCAGCAAAGATCGGACAACTTAGAATACTCGGCTCTGCGACTTCTGTGGATTTGACGAACATAATGCCTCTATGGGGGTAGAAGCACTGTTGTTAATCTCCAATATTTTATCCACACTTTGATCTGAGGAAGAATCCCAAAATCTGTCGGAGACTGCTCTCTAACTCGTGATCGGGGAGTGTCCATAGACGAAGAAGACCTATTCCACGTAGAGATCGTCTTCTCTGGTTCCTCTATCTTAGAAACTAGGGTTGACTCTCTTTGTGCATTGCAGTCAGTTATCTATCTCAACCTCTCATTCTCAGCTTCAAGATTGGTGAGAGAGTTAACACTTCGTAGATTTGTTTCCAACTCTACTTGAACTTTCTCTTTCTCCTCTTGAAGAAGAGAATGGTCCTTTGATAGAACCCTGAACCGCTTCATATATTTATGCAAATCAGATGTAATATCATGTAAATCCATTCTTAAATCATCAATATCTATATCAGGGAAATTAAAATCAAATACCTCACTAATGTCAATTTTTTGACGCTCAGTGGTGATGTCAGCATCTTCTTCTATGGCCATTAAACATAGGTTGGCCATTTAAGGTCTTTCGTCTTCACTTGATTCAGAGCTTGAATCATTCTCTAAATCACTCCACGAACCTTCAGCTATGAGGCCTTTATCTTTCTACTGAAACTTCTTGTAGCCCTTGAATTCTTTCTTTGGGGCTGACTTCTGCTTGTCCTTCTTCAGCTCCTCTCGCAGGGTCTTGTTGCACTCTATGATGTAGTGACCTGGCTTCTTGCAGTTGTAGCACATGTCCTTAGCATGATCACGGCTATTGCTATTGTTGTTTTTGTATCTTCCTGGCTTGTTGCTTCTGCCTTTTCGTATGAACTTTCTCAATCTTCTGGCTAGCAAAGCAATGTCTTCATCATCATCATCAGAATCTTCTTTGACGAGAGCTTTGGAGGCTGCTTCTGACGCTTTGAGAGCAACTCATCTATCTTTCTTCTTGCCTTCTGAAGTAGTCTCCGCCCTCTAGTTTAGCTCTAGCTCGTAGGTAAGAAGATTACCATAGAGCTTCTGCACGGTCATCTTGTGCATATTCTTCGATTCTCTGATAACAGTGGTTTTAGCATCCCACTTGCTTGGAAGCACCCTCATAAATTTGATGTTGAGGTCTTTATTTGGGTAGACCTTCCCAAACGCTAAGAGAGAGTTGAGCAGCACGTTAAATCTCTCATATGTGGTTGTTATGTTCTCCCTAGGGATAGGGGTGAACATTTCATACTACTGGGTCAACAGGGACTGCTTGTTTTCCATGACTTCTTTGGTTCCTTCATGCATAACCAGCAAGGCTTCCTACACTTCCTTTGTTGTTTTGCAGTTAACGCCGTTCTCGAATAATTCATCTTCTAAAGCCATGAACAGGATGTTCTCAGCCCTCTTATCTAACTGCACAAGCTTCTTTTCCATATCTGTCCACTCTGCTCTCTACTTGACTGCCACCTTGTTTAGATCATCTGTTGTTAGGGAAAACTTCGTCGGAACATAAGGACCACTAATCACCGCATCGAACAAATCTTCATCGATTGCATCCATGTACGCCTGTATACTAACTTTCCAGTTAGCAAACTTATCCTTATTGCAAAGAGATAGCTTATTTTTACCACCAAGCTCATAACTAGTTTTGTTTTGTGCTATTGATCTACTCAAGCGTTTTAAGCTTTGTTTAAGAGAACCTGCTCTGATACTACTTGTTGTTTTCCAAAGGCACTAAGAGATCTAGAAGGGGGATTGAATAGATCCTTTAAAAACTTTTGTTTTAAATAAGGATTACCATATTATAAAATTAACCATGTTTAATAACTTCCATTTTTCTTCCAATCTGATCTCTGAACACACTGTTTATCATCCGCTAATAGGTTGCCCCAGCATTGATGAGACCAAATGACATGACTTTGTAGGCATAGATTGCTCGGTGTGTGATGAAAGATATCTTCGGGATATCCAGTTTATGCATGGCAATCTGGTTATATCTGGAGAAAGCATCAAGGAAACTCATTAAACTGTGTCCCGAAGTGGAATCAATTAACTGATCAATGTTTGGGAGAGGATAATAATCTTTCAGACACGCCTTGTTTAAATATGTGTAGTCCACACACATCCTCCACTTCCCGTTATTCTTTTTCACCAGCACCACGTTGGCGAGCCATTCTGGATAAGTTATTTCATAAATAAAGTTAGCAGCCAATAACTTTTCAATTTCTTTATCAATTACCTTTTGTCGTTCGGGAGCTATATTCCGCCTTTTTTGTTTGATGAGCTTGTGGTTAGAATTGACACTCAGTTTGTGCTCGGCCACACTCCTGTCTATCCCCGGCATATCAGCTGAAGTCCATGAGAAAATATCTGAGTATTCTCTTACCAAGTCAATGAGCTTGGTTCTGACGTCCGTCTGTAAACCGGTGCCGATCTGTATTGTTTTCGTACTGTCTTCCTGAAACAGCGGTATCTCTTCGGTCTCTTCAGCAGGTGTTGCTATCGGCTCCGAGCCTCCTTCCGTAAATGGTTTTAGCTCAATCTTCATTGTAGTTTTCTGTTTACTGACCCCTATGGAAGTCGCCTGAATAGTCTGAAGATAATATCTTCGGGATAGGTTCTGATCCCTAGCAACTTTGTTGATCCCATGCTCGGTTGGGAATTTCATTTTTAGGTGAGGAATCGAGGTGACTGCTTTTAAGGCTGACAGGGTTGTTCTTCCCAGGATAGCATTGTAGTTACTTTCTACCTGGACTATATAGAATCTTATCATGATAGAAGCCTATTTCGGAGATGTGCCGAAGATCGTTAGTAATTTAATCGTCCCTGCTATTCGGACTGGGTTGTTTCCGAAGCCATATAATGGGGACTCGTTGCAGATCTCTGGCTTCCTTCCCCCCAGATCTAGCCGATTGTATGCGTGACTGTAGAGTACATCGACTGAACTCCCGTTGTCCACTAGCATCCGTTTTAAATCCTTGGTTCCCACTTGAGCCGTGATGACCAGGGCATCCTGATGTGGTGTGACTATTCCCGAGGGGTAATCCTCATCGGAGAAGGTTATGGGTTCTATTGTGGTAGTCTGAGGCTGTCCAGATATTTGGTGGACTTCTCTGCCGAAGGCTTTTCTTTTTCTATTAGACAAGGCCGATATCAATCCACCAGAGATAACAGCTTTGACTCCCTTTGTAGTTCCCGAAGGTGGTGGTGGCGCTATCCCATCAAAAGAACTTGGGTTATACTGATCAGCGATATAGCAGTCCAGATTACCGTTTCACACTTGCTTTTCCAAAAAATCCTTCAACTGATAGCATTCCCCAGTATCGTGCCCCTTGGCTTCATGGTAGTTACAATATCTGTCTCCGTTCTTCTGTCTGGCGAAGACTCGGATCTTCGGGGCCTTCTCATAAAAAGGCTGAACGGCTCTACTTAAGGTTAGAGGAGTGTAATCTTTGTCATTGTCTCGATTCCCTCGGTCCTTTGAGCTATCATTCTTCCGTTACCGATTGTCTTGAGAGTCTTTCTTGCCATTCCCTTTGTTGTTGGTATACTTTTTATCGGCGTCTTCGCCTCGGGGGTCTCTCTGATGAAAGTCATCTGTATTTTTTGAGGTACCCCGAAGATTAGCAAGTGCCTCTTCTAGCTCAACAAACTTGTCAACTTTATCATAGGCTTCGGGCAAAGACTCGGGTGCCTTAGAGATGATTTCTTCAATCAACCTACTGGATTTGTCCACGTTTAATCCCATGGTTAAAAAGTGGATAACCTGCTTTGAATTTATGTCATTAACTTCGGATACAGCTTCCCGAAATCTTTTAATATATTGTCGAAGTGTCTCGTTTGGTCTCTGTTTAACCTGCATGAGGGACGTGATCATCTTGGCACGTCTCTTGTTACTGCCGAAGCGGGTGTGAAATTGTTCTTGCAAATCATCCCATGAGCGTATAGATACAGAGGGAAGGGAGATGACCCACTCTTGAGCAGTTTTCTTCAGGGTGGACAGGAATAGGTGGCACATGGCTGCCTTATCATGACCATGAAAAAACATGGCCTGCTCGAAAGTGAAGGTATGGTCATGAGGATCCCCGGTTCCATCGTACATCTCCAAGTTCAAGGGAACTTTATTCTTTCTATCAATCTTTGCGTTAGCCAGGTCTCTGGTGAAAGGAGAGGCCCGAGGCTTCTTTGCTCCTGGAGGTTGATTCACAACCCTTCGGGGAGATGATTCTCTGGTGCGGCTCCTTTCAGTGCTTCATCGGGAACTTTCGTACCGGTCTCTTCTTGATGGAGATCGGACTCGCTTTCTTAGATCCCTAGTATAAATGGATGTGGATGGGACCGACCCGTTGTCTCGATGTCTCCTGGAGGTCGATCGCCTCTTCGTTGGTGGGGTGTCGAGCGGGAGGTCGAGCCTCTCTCGCTCAACAGATTTCGCCCAGCTTCATTCAATTCCATGTACTGTTTATCTAGCTCTTCTTGCTGGAAATCAAGAGCCTTTTTCCGGTCAAGAATTTACTGGAGGCATTGTTCTCTTTCTGCTACCATCTCACGGTGTGATCGGGACTGGGTCGATCCATATGGATCATGATGGCTTCGCTGTGATCGTGAAGTCGCCATGCGAATTATTTTGGTTGACAATAAAGATCACTACTAAAAGCCCTCCTTCTAGCGTCAATGTTAACGCCTGATTCTGTTCGCGCGTTTAACCAACTCGTCGGACGTGTACCTGCACAAAAGTCCCGACGACTTGGACTGTTTGTGGACTCCTCCGGTGTAAGAGTAAGTAACAAGCTCAAGGTATGTTAACAATGGGGGTTCAATATTTAGTAGGGTAAATAGTATTGTACCTTGCCTTCATTGTTATTTGGGTATTTATAGGATTCACCTGGCTACTCCAATTAGGAGTGTTCCACCCAGAATCCTTATTGGACCCGGATCCAATTAGTGTGATCCAATAGGAGTATTAACCGGTAAGGAATCATAAGCGCTTAGAATACTTGCCCAAGCCTTTTCGGATTAGAAAGCCCTCTTGTAACCTGCTTAACATGATGGGACTTTGGGCCGAGCCCAAGATGAGGAGCCCAATCAGGCCCGTTAGGATATATCCGAACAACAGTCATTTTCTATATTGGATATTTAATCCATTAGATGTAGCTCAAATATAAACTATGGGCCATTAGTCCTTTAAAATTTTGAAAATGATATACATGTAGATAAATATTTGACAAAGTTGGATTGCGATTAATGTGAAAGTATATGCAATAAGATAGAATAAATTAAAGTGGAACCCTTCTTAATTCCTACATATCTCATATATACACATACGTTACAATCATAATTCATCTGAAAACTTTCACAATTTATAGAAGGACTCTTAAAATTTTTATCCACTGTGTTGCTTGAAGGATATGACCGTTGGTCATTTTAGTCCATACAGTAATGGTTCATTTTGAAGCTTAAGTTTGGACTCGATTAATTTGGCTATAATAGTGTGTCTTGTTTGGACCAAAATATTATAAAGCTTTTGGGCCTGTTTTATTTATTTATGTACTTAGTCAAAAGTTTGGGCCAGAGAGTTGTTTTTAATTTAAGGGTCCTTAACACTAATATACAACAATTAGAAAGTAATTACAAAAATAAAACACACATAAAATAATTACAAAAATAACACACAACACAATATTAAATAAGGAATTCCTTAAATCAAGGAGAAGTAACTCTAAATCTGATCTGCTCTAATATGGCATCATCGAGGGGAGGGAGGAGGGATGGGGAGGCAGGTGGGAGGGAGGAGGGAGGTGGAAGCAGGCGGGAGGAGGGAGGCGGAGGAGGGAGCAGGGAGGCATGAGGCAGTCGGGAGAGGGGCGGGAGGAGGGAGGGGAAGGCAGGAGTGAGGGCGGAGGCGGAAGGCGGGAGGCGGGAGGGAGGCGGAGGAGGGTAACCAACCTTAATACATAGGTGACCAACCTTTAATATAAAGGCAACCAAACTTTAATACAGAGGTAACTAACCCTTATACAAAGGTAATAAAAACTTAATACAAAAGGTATCCAACCTTAAAACGAAGGTAACCAACCTTTAATACAAAGGTAACCAAACCTTAATACCAAGGAAACCAACCCTTAATACAAAGGTAACCAAAACTTAATACCAAGGTAACCAACCTTAATACATAGGTAACCAACCTTTAATATAAAGGTAATCAAACTTTAATACAGAGGTAACCAACCTTTAATATAAAGGTAACCAAACCTTAATATAGAGGTAACCAAAGATTAATACAGAGGTAACCAACCGTTAATACAAAAGGTAACCAACCCTTAATACAATGGTAACCAAAACTAAATATAAAAGGTATCCAACCTTAAAACAGAGGTAACCAACCTTTAATATAAAGGTAACCAAACTTTAATACAAAGGTAACCAAACCTTAATACAGAGGTAACCAACCTTAATACAAAGGAAACCAAAACTATTTACTACACTTTCAGAAATTATTTACCTATATACTAGTGTTTAGTTACCTCCATACTAGTGTTTGGTTACAGCGGATAGGGAAAGGAATAGGACTTGCTTTCTCAGTGGCTACCTCATGCAGGCTGGAGGGAGGAGTGAGGAGGAAGGCGGAGGAAGGAGGAGGGAGGTATAAGGCAGGCGGGAGAGGGGAGGGAGAAGGGAGGCAGGCGGGTATGGGCAATGAGAAGGGAGGAGGGGGAGGGAGGCAGGTGGGTGGGAGGGAGGAGGGAGGAGGAGGCAGGCGGGAGGCGAAGGAGGGAGGAGGGAGGGGGGAGGCATGAGGCAGGTGATAAGTAGGTTTCATACCTACTTATTGGATACTATTTGGTTTCATTTGTTGCTTATCTAATAGTTACCTAGTGTAATTTCATGCATTTCTCCCTCTCTTTCGGTTTTGACTCACTATTCTCATTATATGGCTTTTGCATAGTTTTTGGTAATTTTGGCTCGGGGTTTATTGCAATTGTGGATGGGGGCTTTTTGATTGTTTGTTGCTCGTGCAGGACACGAGAGTCGAGAAATTTTGTTACAGCAGCAGTGCAGCAAACTGGCAGCCAGCGCAGCTGCGCCCTGCTTGGCCTTAGGGCCGGCGCAGCTGCGCCCCTCCTGTTCATCACCTGCCCCCGGCGCAGCTACACCCTTTTTACAAAGGGCGCCGGCGCAGCTGCGCCGATCGCCAGCCATCCATGCAGCACGTTCCATCCAGCGAAGCAGCATTATCAGAAAATGGAGTAGTGCCTGATTTTGAGGATTCAGTGGGTTTAAACTTTATTAGTGGGAATCATAATAAGTCAAAATAAGACAAATCATGCATGTATTATTAGCCAATTTTGGAATTCAATTTGTAGCTCTCCTCCTACACGAAAAATAGAATAGTTTACTGCATGTTAGCTTAATTCTTAGAAACAATCAGCTGAGCATACTTGGCATTTGGGAACTGAAGAATGGAGCTATATGGATGCTGAATTGGAGATTGGGAGCAAGGAATCAACTATATACACAACTTGGAAAATCATCAGAAGTTGCAGAACGGAAATAGGGAGCTTTAATATTTTCTGTTTTTGATTAATTTTCCTATTCTGTAATTATGATGATGAACCAATTGTGCATGATGAATTTTATTATTGTTATTATGAACTAAACTTAATTCTTTGGATTATAATGGATCTTTTACATTACTAAGAATTGAAATACTTTCTTGTTTTTGCTAAGTTGGTTATAAAAGGAATGTCTAGCATAATCTATACTCCATGTTTAATTGCTTGATTACCAATTACTGTGATAATTTATATGGAATTGAGAAAGGAAATATAAATTGAGATCTAATTATGCTAGCATATGTTCATAATCTTTACATTCCTCGTAAAATTATGATTCGTGCTTAGGATAGAGATATACCGAAGCACCATGTGTGGCCAATTGAGAACTTATGCTTCAACCCTTTTGATTGTAATTCACATAGAGATATAGTGCGTTAGTCATCTAGGGTGTTCACATTCATTCTATCAATTGTGGATTTAATGTGATACGAATATGGTGCATCGAGAGATGGCCATATTTTACATTCGTGTTTTCGACCAACATTCTATAGTAATCAATTAGCAACAATAGGAAGCATGCCAATCTAAGTATGTATTAAGTGAAATTATAATCCCAAGCCCATAAAATCTGTATTTTTACAACCAAATTTATTCTAATTGTTTCATTAGTAATCGTTAGATTATTTCATCACTAAAATCGCTTGTTTAAAGAGGCCGAACTAATTATAAAATCGGTGTTTGTAGTCATAAATGCAATTCAATTCCTCGTGGGATCGATACTTTACTTACTTTATATTACTTGTGGATCGCGTGCACTTGCGTGTATGAGTTTTATTTGTTATACATACAAATATCCCAACAAGTTTTTGGCGCCGTTGCCGGGGAATTGCAATTGCGTTTATAGCTTTCATCATCAATTTAAATTAGATTGGGTTTAGTTAAACAAATCTGTTCTTATCCTAATTCTGTTTTATTTTCTTCTACATTGTGATAGGTACTCTTGAGTAGTGTATGCATACTCGGTCGAAGAATCCTGACCTATTGCCTTTTGTGGATAACATTGAGAATAGGGTTCAACAATCAAGGAAGTGTGCTGAAAATACTCTGGAGGATCTAGAACAACCTCAACCAATAGCGGGAGAAGCACAAAAAGCCTTAAGAGATTATGCTACGCCAAGAATCAATGATTTGCAATCGAGTATCTCAAGGCCAGCCATAACAGCCAATTCCTTTGAAATCAAACCGGGGACAATCCATATGATCCAAAATTCTGTCCAATTCGGAGGGATGGTGGTTGATGACCCAAATGAGCACTTGATAAATTTTTTGGAGGTCTGTGATACATTCAAATTCAGCGGGATCTCGGAAGATGCGGTGAGATTGCGGTTATTTCCATTCACATTGAGGGACAAAGCAAAAAGTTGGCTACACTCGCTACCACCGGGATCCATTACTACTTGGCAAGATTTGGCCCAGTTAGCAAAGTTCTTCCCACCTGCCAAAACTGCCAAGTTGAGAAATGACATCTCTTCATATGAACAACATCATGGAGAATCCTTGTACGAGACATGGGAGCGGTACAAGGAACTATTAAGAAAGTGTCCACATCACGGTTTGCCCCAATGGATGCAGCTTAACACATTTTACAATGGGTTGAATATTCAAACACGGGCAGGCATTGATGCAGCTGCGGGTGGAGCATTCATGGGTAAAAACTATGACGAAGCTTATGAACTTTTGGAGACTATGGCTGCAAACAACTATCAATGGCCATCCTCCAGATCCAGCCAACCAAAAGTAGCAGGGACACTAGAGGTTGACACAACTACTTCACTTCAAGCCCAAATTTCAGCTATAGTCAAAAAGATTGATAACATATATGAAGGAAAAGGGCATCAAGTCTCCATGATTTGTGAGCTTTGTGCAGGTTCACACTCTTCTGATCAATGTGCCATCAATGCAGAGTCACTAATCCCCTTTTTAGTAATCCAACGATTAGGACGATTTTAGTTTGTGAGCTATCTAAAATTTAGATCTCATTAGCATGATCACCATCATGATTCTAAAAGCATTGCTCAAAACTATGGGTTTATCACATTTAATATAACAGCACTATGTAGATAATGTAAAATGCCTTTTAAGAAAATCAATTCCTTTATTAATAAATGAATAAGATTACAAAGTATATGCTACATCATATCAAATATGATTGGCTTATGTGCATACTACTTTCACTTATTATACCCAATAATACCCTTTGATATACTAATCTATCCGGATTCACTAATCCCCTTTTTAGTAATCCAACGATTAGGAACAATTTTAGTTTTTAAGCTATCTAAGAATTTAGATTTCATTAGCATGATCATCATCATGATTCTAAAAGCATTGCTTAAAACTATGGGTTTATCACATATTAAATAACAGCACCATGTAGATAAAGTAAAATGTCTTTAATAACCGAATAAGATTACAAAGTATATGCTACATCATATCAAATATGATTGGCTTGTGTGCATACTACTTTCACTTATTATACCCAATAATACCCTTTGATATACTAATCTATCTGGATTCACTAATCCCCTTTTTAGTAATCCAACGATTAGGAACAATTTTTGTTTTTAAGCTATCTAAGAATTTAGATCTCATTAGCATGATCATCATCATGATTCTAAAAGTATTGCTTAAAACTATGGGTTTATCACATATTAAATAACAGCACCATGTAGATAAAGTAAAATGTCTTTAATAACCGAATAAGATTACAAAGTATATGCTACATCATATCAAATATGATTGGTTTGTGTGCATACTACTTTCAATCTCACACTTGCACTAAAGCCAATTGTCATGGTATCTAATACCCTTCTTCTCTAAGTGACGACCATCCTGTTGTTGGATAAAGCTTTAGTAAATAGATATGCAATGTTGTTCTTGAAAGTCCACTATCTTTATAGTGACTTCTCATCTTCTTTAAGCATATGTTTGAATCCAAGATGAGACTTAGGAACTATTCCTAGTTCTGTGATGAACTTTTCATCCAAACAATCAACTTACAGCTTCACTTACAGCTATATACTTTGTCTTTGTCACTAAACCAACAACTTTTTGTAGTTTGGAACTTTTCCAATTCACTACACCACCATTCAAGGTAACGATTTACCCTGAAGTGGATTTGTTATCGTCTTGGTCAGTGTGAAAAACTTGAGTCTGTTTAACCCTCTAATTTTAATTCAGACCTACCATGAATCATGATCACATCTTCAATACCGGTTAAGTACTTAAAGATGTTTATCACTGTCTTACAGTGATCTTCTCCAGAATATGACTGATCAACATTAGGCCTTGTATATTCATTGCGTATATGATAATAACTCATGCGGTCTCTCTTTCAATTGGGGACAATTTTAGAGAGATACACTCTATGGCTCATCATCATAAGACCTTTCTTGGAGTTTACCATACTAAACGCCTTTAGCATCGGATGAATATATGTTCCTTGGGTTAAGCCGAGCATCCTTTTAAATCTATCTATATAGATCTATATCCCCAATTTATAGGATGCTACTCTCAAGTCATTCATGGAGGAATGTTTAGCCAATTTTATTTTTACTAATTATAGCACTGGTATGTCATTCTTTATCAGTAGTTTATCAACATATAATACTAGGAATGTCACAGCGCTCCCACTGACTTTTTGTACACACAAGGTTCATTCTCGTTTTTTATAAAATCAAACTCTTTTGATTGTCTTATCAAAACGAATTTTCCATCTTTGAGAAGTTTGTTTCAATCCATAAATGGATCATTGTAGCTTACATACACGATTTACTTCAACCTTTGAAACAAATTCCCCTGGCTATATCATACATACATTCTCCTCAAATCTTCATTGAGAAAGGATGTCTCCACATCCATTTGCCAGATTTCGTAATAATAAGCTACAATCACAAGCAAAATCTAAATGGACTTGAGCATTACCCGGTAATAAGGTTTTATTACAGTCAACTCCTTGACTTTATTTGAAACCTTTTAAACAGGTCTGGTCTTATAGGTCTCCACCTTGATATTTGCCCCAATCTTTCTCTTAAAGACCCAATTTCACTCTATAGGCACTATGCCTTTTAGTGGAGTAACCAGAGTCCATACTTGGTTCTCATACATGGAGTCCATTTTGGATTTCATTGCTATCTGCCATTTCTCTGAGTGTCTCCTACTCATATCCTTATCGTATACAATTGGATGATCATCGTTTATGATGCGTACCTCATCATCATCATCTATGATGAATCCATACTTCCTAGGTATCTTCGGTACTCTTCTAGATTTACGATTCAGTTGTGGTACAATGGGTCTATCTACAGGTTCCTCGGTTTGACTCAAAATGCTTTATGGTTCTTGAACTCCTTCAAGATCTATTACCCTCCCACTAGCTCCTTCAATGATAAACACCTTTATCTAAGAAAACAACGTATAGGATTATAGTAATAATACCCTAAACCCTTTTTAGGATATCCCACAAATCTGCACTTGCCAGATTTTATCCCAAGCTTATTCTTTTGAAACCTTTTCATATAAGCTGGACAACCTCTTATCTTAAGATACTTAAGACTAGGAATCTTCCCTATCCATAACTTTTATAGAGTCTAGGGTCGGATTTTGAGGTTACCTTATTTTGTAGATATGAAGCCGTTTCTAGGGCATAACCCCAGATGGATACTAGAATGTCGGTAAAAATCATTATGGACTGCAACATGTCCAACAAGGTACGATTTCTCCTTTTAGATATACCAATCAATTATTGCGTATCAGGAGGTATCCATTATGAGAAAATACCATTTTGAGATGATTTAGAAACTTATTGCACAAGTATTCCTTCCTCGATCTGATCAAAGAATCTTAATAATTTGTCAATTTGTTTCACTTCTGAATTCTTTGAACCTTTCAAATGATTCAGACTTGTATTTCTTCAAATACACATATTCAACTCTTTGAATGACCATCTCCTTTTCTTTTACTAGTTTGTTCAATTTGCAAAATTATTTTTCATGTAAGTCAAGTATATACAAAGTCTATCATGTAAACTTTCAGTTTCAAACAAAACATTATCATTATAAATAGAACAACCATTGTTCTTAAATATAATACCAGAACTTTCCTTGTCCAATAATGGAAAGAAATAATGTTTCTAATAAAATCTGGAACATAATAACAATTTATTAACTTAATAAACTTACCCATAGGCAACGCTAAACTATAAGTTCATATGGCTAATGCAGTAACCATTTCTCCATTCCCCACACGTAAGATTACTTACGTTGTTTAGCTTTCTACTTCTACTTAGTTTCTGCATTGGATTGCATACGTGAGAACTACAGCCGATATCCTATACCCAAGTAGAACCTTGACTTACAGAAAAATTTATTTCAATCATGAACAAACCTATATCTATAACCGAAGCTTCACTAAGCTTCTTCTGGTTAGCCTCTGCAAGATGCTCCTTACAGTTTCCTTTCCAGTATCCAGGCTTATTACAGTGGAAGCAAACTCCTTTGCTATCTGCATCCATTTTGTTCTTAGTGTCCTTAGTTATTGTCTTTCCTTATACCTTCTTTGAATTGTTCTTCTTTTCAGAAGATCCTTTGGCCCGCTTCCTTTTCTTGGAAGAATCATCTACAAGTAAGACTTGGTCTTTCTTTGTTGGAAAATGACTCTTTGCAGTTTTCCACATGTTAAGCAACTCAGGCAAGCTGACATCTAGCTTGTTCATGTAAAAATTCACAACAAATTGTGAGAAAGAGTCCGGAAGTGATTGCAAGATCAAATCTTGGATCATCTCTCCATCCATTACAAAACCCAGTTATCCCAATTGTTCAATCATATTGATCATTTTTTAGGACATTTGTCTATATTGTAGTGTCATTGGTTATTCTAGATTGGAAGAGCTCCTTAGATATCTAATATCTAGCAGTCCTACTTTCCTCACCATTCAACTCCTTGAAGGTGCAGGAGTATGGTAGGAGCATCCATAGTTTCATGCTGATGCTGAAGCTCGTTACTCATGGATGCGAGCATGATGCATTGAGCCACAATTGCATCATCTTACCACTTTCTAAAAGTAGCAATCTCTTCCTCAGAGGCATTGTCTGCAACCATTGCAGGGATAGGCGTATTAAAGACATAAGATAGCTTTTCAGCCTTGAGAACTATTCTCAAATTCCTTAACTAGTCTATGTTATTTGGTCCAGTTAATTAGCATCTAATATTCTACGCAGTGATAGTGAATTAGACATTGTAAAATTCTATTAAATAAATTTGTAATTTAATAACATTTTAACATACATTCATTTTATTAATTACCAAAATAAATTAGGTCTTTATTTAAATTGGTATCTCCCACTATTTTCATCAAACTATATTACCCTCAATATATAGTTTGGCAAATCTAATTAAAGATTTGCTAGTAAGAATAAGGATCCCATTTCAAATGTATATAGCCTTGTGTGTGCACAACAAACTATATATAAATAAATAGGTAGATAACTATTGCCAATTACATCACTATGTAACTCCATGTATTTTGCCTCTTATATTATAATAGTCAAGTGTGTGCATATCCGAACTAAAATAATCTAAGTTAAGTCCAACCTAGCACTTCCATATATGTGAAGAGAAAAAGACCGCCCTTGTGTGTGCACAACAAAGCAGTAATGTTCAATTCCTTAATAAGCATCAAATGTGATAAAACAACATCTTAAATATTTAATACTCGCCTTGTGTGTGCACAACAAACTCATATTAAATATTTAATACTCTATCGCTTTACCATGCTAGAAGGCGACGTTCGATATTCCAAATATCTTTGAACGCTTACGACTTAATATGATTTCTTTGAGGGGTTTGTTATTATTTATCTCATCTTGTTTAGCGCGCATGCATATATATATATATATATATATATATAAAATATGTGTCATATTATTTTACATGTGAAGCATGTTGGATAATATACAATATATACATAGTAAGCATGCACATATAGAATACTATATTCTACCCGGATTGATTATGGACTTTTATTCTAGTTTGGTTCACTAGAACCACCAAGTGAATCAAAAGGTCAAACCTAGGGTGCAAGAATTAAATTTAAATATAACTATTACATTTAACCCCGGGCTCAATTACAAACGGGTCTTCAAGCGTTCCTTTCTCTTTTGTCTCCAATTCTTCAAAATAATTCTAACCAATCCTATTACATAAACTATTTACAATAAATAGAAACCTTGATCAGCAGTCAAGAGGAAGTACATAGGAGGGAGATAGAATTTACATTAAGAAAAATAGAGAAGACGAGGTACGCAGACCCCATTTATAAAAACCCATTCATTCAAGCATCCTCTAAACTAAATCCAATCACACATTGGTCAATAGTCCATAAGCAATCCCTATTTATTATCATACATATCTCCATATGCATCAATAAATAATATTCATCTCATGAAATTAAAATATTCAATATATATATATATATGTGTGTGTATATATATATATATATATATATATATATATATATATATATTAATGCAATGGGCAATTTAAGTTAATATAAAATCTAATTTCAACTCCAATTAGTTATCATGGAATCAAATTCTAACTCTAATTAGTTATCATGAAATTCAATCCCAATTAAAATAAACATCTTTATTTTAATCCTTTTTCAATTCAAAATAAACTTTTTATCTTAATTTTGAAAACTGCACCCAAAAACAAATTGGATTTTATGCCAGACCGGAGCGCCCCGGGCCACTGCCGCTTTCAGGTTTTTTCAAATCGTGATTTTTTGTTTTTTTCTCCAAAAACATGATTTTATATCAACAGGAATTCATGAGAGAGTACTTCTATTAATTAATTCTCAATCCCTATTAGGAATTAAATAATAGTAATAGTAATAATAATAATAATAAGACTCCTCTTATTAATTTATATTTAATATTTCTAAAATATTAAATAATAAATATTAAGCTATTTAATTTATTCTATCTCCATAGACTAAATTAAATACACTTAACTTATTATTACAATTATGTCATTTACTTCTTAAATAAATATTTTCCTTTTGCGATGTGACCCTTTAGGTTTTCCATATTAAACAGGTTGTGAATAAATCAATTAGAACAATTCTAATCTTATTTAAATAAATAAATTAAACTATTTAATTCATTTAAATAAATAACATTTATTCTATAATAAGGGTAAGCCCCCTTAGCGATCAACGACTTTTCAGATAATATAGATTTCAACATTAATTATAAAAGAACTTTTTAGTGAATAGTTACCGTACAATTCAATCTTTTTACCATACAATGTTCCAATTAAATATAAGACATGAAATTACTGTCAAGTCTTATTTCATTTAATTATATGTATTTCGATTCCCAAATGCACAACTCTAAATAATGCAAATTAGAAACTCCTTTCCAATTTCATTCTGCCTTGGCCAAGGACTACTGAATTGTCATTTATCGAATCACATAGGACATTCACATCGTTTACTAGATGTGGTAGATTCTTTGATTATCATTCACCTATCTCCATGTACAAATTATTATACCCAATCATACCCTTTTATATACCCTAAAGGTCTTAAGGGACATGTCAAAGTATAACTCATCATACACAAGATACTATGATGATTTCAAGTCCATGAATTACTTGTACTACTATCACTAGAGGAATTCCTATTGACAGACGAGTAAAACTCCATTAGGTATTCCTTAGCGAGCCACGTTCAGTGAACTTATTCTCCAATAAGCACCTACATACTTGCTTTAGTATCTCCATACAAATGATTATGAGATCAATCATTCTCTTCGTAAGAGCAATCAACGTATGTACTAATCCATCCGGATTCACTAATCCCCTTTTTAGTAATCCAACGATTAGGAACGATTTTAGTTTTTAAGCTATCTAAGAATTTAGATCTCATTAGCATGATCATCATCATGATTCTAAAAGCATTGCTTAAAACTATGTGTTTATTGTAGACACCCAATTTTTGCACTTCCTATACTAACCCTGACAGGAGGGCAATTTCGTCCATGGACCCGGCCCACGAGAATGGAAGGAGGACATAAAAATGAAACTCAAAGCCATCTCCATTAGACGAGATCGAGGCCGACACAACGGCGCGCAAATGTCAGGAGTCAGTTACTGATCGCTGCGCTTACCCGGACGGCATGGCACGTTTCCCGGCAATTTCCAGACTGCAGAATGCAAGCCCTTCAACGGAAATCAACGGTACGGCACGGAAATCGAGACGGGGTGCGGAAATGAGAAAATCAGCACAGTCGGCCGCAGATCAATCCGCGGCCAAGGACGGAACTCGAGACGGCACGGGACTCGAGCGCACGGGACTCGAGCGCGGCTGGGGGGAGAACCAAGGGCCAGCCGCAGATCAATCTGCGGCTGCCCTTGGCAGTCCTTTATCAGGCCATTTCGCATACAGGAACAAAAGAGAGGAAGAAGAGAAAAAAATCCAGCAGCAGCTCGGGAAGGAAGGAAAAACAGCAACAAAACAACAAAAATTAAGAGAGAAAGGAGTGAGAAATAGTGAGAAATTGTACCCATCTTGTGAGATTACGTCTCGATATTTTCTACTCTACTCAATACACAAATTCATACATATTGTGGGGATTATTTGCAAGGTGAAAAATCATGTGTTTTAGCATTTGGTTATACCATTTTTGCCAAGCTTTTGTCATTCGAATTATTTTGAATGTAGTTGTTCTTGAATATTGATGTGAAATCACGGATTAGGGATTATTAGTGAGGGTTCCATCGGAACAAAATTCTTCCTAATAACCCGAGGATATCCAATTGGTGAAATTTCTAGCTTATTTATGGTGATTTATTGGATGTAATTTATTTAGATTATCATTTTCGGATATCATGGTGTATTAGGCAAATCCGTGTTGTTTAGTTTCGTAGTATTCATTTTGCGGGTATGTAGTAAGCTTGGGTGTGAGCCTAGGAATGCGACCCCGTGGTCCAAATCCGATGATGGACGTTTTGAAATATGTAATCGATGCAAGGTACTCGTTTTGTTGTAACATGTAATCGTTGGGCCTTAAAACAACGCTAGAGCGAGAATCGGGTTTAAGGCCCCGTAATAGTAAAATATGTGATTGTTGGCGTTAGGGGATATTTTGATGGCTTACATGCCCATGAATAGCCCCCTACGCGTTTGATATTTAGTTCGATTTGTAACACCCAACAAAAGGATTTCAAAACCAAAACGATAAAGATTTTGCTAAAATTAATCAAAGTAGGATATTAGCATCACAAGGCTAAAATTTGGAAGTGCTAATGGAAGTCGATTCCTATTTTACGAGAAAGCCGAAAGGAAGTTGTTTCCAAATGTCACAAAAAATGGTTTTATAGAGAGAAATAAACGTTTACTAAACCTTGATACATAGGGCGAAAGAGATTCTAGAAATTGCCTATCATTTATGAAAGTGACGTATAAATCTCGATTCCTATTTTGGCTAAGGTTTAACAAACTCACGTTTTACCCAAAACAAACGCTTAATCTCATAGCTTTTGTCAATTTAAAATCAAATCTTTCTCAAATAAGAAAATAAGGCTTTCTCATAAATACCGAAAAGACATTTTTAAGCATTCTCAAAACTAAAGCACGATTTTCCCTAAAAAATCCAAATGATTCTTTCATACAAACTCACCACAACTTTCATTTAGGCACACACACACACGCACGCATATACGTTTCATGAATTAAAGGATAGGAAAAGCATCAAGGTTGCGGTAACCGTATTTCACGGAAGTCGGGGGGTGCCTAACACCTTCCCCTCGCTTAAGCAAACCCCCGAACTCTATGAATCTCGATTCGCAGACCATTTAATTCGGAGTCACACATGAGCCAGCGATTTATAAAAAACGAAAATTCGGATGAGTTGGTACATCCATTTCAAATATACCAACTGGCGACTCTGGTTAATTGGCTCATCATAAAAAACGATCTTTCAAAACCCCGTCGACATCAAGGCCGACCTTTTCCCCAAAATCACCAAAACCAAAAGGCTAAAAAAGGGAAAGAAAAAGAGACGAGAAAAACCCGGCGTCGACAGCTGGCGACTCCGCTGGGGACATTAGAGGGCTTAAGCCGCGTTTAAATCTTGATGCTATCCTATCCTTTAAAATTCATAAAAATGTGTATGCATGCGATATTTTGATTTTTTTGTTTCTTTTGTTGTGTGATTGTGTGTTTTGTCCAAATAGATGAATGATTGAATAGAATTTCTTTACTTTTAAGTAATCATTTGCATACGGTGAGGACGATGAATGTGAATGTATGTTGAGAGAGTACCTCCTCCTGAGGCGAACCTGTCGGTTGCTTATTACTGGACTCGAAGGGGCTGCTCCCCGGAGATGGCTCAGGAAACGCACCACCCAAATCCGCTCCAATTGAAAGGGCTCAAACGAGTAGATTGCGAAGATTTGGGGACCTTCATACCGAAAAGCCCGTGAGAGTAACCCTAGGATAGGTCATCCTCAGATTAACCCAACGCAGGAAAGGACTCTTCATGCCTTTTTATGTTTATATGTCTAAAGGTCATGATCTCATTCAATATTCATATATCCCTTTCCTATGTCAAAAGAGATTACTAACCTCTGTGAATTGCAGGGAATAGTTGGGGAAGCATAATAAAGCATGTTTAGCATTGGTTATTGCATTAAAGGACTACTAACTTTCTGTTTTACAGGGAAAGATTAAAAAACCCAAAGCACAAAAAGTTACAGCTTTTGCATGCATCCATATCCTTTCATTTCCCCGGACTAAACTTCGAACCGTTGTTTTGTAGGATTGCTCCTCAAACCCGTTCGCAGTCTAAGAAAGCCCAAACTTCTACATCTGAAATGGCTGATCTTCCTAATCATGGTTCCATATCTCGGGAAGAGTTTGATGACTTCAAAAAGCAGATGATGGAAATGGCCACAATGCTAAAGGAACAGTTCCTAGTCAGACAGGATCCACCAAACCAAGGACCACATAATATACCGCCACCCGGAGGTGATCAGAATCCTCCTAAAAATATTGCAAACCTGTGTAAGGATGACCAACCCCTACTCAAGGACGAGCCAGTCATTCCAAGGGCCGTTCCCATACCTAACAAGACAGTGATTACTATCCCAGAGGAAGGGGACACTGACGACCTTCGAAAAAATACTCGGATCTGTGTGTTTTCCCCGGAACCAGATATCCAGAAAAGTTCAAAGTCCCCGAGTTTGAAAAATACAATGGAAAGGGAGACCCCTACACGCACTTGAAAATATACATTGGAGAACTCGGGTCTTATGCCGAGGACGAGGGGTTGAGGATGCAGCTATTCCAGAAAAGCTTAACAGGGGAGGCGAGGATCTGGTATGCCCGCCTTGACAACGCCCGAATCCACAACTGGGAGGAATTGGCCCATACTTTCTTAACCCAATACAGCTTTCAGGCCCAGATGGCCCCTGACAGGTACCAAATGACAAAAGTTAAGAAGCAGCCTAGGGAATCCTTCAGGGAATATGCGCAACGATGGAGGGGCATGGCCGCGCAAGTGAACCCCCCGATGAGCGAATCGGAGATGGTGATGACTTTTGTAGACATTCAAGAGGCACCGTATTATGAACGAGTCATATCGGGGATTGGTAGGCCTTTCGCCGAAATGTTAAAACACGGAGAAATGGTGGACATGGGTTTGAAATCCGGCAAAATTCGGGATCTCACGGCTTTGGAAACGGCTGCAGAACAGATCCAAAGCGGTAATTATGGCAGCACTTCCCGAAGGGTGCAAAAGAAAAAAGAGGAGGACGTTTCCCTCATCCTTCAGGGCTCGTCCAAAAAGGCAGAAAGCCATCTTCCGGTACAGGTGCAGAGGGTAGGGCCGTCCCGGCAGCCCAACTTCACAGATCAAAGAGCAGAGGGACGAAGGAGATATGAGGCCTCGCAAAATCGAGTATTCACCCCGCTCGGGGAACCACTTGAACGAGTATTAGCGGTTTTAGTAGCCCAAAAGAAGATAGTTGGTTTGGCACCACCGAGTGACCCAAAGGGTAGAAGGTTTGACCCGAGCAAGCGATGTGCATACCACTCCAGTTCCCCTGGCCATGATACACAAGACTGTTGGACGTTGAAGCATCGAATCCAAAACCTGATTGACAGTGGGGAAATTGTGGTGGAACAGCCAGACTCCCCGAATGTTAAAGCGAATCCCCTGCCTAGACATGATGGAGGTGGGGTCAATATGACGGAGGCGAGTGAAGCTGGGGGGGCCGCCGAGGTTAAACTATGTGCAGAAAATTGAGGGGATGATCAACGTGATACATGAGCATGGGAGTGCACGGGGAGTGCCCATCAGATTGATGGGGGTAAGTCCGAATAGCACGGAGGGACCTGTCAAGTTGACAGCTCCGAGGCCCCTCATCCTTGCCGCGAGGCCGCAAATCCCTATCAGTAGTCTAAAGACGGTACCCTGGAATTATGGGGGAACGCCAGAGGAAGCGGCCAGTTGTGCTTCTGTGACGACAAAGGGGAACCCCTTATACCTTCCCGGGCGAGTCCTTGAGAGCCAAAGGAAAAAAAATGAAGAGATTTCCGAGGACAGGGCCATAGAATTCTTGAGAAGGATGGATCACCCGGAAATGAGGGGGATTCAGATTTTAAATGAGGAGTCAACCTTAACATCAGTCATGGACCTGGTGTTGTCATCCAATGAGCATTGCAAAACCTTGACGAAGGTTCTGGAGGAGGCATACGTGCCCAGGGAAATTAGTGAGGAAGGTTTCGGCCAGCTGGTGGGCCACCTATTAGAGAACGATGTAATATCCTTTACGGATGAGGACATACCCAAGGAAGGAAGGGGACATCGAAAACCGCTACATATTGCGGTAATCTCCTCGGGGTATATCATGAATGGGGTGTTAATTGATGGAGGGTCGGCATTGAATATTTGTCCCCTCAGCACATTGCAGAAGATGAACATTAATCCCAAGCGCCTACGGGCCAGTCACGTGGTGGTGCGAGCTTTCGACGGTTCCCGAAGGGATACAATTGGGGAAATAGAATTACCAGTGGAAATAGGACCCTGTACTTTCGATATCTCTTTCCAGGTCCTAGACATCACCGCCAGTTATAACATGTTACTGGGGAGGCCGTGGATACACATGGCCGGGGCAGTGCCTTCTACGCTCCATCAACAAATCAAGCTAATCATCAATGGGAATCTGGTAACAATCTCGGCCGAATGTGATGACCCTTCTCCTCCCAGGGGTGGCCTACCAGTGATCAATGTGGATGAGTCGGCGGCACCAGCCAGCTTTCAGGCACTAGAGATTAGCACTCCCCAATACAGATGCTTGGGGGCTCTAGCCGTGAAACCAAGGGTCTCTCCAGAACTTACTTTTGTTGCAAAGGAAATGATAAGGATGAAATTCCAGCCTGGACAAGGGTTAGGAAGAAGCAGTCAAGGAATCACCAAGCCCATTCAACTGCCCCATCAGGTAGGCAAGGCAGGTTTGGGATATCATGGAGGTATAACATGGAGAAACCGTAAGGGCATGGCCCCGATTCGATTGATTGGCAGCCCGGAGACCCCGGTCAACAATAAGCAGGGGACTAGCGAGCCTGTGACTAGAGCAGGGGGTGAAGATTTGTCCCCCACAAATGATGAATTAGCCAAAAGGGAAAGTTTCCTACAGGAGATCGCGGAAGAGTTCGAAACCCAGTGCTATATCCCCGGACAATTAATAAGCAATGAAGAGGGGACGAATGTTGCCACACCCGGAGCTCAACAAAATGTGCCTATCATCGATTGGGCAGGGTTGATTATTCCTAAGGAAGGTATGAGAGGAGACTCAGGCGATGTGGCCGTGGTCATCGGGGAAGTGTCCGGTATAAAGCCACCTCTCATCGAGCACATATCGTCTGACCTGACCATCGACAATTGGACAGTGAGGCCCATAATATCCAAACAAGGGTAAAACCCGACGTCAGGGTGGTGGACCCCAGAAAACAGGGGAATGAAGAAGTTTATTTTTGCTGTTGTTGTTTTATTTCTGCATAATTATGTCGTTCCTTCGTGTTATTTGAAAATGCAATCGTCGTGAAAGTGATTTATATATGACAAGTATTTTGTTTCATGTCAGGTGTACCAATTTGAGTAATCCTTGCCTAACAAACGATCTTTCAAATTTGAATGATGATTATGATTTTGACATTGAGCTGGATTTCGATTTGATGGGCATTGAGCAAGACGAGACAGATTACGACGATGCGCCTGACGAGATCAAAGGATGGGTCGAGGATAAACCCAAACCCAATTTGGACCAAACCATCACCATTGATATTGGAACCCCAGACAAGCCAAAAGAACTCAAGATAGGGATAGACCTCACCACCAGCCAAAAAGTAGAAATAGCTGAGTTGCTAAGCCAATATGAGGATGTCTTTGCCTGGTCGCACGAGGATATGATCGGATTGTCCACCGACATCGTGGTACACCGGTTGCCCATCAAAGAGGGTTTCAGGCCTGTCAAGCAGAAGCTAAGGAAGTTGAAACCTGAGTGGAGCTTAAAAGTGAAAGAGGAGATCATTAAACAATTCAGGGCCGGAATCATTATGGTGTCCACTTACCCGGAATGGCTATCAAATGTAGTCCTAGTGGCTAAACCTGGAGGAAAGGTGAGGGTATGCGTAGACTACAGAGATCTAAACAAGGCCAGTCTCAAGGACAACTTCCCGGTGCCTTTCATACACATCCTGGTGGATAACACAGCCCAGTACGAGATGTACTCTTTTGTGGATTGCTTCGCGGGATATCATCAGATAATGGTGGCGGAGGAAGATCGGGAAAAGACCGCATTCATCACCCCTTGGGGCACTTTCTGCTATAGACGATTGGCTTTTTGTCTCACAAACGCAGGGGCTACCTATCAGAGAGCTATGATGGCCCTGTTCCATGATATGATGCATAAGGAGATAGAGGTCTACGTGGATGACATTATTGTGAAATCGAGGGTAGAATCTGACCATATAGCCCATCTTAAAAAGTTATTTGATCGACTCAGGAAGTATAACCTGAAACTCAATCCAGCCAAGTGTGCTTTCGGAGTACAATCGGGTAAGCTCTTGGGATTCCTGGTTAGTGATCGGGGCATTGAGTTGGATCCAGCAAAGATTAAAGCCATTGTGGATATGCCGGCACCTCACACAGAGAAAGAGATAAGAGGATTCCTGGGAAGAATAAACTTCATCAGCCGTTTCATATCCCACTTGACAACTACGTGCGAGCCAATTTTCAAGTTGTTGAGGAAGGGTGCTTCCCAAGAATGGAATGAGCAATGTCAAAGGGCTTTTCAGACCATTAAAAAGCAGCTGACTGAGGCACCGGTGCTGGTACCCCCGACCACCCCAAAGGATGGGATCCCCCTGTTTATGTACATATCGGTCAATGCCATCGCGATGGGATGCATGCTGGGACAAAAGAATGAGGCAGGTAAAGAGCAGGCCATCTATTACCTCAGCAAAAGATTTAGCCAATGTGAACAGAATTACACTCCCATCGAGAAGACCTGTTGTGCTCTGGCCTGGGCTGCAGGGAGATTACAGCATTACCTCCATGGGCATACTACGTACCTGATATCGAGAGTGGATCCCCTGAAATATATTTTTGAAAGGCCCATGTTGAATTGTCGACTATCAAGATAGCAGTTAATCTTACAGCAGTTCGACATGGTATACGTAACTCAGAAAGCCATGAAGGGGCAAGGAATTGCAGATCAGTTGGCCGAGATGCCGTCGGGAGGGATGGAACCGTTAGAAACTCCTCTACCAGGCGAAGATATATTCTGGGTGTCAAATACGAAATGCAATGATGAGGGACAATTCTGGAAGCTGTATTTTGATGGTGCCATGAATGCTGAAGGGGCAGGAGCCGGAGCAGTCCTGGTCTCTATCACCGGAGAGCAATACCCCGTGGCCGCTAAACTGCATTTCAGCAATTCGAACAACACCGCTGAATACGAGGGATGTATCTTGGGACTCCGCTTGGCCCGCGACATGGGAGTGAAGAGGCTAGCAGTGTTCGGGGATTCAGAATTGGTAATCAGACAGGCAATCGGGGTGTACAACACTAAAGAGCTTCGGTTACTCCCATACCATCGTTGTGTTACCCAGCTGATGCAAGAGTTTGAAGATATCGCTTTTCGACATATCCCCCGGGGTCGGAATGATTTTGCAGATGCATTGGCAACCCTGGCCTCCGTAATCCACATAATCAAAAGAAAAGACATTCCGCAGGTTGAGATAGCCGTACAGAATGCCCCGGCATATGAGGAACATGTGGCAGTGTTATCAGACGAGGTGGGGTTGACAAGGCAGCCCTGGTATCATAACATCAGGGAATATCTGAGAGATAGATCCATTCCTGACCAGGCGAGTCGAACTGAGAGGATGAGAATTCAAAAAATGGCGATGAAGTTCTACTTGAGTGGGGATTCACTCTACAAAAGGGATGCTGGTTTGGGACTGTTGCAGTGCGTGGATGAGACGCAGGCCCAAAGGATTATGAACGAAATACATGGTGGAGTGTGTGGGCCACACATGAGTGGACCGATGCTGGCCAAAAAGATTTTGAGAACAGGGCATTATTGGTTAACCTTAAAAGCTGACTGTGATGATCATGTCAAACGGTGTTACCAATGTCAGGCGCACGGTAATGTGATTCATACGCCCCCCAATGAACTGCACTGTATGACCTCCCCGTGGCCATTCTCAATGTGGGGAATGGACGTGATCGGACCAATAGAGCCCAAAGCAAGCAACGGGCACCGATTCATTTTCGTCATGATCGATTATTTCACCAAGTGGGTAGAGGCAGCCTCTTTCCCCAAAGTCACTCAGGAGGTTATCGTTGGGTTCATCAGGAATAATGTCATTTGTCGATACGGGCAACCTGAGGTTTTGGTCTCCGACAATGCTAAGAATTTGAACAACGCCCTCATGAAGGGATTGTGCGACCAGTTTAAGATCAAACACCTCAACTCTGTCATTTACCGTCCCAAAATGAATGGGGCAGTGGAGGCTGCCAATAAGAACATCAAGAAGATCATGGCAAAAATGTCTGCTAATCATCGGGGATGGCCAGATCTGCTACCCCTCACCCTGCTGGCATATCAAACATCAACGCGTACTTCTACAGGGGCAACCCCTTACGCTTTGGTGTATGGAATGGAGGCCGTCCTGCCAATTGAGGTTGAGATGGCATCCCTCAGAATAATGATCGATGCTCAGATAAGCGAGGAGGATTGGATGCAAGATCGATACGACCAGTTGGCCCTAATTGATGAAAGGAGGGTGGCTGCTGTTTGGCATGGTCGGTTATATCAACAAAGGATCTCCCGATCATATGACAAAAGGATAAGACTTCGGAAATTCAAGGAGAATGACCTGGTACTAAAGAGAGTCATGCCTTGCCAAGACGAAGCCAGGGGGAAGTTTGCCCCAAACTGGGAGGGACCTTTTGTAATTAAAAAGGTGCTATCCGGAGGAGCCCTCATATTGCAAGAAATGGATGGTGAGACATTTCCACAACCCCTAAATTCTGACTCAGTGAAGCGATTCTACGCTTAAATCATCAATTTCCTTTTCCTTTGAGGAGCGAACTACGTAGGACCTGATCTCCCAACTTGTGGGGGTACGTAGGCAGCCATCATGGCGCGGTCCGATCCATAAAAAAAATAATCCTTCCCCTAAAACAAAGCCAATCCCCAACAGCCAGAAAAACCCGCCTAAACCCTCAAAACTTTCCCGAAACCAGCCAACCAATCCTTTCCCTACCAAATTGACATAACTCTGATCAAACCAAACAGTTAGCCAAAGTCTGAAACTCAATCCAATGAAATCGACAGGGGTACGGCAATATCTGTCAAATCTCCATCAAGACTTGAGAAGAGAAAGAAAGCGAAATGTCAAAGTCATGATCAACCGGATAAGATGATGATCCAATGAAGGGCAACGATACAACAAAGAGGGAAAATGACTAAATTTAAATACCTGTTTACATATATAAATCTTTTGTTACAAGATTGCCTTCTCAATAACCGATGAAATTAACATAGTCTATGCAGGAAATAAAACAATCTACAAATCTGCAACTAACTGAAGCAGGATGGATAGGGTGGTGGATAGATCTGAGGCATCACCATCCCCTGAAATCTGCCGACCCACCATGTCGATGCGGTCCAACAAGGCAGCGGCTCGGCTGACAGTCCAAGAGTGTGCATCTATGACTGTCCTAGCCTGAAGAGCAATGGCATCTCTATCAGCTATGGCAGCATCTCTGGCTAGAATAGCAGCATCCCTCTCAGCAATGGCGGCATCCCTCTTAGATTCAATAGCCATCAAGGACAGTCGGATCCGGCTATGTTCAGTGTCCTGACTAGGGAGAGAGTCGACTGAGATCGAGTGATATATGGTATCGTCTGGGAAAGTCACTCCAGAGTCGTCAAAAGTCCCAGTCTAACTCACACCAACCGCATCCGAATCTCCGCGCAACCATTGCACATAAGCGAATGTCTGGATGGGGCAACTATCATTGTACTCGGCCAGGATCCTACGAGGCCAAAGATCATATACCCGCAGTAGATCTCTCTCTGTCTGGGATGATGTAGGGAATCGGTAGTCGGCCGCGCCCGTGAAGGGGTGGAAATCCTGTGTCTGATCAAACTGCCCCATCACCGCCATGGGATGATAAGTCGTCACAACACACCCCTCAAGCCAGCAATGGGAATGAAGTCCAGGTCGGGCACATGAGTCAAGAAGCTCATAAAGGAGCAATAACCCGAATAAACCAGGAGATGAAAGGGATCCTCGATGACCGACAGAAATGCTGTCCAGGAGGCCGCATCAGTACAGCTCACAGGACGAAATGAAAACTGCGTGGTTATGTCATGACTGAAGCAAAACCCTTGGCGACGGAGGTGGCCGACGGGACTAAGATGACTCATGAACCACACATACGACAAAGTCGAGCTCCCTCGGAATACTCTGCCTCGGAAGGACTGACAGTATGAGGCTGACATGTAAGTATCCGCCAATATCATGGGAAGAATGGTGTGATCCTCCTGAAGGGCCCTAACGGCCGCGACCACCCGCATGTCCAAATGATCGGGTCCCGCGGGCAAGTACAGAACTGAGAGGATACAGGCCATCAAAACGTCTAGCCTCAAAACGCCCCAGCGCTCCTCCGATACAGAAAAATCCCCAGAGAAGTGGCGAAAACTGTCAGGTGAGCCGAATCGGTCAATCAAAAAGTGAAGAGGAACCAAGTGATCTGATGTGATCGCTGATAGCAGAACCGCCCTCCGCAACCCAGTAAAGGTCAAGAACTGACGGCGCATGGGACCAGATGTGATCCTGGCACAAGGTCTATCCAAAGGCAAACCGGTGAAGCGACCATACTCCTCGAGGGTGGGGGTCAGCTCTACTGTCCCTAGCCTGAACACTTGACGAGCAGGGACCCAATATTTCAAAATACCATCCACGAAGCCCGCTGGCACCTGAAAGGTTAATAAGGACCGAGAGTGTCCCAAAAGACCATCTGCAATGACCCTGTCGGCCGGCGATAAACTGTCCAACCAACGGAGGAGGCTGCCGACCAACCCTGTAAGAGGAATGGAATCCAAGCATACCACGACATCTGAGGACGTCATCTGTGAAAAAAAATAGTATCAAAAAGACTGTACAGGGGTCATTTTCTATCCATGAATAAAGAGCATGCATCGTACAGACAATAATAAAGCAAATGAATTTCGTAGAGATAAAAGATAAAGAACTGTGCATAAATAAATAAATGAGTTCAGTACATAGTGCATGAAATGAAAAATAAAGCTAAACAGGTACAGGTACAAAAGCCCTATCCTATCCTGATCTAGATAAAGTCAATCTCATCTATGAAGGCGGGATCCTCAAACTGGTCCCCTGGGGTCACCGAAGTCGAGGGCCCAAAGTTCATATCGGGGATGTATGGCCACGCAGTGGCATCAGATGAGCTCGGCCCCGCATCATAACCCGTACCATCAGGATCATAGGTGTAAGCCTCCTCCGAGGTCCGGCCTAGCACCCGAAGAAATAGCGACAACTGCTCCACCTGGCGGGTCAAAGTGTCTATCTGCTCAGTGTGGGTAGGGCTCCGAACACAGGCTGCCCAGTCAGTCATCATCACCGAGCCGGGGACCATATCCCCGAGGAAGAATGTGGCCCGGGTCTGAGGACCGATAGTGCGGGGCACCCACCAAGTACGGAAAGCATCACTCGTACTGGGACCCGTAGAAAGCATCCGGCCGTCCTCCCCTGCAAGCATGATCTCTGAAGGCTGAGAGTCCAGCGGCCAGGAAGTAGTGATAGGAAGGGAATGCGGGATCCGGATCTCTCCTGTGACGCATCTGAATGCGCGCTCCCCAAGGTACATCACCCATCCTCCAATACTCTGCAAAGTGAGGCGACGGGTAGAAAGCTCGAACTCCGGGCCAGAAGGGTTCCCATCATCGAACCCATCAGCCAAATGCTCGGAGAGGTAGGGAATCCAGGCGACATCTGTAGCAGTGATCAACTCCAACTGGATGCGGTAGTGTGCAAAGCTGCCTGATATCGGGACCTCCTCCAAAGTGCTGTGATGCCACCATCGGCCCCGGGGATAAGTATCAAGGCCGAGAGTAGTGACAGGCCTCAGGCATGGAAGACGCTCGTAGGCCCAGAACTGCGAACAGAAACAGTGAAAAGCATGAATTACCGACAGACGCAGAAAGAAAAGAAATGAATTGACGGGAAATACATTAAGAAAAAAGAAAGAGGCCTCACCAGCAGGAAGTGATAGAATCCGAGCCAAGCGTCTGTCTGGCCCTCCGAACGTAGACGCATACCGTGGAGGAAATAGGCAAAGGTGAATGACCCCCAGTCATAGTCACCGATGCGGTCCACGTCTCTGACCGCTCCTACGACGCTGAAATGAATGGTGGAGGAGTTGTTCCCCAGAAAACAACCCCTCATGATGGTCAGGAACAGGCGTCGTAGCAGAATGTCCCTGGTGCCCTGATCCGCTGGAATGGGCAGTGCGTACAGACCCCCAACAGCATCGACAGCCAAAGCGCCGGATCGAATGCTACGGGCCTTAAAGACCCGATCCTCAGCACCGAAGCCCAATAAAGCCCGGACCTCCACAGCAGTGATGTCGAGATCTAGAGGAACGCGGGACCCGGCAAACTCTATGCCCGTAATGTATCTCTAATCCCAGGGGGTCAGCATAACCTCGCAGTCAAGAAGGTGAAGAGACTGCGTATGGTGAAACCAGCACTCAGATAAGGCCCTCATGTAGCCCCAGGGGCACTGGCGGGGAATGATAGTAAAAAAGTGACGAAAGCCCCAAGAATCCACCACCGCCCGGTAGTCACTGTGCAAGGCCGTGTAAAGGGAGTAGATGTTGAACCAGTTGCCCCTCGGCTGAGTAAACTCGGGTACCTGGGGCAATCACCAATGGGTCAGTCCGGATAAAAGGAGAATTGAGAAATTGAGAATAAAATCAGAATAGAACCGAGTATACCTCGTTAGCCACGAGAGATGCTGAGGGATGACGACTGAGATCCCGACCCAATAGATCGGGGATCTGCACAGATGCGCCAGACGGGGCACTATGAGGAGATGGAGCCGGTGTGCTGGAGGATGGTCCCTCTGCCGCGACCTCCGGAGGAACAGCCTCCTCAACGTCCGGATGATCAGGACGAATGACAGCCTCCGCCAAGCGGCGAGCCTGACGGGTCCGAGGAGGAATGGGGGCATGTGCAGCCCTACGACGACGAACACCTGAGGTCCGTGACACGAAGGAGCTACTATGAGCATCGGGATCCATAGCTGGAACAGAACAGGCAAGGAGGAAGGTAAGTTCCCTTTTGAATTATGTCACGAATATTCTAAATTCCTACCCACATCATATAATTAATGCAACATGATGCATGTTTATGGTATGTAAAAAAAAAAAAAAAAAAAAAAAAATTCGGCAGAGTTCCGTTTGTAAAATGGACATCCCAGGCATAAGCCAAACGTGTTTTCAATCGATCCAAGCCTCAAACAGATCAAAATTGCATTCATATGTGTAGTTACAGCATGTAAAGTACAGTAATGCATGATTTTCTTGCAGAAAAGGAATAACAGTATGTGGGACTACATCATGAGCATAAAATAGGACTCACACAATTGCTACATAGCATGTATATATGATGATACCTAGCATAGCATTGTAAAGCATACATTTCTATCTCTAAACATGCAAATAGCCAAATGTATAGTAAAACGTTGACGAAATTGAAAAGTGAACGGTCAAAGTGTTACCTGTAGCGCGTAGAGCGATCCTACCGGAGCGGTTTTTGCAGAAAAGTTGGAGAAATCGACAAAAGGCCTTTGCAAACGAGCAAAATCTCAAGAATCTATGTGGGGTACGAAGTTGAAAGTGACAGATCTGGAGGCGGCTGGCCTCAGATCCATCTGCGGCTGGCCCTGGTGGGTCCACTTGGCTCCCTTGCGACCGTTTGATGTGTCTAGTGAAAATGAATTACGAGATGGATGTCCGGCGACGAAAACCGGCTCCGGCAAGATAACCAACCGGCGACGATAACCGGGGTTACAAGATGGGTGACCGGCGACGATAACCGGCCCCGACGAGACGATCGACCGGCGACGATAACCGGCGATTACGAGATGGATGTCCGGCGACGAAAACCGGCTCCGGCAAGATAACCAACCGGCGACGATAACCGGGGTTACAAGATGGGTGACCGGCGACGATAACCGGCCCCGACGAGACGATCGACCGGCGACGATAACCGGCGATTACGAGATGGATGTCCGGCGACGAAAACCGGCTCCGGCAAGATAACCAACCGGCGACGATAACCGGGGTTACAAGATGGGTGACCGGCGACGATAACCAGCCCCGACGAGACGATCGACCGGCGACGATAACCGGCGATTACGAGATGGATGTCCGGCGACGAAAACCGGCTCCGGCAAGATAACCAACCGGCGACGATAACCGGGGGTTACAAGATGGGTGACCGGCGACAATACCCGGCCCCGACGAGACGATCGACCGGCGACGATAACCGGCGATTACGAGATGGATGTCCGGCGACGAAAACCGGCTACGGCAAGATAACCAACCGGCGACGATAACCGGGGGTTACAAGATGGGTGATCGGCGACGATAACCGGCCCCGACGAGACGATCGACCGGTGACGATAACCGGCGATTACGAGATGGATGTCCGGCGACGAAAACCGGCTCCGACAAGATAACCAACCGGCGACGATAACTGGGGGTTACGAAAGGGGTGACCGGCGACGATACCCGGCCCCGACGAGACAATCGACCGGCGACGATAACCGGCGATTACGAGATGGATGTCCGGCGACGATAACCGGCTCCGACAAGATAACCAACCGGCGACGATAACCGGGGGGTACGAGACGATCATCCGCATTGCGTTGATACCCTTTT
The DNA here is from genome assembly GCA_034770075.1 of Aralia elata. Taxonomy (NCBI): domain Eukaryota; kingdom Viridiplantae; phylum Streptophyta; class Magnoliopsida; order Apiales; family Araliaceae; genus Aralia; species Aralia elata. Next base: position 43,350,213 of record CM068383.1, read on the forward strand.
ACGAATATGATTGCATCCATTGCATCGTACGTTGCATCGTAAGGCATATGTGTAGCATCACGTATGTATTGTCATCCATGTGCATTGTCATTTATGCATCAGGTGTCTATTCTTTATCTTGTTCATTTCATTCATTATTTCATAAACATGATAAAGAGGGGCAGCTGTAGACACCCAATTTTTGCACTTCCTATACTAACCCTGACAGGAGGGCAATTTCGTCCATGGACCCGGCCCACGAGAATGGAAGGAGGACATAAAAATGAAACTCAAAGCCATCTCCATTGGACGAGATTGAGGCCGACACAACGGCGCGCAAATGTCAGGAGTCAGTTACTGATCGCTGCGCTTACTCGGACGGCATGGCACGTTTCCCGGCGATTTCCAGACTGCAGAATGCAAGCCCTTCAACGAAAATCAACGGTACGGCACGGAAATCGAGACGGGGTGCGAAAATGAGAAAATCAGCACAGTCGGCCGCAGATCAATCCGCGGCCAAGGACGGAACTCGAGACGGCACGGGACTCGAGCGCACGGGACTCGAGCGCGGCTGGGGGGAGAACCAAGGGCCAGCCGCAGATCAATCTGCGGCCAGCCGCAGATCAATCTGCGGCTGCCCTTGGCAGTCCTTTATCAGGCCATTTCGCATACAGGAACAAAAGAGAGGAAGAAGAGAAAAAAATCCAGCAGCAGCAGCAGCTCGGGAAGGAAGGAAAAACAGCAACAAAACAACAAAAATTAAGAGAGAAAGGAGTGAGAAATAGTGAGAAATTGTACCCATCTTGTGAGATTACGTCTCGATATTTTCTACTCTACTCAATACACAAATTCATACATATTGTGGGGATTATTTGCAAGGTGAAAAATCATGTGTTTTAGCATTTGGTTATACCATTTTTGCCAAGCTTTTGTCATTCGAATTATTTTGAATGTAGTTGTTCTTGAATATTGATGTGAAATCACGGATTAGGGATTATTAGTGAGGGTTCCATCGGAACAAAATTCTTCCTAATAACCCGAGGATATCCAATTGGTGAAATTTCTAGCTTATTTATGGTGATTTATTGGATGTAATTTATTTAGATTATCATTTTCGGATATCATGGTGTATTAGGCAAATCCGTGTTGTTTAGTTTCGTAGTATTCATTTTGCGGGTATGTAGTAAGCTTGGGTGTGAGCCTAGGAATGCGACCCCGTGGTCCAAATCCGATGATGGACGTTTTGACATATGTAATCGATGCAAGGTACTCGTTTTGTTGTAACATGTAATCGTTGGGCCTTAAAACGACGCTAGAGCGAGAATCGGGTTTAAGGCCCCGTAATAGTAAAATATGTGATTGTTGGCGTTAGGGGATATTTTGATGGCTTACATGCCCATGAATAGCCCCCTACGCGTTTGATATTTAGTTCGATTTGTAACACCCAACAAAAGGATTTCAAAGCCAAAACGATAAAGATTTTGCTAAAATTAATCAAAGTAGGATATTAGCATCACAAGGCTAAAATTTGGAAGTGCTAATGGAAGTCGATTCCTATTTTACGAGAAAGCCGAAAGGAAGTTGTTTCCAAATGTCACAAAAAATGGTTTTATAGAGAGAAATAAACGTTTACTAAACCTTGATACATAGGGCGAAAGAGATTCTAGAAATTGCCTATCATTTATGAAAGCGACGTATAAATCTCGATTCCTATTTTGGCTAAGGTTTAACAAACTCACGTTTTACCCAAAACAAACGCTTAATCTCATAGCTTTTGTCAATTTAAAATCAAATCTTTCTCAAATAAGAAAATAAGGCTTTCTCATAAATACCGAAAAGACATTTTTAAGCATTCTCAAAACTAAAGCACGATTTTCCCTAAAAAATCCAAATGATTCTTTCATACAAACTCACCACAACTTTCATTTAGGCACACACACACACACACGCACGCATATACGTTTCATGAATTAAAGGATAGGAAAAGCATCAAGGTTGCGGTAACCGTATTTCACGGAAGTCGGGGGGTGCCTAACACCTTCCCCTCGCTTAAGCAAGCCCCCGAACTCTATGAATCTCGATTCGCAGACCATTTAATTCGGAGTCACACATGAGCCAGCGATTTATAAAAAACGAAAATTCGGATGAGTTGGTACATCCATTTCAAATATACCAACTGGCGACTCTGGTTAATTGGCTCATCATAAAAAACGATCTTTCAAAACCCCGTCGACATCAAGGCCGACCTTTTCCCCAAAATCACCAAAACCAAAAGGCTAAAAAAGGGAAAGAAAAAGAGACGAGAAAAACCCGGCGTCGACATTTATCATATGTTAAATTACAGCACCATGTAGATAAAGTAAAATGCCTTTAATAACCGAATAGGATTACAAAGTATATGCTACATCATATCAAATATGATTGGCTTGTATGCATACTACTTTCAGTATAAAATGCATATCATTAGAAAACATGTATTATGTCGGAATGTAGAATTGCATACTGTGTGGAACATGGTAGACTATTAGACTTGTTGGGTTGTCGAGCTCAACCTTGCAAAACACAAATTTTTGCAAATTCAAGATGCAAAGCCAGACTTTAGCTTTCACGATGATAATGTCTAGAAGACGCATAAAGGAATATTGTTTCTTAGTTGGAATTCTTATTGTATCAAGATGATGATGTACGATGTAAACTTAATGTATTCAATATATATACAAAAGAGTGTTTGTTTCAAATCCATTGTTTTGAATGGTTTATAGAGTTAATCAGTATAGTGATAATATTATATAAGAATGAATCCGAATGTAGAATTGAGTTGTCTATACTCATATCTACGTCAATATATAATCGTAAAAGTTGCCATTCAGGGAACGAAGGCAAGAAAGATATAAAATTTTAATTATTCCGCATTTTCAGCTCTTATTTCATTATATTATGGAGTAAAGCTGACTCAAGATAGTCGTTGACGCACAAAGTCGGGTTTGAGGAATAGTCCTGATTTTGGATTAAGATAGTCCCGATTTTGGGGGCATGACAGATAGCTTTGTGTGTACACAACAAACTACATATTTATTCAAAAGGTAGACAACTCTTGTCAATTACATCTCTATGTAATTCCTTTATTATTTTACCTCTTAGATAATAATGGTCATTTGTGTGCACATCCATACTAAAATTATCTAAGTTACGTTAGACCCAGCATTTTCATATAAGTGAAGAGAAAAATACAGCCCTTGTGTCTGCACAACAAAGCGGTATTGTTCAATTCCTTATAAACATCCAATGTAATAAAGTAACGTCTCAAATATTTAAAACAAGCCTTGTGTGTGCACAACAAACTCATATTAAATACTCAATACTCTATCACTTTACCATGCTAGAAGGCTACGTTCGACATCCTCCAATATCTTTTGAACGCAATCAACTTAATATATTATCTTTTGAGGGTTTTTGTTATTAATTGTCTCATCTTGTTTAGCGCACATGCAAATATATATAGAAATACGCGTCATATTAAACATACATCAACATGTATAATAATATATTTACTATATAATTAGTATTCACGTATAGAATATTATATTCTACCTGGGATGATTATGGACTTAATTCTAATTTGATTCATTGGAGCCACCATGAACCAAAAGGTCAAACCTAGGGTGCAAGAATAAAATTTTGAATATAACTATTATATTCAACCCGGGCTTCATTACAAACAGGTCTTCAACGTTCCTGCTCTTCATCTCCAATTTCTTGAATAATTCTATAAAATCCTATTACAAACTATTTTCATAAAACAGAAAACTTAACTAGCAGTCAAGGGGAGGTACATAGGAGGGAGATAGAATTTATATCAGAAAAATAGATAGGCGAGGTACGCAAACCCCATTTATGAAAACCACATTCATTCAAGCATCCATTAAAATTAAATCCAATCGCATTGGTCAATAGTCCATAATCATCCCCTTTATTATCATACATATCAACATATATATCAATAAAATATATATGTTGATATCATTTAATGGGCAATAAAAATTTGCTAGAAATCCAATCTTGAATCAAAATAAACTCCTTTATTTTAATCAAAATCCAAATCAAAATAAACTCCTTTATTTTCATTAATATGGAATCTTATTCCAATTAAAATAAACACTTTTATTTTAATTCAATTCCAATTCAAAATAAAACTTTTATCTTAAATTGAAAAATAAAATTAAAATTAAAATCTGGGGACTAGCGCGGTCGCACTGTGTTTGTTATTAGAATCGGCGCGGTCGCGATGAGACTCTAGAAACGTTTTTCAGGGGTCGAGCGTGCTGTAAAAATACTAGGAAGTGGCGCAGCCGCGCCGCGGCATAGATTTTGAGTTTTTAAATTTTTGCCCAATTAAATTGTTCTAAATACATATCAACATATATATTAAATAACACAATTAATGATTCGCATAAAGATGGCTCTGATACCACTGTTGGTTTGCAGAAACAAGATCAAAGCATACAATCATATTATAAAGCAACGGAAGCATGGCATAAACAGAATTTTAAAAAGAAAATTGCAATCCCTTGCATCACCTTATGTAACATCATTAATTGAGAAAGGATAAAAGATATACTTTAAGAAGATGATCAACTCCTTGATGTGATCTTCAAGTCTAATCCTTTTCTCCTTCATGCTTCTCCAATTCCTCGAATCAAACGTTCGCTACCCAAGTATACAACGCCCAAGAGGTGATCCACCAAGAGAATATTGATTGAAGAAGTAAATTTAGATTCTACTAGACCTTGGATGGCTAGCCCTAACTTTTTCTTTCACAACTCCTTAGGGTTTTGAGAATACTTGCAATAGCAATAATTGCATTAGTCTATTCCACAATAAGACTCCTCTTATTTATAGACTAAACCTCCCTCCTAAACCTTTTAGGAGTTAGGGTTTTACTTTCATTCTCAATCTAATTAGAAACTAAATTATTAAAAATAAATAATAATAAGACTTCTCTTATTAATTTATAATTAGTATTTCTACAAATACTTAATTATAAATATTAAGTCATTTAAATTATTCCACTAATAAATTAAATGCTTAATTTATTATTATCTAGCCAATTAATATATAATAATAATAATAATAATAATAATAATAATAATAATAAGACTCCTTTTATTAATTTATGATTTAGTATTTCTCCAAATACTTAATTATAAATATTAAGTTATTTAATTTATTTCACTAATAAATTAAATACTTAATTTAGTATTATTAAGTCAATTACTTCTTTAATTATATTTCTCTTTTTATGGTGTGACCCTCTAGGTTCAATATTAAACCGGTAAGTAGAATAAATAAATTAGAAATAATTTAATATTATTTATAATGAATTAAACTCCTTTAATTCAAACATAAATAAATAATATTTATTCTACATCTAGAGTGACACCTTATGTTAGTGTATCATGACTACCCAGATAATATGAATTCAACGTTTAACCACAAACAACACAAATAACTTATTCCGTGAATAGGTACCGTACAATTCAATCCTTCTACTATACAACGTCTCAATCAAATATAAAACATGGAATTTCTATCAAGTTTTATTTATTTGATTATATGTATTTTGATTCTAAAATGCACAACTCAAGTTAATGTAAATTAGAAACTCCTTTCTAATTTTCATTCAACATTGGCCAAGGATTTCCGAGTTGACAATTATCGAATCACATAGGACATTCTCTCCCTTTACTGGAAGTGGTAGATCCTTTGTTGATCATTCACCTATCTCCATATATACCTTATTATATCTGAACATACCCTATAGTATACCCTAAAGTATTAAGGAATATGACAATATATAACTCTGTATATACAAGATATTATGATGATCTCATGTCCAAGGATCACTTGTACTACTATCCCTATAGGTACTCCTATTGACAGATAAATAAAACTCTATTAGGGTTCCTTTAAGCGAGTCACGTTCAGTGAACGTATTCTCCAATAAGCACCTACATACTTGTTTTAATGTCTCTACACAAATGATTATGAGATCAATCATCCTCTTCAACAGAGCAAGCATAGTATGTACAAATCTATCCAGAATTAATAACCCCACATTAGTGATCCATACGATTAGGAACTTTTTAGTTTTGAGCTATCTTGAATTTAGATCTCATTAGCATGATCATTATCATGATTCTAAAAGTATTGCTCCAAAACTATAGGTTTATCACATTTATTAATTCAACTAATTAACATGGATAAAGAATGCCTTTTAAATTAAATAAATTCTTTTATTAATAAATGAACAAGATTACAAAGTAAATGTTCATCACATCCAATATGATTGGCTTGAGGGCATACTACTTTTAACTTCAACATTCAACGATTTCTTGTCGAACACTCTATAAGCTTTGCTATCTACAGGATATCCAAGAAATATCCCTTCGTCTGACTTGGGCTGGAATTTAGTTAGATATCTCTTTCTATTGTTGAGGATGTAGCACGCATAACCAAAGACATGAAAATAATTGATGTGCAGCTTCCTTCCTCTCTATAATTTGTAGGGCATCTTCTTGAATACTGAGTGAATCAGTGATCAATTCTGAGTATAGCAGGCAGTGTTGACAGATTCAGCCCAGAAATATTCAAGGAGACGGGCAGTTGTTAGAAGTGTCCTTCCTATTTCTATGAGAGTTCTGTTCTTCCTTTCAATTCCTCCATTCTATTGTGGAGTTCTTGGAGATGAGAAGTTATGATGAATACCGTTGTCTTCACATAACTTATCTACCTCAAAGAAATCAAATTATCTTCCATGATCACTCCTTATGGCTTTAATCTTCTCGCCCTTCTCATTCTCGACCAACTTGAAAATTTTAATCTGTTGAAAGTTGGTTTCATCCTTAGAGCTTAGGAAGAATACTCATGTGAATCTGTTGTATTCATCTACTAACACCAGTGAGTACCTTTTTCCTCTAAGGCTGACAGTTGGGATAGGCCCGAAGAGATCCATATAAAGTAGCTGCAGAGGCCTATTGTTGGAGTTGACTGTCTTGCTTTTGAATGAGACTTTTGTCTGTTTTCCTTGCTGAAATGCTTTGCAGGGCTTTTCTTTGACGAAGTTAAGCTTTAGTAACCCTGAGACTAGGTCTTTGGAGGCAAATTTTAACATGATTTTAAAGTTCAAGTGGGATAATCTTCGATGTCACAGTCAGCTAACATCTTCTAATGTTTTAGCAAAGAAGCAGGTTGTTTCGGTTGAACTTAGCTCAACAAGATTAACCACATGTATGTTGCCTTCCCTAGTTCCAGTCAGCTTCAATGAGTTTGATTCCAAGTCTCGAACTTGACACTGGTTGTTGAGGAAGATTACTTGATGCCCTTTGTCGCACAGATAGCTTATGTTTAACAGAGTTTGCTTCAATCCTTCAACATATGCCACTTTGCTAAACGATACTGAACCATTTCCAGTTGAGTCATATTCTCAAGTCTTTCCAGAATTGTTGTCTCCAAAGACAACTACAAGACCATCTTTTTCCTTGAAGTTTGACATGAGAGCCTTATTATCAGTCATGTGCCTCGAGCATCCGATCCACTGTCTAGATACCAAATTGAACTAGTGGAGCTCCGAACCTACAATAAGAGTTAGCCTTTATTTTGGTACCTAAACTTTCTTGGGTCCTTGCTTGTTAGTACCCTTAGGGACCCAAATCTGCTTTATTTTAAGTCAATAGAAAATAGGATAACAACCATTGGAATAACATAGTGCAACTACATGTCCATACTCATGACAGTTATAACATTTAATATGATGCATGTGTAAGTGTGTGTGTGTGTGCGTGGATGATAGCCATTTGGAACTTTTCTTTTTGGCTGATTCTCTCTCTGCTTCCATACTGCTCTACGGTTCTGAGAGTTCGTAGGGTAAAAGTCAACTCTACGATTCTTGTCAGGTTGGTTCGTAGAGTGAGTTTTGCCTAGACTAGTATGTGATTTATTGTTCTAAGGGATTACAATTTAATCAGCAAAGATCGGACAACTTAGAATACTCGGCTCTGCGACTTCTGTGGATTTGACGAACATAATGCCTCTATGGGGGTAGAAGCACTGTTGTTAATCTCCAATATTTTATCCACACTTTGATCTGAGGAAGAATCCCAAAATCTGTCGGAGACTGCTCTCTAACTCGTGATCGGGGAGTCCATAGACGAAGAAGACCTATTCCACGTAGAGATCGTCTTCTCTGGTTCCTCTATCTTAGAAACTAGGGTTGACTCTCTTTGTGCATTGCAGTCAGTTATCTATCTCAACCTCTCATTCTCAGCTTCAAGATTGGTGAGAGAGTTAACACTTCGTAGATTTGTTTCCAACTCTACTTGAACTTTCTCTTTCTCCTCTTGAAGAAGAGAATGGTCCTTTGATAGAACCCTGAACAGCTTCATATATTTATGCAAATCAGATGTAATATCATGTAAATCCATTCTTAAATCATCAATATCTATATCAGGGAAATTGAAATCAAATACCTCACTAATGTCAATTTTTTGACGCTCAGTGGTGATGTCAGCATCTTCTTCTATGGCCATTAAACATAGGTTGGCCATTTAAGGTCTTTCGTCTTCACTTGATTCAGAGCTTGAATCATTCTCTAAATCACTCCACGAACCTTCAGCTACAAGGCCTTTATCTTTCTACTGAAACTTCTTGTAGCCCGTGAATTCTTTCTTTGGGGCTGACTTCTGCTTGTCCTTCTTCAGCTCCTCTCGCAGGGGCTTGTTGCACTCTATGATGTAGTGACCTGGCTTCTTGCAGTTGTAGCACATGTCCTTAGCATGATCACGGCTATTGCTATTGTTGTTTTTGTATCTTCCTGGCTTGTTGCTTCTGCCTTTTCGTATGAACTTTCTCAATCTTCTGGCTAGCAAAGCAATGTCTTCATCATCATCATCAGAATCTTCTTTGACGAGAGCTTTGGAGGCTGCTTCTGACGCTTTGAGAGCAACTCATCTATCTTTCTTCTTGCCTTCTGAAGTAGTCTCCGCCCTCTAGTTTAGCTCTAGCTCGTAGGTAAGAAGATTACCATAGAGCTTCTGCACGGTCATCTTGTGCATATTCTTCGATTCTCTGATAACAGTGGTTTTAGCATCCCACTTGCTTGGAAGCACCCTCATAAATTTGATGTTGAGGTCTTTATTTGGGTAGACCTTCCCAAACGCTAAGAGAGAGTTGAGCAGCACGTTAAATCTCTCATATGTGGTTGTTATGTTCTCCCTAGGGATAGGGGTGAACATTTCATACTACTGGGTCAACAGGGACTGCTTGTTTTCCATGACTTCTTTGGTTCCTTCATGCATAACTAGCAAGGCTTCCTACACTTCCTTTGTTGTTTTGCAGTTAACGCCGTTCTCGAATAATTCATCTTCTAAAGCCATAAACAGGATGTTCTCAGCCCTCTTATCTAACTGCACAAGCTTCTTTTCCATATCTGTCCACTCTGCTCTCTACTTGACTGCCACCTTGTTTAGATCATCTGTTGTTAGGGCAAACTTCGTCGGAACATAAGGACCACTAATCACCGCATCGAACAAATCTTCATCGATCGCATCCATGTACGCCTGTATACTAACTTTCCAGTTAGCAAACTTATCCTTATTGCAAAGAGATAGCTTATTTCTACCACCAAGCTCATAACTAGTTTTGTTTTGTGCTATTGATCTACTCAAGCGTTTTAAGCTTTGTTTAAGAGAACCTGCTCTGATACTACTTGTTGTTTTCCAAAGGCACTAAGAGATCTAGAAGGGGGGTTGAATAGATCCTTTAAAAAATTTTGTTTTAAATAAGGATTACCATATTATAAAATTAACCATGTTAATTTAATAATGCACAACGGAATATTAGTTTGAAAAACCTCTTCAAAGATTTAAGGAAATCTCAACTTTGAATTTAGTTCACTTGTGGAATTAAGTTACAAACAGATATAAAAGATAAGTGCAAAAATGTAAGTGCAGAAAAGTAAATAAGACAGGAAATTTTTAAGTGGTTCGGAGCACAAAGACTTTCTAGTCCATTCTTCTACTCCACGAGTAGGAAATCCACTAAGGATGAGAGGTGATCACTCAGATCAGTTCACTAAGAACTATTACAATCAACGAATCACTAAGATTCCTTCAAGCCACTCAGACTAGGCATGTGTTAATAAGACAGAAGGGTCACTAAGACCAGTTCACAAAGAAGTAAGTGACTTTTGGGGTGCTACTAAGTGGAGTTATGCTCGGCTTCTAAAAAACTTAGTAGCAGAATAAGGTGTTCTTGATTTCATAAAGTTTTAAAAGTTGTGCAACAATTCAGCTTAATCTTGCTCTCTTTACTTTTGGATTTGAATCTACATGTCCTTTTATAGAAGACCTCAAGATTTACCAGTTAAAAAGTTATCGTTGCTTCATTAAATGCTCCGATCCTAGAAGATCTCTGATGTTGACTTTAAGGATAGATGTGTCAGCTTACTTTCGACTCTGCACAGTGATAGTCACGTGAGCGACTGTCATTTCACTGAACTAGATGTTAGACACATATTGGTCTGATCTTCATTTTGAATCTTAAAGTACTCAACAACTATCTTGGGATTATCATTTTACGAGTCTGGACATTGTCAGTCCTTTGTCAGAACTAAAGTACTCTCCTTATCGTAGACTTTTATGGTGATCGTAGAGTGTCTGTCTGAACTAACTCTACGATACTTCAAGCTCTACGATCTTTCTACATACTCTGGGATCTTGATTTAGCTTTATGATTTTCAGGCAGACTTTGTGATCTTGAATTAACTTTACGATTTTCAGGCAGACTCTGCGATCTTGAATTAGCTTTACGATTTGCTCTACGATCTTTTTGCAGACTCTGCGATCTTAAATTAGCTTTACGATTTTTAGGCATACCATGTGATCTTGAACTGAGTACTCTACGATAGGTTGAACAGCTTTACGATCGTTTCAACAACTCTGCGATCGTTTCATTTCCTACAGTCTATACATTCGTTTAATAGATCAACATAACAAATTTGATCTTCTATTCTAAGTTCTTGTACATCAATTTCATTCTAAGGACTTCACAAAAGCTACTAGTTATTTATATACATTATCTCATCATCGTCAAATCAAAATATGTAATTGTCCTAACATAAAGTTCACAAACACAAGTATTAATATAATATATAGATTAAGCAAAGTACTTGTGATGTGTAAATATAACCTTGTAGGTGTAGATCAAAAACTAGTATAAGCGAAGGCTTGGATAAAATGATAGATATGATTGTGTTCCAATCAATGTCACTTAAGATCAAGTGTTGAAGATATAGAGATTAAGATCAAACAATTAAATAGTCAAGTATAAAAGATATAACGTTAACTTTAATACTTGAACAATTTAATGAGCAGATAAATATATTTTTAAACACAATATTTTTCTTGATAAAAAGATATAAGTTGTTTATAGTCAATCAAGAATGCTCAATACTAAACAAATATTACAAGCATACAAATATGTCAGTTTTAAGCTCAGTTCTTATAATATAAAATAATTCAAATATATAAAGTAATATATAGCAAAATGCTCCAAATACTTGAATTTAATGCTCACTTAACAAGTATATAATATATAGTGTAATGAAGCAAGTTGAGTAAATCTTTTTGATTTTTCTTTCTAAAGAGTTTTATGACAATAGATGTTTTCTCAAGACTATCAATATCCTTTAGTTTCGAGATAACTGGATTTATTTTAGTTAAGTTGTATTCGAGAGAGAATTTAATCTTTTAACATCGAATATTAATCTTAACAAGAACACAAGTGAGACACCTAGATCAACTTTAGAGATCGACTTTGGGAGGCTCGATCTGAACTATCTTCGATTATCAAGTGGTTAAGAATCCGATTATATCCCCAACATGATTTGTACTCGAAGTACTCAATTGTAACAATAAATATTACCTACGACGATGGAATGTATTTGATCTTATGAAAGCTCTCCTTCAAAAATCCATTAAAATTTGATAACTCAAAAAGATTCAATACTAAAGTATGATATACTTTGAAACTAAAGCAGTTATAACAATGTATAACAAATATAGCAATTATAACAATGTACAGTAAGTATATCAAACAAGAAAATTTGCACAAGTAATGATCTTTTAGAAAAAAATATTTAAGAGCAAAAATATTTGACTTATTTTTCTCTACTTGGCAAAATGAGAATAGTTTTCTATTTATAGAAGTAAAGTTCATGACCCGAAAATGGCTTGTACCCGACTTGAAGTATTGTGTCAGTTTTCGTAGATCTAAATGACAGTTGTTAACGCCTGATTCTGTCCGCGCATTCAACCAACTCGCCCGACGTGTACCTGCACAAAAGTCCCGACGGCTTGGGCCGTTCGTGGACTCCTCCGGTGTAAGAGTAAGTAACAAGCTCAAGGTATGTTAACAATGGGGGTTCAATATTTAGTAGGGTAAATAGTGTTGTACCTTGCCTTCATTATTATTTGGGTATTTATAGGATTCACTTGGCTACTCCAATTAGGAGTGTTCCACCTAGAATCCTTATTGGACCCGGATCCAATTATTGTGATCCAATAGGAGTATTAACCGGTAAGGAATCATAAGGGCTTAGAATACTTGCCCAAGCCTTTTCGGATTAGAAAGCCCTCTTGTAACCTGTTGAGCATGATGGGCCTTTGGGCCGAGCTCAAGATGAGGAGCCCAATCAGGCCCGTCAGGATATATCCGAACATTGCCCCCTACTCTCCTAGTATAATATATGTATTGGGGGAGTAAACTAGAGGCTCTAGCAGTCCAAGGAGTCGGATTACTGAAAGGAAATTGAACCCCTCAGGAGCCCGAAGGTGTCTAACCGAAGGTACTTTTTCTTCAGATGAAAGCGTCGACCCAAAGAGTAAAGCGTGTAAGGACTTTTGAAGGCGTCAGACCGAGGGTACTCCCTCTTCAGGTGCTCGAAAGTATTTGAACCGAAGAGGGACGCTCCTTGGGATCCTTAAAGGCGTTATCCCGAGGATGAATGAATTCAGTATTGGGCCCCTTTTGCGGGCAGATCTCATTGTATATGTGTAATCAGGCCCAATTTTTTCTCTTTGAGGCCCAACAACCTTACCCCAACATAAGCGGCCCAATATGAAAATCCAATTTTAAATTTTGAAAATAAGATAGGAGAACAGTTGGCGAGCAATACGACATTTTAGTAATAACTTCCCTGTCGTAACCACTCTAGATTGAGCCGTACCCGTTGGATGATGATAATCTCAACCGTCGGATATTTACTCATATAGGGAAGGTAAATCCAATCGCCACTTCCCACCAGTAACTTTATTCTTCTCCAGAGAAATTGGTCCTCTCTTGCAAAGAAACTTGCTTCATCGCTGTTCTTAACCTAGAAATCGTCCGTTCATTCCATTACCAGAATACCTCAAGTAAGTCGTTCATCGCCTTTCTTTCATTTCTCAATGGCTAAGGGTAAGAATACTTAAGAAGCACGTGCTTCATCTTCCCGTGTTGAAGACGAAGTTACTGTTGTTGAGACCGGAATTCCTGAGGGCCAACCATGGAAACCAATGATTATAGAACGGATGAGGGATGTAGAAGAATACAATAGGACCAAATATTTTGCCCTGGACTATAGAGTAGCTAACATTCCTTCTTCCATAAAAACCCTTTTTTTGACTTGTTGATGACGGGGTTTTATATTCCCGATTCATACGAAATTAGGAGACTTGAAGGTCAGGAGAGAGTGTACTGGCAACCCGAAGGGGGGTGGATTTCCATCCATCGGCAACTGCTTCTCTTCGGGGTACGATTCCCGCTCTGCCCTTTCGTCCTAGAACTCCTTCATACCGTTGGGCTCAGCTTGAGTCAACTGCCCCAAATTCTTTTATTTATTTGAATAATTTTATTACTTTTTGTTCATCTGAGGACACAGTCCCGAGCATAGATATCTTTTATCAGTTCTTTTCCCTCACTGCCTGTAAAGAGAAGGGGTTTTACCAGATAATAAAGAATTCGGGTAGGAAAACCCTAATGGATACCCCTTCTAGTAATAAAGGATGGCATGGGGATTGGTTTTTCATTAAAGGGCCGGACACTGAGTTGGTAGGACCTTGGTCAAACCTGAACAAAGACTAACTGAATCCAAATCGGATTTCCCAAAGAAGGTTGGAGGCGTTCGAGGCTTTGTATTCCAAGCGACCTTCAGTGAAGTGGGACCAGTTGCTCCTTAATGACCAAGACTGGTTGTACACACATGGTTGTAAGTCTTTTTACTTTTTCGAACATGTTTTATTTGAGATCTGATGAAATGCTGAATCCATCTTATCTTTTGATTTTACAGTGGCTAACTCCGGTAAGAATCCTGATAACGAAGCGATCCTGGAGGCTGCTGGAGTCCTGAGAGCCAAGTTGTCTGGTGCCGAGAAGGTGAGGATGGCCTGAAGCAAAAAGACTACGGGTGCTAAAGCCTCAACTACACCAGATGTAAATGTTGAAGAGGCATCTGGATCTGACCATCCAAAAGGGCTAGTGGGAGCCGGGGGATCTCCAGTTGTTTTTGAGGTGCCTAGAATAAACAAGTCTGGGGGCAAACGGAAGAGGTTGGTACGTCACTCCTCCGTCGAGGTAGGAGACGAAACGATCCCACTGATTAGGATCGAGCCATAACCAACGACTGGGGGATCCTCTAACGCTGCCCCGGATGCTGGGGATCGGGAGAAGGAGCTTGCTGAGACTGCTTCTTTTGATGTTGAGTCTCCTTCCATAGAATAAGGGGCATTATTGAAGAAGCAAAAGGGACCTTCCTACCCCCGATTACAACAGAACAGTCGAGGCTCGAAGTTGTAGGGACATCGGCTGAAGGCTTGGGATCGTTATGATCCCCTTCAATACAACTGGGGCCGATCAGGCCAATCTAAAAACCATGATGGAGATGTTGTTCTCCTTTCATGCTAAGGTTAGTAGTTTTCTGGATGAAGTTGTCGTACAAAACACACCTGTTCATGGTTTGTTGATTTTTTAATTCTCGAACATTATGCAGGGAAATGGTCTTCTCCTCCAGGTTTCCGACCAAGTGAAAACTTTGGAGCGTGACCTGAAGAAGTCCTCCGAAGAATGTGCTGAGGCAAAGGAGATGCATGTGAAAGTCCGTACCCAACTTCGCACTCAGCACGATAGTTTTCACCTCATGAAAAAGGATTATGAGGCGATGCGATCAGAGAAGGCCAAAACTGACAAGGAGCTGGCTGCCTTGCGGGATCAAGCGTTTGTTGCTGATATCAGAATGTCTGAGATTGGAGCCCGAGCCGAGGAGGTCGTTAAATAAGTCGAGGCTGCTGTAAAATGGGCTGAGGACGCGGAGGCGAGGAATAAAGAGCTCGAGTTCCTCCTCCAAAGGCAAAAGGAACAGATTGATCAAACGGGCGATTTGATTCGGGCCCAGACCACTCAAATGAGGAACCTAAAAGACAATGTTCAAACTATTATTTCCGGCTGGGCTTCGAAGAAGGACGATTGGTTGAAGGGTCCTGTTGCCCCCGCTTCTCCAGGTGTTCTCGCACCGAGTCTTCGGCAGAGAGTTATTGATGAGTACAAGACCTCGGATCAATTCCATGAGGATATGCAAGATGTCGTGGTGAATGAGTTCAATGACGGCTTTGAGTTTACCCGAGAACTGGTGCGGGGAAAAGGCCATGATCCTGATAAACTGGGAATTGTCATTCCCGAAGACTGATTTGTAATTTTATTTGATACTTTGTAATCTTAACTCTTAACTTCCTTTAAGTATTTGTCAAAGTTAAATCTATCTTTTCTCATGAGTTAGCTCTCGTTACCTGTGTGCATGGTTGTTTATTTATACTTCTTCTCCCCCTACTAACCTTATTAAGCGAATTGACGATGAGGTTAGCAGTTGTATTTAAAGTGTATGTAGAAACAATAAATACAAAGATAAGATGTAAGAAGAGTTCTCATTTATTTCGAAAAGATAACATAATTGGCCAACATTCTAGCCTCAAAAGAAACTAAGCAGATAAAACTTATAATCACTGATAATATTTTCGGAGCTGAGCAGCATGCCATGTATTCGGGATATCTTTTCCATCCATCTGTTGTAGTCTATAGGTTCCCGATCCTAATACCTCGATAACCATGTACGGTCCTTCCCAAGTGGGCATTAATTTTCCAGTTTCCCGAGGTGTAGAAGCTTCAGCTTGCCGAAGGACTAGATCCCCTATTTTGAATGTCCTATTCTTGACATTTTTGTTGAAGTGTCGAGCTGTACGTTGTTGATAAGTGGCTAACCTGAGGACCACAGTGTCACGCTCTTCTTCCAACAGATCCAAGTTATCCCGAATCCCTTCGCTATTGAGACTTTCGTCAAAGTTTTGGGCTCGAGAGAAGGGTATCCCGATCTCAATAGGTATCAAGGCTTCGGTCCCATAAGAAAGTTTGAAGGGTGTTTCGCCTGTTGTTGTTCGAGAAGTTGTCCGGTAGGCCCAGAGGACGTGTATAAGCTCTTCGGGCCAAACACCTTTTGCATCCTCAAGTCTTCGTTTTATACCATTTAGCAACAACCTGTTCGTGACTTCAACTTGACCATTTGATTGATGATGGGCTACCGAGGTCCGTCGATGTTAGATGTTAAGTTCTGTCAAGAAGCCTTCAAACTCTTTTCCCACGAACTATAGACCATTATCTGAGACCAGGACCTTCGGGATGCCGAATCGATAAACCACATGTTCTTTGAGCAATTGGAGACATGTCTTCTCGATAATCTTTGCCAGAGGTTTGGCTTCAACCCATTTGGTGAAATAATCAATTGCCACAACCACAAACTTTACTTCCTTTACCCTACGGGAGAGGTCCGAGAAGATCTATCCCCCAAACTGCGAAAGGTATTGGAAATAGTATGGGTGTAAGCTCTTCGGGAGGTTGGTGATGTACCAAAGTAAATAGTTGACACTTATGACATTTTTTAACGAAGTCTTTCGCATCCTGAAGCATGGTTGGCCAAAAATATCCTTGTCTTAATATCTTATGTGCCAATGTCTTTGCTCCTACATGATCTCCACAGATTCCTTCATGAACTTCCCGAAGCGCATAATCGGATTCCCTCAGACCGAGGCATCGGAGTAAAGGTGATGAGTAAGATTTTCTGTATAACTTATCCTCGATGATACAATATTTGGTGGACTTGTATTTTATCCTTCGGGCCAAAGCACTGTCCTCAGGTAGCTCGTCACTTTTCAAGAATTTGAGTATGGGAGTCATCCAGGAATCTTCGGATTTAATATCCATCACTGTTTGGACCATTATGCTCGGTTCCTATAGATTCTCTAAGTACACAAACCCTTCCAAATCTCCTTGGTCTGTTGTTGCTAACTTTGAAAGTGCATCAGCCATTGTGTTTTCTAATCTAACTACCCCGATGATTTGATATTTAGGAAAGTGAGTAAGGAGTGCCTGCACAAGCTGAATATAGGCCTGAAGGTGCGCTTCCCTGGCCTCATATTCCCCCATGACTTGCTTCACCACTAGTTGGGAGTTGCTGTAAACCACCAGATTCTTCACCTCCAAACTTCGAGCCAGTTTTAGTCCTGCTATAAGTGCTTCATATTCCGCAATGTTATTGGTGGCTGTAAACCCGAACCGGATAGAGTGTTGGACTTTGAATCCCTCGGGCGAGGTAAGAATTACTCCTGCTCCACTGCGGGACCCGATGCTAGACCCATCCACAAATAAAGTCCATCCTGAGTCTGTTGCAGACAATGGATTGGATAATTTAACTGGATCTTCGTCCTTTTCCTCTGGAAAGGAGCACTCGATGATAAAGTCAACAAGGGCATGTGCTTTGATCGCCGTCAGGGGACGAAAGTTAATATTAAATTGACTTAATTCTACCGCCCATGCTGCTAATCTTCCTGAGGATTCGGGTCGATACAACACTTTTTAAAGGGGTTGATCTATGAACATCGTGATTGTTCTCCCCTGGAAGTAATGCCGAAGCTTCCGACTAGAAATGACCAGTGCGTAAGCCAACTTCTCTAGGTTTGGATACCTGGTTTCTACATCCCGAAGAGCATGTCTTACGTAATAGACCGGCTTCTGTCCCTGTAAATCCTCCCTGATTAAGGTCGACCCGACCGCTAACTGTGTTGCAGATAGATATTGTTGTAGATCTTCTTCAGGGATAGCCTTACTGAGGATCGGAGGGGAGGAGATATATCGCTTGATTTGTTCAAAGGCATTTTGGCATTCTTCTGTCCAAACGAATGTTTTCTGGTTTTGAGCCCCTTTCAGTGTATTGAAGAAGGGAAGACATTTCTCTGCTGATCGGGCTACAAATCTCTGAAGAGCAGCGAGTCTTCCAGTTAACCATTGGACGTCTTTAAAGTTCCTTAGGGATTGTATCTCAAGAATAGCCGATATTTTCTCAGAATTTGCCTCTATCCCTCTTCGGCTAACCATGTATCCCAAGAATTTTCCTGACCCAAGACCGAAAGTGCACTTGGCGGGATTAAGTCTCATATTGTGGGTCCTGACATTTCGGAAGCATTCTTCGAGATCTGACAGGTGGTCTTCATCCCCCATGCTTCGGACAATCATATCGTCCACATAGACTTCTGATGAGTGTGTTTTATACACACAATTTGGGTACTTTTGGCCTTGATAATTCAAGTCTTTGGGAACTTTATGTGGTTTTATTGTATTTTTATCTTATTTTTAGATATTGTGGTTTTATATTGCTAATATATGTTTAGTATTGTTTTTTATGCATTTTCATTGTGTTTGTAGGAATTGAAATAAAGACCGCTCGGATCGTTGTTCATAATGACATAATGCCCGTGTTTGGTTATCCGTGGTTGGCGTGTTTTATTTTGGAAATTAGTGTTTGGCGACGCTCGGTATGGAAGTTGATGACATTTGCGCTTTGGGTGTGCACGACGTCGACCAAGTCATAAGAGTGCTGACATAGGCACCAGCTGTAGCAGGCCACGGAGGCCTCCGCGCTGACCACGGAGGCCTCGCTAGGGCATACAGGGTGTTGCAGCAGGCCACGGAGGCCTCCGCGCTGACCACGAAGGCCTCCGCACTGACCACGGAGGCCTCCGCGCTGACCATGGAGGCCTCGCCAGGGCATATAGGGAGTTTACAACAGGCCACGGAGGCCACCATGCTCGGGCGGAGGCTGCGCCAATCTGCTGAGTGCGATTCCAGTTGGCTTTTTGGTGCAATTTGAGCGGATTTTTGACTCAAGATCTAATGTTTGACTAGGGTTTTCATGGAGGCACTATATAATAACTCATTGGTGCTTCATATTTCATAACTAGGGATTGGGAGGCTACACTAAAACATCAATTTGAGAGCAAAAGTGCTGCAATACAAGGAAAAAACTCAGCACAAGCCAAAGAACCAAGAAGGAAAGGATTGTCAAGGCATATCTAGACCTTGGGAGATTGCACATACATCATCAAGAAGAGCTTGAGGGCTGTAATTCAAGGAAATTTCCAGCAACAAGCTAAGGAGCAAAAAGAGAAACAAATGCCAAATGAAAAGGAAAAGCTAGAGATTGTCATCAACCAAGCAAGCAACACATGATTATCTTCTAAATGGGTTTTATCATCTCTTGCTTTCCTTTGAATTTGTATTTCTATTTCATGATGTACACCATGTGTTTGATATTTTTCTTAGCTACCATGAACTAGAGTTTGTATTCTAAGATTTCAATGGAACCCAACACATAGTTTGAATTGATTTCTCTCTCTTTATTATTAATTACTCATTTGTGAATTGAATATCATGATTTATGCTTCATATATTAATTACCTAGCTAGTAATTACCGTGGGAACCTATATGAACTTGACGAACGGATTATAGTGTTTAGACCTCATTATGATATCATATGAAAGTTAAAGATTGTTGTGGGTTATTAATTGAGATTAAGTGATGTGTGTCTTGTTGATTATCTTCAATGATAGGTAACTTGATAGTATTTAGGATAAACATATACTTAGATACCTTGTGCAACTAATGGAGAATCTATTCTTAATGACTTCCTATGTAAAAGTTGGTAATTGAAGGGACGGTACATGAGATTTAGTGACACGTGTCTTGTTATTGTTCTTGAAATTGGTCTCTTGATAGTGTGTAGGATAGACATATACCTATATGCCGCATTAGGAAGATTCGAATTTGACCATCGACAGAGGCTTATAAGTAACTTTGATTTCTCGGTTGACAATTCTATGTTATTAGTTAGTTCAAATGAGAGAGCTAGGATATTCAAATGAAGTGTTGGGGGAAATTTAAATCTTAGACTTGTTAACATTAGATTTCACTATCTTAATGCTTTTCATATCTCTTATTATTACAAAACACCAAAAACTCAAATCACCAATTATCTAAATAAAATCGAGACGATATATAGTTGGTACTTGGGATACACTAAAATAATTCCCTGTGGGTTCGACAACTCTCTTATCACTTTATTACTTGTTGATTGCGGATACTTGCGCGTATTTTTTCGGTTGCGAAATCGACCAACAACTTCCATTTTTCTTCCAATCTGATCTCTGAACACACTGTTTATCATCCGCTGATAGGTTGCCCCGGCATTGATGAGACCAAATGACATGACTTTGTAGGCATAGATTGCTCGGTGTGTGATGAAAGATGTCTTCGGGATATCCGATTTATGCATGGCAATCTGGTTATATCTGGAGAAAGCATCAAGGAAACTCATTAAACTGTGTCCCGAAGTGGAATCAATTAACTGATCAATGTTTGGGAGAGGATAATAATCTTTCAGACACGCCTTGTTTAAATCTGTGTAGTCCACACATATCCTCCACTTCCCGTTATTCTTTTTCACTAGCACCACGTTGGCGAGCCATTCTAGATAAGTTATTTCATAAATAAAGTTAGCAGCCAATAACTTTTCAATTTCTTTATCAATTACCTTTTGTCGTTCGGGAGCTATAATCCGCCTTTTTTGTTTGATGGGCTTGTGGTTAGAATTGACACTCAGTTTGTGCTCGGCCACACTCCTGTCTATCCCCGGCATATCAGCTGAAGTCCATGAGAAAATATCTGAGTATTCTCTTACCAAGTCAATGAGCTTGGTTCTGACGTCCATCTGTAAACCGGTGCCGATCTGTATTGTTTTCGTACTGTCTTCCTGAAACAGCGGTATCTCTTCGGTCTCTTCAGCAGGCGTTGCTATCGGCTTCGAGCCTCCTTCCGTAAATGGTTTTAGCTCAATCTTCATTGTAGTTTTCTGTTTACTGACCCCTATGGAAGTCGCCTGAATAGTCTGAAGATAATATCTTCGGGATAGGTTCTGATCCCTAGCAACTTTGTTGATCCCATACTCGGTTGGGAATTTCATTTTTAGTTGAGGAATCGAGGTGACTGCTTTTAAGGCTGACAGGGTTGTTCTTCCCAGGATAGCATTGTAGTTACTTTCTACCTGGACTACATAGAATCTTATCGTGATAGAAGCCTGTTTCGGAGATGTGCCGAAGATCGTTAGTAATTCAATCGTCCCTGCTATTCGGACTGGGTTGTTTCCGAAGCCATATAATGGGGACTCGTTGCAGATCTCTGGCTTCCTTCCCCCCAGATCTAGCCGATTTTATGCGTGACTGTAGAGTACATCGACTGAACTCCCGTTGTCCACTAGCATCCATTTTAAATCCTTGGTTCCCACTTGAGCCGTGATGACCAGGGCATCCTGATGTGGTGTGACTATTCCCGAGGGGTAATCCTCATCGGAGAAGGTTATGGGTTCTGTTGTGGTAGTCTGAGGCTGTCCAGATATTTGGTGGACTTCTCTGCCGAAGGCTTTTCTTTTTCTATTAGACAAGGCCGATATCGATCCACCAGAGATAACAGCTTTGACTCCCTTTGTAGTTCCCGAAGGTGGTGGTGGCGCTATCCCATCAAAAGAACTTGGGTTATACTGATCAGCGATATAGCAGTCCAGATTACCGTTTCACACTTGCTTTTCCAAAAAATCCTTCAACTGATAGCATTCCCCAGTATCGTGCCCCTTGGCTTCATGGTAGTTACAATATCTGTCTCCGTTCTTCTGTCTGGCGAAGACTCGGATCTTCGGGGCCTTCTCATAAAAAGGCTGAACGGCTCTGCTCAAGGTTAGAGGAGTGTAATCTTTGTCATTGTCTCGATTCCCTCGGTCCTTTGAGCTATCATTCTTCCGTTACCGATTGTCCTGAGAGTCTTTCTTGCCATTCCCTTTGTTGTTGGTATACTTTTTATCGGCGTCTTCGCCTCGGGGGTCTCTCTGATGAAAGTCATCTGTATTTTTTGAGGTACCCAGAAGATTAGCAAGTGCCTCTTCTAGCTCAACAAACTTGTTAACTTTATCATAGGCTTCGGGCAAAGACTCGGGTGCCTTAGAGATGATTTCTTCAATCAACCTACTGGATTTGTCCACGTTTAATCCCATGGTTAAAAAGTGGATAACCTGCTTCGAATTTATGTCATTGACTTCGGATACAGCTTCCCGAAATCTTTTAATATATTGTCGAAGTGTCTCGTTCGGTCTCTGTTTAACCTGCATGAGGGACGTGATCATCTTGGCACGTCTCTTGTTACTGCCGAAGCGGGTGTGAAATTGTTCTTGCAAATCATCCCATGAGCGTATAGATGCAGAGGGAAGGGAGATGACCCACTCTTGAGCAGTTTTCTTCAGGGTGGACAGGAATAGGTGGCACATGGCTGCCTTATCATGACCATGAAAAAACATGGCCTGCTCGAAAGTGAAGGTATGGTCATGAGGATCCCCGGTTCCATCGTACATCTCCAAGTTCGAGGGAACTTTATTCTTTCTATCAATCTTTGCGTTAGCCAGGTCTCTGGTGAAAGGAGAGGCCCGAGGCTTCTTTGCTCCTGGAGGTTGATTCACAACCCTTCGGGGAGATGATTCTCTAGTGCGGCTCCTTTCAGTGCTTCATCGGGAACTTTCGTACCGGTCTCTTCTTGATGGAGATCGGACTCGCTTTCTTAGATCCCTAGTATAAAACCCCTTAAGAAGATATTCAATGGTTGCTTGATGGGTTGATTCTTGTTCTCTAGCTTTCCTTCAAGATTTGATACTCCTTGCTCTTCTTGTTCCTTGGACTTCGCTGAAAATTGCCTTGTATTGCAGATTTTTCCTCTTAATTTGATGTTTATGGAAGCCTCCCTCTCTCTAGAATTGATGTTAGAAGTGTTAGATGGTGTTAGTATGTAAGTTTCAGCCGCCTCCTTGGTGTTATAAGAGATGGGTATCCAAAAACCTAGCTTATTCCCGAGTTTTGGACCAAAAATCGCACTTTCTGCATAGCTACAGGTGAGCTCGCCCCGGCGCCAAAATAAGCCTAAAATTCGCGCCCCGGCGAGCTACCTTGGTTTCAGCTTCCTGTATCCTGATTCAGCTTCGACGTTGTTTGGTAAAATGGCCATAACTTCTTTGTCCGAACTCGGATTAAGGCGATTAAGTAGGCTATGGAAAGCTAAGAAGTATCTCTACAACTGTCATAACTGGAGCTCGTCGAGATAATGGCCGGAGAAAGGTTCAAATTGAGCCCGAAGCAACTGCTGTGTAAAAGTCATGCAAAATCCGATGGTAAAATGACCATAACTCTCTCATACTAACTTCAAATTGGATGATTCAGGATGTTCTGGAAAGCTAAGATAAAACTCTACAACTTTTGTTCTTTGAGTTTTGAGAGATTCGGATTGCATCATGGGTCAAATGGAGAAACAAGCAGCGGGAATGCTAGATTCAAGCCAAAAACGCATCGATCCAAGGGGCCTTTATTTCAATACCTACAAAACAACGTAAAAACACATAAAAACACACAAATACATATAAAAGTAATAAAAAACTACATTGCACAATAATAAGATGAAAACACATAAAACCAAACGAAATAGCTAAAGACTTACAAATTATTAAGGCTAAAAGTACCCAATTTGTGTATATAAAACACACTCATCAAATACCCCCAAACTCAAACATTTGCTTGTCCTCAAGCAAAACACACAAACTATAAAAATTAAATATTTCTAAATAAAAACTATCTTGAGCAATGAGTTAATAAGCTAACCAATGGTCTCAAAGCATAAACACAATAAAATTCAAGGAAACTCTCAAAACGTTGCAAGTCTAGAATTACAATTAGTTAGTCATAGCTTGCTTTAGGTCCCTTCCGTGTGTGTGTGAGTATACCCAATGGCACTAAACCAATCAAGCTCGAATGAAGCTATGCAACCACATTACCTTATGAAATAATCAAAATAAACCACAAAAACTACATGCTTAACACACCACTCAATACAAAGGTATACAAATCACAATTTCCAAAAATATGAAATCAAAGGACTTTAGGTAAGTGCATTTTATGTTTTATCTTATCCTAAGTCTACTCTTGTGGGTGAGTGCGTTTTACGCTCCATCTCAACTCAACACAAGGTTTGATATAAAAAACTTTCTTTCTTTTCTCATCAAATTATAGGAGAGTGCGTCTTACGCTCTATCTCCCCTAAGCATGTGTCCATGAGTGAGTGCGTTTTACGCTCCATCTCAGCTCACCACATGACCATCAATTCAAACACAACAAATTTGGACACATTCCTTCGAGTGATGTTTAAACGAGTTAAAGAGTTTATAGATATTTCCCATAAGCATTCGGTTATAAAAGCCTTCTCTAAGCATACGACTAGCTCAATACTTATGGGTGAGTGCATAAAAGTGAAAGGACGCATAAGCAAAACAATAACCAACAATAACGATAAACACAACAACTAAGCAACAATTATCCATTTTCCATGAGTTAGAATCAATTCAAACAAGCCATTATCATAGACCATGGATTATGGTTCAAATCAAATTAAAACAATGCTCAAGGGACATATCCTAAAAATAAATGAAATTTTTTTTTGTTTTAAAAAAAAACACTAACAACACACAAATACTAAATTAAAAACACAAATACTAAATACTAAAGCCTATACCCCCAAACTTAAACTTGACATTGTCCTCAATGTCTGAAATAGGGAAAAAATAAAATAGAAGACTTCCCTGAGAACGTGTCAAGCGCTATTAATATCATCTTTCAAGTCCCCTAAGTTGGGAGCGCACACCAATTTGCTTAGTATTCGGTACCTGAAAGCAATTGACTAAAGAAATTAAAATGCATTTAAACAAACTAAAAAGCAATTGAAAAAAAATCAAAATCAAAACAATAAAATTGGGTTGCCTCCCAAGAAGCGCTTGTTTTAAAGTCTTCGGCCTGACTAACTCCCTGCTTTTATCCAATTCCCCTTCGATAATTGAGGAACCCACCATCCATTGATAACCATGTAATATTTGAGGGCTTCTCCTCAGTAAGGGTCATTGTTTCAAGTTCACCGAGCTTGTTTCTGTTCGATACATTCTCATTTATGCACTACACAATGCTAGGTGATTGTTCCATTGTGTCTATGGATGGAATGTTGAATTGAAGCTCTACAAACACAATAGAACCATCGGTTTTCTCCTCATGGACCTCTATGTCCTCACACCATGGTTCCACATTCATACTAGCTCTATCGTCACATAGAGCCTCGCCTAAGAAATGACTACCAAGTGGACACGGTATTGCAAAACTGCCCGAATCCTTGAGCTTTGGTGGAGAAGGCACTTAGGGCACTAACACAATTGACTTATCTTCGTTTGAACTCATATAAATCTCTTCGTCGATTGTGTTAACCTTATCCCCAATTGTCTCCTCTATTTCTATCTCTCGTGGCTCATCCAGTTGCAGATTTGACTCGGGCTCACCATAAGTCTCGGAATCCATGTCATAACACTAACTATTTTGAGGACAGTTGTTCAAAGTTTTGAACATTTGATCAATCTGATTCTGAAGATTTTGAATTGATAGGTCTTGACTTTTCAACATCTCCTCCTTCGAAGCCATGATCATAGACACAAGTTCCTCAAAGTTTGACATCTTATCTTCTTGAATAGGAGGTGGACATGAGAATTCCGGTGCATATGTTGGATTTGGAGCATAGTATTGATCATCATAATTGTAGCTCCATATAGAATCCGGGTGATACCCCCAATCTTGGTGATAATCAGGATAATCATAGTTGTTGAAGTACTCACCACCGTATTGTACCGGTCCAAAACTGACGGTGCATTGATGACTCGGATGATTGTCAGCACAATAATCACAAGTAACTGTTATACCTTGAGTGCTCTCTGCTACTAAGGCATCCAACTTCCTCGATAGTGTTTTAAATTGTGCTGACAATGCAGAGAGTGCATTGAGTCCATCAATCCCAGTTTCCCTTGGTTGAATCATACTCATGTACGACCATTGATAAGCAAATTCATCCATGGTGTACCTCGTAAAGCATCAAAACAGAAAAATAAATGATAAAATAAACTAAAAGCAAATTTATATACAACTTTAAATTAAGACTAATTTAATTATGACTAATATTGGAAAAACACTAGAAAAACAATTCCCCGGCAACGGCGCCAAAAACTTGTTGTCCGATTTATATAACGACAATTTACGCGCAAGTATACGCGGTCAACAAATAATAAAGAGTAAGTAGAGTATCGATCCCACGAGGAATTGCTACTAGTCTTTTCCAAGTATTAACCTTTTATCATCTCAATCTTATTTAAACAAACGATAATTGTTTTTGTTGTTTTGCATTAATGAAGATAACAAATAATCAAATAACTATGGAAAGCTTTAAGATAATGAAATCAAATATTAACAAGTCTAAGATCACAATTTCCCCCAACACTTCACTTGAATATCCTAACTCTCTCTTTACAACTAGTTAAATCACAAGAATTGTTATCCGAGAATTTACAAGTATATACAAGCCTCTCTCGATGGTCAAATACGTATTTCCCAATGCGGTGTATAAATATCTCTATTCTACACACTAGCAAGAATCCAATATCAAGAATAATCAACAAGACACGTGTCACCAAATCTCATTAATCACCCTATCAATTACCAACTTTCGCAATGGAAATCATTAAGAATGATTCTCAAATGGATACATGTGGTATTTAGGTATATGTCTATCCTAAATACAATCAAATTATCCATTCATGAGGGTAATAAATAAAACACACGTCACTTAATTTCATAAATTACCCATAGGAATATCTAATTTTCACATGATATCATAACAAGGTCTCAACCTATACTTCCTCTCTCAATTCCATATAAGTTCCCAAGGTAATTACTAGCTAGGTAATTAATATATAAAGCACAAATTATGATATCCAATCACAAATAATTAACCAACATTAAAGAGAGAGCATTCAATTCAAACTATGTATTGGGTTCCATTGAAATCTTAGAAAATTAGTTCTAGTTCATGGGAATTACAATAAACATCAAATTTGATCTATACATCATGATAGAATTACAAATTAAGAAGAGAATACTAGAGATAGAATGATAAAACCCCTTAGGAAGATATTCAATGGTTGCTTGATGGGTTGATTCTTGTTCTCTAGCTTTCCTTCAAGATTTGATACTCCTTGCTCTTCTTGTTCCTTGGACTTCGCTGAAAATTGCCTTGTATTGCAGATTTTTCCTCTTAATTTGATGTTTATGGAAGCCTCCCTCTCTCTAGAATTGATGTTAGAAGTGTTAGATGGTGTTAGTATGTAAGTTTCAGCCGCCTCCTTGGTGTTATAAGAGATGGGTATCCAAAAACCTAGCTTATTCCCGAGTTTTGGACCAAAAATCGCACTTTCTGCATAGCTACAGGTGAGCTCGCCCCGGCGCCAAAATAAGCCTAAAAATCATCGCCCCGGCGAGCTACCTTGGTTTCAGCTTCCTGTATCCTGATTCAGCTTCGACGTTGTTTGGTAAAATGGCCATAACTTCTTTGTCCGAACTCGGATTAAGGCGATTAAGTAGGCTATGGAAAGCTAAGAAGTAGCTCTACAACTTTCATAACTGGAGCTCGTCGAGATAATGGCCGGAGAAAGGTTCAAATTGAGCCCGAAGCAACTGCTGTGTAAAAGTCATGCAAAATCCGATGGTAAAATGACCATAACTCTCTCATACTAACTTCAAATTGGATGATTCCAGATGTTCTGGAAAGCTAAGATAAAAATCTACAACTTTCGTTCTTTGCATTTTGAGAGATTCGGATTGCATCATGGGTCAAATGGAGAAACAAGCAGCGGGAATGCTAGATTCAAGCCAAAAACGCATCGATCCAAGGGGCCTTTATTTCAATACCTACAAAACAACGTAAAAACACATAAAAGCACACAAATACATATAAAAGTAATAAAAAACTACATTGCACAACAATAAGATGAAAACACATAAAACCAAACGAAATAGCTAAAGACTTACAAATTATTAAGGCTAAAAGTACCCAATTTGTGTATATAAAACACACTCATCAGACCGACCCGTTGTCTCAATGTCGCCTAGGAGGTCGATCGCCTCTTCGTTGGTGGGGTGTCGAGCGGGAGGCCGAGCCTCTCTCGCTCAACAGATTTCGCCCAGCTTCATTCAATTCCATGTACTGTTTATCTAGCTCTTCTTGCTGGAAATCAAGAGCCTTTTTCCGGTCAAGAATTTACTGGAGGCATTGTTCTCTTTCTGCTACCATCTCACGGTGTGATCGGGACTGGGTCGATCCATGTGGATCATGATGGCTTCGCTGTGATCGTGAAGTCGTCATGCGAATTATTTTGGTTGACAATAAAGATCACTACTAAAAGCCCTCCTTCTAGCGTCAATGTTAACGCCTGATTCTGTTCGCGCGTTTAACCAACTCGCCGGACGTGTACCTGCACAAAAGTCCCGACGACTTGGACTGTTTGTGGACTCCTCCGGTGTAAGAGTAAGTAACAAGCTCAAGGTATGTTAACAATGGGGGTTCAATATTTAGTAGGGTAAATAGTATTGTACCTTGCCTTCATTGTTATTTGGGTATTTATAGGATTCACCTGGCTACTCCAATTAGGAGTGTTCCACCCAGAATCCTTATTGGACCCGGATCCAATTAGTGTGATCCAATAGGAGTATTAACCGGTAAGGAATCATAAGCGCTTAGAATACTTGCCTAAGCCTTTTCGGATTAGAAAGCCCTCTTGTAACCTGCTTAACATGATGGGACTTTGGGCCGAGCCCAAGATGAGGAGCCCAATCAGGCCCGTTAGGATATATCCGAACAACAGTCATTTTCTATATTGGATATTTAATCCATTAGATGTAGCTCAAATATAAACTATGGGCCATTTGTCCTTTAAAATTTTGAAAATGATATACATGTAGATAAATATTTGACAAAGTTGGATTGCGATTAATGTGAAAGTATATGCAATAAGATAGAATAAATTAAAGTGGAACCCTTCTTAATTCCTACATATCTCATATATACACATACGTTACAATCATAATTCATCTGAAAACTTTCACAATTTATAGAAGGACTCTTAAAATTTTTATCCACTGTGTTGCTTGAAGGATATGACCGTTGGTCATTTTAGTCCATACAGTAATGGTTCATTTTGAAGCTTAAGTTTGGACTCGATTAATTTGGCTATAATAGTGTGTCTTGTTTGGACCAAAATATTATAAAGCTTTTGGGCCTGTTTTATTTATTTATGTACTTAGTCAAAAGTTTGGGCCAGAGAGTTGTTTTAATTTAAGGGTCCTTAACACTAATATACAACAATTAGAAAGTAATTACAAAAATAAAACACACATAAAATAATTACAAAAATAACACACAACACAATATTAAATAAGGAATTCCTTAAATCAAGGAGAAGTAACTCTAAATCTGATCTGCTCTAATATGGCATCATCGAGGGGAGGGAGGAGGGATGGGGAGGCAGGTGGGAGGGAGGAGGGAGGTGGAAGCAGGCGGGAGGAGGGAGGCGGAGGAGGGAGCAGGGAGGCATGAGGCAGTCGGGAGAGGGGAGGGAGGAGGGAGGGGAAGGCAGGTGGGAGGGAGGAGGCGGAAGGAGGGAGGCGGGAGGGAGGAGGGAGGCGGAGGAGGGTAACCAACCTTAATACATAGGTGACCAACCTTTAATATAAAGGCAACCAAACTTTAATACAGAGGTAACTAACCCTTATACAAAGGTAATAAAAACTTAATACAAAAGGTATCCAACCTTAAAACGAAGGTAACCAACCTTTAATACAAAGGTAACCAAACCTTAATACCAAGGTAACCAACCCTTAATACAAAGGTAACCAAAACTTAATACCAAGGTAACCAACCTTAATACATAGGTAACCAACCTTTAATATAAAGGTAATCAAACTTTAATACAGAGGTAACCAACCTTTAATATAAAGGTAACCAAACCTTAATATAGAGGTAACCAAAGATTAATACAGAGGTAACCAACCGTTAATACAAAAGGTAACCAACCCTTAATACAATGGTAAACAAAACTAAATATAAAAGGTATCCAACCTTAAAACAGAGGTAACCAACCTTTAATATAAAGGTAACCAAACCTTAATACAGAGGTAACCAACCTTAATACAAAGGAAACCAAAACTATTTACTACACTTTCAGAAATTATTTACCTATATACTAGTGTTTAGTTACCTCCATACTAGTGTTTGGTTACAGCGGATAGGGAAAGGAATAGGACTTGCTTTCTTAGTGGCTACCTCATGCAGGCTGGAGGGAGGAGTGAGGAGGAAGGCGGAGGAAGGAGGAGGGAGGTATAAGGCAGGCGGGAGAGGGGAGGGAGAAGGGAGGCAGGCGGGATGGGCAATGAGAAGGGAGGAGGGGGAGGGAGGCAGGTGGGAGGGAGGAGGGAGGAGGAGGCAGGCGGGAGGCGAAGGAGGGAGGAGGGAGGGGGGAGGCATGAGGTAGGTGATAAGTAGGTTTCATACCTACTTATTGGATACTATTTGGTTTCATTTGTTGCTTATCTAATAGTTACCTAGTGTAATTTCATGCATTTTTCCCTCTCTTTCGGTTTTGACTCACTATTCTCATTATATGGCTTTTGCATAGTTTTTGGTAATTTTGGCTCGGGGTTTATTGCAATTGTGGATGGGGGCTTTTTGATTGTTTGTTGCTCGTGCAGGACACGAGAGTCGAGAAATTTTGTTACAGCAGCAGTGCAGCAAACTGGCAGCCGGCGCAGCTGCGCCCTGCTTGGCCTTGGGGCCGGCGCAGCTGCGCCCCTCCTGTTCATCACGTGCCCCCGGCGCAGCTGCACCCCTTTTACAAAGGGCGTCGGCGCAGCTGCGCCGATCGCCAGCCAGCCATGCAGCACGTTCCATCCAGCGAAGCAGCATTATCAGAAAATGGAGTAGTGCTTGATTTTGAGGATTCAGTGGGTTTAAACTTTATTAGTGGGAATCATAATAAGTCAAAATAAGACAAATCATGCATGTATTATTAGCCAATTTTGGAATTCAATTTGTAGCTTTCCTCCTACACGAAAAATAGAATAGTTTACTGCATGTTAGCTTAATTCTTGGAAACAATCAGCTGAGCATACTTGGCATTTGGGAACTGAAGAATGGAGCTATATGGATGCTGAATTGGAGATTGGGAGCAAGGAATCAACTATATACACAACTTGGAAAATCATCAGAAGTTGCAGAACGGAAACAGGGAGCTTTAATATTTTCTGTTTTTGATTAATTTTCCTATTCTGTAATTATGATGATGAACCAATTGTGCATGATGAATTTTATTATTGTTATTATGAACTAAACTTAATTCTTGGGATTATAATGGATCTTTTACATTACTAAGAATTGAAATGCTTTCTTGTTTTTGCTAAGTTGGTTATAAAAGGAATGTCTAGCATAATCTATACTCCATGTTTAATTGCTTGATTACCAATTACTGTGATAATTTATATGGAATTGAGAAAGGAAATATAAATTGAGATCTAGTTATGCTAGCATATGTTCATAATCTTTACATTCCTCGTAAAATTATGATTCGTGCTTAGGAAAGAGATATACCGAAGCACCATGTGTGGCCAATTGAGAACTTATGCTTCAACCCTTTTGATTGTAATTCACATAGAGATATAGTGCGTTAGTCATCTAGGGTGTTCACATTCATTCTATCAATTGTGGATTTAATGTGATACGAATATGGTGCATCGAGAGATGGCCATATTTTACATTCGTGTTTTCGACCAACATTCTATAGTAATCAATTAGCAACAATAGGAAGCATGCCAATCTAAGTATGTATTAAGTGAAATTATAATCCCAAGCCCATAAAATCTGTATTTTTACAACCAAATTTATTCTAATTGTTTCATTAGTAATCGTTAGATTATTTCATCACTAAAATCGCTTGTTTAAAGAGGCCGAACTAATTATAAAATCGGTGTTTGTAGTCATAAATGCAATTCAATTCCTCATGGGATCGATACTTTACTTACTTTATATTACTTGTGGATCGCGTGCACTTGCGTGTATGAGTTTTATTTGTTATACATACAAATATCCCAACAAGTTTTTGGCGTCGTTGCCGTGGAATTGCAATTGCGTTTATAGCTTTCATCATCAATTTAAATTAGATTGGGTTTAGTTAAACAAATCTGTTCTTATCCTAATTTTGTTTTATTTTCTTCTACATTGTGATAGGTACTCTTGAGTAGTGTATGCATACTCGGTCGAAGAATCCTGACCTATTGCCTTTTGTGGATAACATTGAGAAAAGGGTTCAACAATCAAGGAAGTGTGCTGAAAATACTCTGGAGGATCTAGAACAACCTCAACCAATGGCGGGAGAAGCACAAAAAGCCTTAAGAGATTATGCTACGCCAAGAATCAATGATTTGCAATCGAGTATCTCAAGGCCAGCCATAACAGTCAATTCCTTTGAAATCAAACCGGGGACAATCCATATGATCCAAAATTCTGTCCAATTCGGAGGGATGGTGGTTGATGACCCAAATGAGCACTTGATAAATTTTTTTGAGATCTGTGATACATTCAAATTCAGCGGGATCTCGGAAGATGCGGTGAGATTGCGGTTATTTCCATTCACATTGAGGGACAAAGCAAAAAGTTGGCTACACTCGCTACCACCGGGATCCATTACTACTTGGCAAGATTTGGCCCAAAAATTCTTAGCAAAGTTCTTCCCACCTGCCAAAACTGCCAAGTTGAGAAATGACATCTCTTCATATGAACAACATCATGGAGAATCCTTGTACGAGACATGGGAGCGGTACAAGGAACTATTAAGAAAGTGTCCAAATCACAGTTTGCCCCAATGGATGCAGCTTAACACATTTTACAATGGGTTGAATATTCAAACACGGGCAGGCATTGATGCAGCTGCGGGTGGAGCATTCATGGGTAAAAACTATGACGAAGCTTATGAACTTTTGGAGACTATGGCTGCAAACAACTATCAATGGCCATCCTCCAGATCCAGCCAACCAAAAGTAGCAGGGATACTAGAGGTTGACACAGCCACTTCACTTCAAGCCCAAATTTCAGCTATAGTCAAAAAGATTGATAACATATATGAAGGAAAAGGGCATCAAGTCTCCATGATTTGTGAGCTTTGTGCAGGTTCACACTCTTCTGATCAATGTGCCATCAATGCGGAGTCAGTGCAATTTGTGAGCAACTACCAGAGGCCAACAAACCAATACTAGAACAACTACACTCTGGGGAATAGGAATCACCCCAACTTCTCGTGGAGCAACCGACAAGACCAACAGTGATGAGGACATCCATGATCCAGAAACCCGTGACACAACCCGAGAAGACCCATTGCAATTGCCACTTGGACCCATTACTAGAGCTCGAGCTAAAACCTTCAAAGACGGACTTAACGGGATGATCCATGAACTATGGAACGAGGTTGGATCAAGTATAGAAGTTATGGAGATGGAGTCCAAACGTATGAATCCCGTAAACATGTTACGAATGGACGTAACGATCAAAACGATGAAAGAAAACCATTTGAAGGAAGCAGGATAGCTCGCCCCGGCGAGGGTTTTACAGGCCCATTTTCTCGCCCCGGCAATAGCCTCTCATCATATTGCAGCAGGGACATTGGGTATATTGGCCGGTCTATTCCATCTTATTCCCTCGTTTCCCATCCCAAGCGAGAACATTAGATCATGGATTAGCGCGAGTAGCAGAACGAGCTCTATTTACGTCATTATCAGAGGCCCTTCACGCGGCTTGACCGAGAACGGAGCGTTCAGGCAGAGGCTATCGGGATTTTTCCAAGCCCAGCTCCTCAACCGAAGGCTTCCTTTACGAGTCACGGGGCTAAATGAGGAGCGCATTCACGAGCACTAGCTTTCCTGGCTTGGGGGAGTACTGAATGAAGTAAGCTATCCCACTAATGCAATTCGATGCTTCCTGCGTCGAAGGAAAGTACCCTGGCGAGGTTTTTACAATACAAAACTCTCGCCCCGGCGAGAAGCTCGCCCCGGCGAGAACCCCCTGGATGCAGTTTGCCCATTTTTGACTTTCTTGATTTTCGAACCTTCTTTCATCCAAAACATGATTTCAGTATTTAGGATCAATTACATGTGATCTGATTGCTACATTTCAATATTGGTGTGCTTGTATTTCAAAGATTGTGTGCTTCTAGAAGCTTCTAGTTTGTTTCTAAAACTAGTATAAATAGGTGCTATTGTAAACTTGAATTCATAACCAATTTTCAGATTATCAATATTATTGTGAGTTTGTTCCTCTACTTGTGGTTCTTTGAAAAATTCCTAAGTGTTCCTTAGTTCTCTTTGGAGATTCATAATTGACTTATCATACAACCAATCATAGTTGTGTGTGGCGTCTTCTACCGCATCAATCGTCGATTGTACCAAGATTACCGCTTCAACATAAGCGAGGGGTCGAGGTGTCGTTGGTGTCCATCCTACGTAAACTTCCTAAGTAAGCAATTGTACCAAGATTACCGTCTACATATAGGCGAGAGGTTAAGGTGTTGCAAGCTATCCATCCTATCAACTTGTTAGAAACGATCCGGGCGATGACCACCTCACGCAAGCGTGCCGTGGAGTCTATCATTTGGTATCAAAGCTAAGTTTCCTATCAAGTTACTTATCTTTACTTTTGTTGTTGAATTATAGTCAAAAAAAAAAAAAAAAACTGCATAAAATATATAGCAGAAAATTTGCATTGTGAATTGCTATCATTGGGATTTTTATTTGCAAGAATCATATTTGGCGGTTGAAAGTCTTGTGAAGAGTCGTACTTTCTATATTGTATTCTTGATAAGTTATTATTGGATTGTAATTAGAGAATTGAGGTAATATTTGTGAGAATTCAAAAAGAACCTATTAGTGAGAACTACGAGCGGAAAAAGGCAAGAGTAGTAAGTTTAATTGAGGATAAAAGCCTAATTGTGTGATAGACGAGCGTTTCCTATTTGTGTGATATATTGTTTGAGTGAAACACGTAAGGGAGTGGTGAGGAACTATTTTTCTACTAATCTTTGTTTTGCAGGAAATATGTCTAACACAAGAGATAAGACAATTGAAAATGAACCTTCCACATCGAATTTTGACCCAAAACTCATGATGGAGGCTATGATGAAAGAATTTTCTAGACAATTAGGGATGGCTATGGAGCAAGTGCATGATCGCATCGATCAATTGAGTGACACTCGAGGGGAACGAACTCAAATCCCTCCGGGTGGGCGCCCAAAAGGAAAGACCCAACAAAAGGAAGCAAGGCTAGAGGAGACAAATTACTATGATGAACGGTTTAGTAAGGAAGAGGATCGAGAAACTGACTTTGTCCCTAGGAGACATTTTGCAAAGGATAGAGGCGACCGAAATCGAGAGGACAACAATCTTGATAGTATCAAAATGAAAATTCCCACATTCTAAGGCAGAAGTGATCCCGAGGCATATTTAGAATGGGAGAGGAAAATGGAGTGGATCTTTGACTGTCACAACTACTCGGATCTCAAGAAAGTTAGAATTGCAGCTACCGAATTTTCAGACTATGCAGTTACTTGGTGGGATCAATTGATGATCAGCCGAAGGAGGTGCAGAGAACGTCCAATCGAGACTTGGGCAGAAATGAAAGCTGTAATGAAAAAGAGGTTTGTTCCAAGCCACTATTATCGAGATCTGTTTCGAAACTTACAAAATTTGAGACAGGGAAGCAAGAGTGTGGAGGACTACTTCAAGGAGATGGAGATGCTAATGTCTAGAGCTGATATCGACGAGGACAATGAGGCAACCATGGCCCGATTTTCAGCAGGTTTAAATTGGGACATTGCAGATTTGGTGGAGCGTCAACATTATGTGGTATTGGAAGATATGGTGCACATGGCTATCAAAATAGAGAAGCAACTTAAGAGGAGAGGTGGCCAACGAACAAATCCTTCCACAGGTTCATCATGGAAAGCCAATAATGTGAAGCGTGAGGAAAAGCCAACTGTTTTCAAACCAAAGCCAGAAATCAAGCAAGGAGCGGCTACTCAAGTAGTGCAAGGTAAAACTAATACACCTTCTACTAGTCGTAATCGAGATATTGTATGCTTTAAATGTCAAGGCAGGGGACATATTGCAAATCAATGCCCAAATCAAAGAACTATGTTATTGCTTGATAATGGGGATTTGGAGACCGAGGGAGAAGATAGTGACCATGACTCTATGCCACCATTGGAGGAAGATAGAGAGGTTGCTATGCATGGCGAAGTGTTGGTTACACGGAGAATGCTTAGTACACAGGTAAAAGAAGAAAGCACCGAGCAAAGAGAGAATCTATTTCATACTAGATGCATGGTAAATGGTAAGATCTGTTGTGTTGTAATTGATGGTGGGAGCTGTACAAATGTAGCAAGCATCACAATGGTAGAGAAATTGGGACTTACAACATCCAAACACCCTCACCCATACCGATTGCAGTGGCTCAATGACAGCGGCGACATCAAAGTTACCAAGCAAGTATCAGTGCCGTTTACAATTGGGAAGTATGTTGATGAGATCCTT
The DNA here is from genome assembly GCA_034770075.1 of Aralia elata. Classification (NCBI taxonomy): domain Eukaryota; kingdom Viridiplantae; phylum Streptophyta; class Magnoliopsida; order Apiales; family Araliaceae; genus Aralia; species Aralia elata. Next base: position 43,387,230 of record CM068383.1, read on the forward strand.
TGTGATGTAGTTCCTATGCAGGCAGGTCATTTACTACTTGGGAGACCTTGGCAGTTTGATCGGCGGGTAAAACACGATGGTTTTACTAATGAGTACTCTTTTGTTCACAATCAAATAAAAGTTACCTTGTGTCCTATGTCACCAAAACAAGTGCATGAGGATCAAAAACACTTACAGAGAGATCATGAAAAGAAAACAAAAGAGAGAGAAAAAAAGAAAGAAGAGAGAAAAACAAACATTTTTACAAAAAGGAGTGATGTAAGGCGAGCTTTGGATTCTAAAAAGTCAATGATTATACTTCGGTATAAGGAGGCACTTTTAAATACTAACGTTAATGATCCTTCTTTGCCTAGTGTTGTTTCTGCTCTTTTGCAGGATTATCAGGATGTATTTCCCGAAGAACTTCCACAGGGATTACCACCAATTCGGGGAATTGAGCATCAAATTGACTTTGTCCCAGGCGCGACCATTCCAAATCGCCCGACATACCGAAGCAATCCCGAGGAAACAAAGGAATTGCAAAGGCAAGTTGACGAGCTAATGGACAAGGGTTTTGTGAGGGAAAGCATGAGTCCATGTGCAGTTCTGGTTATTTTAGTACCTAAGAAAGATGGGAAGTGGCGTATGTGCATTGATTGTCGAGCGGTAAATAACATCACGGTAAAATATCGACATCTCATTCCTAGGTTAGATGACATGTTAGATGAATTGCATGGATCTTGTGTGTTTTCTAAAATAGATTTAAAGAGTGGTTATCATCAAATTAGAATGCATGAGGGAGATGAATGGAAAACTGCTTTTAAAACAAAATATGGGTTATATGAGTGGTTGGTCTTACCTTTTGGTTTAACTAATGCTCCTAGCACGTTCATGAGACTAATGAACCATGTTTTGCGTTCCTTCATTGGAAAGTTTGTAGTTGTCTACTTTGATGATATCTTGATCTATAGCAAAGATTTAGTTGAGCATGCATTGCATATAAAATCTGTCCTAGATGTGCTTCGAAAAGAAAAATTGTATGCTAATATGGACAAATGCACATTTTGTACAGATCGAGTTGTATTTCTTGGTTTTGTTGTTAGTACACAAGGAGTACAGGTTGACGATGAGAAGATACGAGCAATCCAAGAATGGCCGACTCCTACGAATGTCAGTCAAGTTCGTAGCTTTCATGGGCTCGCAAGTTTCTATAGACGATTTGTAAGAAACTTCAGCGAAGTCACAGCACCACTCACCGAAGTAATCAAAAAGAGTGTAGGATTCAAGTGGGGTGATGCACAGGAAAAAGCGTTTAATTTGATTAAAGAAAAATTAACTAACGCTCCTTTACTTGTATTACCTAATTTCACTAAAACTTTTGAAATTGAATGTGATGCTTCAGGTTTAGGCATTGGAGCTGTGTTGATGCAAGAAGGAAAGCCCGTGGCATATTTCAGTGAAAAATTGAGTGGAGCAGCTTTGAACTATCCTACCTATGACAAGGAGTTATATGCCTTAGTTCGATCTTTAGAAACTTGGCAACATTACCTGTGGCCTAAGGAATTTGTGATTCACACGGATCATGAATCATTGAAATATTTGAAAGGCCAACACAAGTTGAACAAAAGACATGCACGATGGATGGAGTTCATCGAGACGTTCCCGTATGTCATTTGGTATAAGCAAGGTAAGGAGAATATCGTTGTCGACGCTCTCTCAAGAAGGTAAGTACTTCAAGATGGATGGATTCTTGTTTCGTGAGAATCGATTGTGTATACCTGCAAGTTCTTTACGTGAACTATTGGTTCGTGAATCACATGGTGGTAGTTTGATGGGACATTTTGGTGTTGATAAGACCTTATGTGTATTAAAAGAACATTTCTACTGGCCCCATATGAAACGAGATGTGGAACGAATTTGTGATAGGTGCATTACCTGTCGTCAAGCTAAATCTCGTGTTCAACCCCATGGGTTATACACACCATTGCCAATTTCGAGTGAGCCTTGGATTGATTTGTCTATGGATTTTGTATTGGGATTACCTAGATCTAAGTATGGTCATGATTCTATATTTGTGGTCGTAGATAGGTTTTCAAAAATGGCACACTTCATTCCATGTCATAAAACTGATGATGCATCCCATATTGCTGATGTATTCTTTAGAGATATTGTGCGTCTGCATGGCATGCCCCGAACAATCGTCTCGGATAGAGATGCTAAGTTCTTGAGCTACTTTTGGAAAACTTTGTGGTGTAAACTAGGAACTAAACTGTTGTTTTCAACTACTTGTCATCCACAAACTGACGGTCAAACAGAAGTAGTAAATAGGACTCTATCTGCATTATTGAGGGCTATCATTAATAAGAATATTAAGCTTTGGGAAGAATGTTTACCTCATGTTGAGTTTGCTTATAATCGGTCTGTCCACTTGGCTACTAAATTCTCACCTTTTGAAATTGTGTATGGTTTTAATCCTTTAACACCATTGGATTTAGCACCTTTACCTATTTCTGAGTATACTAACATGGATGGCAAAAATAAGGCTGATTTTGTTAAGCAGATACATGAGAAGACAAGGCTTAACATTGAGAAGAAGACGGATCAATATGCTCGACAGGCCAACAAGGGTCGGCGTCAAGTAATCTTCGAACCCGGGGATTGGGTATGGCTACACATGCATAAGGAAAGATTTCCTGCTCAAAGGCGTTCAAAATTACTTCCAAGAGGAGATGGACCATTTCAAGTGCTTGAACGCATTAACAACAATGCTTACAAATTGGACTTACCCGGTGAGTATACTGTTAGTGCAACTTTCAATGTTTCTGATCTAAGCCCGTTTGATGTAGGTGAAGATTTGAGGACAAATCCTTCTCAAGAGGAGAGCTATGATGAGGACATCCATGATCCAGAAACCCGTGACACAACCCAAGAAGACCCATTGCAATTGCCACTTGGACCCATTACTAGAGCTCGAGCTAAAACCTTCAAAGACGGACTTAACGGGATGATCCATGAACTATGGAACGAGGTTGGATCAAGTATAGAAGTTATGGAGATGGAGTCCAAATGTATGAATCCCGTAAACATGTTACGAATGGACGTAGCGATCAAAACGATGAAAGAAAACCATTTGAAGGAAGCAGGATAGCTCGCCCCGGCGAGGGTTTTACAGGCCCATTTTCTCGCCCCGGCGAGAGGCTCGCCCCGGCGAGAGGCTCGCCCCGGCGAGAGGCTCGCCCCGGCGAGAATTTTCAATGCGATTTTCTCGCCCCGGCGAGAACCCCCTGGATGCAGTTTGCCCATTTTTGACTTTCTTAATTTTCGAACCTTCTTTCATCCAAAACATGATTTCAGTATTTAGGATCAATTACATGTGATCTGATTGCTACATTTCAATATTGGTGTGCTTGTATTTCAAAGATTGTGTGCTTCTAGAAGCTTCTAGTTTGTTTCTAAAACTAGTATAAATAGGTGTTATTGTAAACTTGAATTCATAACCAATTTTCAGATTATCAATATTATTGTGAGTTTGTTCCTCTACTTGTGGTTCTTTGAAGAATTCCTAAGTGTTCCTTAGTTCTCTTTGGAGATTCATAATTGACTTATCATACAACCAATCATAGTTGTGTGTGGCGTCTTCTACCGCATCAATCGTCGATTGTACCAAGATTACCGCTTCAACATAAGCGAGGGGTCGAGGTGTCGTTGGTGTCCATCCTACGTAAACTTCCTAAGTAAGCAATTGTACCAAGATTACCGTCTACATATAGGCGAGGGGTTAAGGTGTTGCAAGCTATCCATCCTATCAACTTGTTAGAAACGATCCGGGCGACGACCACCTCACGCAAGCGTGTCGTGGAGTCTATCAAACAGCAAGCTCCAAAACCTATCCATCCTCTGGGGTTCCCCATTCAGCAACAAATCTCGGCTACCGATAAAAAGGTTGCCGAACTAAGTGAAAATTTGGAGAAATACATGGCCAAAACTGACAGGTTGGAGCAAGGCCAAACCTTAGGCTTCAAGAATCTGGAAAATCAAATGAGTCAATTGTTGAGTTTGTTGTCTAGCAGACCTCAAGGAGCTCTTCCTAGCGACACAGAAATCAATCCAAGGAGAAATGGGAAGGAGCAATGCCAAGCTGTCACCACCAGAAGTGGGAAGCAGACCCTGCCAGACGACGCAGCTGCGCCCCTATCACACGAGAAGACAGCGCAGCTGCGCCCTTCTTCAGCACTGGAACCAGACGGCGCAGCTGCGCCAATTTTGCAAAGGGAACCGGCGCAGCTGCGCCCCTCCCCAGAAACTGCCACTGCTGAAATTTTTGAAGAAGAGGAGAGCCTTGAGAGATCTGAACTCGCACCAACAAAAAGCACAGAGAAAACTCAACCGCCTCCCACCACGTACTATCCACCAGTTCCGTACCCTCAAAGGCAGCAAAAGCAAAAGATGGACAAGCAATTTTCTAAGTTTCTAGAGGTTTTTCAAAAAGCTTCAAATCAATATACCATTTGCAGAAGCTTTAGAACAAATGCCGAGCTATGCCAAGTTCATGAAGAGTATTCTGTCAAGAAAGAAGAAACTGCAATATTTTGAAATTGTAGCTTTGACAGAGGAATGCAGTGCGGTATTACAAAGGAAGCTACCTCCAAAATTAAAGGATCCTGGCAGTTTCACCATTCCTTGCACCATTAGAGACTTATCATTCAAGAAATGCTTGTGTGATCTTGGTGCAAGCATTAATCTCATGCCGTTATCCGTTTTTACTCAGTTGGGATTACCAACACCCAAGCCGACAAATGTCTCTCTTCAGCTAGCAGATCGTTCAGTCACTTATCCAAGAGGCATTGTGGAAGATGTCCTGGTTAAGGTTGATAAGTTCATTTTCCCAGCTGATTTCATAATCCTAGACTTTGAGGAGGACAAGGACATTCCCATCATACTTGGGAGGCCATTTCTAGCTACCGGGAGAACTCTCATTGATGTGCAAAAAGGAGAATTGACAATGAGGGTTCAAGACCAAGAAGTTACCTTTAATGTCTTCAAGGCTATGAAATTTCCAACAGAAGAGGAAGAGTGTTTCCGAGTTGACATCATTGAAGAAGCAGTGACCGAGGAATTCATTAAGGCCACACATAGGGACTTGCTTGAGAAGACACTAATAGGAGACATCGACTTGGACGAACCCGAGAACTGTGAGTATGTTCATTTTCTAAATGCAATACCCAGGATGGCAAAGTTCAAGGTACCTATTGAGCCTTTGAAAAGCTCAAGTGATGCCTCATCTCAATTAAAACCATCTAGTGAGGTACCTCCTAAACTTGATCTAAAACCCTTGCCTAGTCATCTCAGGTATGCATACCTAGGCACTTTAGATACATTACCTGTCATTATTTCCTCTGCACTAACATCCTTGCAGGAAGCCAAACTGATAAGAATCCTCAAAGACTTCCAAGGGGCTATTGGATGGACCATTGCAGACATAAAGGGAATCAGCCCCTCATTTTGCATGCATAAAATCCTGATGGAAGATGACAGCAAGCCTACCATAGAGCATCAAAGAAGGCTGAATCCCATCATGAAAGAAGTGGTTAAAGCAGAAATTCTGAAATGGCTAGACGTCGGGATCATTTATCCCATTTCTGACAGTCCATGGGTGAGCCCAGTGCAATGTGTACCAAAGAAGGGAGGAATAACTGTGGTAAGAAATGAGAACAACGAGCTAATACCAACCCAAACAGTCACGGGGTGGAGAGTTTGCATGGATTATCGGAAGCTCAACAAAGCCACAAGGAAAGATCACTTCCCACTCCCATTCATTGATCAAATGTTGGACCGACTTGTAGGGCATGAGTACTACTGTTTTCTTGACGGATATTCTGGTTATAATCAAATTGCCATCGCTCTTGAGGATCAAGAAAAGACCACTTTTACTTGTCCTTATGGAACTTTTGCTTTCAGGCGAATGTCTTTTGGTCTATGTAATGCTCCTGCCACATTTCAGCGGTGCATGATGGCAATATTTTTTTACATGGTGGAAATCAACATGGAGGTCTTCATGGATGACTTCTCAGTGTTTGGAAATTCCTTTGACAGCTGTCTTGGGAATTTAGTCATGGTATTGAAGAGATGCGTGGAAACAAATCTAGTGCTTAATTGGGAGAAATGTCATTTCATGGTTCATGAAGGAATAATTTTGGGTCACAAAGTCTCAGCCAAAGGTTTGGAGGTGGACAAAGCAAAGTTGGAAACTATCGAGAAATTTCCTCCACCGACTTCTGTAAAGGGAGTTCGAAGTTTTTTGGGCCATGCTGGATTCTATCGGAGATTTATCAAAGACTTCTCCAAAATCACAAAACCCCTGTGCAATCTGTTGGAAAAAGATGTCCCATTTCTATTCGATGATAATTGCTTAGCAGCCTTTGAGTTGTTGAAACAGAAGTTGACAACTGCACCTGTGATAGTGGCACCGGATTGGTCTCTTCCATTTGAGCTCATGTGTGATGTTAGTGACTACGTTGTGGGCGTGGTATTGGGACAGCGCAGAGATAAGGTTCTACATGCAGTCTACTATGCCAGCAAAACACTTTCGGAGGCCCAAATGAATTACACCACCACCGAGAAGGAACTACTCGCGGTTGTTTATGCATTCGACAAGTTCCGATCCTATCTCATTGGAACAAAGGTAGTGGTGTATACTGATCATGCAGCTATTCGGTATTTGATCTCAAAGAAAGATGCCAAGCCAAGATTAATCAGATGGATCCTTTTTCTCCAAGAATTTGATTTGGAAATTAAGGACAAGAAAGGCACGGAAAATCTGGTAGCCGATCATCTTTTCAGATTGGACAATCCGGATTTGGAGAGCAAAGAGAAGGTTAAAATAAACGATTGCTTCCCTGATGAACAGCTATTCGCAGTCACATTTGAGATCCCATGGTTCACTGATATTGTCAACTATCTTGTGAGTCATGTGCTACCACCGGATCTAACTTCTCAGCAGAAGAAGAAATTTCTGCATGATACAAAGAGATACATGTGGGATGAGCCTTACTTGTTCAAACAATGCACGGATCTTGTGATCCGAAGATGCATCCCCGATGTCGAGACTACCAATATATTACATGCATGTCATTCTTCTCTGTATGGTGGCCATTATGGAACGCAGAGAACAGCAGCCAAGGTACTCCAGGCTGGATTTTATTGGCCCACCTTGTTCAAAGATGCCCACCACTTCATAAAGAATTGTGATCGATGCCAACGGGTAGGCAACATCTCCAACCGTAATGAAATGCCACTAAATGTGATCTTGGAGGTGGAGATCTTTGACGTATGGGGCATAGACTTCATGGGACCATTTCCATCATCCTGCAACAATCTCTATATCCTTCTAGCGGTTGATTACGTGTCCAAATGGGTGGAAGCTTCGGCGTTACCAACCAATGATGCTAAGGTGGTTTTGAGGTTCCTACAAAAAAGCATTTTTACTAGGTTTGGCACTCCTCGGGCGATCATCAGTGATGAGGGCAGCCATTTTTGCAACAAGCAAATCACAGCCCTCCTGGCCAAATATGGAGTGAGACACAGAATTTCCACAGCCTACCATCCACGGACAAATGGTCAAGCCGAAGTATCCAACCGAGAGGTAAAAAGAATTCTGGAAAAGATTGTTAATCCTTCCAGAAAAGATTGGTCTCTAAAGCTAGATGAAGCCTTGTGGGCTTATAGAACTGCATATAAGACACCTCTCGGCATGTCTCCTTACCACATAGTTTATGGCAAGGCTTGTCATCTACCGGTCGAATTAGAGCATAAAGCTTATTGGGCTATTAAAAAGTTGAATTTCGACCCATCTGCGGCAGGAGAAAGGAGACTTCTACAGCTAAATGAACTTGATGAGTTCCGATTGCAGGCCTGTGAGAATTCTAAACTCTACAAAGAGAAGGTAAAGAGATGGCACGACCGAAAAATCATCGAGAGAAAATTTGAACCTGGCCAAGCGGTCTTACTATTCAACTCCAGGCTCAAGTTATTCCCGGGAAAGCTCAAATCCCGATGGTCGGGTCCCTTTACCATCACTGATGTGTTCCCACATGGACCCATCGAAATTGTTGGAAAGGACAGTGAGCAACCATTCAAGGTTAATGGCCAAAGATTGAAACACTATTGGGGAGGTGAATTTGATCGCCAAAAATCCTCAGTTGACCTGGCCATGGATTGAGCATCAATGATAGTCGAGCTAACCGACTTTAAACCAAAGCGCTCCTCGGGAGGCAACCCGAGATTACTTTTATTATTTCTATTCTTGCGTGATTTTTATTTAGTTTGTGTGATTTCATTTTAACATGCTTGTTTGTTTTTTTTTTTCAGGTGTCCAATCGCGCCCTTATTCGTTTGACTTAAGCACACTTTAAGTTTGGAGGTGCATCGTTCCATTGCAAACACTAGGCATTGATCGTAAGTGTATCAGTTTGAATTAAGTTGTTCCTTTCTTTTTAGTTTTGATTGTGTTGTTCACCTGAGATTTTAACGTGTGTCAAGTGTGTTTTCAAAAAAAAAAAAAAAAAAAAAGAGAGAAAATTTTTCAGGTATCCTGAGCACCAGCGCAGCTGCGCCGGGCCACCTTTGCATACAGCATCTGAGCAGCTACGCAGCTGCGCCTCACCATCAGTTCATTTACGGCGCAGCTGCGCCAGTGTCCGCCTGAGCCAAGCCTGAGGCTCAGCGCAGCTGCGCCCCATTCCCAGTTCAACCGCGGCGCAGCTGCGCCGATCGCGGAAATTGTTTTTTTATAAATAGGACAGTCCCCATCAGTCATATCACATCACAATCATCAAACCCTAAACCTAAAAGACTCTCTAGCAGCAAAACAAACCCTTTCCTCTCATCCCTAAACACTCTCACAAAACCCTAACTACCTACAATCTATCATCAAACCCTAATCACATACCACCATGCCGAAGCGTGCACACACTCCCCAACCTTCTTCTTCCAGCAGCAGCGGATCCGAATCTACTGGTGGTGGCATCAACACTCTGGATGCCACCAAATTTGTCAATCTCTCTGCACAGCATTACTACTGGGAGGTGCTTAGCGTCAAATCCTTCATACCAGAGAGGGGTTTGAAGCCCAAGGCACAGGATGGGCGTATTCTTGACCAAATCCGGCGTTTGGGTTGGTTGTTATTCATTGAGACACCGAAGTCAGCCCCGATAGCCATCGTTCGGGAGTTCTATGCCAATGCCCAGGAAACACAGAATGGGATTTCCTTCGTGCGGGGCAAGCAGGTCTCCTACTCGGCGCAGGCAATCAATGAACTTTTTCGCCTGCCATCTGCTACTGTTGAGGCCACCGACTGGGTAGTACATGAGCGCTACGAAACCGACCTTGACGCTTTGATACATGAGATGTGCCAACCGGGCACTCAGTGGAAGACTCAGCCAGGCACCACCTTGAAGGTTCACTTCCCTCAGACCGCGCTAAACAGATATGCCAAGGCATGGTACACCTTCATTTGCGCGAGTATCTTGCCGACCACCCATCATCAGGACGTGACACGGGACCGCGCGGTTCTCTTGCACCGCATTCTGCATGGAGGGAGCATCGACGTGGGATATATCATCAACCAGTCCATGCTTCGTTTCATGCGGGCTGTCACTTCCAGTGCCATTCCACACGCCTCGATTATCACACACCTATGCCTAGCAGCAAACGTGGAATGGGGCGAGGAGGCTCTCCAATTACCTATGCGGGACATCGACAGCGCCACGATCCGAAAGTACAATGTTTGGCGCAGTGGAGAGTCCCGGCCTAATGGGTTGGGCTTTATTATGGCTGATGAGGAGGAGGAGGCCAGTGAGGAGGACGTGCCTGCCCCGCCAGTGCAGCAGAGGGGAGTCAGTGGACATGAGCGCGACATGCGCCGCCTGCAGCGCCGCATGGACGCGTTGCACAGGAGCTTCAGGGATTACAGCGTCTCCTTCGCAGGTGCACTATCGGAGGCGTTCAGTCAGTAGGGGGTCCACATTGAGTTTCCCACATTCGGCTCCGGCATCCCTTATCCTCCGCCCGACACGCCGCCTAGCGGCACCGAGGACGCTTCTTAGGGGAGTACTCTTTACCCTATTATCTCCAATGAGGACATTGCATATTTTAAGTTTGGGGGTATTAGGCTTGCCTAGTTTATTTTGTGATGCTTTCAATTATCTGTTTTTATTGTTACTTTAGGTATTTGTTTGCTTATTTTCGTTAATTCATAGAGTATTGCATATAAAAAAAATGGTGAATTTCTCATGCATATCATATCACATCATGTAGTTTAGTTCATGATCCTCTTATGTCGATTAGTATACATCCCCACATGCCTATGATGAAAATTTTTGATTTTTGCTAACTGTTAAGACTTGGGTCGAATGCCATGATATATTGCAACTCTTGTCTTGTATTTGCTATGATAGAACCGGTTTGCACGTTCTTAGTAGTTCTCTAACTAAGTAGCCCAAAGATTCGCATAATTGAGTTCTGGGAGAATTGGTTGTGTTTTTTTTTAATGATTGAGGCAATTGTGGGTAGTATTAGTTGAGATCACAAGTGTTCAAGTTTGGGGGAGTACTTAGTAGAGTATTTATGCAACGAAATGGAGCGTAAAACGCATTCGTTGTTAAACTTAAAAAAAAATTGTAAATAAATGCTTGGTCAGCCTAGTTTTGTGGCCTTTGATATTCGAGTAAGTACACCCTAGGGGATGTCTCTACACCTAGCGCCCTAAGACCAATTGGTTTGGGAGTCGTTGGCCGAAAGCTCGTTACATGGGTATCATTGAATAGCCTAAGGGAACTAGGCATTGCACAACCAAGCGTCATGGTCCGAATAATATCTAAGTCGATCCCCACATTTTGATATAGCGTGGTTTTAACTATATTTACCCCAATTGTCTTATAGAGGTTCGAATATATATAAATTTCCCCTAAGAAACATATTATGAGAATCGATTGGGATTACTATAGTTTGATGAATACTGCACACACACACTTTATCATTCACCACAGAATTTGAGCTGCATGATTATCATGGTACACGGACCAAGTTTTGATGTGACGCTAGATTCTTCTGAGGCAAAACTCTTGGATTGATTACTAATTGATGAGGATAATGGTGCATTCTTATATCATTACATTGCATTCATGTTTGCATTTATTCGCTTGAGGACAAGCAACAATTTAAGTTTGGGGGTATTTGATAAGTAGGTTTCATACCTACTTATTGGATACTATTTGGTTTCATTTGTTGCTTATCTAATAGTTACCTAGTGTAATTTCATGCATTTTTCCCTCTCTTTCGGTTTTGACTCACTATTCTCATTGTATGGCTTTTGCATAGTTTTTGGTAATTTTGGCTCGGGGTTTATTGCAATTGTGGATGGGGGCTTTTTGATTGTTTGTTGCTCGTGCAGGACACGAGAGTCGAGAAATTTTGTTACAGCAGCAGTGCAGCAAACTGGCAGCCGGCGCAGCTGCGCCCTGCTTGGCCTTGGGGCTGGCGCAGCTGCGCCCCTCCTGTTCATCACCTGCCCCCGGCGCAGCTGCGCCGATCGCCAGCCAGCCATGCAGCACGTTCCATCCAGCGAAGTAGCATTATCAGAAAATGGAGTAGTGCCTGATTTTGAGGATTCAGTGGGTTTAAACTTTATTATTGGGAATCATAATAAGTCAAAATAAGACAAATCATGCATGTATTATTAGCCAATTTTGGAATTCAATTTGTAGCTCTCCTCCTACACGAAAAATAGAATAGTTTACTGCATGTTAGCTTAATTCTTGGAAACAATCAGCTGAGCATACTTGGCATTTGGGAACTGAAGAATGGAGCTATATGGATGCTGAATTGGAGATTGGGAGCAAGGAATCAACTATATACACAACTTGGAAAATCATCAGAAGTTGCAGAACGGAAACAGGGAGCTTTAATAATTTCTGTTTTTGATTAATTTTCCTATTCTGTAATTATGATGATGAACCAATTGTGCATGATGAATTTTATTATTGTTATTATGAACTAAACTTAATTCTTGGGATTATAATGGATCTTTTGCATTACTAAGAATTGAAATGCTTTCTTGTTTTTGCTAAGTTGGTTATAAAAGGAATGTCTAGCATAATCTCTACTCCATGTTTAATTGCTTGATCACCAATTAATGTGATAATTTATATGGAATTGAGAAAGGAAATATAAATTGAGATCTAATTATGCTAGCATATGTTCATAATCTTTACATTCCTCGTAAAATTATGATTCGTGCTTAGGATAGAAATATACCGAAGCACCATGTGTGGCCAATTGAGAACTTATGCTTCAACCCTTTTGATTGTAATTCACATAGAGATATAGTGCGTTAGTCATCTAGGGTGTTCACATTCATTCTATCAATTGTGAATTTAATGTGATACGAATATGGTGCATCGAGAGATGGCCATATTTTACATTCGTGTTTTCGACCAACATTCTATAGTAATCAATTAGCAACAATAGGAAGCATGCCAATCTAAGTATGTATTAAGTGAAATTATAATCCCAAGCCCATAAAATCTGTATTTTTACAACCAAATTTATTCTAATTGTGTCATTAGTAATCGTTAGATTATTTCATCACTAAAATCGCTTGTTTAAAGAGGTCGAACTAATTATAAAATCGGTGTTTGTAGTCATAAATGCAATTCAATTCCTCGTGGGATCGATACTTTACTTACTTTATATTACTTGTGGATCGCGTGCACTTGCGTGTATGAGTTTTATTTGTTATACATACAAATATCCCAACAGCAGGCGGGAGAGGGGAGGGAGGCGGGGGAAGGAGGAGGGAGGCAGGCGGGATGGGCAGGGAGGAGGGAGGGGGAGGCAGGTGGGAGGGAGAGAGAGAAAGTGCATAGAGAGAGAAAGAGAATGTTGTAAATAAAAATGAAAAAGTATAATACTTTTGTAATTATTTTATGGATGTATGATTTTTGTAATTATTTTCAAAAATGTACTATAATATGTAATTGTTCTTTAATTTAAATCACAGAATTTTTGGGTCGGAATTTTAAAACTGGACCGAGACATATATGGACTAAAATGTTTTATAATACTTTTAATTTTGAAAATCATTTTTCAAACCAAATAAATTTTCCTTTATCATTTAAAAATAGATGTATGATAGATTGTACAAGTACTATTTTTACGGCTAAGATAAAAGAATAATATATATATATATATATATATATACACACACACACACTTAAAAATAGTATAATAAAAATAAAGATGTATAAATATAACGTACTTAAATATAATGTGTATGCAATCTAATGTATATTCCAACCTATGGAGAGGATACTATTGTTTTGGGTAAAATCTTTTACCCTAAAAATAACAAAAAGACTCAAACCTTTATCCTAATTAAATTGATTGAATATTTTTTCGAATAACTTTGTACCTGTTTGACAGTTAAGATCAAGAATTATAATTATATTTGTTATTATTAAAATTAAAATTAATTTTGGGATACCCCAACAGAGATTTATATATATATATATATATACATATACATATATATATATATATATATATATACATATATATATATATATATATATATATATATATGTATACACATACATAAATGTAATTATAGGTTATTAGAATGATTAATTATCAACGTGGACATCAATTCGATCAACAACACTTCAATATTTATGTATTCACTTTCTTTTGGTTTATATACCATGTTTCATGTTCAACATTTACATATATGTTGCAATTACTTTTTATAGTGCATATATTTGCGTTAAAGTAAGCAACAATACTGAAAATTAATTTCAAATAAGCTAAAAATGAAATTAAAAGGTCTCTTTTCTTTTAAAATTTAGAGACTTCTCAAAGAATTTGATGTATTTATATATATTGTTGGGACTCCACTTTTTATAGAATTTTGATGATAACAAATATTTGAAAAAAGAATAATATAATATCACATGTTATGAATTTATTTTTTAATGACCTTGATAATATAATATTACGGGTTATGAAAATAATTTCGTATAATAACATTTCTGAAGGCAAGAGAGCTTTATTATTTAAAAATATTTTAAAATATTCTCTTAGTACTTGCATTTTATGTGAACTTTTATTTGATTTGATGATGACTTAAAAAATAAAGTATATTTGCAATAACAAGTACATTTTGTAAAGTTTTTGTAAAACATTATGTATAAAAGGACTTAGTTATGGATCTAATTTGTTAGGTTGATTCAAATTATAGAGCATATTGATGTTATCTTTGTAATAGCTGTTGGATTTTTGCTATAAAAATCCTATTTATCTATTTATTTAATGCTTATTTATTTGTGTTGGACATTGATTTATTAATAAAAGTACATCATTCATCATTCATTAAATGATCATTTAGTTTGTTTATACATATCTTCATATTATATATGTTATGGTTTATGTGTATAAATAAATGTTATACACAATAGATATAAATCATATGTAATATATAAATAAAGAAATAATGGTTTATAACCTAGGATAATTTGGAGATATTATCTTGTAGGTTATAGTGCTTTAACAGAGATGATTTATCTTGATCATAGAAGTTGGACTTCTAGTTAAAGTATTAGTGCATTAACAGTGTGCATTAAACAGATCATGTGACAATATTTTATTTATAAAATATTTTTACATAAATACTAATTTGTAAAATTTCTTAATTTTGAAATAATAGTGAACTTAATATTGTTATATATATTAATTTGATATTCCAATGAGTGAAATTACATCGTGTTAATTAATACCTCGAAATGTTGATTAATATATTTAATTAATATTAGGAACATTATTATTGTCAAAACATCTATAAGATTTTTCATAAGATAATTTATCATTGATCATAGAATCTTGGCCGAGTCTTTTAATATTTATTATTAAAATGATTAATTTAATTGTTAAATCAACTTATGATCAAATAGAGTTAAATTGTGGACTTATGAAATTAGTTTAAATGTATCAGAATTATATTAATTGATTCTGAAATATTTATGTACATTTATAGATGAAATATTTACAGTTTATTAGTAAAGGGTTTATTTAATTAATTCCTAAACTGAAGTGCAATTACAATTATTTAGTGGAATTAATTGTAATTAATATTTATTTTGAATATTATTATTGGATAATAATATCTAGATAAGTATTGGAGTCAGAAAAGGAATCCCTTAGGATCCCCTTCCTAGCCTAATATGGACCAGATTCTTATGAGATGATAAGGATCAATGTTATTATATATATCATTGATCAGAAACGTATTTTTGTACTTTTTTCATCAGAAGAAAACATAAAAATTTGTATTCTCTCTTTCAGCCTAAGAAAAACAAAGTTAGGGTTTTTCAGAAGGAGGTTTTGGAGACCACACTCCAGGTTCAGTATAAAGTCATAGGAAGGAAGATCTTAATGATACAAGAGACTATATGAATATTAAAATGTGTTAATCCAACCAAGCACTAGGTAACAAATTCGTATTTTTGATACATGGCTTATATATATTTGTTGTTTCGTATAAAACCATAAAGATGATCCTGATTTTATTTTTATTTTTTTTAAAACCTATTTTCAGAAAAAAATTCCAACAATAGCTTAGTTGTCCAAGGCCAAAAAACTTTTTGTAGAGCTGAAGACAAAACTACTCTAAGATTGCAGAATTAATTGAAGTCATTTTAAGATCGCAGAGTAAATGCTAGTTTATAGAGCCAAAATCGCTGAGCCACTCGAATTTATAAAGTAAAGATAGTAGAGCCAAAGTTATTCTACTATCTGAGAATCAACTCTACGATCTCAGTCTACTAAAGACAATATAGTAAAGCACAATCACTCTGACAAGTCAGTGACAAGTTATGACAATGGTCATAAACCTTAAATTCATACACCTCATGATCGATCTTCATTTGTATTGGCAATAAGGACAAAACAAAGAAATCTCTATCCAACAACTATATTAACAAGGACAAGGACACATATCTGTTACTGCACTATTCACAATATTGTAAAAAGCGACCTGATTTGGTCCAAGCAGACAATATTTAAAGTCAAAGAATCAGAATTTGATAAATGTTCTAGACAGAATGGAGCAACGATAACTATTCAACAGGAAAATTTCAAGAGGACTCTATAAAAGGACTACAACTTCAAGCATTACAAAAAATGATCTATCAAGAAAAAAAAGTGCAAAAAGTCCAAGTTCTTATAGCTCCACTCTACTATTCTAAAAGAACATAACTGCTGCTAAGTCATTTGAAGAAGGACTCAAGGCTACTTAGCAGCACCTCAAATAACAACTCACTCTTAGTGTTTAAACAGATCTTAGTCATCTTTGTATAGCCAAGTCGAAGTAACTTGGTGATTCTTTGTGAATCAACTGTTGTATTGGTTCTAAGTGAACTTAGATTTTTGTAACTTCATCCTTAGTGGATCATCTTTACTCTCAGGTTAGAAGAGACTATGAGACTTTTGTACTCCGAATCTCTTAAAAATACTTGTGTCATTTAATTTCTGCACATTTATTTTTCCCTGTCACTCTACGTTTTCATCCTGTGACTAGTTTCTACTGTGTACACTAAATTTAGAACTGTGATTTTATTTTAATCTTTGAAGGGGTTTTTTTAACTAATATTCTGTTGTGCTTAACTTAATCAATTTAACTTGTTTAACTAATTTGTTAATCTACCTTTAAAAATAATATTTTAAAGGATTTATTCAACCCCCTTCTAGATCTCTTTGTGTGCCTTTGGCAATAACATATTTATCTTTAAAAAAATAAACTTTAAAGCTCAGTTTAATTATTAAATCCAAAATAAGCTTTTAAAGGTAAAAAGAAATAAAGCCTAACTCATTTAAAGGCTTTGTTTGGTCAACTTACTAACTTATTTAAAATTAACCCTTCTAAGAGTTTCATATTTGCACCAAAGTTGTGGGCTAAAAACTCAAAAGCTGAAAAAAGAATTTCTCTCTCTTGCCACATCTTGGCATAATGTTCTTGTGTTGTGATAAAAGTGATCTTGTCCACTTAAATTTATATACTCCGACGTGATCACAATTAAAATTATATTAGACCAAACTGCCATAACCTAATTTCTATAAATAGAAAACCTTTCCTTCCTTTTTTTATTCACCAATTTACAAAAAAGGAAAGCAAACTCTTTCTCCTACATATTCTCTCTAGAAAGTTTTGGGGTGTGATTATTTGGGTCCGGTTAGTATGGTGGGCCATGGTCCACGTTGAGGAATTTACCCTACGTGGAGATCTATTTTGGGCAGTGGAGAACTTTAAGGAATCTGGGATTCCTAATTATATTTAAATTCCAACTCCCAAGGAAAGTGTCAGGATATAATTTGACTTTCTTTTTTTAAGGAGATTCGGTTTGACCCCATTAAGGTATCTGACCTAATGACCTAATGATACAACGATGGCTCAATGCATCATGCTCACATCCATGAGTAACGAGCTTCAGCATTAGCATGAGAAAATAGATGCTCCTACAATATTGCTACATCTCAAGGAGTTGTATGGTGAGCAAAGTAAGATTGCAAGATATCAGATATCTAAGGAGCTTTTTCGATCTCGAATGACCGAGGACATTACTGTTGAGACTCATGTCCTTAAGATGATCAATCTGATTAAATAGCTCGGACAGTTAGGTTTTGTGATGGACGGGGAGTTGAGTCAAGATATGATCTTGCAAACACTCCCTGATGCCTTCTCACAATTTGTTGTGAATTTTCACATGAATAAGTTGGACGTCAGCTTGCCTGAGTTACTTAATATGTTGAAAACTGCTGAAGGTCACTTTCCATCCAACAAGAACTAAGTCTTAATAGTGGATAATTCTTCCAAGAAGAGGAAGAGGCCCAAGGTTACTTCTAGAAAGAAGAAAACCAAGAAGGCTAAGGGCAAGGCAAAAGGAAAGGATAATAAGAAAGCTGATCCTGATAGCAAAGGAATATGCTTCCATTGAAACAAGTCGGGTCACTGGAAAAGGAACTGCGAGAAGTTTCTTACGGAACTAAAGCAGAAGAAGCTTGGAGAAGCTTCATCTTCTGATCAAGGTTTGTTCATGATTGAAGTTAATTTTTCTGAGAGTCAAAATTCTACTTGGGTATTGGATACCTACTGTGGTTCTCACATATGTAACACTTTACAGGGACTAAGCAGAAGTAGAAAGTTGAACAAGGATGAAGTTGTCTTACGAGTGGGGAATGGAGCAAAGGTTGCTGCATTAGCTGTAGAAACTTATCGTTTAGCACTGCCTATGGGCAAGTCCATTAATTTAAATAATTGTTATTATATTCCAACACTCATAAAGAACATTATTTCTATTTCTGTATTGGATATGGATGGTTTTGATATTATAATTAAGAATAATAGTTGTTCTATTTATAATAATAATAATGTTTTATATGGTATTGGCAATTTATTGAATGGACTTTACATACTTGACTTGCATGAAAATATACTTCAAATTGAACAAACTAAGAAAAGAAAAAGAGATGATGTTAACTATACCTTTATGTGGCACTGTAGACTCAGTCATATTAATGAAACAAGATTATCCAAGTTACATAAAGATGAGCTTTTAGAGCTATCTGATTACAAATCATATCCAACTTGTGAATCATGTCTCATGGGTAAGATGACCAAATCTCCTTTTAGTGGAAAAGGAGAAAAAGTTACAGAGTTGTTAGCGTTGGTACACACAGGCGTATGTAGACCTATGACAATGAATGCACGATGAGGGTATTATTATTTTATTACTTTCACTGATGATCATTCTAGATTTGGATATGTGTATTTGATGAAATACAAATCCGAATCATTTAAAAAGTTCAAAGAATTCAGAAGTGAAGTAGAGAAACAACTGGCAAGAGTATTAAGATTCTTCGATCGGATCGAGGTGGTGAATACTTAAGCAATGAGTTTCTCAATTGTCTCAAAAAAATGGTATAATCTCATAATGGACTCCACCAGGAACACCACAGTTGAATGGTGTGTTTGAAAGGAGAAATCGAACATTGTTGGACATGGTTCGTTCCATGATAAGTTTTATCAACCTTCCAGTTTCCTTCTGGGGTTATTCCCTAGAATCGGCTGCATACCTACTTAATAATGTACCTACCAAATCTATCCCAAAGACTCCATATGAGTTATGGACAGGGAGGAAACCAAATCTTAAGCACGTTAAGACTTGGGGTTGTCCAGCTTATATCAAAAAGTTTGAAAATGATAAGCTACAGACTAGATCCGACAAGTGTAGATTTGTGGGATACCCTAAAGAAACATCAGGTATGGATTCATCATAAAAAATGATGATGAGGTACGCATCATAGATGATGATGATCCATTGACTTACGAAGAGGCCATGAGTAGTAAAGACTCAGAGAAATGGCTAGAAGCCATGAAATCTGAGATGGACTCCATTTATGAAAACCAAAGTGTATGAAAACCAAGTATGGAATTTGGTTTCACCACTTAAGGGCATTAAGCCTACTGGGTGCAAATGGGTCTTTAAAAGAAAGAGTGGAGCAGAAGGCAAGGTAGAGACCTACGAGGCCCGACTGGTTGTAAAAGGTTTCAAACAAAGATAAGGTATTGACTATGATGAAACCTTCTCACCAATAGCTATGCTCAAGTCCATTCGAATTTTGTTTGCAATTGCAGCTTATTATGACTACGAGATCTGGCAAATGGACGTAAAGACGGTCTTCCTCAATGGAGAGCTTGAGGAAAATGTATATATAATACAGCCATAGGGTTTTGTTTTAACGGTTGGAACAAATCAAGTCTGTAAGTTACAACGATCCTTTTATGGATTGAAGCAAGCTTCTCGAAGATGGAATATTTGTTTTGATGAAATAATCAAAAAGTTTGATTTTATCAAAAATGAGGATAAACCTTGTGTGTACAAGAAGGTTAATGGGAGCGTTGTTTCATTCCTTGTATTATATATTGATGATATATTACTGATAGGGAATGATGTTCCTATGCTACAATCGATCAAAATTTGGTTATCTAAACACTTTTCCATGAAGGACTTGGGTGAGACATCCTATATTTTGGGGATAAAGATCTATAGAGATAGATCTAAAAGGATGCTTGGCTTAACCTAAGGAAAGTACATTGACTCGATGCTAAAGAAGTTTAGCATGGAAGATTCCAAGATAGGTCTCATGCCGATGAGCCATGGAATAAGGTCTCATGCCGATGAGCCATGGAATACATCTCTCCAAGATACAGGCCCCAAAGACACCTGAGGAGAGAGACTATATGAGTAAGATTCCTTATGCTTCAGCAATAGGATCTATCATGTACGATATGATAAGTACTAGACTAGATGTCGCTCATGCACTTAGTGTAACAACCAGATATCAGTTGAATCTAGGAGGAGCACTGGAAGGCAGTGAAAAACATCCTAAAGTACTTGAGAATAACTAAGGATGTATTTAAAATGGACCAAGATGATAGTAAATCCATTTATGGGTATGTATTTACCTTAAACGGTGGCGCAGTGAGTTGGAAAAGTTCCAACCAGCAAACAATTGTTGATTCAGTGACAGAGGCAAAGTACTTAGCTACAAGTGAAGCTGTAAAGGAAGATGTTTGGATGAAGAAGTTCATAACTGACCTTGGAGTGGTTCCTAGCATTAGAGGAGCCGTACCTTTATTCTGTGACAACACTGGAGCTGTTGCGCAGGCCAAGGAACCCAGGTCTCATCAGAAATCCAAACACATGTTGCGACGGTTTCAATTGATTAGAGAGATCATTGAAAGAGGAGACTGACCCCTGGAGTGTGTGGGCTTTCAAGACAACATTACAGATCCATTTATAAAAGCTTTAACCCAACAGCAATTTGATCGTCACTTAGATAAGATGGGTATTAGATACAATGACGATTGACTTTAGTGCAAGTGGGAGATTGAAAGTAGTATGCACACAAGCCAATCATATTTGATATGATGTAGCATGTACTTTGTAAATCTTATTCGTTTATTAATAAAAGAATTATTTATTAAAGACATTTTATATTATCTACATGATGTTGTTATAATAAATGTGATAAACCTTTAGTTTAAGCAATGCTTTTAGAATCATGATGATGATCATGCTAATGAGATCTAAATTCTTAGATAGCTTAAAACTAAAATAGTTCCCAATCGTTGGATTACTAAAATGGGGATTAGCGAATCCGGATAGATTGGTACATACTTTGCTTGCTCTTAGGAAGAGGATGATTGATCTTATAATCATTTATGTGGAGACACTAAAGCAAGTATGCAGGTGCTTATTAGAAAATAAGTTCACTGAACGTGGCTCGCTAAAGGAATACCTAATGGAGTTTTACTTGCATGTCAATAGAAATTCCTCTAGTGATAGTAGTACAAGTGATCCTTGGACTTGAGATCATCATAGTATCTTGTGCATGATGAGTTATGCTTTGACATATTCCTTAATACCTTTAGGGTATAACATAAGGTATGCTTGGGTATAATAAGTTATACATGGAGATAGGTGAATGATCAACAGAGAATCTACCGCTTCTAGTAAAAAGAGAGAATGTCCTATGTGATTCGATAGATGACAATTCAGTAGTCCTTGGCCAAGGCAGAATGAAATTAGAAAGTAGTTTCTAATTTGCATTATTTAGAATTGTGCATTTCAGAATCGAAATGCATATAATTAAATAAAATAAGACTTGATAATAATTATATGTCTTATATTTAATTGGTACATTGTATGGTAGAAGGATTGAATTGTACGGTAACTATTCACTGAAAGGTTCTTTTGTAATTAATGTTGAAATATATATTATCTGAAAAGTCGTTGATCGCTAAGGGGGCTTACCCTTATTGTAGAATAAATATTATTTATTTAAATGAATTAAATAGTTTAATTTATTTATTTAAATAAGATTAGAATTGTTCTAATATATTTATTCACAACCGGTTTAATATGGAGAACCTAAAGGGTCACACCGCAAAAAGAAAAATATTTATTTAAGAAATAAATGGCATAATCGTAATAATATGTTAAGTGTGTTTAATTTAAACTATGGTGATAGAATAAATTAAATATCTTAATATTTATTATTTAGTATTTTGAAAATACTAAATATAAATTAATAAGAGGAGTCTTATTATTATTATTACTATTATTTAATTTCTAAATAGGTTAGGAATTAATTAATAGAAGTACTCTCAAATTAGTTCCTAATTAGATTAGGAATATAATTAATAGAACCCTAAACCTAAATAGTTTAGGAGGGTTACCTACATCTATAAATAAGAGAAGTTTTCTTATGATTTAGGGTGACACACTCTTCCATAAGAGAGAATACTTATAATTCTATAGTGATAGAAAACTAGGGTTTTCCATTACCCATCTTCTTGAGTAAGTAGTATTCCTTAGTGGATCACCTCTAGAGGCCAAACACTTGGGTGGCTTGCGTTGATCAAAAGAAGGAATCTTCATGAAAGATTTTGGAGTAGAACTCGTACCTGAGGAAGCTAGTTTCTACAAGGGTATAATTCCTAATCTCCATCTCTTTCTTGTTAATTAATATTTGCGCATAAAGATCGATTCTGGTTATGGTTTGTAAAAATTTTAAATTCTGATTTATCGCGCTTCCGCTACTGTTATGTAATTTGATTACATGTTTGTGTTATTTACAAACCTAACAGTGATCAGGATTGCATGTTATACTATAGGGAGGACAAAGATAAGGTGCAGTGTGATATCTGTAAGTTACCTCGGTACAAGATGACAAAACGTGGGGGGAAGGAGAAGCACGTACCTAAGAAGTTTTTACGATACTTTCCTTTTGTGTTGAGGCTTCAATGACTATTCATGTCGTCGCACACTGTTGAGCATATGAGTTGGCATAAAACAAGGGACATTGTGCCTGGTCAGCTAACTCACCCTATAGATGGAGATGAATGGAAGAAATTTGATGAAAAATTTTCACAATTTGTTAAGGAGGTTCGGAATGTCAGGCGTGTCCGACGAAATATTCCATAGGGTTATGACGTAGGTGTTAGAGACATTTGGTACGAATCTGATATTCCGTCAGCAGGACTTCCCTACCTGTGCTCGCCTGCATCAGCTTGCTCAGGACATTGCAGGAGGGGCCACCGCCGAGAGTACAGATATCCCGTCGGAGCAGTTCGGCACGATACGTGACGAGGTTGTACGGATGGTGGTTACCCTACTGTTGGAGGCTTTTGGTCCGCTACTGAGTCGGCCCCCGACCACTCCTCAAGTATTTTATTCATTTTAAATTTTATATTTTGCCTGTTACTTAATTATTATTTAGCCGTTTCTTTAATTCTCATTTATATTTACTAATAGGTTATATTTTTTATTGTATCAACAAGGTGACGATGTTGAGCGAAGGGATGATGTCGAGCATGGCGGGGATGATGTCGAGCATGGCGGGGATAATGAGGATGATTTTTAGACTCTGGAGGAGCAGCGTCGACCCCCACCTGATGATCTTCCTCATACCGATGGTAGTACCAACCGTCGTTTGTAAATAGTTTTGTTTTTACTTAGTTTATGATGTAAATTGTAGTCTTACGTTATTGTAAATTATAGTTTACCTTATTTTACGTTGTAAATCATTGTAAAGTCCCATTTTTTGTTAAACTTATGTATATTAATTCTATCTATCATAATTTAGTATGTATTTTTTTATCGTTGGGGACATGTATATTGTTGTATGTATGTGTTGTTGGGAGCAGTTCATATTTTAGCGTATATGGTGTTTGTTGTGATATATTATTGGGAAAACTGTCTGAAAACAGGAACATGTACAAATTATAGTTTAAAAACCTGGAAACTACAAAAACAAAAAGAAATATTTAAAAAAAATTACTAAAGCTTGATAAAATAACCTATTTCCGATAGAAATTCCGTCGGAAATAGGTTATTTCATTTATTTCTCCAAATTACACGTGTCGGGCTTATTTTTGACAGAATATTCCGTCAAGCATAATTATGTCAACCATAGCTTAAATCCAACGGAATTTTCGTTGGAAATAAGTATGTCGGGCATAATGTAATGACCGCGAATTTTGAGTAACATAATAAATAAAATTGAGTATTTAAATTTCCAATGAGTTAAATTTTGTTTTATTTAGAACATTATGTGCTATGTGTGATTATATAATTTTATGGATGAGATATTAAAGGAAGGTCCAATTAATAGATTAAGTAAATTAATGGACCAACCTCAGTATTTGTAATATCAAGATTACTGATACGAATAATAAGCTATGTGATAATTCAATTAACTTGAGGCATAACAAGTTAAATTGAATTATCGTATATTAATTAATTGGTTTATTAATTGTGTGCAAATTATTATTAATAATAATTTATGGTACCGCTAGGAACTTAGTAATAATGGACGAGCCCATGACGGATTAAATAAGCCCAATCGGAAGTATTTGGTTATAGACTGGTAGTTTGGTCATTTAAGTGATTAATTGGCAAGGAGGTACTGGGTATTATACTTTGACCCAACAAGTGAAACCAACACAATAGCCAGTTTTGCAAAGTCTATTCGGTGAACCCAAACAGAGGACCAGTTGTGTGAGCCATCCTGCACTAAAAAAATTCAATATATATATATATATATATATATATATATATATATATATATATATATATTCAGTACAACTACTTGTCATCAGCCGAGCTAGGCCAATGGCCTATCCCTTTTGTTGCTAAAACCCAGACAAGTGAGACAACACTCGGCCGATTGATTTAACAGTGGGTTGGTGGAACTTTTCACCTAAATCTTAGTAACCAATGGGCGATACCGTTATGAACTCGTCCTAATATCTGGGTAATGACCAGCGCCTGGGTAATAATTTCTCTATAAATAGAGTTCATATTCCATTTGAGGAGTTTGTTGAGATTGTTGGGTTTAAGATAGATAGAAACATAGTAAGTTTGAGAGCAAGGAGGAGTGGCCGAAAGGGAAGGGAGCTAACAAGCGGATGCCCGCTAGCTTTATCACGTACTTCAGAAGGAAGAGAAGACGCGCGACCAGAACGAAGAGGTGAGAAGTTTTTCTTTTCATCTCAGTAGTTACGGTTTATATATAGATGTTATATTCTTGTATACCTGGACTAGCGTAAAAGTCAAGAATAGCTTATGAACTGAATGCTCTGTAATCATATCTTGAATAAGACCATAAATGTTGTCTATAAGACTTACGACCGAGTCCTAGTTAGATCAACATAAAGTATGGACTATGTCCGAAAGGATTATGATAGTCTGTCTTGCTAAAAGAGTCAGAACCACAGTCGGTATGTACCCATCGTTAATGATCATAAGTCGTTACAAACTTCGATTATGGAAATTTGAACCCATAGCAAGACCCTAATTGAGCCATGGAAATGGTAGTTCTATGGCCTTCCACTAATATAACCATGATTGTTTGTTCATTTATTTGAGACCCGTGTCTGACCTGAGCCAAGTTCAGATCAGCACTGCGGTAGTAAGACCAGCTTGAGATGATTTTATGATTAAATCTCAAAACTTTGTGTCATAGACTTAGAGCAGTATAGCTGGACCTCTGATTAAACACTAGTAAAAACCAAGGAGGAGTGTGTCTAAGTATACACAACAAATTTTCTATCAAACCAGACCAAAACCTCTGTCAAATCAATAGTGATCAGACACAACATTGATATTGAGCTTCAAATTTCTGAGTTCAAAAGCCATGAGTCAGACCCAAACCATGTTTTTAAAACAGGTGTGATTTTAGACCAATCAGCCAAAGGATGTTTTTAAACTAAAACCTTGAATTTCTCCTTAGTCACAACAAATCGCAAAGAAGACTCTACGATCGTAGAGTGACCTTACTCCGATCGTAGAGCACACCTATGAATCGCAGAGTGGTTTCACTCTAATCGTAGAGTCCGTCAACCGAACCACTCGACAATCGTAGAGTTAGTCAGTCGAACCACTCGATAATCGTAGGGTAAATCAACCGAACTATTAGGCAATCGTAGAGCTTACTCGCATATTGTAGAGTAAGTTGGACGAGCCGTGGAGGCAGATGTAAAGTGAACTCTATGATCGTAGAGTCAACTCTACTAATTGTAGAGCTTCGCTAGCCATTCGTAGAGTGAACTCTGTCGATCGTAGAGTGAACTCTGTCGATCGTAGAGCGTTACAACCAATCGTAGGACAATCCTAGTTGTAAGACCCCGACTTTATGAAAAAAAAAATTTATTATTTTTCTTTATGATTATTGTTTTAAACAGTAAAGTGCTTAAATGATATAATGTTATAGTTAAGGGTGATATATGCAAATTATCTGATAAACAGTATGTCGGGAAATATTCCTTTTGTCAGGAAATATTATATTCGGTAACGTACGACGGCGCCGAAATAACAAAATATTGGTGGGCCCCACAACGACTAATTATCGGATATAAAAAATGACAGTATTAATACAAATTGTCAACGATGGTGGGTCCCATAACGACTAATTGTCGGATACTGAAAACGACAGTATTTTGTCAACAGTATTATCACCTACAACTGTTGAAATACCCAGTAATAAAAAGAACAGTAAAATGCGTTATTCTACAATCGTACGCGTTATTCCGCAGTAGTACGCGATATTCAATAGTAGCACACGATGTTGCACAGTATTTTATAGTATTGATTCAATAATCGATAAAGTAGCAATTGCATAGTATTTTGATTCAATAATTGTTATAGTAGCATCTGCATAGTACTTTTTATTATTTGTCATGACACTGTAACTCATATTATTTGATATGATATTTTAGCATTATTGACAATGTCTAGAAATTCTGTCAAGGAAAGAGGTTATTTAATTACGCGCCGTTTATACGGAAGGCCCCCTTTTTCCTGGGAATGATCTGATTGTCACTATTATAAGTCTATAATATTAATGGTTAATAATTGTTGAGAGTCTGAAAAAGTGTTGATTAAAAATACAGAAAGCGTTTGTTGTAAGTTAACTTTATTCTATGGGACCCACAACTATTTGATCAGTGGGACCCATAATTTATTTTCGTGGAATAATTTCTTCAGATTTTGTTTCTTCCGTGGGACCCACAGGTCATTCAATAGTGACTTACCGTCAGTAAATATTTAATTCACTTTTTATTTTACCTTAGGGTTAAAAACCTAAGAGAAACCATATTCTAAGAATATACTAAGGTATAAAGAATATTAAAAGAATATGTTAAGGAATAAAACATATTTCAAGAATATGCCAAGGTATAAGTGTAATAAACCAAGGAAAGTTAGGGAAAAGACCAAAATGCCCTCACCTTGATTTTTCTATAAATAGGAAGGGTTATCTTAAGAAAATTCATAACTTCCTTGCTTATACTTCCTTTTATTCTCTAAATTTCTTACGTTCTCTCTTAGTGTGTTGGGCTATACAAGTATTGTCCAAGTTAGTAAACTTCATAGAAAGCAACATCCAGTCACTTGTTAACTAAGGTAGGGGATATCATTTATTTCATACTCGTATGTAATATCATTTGCTTTCATATTGGCAAGTGATATTATTTTACTTCATACTCATAAGGATTGTTATTCATTCCTTATTAATGTGTGGGAATAACCTGTCCGTGCGAATTATCGCATGCCTGGTGAATAACCTTTCGTATTAATTCCTTATTAATTTGTGGGAATAACCTGTTTGTACGGAGTACCGTACCTGATGAATAACCCTTCGTATTTATTCCTTATTAATCTGTGGGAACAACCTGTCTGTGCGGATTGACGCATGCTTGGTGAATAACCCTTCGTATTCATTCTTTATTAAGTTGTGGAAATGATCTGTCTACGCAGACGACCGCATGACGGGTGAAAATCCATTTGTAGTTTCGTATATTCTTTCATACTCGTATAGAATATCATTTCTTTTGTACTCTTCAAGGGATATCATTTTCTTTCATATTTCTCCATTTATGATAAGAAATTATTGTTTGTTTCCAAAACCTTATTATTAAATGGTGAAAATTCCTGAAATTAGTAAAATATCCTTAATAGTTTGTGCTTCATCTAATATTTTTACCAGCATCTTTCTATTGAAAATTTTATCGTTATCTTTGAAATATGAATCGTGAATATCATTCTTGAATTTGACTCCACATTTTGGTCATCATGTTGGCAATTTGGATAATCTTTGACACTGGATAAATTTAATCTCTAATATTTATCCTTGATCTCACTATATTTATTTTATATCATTGTCATCATCTTCATACTTAAATTGTGGTGATAGTTCTCTTTGGCCCGTAGTGCAAAGATGAATTGGTGTGCCATGATTATGACCAAACTGTGTATTGATATAATCATGACTTTTGGTGTTACAGACAAAGGCTTATGGTGAAAGTTCTCTTTGGCTCGTAGTGCAAAGATGAACTGGCGTTTGGTATGATCATAACCGGTGGTGTTACAAATAAATATCTTTGGTACGTAGTGCAAAGAGAGGTTATTGAATATAAACTGTTGATTTGGATATTCATAAACAAGAACTGTTGATTGATGTTACAGGGATAAAATATTGGTGGTGAACCTTTAACTTATAGAAGATGGTAGATATTATAATCTACTTGACTCTTCTAATGGATTGTTCGTTCCGCTGCAGTTGTTGTTGTTGAAACAATTATAATATCTTTAAATCTCTGATTTATTACAGTTGAAGGCTAAAGATAATTTATTCTTCATTATCTTAGTCATGATTTTCCTTACTGGGCTATTTGTACTCACCCTTTTCCTTTTTGTTCCATTGTTCTCCTCAGGAAATGAGAGTATAGCGGGGACTAGCCGGGAAATAGAGTGATGGTCCGAGACAGTAGAAGTATCTCAATATATTATTATTAGTGTGGTAATAAGTGTATTGAGAACTTAAGTTGTATTTGTATTGAAAGTTACAGTATGTGTGTTGTCGTATTTTGCACGACAATTCTAAAGCAAGTATGTAGGTACTTATTGGAGAATGAGTTCACTGAATGTGACTCGCTAAGCAATACCTAATGGAGTTTTACTCGCATGTCAATAAGAATTCCTCTAGTGATAGTAGTACAAGTGATCCTTGAACTTGAGATCATCATAGTATCTTGTGTATGATGAGGTATACTTTGACATGTCCCTTAAGACCTTTAGAGTATATCAAAAGGTATGTTTGGGTACAATAAGTTGTACATGGAGATAGGTGAATGATCAACAAAGAATCTACCACATCTAGTAAAAGATGAGAATGGCCTATGTCATTCGATAAATGACAACTCAGTAGTCCTTGGCCAAGGTAGAATGAAATTAGAAAAGAGTTTCTAATTTGTATTATTTAGAGTTGGGCATTTGACAATCTAAATGCATATAATTAAATAAAATAAGACTTGACAGTAATTCCATGTCTTATATTTAATTGGGACATTATATGGTAGAAGGATTGAATTGTACGGTAACTATTCACTAAAAGGTTCTTTTGTGATTAATGTTGAAATCTATATTATCTGGAAAGTCGTTGATCGCTAAGGGGGCTTACCCTTATTGTAGAATAAATATTATTTAATTAAATAAATTAAATATTTTAATTTATTTATTTAAATATGATTAGAATTGTTCTAATTGATTTATTCACAACCGATTTAATATGGAGAACCTAAAGGGTCACACCGTAAAAGGAAAATATTTATTTAAAAAGTAAAGGGCATAATTGTAATAATAAGTTAAGTGTATTTAATTTAGTCTATGGAGATAGAATAAATTAAATAGCTTAATATTTATTATTTAATATTTTGAAAATATTAAATATAAATTAATAAGAGGAGTCTTATTATTATTATTATTATTATTATTATTATTATTATTATTATTATTATTATTATTATTACTACTATTATTTAATTCCTGATAGGGATTGTGAATTAATTAATAGAAGTACTCTCTCATGAATTTCTAATTAGATTAGGAGTTTAATTTAATTAAAGGAGTTTAATTAGAATAGAAACCCTAATCCTAAATAGTTTAGGAAAGGGTTTTCTTACATCTATAAATAAGATGAGTCTTATCATAGATTAGGGTTACACACTCTTGTATTAGAATTGTGGAGAACCCGAGGAAGCACGGTTCTACGAGGTATAATTTCTTAATCTCTATCTCTTTCGTTTAATTAATAATTGTGCATAAATAAAGATCATGGTGATGGTTTGTATAAAATTTTAAAATCTGATTTTATCGCGCTTCCGCTATATTTATATAATTTGATTGCGTGTTCGCGTAATATACAAACCTAACAGAATGTGATGAAAGACTTTGGATTGTGAACTTAAATAAAGTTTATGGGTGCAAATTGTGGCAGTTTAGTGGGATTCCATGCAAACATACTGTGAGTACAATTTGGTGTAAAAAGGAGCAACCTGAGGCTTATTGTCATCCCTGTTATAGCAAGGAAGTATACTTGAGCATATATAACTTCAACATCAAGCCTGTGCCAACTCATCATGAATGGGTGGAATCCAAGTTTCCCAAGATTTACCCTTCAGTCTATCATAAGCCCACTGACAAACCAAGGAAAATGAGAAAAAATGTAGCAGATAAGCCTAAGAATCCTTTCAAGGCATCAAGAAAAGGTGGCACAGTGACATATACAAAGTGTTTGATACTTGGGCATAACAACAAGGCTTGTAAGCAGCCAATTCAACCCAATTCCAAAATGAACAAGGTATAAAAATTTAACTGCGTAATTTTCAGTAATAACTAACTTGTTTTATCATTAATAACTAACTTGCTGTAATTTTATCTTGTAAATAGTCCAAAACATCTACACCTTCTGTTGGGGCAAAGAAATTTACAACGGTGGCATCTGCATCTTCTTCATATGTATAAATATGTAATTACTTTAGTTTTGTGCATTTTAAGTCGTCCAGGGATGGAGGTCACTTCTGTGTCAGAAATTTCCTCGATAATGGTCGTAACTTGATCATTCTTTGACTCGACACACCACTTGGAGACATTTAGGGTAGACCAGTCGATATAGGGGATTAGCTCTTGTTTCTCAAATGAGCTCCTGTGTTACTCACATGACTTTTGGAGATATTCTCGGTTTCAATGTTGGAGTCCTTAGAGGACGATAGTTTGCTATGCTCACTTCGAATGCTTGAAAACTAGCTGGTTCAACTACCTCGTCCAACCCTATCACAGGGATGCTTCCTTGGACTTTGATAGGATGATCTCGTTCTGCCGATACAATTACCAAGTTCCTATTCATGATATACTTCAATTGTTGGTGAAGGGTTGAAGGGACAGCTCCGACCATGTGAATCCACGGTCTTCCCAATAACAGATTATAATCAGTCGTAATGTTCAACACCTGGAATGAAACGTCAAAGGTGTAAGGCCCAATCTCCATAGGCAATTTGATTTCTTTTACTGTATCCCTCTATGAGCCATCAAAAGCTCTGACTACCACATGGTTGTCTCGAATGCGGTTGGGGTTGATGTTCATTCTTTCTAGAGTGTCGTATGGGCATATGTTAAGGGTTGAGCCTCCATCAATCAAGACTCCTCTTTGTTAGGTTTGTATATAGCGCGAACATGCAATCAAATTACACAAATAGTGCGGAAGCGCGATAAAATCGGATTTTAAAATTTTATACAAACCATCACCAAGATCAATCTATGTGCTCAATTAACGATATAAACGAAAGATAAAGAGAATAAGAATTATACCCTCGTAGAACAAAGCTTCCTCGGGTACAAGTTCAACTCCTAGTCCTTCGTGTTCTCCTCGAATGCTACAGTGTGATTCTTTCCTTTGATCAACGTTAGCCACCCAAGTGTTTGGCCTCTAGAGATGATCCACCAAGGAAGAACAAGTATTCAAGAAGTTGGGTATTTGGCAAAACCCTAGTTTCTATCTCTATAGAAATTGTAAGTACTCTTCCACAATCTAATGCAAGAGTGTGTAACCCTAATCTATGATAAGACTCCTCTTATTTATAGATGTAGGAATAACCCTTCCCTAAACTATTTAGGATTAGGGTTTGTATTATAATTAAACTCCTTTAATTAATAATGCTCCTAATCCAATTAGGAATTCATGGGAGAGTACTTCTATTAATTAATTCTCAATCCCTATTAGGAATTAAATAATAGTAATAGTAATAATAATAATAAGACTCCTCTTATTAATTTATATTTAATATTTCCAAAATATTAAATAATAAATATTAAGCTATTTAATTTATTCTATCTCCATAGATTAAATTAAATACACTTAACTTATTATTACAATTATGCTATTTACTTCTTAAATAAATGTTTTCCTTTTGCGGTGTGACCCTTTAGGTTCTCCATATTAAACCGGTTGTGAATAAATCAATTAGAACAATTCTAATCTTATTTAAATAAATAAATTAAACTATTTAATTCATTTAAATAAATAATATTTATTCTACAATAAGGGTAAGCCCCCTTAGCGATCAACGACTTTCCAGATAATATAGATTTCAACATTAATCACAAAAGAACCTTTGAGTAGATAGTTACCGTACAATTCAATCCTTCTACCATACAATGTCCCAATTAAATATAAGACATGGATTTACTATCAAGTCTTATTTTATTTAATTATATGTAATTTGATTCTCAAATGCACAACTCTAATTAATGCAAATTAGAAACTCCTTTCTAATTTCATTCTGCCTTGGCCAATGACTACTGAGTTATCATTTATCGAATCACATAAGACATTCACATCTTTTACTAGACGAGGTAGATTCTTTGTTGATCATTCACCTATCTCCATGTATAACTAATTATACCCAATCATACCCTTTGATATACCCCAAAGGTCTTAAGGGACATGTCAAAGTATAACTCATCATACACAAGATACTATGATGATCTCAAGTCCAAGGATCACTTGTACAACTATCACTATAGGAATTCCTATTGACAGGCGAGTAAAACTCCATTAGGTATTCCTTAGCGAGCCACGTTCAGTGAACTTATTCTCCAATAAGCACCTACATACTTGCTTTAGTGTCTCCACACAAATGATTATGAGATCAATCATCCTCTTCCTAAGAGCAAGCAACGTATGTACTAATCTATCCGGATTCACTAATCCCCAATTCAGTAATCCAACGATTAGGAACAATTTTAGTTTGTGAGCTATCTTGAATTTAGATCTCATTAGCATGATCACCATCATGATTCTAAAAGTATTGCTCAAAACTATGGGTTTATCACATTTAATATAACAACACTATGTAGATAATGTAAAATGCCTTTTAAGAAAATCAATTCTTTTATTAATAAATGAATAAGATTACAAAGTATATGCTACATCATATCAAATATGATTGGCTTGTGTGCATACTACTTTCACTCTTAATACAAATCCTGATGAAATGGCAGCTATGTGTAGTGGTTTGTGATGTCTCATCCCCTCAGATGGTATATCATCATCAGTGAAAAAGATCACATTGCTATCTAAGATGTGGCCTATCAGGTGGCTGAACCTTTTCGTGCTCACAGTTTGAGAAGATGAGCATCTCCCAGGACTTTTAGCAGAATTTGTCGATGATCCTCTAAATCTAAGGTCAAATCAAGGATGGTTATCTGTGGACGTGTTTATTCCAAATTTTTCACTATCTCCACCTTATTATGACCCATTTTCTTCAAAAACTCTACATCTTTCTCTTTGGGAACTTTCTTAGAATCTTTCTTCATTGTCTTGATAACTCTTTTTGGCATATACTAGGGATTATTTTTCGGTAGGACTGCTCCGCAGTCGGTTGTACCACTCGACACTTCTCCATATTTCTACAGAACTATCTTCAAACTGATGATTGGTTGTTGAAGAATTGTTGATAAGATGACTAGTTGGGGTTTCGTCAATTCCACTAGATTTTCTTCCTTGGTAAATCCACGTATCATGATCGGTTCTCCCTTTGCCTCATGGAGACTGGTGATCATGGCTGCCACCTCGTTTAAGCCATCCATCCTTCGTATATATTTCAAGGAATTCCTACCACTTCTTGACTCGATCATATTTACACCTGCTCCATTATGTTTCGGCAAAGGGTTGGTATTGACATTGGGTTGGTCAGGCTGCTTAACCATTATATCCCCACTCTCAATTTGATTCTAGATTTTATGCTTCAAAGACCAGCAGTCTTGGGTGGCATGCCTTGGGAATCCAGAATGATAAGCGCACCATTTAGTTGGGTTGTACCTCTTGCCTTTTGGGTCTGCTGGTGGAGCTAATTCGATAATCTTTTTTTAGACAACCAATAGCGCCAAAGATGTTTTCCAAAGAATCCCCCAAAGGTGTAACTCACGATTTCGACTGTTCTCAAAGTTTTTTCTCTCATCATCGTTTCGGTTAAATGTTGGTCGTTGTTATGGTGGATTGTTCCCATATGCACGGATCGGAGGATTATTATTGGCTCCTCTAAATTGTACTAGCAGAATGAGGGATACATCTTTTTCTTTCTTCTTCTAGTTTCTTTTGGAACTACTCCCACAATTCCCTTCTTGGAGATGCTCGTATACAGTTTCCAGAGCCGTGAAATCCTTAATATTCTTAGATCGCAGTCCAGTCTCAGTCATATCCTCGTGTTTGATCATCTTCAATAATGGCTTTCCAATGTTTTCCAAGACTCTCTCGTAATAGGGCGCCTCTTGGGTATCAATGAAGGTCATGAGCATCTCATTCTCGACCATAGGAGGATGAACTTGAGCTACCATCTTCCTCCATCGCTAGGCATAATCTCGGAAGGACTCGTTGGGCTGCTTCTTAACTTGGGACATTTGGTAACGATCTAGGGCCATCTTATATTGAAAACTGTATTGGGCCAGGAAAGCATGGGTCAAATCCTCTTAATTATGAATTTTAACATTATCAAGTTTAGCATACCATGTCCTCACCTCCCCGGTCAGACTCTTATGGAACAACTACATTCTCAAACTCTCGTCTTCAGCATATGAACCTAATTCTATAATGTATACCTTCATATGTGTGAAAGGATCCCCCGATTCATCGTACTTTTCAAAATTTGGCACTTAGAACTTGACTGGATATAAGTGTCAGGGAATATGCAAAGGTCCGAGTAGTTTACACAACTATATGATCACACCCCTTTCATGGAGTGTAGGGTATCTTCTATCTATTTCATCTTTTTCTTGATAACCATGTCTTCTTTATCTCCAGGGACATTAATTTCCTCCTTTATATGTGTGTTGTCTTAGTGGGAATCTGATTCCCACCCTATGCGGATGACCCGGGTTATATGTTGGATCTTATTTCTTGGGTCAGCTTGCATTGCTTTTTCATCAGATTACCCATTTCAGCCATTTGCTTCTTAAAATTTTTGAACATTTTTTGAGATGTAGGAACGGGATCCGGATTTGGGGTTTCTGATGTGGACATTCTGATTGGTGGAGTCATCACTTTCTGAGCTTGTAAACGGGTTTTAGGACCAATCTACATATAAATCGACAGACTTTAGTTTTGGAAAATGAAGGGAACAAATGCATGTAAATATATGTTTTTAGGGGTTTTTTACATCTATCTAAGCATATAATCATTGCATAAAGATAATTATACTGATTATTACAGTCATTCTTAACTCGACCCAGGTTTCATAACCTTAAATACATACATAATACATATACTTAATACATCACTTAATCACATTATAATACTTAAATTAAATTCTATTCTTGAACTTTCCCCTTGCCTTTATCTTTACTCGAACATGTAGAATCTTCGATCTTAACTAAAAACATAAGATGTAGCAAGGATAAATATTGATATGCTCAGCAAGTATAAATTGTTTAATGAAAACAACATATCATGAATAAACATAACTTATCATGAGAGCTTCCACAATTGAGCAATAATTGTGAAGTAATTCGGAAAGCATAAATAGAAGAGATATCTTTCATTTAATATTTTTGACATGACATACTGAATTGTCATAAAGACCCTCCATCATTTACAAGGACTGATAATACTTTCTGCAGGTACTTTAGGGGATCAGCCTATTGTACCACTACATTGTGCACAATATATTAACCTTGACACATCGGAACATTACCGACCAAAACATTAAACTTCTTTATCAAGGTCATTTAACTTAGTTTTAACATAAGAGCCAATACAATTTGGTTTGGAATACATTAAATAACTTCAACCATATTCAACAAGTCAATAAATTATTTCGATATCTGTCTAGCCGAAGCAAATGGCATAGACCTATCATTAACATAGTTCATGTTGAATAGAACTTTCATATAATATAACAGTTCATAAATAGAACGAATGTTTTCAAAAGGCACATACGTGCGAATGCTAGCATGCAATTTGGTTAAAACTAGCATAGCTTGAATAATTTTCATGAGTATACAAATATGAACAAGTTTAGAACTTGCTTGTCTTAGGTAACTTCTCTTGTTTTACGTTAATACCACTTCCCAAGCGTTCACCTACAATATCCATAGCGATTCCTTTTTAATACATTCATCAGTTAACCTTATAATAATAATAATTGTCGGTTACTACCATAACCTAATTCGGTAAATATTTTCCCAACTTAATCCAACTTAACGGTTCCTTACCACATAAATATAGTATTCTCATAGAAATATACCATTGGCAATCAAATAGACTCACGTGTCACATAAAAACACATTCCAATAGGTAGGAATCATTTTGGTAACTCCTGACTCTACGATTTTAATTATTTTTAACCCGTTGAGAGCCTAATTCCCCCATTAAGCTTCTTCAACCAATTTATTATTTTTTTTCTTTTCTGTCCACATATGTATATATATAATCCATACACAAAAATAATTTTTCTGGAATTTTTTCTTTTTATTAAGTATTTTTCAATAACCCGTTTTTAGTTCATAACTTGTCAAAATTAGCTACATCATGCTCAACTTCAAAAATTCCCATCTCTGGTCAGAATCTCACATATGATAACATGAAGTTCCAGTTTAAATTTTGTGGCCATCAGAGTTGTACAACTCAAGTTATGGCAGTTTTTGTCTTTAAAATACTAAAATGTAAACAACCATAACTCACTCGTCCAAAGTCGAAATATGACCATTTTTGGATAGGAGCTACGTTATAACATATATTTTCATTTCACAAAAGGCCTTAATTTATTTCCATGGTTAAGGGGTCCAAACAGGGTCGGATAGTTTTGGCCAGGGGGTTTCGAGTGATTTTCAATTCTGGACTGTTTTGGGAGAATCTGTCCCTACAAAAATCTACACCTTATTTTCCAGAAATTTTACTTGAAGGTTTTAGGGGACTCATGTATGTACCTCCAGGTCTTTACCTTGCTCAAAAATTCGAATTGAGCTAAGAGTTATGCTCATTTGAATTACAGGTTCTGTTTCTGGCCATTTTCAGTTTTTTTCGACCTTTAGGTTTTTTAAGAAAACTTTTGTGTTTTCCATAATTTTCCACCAACAAAATATATAGCAAGCATATATACACCTTTATAACCCTCCTTATATCATAGGATCCACCATGATCCATCCAACAAATAAAGCTCCCACAATAACCAAGCAAAACCAATTCTAAACTAAGAAAATTCTAAAGTTAGGGTTTTAGGATACTTTTAAACCTTTTATACTTGAATGCTAGATGATCCTCCTTGGTAGCTTGGCTTGCTAGCACCACTCTCCAGTCCTCTTCCCAGTCGTGGCCTCCTTTTTGATACTCCTAAGTTTACTTGCTCTCACCCTCTCTCTTTCTCTAATCTTACCAAAGTGAAATGCTGAAAATGAAGTAAAGGCATCACTTTTTTCTTACCTCCTCATATATATAGGCCCTCCTTAAACTCACTTACTACTCCTTAATCATCTAACACATTATCTAAGCATGCTAAAGGGCTTACTATTCATAAGTATACTTGCATCAAAATGTCAACCAAATGATGAAAAATATGGAGATTTCTTGAAGCAATGAACAATTGCATACTTGCAAGTATTCTTTCTCCCAATTTTTCTTCATGTGGGACCCACTAGTTGACCACCCTCTGACCCCATATGGGGCCCACCATATCCAGCCATCTCCCCTCCAAATCTCCCATTTTTGATTTAACTTATTCCTTAATTATGACATCATGGTACTTTTAAGGGCTTATGTCATCAAGTCTCCTAATGGGCCACCCATTGGACTTGATTCTTGGGCTTCTTGCAAGTAGCATTAAGGCTTGAATTAGGCCTAAGTTTGGACCTCCTAACATCTCACTTGGACTATACCAATTAGGTTTGCATTTGAGCTAGTCCACTAAATTAATTACTAAGCTTCGTTTCGGCCCTTAACCAAAATTACTAGCTTATTAGCTTAATTAATCTGAGTCATTATTCATTGCAATACAAGGCTATCATTCCAAGCTCTATTAGTCAATAACACAAGTTTAACTTGATAAATTCATATCTCTTGGCTTTCCTTTTTGTTCCACAAATTTTCTTAACACAATTATCCCTAATCGACTTGAAAAATCGTATTACTTGATTTATCAAAATATTCTCATATACATCACACATATATTTATATTCATTCATCATATTTACACATAATATTATTCAAATAATTTCATTTCATTAATAATTATACATAACTCTATTTATAGTGTTATATAATAACATAGTTGTTACAATTATGACAGGATTATAATAGGATTATGATGTTATCCATTCCTTCTTTTATTCATTTAGCAATACGAGAAGGTTAACTATGATGATATTTGAAAAGTAAAAAGGCATGAAGAGACTTCCCGTAACGTTGGGTTTATCTGAGACTGACCTACCCTAGGGTTACTCTCGCGAGCTTTTTAGCATGAAGGTCCACAGATCTTCGCAATCTTTCGATTAGAGTAAATCCAATCTTTCGACTGGAGCAGATCTGAGTGGATGTCTTTCCTGAACATCTCCGAAAAACACCCATTTGAGTTAAGTAATCATGCATTCGACGGGTTTGCCTCCTAGTGGAGGAATCACACAACATTCATTCACATATATTCATCGTACCTCACCGCATGCATATGATGACATTTACGAAATATTGAAATAAGATAAGAACGAATAAATAACATAAAATGAAAAGGCAGAGTATACATTGAAAGTAGTATGCACGCAAGCCAATCATATTTGATATGATGTAGCATAAACTTTGTAATCATATTCGGTTATTAAAGGCATTTTACTTTATCTACATAGTGTTGTTATATTAAATGTGATAAACCCATAGTTTTGAGCAATGCTTTTAGAATCATGATGGTGATCATGCTAATGAGATCTAAATTCTAGATAGCTCACAAACTAAAATCGTTGGATTACTAAAAAGGTGATTAGTGAATCTGGATAGATTAGTACATACGTTGCTTGCTCTTAAAAAGAAGATGATTGATCTCATAATCATTTGTGTGGAGACACTAAAGCAAGTATGTAGGTGCTTATTGGAGAATAAGTTCACTGAACGTGGCTCGCAAAGGAATACCTAATGGAGTTTTACTCGCCTGTCAATAGGAATTCCTCTAGTGATAGTAATACAAGTGATCCTTGGACTTGAGATCATCATAGTATCTTGTGTATGATGAGTTATACTTTGACATGTCCCTTAAGACCTTTGGGGTATATCAAAGGGTATGATTGGGTATAATAAGTTGTGCATGGAAATAGGTGAATGATCAACAAAGAATCTATCACGTCTAGTAAAAGATGTGAATGTCCTATGTGATTCGATAAATGACAACTCAGTAGTCCTTGGCCAAGGCAGAATGAAATTAGAAAGGAATTTCTAATTTGCATTATTTAGAGTTGTGCATTTGGGAATCGAAATACATATAATTAAATAATATAAGACTTGACAGTAAATCTATGTCTTATATTTAATTGGGACATTGTATGGTAGAAGGATTGAATTGTACGGTAATTGTGCACTAAAAGGTTCTTTTGTGATTAATGTTGAAATCTATATTATCTGGAAAGTCGTTGATCGCTAAAGGGGCTTACCCTTATTGTAGAATAAATATTATTTATTTAAATAAATTAAATAGTTTAATTTATTTATTTAAATAAGATTAGAATTGTTCTAATTGATTTATTCACAGCCGGTTTAATATGGAGAACCTAAAGGATCACACCGCAAAAGAAAAATATTTATTTAAGAAGTAAATGGCATAATTGTAATAATAAGTTAAGTGTATTTAATTTAATCTATGAAGATAGAATAAATTAAATAGCTTAATATTTATTATTTAATATTTTGAAAATATTAAATATAAATTAATAAGAGAAGTCTTATTATTATTATTACTATTACTATTATTTAATTCCTAATAGGGATTAGGAATTAATTAATAGAAGTACTCTCTCTCATGAATTCCTAATTGGATTAGGAGCATAATTAATTAAAGGAGTTTAATTATAATAGAAACCCTAATCCTAAATAGTTTAGGGAAGGGTTATTCATACATCTATAAATAAGAGGAGTCTTATCATAGATTAGGTTACACACTCTTGCATTAGACTGTGGCTAACGTTGATCAAGCAAAGGAATTTAGTCGGCGGAATTCAAGGAGAACGCGAAGGAATTGGAGGTGAACTTGTACCCGAGGAAGCACGGCTGTACGAGGGTATAATTTTTATCTCTATCTCTTTCGTTTATATCGTTAATTGAGCACATAGATTGATCATGGTGATGGTTTTATAAAATTATAAAAATTTGATTTTATCGCGCTTCCGCTTTATTTATGTAATTTGATTGCATGTTCGCGTCATATACAAACCTAACAGTAGTATCAGAGCCTAATCTTGTACTAATTATCGATTTTGATGATTCCATGTGTGTATGATATGCGATTGGATCGAAATTTTTGGGCAGAATCTGTTTTTATGAATCTGCTACGCGGCACAATTGCGTCGTTTCCAGTTCATTTTGGAGAGCAGCTGCGCCCAAACCTAGAAAGTCTTTTTTGGGGTTCAGTGCAGCTGCGCCGTTTCCCAGTTCATTCTGGGCGCAGCTGCGCCGGACAGCAGAATCCGAAAAAATAATTTTTCCTTCAATTAAAATAAATGGTTTATTTAATTGATATAAGTTTAAAATAAAGATGTTTATTTTATCTGGAATATGATTTCAGATTGCTAAAATTAAAGGAGTTTAATTTGATTTGGTTTTTTGATTAAAATAAAAGAGTTTATTTTGTTTCAAAATTAAATATTAGCAAAACTTTTGCCCATTAATTGATATCAATGCATATATGGAATGGTTTTATTATTCATGAGATGAATGTTATTTATTGATACATATAGAGATATGTATGATAATAAATAGGGATTGATTATGGACTATTGACCAGTGTGTGATTGAAATTATTTTAGAGGATGCTTGAATGTATGAGTTTTTATAAATGGGGTCTGCATATCTCGTCTTCTCTAATTTTTCTTAATGTAAATTCTATCTCCCTCTTATGTATTTCCCTTTGACTGCTGATCAAGGTTTCTATTTATTGTAAATAGTTTTTGTAATAGGACTAGTTAGAATTAATTTTGAAGAATTGGAGACAAAGGAGCAAGGAGCGCATGAAGACCCGTTTATAATGGAGCCCGGGTTTAAATATAATAGTTATATTTAAATTTTATTCTTGCACCCTAGGTTTGACTTTTTGGTTCACTTGGTGGCTCTAGTGAACCAAACTAGAATAAAAGTCCATAATCAATTCGGGTAGAATATAGTATTCTATATGTGCATGCTTACTATATATATATTATATATTATCCAACATGCTTTGCATGTTAAATAATACGACGCGTATTACATATATATATATATATATATATATATGTGTGTGTGTGTGTGTGTGTGTGTGTGTGTGTGTGTGTGCATGCGTGTTAAACAAGATGAGACTAATAATAATAAACCCCTCAAAGAAATCATATTAAGTCCTAAGCGTTCAAAGATATTAGGAATATCGAATGTCGCCTTCTAGCATGGTAAAGCAATAGAGTATTAAATATTTAATATGAGTTTGTTGTGCACACACAAGGCTAGTATTAAATATTTAAGATGTTGTTTTATCACATTTGATGCTTATTAAGGAATTGAACATTACTGCTTTGTTGTGCACACACAAGGGCAGTCTTTTTCTCTTCACATATATGGAAGTGCTAGGTTGGACTTAACTTAGATTATTTTAGTTCGGATGTGCACACACTTGACCATTATAATCTAAGAAGCAAAATACAAGGAGTTACATAGTGATGTAATTGACAATAGTTGTCTACCTATTTATTTATATATAGTTTGTTGTGCACACACAAGGCTATATACATTTAAAATGGGATCCTTAATTCTCACTAGCAAATCTTTAATTAGATTTGTCGAACTATATAATGAGGGTAATATAGTTTGATGAAAATAGTGGGAGATACCAATCTAAATAAAGACCTAATTTATTTTGATGATTAATTAAATGAATGTATGCTAAAATGTTGTTAAATTACAAATTCATTTTACAGAATTTTACAATGTCTAAATTCACTATCACTGCGTAGCATATTAGATGCTAATTAACCGGACCGAATAACACGAACTGGTTAAGGAATCTGAGAATAGTTCTCAAGGCTGAAAAGCTATCTTATATCCTTAATACGCATATTCCTATAATGGTTGCAGACAATGCCTCTGAGGAAGAGATTGCTACTTTTAGAAAGTGGCAAGATGATGCACAGTTGGCTCAATGCATCATGCCCACATCCATGAGTAACGAGCTTCAGCATCAGCATGAAACTATGGATGCTCCTACTGTACTCCTGCACCTTCAAGGAGTTGAATGATGAGGAAAGTAGGACTGCTAGATATTAGATATCTAAGGAGCTCTTCCAATTTAGAATAACCGATGGCACTACAGTATAGACAAATGTCCTAAAAATGATCGATCTGATTGAACAATTAGGACAACAAGGTTTTGTCATGGATGGAGAGTTGATCCAAGATTTGATCTTGCAATCACTTCCGGACTCTTTCTCACAATTTGTTGTGAATTTTCACATGAATAAGCTATATATATCAGCCTAGCTGAGTTGCTTAAATACGTTGAAAACTGTAAAGAGTCACTTTCTAACCAAGAAAGACCAAGTCTTACAGGTAGATGATTCTTCCAGGAAGCGGAAGAAGGCCAAAGGATCTTCTTAAAAGAAGAACAATTCAAAGAAGGTATAAGGAAAGGCAATAACTAAGAACATTAAGAACAAAACTAATGCAAATAGCAAAAGAGTTTGTTTCCACTGCAATAAGTCTGGACACTAGAAAGAAAACTGTAAGGAGCATCTTGTAGAGGCTAACCAGAAGAAGTTTAGTGAAGCTTCGGTTATAGATATAGGTTTGTTCATGATTAAAATAAATCTTTCTGTAAGTCAAGGTTCTACTTGGGTATTGGATACCGGCTATAGTTCTCAAATATGCAATCCAATGCATAGACTAAATAGAAGTAGAAAGCCAAACAAAGAGTAAGTAATCTTACGTGTGGAGAATGGAGCAATGGTTGCTACATTAGCCGTAGGAACTTATAGTTTAGCGTTACGTACGGGCAAGTCTATTAAGTTAATAAGTTGTTATTATGTTTCAGTTCTCTTTAGAAACATTATTACTTCTGTTGTTGGACAAGGAAAGGTTCTGGTATTATATTTAAGAACAAGTGTTGTTCTATTTATAATGATAATGTTTTGTTTGAAACTGAAAGATCATTTGATGGACTTTGTAAACTTGACACACATAAAAAAATAATTTTGCAAATTGAACAAACTAGTAAAAGAAAAGGAGATGATCATTCAAAGAGTTGAATATGTGTATTTGATGAAATACAAGTCTGAATCATTTGAAAGGTTCAAAGAATTCAAAAGTGAAACAAATTGACAAAGTATTAAGATTCTTTGATCAGATCGAAGAATGAATACTTGTGCAATAAGTTTCTAGATCATCTCAAAATAGTATTTTCTCATAATGGACACCTCCTGATATGCAATAATTGATTGGTGTATCTAAAAGGAGAAATTGTACCTTGTTGGACATGGTGCGGTCCATAATAATTTTTATCGACATTCCAGTATCTATCTAGGGTTATACCCTAGAAACGGCTGTATATCTACAAAAATAAGGTAACCTCGATATCTGGTCCCAAGACTCCATAAAAGTTATGGATAGGGAGGATTCCTAGTCTTAAGTATGTTAAGATAAGGGGTTGTCCAGCTTATGTGAAAAGGTTTCAAAAGGATAAGCTTGGGACAAAATCTGACAAGTGCATGTTTGTGGGATATCCTAAAGAAAGTTTAGGGTATTATTACTATAATCCTACACATTGCCTTTTTGGATAAAAGTGTTCATTGAAGGAGCTAGTGGGAGGATAATAGATCTTGAAGGAGTTCAAGAACCACAAAGTACTACAAGTCAAACTGAGGAACCTATAGATAGATCTATTGTACCACAACCGAATCGTAAATCTGGAAGAGTACCGAAGATACCTGGGAGGTATGGATTCATTATAGAGGATGATGATGAGGTACACATCATAGATGATGATGATCCAGTTATATACGATGAGGCTATGAGTAGTAGACACTCAGAGAAATGGCAAATTGCCATGAAATTCGAAATGGACTCCATGTATGAGAACCAAGTATAGACTCTAGTTACTCCACCGAAAGGCATAGTGCCTAGAGGGTGTAAATGGGGCTTTAAGAGAAAGACTAGGGCAAATGGAAGGTGGAGACCTATAAGACCGGACCTGTTTAAAAGGTTTCAAATCAAGTCAAGGAGTTGACTGTGATAAAACTTATTACCGGATAATGCTCAAGTCCATTTGGATT
Source organism: Aralia elata (assembly GCA_034770075.1). Classification (NCBI taxonomy): domain Eukaryota; kingdom Viridiplantae; phylum Streptophyta; class Magnoliopsida; order Apiales; family Araliaceae; genus Aralia; species Aralia elata. Next base: position 43,432,190 of record CM068383.1, read on the forward strand.
TTACTTGCGATTGCAGCTTATTATTATGAAATCTGGCAAATGGATGTGAAAATGGCCTTCCTCAATGGAGAGCTTGAGGAGAATGTATATGTGATACAGGCAGAGGAATTTGTTTCAAGGTTGAAGCAAATCGTGTATGTAAGCTACAATGATCCATTTATGGATTGAAGCAAGTTTCTCAAAGATGGAACATTCGTTTTGATGAGACAATCAAAAGAGTTTGATTTTATCAAAAACGAGAATGAACTTAGTGTGTACAAAAGGGTCAGTGAGAGCACTGTGACATTCCTAGTATTATATGTTGATATACTGTTGATAAGGAATGACACACCAATGCTACAATCAGTAAAGATAAAATTGTCTAAACATTCCTCCATGAAAAACTTGGGAGGAACATCCTATAAATTGGGGATATAAATCTATATAGATAGATTTAAAAGGATGTTCAGCTTGACCCAACGACCGTATATTCATTCGATGCTAAAGGCATTTAGTATGGCAAACTCCAAGAGAGGTCTCATGATGATGAGCCATGGAGTGTATCTCTTTAAATTATCCTCAATAAAAGGAGATCGCATGAGTTACTATCATGTATGCAATGAATATACAAGGCCAGATGTTGATTAGTCATATTCAGGAGAAGATCACTGTAAGACAGTGATAAACATCTTTAAGTACTTAACCGGTACTGAAGATGTGATCATGATTCATGGTAGGTCTGAATTAAAACTAGAGGGTTAAACAGACTTAAGTTTTTCAGACTGACCAAGACGATAACAAATCCACTTTAGAGTAAATCGTTACCTTGAATGGTGGTGCAGTGAATTGGAAAGGTTCCAAATAGCAAATAGTTGTTAGTTTAGTGACAAAGACAAAGTATATAGCTGTAAATGAAGCTGCAAGTTGATTGTTTGGATGAAAAGTTTATTACAAAACAAGGAATAGTTCCTAAGTCTTATCTTGGATTCAAACATGTGTTGCGGCACTTTCATTTGATTAGTAGAATCATTGAAAGAGGAGAAGTCACTATAGAGATAGTGGACTCTCAAGAACAACATTGCATATTCATTTACTGAAGCTTTATCCAAACAGTAGGATGATCGTCACTTAAAGAAGAAGGGTATAAGATACCATGGCGATTGGCTTTAGTACAAGTGGGAGATTGAAAGTAGTATGCACGCAAGCCAATCATATTTGATATGATGTAACATATACTTTGTAATCTTATTCGGTTATTAAAGGCATTTTACTTTATCTACATAGTGTTGTTATATTAAATGATATAAACTCATAGTTTTGAGCAAGGCTTTTAGAATCATGATGGTGATCATGCTAATGAGATCTAAATTCTAGATAGCTCACAAACTAAAATCCTTCCTAATCGTTGGATTACTAAAAAGGGGATTAGTGAATCCGGAAAGATTAGTACATACGTTGTTTGCTCTTAAGAAGAGGATGATTGATCTCATAATCATTTGTGTTGAGACACTAAAGCAAGTATGTAGGTGCTTATTGGAGAATAAGTTCACGGAACGTGGCTCGCTAAGGAATACCTAATGGAGTTTTACTCGCCTGTCAATAGGAATTCCTCTAGTGATAGTAATACAAGTGATCCTTGAACTTGAGATCATCATAGTATCTTGTGTATGATGAGTTATACTTTGACATATTCTTTAAGACCTTTGGGGTATATCAAAGGGTATGATTGGGTATAATAAGTTGTGCATGGAGATAGGTGAATGATCAACAAAGAATCTACCACGTCTAGTAAAAGATGTGAATGTCCTATGTGATTCGATAAATGACAACTCAGTAGTCCTTGGGCAAGGTAGAATGAAATTACAAAGGAGTTTCTAATTTGCATTATTTAGAGTTGTGTATTTGGGAATCGAAATACATATAATTAAATAAAATAAGACTTGACAGTAAATCCATGTCTTATATTTAATTGGGACATTGTATGGTAGAATGATTGAATTGTACGGTAACTATGCACTAAAAGGTTCTTTTGTGATTAATGTTGAAATCTATATTATCTGGAAAGTCGTTGATCGCTAATGGGGCTTACCCTTATTGTAGAATAAATATTATTTATTTAAATAAATTAAATAGTTTAATTTATTTATTTAAATAAGATTAGAATTGTCTAATTGATTTATTCACAACCGGTTTAATATGGAGAACCTAAAGGATCACACCGCAAAAGAAAAATATTTATTTAAGAAGTAAATGGCATAATTGTAATAATAAGTTAAGTGTATTTAATTTAATCTATGGAGATAGAATAAATTAAATAGCTTAATATTTATTATTTAATATTTTGAAAATATTAAATATAAATTAATAAGAGAAGTCTTATTATTATTATTATTACTATTACTATTATTTAATTATTATTATTACTATTACTATTATTTAATTATTATTATTACTATTACTATTATTTAATTCCTAATAGGGATTGAGAATTAATTAATAGAAGTACTCTCTCTCATGAATTCTTAATTGGATTAGGAGCATAATTAATTAAAGGAGTTTAATTATAATAAAAACCCTAATCCTAAATAGTTTAGGGAAGGGTTATTCCTACATCTATAAATAAGAGGAGTCTTATCATAGATTAGGTTACACACTCTTGCATTAGATTGTGGAGAGTACTTACAATTTCTATAGAGATAGAAATTAGGGTTTTGTCAACACCCATTTTCTTGAATAACTATTCTTCCTTGGTGGATCACTTCTAGAGGCCAAACGCTTGGGTGGCTAACGTTGACCAAGCAAAGGAATTTAGTCGGTGGAATTCAAGGAGAACGCGAAGGAATTGAAGGTGAACTTGTACCCGAGGAAGCACGGTTCTACGAGGGTATAATTTTTATCTCTATCTCTTTCGTTTATATCGTTAATTGAGCACATAAATTGATCATGGTGATGGTTTGTATAAAATTATAAAAATTCGATTTTATCACGCTTCCGCTTTATTTATGTAATTTGATTGCATGTTCGCGTCATATACAAACCTAACACACATAGGATATAATAGAGTACAAGAAATAAGACAATAAACTTAAACATAAAGAGAAAACAGTAGGAGTAGAATGTGGCTTAAGCCTTCTTAAAAAGTCCCCAGCAGAGTCGCTATTTGTCGACGCCAGGATTTTTTCTCGTTTTATGTCGTTTTAGAGATCATTAGTTTAAGGGGTGATTTTGGAAAAAACTAACTTATGCCGATGCGTTTTGAAAGTTTCATTCTAAAGGTGGGCCAATTAGACATAATCGTCAGTTGGTAAATTTTAAATGGATATACCAATTTATCCGAATTTTGAGGTTTTGATAATCAAGATGACTCATTATGTGACTCCATAAAATTGATCCGTAACCAAGATTCACAGAGTTTGGGGGCTTGTTGAAGTAAAGAGAAGGTGTTAGGCACCCCCACTTCCGTGAAATACGATTACTGCTTTCTTAATATTTTTCTTAAAAATTTAAATAAATTACCTCGAGAGGCGTGAAGTATGTGGATTATGTTTTATGCCTAGGTGAATTGAAAAATCTAGGGTATCGTCTCTTAGAGTCAAATCGAATCACAAACTAGAAAACATAAGATATCGTCTCATATACTGTCTAAGTCATGGTGAAAGGGGAAATCTTGGGTATCGTCTCCTAGAGTCAAGTCGAATCGAAAATATAATCTAAGGTTTCATCTCCTAAACCATATAAGTCGTCTAGGATTTCGTTTCCTAAGGTTGTTAAAGTATTTATGAGTGCATTATCTTGAAAGCAATCTTCGAGTCTTTTTTGAACTTATGCACGAAGGATTTGATTTGTAAAAACCTCTTCAATTTTTGATAGAAAATTTAAGATTTCATTTTGGGAAAACATTATTTTGCAAACCCTTCATCAAATAGGAATCAAGACTCTTATTACTTACAATTTTAGCTTAGAATTAATCTAATAACCTAGTTTGATTCAATTTTAAAGATCTTTTCAACTTTATTCAAAATCTTTTTTGTCTGTCAAAAAACAAAATCATGCACCGAAAATAGGGTTAAAGTTACTAGCAGGCATGTAAGCCATCTAAATAACTTCAAGCATCTCAAAATAATAAAATTCACTATCAAGGGGTCTTAAACCCAATTTTGTGGCCATGGAAACCCTCGAAATCGTTTTAAGGCCCGTATGGGAATATTCCATCATGTGAATATCCTTCAATTCCCACTAAACATAACGTTTAACGACCTTGAATTCATTCCTAGGCTCACATAATTCGTAATCACACCCAACAAAATATCGAGATCTATAAACAGAGTCTAGAGTTTAGGAAATGACTTCCATAAATCCTAAATTCATAGATCGCACTACATATCAATAATATCGTAATTATATAACTCATTACATTGTAGGAATCAAATTACATCACCAAAGTACTACCGACATCATGATAATCTATTGTATACCGATGCGATCTATTAAGGAAACTTAGAATCTAAGGAATGAGACCCATAGATCTATAAATAACAACAACAAAATCTAGTTAGAAATATATCCCAAATCCGTTAGAAGGAAATTCTATTTGAGAGAATTCCTCGGTGGCCAAAAATCGGATCCAAACACCACTAAAGAGAGTCTAGGATGCTTGAGTGACCCAAAAACGAGAAAAAAATGAGGCGAATAAACAAAACCCAAGCACAACAAGTGACAAAGCAAGCTAAATTGAGATGGAAATCAAATAACTATTAAAAGGACTTTATAAGTTGATTAGAAGGAATTTCTATTATGAGAAACCCTCTCTAACTACTCATGACTCAAAATAGTATTTAAACACCACTAGATATGATTTAGGATGCTAGGAGAGCCTAAAAATGAAGAAACGTAATAAACAAAATAAAGATCAAACAACGTAATCCTAAACGTAAACTAAAATGAGCGTAGAGACGAAAATGAACATTGGGAATGAAGTTTCTTCCTCCTTAAGCTTCCTATGGGTTGCTTGAATATATTTTGATGGAAGATTTGATAAAAAAAAAATTAGATCTAGATTTAATTTGGAATAGTTTCTCTCACTTTTTCTATTCTTTTCTCTAAAAGACACATTTTCTCCTTATTTTTTTCCTTATTCTCTAAAAAAATGAAGCAACAAACCCTTTTATAGGGGGCTAGGCCTACCTGCGATAGCCTAGCCTAGTGGATCCCACATGATCCGTTTTCGTGTCGCGTAGTTTGTTTTCGTGTTGTGTACTGAAACGTCCATAAATTTCAAACCATGATGAATTAGAAAATGCTTTACCCCAATCTAGAAAGCTCTTTTCGAGACCTACACAATGACATCAAATTTGATCATTTTCGGATCTGGGATAATGGAAAAAAATGAAAAAAAAAATATCCTTCTGAATGCACCGACCAATCCTTTGCCTTCCTTTTTGCAGTTTGGTACCTAAAGATTCTTGTGTGACCTCCAAGTAATTTTCCTAAGCTTTATATTTTTTACTTTGACATCATTGCCTCAATGTGAAATAATTTTATTGTCCCTCTGTTATCGTTAAAGAAAATACATATAAATTTTGGGTGTCTACACTCTTTACATACAACTCTGTTTTAACATATATATGTCTTTTTTGACATACATCTTTATTACATTAAAAAAAATAACATGCATCTCTATTTAGTCGTCACTTGGTTCTAATCTATACTAATAATAAATCATTTCTTTGCACCAACGCTCTGTTTCTGAGTTTTGGACGGAAAAGAAAAGAATAGAAAACTTAAATTAGAACAGAAAAGAAAAGAATAGAAAACTTGAAGTTTTCCTTTATGTTGTTTCTCAGTTTTTAATAGAAAAGAATAGAAAATTTAAAAAAAAAAAATTCTTGCGTTTTTGAGTTTCAATGAAAAGAAAAGAAAAATATCACTTTTATAAATTTACCCTTCTATTAATTATAACCATTGAACCATGAATAAAAATATGCAAGATAAATTTAACCAAAGAAAAAAATTTCATAATCAAACACAAATATCCAAATAAATGTTAAACAAAAACTACTTCTACAAAGTCATTGTCATACAATATCCAAAAGTCATCAAACATAATCTGTATTAAATGAGAAAAGAAGATACCACCTTTGTTCCATAAAGAGAATTTAATTTAATTTTTTTTCCTTTGTTTCGAGAGAAAAAAAGTTTTATTTATTTTTATAGAAATATAAAATAACAATTCATTCACGTTTATCAACGAACATAAAATTAAAAAATATATATATTATTAAAATTTCTAAATTATGAAAATAAGATTTTTTTATATAAAAAAATGGAAGAAATACTATTAACTAAAGCTAAAAGAGAAAACATATGCTTTACTTGCTTAAACATCGATTAATAACAATTTACAATTTGAAATTTGACTAATAAATTTTGGAGTCTAAAGATAAAAGAAAATATCTGAGTTGATTAAACAAGACTTTAAAGTCTTCATGCTAGCAAGGAATAAATTGCAGCTATTTTATTGGAAAAATTTGGAAGAAATAATTCTTTAGTATTTTATTTGACAATTAACAAATAAAATAAAATAAAAAGAGTTTACTACTTTAGAATTAGTATGTAACATGGCCTAAAATAATATTCTCTGGAGAATCTCATTTACTAGGAAAAAAATTCCAATAAAATCTCATTTCTTTTCACAGTAGTAGTCTGCCAATTTTTTTTTAATGAAGATTCACTAATGAAGAAAATTAAAATTTATATTTCACTGCTGTGAAGAACCCTTACATAGTTGCATGTAAAGTACTTAGTTCTTTACTAGAAAAAATAAAGGTAATTGATCCACTAATGAATCTGATTTGCTTCTACAGGGGAGAGAGAGAAAGAAAGACGTTAGTTTTGTAGATAAAAATAAATTGGAGACATGAGTTGTAATTTAAAATTTATTATATTGAAAATTGAGGATAATATGGGAATTATAAAAATATTACTTATTCAAATTTCTTTTCCGTCCAAATCATGTCAATTTTGGACGGAAAACTTTGGCAGGAAAAGTGGCCAAGTTTTCTATCCATTTCTTTTCTTTTCCGTTTATTAAAAAACTCATAAACAAAAGAATTGGAAAGAAAACTTAAATTTTCCGTCAATTTCTTTTTTTTTTGGTCATTTTAAAACTAAAAAACAGAGCGCAAATGTCTTTAGGCCCTGCTAAAGCACGTGTACTAAGAACTACGACCAAATCCCCACCACTGCACCAAGGAATAAAAATGGAACCAACCCAGCCCACAACTCGGTTTAAAAAAATGACTATACATAAGAAAGAAACCCCATGGCAGACTTATTTGGAATCTCCTTCTGTCAGGATCCAAATTCGAGTATCTCTCTTAATTTTTCGCTATAATAACATACTGATTTTCCGCGTGAGCACGTTTCCAATCTCTCTGATCTGAAATAAATACAATCTGTCACAAAGATTCTGCCAGTCTCCCTTTTACCCTTTACTGCTTTTCTTCCTGTCTTACATTTATTTTCCTTGTCCGCTCATACACCTATTCTCTCTTGCTGCTGCGGACCCTTTTGGTTCTAAGGTCAAATTCTACTTCTGAATCTTCATTTCTGTTAACTTTGATTATAATATTTCTATTGTATTATACTCTCAATCTTTGTTTGACCCTCTTTATTTTGTTTTCATGATTATACAGTAATTACTTAATTGTTTAGTAATTTAGAGTTTCTTTGAATAAATTTGATTTGCATCATATTGATAGATGTTGTATGTTATGGCATTGCAATTTATTTTATAGTGTGAATTTTGTGGGTTTTACTCAGAAAATTTGTTGCAAAATTTTAGTATATGATAACTATGTATGGGGTTGATTGGTAAATTCTGCTCTATAGTGGTCAATTGAAAAGTTTAATGGGTTTTATGTGCATACTCAAGTTTGATTAGTTCTTTGTTTATCTACTATTTTATATTGATATTTTTAATTATATAAAATGGACTGGTGGTAGCCCGACTAGTTCTGATGTCTCTGAGTTTTATGACTTTTATTAGTTATTTGCAAGTTGATATATGGTAAACTTGCATATAGCTGTCTGATTTAATATAAACATGGCCAACCTAATATTTTTGTCCATATTAGTTGACCGAGCTTATATTTTGTGCAGGTTGACCTTTGGAGAAAAAAATCTTGCTGTTTTATTTGAAAATTGTTTGGATGTTAATCATCTTAATGTAGTGCCTATATCTGCAGCTGCACTATGCTTTTGCACTGCATTTAACGGGTTACATATGCTTTGGTTTGGTAGCCTTTCCAAACGGAACAGAGTATTTTTTTGTGAGTTAAAGGGTTTTTGAATCTTTTTCTTGGTAAATAAGGTTTGGATCTTCAACAATGATTGGGAGGAAAAATACTGGATGCTTAGCACTAGTGTTTTTGGTTCTTTTGGCTATCGGTTCTTTCTTTGGAACGTATAATTTGGTAACGATGTTAATATACAATAGAACAGTTAGTTCATCGAAACGAGTTGCTGATGATTTGGATGGTGGGTTACGGTTTGATCCGGTTATTGAAATGCCTCGGAATGTAAGGAGAACAGAAAATGGCAAGAGGATGTTCCACATTGCCCTCACAGCAACTGATGCTCCTTATAGCAAATGGCAATGTCGGATTATGTACTATTGGTATAAGAAGCAGAAAGATTTGCCTGGATCAGAAATGGGAAAATTCACGCGGATTCTGCATTCAGGGAAACCTGACAACCTGATGAATGAGATTCCTACTCTTGTGGTTGACCCCCTTCCAGCAGGTTTAGATCGGGTGAGAGATTGTCTTTGTTTTTATTGTTTTGTTCAACTCTAGTTTTCTCACGTGGTTATATGTGGTAGCTTTTGCAGAGCATATATTTTTAATTATGCAGCAACAGTTGATTCTAAATACCATCATTTAAATCATTAAAAAAAGTTTAGTGGTTTTAAAATTGTTGTTAAATTTGGGTTGAGATTACGACTTGAATGAATGATGATTAGTTTAAAATCTTTAAGTGCTGATCGAAAAATAATTAAAGAGACATCAAATTAATTGAGAAAACAGTTTGAAATGACACATGACTGAAAATTTCAAAACAGAAAGAGAGATTCTCTTTTAAATTGGCATAGCACTTGGTTTAGAAATATATGCATCAATGTTGATATTATTAGTGCCCAGGGCATGGTGTAGCTTTAATGTTTGTGCTGAAACTTGCCTTGCACCCCAACAATTGATTATGGTCTTTCGTGTTCTTTTCATTTTAGCTTTATAATGTTGAAACTTTTATAGTTCATTGGGAAGTATTTTGCTAGCTAGCGTCACAATTCTGTAATATTATATAACAGCTGCTTGTGCTTTTAATCATTCAATACACCTTAGAGATGTACAAGGTTTACCCTTTTTTTGTGGAATTTAGGTCGATAACCTCAATGCAGATGACTAAATTAGAGTTCTGGGCTTGTTTGGAAAAAAACTTTTAGCATTCTGGAATAGGTTAAAAATATGAGAAAGAATTCATGAGTGAGTAATACTTTAAGAAGGAAAGAATAATGGTCATTCTCTATAAGGCTGTTTCAGTCCAAAAAAGAATGTTGTCTACACAACATAAACTGAGTATCATGCTATGCCTGATGCTATGTCTCTGTGTAGAAAATGTATGCATATATTCTGTGTCAAGTCTTCTTATTCCTCAAATTTGTTTTTGTCGTGGGACTCGAGAGCTAGTTCGGGATATGTGCTCAAAATATGCATATAAATCTGAGAAGTGAGAACCTGTTCTGCTTTATTGTTTTCCTAAGCCCCTCACAGAACATGTTACCTAAAGTTCTTTTCTTCATACTGGCTTTTGCAACATTGGTTCGTCTAGAAGTTTGAGAGTATTATTAAATTTTTTGACAAGTAATACACAGCTGTGACAGCCCATGCCTACTGGAACATGAAATCTTAATCCACCTATTTAAGATTGCATAAAATATCAGTCAATCTGACACCTGATATTACTATCTAAGTAAGAGGCTTTTATAGGTTTCGACTGTTGTAAATTTACTTTTTGATTGTCAGTTGCAGTCACCAACTATGATTACTTTCTGGATTCTCTGTTGCTGTTGCCAACTATGAGAACGTACTGTTTCACAAAAAAAACAAAACAATAGCAACTTAAATTTTTCTCAAGAGCTAAGATTGTTATCTCTCGATACTCAACACTCGATAAATTAAAAAGAGAGTCACGTTTCCTCTATTCAACTCAACTTCAATTGATAATTCTTGCTTGTACTATGGACTGTTAATAGGCTAGTACAGAGATATTGACTTGATGTATCTTTAACCTCCAATGTACCCACACCAAGAGTCACCAATGAATCTATATTATTTTTTTAACAGCTCCCTTAAGCTAGATTCTTCTAATACCAATATTGTCTTTCGTCTTGTTGAAATAACCAACTTTTTGTGACTTGGTAAATATATCCACCACTGGATCACTAGTATTGCTAGAACAAATTTAAACTCTGCCATCATTGCCCAAGTTTCGAATGAAATGATACAGGATCTATATGTGTTTATTCTTGCTATGAAAGATTGGATTTTTTGCGAGTGTGATAGTGGAACTATTTTCGCAAAATACCTCAGAACCTTTTAGTTGAGGATTCTTGAGTTCTTTCAAAATCCATCTGAACCAAAGAGCTTGGCAAACCATGAAAGATAAAGAAATATACTTGGCTTCTGCATTAGAAAGTGCCACAACTGATTGCTTCTTTGATGCCCAAGAAATTGCACCGGAAAAATAACCCAGGGACTGCTTTTGCTTCCGCCCCAATCACGATTACTATAACCAACCAAACATGAGTTTTCAATATTGCATTAATGAATACCATGATCAATGATCAATGGTTCCACTGACACATCAAAGAATTCTATCTAATACCATAAATCTCTTGCATACTTTGAGAAATGGAAATTCCATCCTCAGTATGCTTCAACTCGATACAAAGGAAGAAATGAAGAAGACCCGTATAGGGATCTCAAACTCATGCTTCATAATCAATTTTCAGTAAAGATTATTAAGTCATCAACATACAAGCAACGATCAAGTTGTTTCCTCCACTTTCTGTAATGTAGAGAGTATGCTTAAAAGGTCACCTTTTAAAACCATTCTTCAAAAAATAGTCATCAATGCGACTATATTAAGCTCCTAGGGCTTGCTTCAATTATGTAGGAAGGTAAATGGGATAGTATTATTCTTAAGTAATTCAATATTTGCTCAGTGAAAATTGTCTGAAGTATATCCAATATGGATATTTAAGATTTCATTGTTTGTCAATACTTAAATTCAAGTCTAGAGCATTCTTTCAATTTAAAGTTTTAGGCCACTTTGTTATCTTCAGTTAAGGCTGCCATATTAACTTTGGGGAAAGTTTGAGGATTTATATCTTCAGGGGATTAAAGTCTAAAAGAAGAAAAGATTTAAGCTTTTTTGAAGTTAGGCCACCCTCTTCCTGACACAATGTTTCTCCTCTTAGCCAAAAAGCCAGTGCGATTTGTTGTTAGTTTTCCACGTCTTCTTGTCTTCCTCGTTTACTGATGCTGAGTGATCACTTAGGTCTTTACAACAATTTATCGTTTTTCTTTTTGACTTGGTTTTCATATGTTTTATCCAGGGGTACATTGTTTTAAATAGACCATGGGCCTTTGTGCAATGGCTGGAAAAGGCTACAATTGAGGAAGAGTGAGTCCTTGTATTGATGTGAAATTTGGGTACATTTTACAGTCAGTATACCTCAATGCCTGTTGGTTCTTCTAATGCTGCAGATACATTTTGATGGCTGAGCCTGATCACATATTTATACGTCCAATGCCTAATTTGGCTCATGGGGGATTTCCTGCTGGCTTCCCTTTCTTCTACATCAAACCTGCTGAAAATGAAAAACTCTTAAGGAAGTTCTTTCCTAAGGAGAAGGGCCCTGTAACTAATATAGATCCGATTGGCAATTCTCCTGTTATTATCAAAAAGGTAATATACCCTGCTAAAACTGCCTTGGTTCAGTTTTCTATAACAGACATTTAATTTAAAAAAATTTACAGATTATTTTCTGTTTAAAATTATAGAAGTATATTAGTGCTTGATGATGCTTGCTTCAACAATGTGTTGTTATTTATTTTCATATTTTGAACATATTCTGGCTGAAAATGAATTAAGTCGTGTTTGGATGACTGATCGTCTTAACCAGGATTTGTTAGAGAAAATTGCACCTACATGGATGAATGTTTCTTTGAGAATGAAAGATGATCCAGAGACAGATAAAACATTTGGATGGGTGCTAGAAATGTGAGTTTAATATTTATTTGTTTTACATATCTTTGATCCATACGGGTGGCATTTTTACATTCTTACTTTTCTTTAAACTAAGGTATGCATATGCTGTGGCCTCTGCTTTGCACGGTGTGCAGCATATTCTTCGGAAAGATTTTATGCTACAGGTTTTGAATCACAACTCTTTGATCTTTAATGATAAAGACAGATGAGACAATATTATGTTTACCTATCATAATTGATTTTTCAGCCCCCTTGGGATTTAGAGACTGAGAAAAGGTTCATCATCCATTACACTTACGGTTGTGACTACAATATGAAGGTAACTTTTGTTCTTCTCATTTCATGTTTGATTATTCAAAGCTTATTTTTCTACTATATTCATGTAATTTTCTTCCTTATTAGATTTTCTTGTGTTGTAGATTGCTGAACTGCTCCCTTTCATTGTTTAATTTGAGAAAGCTTGAAGACTTATTCTTTTGTTTAAATGTATACTAAAAACCCTTGATGTGCAGGGTGAGCTAACGTATGGAAAAATTGGAGAGTGGCGATTTGACAAGAGATCACATCTCCGTGGACCTCCACCTAGAAACCTTCCTTTGCCTCCTCCTGGGGTTCCTGAAAGTGTGGTACGAAAATACAAGTTCCCTTTTAAATAGCTCCATTTTGCTGCTTGAACAGTTGAACCCATTTATTTTCTTATTATAGACTCTTTATGGGCCTTTTGTTCAAATCCCAAGTCTGATTCAGTTGACCTTCCAACTTTGATGTCTATGCTAAATCTATCCAAAGTTATCCATTTGCATGAAATTTCCTTCCAACAGAAATTTAACTGCTACAAAATGTACAAAATCTATATGATATTTACGCATACTCTCGTTTATTTCTAACATATTTGTAGTGCCACAGTTGTCATAGTAGCTTGATTTGTTTCACATATGCACTATCATAATATTATTCATCGGTTTTTTCTTATAATGAAATGATCAGTAGTAATAGAGCTACACAGCCAGTGTATTTGTATTTCTTTCTGTAGCGGTGTGTCCAGAATTCTAGATTTCTGGTTATATAATTAATGTTGATGAAGCATTTACTCTCCTAAGCATATGTCGACATTAAATTGATGTAATATGGTATATGTTACATTCACACATTTTAGCATAACTTATCCATTGTGTACTTTATATTTACCACCTCCATTCCAACTCATTTTACCTAACATTAATTTGTCACTTTTATTGAAGTATATATACAATAGTGAAAGTTTAAGTAAAATTATATTACTATTTAAATAATATACTTTGAGATTATTAAAATATAAGGATAATTATAATTTCGAGTATAAGTAAGATTTTATTATTAGTTAGATGATATAATTTTTGAAGAAAATTATTTTCTTATGAAAATCACCTTACCAAATATTAATCTATATTATTATTATTATAAAGGTATAAATATAATAAATTGACCAATAATATGATTCAATTATTAAATTAAAAATTAATTACTTTGTTCAATAAATATTTATAAAAAATATAATTGAAAAATCTAGAAATATCATAGTTGTACAGTAAGACCATCCGAAACAAAGACAAGTAATAAAGTTTTACAATAATACAATCATAAGATCATCTTAATCTTACCTAATATTAATTTGTCATTATTATTAAAATATAAGTATAATTAGTTTTCAAATAGAAGTAGGATGTTATTATTATATATTGAATTTGTTACTGCTATTAAAATATAAGTGTAATTATATTTCAAGTATAAGTAGAATTTTACTACTCCCTTCGTCCCAACAGGATGACTAATGATACAAATTTTTTTGTCCCCAAAAGGATGAGATAAAGTACGTAAAGTGAAAGGCAAATATGTCATTTAGTGGGGTCTATTAGTATAAAAAAAATAAAAGTACTCGTCACTTTATATAATTTTTTGGGGCCATTAAGGATAAATTTGAAACTTTTTTTATTCTATTTCCTCTATTTTTACTTTTCTTAATATGTGTGCAAATTGTACTTTGCTCTTCCTTTTGGGACGGAGGGAGTATTACTTGGATAATATAATTTTAGAAGGAAACTATTTTCTTACGAGGATCGTTTTACCTAATAAATTCAATAATATATTTTCAAGAAAATGCAATAAAATATAAACAATATCATAACTCTATGATAAGACCCCGTGCTTTGCATGGGGTGTATATGCTAGTTTTATTTTAATTTAGGGAAATAATTACGAAATTTTCATTCTTGGAGGTATCAATTTATAGTTTTACACTTTAACTGATCCATACCCATGGAGCATTGAAACATAAATGTTTAATCTGTCTTATAGTACTTCAAAAAAGTTTTTCTGGAGTTGGGACTCCTAGATGAAGTAGTTCCTTTGAAGAAATGCTGAGTCACTTCAAACCATCACTTTGAGAATTAATTTGGCAATTTGAATGTATAAGGAGCCTTATCGGTGCACTGGAAAGGTGCCACTCTTATATCCTTGAAGTCAGGAGTTCGACTCTTGGAGGCACAGCTCATTCGCGTGGGTGCTTGCTCCTCTCTCTCTCTCTGTATATGTATATCCAATTTTGGAAGTGGCACATAAGGGTTTTCATTTAGTTGAGGCGCTTGTTTTCATATGGGTCAAATTGGCTTAGAGTGATGAGGGGCGCGTGTTGGAGCCCAGGCCTACCATGTTCGTGACCTGGGCACAATGAAGGACATGGGCCTAATTCATCGTTTGCACTATAAAATCACAAAACACCTGGTTCGAAATATTATTTCGATCTTTATTAAACACATATGTTACAAAATTCGAATCTCGTTAGGGCTTAAGGTTTTAAACTTCTCGATACCTAGTTTTAGGTCACTAAATTATCCTCTAACCATATACGATCGTATTTATAAGCCTCATAAATATTCGGGGTATTATAAGTATTATTAGCTACTTTCATAGCATCAATAGTACTATGAATGAAGGGCAAGGTGATGGAGGCTTACTTGAAGACAACTTGAAACAACTTTGAGAATGAAGAAAATTGGATCAAAGGGTGGAAGTTTGAAGAAGTCACTTGAAGATCACCAAGAACATCTTGAATTCTCCTTGAATGCCAGTAACACCACTTTCCACATGCCCACAAGCTACCACTTCTCTCGCTAAATTTTTACTTATGATGAGTATTTGGAGTGAACAACTATCTTAAGAAATCACTCGTATATAGAGAACTAAGCTTGTGGTGGATGAAAATGGTAGTAAGGGTCCACCCAAGTACAACGTGGTAAACAAAGGTTTACCTCCTTCTCTAAGAGAAGTATAAATATCTAGATTATGCCACCCAGATGATGTTAATCAAGGAAGACCACTCAAGGAAGTTTCATGGGAATGACTCCAAGAACCTAACACTAGGTTCTTAGTTGCTCATATGAAAAATAAAACAAGCAGGTACACAATGAGGAGGCACCACACGGTTAGAGAGCCAGACTCCTTCCATGTCACTCACTTGGACTCCCCTCATGTCCAGTCCAAACTCCAAACACCAAACTCCTACAAATCTATGCAAACAACCCAAATGGACGATCGACTCCAAGTGCTTGACCTCCAGCTCATATTTGATGTTTACGTATAAAAAAAGAAATTTTTTTTTGTCAAGCCAAATTGTTTGGTACGACATCTTATAACTGAGTATACAAACACCCTATATGGGTTGTTATTGTCAATAATATATTGACGTTTAGTGCATGTTGGGCATGATTAGGATGTTTACGACGAACGTTTAGACGTTATATCAACTGTAAAAGATATACGAGGCAAGTCTCCAAACCTTATTACCTTTATGCAAGTATTATACATCTTGCTATCAATTATTGTGAAGTTATTGCTTCTTAATTCAGCATCTCTTGTTTAATTTGATATTGAACAAAGTTTCTACGTTATGCAAGTTCTTTTAAACTTTTTTCTCTTTTGTTATGGATTCAAATTACAGACAAATGTGTCATCAATTATTGTGAAGTTATTGCTTCTTGATTCAGCATAACTTAAGAAATGAACTGTTATTCATATGGAATTGTTGTTGCTTAGTGAAAGCATGAATTGTTGTGTCGAACCAAATTGTTTTGGTAAGACTTCCAAAATTGAAATGAATTACCCTTTTGAGGGTCATTATCCCTTTGAGGGTCATATATATGTCCAGTAAATCTCGACATAACGTGCAGTGGGCATGCGTAGGATGATATGCATACACCTAGGATATTGAGGAAGGCTGATCCCCTTCAAAATATCCAAACCAAACATATTTCTAAATTTGCTGAGCTATTTTATGCTCATTCTTGCAAATAATTTGTATTTGTAGCTAAGGAAGTATTACCAGAGGAGTCTGACGGTCAAAGAGAAAGTTAAAGAAGAGTAGTTAGGTCAAGAAAGATATAATTATTGTTGTCTTCTTTTGATGTAATAGGAATGAGAATGTATTGTGTACTTTATATTTAAGTTCGTAGATGTTGAAGTCATTTAACTATGTTAGATTAACATTATTAGCGATGTCTAGAAAGTTCTGACGAGAAAAGGGGTTAGGTGATCTAATTGCGCGCCGTTTTAACGGAAAGCCCCACTTTCCTGGGAACTGACTGGTTGTTATACTGCAAGTCTCGGATAGATAAATGGATATTTGTTTTCAAGTCTTTTAGGACTTATTTGTAATAAGAACAAGTTATCTGGGAATGTTGTAACAATGAACAAATGATATTATAATATTATCACTTTTCTGCATTATACTCTGATTATTAAAAGTTAAAATTTCTATAGTATGTAAAGGTTGTACAAGTCAGCACGAAGTCCGACCAAGCAAGCAGGTGGATTTCGGGGCGTGACAATACTTCTTCATCAATTCAAACTTATGAACAAAGTTAAAGCAGAGGAGATGAAGATAACACTCGATCATTGCATAGTGTCACACTTTTAGAGTACCCTTTGGATTACTCACCAGGAGCCAGATGCCCCGGAAGACTATCCTGACTATATACTTCATCCCAAGGGTTATGAGTTTTCTTGGATCTGTTCCACCACCCTTTCGTAGCTTGAGGTAGAGTGGTTAGGTAAGAAATATTACATATATCATCCTAGCTCCATTCATTACAAAGATCTTGAGTAGCTATACCCTATTCATTTTTCTGAAGTCGCTCCCCATGGTAGCGGATACACTCTCGTGCTTCTTGTTTCGTGCCTTCAATTAAGAGGGAAGCCGATTATTCTTTATGGAGACATGTTCCAAGTTAAGAATCCCACAAAGGCTCACCTTGGTTGGATCTCCTTCAAACATAGGGCTTCCTCTCAACCATCCTCTTTTGTCCTGACACTCCCAAAGCCCATAAAATAATGGAAACAACGCTTTACGTAGAGAGTGGAGGAGAGCTGGATACATGGGCAAGAGTGTTCCCTCACCATTGGAGCAGTCCAGAGGATGGGAGTAGGGGGGGGGGGGTGGAGTACCTACTAACTCCAGGCACTACTTGGTTGTTGAATTTGTACTAGGGTTCTTTGCCAAAGGAGTGGCTCCGAATTTAGGACCCCCGACTCCAGGAAGTCTAGAACAATCCAGAAGTCCTTATAAAAATAACTTCGAAGTTCTAGGTGGATCCGTCCAAGGGATAGCTCTACAGCTGAACACAACCAATGGCACTAAAATCTTTAATCTACTCAACTCCTAGGTTCCAAACCTAATTCGATTCTCCTAAAAGGTATTCCTTTCTTTAAATACCCACCTCCATCATCCATTCAGGGTGGTACACTCTCACGGGGTCTCTACACATTCTCTACATTGCTTTCAAATAATCTCTTCTTGCACGCTTTCTGATTTTAGGATCGAAGGGTCCTCCAAGGGTCAACCCCCCTGGGGACCTTCCTTTTAAATGTTTGTTAACAATCTCAGATTTGGTTGTTTCCTTGAAAAATCTCCAAACTCGGCGGGTTTATGCATATATGGAATTGCCATCTTGCAGTATTTTGAGATTTTCATTACCATTTTGACGTCAACAACAATTTTGGAACCAGAATTTCCACAACTTAAGTTTGATCGTGAAATATGAGTTGGCTATTGGAGTGTGTGTATATTTAAAACCAAAATACTGATTTTTTCTTTTACTTTTTTTTCAAAAAATTTTAGTCAACTGTTGCATAGTTGGATGTTTTGTAAGATTATCAAATTATGAACATAATTTCTTTTCTTTTTAGTATTTTTCTACTCCCTTCATTTCATAGAAGAGTCTCATTTGTGAAATTTGTAGATATTAAGGATGTAGTTTTATTCCGTGTCTATCCCTATAAAAAATCTGTTAGTTTAGTAGTGGTGGAAGGTTATCAGAATTATGAACATAATTTCTTTTCTTTTTAGTATTTTCTTACTCCATTTCACAAAAGAGTCTCATTGTAAAATTTGTAGATATTAAGGGTGTAGTTTTATTCCATGTTTATCCCTATAAATAATTGGTTTGGTTAGTAGTGGTCGCATGATAATGAATTAAACTGAAAAACTTGTACATATTGTGTCATTATATATTACTATCTATTGTGTCATTATATATTACTATCTATAAAAGAGATGAGTTATTGTGGATCAATTTTTATTTATTTATTTGTTTATTTTTTTGTAACAAATTGGTCTCTTTTTGTGAACCAGAGGGAAGGATTAATTTTGGACAAATTCACTCATTATTGCTAAAGTGCCAACCGCTCTCATATGTTCTATTTATGCATATCTATAATAGCTTCCATATGTAATATCACTCCGTCCCAAATTAATTGCATTTCTAGGACTTTTTAAAGTCAAATTGACTATTTTTAAAACTAATTTTTTTACTATTTTTGCTAACATATAGGTGAAGATATTATAACCAAAAGAAAGTATATACAATTTATTACTAATTTCAATTTTTATAATTTTAGAAATATATTTATATATGCTTAATTATTAATTTTAAAAATAGTCAATTTGACTTAAAAAAGTCCTAGAAAAACAATTAATTTGGGACGGAGGGAGTATGTAACTTTAGGAAGTCAACAAACCATTAAATTTCACTCACACTTCTACTCGAGTCACAATTTCCAACTATGTCATGGTTTTGAATTTGTCATGTGATTTTAATGCCATCCAAAACTTCATTTCTGAGGCGCTATGTTTTCAATCAAAAATTGACCTGCATTTTGTACTTTTTAATTGTGTTGTTACAAAAGGGAAATTTGTTCGATAGGAACATTCAGCAGACGCATGTAAAAAGTAATAAATGCAACTGCTAGAAGTATATGCTGCACATTATATGCAGAGATATTACCTTCTATATACCTAGTGTGTGTGTGTAATTTTTAGGTGGATCCATGTTGGCTTTTGTGAATGTACATATGTCTGCAACATATTGCTCCTGGCGCCATTATAGTACTTGGCTTTGGCATATCTTCATGTTTACCTGAATCCCCTAATGCATTTTCTATGTAGAAAGGATAATAAGTCTCCTTTATCCTTCGCCATTCTATTGTTTCAAAGATCAAGCTTTCACACTAAGTAATTGTTATATGTTTATTTGTTTCTTAAATATATCGCTACAAGGTTTTAGCTGAAAGTTGTTACTCTTCCTATAAGATATTGGCTGTCTTGCATTAGATAATACCATATGTCAGCAGGATTATTATCATATTCCCTCCGTTCTACAAAAAAGAGTTCTATTTGATTTTTTTTTCTAGTTAATTTTTGAAATCCTAAAATACAAAATTGACGTGAATTTATATGATTTTGATTAATGCAATAGTTAATATTATAAACTACTTCAAAAGTATAACAAAAAAATAAAATAAATTCACTTCACAATTTGAATTTTAGGATTTCGCAAATCAACTAGGCTCAAAGTCTAATAGGACTCTTTTTGTGGAATTGAGGGGAGTAATATACTATTAAATTTTCATGTATACTTGGCATTTGAATTTTGCTACATCACATATAGAATCTAGATTGGTGTTCATACAAATTACATACAGTTAAACAATTCATTCTGTCAATGCCACTTTGTTAAAATCCTTTTGTTTCACCTTTGATAGTATTATTCCCTTGTCTTATCTGCAGGCTACTCTTGTAAAGATGGTGAATGAAGCTACTGCTAACATTCCTAATTGGGACACAACATAACCCCAGTTTTTGAGAAATTATCGGCATATCTTCAAGAGATTGATATAGAGAAACCTCAGGTTAAATATTTGGCATTTACAACATAACAGAGTACATAAATATAGAAGGGGAGTGAAATTTATCACGAATGAGTAATTAACTGTATTTTGTTGTGGTTTATACATGTGTTGCTCTATCATTTTCCAGTCTTGGAGTATTTCATACACAATGCATAATCTGATGCCATCTTTTACTTTTTGGGTATGTACGGTTATCAGCGTTTATAGCGTTTGCAATTGTAGTAGTTTAGTGCGTTTGGCCGCCGCATTAAAAATGGTACGGTGCGTTTAAACTCCAAATGTTAACATTTACGAGTTGAATAAGTTGTTTGTAGACGAACAAGATTGTCAAATGCGTCAAGAACTCCAAATGAACTAAACTCTTCATTTTATGGTAGGCAAACAAACACTTTAGTCTTGGTCACACAATGCTCTAGCTGATGGCTGATAGTCTTCACCCATCCCAGTTTTCTACATTTTAGATTAATTCATGCTTTTTAGTTTTGAACTACAAGTTAGAGTAGTGTTTAGCTTTATTAGCCACATTCAAATGAATTCATAAACATTTACTCCCTGTGTTAAAAGTTAAAACTATGTACGGGCAAAAAAGTTTAAACCAAGCTAGTGTAACATTTAAAAACTTGCATAACATTTTAAAGTACAAAAAATATCCTTATAGTGATTATCAAAAATAATCTTATAAAGGTGAAATAGTATTGTACTCTTTTTTAAATCAAACTTTCTTCCAAACCTCACATGTGAGAAAAAAAATTTAATCTCTTTTAACTCATTTTCGTTCTCTTATAAATTTGAGTAAATTGCAAATAAACACTTATGGTTTACTCAAAATTTTTTATAGCCACCTATAGTTTAAAAGTGAATTTTCGACTATCTGTAGTTTCAAAAAGATAACATAATCTCACTCCATTAGTAATGACGTCAAAAGTTAACAGATGGCATGTAAGTACTTTGTTACTCTCTCTCTCTCTCTCTCTCTCTCTCTCTCTCTCTATATATATATATATATATACTAAGATGGTTCTAATTCGACATAAACAACTCAAAAATGATCTACGACTTTCATGGGTGGCTGTTACTTTATTTCATCTAGGGTTTGAAAAAATATTAAGAAATCACAACTCAATTAGAGAGATAATCTATAATTAACTATATAATTAAAAAAACAAACTTGATTTGGTTTGGTTTCACCAATTTTTTGTTCAACTTTCCTAATTCATATTAGCATAAGTATTGTAGACACCTGAAATTTTGCATATATTTTCAAACCTTAGCAGGAGGACAAAAGAGTCATTTCAGCCAGAGGACGAGACATCCGAACAGAGGATTTCAGGGCTCAGATCAAAGTACACAAAGTTACCACGATGAATACCAAGAGAGGAAACTACGCAAAGCATGACGGTTGACTGTTTGGCATCTACGGGAAGAATAATTTTTACACTTTGTCCTGTTTTCCCGAACCCGGATTTGGCCAAACTTTATGTCACTATGTATATTTCGGAAAGAGCTTTCTGGAATGGTATGACACGCATTCCAACTATTCACGGATTGAAAGTTATGAATGTTTCAACGCATAGCAAGGCGAACAACTAGCCGACATCTACTCAGGGATGATTTTTCCCCTTTTTCTCTACCTTCCCGAGCTCGGAATTGAGCGAATAATATATCATTTCGAAGCTCTCGAAAAGAGCTTTCCAGATTGGTATGACACATTTTCTAACTCTTCCCGGATTGAAAGTTATGGATGTTTTAGTGCAGCCTCAACTATATTTGCGGCCAGCCGCAGATGCACCTGCGGCTAAGCCCAAAAGCCTATAAATGGCCGAAATCAGCTCATTTTTGGACGAGAATTGCATTGTTAGAGAGAGAAAGTGTGTATATAATGAGAGAAATACCCAAAAACCTCTCTAATACCCATATAAATCTAGCTATTCTCATCAAATCCCACCAAATTATATCCAAGCCATCTAGATTCAAGCTCAAGGAGGAGAATTTCACCATTTCCAAGGTGAAAGACTCAATCTTTATGTATATTTAATGTAAATCTAGTGGATCTAGCATAAATTTATGTTTTGTGGCGAAAGATCCGATTTTTATGTAGATTTAATGTAGATCTAATGTAGATCTAGTATATATCTTGTTTATTTTAGTAAAATATTCGATTTTTATAAATATTTGATATAGATCTATTAGATCTTGTATAGATCTTGTATATTTTATACGTTGTTGTGCTTGGATTTGGTTTGTTTTCCAATTAATATTGTGTTGAGGCTCTCCCTACATCTTAGATCTATATCTAGGGTGTGGAGATCCTCTTTATAGGATTATGGATGGTTAGAGAGGATTTCCTACGGTTAAAATCTCCTCGTAATCATCCGATGATATCCTCGAGGTGATTTATCGATTTCGACTTAGATTCGACCCGTTTTACCAATTATTTTGCTTGTGCGATGTTAAAGTTTAAATCTTTTCCTAGATTCACATGAGATCTAGCTTGGATCTAACTCATTATCGGTTTCAAAGTTAAAAACTTTAACCTTTATGTTAGATCCGATGCGGATCTAGTTGGATTTATGTGTTTTCAATGTTTTAAGTTGATTTTGGTTTACCCCGTACAATCCTAGATCAATATCTAGTGGTGGGAGGATCTCACCTACCCGCTGTCAAGGGATTCTAACAATTGAATCATCTGATAGCCAGTTTAGGATATATTTCTCGATTTAAATTCCGATTATGTCATTGAATAGATCTAGGGATCTTAGATCGACGGATCTAAGTTCCGGTAATGGATCTCATCAATATATATAGTCCCTCGCGATGTCGGTTTCGGTTTTACGATCTACGGGATTAGGTTACCGGAGCCCTTTCCTAGATCCCCTTTATTTATCTCCTTATTTTAATGTATCGTTTATCATGATGTAAGCTTAGGAATATAGGAGTCGGGATCCTTGAACTGGATCTTGACATGATTCCCATGATGGACATTATTTCGATTGTAAAGTTATTATCCAATCATTGTAAATGTAAATTTGGGCCTTAAAATGGTATCGAGGGTTCCATCCTATGAAAATCGGATTTAAGGCCCCGTGATAGTGAAAATTGCGATTGCAGGTGTTCGGGGCTATTGAGATGACTTTTATGCCTACTGATAGCCCCGATCCTATTATGATGCTTAATTTCCTGTTTATCACCAAAAATAATTTCTAAACAAAATGACAAAGATCTTCTAAAATCAAACTCAAATTGCTCGGGTTAGTAAGACCACTTTAACTTGAAATTGAAAAAAGTAACGATGAATCTCGATTCCTATTTGCGAAGAGTTTGAAAATCGTGCTTTCCAAAACGTCACCCAAAAAACGACTTCTATCAAAATCATAAACTAAAACGAACCTTTTCTTTAAATCAAATCCCTCGTGCATAGGTTCAAAGAGGCTTTAAGTTGCTTTTAAAATAACGCACTTCTCACGATTTTGATCCAAAGCTAGATAACAATTTCCTTCAAAATCACACACACATACAGACGCACACTTCACACTTAGAAAAATATCAAGATGCGGTAACCGTGTTTTCACGGAAGTCGGGAGGTGCCTAACACTTTCCCCTCGCTTAAGCAAGCTCCCGAACTCTATAAATCTCGGTTTCACGACCAATTTTACGGAGTCACAGATTGGGCCATATTACAAAAATCTAAAATTCGGATGAGTTAGTACATCCATTTAAATCTTTACAAACTGACGACTCTGTCTAATTGGCCCATCATTAAAATCAACTTTTCAAAACCCCATCGACATTTATGTTGGCTTTTTCCTAAAAATCACCCTTTAAGCGAAATGAATAAATCGAAATCTTAAAAAGGGTAGAAAACATGAATTTAGGAAAAAAAATCCCAGCGTCGACAACTAGCGACTCTGTTGGGGAAACTAGAGGGCTTAAGCTGCGTACAATCTTGTTGTTTTCCTTTCTTATTTATGTGTGGTGTGAATGGTTTGAATGAATGTTGCGAATGTCTTACATGCTTTATTTAAGTGCTTCACATAATGTCATCATATGCATGCGGTAAGGCACGATAAATATATGTTGTGTGATTCCTCCTCCAAGAAGCGAATGAAAGTAGTATGCACACAAGCCAATCATATTTGATATGATGTAGCATATACTTTGTAATCTTATTCATTTATTAATAAAAGAATTGATTTTCTTAAAAAGGCATTTTATATTATCTACATAGTGCTGTTATATTAAATGTGATAAACCCATAGTTTTGAGCAATGCTTTTAAAATCATGATGATGATCATGCTAATGAGATCTAAATTCTGGATAGCTCACAAACTAAAATAGTTCCTAATCGTTGGATTACTAAATTGGGGATTAGTGAATCCGGATAGATTAGTACATACGTTGCTTGCTCTTAAGAAGAGGATGATTGATCTCATAATCATTTGTGTGGAGACACTAAAGCAAGTATGTAGGTGCTTATTGGAGAATAAGTTCACTGAACGTGGCTCGCTAAGGAATACCTAATGGAGTTTTACTCCCCTGTTAATAAGAATTCCTATAGTGATAGTAGTACAAGTGATCCTTGGACTTGAGATCATCATAGTATCTTGTGTATGATGAGTTATACTTTGACATGTCCCTTAAGACCTTTAGGGTATATCAAAGGGTATGATTTGGTATAATAAGTTGTACATGGAGATAGGTGAATGATCAACAAAGAATCTACCACGTCTAGTAAAAGATGTGAACGTCCTATGTGATTCGATAAAAGATAACTCAGTAGTCTTTGGCCAAGGCAGAATGAAATTAGAAAGGAGTTTCTAATTTGCATTATTTAGAGTTGTGCATTTGGGAATCGAAATACATATAATTAAATAAAATAAGACTTGACAGTAAATCCATGTCTTATATTTAATTGGGACATTGTATGGTAGAAGGATTGAATTATACGGTAACTATTCATTGAAAGGTTCTTTTATGATTAATGTTGAAATCTATATTATCTGGAAAGTCGTTGATCGCTAAGGGGGCTTATCCTTATTGTAGAATAAATATTATTTATTTAAATGAATTAAATAGTTTAATTTATTTATTTAAATAATATTAGAATTGTTCTAATTGATTTATTCACAACCGGTTTAATATGGAGAACCTAAAGGGTCACACCGCAAAAGAAAAATATTTATTTAAGAAGTAAATGGTATAATTGTAATAATAAGTTAAGTGTATTTAATTTAATCTATGGAGATAGAATAAATTAAATAGCTTAATATTTATTATTTAATATTTTAGAAATATTAAATATAAATTAATAAGAGGAGTCTTATTATTATTATTACTATTACTATTATTTAATTCCTAATAGGGATTGAGAATTAATTAATAGAAGTACTCTCCCATAAATTCCTAATTGGATTAGGAGCATAATTAATTAAAGGAGTTTAATTATAATTGAAACCCTAATCCTAAATAGTTTAGGGAAGGGTTATTCCTACATCTATAAATAAGAGGAGTCTTATCATATATTAGGGTTACACACTCTTGCATTAGATTGTGGAGATTACTTGCAATTTCTATAGAGATAGAAATAGGGTTTTGCCAATACCCAACTTCTTGAATAACTGTTCTTCCTTGGTGGATCACCTCTAGAGGCCAAACACTTGGGTGACTAACGTTGATCAATAGGAAGGAATCTCATCGGTGGAATTCGAGGAGAACAGGAAGGACTAGGAGTTGAACTTGTACCCGAGGAAGCTTTGATCTACGAGGGTATAATTCTTATTCTCTTTCTCTTTCGTTTATATCGTTAATTGAGCACATAGATTGATCATGGTGATGGTTTGTATAAAATTTTAAAAATCCGATTTTATCGCACTTCCGCCCTATTTATGTAATTTGATTGCATGCTTGCGTTATATACAAACCTAACAGTGGTATCAAAGCCTAATCTTGTGCTAATTATCGATTTTGATGATTCCATATGTGTATGGTATGCGATTAGATCGAAATTTTTGGGCAGAATCAATTTTTCTGGATCAGCGACGCGGCGCAGCTGCGCCGGCTCCAGTTCATTCTGGAGCGCAGTTGCGCCGTTTCCCATTTCATTCTGGGCGCAGCTGCGCCGGCTAGCAGAATCCGAATTTTTTTTCTTCTTTCAATTGAAATAAATGGTTTATTTAATTGATATAAGTTTAAAATAAAGATGTTTATTTTATCTGAAATAGGATTTCAGATTGCTAAAATTAAAGGAGTTTAATTTGGATTTGGTTTTTAATTAAAATAAAAGAGTTTATTTTGTTTCAAAACTAAATATTAGCAAAACTTTTGCCCATTAATTGATATCAATGCATATATGGAATGGTTTTATTATTCATGGCATGAATGTTATTTATTGATACATATAGAGATATGTATGATAATAAATAGGGATTGATTATGGACTATTGACCAATGTGTGATTGGATTTATTTTAGTGGATGCTTGAATTTATGGGTTTTTATAAATGGGGTCTGCGTACCTCGTCTTCTCTAATTTTTCTTAATATAAATTCTATCTCCCTCCTATGTACTTCTCCTTGACTGCTGATCAAGGTTTCTATTTATTGTAAATAGTTTTTGTAATAGGACTAGTTAGAATTAATTTTGAAGAATTGGAGACAAAGGAGCAAGGAGCGCTTGAAGACCCGTTTGTAATGGAGCCCGGGTTTAAATGTAATAGTTATATTTAAATTTAATTCTTGCACCCTAGGTTTGACCTTTTGGTTCACTTGGTGGCTCTAGTGAACCAAACTAGAATAAAAGTCCATAATCAATCCGGGTAGAATATAGTATTCTATATGTGCATGCTTACTATATATATATATATATTATATTATCCAACATGCTTCGCATGTAAAATAATATGACGCGTATTTTATATATATATGTGCACGGGCGCTAAACAAGATGATACTAATAATTACAAACCCCTCAAAGGAATTATATTAAGTCCTAAACGTTCAAAGATATTTGGAATATCGAACGTCGCCTTCTAGCATGGTAAAGCGATAGAGTATTACATATTTAATATGAGTTTGTTGTGTCACACAAGGCAAGTATTAAATATTTAAGATGTTGCTTTATCACATTTGATGCTTATAAATAGACTGAACGATGCTATTTTGTTGTGTCACACAAGGACAGTGTTTTTCCTTCGAATATATGGAAGTGCTAGGTTGGACTTAACTTGGATAATTTTGATTCGGATATGTCACACTTGATCAAAATAATATAAGAGGCAAAATATAAGGAGTTACATAGTGATGTAATTGACAATAGTTGTCTACCTATTTATTTATATATAGTTTGTTGTGTCACACAAGGCTATATACATTTGAAATGGGATCCTTATTCTCACTAGCAAATCTTTAATTAGATTTGCCGAACTATATAATGAGGGTAATATAGTTTGATGAAAAAGTGAGAGATACCAATTTAAAACAAAGACCTAATTTATTTTGGTAATTAATTAAATGAATGTATGCTAAAATGTTGTCTATTTCACATGCAGAATTTAAAAATGTCAAACTCACTATCACTGCGTAGCATACTTGATGCTAACAAACTGACTGGACCGAATTACACAGATTGGTTAAGGAATTTGAGAATTGTTCTCACTGCTGAAAAGATTTCTTATGTCCTAAATTCGTCAGTCTCTGCAAATGTTGCAGAAACAGCCTCTGAGGAAGATATTGCTACTTTCAGAAAGTGGCAAGATGATGCAACCTTGGCTCAATGCATCATGCTCGCATCCATGAGTAACGAGCTTCAGCGTCAGCATGAAACTATGGATGCTCCTACTATATTGCTGCACCTCAAAGAGTTATATGGTGAGCAAAGTAGGACTGCTAGATATCAGATATCTAAGGAGCTCTTCCGATCTCGTATGACCGAGGGCACTGTTATTGAGACTCATGTACTAAAGATGATCAATTTGATTGAACAACTTGGACAGCTTGGGTTCGTAATGGATGGGGAGTTAAGCCAAGATTTGATCTTGCAGTCACTCCCGGACACCTTCTCACAATTTGTTGTGAATTTTCACATGAATAAGTTGGACGTCAGCTTGCCTGAGTTACTTAACATGTTGAAAACTGCTGAAGGTCACTTCTCATCCAACAAGAACCAAGTCTTACTAGTGGATGATTCTTCCAAGAAAAGGAAGAGGCCCAAGGTATCTTCTGAAAAGAAGAAAAACAAGAAGGCTAAGGGCAAGGCGAAGAGAAAGGATAATAAGAAACCGGATCCAGATAGCAAAAGAATTTGCTACCATTGCAATAAGCCGGGACACTGGAAGAGGAACTGCAAGGAGTATCTTGCGGGCCAAAAGAAGCTTGGAGAAGCTTCAACTTCCGATCTAGGTTTGTTCATGATTGAAATTAATTTTTCTGAAAGTCAAAATTCTACTTGGGTATTGGATACCGGCTGTAGTTCTCACATATGTAATAATATGCAGGGACTAAGCAGAAGTAGAAAGCTGAACAAGGATGAAGTCGTCCTACGAGTGGGAAATGGAGCAAAGGTTGCTGCATTGGCTGTAGGGACTTATTGTTTAGCACTGTCTTCGGGAAAGTTCATTAGTTTAAATAATTGTTATTATGTTCCGACACTCATTAGAAACATTATTTCAATTTCTGTATTGGATATAGATGGTTTTGATATTATAATAAAGAACAATAGTTGTTCTATTTATAATAAAAATATTTTATTTGGTGTTGGGAACCTACTGAATGGACTTTACATACTTGACTTGCATGAAAATATACTTCAAATTGAACAAACTAAGAAAAGAAAAGAGATGATGTTAATTATACCTTTATGTGGCACTGTAGACTTGGTCATATCAATGAAACAAGATTTTCCAAGTTGCATAAAGATGGGCTTTTAGAGCTATCTGATTACGAATCATATCCAACTTGTGAATCTTGTCTCATGGGTAAGATGACTAAATCTCCCTTTAGTGGAAAAGGAGAAAGAGTTATAGAGTTGTTAGCATTGGTACACACAGACGTATGTGGACCTATGACAACTAATGCACGAGGAGGGTATTCTTATTTTATTACTTTCACTGATGATCATTCTAGATTTGGATATGTGTATTTAATGAAATACAAATCTGAATCATTTGAAAAGTTCAAAGAATTCAGAAGTGAAGTAGAGAAACAAACTGGTAAAAGTATTAAAATTCTTCGATCGGATCGAGGAGGGGAATACTTGACTAATGAGTTTCTCAATTGTCTCAAAGAAAATGGTATAATATCACAATGGACTCCACCAGGGATGCCACAGTTGAATGGTGTATCTGAAAGGAGAAATCGAACATTGTTGGACATGGTTCGTTCCATGATGAGTTTTACCGACCTTCTAATATCCTTCTGGGGCTATGCCCTAGAAACAGCTGTATACCTACTTAACAAGGTACCTACCAAATCCATCCCAAAGACCCCATATGAGATATGGACAGGGAGGAAACCAAATCTTAAGTATGTTAAGACTTGGGGTTGTCCAGCTTATGTCAAAAGGTTTGAGCATGATAAGCTAAAGACTAGATCCGACAAGTGTAGATTTGTGGGATACCCTAAAGAAACTGTAGGGTATTATTTCTATCATCCCAATGATCAAAAGGTATTTGTTGTGAAACACGCTGCCTTCTTGAAAAAGGAGTTTATCCTTGAAGGGGTCAGTGGGAGTAAGATATATCTTGAAGAAGTTCAAGAACCACAAAATACTACGGATCAAAGTCAGGTACCTGACCAAGTAAAAGAACCTAATGTACCACTACCTATTCGTAAATCTGGAAGAGTACCGAAGATACCTGAGAGGTATGGATTCATCATAGAAGATGATGATGAGGTACGCATCATAGATGATGATTCATTAACTTACAAAGAGGCTATGAGTAGTGAAGACTCAGAGAAATGGCTAGAAGCCATGAAATCCGAGATGGACTCCATGTATGAAAACCAAGTTTGGACTTTGGTTTCACCACCTGAGGGCATTAAGCCTATTGGGTGTAAATGGGTCTTTAAGAAAAAGACTGGAGCGGATGGCAAGGTCACCTATAAGGCCCGACTGGTTGCAAAAGGTTTCAAACAAAGACAAGGAGTTGACTATGATGAAATCTTCTCACCAGTAGCTATGCTCAAGTCCATTCGGATTTTGCTTGCAATTGCAGCTTATTATGATTACGAGATCTGGCAAATGGACGTGAAAACGGCCTTCCTCAATGGAGAGCTTGAGGAGAATGTATATATGATACAGCCAGGGGGTTTTGTTTCAACGGTTGGAATAAACCA
The DNA here is from genome assembly GCA_034770075.1 of Aralia elata. NCBI lineage: Eukaryota > Viridiplantae > Streptophyta > Magnoliopsida > Apiales > Araliaceae > Aralia > Aralia elata. The sequence goes on from CM068383.1 coordinate 43,463,050, forward strand.
AGTCTGTAAGCTACAACGATCTATTTATGGGTTGAAGCAAACTTCTCGAAGATGGAACATCCGTTTTGATGAGATAATCAAAAGGTTTGATTTTATCAAAAATGAGGATGAACCTTGTGTATATAAGAAGGTTAGTGGGAGCGCTGTATCATTCCTTGTATTGTATATTGATGACATATTACTGATAGGGAATGATGTTCCTATGCTACAGTTGATCAAAATTTGGTTATCTAAACACTTCTCCATGAAGGACTTGGGTGAGGCATCCTATATTTTAGGAATAAAGATCTATATAGATATATCTAAAAGGATGTTGGGCTGGACCCAAGGAAAGTACATTGACTCGATGCTAAAGAAGTTTAGCATGGAAGATTCCAAGAGAGGTCTCATGCCGATGAGCCATGGAATACATCTCTCCAAGAAACAGGCCCCAAAGACACCTGAGGAGAGAAACCGTATGAGTAAGATTCCTTATGCTTCCGCAATAGGATCTATCATGTACGGTATAATATGTACTAGACCAGATGTCGCTCATGCACTTAGTGTAACAAGCAGATATCAGTCGAATCCAGGAGAAGAGCACTGGAAGGCAGTGAAAAACATCCTAAAGTACTTGAGAAGAACTAAGAATGTATTTCTTGTCTACGGTGGGTCTGAATTGAAACTAGAGGGCTATACAGACTCAAGTTTTCAAACGGATCAAGATGACAATAAATTCGTTTCAGGGTACGTGTTTACCTTAAACGGTGGCGCAGTGAGTTGGAAAAGTTCCAAGCAGCAAACAGTTGCTGATTCAGTGACAGAGGCAGAGTACATAGCTGCAAGTGAAGCTGCAAAGGAAGCTGTTTGGATGAAGAAGTTCATAACTGAACTTGGAGTGGTTCCTAGCATTAGAGTAGCCGTACCTTTATTCTATGACAATAACAGAGCTAGCTGTTGTGCAGGCTAAGGAACCCAGGTCTCATCAGAAATCCAAACACGTGTTGCGGCGGTTTCATTTGATTAGAGAGATCATTGAAAGAGGAGATGTCACCCTGGAGCGTGTGGATTCTCAAGACAACATTGCAGATCCATTTACTAAAGCTTTAACTCAACAGCAGTTTGATCGTCACTTAGAGAAGATGGGTATTAGATACCAAGGCGATTGGCTTTAGTGCAAGTGGGAGATTGAAAGTAGTATGCACACAAGCCAATCATATTTGATATGATGTAGCATATACTTTGTAATCTTATTCATTTATTAATAAAAGAAATAATTTTCTTAAAAAGGCATTTTATATTATCTACATAATGCTGTTATATTAAATGTGATAAACCCATAGTTTTGAGAAATGCTTTTAGAATCATGATGATGATCATGCTAATGAGATCTAAATTCTGGATAGCTCACAAACTAAAATCGTTCCTAATCGTTGGATTACTAAATTGGGGATTAGTGAATCCGGATAGATTAGTACATACGTTGCTTGCTCTTAAGAAGAGGATGATTGATCTCATAATCATTTGTGTGGAGACAGTAAAGCAAGTATGTAGGTGCTTATTGGAGAATAAGTTCACTGAACGTGGCTCGCTACGGAATACCTAATGGAGTTTTACTCGCCTGTCAATAGGAATTCCTATAGTGATAGTAGTACAAGTGATCCTTGGACTTGAGATCATCATAGTATCTTGTGTATGATGAGTTATACTTTGACATGTCCCTTAAGACCTTTAGGGTATATCAAAGGGTATGATTTGGTATAATAAGTTGTACATGGAGATAGGTGAATGACCAACAAAGAATCTACCACGTCTAGTAAAAGATGTGAATGTCCTATGTGATTCGATAAATGATAACTCAGTAGTCCTTGGCCAAGGCAGAATGAAATTAGAAAGGAGTTTCTAATTTGCATTATTTAGAGTTGTGCATTTGGGAATCGAAATACATATAATTAAATAAAATAAGACTTGACAGTAAATCCATGTCTTATATTTAATTGGGACATTGTATGGTAGAAGGATTGAATTGTACGGTAACTATTCACTGAAAGGTTCTTTTATGATTAATGTTGAAATTTATATTATCTGGAAAGTCGTTGATCGCTAAGGGGGCTTACCCTTATTGTAGAATAAATATTATTTATTTAAATGAATTAAATAGTTTAATTTATTTATTTAAATAAGATTATAATTGTTCTAATTGATTTATTCACAACCGGTTTAATATGGAGAACCTAAAGGGTCACACCGCAAAAGGAAAATATTTATTTAAGAAGTAAATAGTATAATTGTAATAATAAGTTAAGTGTATTTAATTTAATCTATGGAGATAGAATAAATTAAATAGCTTAATATTTATTATTTAATATTTTAGAAATATTAAATATAAATTAATAAGAGGAGTCTTATTATTATTATTACTATTACTATTATTTAATTCCTAATAGGGATTGGGAATTAATTAATAGAAGTACTCTCCCATAAATTCCTAATTGGATTAGGAGCATAATTAATTAAAGGAGTTTAATTATAATTGAAACCCTAATCCTAAATAGTTTAGGGAAGGGTTATTTCTACATCTAGAAATAAGAGGAGTCTTATCATAGATTAGGGTTACACACTCTTGCATTAGATTGTGGTGAGTACTTACAATTTCTATAGAGATAGAAACTAAGGTTTTGCTAATACCCAACTTCTTGAATAACTGTTCTTCCTTGGTGGATCCCCTCTAGAGGTCAAACACTTGGGTGGCTAACGTTGATCAATAGGAAGGAATCTCATCGGTGGAATTCGAGGAGAACACGAAGGACTAGGAGTTGAACTTGTACCCGAGGATGCTTTGATCTACTAGGGTATAATTCTTATTCTCTTTCTCTTTCGTTTATATCGTTAATTGAGCACATAGATTGATCATGGTGATGGTTTGTATAAAATTTTAAAAATCCGATTTTATCGCGCTTCCGTCCTATTTATGTAATTTGATTGCATGCTTGCGTTATATACAAACCTAACAGCGAACCCGTCGGTTGTTGATTACTGGACTCAAGGGGGCGTTCCCCCGCGAGGCTCAGGAAAGGCACCACTCAGATCCAATCTAATAGAAAGATCGAATTTATTCCCATTGAGTAAGTTGTGAAGATATGGGGACCTTCATGCTGAAAAGCCCGCAAAAGTAACCCTAGGGTAGGTCAGCCTTAGAAAAAAATCCAACGTTACAGGAAGTCTCTTCATGCCCTATTACTTATTGTAAATATGTAAAATGTCATCCATATTTGATTTAATCATCTTCCATATTCTCATCCTGTCATAAATCACTAATCGTTGTTTTGCAGGAAAAGATTAAAAAACCTTCAACACAAAACATACTGCATTAGCATGCATCCATATTTACCAATTTTCAAAACTAAACTACGTCCTGTTTTGTTTGTAGATTAGTCCTTGAACCCGGCTCTGAGCTCGTAAGGTCCGAATACCACCTATCAAAATGGTCGAAAGTTTCGCACCAGATTCTATCCCCGTTTCCCGAGATGAATTCGAAAGCTTCAAAAAACAGGTCGTCGAGATAACTAATCTGTTGAAAGAGCAATGTAAGATGATCCAAGATCTGAAATCAGCTACTCAACCTGAATCCTCTACACAAGGAGGATTCCAAATCCCAATCAAGAAAAACGACACACAAATTCCCGATCCGATATTCTAGTTCGGAAGTAAAGCGACCAAAGATTCCACCAGTAAAACAAAGGAGATAAACAAAGTCCCCGAGGAAAAGGAAACCGGGGAAGTCAGAAAGAATATAAGACAAATAGAGGAAGCCATCCGCTCCATGAAAGGGGTGGGAACCTAAGATAGTGTCAACTACTCAGACCTTTGCATATTTCCTAGTGCTCGCTATCAGGACAAATTCCAAGTACCAGACTTCGAGAAATACAATGCATCAGGAGATCCTTACACCCACCTGAAAGTATACATAGGAGAACTGGGATCATATGGTGAAGATGAAAACCAGAGGATATAATTTTTCCAAAAGAGCTTAACCGGAGAGGATAGAACCTGGTATGCTAGACTGGACAATACCAAGATCCACAGCTGGGAAGAGTTATCCCATGCTTTCATGAACCAATGTAGCTTCCAGTCCCAGATGGCTCCTGATCGATACCAAATGACCAAAATCAAGAAGCAACCCAATGAGTCATTTCGTGATTACGCCTAGAGATGGAGACGAATGTCAGCACAAGTAAGCCCACCCATGGATGAGAACAAAATGGTGATGACTTTCATAGATATTCAAGAAGCACCATATTATGAGAGGGTGTTGGCTGGCATTGGCAAGACATTCTCAGAAATGATAAAACATGGCGTAATGGCAGAAATGGGCTTGAAAGTTGGGAAAATCCAGGATTTCGCCGCTTTGGGAGGAATGGCCAAACACCTTCAGGCAGGGAGCTATGGGAATAACTCAGAGATAAATAATGGGGTAGAAGAAGAGGATGTGTGCCTTGTATTACAAGGTCAGAACGGAATAGGGCTATACAACATGCCCCTCATCAGAACACAAAGTAACAATCTATCACTTCCACGGAGATTCGGTAAGAATAGGAAAATGACACCCTTGTGTGAGCCACTAGAAAACATTCTAGCTTTGCTGGTAGCCCAAAAGAATATTATTGAGTTGCCCCCCTGCAGACCCAAAAGGAAGGAATTACGATCCATTAAAGAGGTATGCATATCACTCAAAGGCTCCAGGCCATTCAAAGAGAAATGTTGGGCTTTGAGACACAAAATACAAGACTTGATCGATGGTAGAGAGATCATGGTACAGAATAGAGAGCAACCCAATGGGACAACTAATTTAAGCATGAATATGATGGAAGAAGAAACTGAAGCAAGGAAAAATAGGAAATATATACGGAGGATCGGAAAACCCTCAAGCGAGGCAGAAGCAAGAACTCCACACGAAGGCCTAGCCCCCATAGCCATATCCAACTCTCCACCCACCAATAAGGCTGTGGTATCTCGAGATGAGTTCGATGAGTTGAAAGGGAAGATGATCAGATTGTCCGGTCTAGTAAAGGAACAATATAGCTTAATTCGAGGAATCATGTCAACAAATCAAGGTGTACTCACTACAAGTTCAAGCCAAACAACTTCATTAAGTCACCAATTGACTTCGAAGAACAATCCTATAAATAAGTCACTCTGTGAGAAGATCAGATGTCTTGACATGACCTTAGCTCAAATTAATGAAAACCTGATAGTCATAGGAAATGAAGATTCATATATGGATAGATTTCCAAGAAACCAATATCTACAGAGGTCTAAAATTCCTAACTTTATGAGATATACCGGTATCGACGATCCTTATATTCATCTAAAGATATACTTGGGACAACTAGGAGCGCAAGCTATAGATGAAGTCCAGCGCATGCAAATGTTTTGGAGAAGTCTCACTAACAATGCAACAACCTGGTTTGCTACATTGGCTGAATCGAAGATTAACACATGGGAATGGCTTGTACATGCCTTTTTATCCCAATATAGTTACCAGATATAAATGGCACCACATCATTGTGGGTTGATGACGGTGACTAAGAAGACAGATGAATCTTTCAAGGATTATGCTCGAAGATGGAGGTCATTAGTAGATCGGGCAATTCCACCCCTAGAGGAACAAGAAATGGTCAAAATCTTTGTCAAAACACAAGAATATCCTTATTACGAAAGTATCTTGTCCATGAAAGATATGTCGTTTGCTAAAATTATCATAAAAGGAGGTAGGGTGGATAAGAAAATTCGAGCTGCAAGACTAAAGGATACGTGAACGTTGAAGGAAAAGACCATTGCCGATACCCATCTATGCAACAAGAAAAGAAGCTTCCAACAAGTGGGAGGGAACACTCCAGTAATTCTACATGGGAGTAATAATGATGAGACCCCTGAAGAGTACGACCTTTGTGACCCTAAAAATCAAGGAGAAGCAAACACAAAGAAGAGTTCAAAGATAGAATTCCCCCTATTACAGAGTCCATGGAAGAAGTCTCGATGAAGTTAATGGAACATAAGAAAATTTCAGACCTTCCCCCTCCTATGGGTATAGGGACACATAATTACAACCCCTCACAACACTGTGCTTATCATTCGAGAGGTCCAGGACATTCCACAGAGCAATGTTGGTCATTTAAAAACTTAGTGAAAGGTTTGATCAAAACAGGGGAGATTGTGATCGCACCCGCAGTTCAAGATAATGACTCAATCCACAGTGGGTCTGCTCATGAAAGGCTAGAAGGAGACAAGATGATAGAAGAGGGGTTGAATCTAGTAATGAAAGAAGGAAAAATGGTCGGTAGTGCTAACAACGAGAATGCAATTTCAGAAGCACTAATTACAGGAAAGCTTGACTCCATGGACCAAAAAATGACGACAAGTTTCGAGCAAGAAAACGATAAAATCGGAGCTAAAGGAAAAGGTAAAAAGAGGCACCTTATGTCAATAATAATCAAACCTCCGACAATTAACCAAGTGAATGTGGAAGATCGCAACCTTAACAAAAATCCAGAAGCAAACTTCATAAAGGTTGTGGAGAAGGCCATACAATGGATTGAGGACATTTAAATCCCATTTAAGCCAACAAGTGATTCTAGTGAAGGATTTGGAACCTCAAGGGACAAGGAATTTGAGGCATGTTGTTGGTTGATTTCGCAATCGATAAATACGCACGAGTATACACGGTCAATAAGTAATACAATGATAAGAAAGTTATCGATCCTACGAGGAATTATCTCTAATGTATCCCAAGTACCAACTTTATATCGTCTCGATTTTATTTAAACAATTTGATTCAAGCAATTGGAACTAACTAGAATAACGATTAAGCAAATAACAAAGGTCTAATATTACAATTTCTCTCATACAAGTATTTTGTCAAACACTTGGCATGCAATGCTGTGTTCAAATCTCTTAACTCCCTTTTTAGATCAATTAACTGCATAGAATTGACACCCGAAAAATCACAATTACATAAAAGCCTCTGTCGATGGTCAATTATGAATCTTCCTAATGCGACATGTAGGCATATGTCTATCCTACACACTATCAAGAGACCAATTTCAAGAACAATTAATAAGACACATGTCACAAAAATCTCGTTAACTACTCCTTCAATTACCAACTTTCACATAAGAAGTCATTAAGATTAGATTCTCAATTGGTTGCATACGATATCTAAGTATATGTCTATCCTAAATATTATCAAGTCATCTATTCTTGAAGACAATAAATAAGACACACGCCACATAATCTTATTGTTTACCCACAAGAATCTCTAACTTTCGCATGATATCATAACAAGGTCTAAACACTATAATCCGTTTGTCAAGTTCATATAGGTTCCCAAGGTAATTACTAGCTAGGTAATTAATATATGAAGCACAAATTATGATAACCAATTCATATGAGTAACAATAATAAAAAAGGAAGAGAAATCAATTCAAATAAGCAATGAGTTCAATTACAATTTCAAACTAAAAACTGAAACAAAATAGATAAACAGAGCAATAAGCCTAACTATCATTCTTGGAGTACAAAGCTAAAAGAAAAGATTAGAGATGGACTCCCTTTTGATCTTCTCCTTTCCTTGTATTGCATCCCTTGTTGGTGAAGAAAGCCTTCCATTGTTGTTGGTTGCTCAAGTTTCCCCATTGGGGAGCTTGAGCTACCTCTTCTCCTTCTTGCTCTAGGTTAGCCTCCACCCTCCAAGAATGCTGATTTTAGAAGTCTAAGATATGATAAAATGGAGGCTACATGTTGTATTTATAGTGCCCCATGTAAAACCCTAAGCTAACCCACGAAATTAGACCCAAATGAGCTGAAATCACCCAAATTTGCCCGAACAAGCGTAGGGGCACTGCAATACAACGCAGAGGCGCTGACCCCCTAGATGCCCCCCCACGCCTGTGTGCGCTTGCTGCCCGATTCAGCTTCAATGTCTGTTGGTAAAATGGCCATAACTCTCTCATACGAACTTGGAATTAGGCGATTCAAGAGGCTATGGAAAGCTAAGAAGTAGATGTACAACTTTCATTCTTTGAGTTTTGAGAGATAAGGGCTGGAGCAAGGGTCAAATTGGGCCCGAAGTGACTGCTGTGTAAATGGCAAGACGAAAGTGTGAACGAAGCCACCCCAAACATCGATCCAAGTCCAATTCCTACAAAATAAAGTAAAAACACATAAAAACAATACAAAAACATACAAAAGTAATACAAAACTATATTACACAACAATAAGATAAAAATATACTAAACCCGCATAAAATACCCAAAGACTTACAAATTATCAAGACCAAAAGTACCTAAATTGTGTATATAAAACGCACTCATCACATGTTATATATCTTAATGTTTATCTGCTATTTCATCTGTTATCCTGACTCAGCTATGTCAAAAAAATCAAAAAATCAAAAGAATAAAAAAAAATCAAAAAAATCAATCTTATGATATCCTTGGCGTGAACTATGTAAGACCTGATCTCCTTTCATAGGAGTACGTAGGCAGCCAATTATAGTTCAGTCTAATCCCTATAAAACTCCCAAAACCCCTTCAGTAATTCAGCGATCACCAGATATTACTCTTCAACAACTTATGAACCCATGAAATATGAGAAGACTTGATCTCCTTTTGACCTGTAGAAGTACGTAGGCGACCATCGTAACGAAGTTTATCTCATACCCGACAACCTATTCTCCAAGACAAAAGCTACAAATCAAACCTTGCAGATCAAACTAAACCCGGTTGAAACCGTCACATCCCAAACTAAGCCGAGCTCTTAAGATCTAATTCAATGGAATCCGAAGGCATCTCGACATCAATCATCGAAGCTGTAATGACCGAGAATTTTTAAACTCTATTATTAATTAAATATAAAATTTAATTTTTAATGAGTTAGTTTTGTATGCTTATTTAAAACCTTGTGTGATTAATTGGTTATGTGATTATGCGATTGCACGTAATTGCTAGGATTAATTAAAGGGAGTCACTAATGGTTTAATTAAATTAGTGGACTAGCCCTAAGGTTTAATATCAAAAGAATTGATAAAGTTGTTTATTAATTAAATATTCAATTTACTTGAATATAATGGAGGAATTAAATTTGCATAAATTAATTAATATAATTATTAATTAATGTGAGCAATATTGATATTAATATTTAATAGTCTATTTAGTAATTTAATACTAGCGGACTAGATTAATTATTTAATTTATTAATTCAATCTTTTATTTAATCACGGATTGAGGAATTAATGTATATTAGATTAAATGGGATTTTAATGGAGTGATTTTTTTTAACTAAGTAGCAATATGTTGGGACAATAATTTTGGGACACATCCCATTTATTCATTAGCCGTGGTCTGGGAAGAGGGAGAGAGAAATGAAATTTAATTAAATGAACAGTGGAGTCCCATTGCTTCTTTTCCTCAGCTGCTTACAGACATCATGCCTAGCCTAAGCTTGCTTGTATCAGATGGGGAGATGATGAAGGGGGTGTTGGTTGATGTGAGAATACCCAACTTTCTACCAAATCTTCTTTACCCAGCAGTCTCTTCCCTTTCACGTTGGTTCATTAAATTGTACAAAAGCTTGGCATGGGTATTAAATCCTCTATAAATTGGAACTTCTTCTTCAATAACCCAGTTGCTAAAATCTTCTGATAAGTTAGAATAGAGAGTGAGTGTTGCTGGGAGGTAATAGAAATCTGAAATTGAGCATTCATGAAGTATCAATTTAGCTTCAAGGAGGTATAATGTCACTCGACTTCTTAGTCTGATAAACTCTAAGAAATCCATGATTCTTGCTAATTAGTTTGATAATTGATGTTATGATGTTATCTGAGTCTGTATGCGTGTTTTGGAACCAATGTGGTTATACTGAGTTGCATTTAGAAGGGTTAAGCCATAGAAATTTTTGGATTATGCAATAACAGAGCCATTTGTGAGTTTCTGCAGGGGTGGTGCGACTGTGCCACTCCCAAGGCTAAAACCAGCACGACCGCGCTGGCTACCAGTTTCTATTGTTGTTGTTATGATGTTTTGAGCATGTTATATCAGTCCATTTATGCATGAAAATAGGTTTACTATGTTACCTAGTGTTCCTGTGAATACCAGAGTTGCGTACGTTGTTCTAGTATGTATTTTGTAAAGAAAACTTAGAACCTTAAACTAAACTTGACAAAACGTGTGTCTTTTAAATTCTGTCCATTTGAGCATGTGTATGTGGCTTAAATATGTGTGCAAATGAATGTGAGTAATGATTTCAAGTTACTTAGTATGTGCTAAGTTGCTTTAGTTGCCTTAGCGTGATTTCCAAATAAAACTTAGAAGTTTGAAGGCTAACATCGCCAATCACTGTGTGAGTTACGTTTTGATCATGCAAGCATGAATAATAGGATTCATTATGCCCTTAGACATGTTTAACATGAGAACCCTTTAGCTAAACATAGTTTCGACTTGTGCAAGTATGTTCAAAAGGACGAAGTTCCAAATGTAAACTATGTGAACAAAGTATACATGAGTTGTCTACATACAAGCATGCATATTAAGTACTGTTTAGCCTCACTATGTGGTGTTGTGACTATAATAGTCGACCCCTTATAATATGGACTTGATTAGCTTAAGGTATAGAAATTTTTGAAATAAAACCATATAACTTTGAATTGGACTTAGAATGAGCATGCTAGGTTTCGAACTCAAGTTAATAACCTTATGAGCATATGTATTTGATTAATATCAGTAGTCTGTATGCTAGAAAGTAAGCTCGAATTCAAGCAGAATGAAATTTCATTCCTAGTCTGACCAGTGAGTGGCGCGGCTGCGCCATTCCTAAGCTTAAAACCAGCACGGCCGCGCCGGTTATCAGTGTCACCTGGTTGTTTTAACCTATGGACAGAACCTTGTAACATGTGTATACGTGTGTCTTAAGCTGTATTGCATGATTAAATAGAGGTGCTATGTGTTCAAGCCTATGTTGATGCATAGATACTAGATATTCTAAAGTTATCAATCTAAGACAGGGTTAGATGTTTATAGACTCAGTCATAATAAATCGACTTACATGAATTATGTGTTAGACTTGTCTGATGATCGAATTCTTGTAAGTGTGAACTCATACCAGTTTATACAGTACTAATTGAGAGACCGACTTATTAATGTTAGGTCGTTTCAAAGTAATTTAATTAAAGCTAGATTATTATAGCTGAGCAGTCAACCAAGTTTTTGAACTTCACTCTTTAGTTGTGCAAGTTCCCTTCTACTGAAACTTTACTTTGTGCAAGTTCCTAAACTAATCTTATATTGCAAGAGTCCTATCTTAAACTCAATATTTAAGCAAGTTTCCTTGAATTAAAATCTAATATTCGATTTATGGTGCAAGTTATTTATTTAAGCTTGAACTTTATTTCCAAGCATGCTTTAAGTGGTTTAATTACTTTACAATTATTTCACCTTGATATTATTATGACTCGCACTCCGTGCATCTGAGTTGTACAGTCTTTGACTCGTACCTTATTTAAAGTTCTACTGTTTAAGAACCATTCACAGTTGAGTGATGAGTGGGTTTTAATCTATTATTTGGATACATCTTTGGCTTAATTCTTTACTATCTTTAAGTGTTTTTAGTATCTTTTTATTTGTTTCTGTGTTGCTTTTGTAGATTGAGGCTGGCTGCAGAATGGATTAAAGAACAAAGAATGTGGTGCAGAGCATCCTCGCCGGGGCGGGAATTATAGCTTAATTCCTCGCTGGGGCGAGCTTTTGTGAAGGAAATCCTCGCCGGGGCAAGGAAGTGACTGGAAGAAAAAGAAGTTGACTTTTAACAGGATCAGTTATTAGGAGTTGGAAGCTAACAAGAATTCTTATGGACTAGATAACCGGCTCCGACAAGATAACCGACCGGCGACGATAACCGGAGGTTACGAGATGGGTGACCGGCGACGATACCCGGCCCCGACATGACGATCGACCGGCGACGATAACCGGCGATCACGAGATGGATGACCGGCGACGATAACCGGCTCCGACAAGATAACCGACCGGCGACGATAACCGGAGGTTACGAGATGGGTGACCGGCGACGATACCCGGCCCCGACATGACGATCGACCGGCGACGATAACCGGCGATCACGAGATGGATGACCGGCGACGATAACCGGCTCCGACAAGATAACCAACCGGCGACGATAACCGGGGGTTACGAGATGGGCGACCGGCGACGATACCCGGCCCCGACATGACGATCGACCGGCGACGATAACCGGCGATCACGAGATGGATGACCGGCGACGATAACCGGCTCCGATAGATAACCGACCGGCGACGATAACCGGGGGTTACGAGATGGGCGACCGGCGACGATACCCGGCCCCGACATGACGATCGACCGGCGACGATAACCGGCGATCACGAGATGGATGTCCGGCGACGATAACCGGCTCCGATAGATAACCGACCGGCGACGATAACCGGGGGTTACGAGATGGGTGACCGGCGACGATACCCGGCCCCGAACGAGACGATAGATTGAAAGAGTGAACCCAACGACTAACAAACACGGTCAAGGGGTTGATACATTGACACTCTTACGAATGTCTTGCATGCATTGCATCTTATGTTGCATCATAAGCTATATGTGTGAGGCGTCATGTATGCACTGTCATTTCTTACACACTGTCATTCATGCATCGAGTGTCTATTCTTTATCCTGTTCATTTCATTTATCATTTCATAAACATGATAAAGAGGGGCAGCTGTAGACACCCAAATTTTGCGTTTCCTTCTACTAACCGTGACAGGAGGGCGAAATCGTCAATTGAACCAGCTTGCGGGAGCAAAGGAGCGGGCACAAGGGCGAGCGCCCAGTCCCGCCGCAATGATTTGGGCAGCCCAAGTCGACGTGACAGCATGACCGTCCGAGGCAGGCATTTCCGAATGAGGTGGCACGTCTCCCGGCTCCGACAAGATAACCGGCTCCGACAGATAACCAACCGGCGACGATAACCGGGGGTTATGAGATGGGTGACCGGCGACGATACCCGGCCCCGAACGAGACGATAGATTGAAAGAGTGAACCCAACGACTAACAAACACGGTCAAGGGGTTGATACATTGACACTCTTACGAATGTCTTGCATGCATTGCATCTTATGTTGCATCATAAGCTATATGTGTGAGGCGTCATGTATGCACTGTCATTTCTTACACACTGTCATTCATGCATCGAGTGTCTATTCTTTTATCCTGTTCATTTCATTTATCATTTCATAAACATGATAAAGAGGGGCAGCTGTAGACACCCAAATTTTGCGTTTCCTTCTAACTAAACCGTGACAGGAGGGCGAAATCGTCAATTGAACCAGCTTGCGGGAGCAAAGGAGCGGGCACAAGGGCGGAGCGCCCGGTCCCGCCGCAATGATTTGGGCAGCCCAAGTCGACGTGACAGCATGACCGTCCGAGGCAGGCATTTCCGAATGAGGTGGCACGTCTCCCGGAAGTTCCCGGACTGCGGAATACGAGCCTATCAGCGAAAACCGACGTTGCGGTACGAAAAATCGAGGCGTGACACGAAAATCGAGAAAGTCAAGCCCGCCAGCCGCGGATAGATCTGCGGCCAAGTGGGTGCGCCAGCACGAAAACCGGGAAATCAGCACTCAGCAGCTGAGTGCGATGGGAGGCGTGCCAGCTGGCCAGCCGCAGATCTATCTGCTGCGGCCCAGCCGCAGATAGATCTGCGGCTGGCTCTGGCCAGCCTATTTAAGCCAGCTTCGGCAGCATACAGGGGGTTCAGCAGTTTTGAAGAAGAGAAAGAATTCCTGCAGCAGCAAAAAAAATACGGAAATAGAGAGAAAATAGCTAGATTTTGCAACAAAATAAGGAGAAAGAAGAGGAAAAAAAAAGAGTGGAATTAATTCTTTTGAGTTTGATTGTATCAAATACATCATTTATCCTATTCAAATACACAAGTTCACATCCATTTGAGATCAATTGCAAGGTGAAAATTTCTATTTGTTCTAACAATTCATGTCCTATTGATTTGGGTAAATTAGATATAATTTTCATGTATCTTATTGAACAATGAATTAGGGATTATTTGCGAGGGTTCCATTGGAACAAAATTCTTCTTAATAACCCGATGATATTCATGTTTTGATTTCTTGTTTGTTGTATAAGAGATGTATTGGTTGTGGTTCCTTTAATTTGCTATTTAGGATGTCGTGATATTGTTAGAATTTCCGCGTTGGTTATTTATTGTAATGTTTGATTTGTGAGTATGTAATAATCGTGGTTGTGAGCCTAGGAAAGCGACCCCGTGGTCCAAATCCGATGATGGACATGTCTTGATGTATATAGCGGGTAGGATGTAGCCTCCTTGTAACGTGTAACCGTCGGGCCTTAAAACGACGCCAAAGCGAGAATCGGATTTAAGGCCCCATATATTAGTGGAACTTGTGATTGTAGGCGTTTTGGGATTATTTTGATGGCTTACATGCCATGAATAGCCCCAACGCATTTTAATGCTTGATTTGATTTACGACACGAAATTGATTTCAAAGCTAAATGATAAGATTTTCATAAAATCAATCAAAGTAGGATATTAGAATCACGAGGTTAAAATTTGAGAAATGTTAATGAATGTCCGATTCCTATCTAACGAGAAAGCTAAAGAAAAATCGTTCTCAAACATCACAAAATCTGATTTTAGAAATAAGTAACGTTTTGTTAAATCTTTGTGCATAGGGTGAAAGAGATTCTAGAAATTGCCCGATCATTTCACGAAAGCAACGTATAGATCTCGATTCCTATTTTGGCAAAGGTTTAAAACTCTTGTTTTGCCAAAACGACACCTAACGAAAAATCTCATAGTTTTGACAATTAAAATCAAACCTTTCCCATAAAGCTTTCTCGTGTATACCGAAAAGACATTCCGAAGCGTTCTCAATTTAAAACACGATTTTCCCTAAATCCAAATGATTCTTTCATACAAACTCACCACAACATTCACATAGACACACACCCACACACAAGCGCGCACACACACACATTTCATGAATTAAAGGATAGGAAAGCATCAAGATTGCGGTAACCGTGTTTCACGGAAGTCGAGGGGTGCCTAACACCTTCCCCTCACTTAAGCAAGCCCCCGAACTCTATGAATCTCGATTCGCAGACCAATTAATTCGGAGTCACATATGAGCCAGCGATTTATAAAACACGAAAATTCGGATGAGTTGGTACATCCATTTCAAATATACCAACTGGCGACTCTGGTTAATTGGCTCATCATAAAAAACGATATTTCAAAACCCCGTCGACATCAATGCCGACCTTTTCCAAAAAATCATTAAATCAAAAGGCTAAAAATTGGAAAGGGTTACAACCCCCGCGTTAAGCGAGAAAACCCGGCGTCGACACTTAGTATGAACTAAACCTTTAATTAAGGATGCAATTGAACCGGTTATGCTTATGAATTAATTATCTACTTTGATTCTAGTTATTTATTCAATTCGAGTTGTCTATCCTATTCTATGCTTATTGATTAATTGTTTGGCCAGCAATTAGTGGAATATTCTAGGTGAATTCGGGAGATGAAATCTAGGATTAGATCTGAATTTGATAGTATGTATTCTTAATTATTTGCATGTGTTAAATAATTAGGGTTGTAAAATGAATAGGGATATCTCTTTACTGCATGTAACTGTTAGGAATTGATGCTTAATGAATTTAATCCTTTAGTTTTGCATAGGAATATTGCAGAGTTAATTGGGTTAGATAAATTTATTTGATCACTTGGAAAAGGACTTATAAATGCAATTGAATTCCTGTTAACAACTCCATTGAAGTAAATAATTGGATGACGTAGTTGGATTACTTTATATCACATAACTGGAGATATTGTAGTCTTAAGTTTTTAAATCTGAATTACAACCTTTGTGTTAGTTATTGATCTTAGTTTCAATTTAAGTAGTTTTAATCAATATTCAAAATTGCGATTGTTTAATAGAATAGCAGTAATCTAGATTGATAGTTGAAAATATTAAACACGATAATTCCCTGTGGGTTCGACACTTTATCTTATCACTTTATTACTTGTTGATCGTATATACTTGCACGTAATTGTTGATTGTGAAATCGGACAACATTGAGTCTAAGCCATTGTTCGGCTAGACATATGCAAGTTTAATAATTTAAAAGCTTTCCAAATCATTTGAAAGTGCGGATTCTTGGACTAGTATGAACACCCCAAAATATAAGGGAGTACCCCACGTATCTAAATATAAGATACACGAACAAAAATTAAATGTTATGCATACACATAGTGTACAAGAGGCTGATCCCCTTAAGTACGTATTTTTGAGTAAGTAACCAAAGGGTCAATCAGCTATTGATTCCATTGGAAGTTTAATATTCATGGTCTAGGTTGACTATCGTTTATTCTAAAAGCAATTATTATTCTTGCTTTCGTTATTCTTATTGTGGAATCATTTTCAGATATCTCTTTCATTCATGATACATATCATTCCTTGTTGCTATTTAAACTTGCTGAGCAAACTTGTAACGACCCCAAAATTCATACAATCCAACTTTCCACATCGGTCGTTAGCAATACATCCTCATTCTGACTTTACAACATTATTCAATGTTAAACTTATTAAAATGCGGAATAATTTTAAACTTTTATGTTTTCTTTCTTTGCTTTTCCCTGAATCATAACCTTTAATCATTTACATATTTTAGAATCATATTTACTTTATGATTCACTTCATCAGAGTTATAATAAAATAAAACTTACTTCTAAGTTCAATACCCTTTATACATCGGATAAAATTAAATTTACAAGTCAATACAAATTTAACAACTCTACATCTGTTACACTTAATACATTATCCAAAACCTTAATCATGGTTCAAAAACATTAATTTAAGCTACAACACTTAATCTGCATGCATTACATCTGATTCATGCCATTCAAGCAGCACATAACTTTACCTTGTATCTTTAACCTGCAAAAATGGTTATTTGCAAGAATGAGCTCGACAGCTCAGCAAAATCTAACAGTTTGCATGCATCACATAGCACATAGTTAACATGCTCAGCTTATACAAACATAAACTTTATAATTCTAAACTATCATACATACTGCATCTCACTTGTCAAAGTATAAAGATTGAGTTCCTTACTCAATCAGCATAGTCATATATTGACTTTCGCAATTCATGTTACATCATAGGCAATTCAATATGCTCTTTGCAGTATAGATTTTAATAAATCAAACATCAAATTTATATAGCAAATAGGAACTGAAAGACTTGCCTTGCGAGTTGATTATAACTACCGCCACCTGCGCTTCACGAATCCTACATAGCGTATGACGACGCATACCAAACATCAGTTATACATTCAAGATATATAATTAGTCATACCATTAAAGTAACTACAATCTACATTCTCCCTAAGCTTGTCTTATCCGTTCTCATTTGAAACTTGTAAATCTTGCTTCGTTTGGCATATCAAACCTGATCATAGATACATTCTATACTTAGTCTGACATAAGTCATGTAATTACATTTACATTCTAGCTTGCTTTTATTATTTAGAAATTTCTTATTCACTTTTCGCTTGACATAGTCATTCTATACTTGGACATGCTAGACACCATACTTGACACGTATTCTTGCTTATAGAACTTTAATAAACATGTCCATAAGCTTGGTTTAACAAACAAAACTTCTTGGAAATTCTGCAGCACGGCGCGGCCGCGCTGCATTTTGGTCTAGGAGTGGCGCGACCGCGCTACTCCCTTTTCAGCCTAGAATTGAGTTATTTCAACTCCATTCAACCCATTGTTATGCTAGGGTCTTCAGACAACTATCATAGCACACAAAATCCTCATTGACAATTACTTCTGAAATCCATTTTATTTTTATTTTGAAAATTCGTATGAAATCATGCTCATGCAATTCATTACTTGCATAGCTCATTAGGCCATGACTTTAGATTCACTTTTATGCTTAAATGATTCTAGTACACCTACCCACAATATTAAATGAATAAGAAATCACATTTCACTTCTGAGGACCAGCGCGGCCGCGCTGGTTTTGACCTGTGAAGTGGCGCGGCCGCGCCACTTCGAATTCAACCCAGAATGAACTCTGTTCTTGTCGAATCCATCCAATTCAATCCCAATTTATTCTAACATGATTTCTAAATGCATTCTTATGAATTTAAACCATCAGAAACAAAGTTTCTAAACCAATTCACATAATCTTAATCAAACCCAAGTATTGAATTCATAAATTCTAAGTTTTTGAAAAAAACTTTACATTGTAAATCAAAATCTTCAATTCTTCCTTTTCAAAATATAAACACGAATTTGGTTGATTCAATATCAATTATAGATGATATCTAACAGGTATAAACATCCACAAACACATAAACCCAATTTCTCAACAATTTGACCCTAGAAATTCAATTACAAAGAACTTAGATGAAAACCAAAGGCCTCAACTGTTATAGAATATAAAGAGTCTAGGCCACGTTTGGCAAAACCAATTTAAAACTCCATTCTAATTTATTTTCATTATATACCTCTTACTATATGATACATTGTCACACTTTAATTTAATTACACGTATTAAATTAGAACATTACTATTCCATTAGCATAATAAAAATACGCACTGATTATAAAATCATTTAGTTTAACCAATATTATTCCATAACAAATTCCATCAAATACTATTCGATAAGTATTTTAATTTATGAAAATCACAATCGTACTACATTAACACATTGCATTTACATGTAACACATTGCTTTCTCATTCTATTAATATATATATATATATATATATATATATATATATATATATATATATATCTTAATTTAAGTGAATTACTCTCATTACTAATGAAATTTAATTCATAAAAATATCATTGCCAACAAAACATAATAATCAAAGTATATTATTTCAAAATATAATTTTCAACCTAATTAAATTAACAACAATATTTAGTAAATTTTCTTTTTCGTAATAAGTTCATTTACTTACTTCAATAGTTTAATTAACTATTGAACTTCATTTTCATTTCTCAGTATATATAAATATATGTTTCTAAAGTATGTTCACACCAAATCACATAACCAAAATACATCGCACATCAATATAAACTCAACCCCACACATAACAAGAATTTATTTATTTATTAAATTCTCATTTTAATAGTTTCTGAAAATCCGGGTTGTCACATCCTTCCCCCCTTATAAGGGTTCTGTCCTCGGAATCACCGAAACCCTCCTTACTCAGTTTTCGATAAATCTCCTTCAAAATTTTATCGTTGAATATCTTCAACGCATTACCTTAATATAAGCTTTATAATTTCTACACCACCCATTCTCTCAATAAATTCTTGTAGGTTCTATTTCATAATCTCAGTTTTATTACAAAATAACCGTAATCGCATTTAACACATACCATAACACATTCTTACATAAATAGTTATCCTTATTTAAGAATAATCATACAATATTATCACATAAATCATTTAAGGCTATACTTCTAGCCATACAAATATTCGGGGTGTCACATTCACCCCTACTTCTAAGAATTTCGTCCTCGAAATTAAGGCATAGCCATCTCGATTCATTCTACCCATCAAAACTAGGTTTTCAAGTTAACCTAACCATCTTTTCTATAACAACTAATCATCATTTTCTTCCTTTGAGAATCTCACATCAATCATCACCTTCAAACATCACTTCTTTTGAGTCTTCACAATTGTTCAATATTTGTGAAGCAGTATAAATAACGAGGAAAGAAAATGTTGCCATCATGCTGAGGGGTCATAAAGACTTTGAACAGTTTTGAAAACATCAAAATATCCGTCAATCACAAAGACTGAAAAACATTCTCCGCAAGTACTTTAGATGATCAACCTATCGTACCCTATGTCGTGCACAACATTTAAATTTTTGACGCATAAGCGTAAATTGGGACTATATGCCCGGCATCTGTTGTTCATCCTCAGTCTTAACATCGGAGTCCACACCAAGAAACCAAATTTGGATTGGAAGTTTTTTTTTTATTCATCATCTCTCATCAAAGGTGTCTAGCCGAAACAAATAGCATAGACTTTCTTCAATAATTCGGACATCAATTAAAACATTTAGCCAACTCAACTGGCACACTTTTCATAATTTAAAGAAAACTAAAAAAAATCATTTTATGATTTTGTCATTCTACATCATACCATAGTGGGTTGACGATCCTTAGATCACATCTAACACTGGGTTAATCTGCATTGATGACTCCATCATCCGTCATTCTACACCAGGTTCCATGATGCATTGATAACTATTTAAAAATAGATTTTGATATTTTAAATCATTTTTGTCTAAGCCGAAACGAATGGCTTTGACATATGAATAAACAGAACTTACCCCAATAATATGGGTTCCTTAGCTCACCATAACAAATGAGTTCAAGAATACTTCAAGAACTCATCATCATACCATGGGCCCAAAACGAGCTCACCATCGTAATCACTATGGGCCTAAGAACTTCCATAGATTTTGATGTTAAAATCAATTTTTGTCTAGTTGAGACAAATAGCATAGACATATCAACAACAGGACTTAAAAAGTTTAACAGTTCAACAATTGAACAAGTCTTTTCAAAGGCACACATAAGTGCGAATACAAGCACGATTTTAGAATCTAGCATAGCTAAAAGATTTAAAATACCTATACCTCCACCATCATCTTCAATTTCTCCAATGATTCATTGCTTATTAATTCTATCTATTTCTATCATCCTTAAAGCTTACTATACTAAAAAAAATCCTTAATTCTTCATCCACAACCTTTCTATATTCCAGTACAGTTCATCAAACTTACCACATGTTATAAGTTCAGGAACTTACCACAATCATATGGGTCTAGGAACTTATCCTAGTCAGACCAAAATCGTCCATTCGCTGAGGGGTTCCATCATACGATTATGAGTCATGAACTTACCATACGTATGAGTTTAAAGAACTCGCACTGAATCCTAATATTTTCTAACTATCAAATATAAATATGAGAAAAGAATCACCTTTTCGTCATACATATAGTGATAGCGCGATACTAACATTACAATGAATTGTCAATATAGGAGGCTAAGTGGTTGTCAAACCAAACACAATCCTCTGCCCATACAAGGAATTGGTCCACTCAGCCATGAATCAATATAGGAAGCTAAGCGGTTGTTACACCAAGCACAAATTCCTCGCCCATACAAGGAATTGTTCAACTCAACCACTATATCGATATAGGAAGCTAAGTGGTTCTCAAAGCAAGCACAAATTCCCCGCCCATACAAGGAATTGTACAACTCAGCCACTAACATGAGTCCTTCATTGAAATCCCACCTAATTTCATCTTGCTCTTAACTTACTCTTTGCTTGATACGAATTCCCCGTATTACATCATCCATAACTTCTCGTGAGTTTACCTCGTACTATTTCATAGTACCATCTCTATATAGCATCATGCTATAACTATTCAATCATTACAGATCATCTGTCATTTTACGATTTTAGCAGATCACTTCGTGATCTAATTCTATCATCGACTCTTCTTACGATTCTTTTTTATCTTATGATCGTATCATCCTACGATCTTCTTTATTCTTCTTTTTAATCACATTGTCTTATGATTAATGTTCTCAGGTGTTCCCTGTTCTTTTAGCTCTTCAGGTTCTTCTTTGAACCTAATCATTTTATCATAATCTTGTCTCACATGAATTCTCTAAACTCTATTTGAGTTCATCCTTATCATTATACCATTCTCATCTTATAGATATCGTCTATTTACTAACACCATCTTTATTACTGGAGTCATGTAACTCCCGGTTCTCTTCTTCCATAACTCTTCAAGATTCTTCTTTGAATCTTCTTGTTTATAAATCAAAACTTCCTTTAAGAATCTCTAACTTCATTCCTATTATTCAATATTTTATTCGAGTTCACTTCACGTCATTCGCATCTTCTTCTTGCAACGTTTCTAGGACTTAACTCATCTTAGATATCCATATATGTGATAAGAATCACCTCTTCATCATACGTATCCATAATTCTATACTCAGTACACATCGAGTCTCTAACAGTGTTCAGTATAGCACCCGAGTGGTTTCCCACAAACAACCAACAAATTAGTTCCCGTCTCGTCTACACTGTTTCTCACAGTGAGTTAGATCGGTTGCTAGTTCGTATCAACCTCCGCTCTCTGAAGGAATTGTTTAGCCCAGATACCATACATCAACCATTAAAGAATACGATTGTACCATAATTATACTTAACTTCTTATTCTCGTACTATATCGCTTACTCTATTCGAGTTCATTCCTCATCATCCCTATAGTCTTTTCTACGATTATAGCCTAAGGTACTCCTACCTAAGGTGTATAACCTATTAGCTCTGATACCAACTGTAACGACCCCAAAATTCATACAATCCAACTTTCCACATCGGTCATTAGCAATACAACCTCATTCTGACTTTACAACATTATTCAATGTTAAACTTATTAAAATGCGGAATAATTTTAAACTTTTATGTTTTCTTTCTTTGCTTTTCCCTGAATCATAACCTTTAATCATTTACATATTTTAGAATCATATTTACTTTATGATTCACTTCATCAAAGTTATAATAAAATAAAACTTACTTCTAAGTTCAATACCCTTTATACATCGGATAAAATTAAATTTACAACTCAATACAAATTTAACAACTTTACATCTGTTACACTTAATACATTATCCAAAACCTTAATCATGGTTCAAAAACATTAATTTAAGCTACAACACTTAATCTGCATGCATTACATCTGATTCATGCCATTCAAGCAGCACATAACTTTACCTTGTATCTTTAACCTGCAAAAATGGTTATTTGCAAGAATGAGCGCGACAGCTCAGCAAAATCTAACAGTTTGCATGCATCACATAGCACATAGTTAACATGCTCAGCTTATACAAACATAAACTTTATAATTCTAAACTATCATACATACCGCATCTCACTTGTCAAAGTATAAAGATTGAGTTCCTTACTCAATCAGCATAGTCATATATTGACTTTCGCAATTCATGTTACAACATAGACAATTCAACATGCTCTTTGCAGTATAGATTTTAATAAATCAAACATCAAATTCATATAGAAAATAGGAACTGAAAGACTTTCCTTGCGAGTTGATTATAACTACCGCTACCTGCGCTTCACGAATCCTACATAGCGTATGACGACGCATACCAAACATCAGTTATACATTCAAGATATATAATTAGTCATACCATTAAAGTAACTACAATCTACATTCTCCCTAAGCTTGTCTTATCCGTTCTCATTTGAAACTTATAAATCTTGCTTCGTTTGGCATATTAAACCTGATCATAGATACATTCTATACTTAGTCTGACATAAGTCATGTAATTACATTTACATTCTAGCTTGCTTTTATTATTTAGAAATTTCTTATTCACTTTTCGCTTGACATAGTCATTCTATACTTGGACATGCTAGACACCATACTTGACACGTATTCTTGCTTATAGAACTTTAATAAACATGTCCCTAAGCTTGGTTTAACAAACAAAACTTCTTGGAAATTCTGCAGCACGGCGCGGCCGCGCTGCATTTTGGTCTAGGAGTGGCGCGGCCGCGCTACTCCCTTTTCAGCCCAGAATTGAGTTATTTCAACTCCATTCAACCCATTGTTATGCTAGGGTCTTCAGACAACTATCATAGCACACAAAATCCTCATTGACAATTACTTCTGAAATCCATTTTATTTTTATTTTGAAAATTCGTATGAAATCATGCTCATGCAATTCATTACTTGCATAGCTCATTAGGCCATGACTTTAGATTCACTTTTATGCTTAAATGATTCTAGTACACCTACCCACAATATTAAATGAATAAGAAATCACATTTCACTTCTGAGGACCAGCGCGGCCGCGCTGGTTTTGACCTGTGAAGTGGCGCGGCCGCGCCACTTCGAATTCAACCCAGAATGAACTCTGTTCTTGTCGAATCCATCCAATTCAATCCCAATTTATTCTAACATGATTTCTAAATGCATTCTTATGAATTTAAACCATCAGAAACAAAGTTTCTAAACCAATTCACATAATCTTAATAAAACCCAAGTATTGAATTCAAAAATTCTATGTTTTTGAAAAAAACTTTACATTGTAAACCAAAATCTTCAATTCTTCCTTTTCAAAATATAAACACGAATTTGGTTGATTCAATATCAATTATAGATGATATCTAACAGGTATAAACATCCAAAAACACATAAACCCAATTTCTCAACAATTTGACCCTAGAAATTCAATTACAAAGAACTTAGATAACAAAACTAAAACTAGAAATCTAGGGTTTTACCTTTAATTAGGTAGATGATAAGGAGAGCTTGACTAGTCACCTTCTTCCTCTTGATTTCATAGAGAATCTCTCCAATTTCACAGAGAATTTCTTCTCTCTGTTTCTCAACTTCTTCCCTCTTCTCAGCTTAATGGAAGTTACATATACTCTAATGTGGCTTTCAGTTATGAAAACCAAAGGCCTCAACTGTTATAGAATATAAAGAGTCTAGGCCACGTTTGGCAAAACGAATTTAAAACTCCATTCTAATTTATTTTCATAATATACCTCTTACTATATGATACATTGTCACACTTTAATTTAATTACACGTATTAAATTAGAGCATTACCATTCCATTAGCGTAATAAAAATATGCACTGATTATAAAATCATTTAATTTAACCAATATTATTCCATAACAAATTCCATCAAATACTATTCGATAAGTATTTTATTTACGAAAATTACAATCGTACTACATTAACACATTGCATTTACATGTAACACATTGCTTTCTCATTCTATTAATATATATATATATATATATATATATATATATCATAATTTAAGTGAATTACTCTCATTATTAATGAAATTTAATTCATAAAAATATCATTGTCAACAAAACATAATAATCAAATTATATTATTTCAAAATATAATTTTCAACCTAATTAAATTAACAACAATATTTAGTAAATTTTCTTTTTCGTAACAATTTCATTTACTTACTTCAATAGTTTAATTAACTATTGAACTTCATTTTCATTTCTCAATATATATAAATATATGTTTCTAAAGTATGTTCACACCAAATCACATAACCAAAATACATCGCACATCAATATAAACTCAACCCGACACATAACAAGAATTTTTTTATTTATTAAATTCTCATTTTAATAGCTTCTGAAAATCCGGGTTGTCACAAAACTAGTTGCTCACCGCTGCTATATCATGAACCTTATTGCAGTTAAGCCCGAGACCCCAGGCAAAGGCAAGGGCAAGGAGAAGATGAAGTATTAGACTTTTAGTGACTGTACTTTGTTTTAGGCGTAGTTAATTAACTGTTATTGTTATTTGAACCCTAAGTACTGTACTAGGGTATGTTTGTATTCCTGTATTAAGGTTTTCGTATCTTAGGACTAGTAACACCTTTCGAATGAACGACATATATTTATTTTATTCCGCATTTAGTTATTGTATGTTGTTTAGAGGTGAATGTTTGTATTGGATCGTGATGACCGAATCCGTGTGTTTGAGACCCGAATTTGGGGGCGTCACATGTAACGCCCCCGAAAATCGGGTCTTACCTTGAACCCGATTCCAGCGCGTCACGGTATAACCCATGCAATATAGGCTTACTACAAATATGTAATTACAATAATATTACAACATATTCTCATCTAATCCCAAGCACGAAGACCTTAAATAATACACTTATGATCAAGGTTGAATAAATACCATGATCATTTACAAAATCTCCTATGTGAACGCAAGGTTCAGTTTCTGACTTTATTCAATATCCTTGAATATATACAATGTTATTCAACAAATATACATTCGTTAAAAAACAATGTCCTTTGTACATCATTGTCATCCTTCTAGTTTACTATAACAAGTAACTAACATAATCACATCATAAATACTATAATGGATAACCTTCGTTTCTAACTCAAGGTTTACATAGACAAATTCTAGTACATCATATATCGTCATCATAGCTAAATAATTACAATAAAGGAACATTTAGCAACCTTCCTGTATCCATGCGCCTATAATCCTTATCATCACGATGTTAAGATAATTGCATTGCATCGTAAATCTGCAAAAGTTTTATTTTGCAAGAATGAGCACGACGCCTCAACAAGAACTAACAGTTTTCACATTTCATGCTTCACGTAACATATAAGTTTGCATTTTATCCATGCATCATGATTCTCATACTATGCATCTTACTCATGCATTATAAATTTTATGCAATTCATCAATATATATGCATCATGCATCTCATAGCATACCTCATGTATCTCACATTGTATATTCACAATACTTCAAGTTCCACATAGAACAATATAGTCACATAATTTCACATTGTGCACACTTTAATCATGCTCGCATATAATCCACATAATAGTGAAAGATTTAGTAATCAAGTCATGTACATCAATATATTTAAACAAGTCAACAAGTTACTGAAAGAACTTGCCTTAAGCATTCCTTGCCAAATTATGATGGCTCGTCCTTCAAATATCCTACACAATTTATTTAATAATAAAATACCAATTAGCCACTAAAAAGGCTTCATATAAAGGTTTACAATATAACAACTCTTATCTCATATTGTTCGCGCATTATGGACAATCGCGATTAACTCTAAAATATTTCTCGGCGTCGCGTCGTTTGAAAACGTTACGACCCTCATTATCTTGAATCCTTATTGGTTATATAATAATCCCACTCTATATCTTATAATGT
Organism: Aralia elata; assembly: GCA_034770075.1. Taxonomy (NCBI): domain Eukaryota; kingdom Viridiplantae; phylum Streptophyta; class Magnoliopsida; order Apiales; family Araliaceae; genus Aralia; species Aralia elata. The sequence goes on from CM068383.1 coordinate 43,489,963, forward strand.
TCGTTTCATTTGAATCGAAACACTATTTAAGTTCATTAACACTTTACACGGTGTTTCGACGTTATACGTCACACACCTAAGTCGCCTCTTTTCGACACGTTTATCATGCTCATACATTGGGTTATAACACTCTATCATGTTTCATTATAATAAACAAGATTATACACACTAGTTACGCGCATTACGACGCTTGCACGTCTGTACGCCAAACTTGATTATTCAAACGCCTAGGCGACACGCATTTGCGTACGCCTAACATGCCCATTCAATTTATCTAATACTCATTGGTTAAATTCTAAGTATCATTATAATTCATAAAATTCATGTTTTAGAACTTAGAACGTCATTTTACATTGTCGGGAGCATTACATGTGCTTACGTGCATGCCCGAGACCCTCCGATTGCCCCTCAAAACACATCAGTCATACAAATGGTCAATTTGGGCCATGCTACAGACCTCAAATCGAAAAACTTAAAGAACGAAAGTTGTAGGTCTACTCGTTATCTTTCCGAATCATCTTGAATCACCTCAATCCGAGTTCGTATGACAAAGTTATGTCCATTTTAGTAAAGGACGTCAAAGCTGATTTTGGCCAAAAATTGACCTGGCGTAATTACGCCCAAAACATGCCTTTGGGCGGCGTCATTATGCCCAATTCCAGCAGCTCCGGCATAAAGCCAGCGTCATTACGCTCGAACTTAGTTTCCTGCTCTGTTTTTCGTGTTCTAGACCTATCTTGCTTCCAACCATCATAACTCCTTCTATACACATTCAAATTGGTCTGTTCTGGACTCTATGGACTCCTAAGACATAGAGCTACAACATATCAAAAATTTAAAGCTATTCATTAACATTAACATGGCCAAATCTTAGGCCAAAATATCAACTCATGCTATATTTTTGTGTTCTTGGTGTTCTTGGTGTTCTTCACAAAAATCTTCACCAAATCTTTGTTTTAACTCCTTTTTACTCTGTTCCAACTAGGTTAACTTCGTAACCCATGGAAGTACAATATCATAACAACAAATAAAATAAATAAATACGAAATCATAGCTACAAAGTCCTCTATATTGTCCAAATGTCCAAGTTCGTGTCCAAAGTTCATTGTTCTTCATGTTCTTCATCCTCCTTAAGCATAGGTACGGATTTATTGCGTTTTTGTTCCACTTTGATGTTATTAATGGCTTATATAACCTCTTAACAACATTTAAAAACATCCAACACAAACAAAAACAACAAGAATCGCATCAAAGATCATCCATGAGCTAAAAAGCTCCAAAAACCTTCAAAACTCGAAAATCTTCATAAAATCAAATGAAATCAGTTTTGATTGATTGTTTACCTCTACAAATCTCTTCAAGAGGTTAATAAGGTTGCTAGGCGTGCTTGGCTTGAGTTCTCCTTGCTTGGATGTTCTTCTTCTTCCACCCGTGCCTTCTTCTTCTTCCTCCTTCCTTTTTCCGGCGGCCTTCTCCTTCTTTCTTCTTCCTCTTTGCTACAGATTTCTCTCTCTCTCTCTCTCTCTCTATCAGATGAAGCAATTAGGAATGGAATGGGAGGGAATGAATTATTTGGGAGAAGTGAAGAAATTTTGGGAGAAAAATGGGAGTGGCTCAAGGTGGCCAAATATTCAAACTTGCCAGCAACCTCCCTTCTCTCTCCTCATTTTCCTAGCATCTGATTGGTTGATGGGTTTTGGTTGGTTCCCACTTGGTGTAACAAGCCAAAATAAATACCCAAATACACAAAGATATATCCGAAAACTCCCACTTTTGTACCAAAACTGGTAAATAACTCTACCCAAAATTAAAATGGGTATTACAATAAATATTGGGATGGGTAAAAATAATTATTATGGAATTTGTCCAAATATTCGAAACACCTATATAATACATTTCGGATACGGATAAAATCACGTATCAGCTCAAATAAAATTTCCGACGCTTGGAAAAATTATTCGTGCTCATACACGTATTTATGAAATTTATTAAAATCGAAAAAGACACAAAAATATTATGGCATGAATAGTGCCTCGGGAAACGTGCCCCGTGAATAGTGATTTTGCGATATTTCGCAAAAAAATCAATTATTCATTCTTACGATTCGATAACGCATAAAACTTCATACATTGACATCATCCAGGTTATAAAATAACCTTAAAACACGTCACATAAAAATAATATTTAATCCATTTAATAATATTAATAAACCTAAATTACAAGGGTATTCATGATTCGCGATCGCTGCTCTTCACGATTAACTCCCCATAATCATATATACATCAACGTACATATATCCCACCATATTCAGGTTAGCGTCTTTACAACAAATAACTCGTTCAATAACATTATCCGTCAACTATTTATTTAATCTAATAAATAGTACTCTAGCGGTATTTCTCGAAACCACCAAATTAGCTTATACGAACGCTTTCATACATACTGTAACGACCCCAAAATTCATACAGTTCAACTCTCGACTTCGGTCGTTAACAATACATCTTTATTTTGACTATACAACATTATTCAATGTTATACTTATTAAAATGCGGAATAATTTTAAACTTTTCAGTTTTCTTTCTCATCTTTCCCTGAATCATAACCTTTAGCATTACATATTCTAGAATCATATGCATTCTATGATTTAGTTCATCAATATTTCCAAAGAAGACTTTACATCTCAGATTATTATTCTTATATATAGGATAATATAACTTCACATCAAAACAATGGAATCTTACAACTCTTAAACATAGTTCAACATAACTACATCAACTAAATTTATTTAATCTACATGCTTCACTTTGATCTATGCTTTTCAAGTAGCACATAACGTTACCTTGGATCCTCAACCTGCAAAAATGGTTATTTGCAAGAATGAGCTCGACAGCTCAGCAAAATCAAACAGTTTGCATGCATCACATAACACATAGATAACATGCTCATTGCTTAAATCATAAACATTTGGCTAAACATGACATACATAACGATCAACACATAACAATTAGAGATTGAGTTCCATAACTCAATCAACATTCTTTATTCAACGAACGTAGTCATAATTTGACTTTGCTGTCTCATACTTGTAACATATATAAAATGCATCATGCTTTTACATCATATGTTTAAAACAGTAAATCATTTAGTTCACATAACAAATAGGAACTAAAAGACTTGCCTGATTCGTAGATTACCAATTACTATAATCAGCTTATACTTATCTGCATTTCACGCATCCTATACGACATATAATCATGCAGAACATTTATCAGTCGCATAGCAACATTTAGTATTAACACTACTTTACAATTCATAATCCTTCATTTCATTCTCCATACAATTCTCAACTTAGAAATTAAGTTCTTCTTGTACACCTTCATTTTATTGCGTTCCACTTTAATCGACACTTGACACTTAATTAAGTCTTAAACTCTTCTTTACATTAGACGTATAATGTTTATTAAGCTAATCTTTGGCTTGCTACAACACTTCAGGATTCACTCACATCCAATCTCATTTATAATATTCTAATTATCATCTGAAAATAAATGGGCAATTTCTTACAACTTCATAGTATCTTAACATTCTTTTAATACATTAACCTAAGCTTTGAATATGCATAGCCACAAAGAAAAAGATTTTTTTTTTAATTCCTGTTCCACCGCCGGGGCGGTGGTTTCCTTTACAAAGTTACCGCCGGGGCGAGGCTACCGTCGGGGCGAGGATTCTAGTTTACTTTTGTCGCCGGGGCGACGATACCGCCGGGGCGGTGAACTTAGTTCATTTCTACCGCCGAGGCGGTAGACTCGACTGACTGTTCCTGCAGTTCGCGATTCATGAAATTTTCAGGCCAAAACTCATTGATTCATCAATCATAGTTTAGATTAATCATACCTAGAGGTTCTAAACTTAATAAACACCAAAACTAGCATCCACAAATAGTTTTTAACACCTTAGAAACATCAAATAACCCAAATTAAGGATTCAAATTCCATATTCATACCAATTTTCACATTTAACACATTTGGCGAATCCAACTCTCACGAATTTATTTCTGAACCAAATTGATTCATTCAACTTGCATTCTTTTCGTATTTCAATGAATTTCAACAACCCACCATCAATTTCAGATTCTATACATAAATTACTAGTCAATTTTAGTCTCAAAATAGACCAAAATATACATATTACTACAAAACTCAATTTTCTTCTTCTAATTCATGTTTTCATGAATTTGATACTACAAAATCATCTATTGATGCAACACAACAGATTATACATATCTATAAACTTATATATATCCATTATCTCATCAAATCATCAACCAAAACCCATTTTAAAGAAAACTCAAAGAATATAAAATTAAGAACTCAAAGTTAGGTTTTTACCTTTGATTCTTGCTTAGATTATCTAGACGATGATACGGATTGCTTAATAAATCTTCTTCCTCTTTTAATTTTCAGAACTTTCCTCTCAATTTTCCAAGAACTCTCACAATTTTCTCTTTTCCCCTCCCCTGTTCTTTGTTTTGGCTTATCAAAATAAGCTGACAAACTCTTCGTAATCTCTAGTTGGGAGTTTCAGCAGTTAAGAAAGCCAAAGGCCACAAGGCCTTGTTTGGCTAGACTCAATAAAATCAATTTTAGCTTATTTTAATAATCTTCTTATTATATGATATTGTCACACTTTAATTTAATTAGACTTACTTTCCTAATAAGTCCAATTAAACTTTACTAATAAAATCATAACTTCTATTTAATAAATTATTTTATTTAATAAATTACTCGTCCTCTAATTTAATTATTTAGTTAAATTAGAATATCACCATTATATTAGCGAGATAAAATACGAATAAAATTATTTAATTTAATCAATATTATCACACTTACATAAATCATCACCATAACAATTTTTGTCAAATATTTATTTTATTTAATAAATATCCCAACTAAAATATTTATTTTATTCAATAAATATTTTAGCTATCTACGAAATTCATCATCGCATTACCATAACATATTACATTTATATGTAACACATCTCCTTCTCATTTTATTAAAACAAATATATATATTTCTTCTATATACACATTCAATTTCTTCACATCAAATCACATACAATATAACATATATATAAATCACATATATACACATACTCGAACTCAAAACATCTCGTAATAAGAATTTTATTCGCCAAATTCTTATTTAATAATTCTTTAAAAATCCGGGTTGTCACACATACCAATCATCGCTTACGCATAATCTAGGTCATAATATAACATTTAAACGCTTAGCACATAATACTATTAATAAAAGTCTATTTTATTCAATAATATCCATAAGCTCGAATTACCAAGCTATCTACGACTCGCGATCGTTACAATAATTAACTATTAACTCATTCATTCTGAATCTATGTATATATTTCACATTTGTATATATATACATATTAAGCTCACCAAATAAATTACATAAATAAAAATATAACACATATATATTCAAACACGACTCATAATAAGAATTATTCTATATTAAATTCTTATTATAATTATTCTCGAAAATTTGGGTTGTCACATCACAAGTTTGTATCAAAGCTATAGGTTATAAACGTTAGGAGTGCAAAACCTAGGTTATAATCTTAGTATTAAACTCGTATTGAGTGTGCTAGAAGGTAAATCAGGGAGATTTATCAATTGTGGTATTTTGATGAATTGGGAAATTCATCGAGTCGTGTAGTACCCAATGAAATATAATTTCATTCATTCAATGAATATATTTTATTGCTGTACTAATGTTAGTTTTGTGTGTTTATAGGATGGCTGTCATAGGTGAGACCAGTGGAGTTCGGGAGGAGGAGGTATTTACTGACATACCCGTTGCCATGGAGCAGTTAGTGGGTTATGCACCGGTTGTCCCGGTAGTACCATTGAGTGGGTTCGAGCCAGAGGAGGACTACTTGATGGATTTGGTAGAGCTTGTCATAGGCGGAATGTTGAGATCCGACAGTCAGGGCAGTGATGACGAGTCCGAGGAGGACCCGACTGAGATAGAGTTAGGTGGAGCTACTGAAAAGGTACCCGAGGAGGGATCCCCTGTGTTCCACACGTTTCAGGATGACTTGCTCGGAGATTATGCCGATCGCATAATAGAGCATGAGCAGATTATCGAGCAGCAGAATGCTCGTATTGCACACTTAGAGGAGGAGAATTCTGTCCATCAGGAGACGGAAGATCAGTATAAGGCAGATGCGTACTTACTACAGTTTGAGGTAGTTGAGCTGAAGGCTCAGATTCAGCAGTTAGAGGGTGCTACGCCCCAGTTGAGCCCCACAGTGCAACAGATGATGTTGCAAAACAATCAGCTGAGGCAGGCATTAGAGCAGTCGGATGCCAGAGAGGTGGAGCTGCAGTCAGTTCTACAGGCCGTTAGGGCCGAGCGAGACTTAGATCAGGCATACAGGATTCGGGTATAGGAGTTCTTGGTTCGCATAACCACAAGGGTGGATGTGCTAGAGGGAGAGGTTCGAGATAGATCCGCTAGGATTGTGACGCCCCCAAATTCGGGTACCTTCAAACCCGGACCCGGTGCTCCACGGTACTACCCATTTCATACAACATAACATACATAATGTAATTACTAAGCTATTACAATATGTCTTAGTCTCAATCCCAGGTTCTACAACCAAAACATCATTCATAATTCATAATAAGTCTTAATATTACATCATTACTATTACAAATAAACTACGACGCCATCTAGACGTTCATCTTACCCTTTCCCTTGTGACACCCCCAAATCCGGGTACTTCGTTTCCACAGGATTTGGTGTTCACTATTCGAATATACATCACATCACGTCTAACTACCCATTCAATAAAAATGAAACTTCTTAATTAAAGTAGAAATCTACCATTAAAGTGTTACAACATCATTAGTAAATAAATCCCAGGTCATCTAACCTTAATAAAACATCAAATGCGGAAACATAATCAAGTATATTACATAAACATTGTTTAAACAAATAAAACAAGTCTTCATCACTTGTTTACCTTTCCTTTGCCCTTACTAGTGGATGACTCATCAACTCTTTCAACTTTAGCTGCAATGTTATTATGCAAGGGTGAGCACTGATTGCCCAACAAGTACAACAACAACAATAATAATAACATGCAAAATAATCAACGGATATTAAATAATTGAAGATTCAACTTTTGAGTCAAAATTATAAGACAAGATTCAAAAGAACATTTGAGGGTCTTAAGAACACGAACTATGTCCCAGGTTATCAAGTATTTCTACTTTAAACCTTTTTAAAACCACGAACTATGTCCCAGGTTATCAAGTATTTCTACTTTAAACCTTTAACAGTCATAAGACTATATGGACCTTACTTCTCATACTTAGGGGGATCAGCCCTTTGTACCATGTATGTGCACAACATCTTAACGCTAACGCGTAAATAAAATCCCCTGTATAAAGGTTGTTCATCTCAGTTTGACATCGGAGTCCGCACCAAAGGAAGTTTGGTTTGGATTTACCTCAATAACATTTCTAGAATTTAGAACGCTCATCAACTATGGACTAGTCGAATCAATAAGGGTTCGCTAGTCAATCGAGGTTCAATAAAAATGTAATTGATATTCGAGAATCAAAGACTGAATTTCACAAAAGATACAATTGAATGAAATAGAATTAAGAACTTACTCAAGTAATAACATTATAAAGCTTACATGATAAAAGGATGAAGTTCAGGAACTTACGTAAAAATAATTAAATAAGGATAAGATACTTGCTTTCAATATAAAGGTAGGATGTATAATTTGCGTAATTGAAATCAAATTAGAGTATGGAAACTTGCCTCGTGCGTAGGTTATACGTTTACTATTTACGTTCCTCACTTAATCCTACATATCATTTCAAGTCACGATGCCAATTAATTATAACATAATTAGTATCATGAGTATATTCTCTTTTATCTTAACTTAACTCTAAGTCTGATTATAATAATGACATTTACAACATCAACTCTTAAGCACATTAGTAAACCTTACAAATAACGAGTTTAAAACGCAATCAACTTACTCATTAATCTCATAAAAACATCATTTAACATCAAAATGTATAATTATTACATTTTTCATATTCATTAGATTATGTTACAATTACATTCTCTGGGCTTGAACATTTAAATAAAATTTTCTGGGTGATTCTGCAGACCGGCGCGGCCGCGCCACTTTTACACTAGGAACCTGCGCGGCCGCGCCCAAATTAAGCTATTGTCCAGCGCGACCACGCTGGACATTAGACTCAGCTTCTCTGTTCTTTGCGAACAGCGAAAGACAGATCCGTTTCTCCCAATTACGTCACCTAATAGGCAAATTACGCATACCCAGACATTATACATATTGTAAAACGAAAACCTAACATGTATATAGAGATTTTAACAACATAAACAATCTAAATAACAAATTTAAAGGCCAAAATTCACTGTTCATGCATTATTTTCGTATCTTAACACATATAGCGTTATCAATCATTGTGAACTCGTTTCTTAATCAAATTAATCCGTTTAACTCTTGTTTTCTTCGTTTTTACATGCATAAACATAATCAATTATCAATTTAACCGATTAACATGCAACACAGACATCAATTTTATACATATAGTTCATATTCATATGTAACTACTATGTAACTTTCAGAACTTCCAATTAGAGGCGTAATCTCATAAATTAATCTAACTAAACAATTTATAAACATCATACAATAAATTATACATGCATTTAAACAATTATAAACAATTTATAATCAATTACACATGAAGCTCCATTATCAGCAAATCTTATAGAATACTATCATGGAAGAATTTAAAACGTAAATTAAACTTAATTAGAAGAATTACCTTCAATTAGATGCTTTAAATTATGTAAGTAGATGAATGATTTCTTCTCAATTCTCCAATTCTCTTAAAACTCTTTCTATATCTCTCTCTGTGTTTAGCTATTAGGAATGAAATTGAATGACTGATAATACGTAATAATGCAGAACTGACATAATCATGGGTGTCAGTTAATCCCATAATGGGTTACTGACTCCAACCTCCCATAAGGCCTTGTTTGGCTAGTCCTTTATTCCTCCTTTCTAGTTTATTTTAATAACTTGCTTATAATATAGTTTAATGTCACATAACTAATCAATTAAATAATCTCATTTAAATTAATTAAATAAAATAGAATAATTCTACATTAAATCACATAATCAAATAAATAAAATTCTCCTTATTAATAATAACAAATTATTAAATCTCTAATTAATTATTAAATTAATTAAAAATTACATTATGCTTATTAAATAATGCATTTAATCAAATAAATTCAATTAAACATATACTTTGAATATAAAAATTCTCTACATCAATTTAATTAATGTAACACATATAATTAAATTAATCTACCACAAATTCATTAATTAATCAATTAATTCAACAATCAAATCATCGAAAAATATTTATTTAATACAATAAATATTTAAATTAATTACAAAATTCTCGTTCGTCACATCCCTTGTCCTTACCGGAACCTTCGACCCGCTCGACCTTAGCTGCAATGTTTAATATAACGCAAGAATGAGCATTCACCTGCCCAGTAAGTATAGCAGTTAAATAACAACAATATCATCAATCATATCATTTCTCTTTGACAACTGAACAATAGTTATTAAATATTCTGAATAAACAAGAATAATACTTTACTTTCTTTTGAAACATTTTCGAAACGACATACTGAGTGGTCATAAGACCTTGAACATTTTTTTCTTCTTATAAAAGGGTTTAAACAGTTATTTTACTGCAAACCGTCTGACTTACGAGCACTTCTAGGTGATCAGCCTATTGTACTCTATGTTGATCAACACTCTAGCTGGAAACGACTATATGCGTTTGTTTAGGCGCTCGATGCCTTGTCAGAATAACTGACTAAAAACTGCCCCTAATATTAGGGTTGTTCATCTCATTCATGTCTCGGAATCCTAACCAAAACAATTCGGTTGGATAGCTCTACTTAATCATCAATAACATTTCAAGGATTTATTATCAAATCAATAAAACATTTCAATATCTGTCTAGCCGAAACAAATGGCATCGACGTTCTCTATAACAGTTCATATATATGTGAACTTGAAAGCTTTAACAATTTATGTCATAACATAGCTCGAATACTTGTGCAAATACTGAAAGATTTACATAAGTAAGAAATTCACATAACCATATATGTATTGCGTAAATCGGAACTTCAAACATCGCATGAGAGTCATGAGAATATAATCAAATGAATCAAATAAACTTGCCCAACACAAGGGTTAGACAAGTGTTAGAAAACTTGCCTTAAGCGCTTGCTACTATTTGATGTTAATCGTCCTTCAAATATGTCCTACACATTTAAGTACATATTCACATACCAATTAGTCACACAATAGACGCCAACATTGGTTTACATTAATTAACACGTTATACTCTTTTAAAAGTTCTCTTGGTTCATTACAGACATTGATTGCCACTATGACAACCCAGTCGCCGGTGAGCTGGCGGGGGTGTAAGGGGGCAGCACCCCCTGGAAGCCAAACGTAATTTGCAATTAAGTTATTCATTTCTTTAACAATTCTATAGCATTTTCCTTCTTTAGACCCGTAAAAATTCATTACTGGGTTCTGAACCGACCCGGCGCTGCGACACCGTGTTTAAGCTTACAAGCGGCGCTGCGACGCCGGCAATTTCCTACATACCGGGTGTTGCGGCGCAGTGTTATGCCTTGCTACTGGCGCTGCGGCACCAGTGCTATGAAACGACTTCATTTTGGCGGCGCTGCGACGCCAGTTTCTTTGTTATCTGCGGCGCTGCGGCGCCAGACTGGTTCCAACGACACCGTTTTTGGGGTGTGGTGCTGCGACGTCAGTTTTTGGCCTTATGAATGGCGCTGCGGCGCCATTAATATTTTTTGGAAAAATTCCCAGATTTCTGGGTTCGTGGTTTAGTTCATGCCGCAACTGATTCGTAGCTTCATAACTTCTTCATCCTTTATCGGAATGAGTCCATTCTTGAGCCATTCTCTAGCTCTTGCTACACGCTATAACATATCCTAAATTGATAACCTCTTGGACTCTCTAACAAGTCTGAATCGAAGCTCTGAAAAGCCTGCTCTACTAGTTTTCTGTGTATTTTACGAACTAGACACATCTTCATTAAAATTGCCATAACTTCTTCATACGAAGTCGAAATGGGATCGTTCAAAAGCCTATGGCTTCCTTACTGAGTCTACTACACATAAGAAGTTCATAACCTCCTAGGTAACATAACATCTCCAGAAATCGCTTATAGAGACACTATTCATCAAGGTTTTCATATTAAGCCTAGTTTACTAATTCTTTCGCTACAGATTCGTTTTAAGAGTTTTTTACTTCGTTCCAGTTGGGTGATGATCCTCACTCATAAGAGTACATCACAACACCCATAAACAACATTTAACAATCATGATTTACATAGTTCTTGTCCAAACTAGTCCGTACAGTCCATTTCTTTCTCCTTTATGCATAGGTATGGTTTTCTTTCTTTTGTTCCACTTTTGGATGCTATTAACGGATGTTTTAAGTCATTAACAACATGTAAACTCTTCCATTAACAACCAACAACAACATAACAACAACAACAATGTTCTACCATTAATGAAGGGAAACTTAGCTAGGAAGCTTGAAAATGAAAGAGATGAGCTAGGTTTTTCTTACTAACCTCTTGTAGCTTATTCTTCTTAGTACTTAGGGTTTGTTACAGAGGCTAGACCTTATCTCTCTCTAGCTTGTTAGTATGCTCTTTGCTCTTGCCTTAGCAAAATGGGAGGAAAGGAATGGCTATGCAAGGGAGTGGGTATTAATAGATGAAGGAGCTCAGCTCTTTGAATGAGCTGAGCATGCTTGCTAACTCAACTCCCCATATATGGGTGGGAGAGTTTTGCCTCCTCCCATGCTTGGTGTCGGGCGGTTCCCTCCCCCTTCTCCCAACATTTGCTTTATGTTTTCATCCCAAATATAACCACTAGTTGGCCACCTCCTTCCTCTCTCATCCTACCGACAAAGCTGGAATTTCTCTCTCCTCATGACCCAGCGGGTCATGGATAATGGGTCATGGGTTTGGGTTTGGATTTGGGTCATGGACTTGCTCCATGGGTTTTGGGCCTCAATTAATAATCTGTTGGGCTTCAAATCACCAATTCAATTGGGATTCAATTTAAATCTCAATGGGGCTTCATAAAATCCTTCACTTGGATTATTAATCCCTCTCATTAACGCTTTGATGAAATTACCAAAAGCCGAAAAATCGAAAAAGACGTTTATCGCGTAAACAGTGTTTTAGCATTATTCCTCTAAATGATTTAATCAATACCATGAAATAACAACACTCAAAAATTATTACATACACATCATAGGTTATAATAAACCTTCAAACATATAACACAGAATAATAATAATAAAAGTTCAATTTATTCAATAAAATTCATAGGCTCGTATTACAAAGCTACCCACGATTCGTGGTCGTTACAAGGATCGATACATTAGAGTATGCCATGTACATGGCATTGGCCAGACTGTAGGACTGGGTCAGAAGATACCCTCGGGAGGACGACATTAGTCGGCACATGATCAGACGCCGAGTGGTTAATCGGATAGCTCGACAGGCAATCCGTCGGGCAGTTCCTCGCAGCAGGCGTTGACTTGTTGTTGGTCGATTTAGCAATCGATAACACACACGTGCAAGTATACACGGTCCACAAGTAATATAATGATAAGATATGAGTCGAACTCACAGGGAATTGTAACGAATAAATACTAAGTACCAATCGTATATCAATTTGATCTTGTTTAAACGATAAAGATTTGAGTTTTGTTGATTAGTCGAGTTCAAAAGATAAGGAATAAGTGAAATGCGGTAAAATGTCAAGATAGAAAGATCTAAGATTACAATTTCCCCCAACACGTCATTTGAATCTCCTAACTCTCTCTTTTTAATCAGTTATATCATACAAATTGACAACCGAGAAATCAAAACTTCATAAGAGCCTCTGTCGATGGTCAATCACGAATCTTCCTAAGCAGTGAATAGGTATATGTCTATCCTATATACAATCAAGAGACCAATTTCAAGAATGATTAATAAGACACGTGTCACTAAATCTCGTTAACCATCCCCTCAATTACCAACTTTCGCATCAGAAGTCATTAAGACTAGATTCTCAATTGGTTGCATGCGGTAGTTAGGTATATGTCTATCCCAGCTACTATCAAGTTACCTATTTATGCAGATTATTAACAAGACACACGTCACTTAATCTAATTAATAACCCGTAACAATCTTTAACTCTCGCATGTTATCACAACTAGGTCTTAACCTATACTCCGTTCGTCAAGTTCATATAGGTTCCCAAGGTAATTACGGGCCAAGCAATTAATCTAGAAAGCAAGGGTTATGATAATCAATTCACAAATGGATAACTAATATCAAGAGAGAGAGAATTCAATTCAATTTAAGTGTTGGGTTCCATTGCAATCTTAGAATAGAAAGTTAGTTCATGATAGCTACAATAAACATCAATTGCAATTTATACATTGTCAAATTTGAATTACAAAAGAGATGAATTTCTAGAAATAAAACCACTTTTGAGAGTACTCAGATGTTGGTCCTTTGGTGGTTGAAGATTTGTAGCTCTCCTCTTCAATATTGCAAATCTTGTTGACTGAGTTTCTTGGCTTGTGGCTTGATTCAGCTTGATTTGCAGCCTTCAGCACTGTTGTATGATGTATTTTGTAGCCTCTCTATCTCTAGATGTCTGATATGAAGCTCCAAAGAGAATATATATAGCCTCCATCAAGAAAACCTAGCCAAAGTCGGACAAAATACAGCTCAGATCGCACTGAAAATATGTCAGATCGCACTCAGGACGGCATTGGCGTGCCTGCACGGTGCCTGGCGCGCACTCGCCCAAGGCCTGGTTGGCACACGCTGGCTGCCGCACGCCCGCACGCTGGCTGCTGACGCCCACGCCCCGCTCGCGCCCATGCCCTGGCCGTCCGCCTGCTGCCGAGCCCCATGTGCGTACCCGCGTGCGCGCCCGTGCGCCTCCCTGCCGATGTTGCCTGCCGATGCACCGTGCATGCCCGCACGTGCCGCACGGCGTCCGCTCCCAGCGCCTGCTTGTCGAGTGCCAGCGCCCATGCCAGCGCCCAACTCCCAATGCTTGGCCGACGCCGCACGCCGTGCACGCCTTCCAATGCCGTGTATGCTTGACTTATGAATTTCATCAACTTATACACCGAGCATCTCCAAACACTAATTTTCACTGTAATATCATTCGGGCACGGATATCCAAGCACGAGCTTACCCTCGTGACTTGGACGACGCCGAACGTTATGCACGTTTTCCAACGCCATGCATACTCAACTTCCAAATTTTATCAAATTAAACACGGAGCGCCACCAAACACTAATTTTCACCGTATTACCATTCGGGCACGGATATCCGAGCGCGGGTATTAAGTCATTGCAAATAATGATCTAAACAATCTTTATTTTAATTCCTACAAACACAATGAAAATGTATCAAAGCAACATAAAAGATGTAAAAGTAACACAAAATTAAATTAACTAGAAATAAGATAAAAATACCTAAAACCATATAAAATTCCCAAAAGCTAACAAATTATCAAGATCAAAGGTACCCAAATTATGTGTATAAAACACCCTCATCAAATACCCCCAAACTTAAACCTTTGATTGTCCTCAAGCAACCTAGAGATATAATAACTCACTAAAATAACATAAACGACAAATAACTTAAAAGGGAAATGACTCGAGAGTTGGCCTAAAAGGAAGAAGATCAAAAGGGGCCCAAGAGCAACGCAAAGTTACAATTTAACAAAATGGCTGGGCTCACAACTACTCAAGATCTTTGCAAATGTGTGTGTGTTATCTGTTTATGCAAGTTAGGAGTGAGCTAACGCATGTACCCAAATTTATGAGGGATTATACTATAAATCTACAAACTCATCATTACCTTGATAAATACCAAACAAGATGACCATATAAGAGAGGGGTCCCTGGGATTATTGCAACGATAATTAATCACATTGGTGAGTGCATTTTACGCTCCATCTCACCTTAACTATTCGCATGACCGTGCAATATCTAATCACATTAGGCTATTCAGAGCTACTCATGTAACGAGTGTTTGATCAATGACTCCCAAACTAGATGGCTTTAGGGCATTAGGTGTAAAACACCCCTAAGGATCTATTAACTCGAGTAGCAAAGGCCACGTAATTAAACTTAGTCGACAAAGCGTGTTTTTTTTTCCGATTCCCCCAAACTTATATGATAGTCTAAAATAGGCATAAAAGGCTGTTGACGTGAGTTCAGTACATTTCAAGGATAATCTCCCTAGTATTTAAGTAAATGAGATTTCTCAATACTAACTAATTAAACAAGCACGCTGTGAATGTGAATAGCTTAACGACCAAAAGTAATGTGGTTAGCCAAAGTGTTAAAGAGTAACTAAGCATGCTCAAGCCTTAACTTTAGATAAGAACATGTTAACCAGCAAAAAAAATATCATTGGCCATTCTTGTAGCGTAACACGACTAGACAAAATAAAAATAACTAAAGTAAACTACCACAACTAAATTAAACTACCACACAATAAGGCAACTAAATTAAACCACCACACCCCAAAACTTAAAACAAACATAGTCCTCGATGTTATAATAGATATAATTTAAATAGAGAACTTCACTGAAGAAATCAAGTAAGATCATCCTCATTTTTGCCATCTACGTTATTGCCTCCGTTTGCATCATCGCCCAAATCAAAGTCGTACTCCAAAAACATAGGTGTCATGGAAATTGGACTGCATTGGGGCCAGTATTGAACCTACTGTTGTTGATCACCTGTGCGGTAGCATTGCAAAAATTGAAAGTATAAATACACAATGAATTGACCTGTTGAATTGAATGATCAATGCACCAGGACATGCGCCTATTTTCACGCTCCCTCTCCCATGCTTCCTTTTGTCTCTCTTGCGCATTCTGTTGTATTTCAGCCCTCATCTCCTGATTTTCATGCCGAAGTTCGCGCATTTCAGTAATAAGTAAGTCAATTATAAACTAAATGTCTCGGTGTGCTCGATGCTAAGTGGTGGGTCGCCGACGTCTTCCTCAGGTTTATGAGGATGCATCAAAGGTAAGAATCCAGCTCCATACTCCTCTGGCACCCCACCCTTCCAAACTTTAAAGTGGCGCATAACTTGGCTATCAATAGGAGTCAATGGGTATTGAAGTAACTCGTTGGCATTCCACTTAACTTTTGCCCCCTTGCACAAGCCACAAATCAGTGATGGGTGTGGTAATCCACCTGTAGACTTCCTTTTAGCGTTTAAGATAATGGAGTTGCGAATCAGCGTTCCAACATTTATGCTCTGCCCCGTTACCAAGGTAAACAGGATAACTTCCTACATCGGGATCACCTCTGTCGTGTGGGTGGTAGGCCATAGCTTGGCATTGATGAAGTACATCCATGCTTTCCCATATTTGCTTAAATCACTTTGGCGAAAATGCATTGGCTCCCCTTTTTTCATTGTCTAACGAGCGCCTGGTTTGCATAAGGTTGTAATGATTTCATCCCAGTCAGGCTTCTCGGTTCCATACTTGGTAAGCGCATCCTTGCCATGGCTTCTAGGAAGGTTATAATATTCCTCAATGCTCCGTTTTCCAAATGACACATTTTTTCCCCTAACCATAACCACATAGTCTTCGGCTTCTATTGCATTGACATAAAATTCCTGGACAATAGATATACATGCGGGCTCGGGTTGTGCGGTGAAAGTCTGCCATCCCCTTTACTCGATTATGTCTGCGATGCCAAAATCATATGTTTCGTCTGGTAGAATACCCCTCTCACGAATCTGATAGTAGTATGCACACAAGCCAATCATATTTGATATGATGTAGCATATACTTTGTAATCTTATTCATTTATTAATAAAAGAATTGATTTTCTTAAAAGACATTTTATATTATCTACATAGTGTTGTTTTATTAAATGTGATAAACCCATAGTTTTGAGCAATGCTTTTAGAATCATGATGGTGATCATGCTAATGAGATCTAAATTCTAGATAGCTCACAAACTAAAATTGTTCCTAATCATTGGATTACTAAATTGGGGATTAGTGAATCCAGATAGATTAGTACATACGTTGCTTGCTCTTAGGAAGAGGATGATTGATCTCATAATCATTTGTGTGGAGACACTAAAGCAAGTATGTAGGTGCTTATTAGAGAATAAGTTCACTGAACGTGCCTCGCTAAGGAATACCTAATGGAGTTTTACTCGCCTGTCAATAGGAATTCCTTTAGTGATAGTAGTACAAGTGATCCTTGGACTTGAGATCATCATAGTATCTTATGTATGATGAGTTATACTTTGACATGTCCCTTAAGACCTTTAGGGTATATCAAAGGGTATGATTGAGTATAATAAGTTGTACATGGAGATAGGTGAATGATCAACAAAGAATCTACCATGTCTAGTAAAAGATGTGAATGTCCTATGTGATTCGATAAATGACAACTCAGTAGTCTTTGGCCAAGGCAGAATGAAATTAGAAAGGAGTTTCTAATTTGCATTAATCAGAGTTGTGCATTTGGGAATCGAAATACATATAATTAAATAAAATAAGACTTGACAGTAAATCCATGTCTTATATTTAATTGGGACATTGTATGGTAGAAGGATTGAAGTGTACGGTAACTATTTACTCAAAGGTTCTTTTGTGATTGATGTTGAAATCTATATTATCTGGAAAATCGTTGATCGCTAAGGGGGTTTACCCTTATTGTAGAATAAATATTATTTATTTAAATGAATTAAATAGTTTAATTTATTTATTTAAATAAGATTAGAATTGTTCTAATTGATTTATTCACAACCGGTTTAATATGGAGAACCTAAAGGGTCACATCGCAAAAGAAAAATATTTATTTAAAAAATAAATGACATAATTGTAATAATAAGTTAAGTGTATTTAATTTAGTCTATGGAGATAGAATAAATTAAATAGCTTAATATTTATTATTTAATATTTTAGAAATATTAAATATAAATTAATAAGAGGAGTCTTATTATTATTATTATTACTTTATTTAATTCTTAATAGGGATTGGGAATTAATTAATAGAAGTACTCTTCCATGAATTTCTAATTGGATTAGGAGCATAATTAATTAAAGGAGTTTAATTATAATAGAAACCCTAATCCTAAATAGTTTAGGGAAGGGTTATTCCTACATCTATAAATAAGAGGAATCTTATCATAGATTAGGGTTACACACTCTTGCATTAGATTGTGGAGAGTACTTACAATTTCTATAGAGATAGAAACTAGGGTTTTGCCAAATACCCAACTTCTTGAATACTTGTTCTTCCTTGGTGGATCACCTCTAAAGGCCAAACACTTGGGTGGCTAACGTTGATCAAAGGAAAGAATCACACTGTAGCATTCGAGGAGAACACGAAGGACTAGGAGTTGAACTTGTACCCGAGGAAGCTTTGTTTTACGAGGGTATAATTTCTTATTCTCTTTCTCTTTCGTTTATATCATTAATTGAGCACATTGATCGATCGTGGTGATGGTTTGTATAAAATTTTAAAATTCGTTTTATCGCGCTTCCGCTCTATTTATGTAATTTGATTGCATGCTCGCGTTATATACAAACCTAACAGTGGTATCAGAGCCTAATCATGTGCTAATTATCGATCTAGATGATTCCATGTATGAATTGATATGCGAAACGTTCGAATTTTTGGGCAAGAAAAATTTTTCTGAATCTGCGTCGCGGCGCGGCCGCGCCGTTTCCAGTTCATTCTGGAGCGTGGCCGCGCCCTAACCCAGAAAACGTTTCTGGGGGGTAGCGCGGCCGCGCCGCTCCTAGTTCAAATTGGAGCGCGGCCGTGCCGGTGTCCAGACTTTGAAATTTTTTTTGTTTTTCTCAATTAAAATAAATGTTTTATTTAATTGATAAAAGTTTAAAATAAAAGAGTTTATTTTATCTGGAATAGGATTTCAGATTGCTAAAATTAAAGGAGTTTAATTTGGATTTGGTTTTTGATTAAAATAAAAGAGTTTATTTTATTTCAAAACTAAATATTAGCAAAACTTTTGCCCATTAATTGATATCAATGCATATATGGAATGGTTTTATTATTCATGGGATGAATGTTATTTATTGATACATATAGAGATATGTATGATAATAAGTAGGGATTGATTATGGACTGTTGACCAATGTGTGATTGGATTTATTTTAGTGGATGCTTGAATGTATGGGTTTTTATAAATGGGGTCTGCGTGCCTCGTCTTCTCTAAATTTTTCTTAATGTAAATTCTATCTCCCTCCTATGTACTTCCCCTTGACTGTTGATCAAGGTTTCTATTTATTGTAAGTAGTTTTTCTAATAGGAATAGTTAGAATTAATTTTGAAGAATTGGAGACAAAGGAGCAAGGAGCGCTTGAAGACCCGTTTGTAATGGAGCCTGGGTTTAAATGTAATAGTTATATTTAAATTTAATTCTTGCACCCTAGGTTTGACCTTTTTGGTTCACTTGGTGGCTCTAGTGAACCAAACTAGATTAAAAGTCTATAATCAATCCGTGTAGAATATAGTATTCTATATGTATGCTTACTATATATATATTATATATTATCCAACATGCTTCGCATGTAAAATAATATGACGCGTATTTTATATATATATGTGCATGCGCGCTAAACAAGATGAGACTAATAATAATAAACCCCTCAAAGAAATTATATTAAGTCCTAAGCGTTCAAAGATATTTGGAATATCGAACGTCGCCTTCTAGCATGGTAAAGCAATAGAGTATTAAATATTTAATATGAGTTTGTTGTGCACACACAAGGCGAGTATTAAATATTTAAGATGTTGTTTTATCACATTTGATGCTTATTAAGGAATTGAACATTACTGCTTTGTTGTACACACACAAGGGCGGTCTTTTTCTCTTCACATATATGGAAGTGCTAGGTTGGACTTAACTTAGATTATTTTAGTTCGGATGTGCACACACTTAACCATTATAATCTAAGAGGCAAAATACAAGGAGTTACATAGTGATGTAATTGACAATAGTTGTCTACCTATTTATTTATATATAGTTTGTTGTGCACACACAAGGCTATATACATTTGAAATGAGATCCTTAATCTCACTAGCAAATCTTTAATTAGATTTGCCGAACTATATATTAAGGGTAATATAGTTTGATGAAAATAATGGGAGATACCAATTTAAATAAAGACCTAATTTATTTTGAAAATTAATTAAATGAATGAATGCTAAAATGTTGTCTATTTCACATGCAGAATTTAAAAATGTCAAACTCACTATCACTGCGTAGCATACTTGATGCTAATAAACTGACCGGACCGAATTATACGGACTGGTTAAGGAATCTGAGAATTGTTCTCATTGCTGAAAAGATTTCTTATGTTCTAAATTCGCCAGTCCCTGTAAATGTTGCAGAAACAGCCTCTGAGGAAGAGATTGCTACTTTCAGAAAGTGGCAAGATGATGCAATCTTAGCTCAATGCATCATGCTCGCATCCATGAGTAACGAACTTCAGCGTCAGCATGAAACTTTGGATGCTCCTACTATATTGCTGCACCTCAAAGAGTTATATGGTGAGCAAAGTAGGACTGCTAGATATCAGATATCTAAGGAGCTCTTCTGATCTCGTATGACTTAGGGTACTGCTGTTGAGACTCATGTCCTTAAGATGATCAATCTGATTGAACAACTTGGACAGCTTGGGTTCGTGATGGATGGGGCGTTAAGCCAATATTTGATCTTGCAGTCACTCCCGGACACCTTCTCACAATTTGTTGTGAATTTTCACATGAATAAGTTGGATGTCAGCTTGCCTGAGCTACTTAACATGCTGAAAACTACTGAAGGTCACTTCTCATCCAACAAGAACCAAGTCTTACTAGTGGATGATTCTTCCAAGAAAAGGAAGAGGCCTAAGGTATCTTCTGAAAAGAAAAAAAACAAGAAGGCTAAGGGCAAGGCGAAGGGAAAGGATAAAAAAAACCTGATCCAGATAGCAAAGGAATTTGCTACCATTGCAATAAGCCGGGACACTGGAAGAGGAACTGCAAGGAGTATCTTGCGGACCAAAAGAAGCTTGGAGAAGCTTCAACTTCCGATCTAGGTTTGTTCATGATTGAAATTAATTTTTTTGAAAGTCAAAATTTTACTTGGGTATTGGATACCGGTTGTAGTTCTCATATATGTAATAATATGCATGGACTAAGCAGAAGTAGGAAGCTGAACAAGGATGAAGTCGTCCTACGAGTGGGAAATAGAGCAAAGGTTGTTGCATTGGCTGTAGGGACTTATTGTTTAGCACTGTCTTCGGGCAAGTTCATTAGTTTAAATAATTGTTATTATGTTCCAACACTCATTAGAAATATTATTTCAATTTCTGTATTGGATATGAATGGTTTTGATATTATAATAAAGAACAACAGTTGTTCTATTTATAATAAAAATGTTTTATATGGTGTTGGTAATTTACTGAATGGACTTTACATACTTGACTTGCATGAAAATATACTTCAAATTGAACAAACTAAGAAAAGAAAAAGAGATGATGTTAATTATACCTTTATGTGGCACTGTAGACTTGGTCATATCAATGAAACAAGATTATCCAAGTTGCATAACGATGGACTTTTAGAGCTATCTGATTACGAATCATATCCAACTTGTGAATCTTGTCTCATGGGTAAGATGACTAAATCTCCTTTTAGTGGAAAAGGAGAAAGAGTTACAGAGTTGTTAGCATTGGTACACACAGACGTTTGTGGACCTATGACAACGAATGCACGAGGAGGGTATTCTTATTTTATTACTTTCACTGATGATCATTCTAGATTTGGATATGTGTATTTAATGAAATACAAATCTGAATCGTTTGAAAAGTTCAAAGAATTCAAAAGTGAAGTAGAGAAGCAAACTGGTAAGAGTATTAAGATTCTTCGATCGGATCGAGGAGGGGAATACTTGACCAATGAGTTTCTCAATTGTCTCAAAGAAAATGGTATAATCTCACAATGGACTCCACCAGGGACACCACAGTTGAATGGTGCATCTGAAAGGAGAAATCGAACATTGTTGGACATGGTTCGTTCCATGATGAGTTTTACCGACCTTCCAATATCCTTATGGGGTTATGCCTTAGAAACGGCTGCATACTTACTTAACAAGGTACCTACCAAATCCGTCCCAAAGACCCCATATGAGATATGGACAGGGAGGAAACCTAGTCTTAAGCATGTTAAGACTTGGGGTTGTCCAGCTTATGTCAAAAGGTTTGAGCATGACAAGCTGAAGACTAGATCCGATAAGTGTAGATTTGTGGGATATCCTAAAGAAAGTTTAGGATATTTGTACCGAATGCAATTTTTGTGATTGAATAAAAATATTTATTGAATTATATAAATATTTTTATTAATTTATTGAGCTAAATAAATAATTTATTAAGTTTTGTGGAATGGGTATATGTTAAGTTTAATAATGTTAAATGTTATTTGAGTGTGATTTGTTATGTTTATTCTAATTTAATTTAATAATTAAATTAGATGATGAAAAGGTTTATTTGAATAAATGATTTATTTGAATAATATAATTTATTTGGTGATATTGTTATTAATTAAATAAAATTATTATTTGAGTTAGTAAGGTTTAATTGAATTTATTTAATAATAAGTTCAATTAAATTAGATGTGTGACAATTGGAACTATATGTTATGATGATTTATTAAATAAATGAGAAAGTGTTTAATTCAGTTTTACCAAACAAGACCCTATGACCTTTGTTTGGAAATAATGGGTTATTTTAATTTTGTTTTACCAAACAAGGCCTTAAGACCTTTAGTTAGAATAATAGATTATTTTATTTTGTATTTGCCAAACAAGCCTTATGGCTTTTTGAATTATGTAACTGATAGATTAATATCATACGTTATTATTTTATTAAATCATCAGTTTTTATTCTTGTTTCATCAGTTTTATTTTTTTTTAAAAAAAAACTACGTCAGTTGTAAAAAGAAAAGAAAGAAGAGAGAGAACAGAGTTCAAAGAGAAAAGAGAGATACAGAGAAAATAAGAGAGAGCTTGAGAGTTGTGAGAAGAGAGAAATGAGAAGAATAGTTTGGGTATTGGAGGAAAAAATTCAAACCAAAGGAGGTTAACCTTATTAATCAAAGCAAATAGAAGGTATAAACTCTTTACTATATTTTATTTTTAGTTCTCTGTATATTATTTACTTGCTTAAAACATGAATTACTTGGTGTAATTGGTAGTAATCACGTGTTAGATGATTATATGATGATTAATAGTCAATGTAGAGGTATTAATTCATGAAACCATGCTTTAGAATTGAGTTCTTAGTTTTACAGAGCTTTATTTCATGTATGGTTTATGTGTATGAAAATTGATGCTTTAATTGGTTATTAATCGGTAAGTTAATAATTGTTTATGGTTATATGATGAAAAACAAGAATAATGCAAGAAGAATGGTTTTAATTGGTTGAAAAATGAATTTACAGAGCTTGATTTCATGAAAATGGTCAAAACTTGAATAAATTGTTTAACAGTGAAATTCTTGGGTTTAAATTGGTTGTTTATGTGATAGAATGATTAAAATGTTTAGAAAACATGTTGGGTAATTGTTTTCTAGCATATTTGATGTCTGGGTATATTTAATTTGTGTATTGGATGGTAGAATTCGGAAAATTTGGCCAAATTTGGCCTAAGTTTTCACTGTTCGCGAACTGGAGGAGACGATTGCCGGGTGTCTCGCCCCGGCGAGAAAAATGAGTTGTTAAACTTTGCCCTGGCGAGAAAAATGAGTTGTTAAACTTCGCCCCGGCGAGAAATTTGTTAAGGAAAACCTCGCCCCGGCGAGATTTTCGTTTAGTAATTTTCCGCCCCTGCAAGAATCACTGCTGAAAAAAAAAAAATTTATTTTGTCTTCTTTTCTTGGTAGTTGTGATATATTATTTTACGCAGGATTAAACTTAAATTAATGTGGTAAGTGAATATTAAGATGTTAATATGGATTCTAAATGATGTTTGATGATGATTAAATACTAGATAATATAACTTAACTTAAAGATAAGTTTCGAGTGTAATATTGTTGTAATAAAGCTTGTAGCTTCTGAAATAGAGTTGATAATCAGTAGTTAATTGGAAAATTGAGGTGAGGATTGGAATATTAATGTACGTGAGTATTGTAACTAATTGTTTTTGTTGCAATACAAACGAAATCTGTAGGTTGTTTATTGTATGTGGTTTGTAATTAGGAAAGCTACATACGAGGCAAGTTTCTGAACTCCATTATTATATTAAACAAGTTGTCCTTCCCTTTTAACTTGTTAATTTATTCAAAGCAAGTTTATTTATATTGAGCAAGTTTATTGACCTTAGCTTATTGATATTCAAGCAAGGTTACTATCATGTTACGTACTTGAGCTTTATTCCAATCATTGTTTGTTATTAGAATTTTGAGTATAGTTTCTATTGAACAAACTTTATTGTTAAATCGAATGTATTAATGACTAGCAAACTCTTATTGATTCAGCTAGTCCTTAGTTGATGAGCGTTTCAAAGACTTAGAATATTTTAAACTTGTTCCAAGCCAAGTTTTTTTGGTACGGACTCTGATGATAACTGAGATGAACAACCCTAATATAGGGGATTAACTACGCGACATCGTTAAAATGTTTGTGCACAATACATTGTACAAAGGGTTGATCCCCCTGAGTACGAGATGGAAGGTCCATAGTCTTTAAGACTGTTAAAGGTTACGGTAGAGATACCAGTTAACCTAGGACATAGTTCGAGGTCTTGTGACCCTCAAATAAAATTAATAAATCTTGAAATCCATTTTCCTTGAATCGAGCATTCTAACGAGCTTTCAGACGTTGATTCCTTATTGATTGAATTCAAAAAACTATTATTCCTCAGATGAAATTCATTTCATTTAAATATTATTGTTATCGTACTTGTGAGCAATTGTTTGCTCACTCTTGCATTAAACATTGTAGCTAAGCCAGAAAAGCAGGACGAGCCGTCCACAAGTAAAGGCAAGGGCCAGATGCCGAAATAGCAGGAGATTTATTGTTTGCTTGATGTTTAATTGTATCAAAAACTTATTTAAAATTATGTTTTATTCCGCATTGATGTATTAAGGTTAAGATAACCTGGGATTTGATTGTTTATCAGTTTGGTGATGTAACCCATTTTGGGAAGATGCTTCTTTAAGTTTATTTAATTGTTCTTAATTATGGGTAGTTAGATGTGAATGTTTGAGATAGTGAACACCAAATCAGTGGAAATTAAGTACCCAGATTTGGGGGTGTCACAATATTATTTCTATCATCCTACTGATCAAAAGGTGTTTGTTGCGAAACACCCTTCTTGGAAAAGGAGTTTATCCTTGAAGGGGTTAGTGGGAGTAAGATATATCTTGAAGAAGTTCAAGAACCACAAAATACTACGGATCAAAGTCAGGTACCTGACCAAGTAGAAGAACCTACTGTACCATTACCTATTCGTAAATCTGGAAGAGTACCGAAGATACCTGAAAGGTATGGATTCATCATAGAGGATGATGATGAGGTACGCATCATAGATGATGATGATCCATTAACTTACGAAGAGGCTATGAGTAATGAAGACTCAGAGAAATGGCTAGAAGCCATGAAATCCGAGATGGACTCCATGTATGAAAACCAAGTATGGACTTTGGTTTCGCCACCTGAGGGCATTAAGCCTATTGGGTGTAAATGGGTCTTTAAGAGAAAGACTGGGGCAGATGGCAAGGTAGAGACCTATAAGGCCCGACTGGTTGCAAAAGGTTTTAAACAAAGACAAGGAGTTGACTATGATGAAACCTTCTCACCAGTAGCTATGCTCAAGTCCATTTGGATTTTGCTTGCAATTGCAGCTTATTATGACTATGAGATCTGGCAAATGGACGTGAAAATGACCTTCCTCAATGGAGAGCTTGTGGAGAATGTATATATGATACAACCAGAGGGTTTTGTTTCAACGGTTGGAACAAACCAAGTCTGTAAGCTACAACGATCCATTTATGGATTGAAGCAAGCTTCTCGAAGATGGAACATCCGTTTTGATGAGATAATCAAAAGGTTTGATTTTATCAAAAATGAGGATGAACCTTGTGTGTACAAGAAGGTTAGTGGGAGCGCTGTTTCATTCCTTGTATTATATGTTGATGACATATTACTGATATGGAATGATGTTCCTATGCTACAGTCGATCAAAATTTGGTTATCTAAACACTTCTCCATGAAGGACTTGGGTGAGGCATCCTATATTTTGGGGATAAAGATCTATAGAGATAGATCTAAAAGGATGCTAGGCTTGACCCAAGGAAAGTACATTGACTTGATGCTAAAGAGGTTTAGCATGGAAGATTCCAAGAGAGGTCTCATGCCGATGAGCCATGGAATACATCTCTCCAAGAAACAGGCCCCAAAGACACCTGAGGAGAGAGACTGAATGACTAAGATTCCTTACGCTTCCGCAATAGGATCTATTATGTACGGTATGATATGTACTAGACCAGATGTCGCTCATGCACTTAGTGTAACAAGCAGATATCAGTAGAATCCAGGAGAAGAGCACTGAAAGGCAGTGAAAAACATCCTAAAGTACTTGAGAAGAACTAAGGATGTATTTCTTGTCTACGGTGGGTCTAAATTGAAACTAGAGGGCTATACAGACTCAAGTTTTCAAACGGACCAAGATGACAGTAAATCCATTTCAGGGTACGTGTTTACCTTAAACGGTGGTGCAGTGAGTTGGAAAAGTTCCAAGCAGCAAACAGTTGCTGATTCAGTGACAGAGGCAGAGTACATAGCTGCAAGTGAAGCTGCAAAGGAAGCTGTTTGGATGAAGAAGTTCATAACTGAACTTGGAGTGGTTCCTAGCATTAGAGGAGCCGTACCTTTATTCTGTGACAACAATGGAGATGTTGCGCAGGCTAAGGAACCCAAGTCTCATCAGAAATCCAAACACGTGTTGCGGCGGTTTCATTTGATTAGAGAGATCATTGAAAGAGGAGATGTCACCCTGGAACGTGTGGACTCTCAAGACAACATTACAGATCCATTTACTAAAGCTTTAACACAACAACAGTTTGATCGTCACTTAGAGAAGATGGGTATTAGATACCATGGCGATTGGCTTTAGTGCAA
This sequence comes from Aralia elata, assembly GCA_034770075.1. NCBI lineage: Eukaryota > Viridiplantae > Streptophyta > Magnoliopsida > Apiales > Araliaceae > Aralia > Aralia elata. The sequence goes on from CM068383.1 coordinate 43,517,364, forward strand.
GTGGGAGATTGATAGTAGTATGCACACAAGTCAATCATATTTGATATGATGTAGCATATATTTTGTAATCTTATTCATTTATTAATAAAGGAATTGATTTTCTTAAAAGGCATTTTATATTATCTACATAGTGCTGTTTTATTAAATGTGATAAACCCATAGTTTTGAGCAATGCTTTTAGAATCATGATGGTGATCATGCTAATGAGATCTAAATTCTAGATAGCTCACAAACTAAAATTGTTCCTAATCGTTGGATTACTAAATTGGGGATTAGTGAATCCAGATAGATTAGTACATACGTTGCTTGCTCTTAGGAAGAGGATGATTGATCTCATAATCATTTGTGTGGAGACACTAAAGCAAGTATGTAGGTGCTTATTAGAGAATAAGTTCACTGAATGTGCCTCGCTAAGGAATATCTAATGGAGTTTTACTCGCCTGTCAATAGGAATTCCTTTAGTGATAGTAGTACAAGTGATCCTTGGACTTGAGATCATCATAGTATCTTGTGTATGATGAGTTATACTTTTACATGTCCCTTAAGACCTTTAGGGTATATCAAAGGGTATGATTGGGTATAATAAGTTGTACATGGAGATAGGTGAATGATCAACAAAGAATCTACCACGTCTAGTAAAAGATGTGAATGTCCTATGTGATTCGATAAATGACAACTCAGTAGTCCTTGGCCAAGGCAGAATGAAATTAGAAAGGAGTTTCTAATTTGCATTAATCAGAGTTGTGCATTTGGGAATCGAAATACATATAATTAAATAAAATAAGACTTGACAGTAAATCTATGTCTTATATTTAATTGGGACATTGTATGGTAGAAGGATTGAATTGTACGGTAACTATTTACTCAAAGGTTCTTTTGTGATTGATGTTGAAATCTATATTATTTGGAAAGTCGTTGATCGCTAAGAGGGTTTACCCTTATTGTAGAATAAATATTATTTATTTAAATGAATTAAATAGTTTAATTTATTTATTTAAATAAGATTAGAATTGTTCTAATTGATTTATTCACAACCGGTTTAATATGGAGAACCTAAAGGGTCACACCACAAAAGGAAAATATTTATTTAAGAAGTAAATGACATAATTGTAATAATAAGTTAAGTGTATTTAATTTAGTCTATGGAGATAGAATAAATTAAATAGCTTAATATTTATTATTTAATATTTTGGAAATATTAAATATAAATTAATAAGAGGAGTCTTATTATTATTATTATTATTATTTTTACTATTATTTAATTCCTAATAGGGATTGGGAATTAATTAATAGAAGTACTCTTCCATGAATTCCTAATTGGATTAAGAGCATAATTAATTAAAGGAGTTTAATTATAATAGAAACCCTAATCCTAAATAGTTTAGGGAAGGGTTATTCCTACATCTATAAATAAGAGGAGTCTTATCATAGATTAGGGTTACACACTCTTGCATTAGATTGTGGAGAGTACTTACAATTTCTATAGAGATAGAAACTAGGGTTTTGCCAAATACCCAACTTCTTGAATACTTGTTCTTCCTTGGTGGATCACCTCTAGAGGCCAAACACTTGAGTGGCTAACGTTGATCAAAGGAAGGAATCACACCGTAGCATTCAAGGAGAACACGAAGGACTAGGAGTTGAACTTGTACCAGAGGAAGCTTTGTTCTACGAGGGTATAATTTCTTATTCTCTTTCTCTTTCGTTTATATCGTTAATTGAGCACATTGATCGATCGTGGTGATGGTTTGTATAAAATTTTAAAATCCGTTTTATCGCGCTTCCACTCTATTTATGTAATTTGATTGCATGCTCGCGTTATATACAAACCTAACAGAATCAACGATTTTTTGGCCATAATGGTGTGGTAGCGCTCGGATGCTTCCGCACTGACGAACCTTTTCTTGTCATAGGCCTTGGTTGGCTTGAAAGATGAAGATTCACCCCGTTGACGTTTGGGAGCCATACCAGATCAATGCCTCAAGCAAATCACCTAAAATAACAAAGAAATCCCTCTCAGACAATTTATCGAACATGTGGTGTGCACTCTTTAAGGTCACAGTTGGAAGTGCAATAGAGACCAAGCCAAACCCTCCACAAAGCCTTGCAATGGGAGATAGCTATGTACCTGCTAAGCAAAACCACAAAAACATAGCACCCAAGCAAGAAAAATTTGAAATTTATAGCCCTTTTTACCTTTTCTTGGAGAACTTTTGAAAAACCATAGATATCCTTCAAAAACTTCCGAATTCATGTTAAAATCCAAGTTAAAGGATGAAAATGATGATGGGTTACCGAAATATTGTGCCAATTTGAAGTAATGAGGCACAAAAATGAGTTTGGGAAAGATGCATGCAAGTTGGCTATGGAGTGGGAGGAGAGAGATATAAGAATGGGCTGAAGTAAATGAGCACAAGGGGTGCTTTAAAGAATTTGCACCAGCTGGTTGGTGCGGCCGCACGGCCTGTGGCGCGCCCACACGCGCCTGCTGCTTGCTGAGTGCCATGCCGGTCTGCCGCACACGCTGCGCCTGCTGTGCGCCCAGCCCGTCGAGCCTGCTGCGCGCGCCCGCACCCAGCGCTAGCCCGTGCTGCGCCTGCCTCCAAGCCAATGCGCCCATCTGCTGCACCTGGGGAGCGCGCGCCCAGCGCCTGACTGGCTTGCTGGGCTTTCTGCTGCTGGTGTGTCGCTGACGTGCTGTTGTGCTGACATGGTTCGCTCAAGTGCCTTTTTGGAATAAAACACCTATATGTAGCAACAAAATTAACCAAATTAGAAACAATTAATGATAAAAATTATCCTTATGAAAACAAAGTAATATATATATATATATATATATATATATATATATATTTTTATTTATTTATTTATTTATTTATATTTTTTTTAAAACATCAAATCAGAAACTTATGAAATTAATTTAAATTTGGATTGCCTCCCAAATAGCGCTTGAGTTTAAGTCCTCAGCCTGACTACTCCCCATTCATTTCGAATCTGCGAGACTAACTAAGGTCTTTTGGCGCTCAATGTCACTACCCCAATAATGTTTAATTCTTTGTTCGTTCACCTTGAATAATTGATTGGTCTTTTCGTCCCGTAGTTCAATGCTACCATGCGGAAAAATATGACTGATATAAAATGGTCCTGACCATCTTGATTTTAGTTTACCTGGGAAGAGCTTCAACCGGGAATTATAAAGTAGGACGGATTGTCCAACCTCAAATGTTCGATCGAATATCTTCTTGTCATGCCACCTCTTGACTTTCTCCTTGTAGAGCTTTGCATTCTCGTAGGACTGGAGACGAAACTTATGAAATTAAGGCGTTTCTCTCTCGCAGCATTCAAATCAAAGTTAAGCCTCCGGATAGCCCAATATGCACTATGTTCTAGTTCCACTGGAAGGTGACATGCCTTTCCGTACACAAGCTGATATGGGGACATCCCGATAGGAGTTTTATATGTTGTCCTATACACCCACAAGGCGTCATCAAGCTTTAATGACCAATCCTTTCTATTCGGGTTCACTACCTTCTCTAGAATCTTTTTCATTTCTCTATTAGAAACCTCCACCTGACCACTCGTTTGAGGATGATAGGCCGTAGCAATTTTATGGGTTACCCCATATTTAGCAAGAAGGGCATTAAAGTTCTTATTACAAAAATGCGACCCCTCATCGCTAATTATTGCACGTGGAGTTCCAAATCATGTGAAAATATTTCTTCGAAGAAACTTCAGCACAACCTTGGCATCATTGGTGGGTGTCGCAGCTGCTTCGACCCATTTTGACACATAATCAACAGCCACTAGAATATACAAATTGTTGAACGAAGAAGGAAATGGACCCATGAAGTCAATACCCCATACGTCAAAGATCTCAACCTCCAAGATTGTGGTTAGTGGCATCTCATGACGCCTGAAAATGTTCCCCACTCTTTGACAACGATCACATTTCAGCACAAAGACATGGGCATCCTTGAACAACGTTGGCCAATAGAAACCCAATTGAAGCACCTTCACAGCTTTTCTCTCTCCACCAAAATGTCCTCCAAAAGCTGAAGCATGACATTGTTGCAGAATACTTTCCATTTTAGATTGAGGTACACATTTTCTGATCAGCTGGTATGCACATTACTTAAACAAAAATGGCTCGTCCCAAAAATAGTGTTTCACATCATGTAGAAACTTTCTTTTTCTGTTGATAGCTCAACTCGGGGGGTAGCACATGACTCGCCACATAATTCACATAGTCAGCATACCATGGCACTTCATGTGTGATAGCAAAAAGTTGTTCATCGGAGAAAGACTCATTGATCATAACATCATCCCCCACTGCTGGGTCTGCATTTTCCATCCTTGATAGGTGATCCGCCACTTGATTCTCGGTTCCCTTTTTATCCCGAATCTCAAGATCAAACTCCTGAAGCAATAATACCCATCGAGTCAAGCGTGGCTTTGCATCCTTCTTTGCTATCAAATATTTTATATCTGAATGATCAGTATACACAATGACCTTGGTGCCAATGAGATAGGCACAAAATTTGTCAAAAGCATAGACAGTAGCAAGCAATTCCTTCTCCGTGGTTGTATAGTTAAGTTGTGCTCCAGTTAGTGTGTTGCTAGCATAATAGATCACATGAAAAACCTTATCTTTGCGATGGCCCAAAGCAACACCAATTGCAAAGTCACTAGCATCACACATCAATTCAAACGGAAGGTCCCAATCTGGAGCCATGATAATAGGAGCACTCACAAGCTTCTTCCTTAGTGACTCAAAAGCTTCTAAACATGTTTGATCAAAGACAAACGGAGTATCTTTCTCAAGAAAGCTGTATAACAGCTTTGTAATTTTAGAGAAATCTTTAATAAACTGCCTATAAAATCCAGCATGTCCAAGGAAACTACGAATGCCCTTGACATTAGATGGTGGTGGAAGTTTCTCAATGGTTTCAATCTTGGCCTTATCAACCTCCAACCTCTTTGAAGACACTCTATATCCCAAAATAATGCCTTCTTGCACCATGAAGTGGCATTTCTCCCAATTTAGCACCAGATTTGTTTCAACACATCGTTTCAGCACTTTTATAAGGTTTTCAAGGCATAAGTCGAATGAATCTCCAAAAACTGAAAAATTATCCATGAAAACCTTCAATCCTTGCTCAACCATATCGGAGAATATTGCCATCATACATCTTTGGAAAGTAGCGAGTGCATTACATAGCCCAAACGACATTCTTCTGAAAGCAAATGTCCTATATGGACACGTGAATGTCGTTTTCTCTTGATCTTCGGGGGCAATAGCAATTTGGTTGTAGCCCGAATATCCATCCAAGAGACAATAGAATTCATATTCCGTCAACCTGTCCAGCATTTGATCAATGAATGGAAGCGGGAAATGATCCTTGCATGTAGCCTTGTTCAACCTCCTATAATCCATGTAAACTCTCCATCCGGTGACTGTTCTAGTTAGGATCAACTCGTTGTTTTCATTAGAAACCACTGTCATGCCTCCCTTCTTCGGAACACATTGCACTGGACTGATCCATGGACTGACCGAGATGGGATAAATGATGCCTGCATCGAGCAATTTGATAATTTCCTTCTTGACCACCTCCTTCATGATGGGGTTCAATCTACGTTGACGCTCAACCAGAGGTTTCGCTTCGTCCTCCAATATGATCTTGTGCATGTAAAATGCAGGACTAATGCCCTTGATGTCGACAATGGACCATCCTAGAGCTGTTTTGTACTCCCGTAGCACTCTTAGCAATTTATTTTCCTGCACATCATCAAGTGAAGCAGACACAATAACAGGAAAAGTACTAGCATTACCCAAATACGCACACCTCAAGTGGATAGGCAATGGTTTGAGCTCGAAAGTGGGTGGCTCCTCCCATGAGGATTTTGTAATGGCACTAGAACTGCTTGATCTATCTAACGGTTCAAACTATTGCTTAAACTTGATAAAACGTGGGGGAACATTCAACACATTCACCATCTCATTATGAAAAAGAGGTTCACTCTCAAATCACTCACCAAGCAATTCTTCAAAAGGATCAACTACATAATTTGTTGTGAACACCTCATTCACCACTTTGTCAATCAAGTCCATCCTGAAGCATTCATCCTACACATTAGGAAACTTCATTGCTTTAAAAACATTAAAAGTTACCTCTTGGTCTTGGACACGCATGGTTAGCTCTCCTTTTTGCACATCAATCAAAGTTTTGCCTGTGGCTAAGAATGGTCGCCCAAGGATAATAGGTATCTCCCTATCTTCTTCAAAATCAAGGACAATGAAATCTACTGAAAAAATAAACTTGTCCACTTTGACAAGCACATCTTCTACTATGCCTCTTGGGTATGTGAGAGACCTATCTGCAAGTTGCAATGTAACATTTGTAGGTTTTGCCTCACTTAATCCCAGCTGTTGATAAATTGAGAGTGGCATTAGATTGATGCTTGCACCCAAATCACATAGGGCTTTGTCGAAGAATTGGTTACCAATTGTGCAAGGAATTGTGAAACTCCCCGGATCTTTCAACTTTGGTGGTAACTTTCTTTGTAAAACAGCACTACATTCTTCGGTTAGTGCCACCATCTCAAAATCCTCAAGCCTTCTCTTTCTTGACAAGATGTCTTTCATAAACTTCACATAACTAGGCATTTGTTCCAATGCCTTAGCGAATGGTATATTTATGTGCAATTTATTAAAGACTTCCAAGAACTTAGAGAATTGCTTGTCCAACTTTAATTTCTGCTAACGTTGTGGGAACGAGCATGGTGGATACATAGGGCCTTGTTTGCTCCCCTCTGGTTTTGACACTGGCTCCTTTTCCTTCTTTTCTGTTACCTTTCTCTTTTCTTCTTCCTTCTCCACGTTCACATCCTCAACCACTATTTTTGATGGAATTTCATTCACAACTTCTGATAGTTCCTTACCACTTTTCAAAGTCACAACCTTGCAATGCTCCTTACCTTTTCTTTTTGGGTTAACTTCGGTATCACTAGGTAAGGCACCTGGAGGACGGATATTAAAAGCACTAGCTATTTGTCCAAGTTGAAGCTCTAGATTCTGTATTGAAGCGTTGTTTTGTGCAATTGATTGAGCCAATAACTCCTCCACACTAGGCTTTTTCTCCTGTTGAGGCAAGGATGGGTTTGAGGCTTGTTGGTGTGATTGAGTTTGATGGGGTGGTTGAGTTTGGTTTTGAAATCCTGGAGGATATTGATGCCTAGGAGCTGAATATTGGTTTTTGGGTGTTATTGTTGTTACTCCAAGAGAAATTTGGGTGATTTCTCCATCCAGGATTGTATTGATTGGAGTGAGGGTTGTTTTGCTGCCTATTATAATTACCAACGAACTGTACGGATTCGGCATTGATTGCACATGGCTCGGTAGGATGATTCCCAACACACAAGTCACATGTTTCAGAAATGCTTTGCACAGATTAAGTTCCTAGAGTCTCTACTTTCTTTATAAGAGCGGCTAGCTGTGCAGCTATTGCTGTGAAAGGGTCAATTTCCAATTTTCCTGCTGCCTTTTGTGGCATTCTCCTCTCCGATGGCCATTGATAATTATTGGCAGCCATAGTCTCCAATAAGTTATAAGCATCGTTAAAGCTCTTTCCCATTAAAGCACCACCTGCAGTTGCATCAACACTTGATCGGGTAGCATTGGTCAACCCGTTATAGAAGGTCTGAACTTGCAACCATTGAGGCAAACCATGGTGTGGACATCTCCTTATTAGATCTTTAAATCGTTCCCAAGCCTCATACAAAGACTCAGAATCATATTGAGCAAACGAAATGATGTCATTTCTCAATCTTGCAGTTTTGGCGGGTGGGAAGAACTTTGCCAAAAATTTATGGGCTAAGTCATTCCATGTAGTAATCGAGCTTGAAGGAAGCGAATGCAGCCAACTCTTTGCCTTGTCACGAAGTGTAAAAGGAAATAATCGGAGTCTGACAGCATCATCGGTGACTTGAGTGTACTTGGACTATTTGAATGGTGCCTGGCTTAATTTCGAAGTGGGTGGCCTCAATAGCTGGCCTAGAAATGCTTGAGTGCAAATCTGTAACAAGAGGCATGGCATACTCCCTCAAGGATTTAGGCTCCTCCTCAGCCATGGTATTTTGATTGGGTATACCCCGAACTCATTCTCTTTGCAATCTTCCAATATTTCTCTCGATCTCGAGATCGTAAGGAATTAACTCAAGACTCGTGAGTGTGGCATGTAAATCAAGAATACATATAAAACAAAATGAAAATTATATACAAGTCTAAAATGAGACCAAGTCGATTGAAATTGATATTGGTATATTTATTAGAAAACAGTTCCCCGGCAACGACGCCAAAAACTTGTTGATCAATTTAGCAATCGATAAACACACACGTGCAAGTATACACAGTCCACAAGTAATATAATAATAAGATATGAGTCGAACCCACAGGGAATTGTAACGAATAAATACTAAGTACCAATCGTATATCAATTTGATCTTGTTTAAACGATGAAAATTTGAGTTTTGTTGATTAGTCGAGTTCAAAAGACAAGTAATAAGTGAAATGTGGTAAAATATTAAGATAGAAAGATCTAAGATTACAATTTCCCCCAACACGTCATTTGAATCTCCTAACTCTCTCCTTTTAATCAGTTATATCATACGAATTGACAACCGAGAAATCAAAATTTCATAAGAGCCTCTGTCGATGGTCAATCACGAATCTTCCTAAGCGGTGAATAGGTATATGTCTATCATATACACTATCAAGAGACCAATTTCAAGAATGATTAATAAGACACGTGTCACTAAATCTTGTTAACCATCCCCTCAATTACCAACTTTCGCAACAAAAGTCATTAAGACTAGATTCTCAATTGGTTGCATGCGGTAGTTAGGTATATGTCTATCCCAGCTACTATCAAGTTACCTATTTATGCAGATTATTAACAATACACACGTCACTTAATCCAATTAATAACCCGTAACAATCTTTAACTCTCGCATGTTATCACAACTACGTCTTAACCTATACTCCGTCCGTTAAGTTCATATAGGTTCCCAAGGTAATTACGGGCCAAGCAATTAATCTAGAAAGCAAGGGTTATGATAATCAATTCACAAATGGATAACTAATATCAAGAGAAAGAGAATTCAATTCAATTTAAGTGTTGGGTTCCCTTGCAATCTTAGAATAGAAAGTTAGTTCATGATAGCTACAATAAACATCAATTGCAATTTATACATTGTTAAATTTGAATTACAAAAGAGATGAATTTCTAGAAATGAAATCACTTTTGAGAGTATTCAGATGTTGCTCCTTTGGTGGTTGAAGATTTGTAGCTCTCCTCTTCAATATTGCAAATCTTGTTGACTGAGTTTCTTGGCTTGTGGCTTGATTCAGCTTGATTTGCAGCCTTCACCACTGTTGTATGATGTATTTTGTAGTCTTTCTATCTCTAGATGTTTGATATGAAGCTCTAAAGAGAATATATATAGCCTCCATCAAGAAATCCTAGCCAAAGTCAGACAAAATGCAGCTCAGATCGCACTCAAGACGGCGTTGGCGCGCCCGCACGGTGCTTGGCACGCGCGCCCAAGGCCTGATTGGCACACGCTGGCTACCAATGCCCCCACGCTGGCTGCTGACGCCCGCGCCCGCGCACCCGTGCATGCCCACGCCCATGCCCTGGCTCCCGCGCCCAGCGCCTGTCGAGCGCGTCTCCCTGCCGAGCCTTGCCAATGCTGCCTGCCGAGGCCCGCGCGCGACGCATGTCGTCCGAGCCCAACGCCTGCTTGCCGAGTGCCAGCGCCCATACCAGCGCCCAGCGCTTGGCCAACGTTGTGCGCGCCGTGCACGCCTTCCAACGCCGTGCACGCCTTCCAACGCCGTGCACGCTCGACTTTCGAATTTCATCAACTTACACACCAAGCATCGCCAAACACTAATTTTCACCGTAATATCATTTGGGCACGAATATCCAAACACGGGCTTGCCCTCGTGGCTTGGCCAACGCCGAACGCCATGCACGCTTTCCAACACCGTGCACGCTTAACTTTTAAATTTCATCAAATTAAACACCGAGCGTCACCAAACACTAATTTTCACCGTATTACCATTCGGGCACGGATATCCGAGCGTGGTCATTGAGTTATTGCAAACAATGATCCGAGCAATCTTTATTTTAATTCCTACAAACACAATGAAAATGCATCAAAGAAACATAAAAGATGTAAAAGTAACACAAAACTAAATTAACTAGAAATAAGATAAAAATACCTAAAAACCATATAAAATTTCCAAAAGCTAACAAATTATCAAGATTAAAGGTACCCAAATTGTGTGTATAAAACACCCCCATCACTTGTTGGTTTAGTACTCTTGTGTGTACCTGGTTGTTGTAGTGAGTCCCACTTTTGTTTAATAGGGAAAATTTTATGTGGTAAATCCATATGCCTTGTTGTATGCATAGGATGGTAGTCAACCCCAACTTTTGTTCTGTTAAAGGGGTAGATAGTAGTGAATCCTCACCTTTTGCTCAATGAAGGATAGTTAGCAGTCAGTAGTTTATGCCATTGAGCGTTTATAGAAGTATGCCAAATGTGGAGTCAGTCTGTATTGTAACTTTGGTATATGAATATAAATGCAGTTGTTTCCTTTTAAGTCAAATATGTGTTTGATAGACGTTTTTAAAATGTTGAATTGCATGCCTTGTTACATAAAAACATAGGACCCTAGGTATAAGAGTGCGGTTTTCCTTTATCAGATCATAATACCGCCAAGAGGTAGACCCCGCAATCAACGTGTTGCCGAGTCAGAAAGTGAGGTTGGAGATCAGCCTGACCTAATGAGAATATTTGTTGAACTGATGGCCGAGGCCATGTAGGCTAGACCCCTACAAGTAGTAGTGCAGCCATCACCCCAGCCAGTGCACCACTTAGCTAACTTCAAGGTTTTCAAGTTGTTAGGACCACCTGAGTTTAGAGGAACACTTGACCCGATCAAGGCACAAACTTGGGTTGAAGAGATGGAAAAAGTCTTCGAGGTCGCACGAGTGGTCGATGAGCAAAAAACTGGATTCGCCACCTTCATGATGAAGGGCGAAGCTAACTATTGGTAGAAAGCCAATAAGGGACGAGCAAGCGAGGGAGTCATTCCATGGGACAGATTTAAGGAGCTATTCTTTGAGAACTACTTCCCTGAGAATACATAACAAGATATGGAGGTTAAGTTTCTGGAACTGAAACAGAGTGGTATAACGGTCGTAGAGTACGTGGCAAAATTTAACGAGTTAGCCCGATTCGTTCCATATCAGGTGGACAAGGAGGCCAGGAAGGCAAAAAGATTCGAATTGGGATTGAAGCCATGGGTGCAGAAAGCAGTCGCGGTGTTGAAGATTAAGAACTTCTCTGAATTGCTAGAAAGGGCTATCATCGCGGAAGGAGGCAATGAAGCCATAACACGATTTAAACAAGAAAAGAAGATCGGTCAGGAAGGACCGAAAGGGGGAAGCAGCGGAGGCAGCATCCCCAACAAGCATAAATTGGTGGAGAGCCAATCCTCCAGAGGCAACAAGTCCGGGGGAGAGGCCAAAAAAAGTGAGAAGTGCATTAACTGCGGGAAGAACCACTCAGGGGAGTGTATGAAAGGGAGAAGCGTTTGTTATCGCTGTGGACAACTGGGGCACATGGCTCCTCAGTGTCCGAATAAGCAGAAATGAGGGTGTTTCTCGTGTGGAGCCACAGACCACCAAATCAAGGATTATCCGAAGAAGAAGGGCGACGTAGGGAGTGGCAACAGAAGCAACAACAACAACAACAACAACAGCAACAACAATAGGTTGAGCATCGGGGGGCCAACCAGTCAAGCCAACAGACCAACAACATGATCGTATAGGATGCAGTGGAGTCCAAGGACGTGGTGTCAGGTATCATCCCAATCAATGATATAAATGCATATGTGTTATTTGATTCGGGTGCTACCTGCTCTTTTGTTTTCGAAGAATTTGCTAAAAGATTAGGCTTACCCCGTGAAAAATTAGAGAACCCTATGAATGTAGAAGTAGTAAACAAAGAAATCATTCCTGTAGATTTCATGCATAAGCATTGTTGTGCCAATTTAAAAGGGTTTAAGCTCGACGTGGATTTGATACCGATTCGGTTGGGGGAATTCGATATAATCCTTGGAATGGATTGGTTGTCGAGTCACGGAGCAATTCTCGACTGTAAGAAGAAGTGTGTACACCTTAAAACTCTAAATAAGTCAAAGGAGGTATTCTATGGTAGTAAATCACCGAGATAATCTTGTTGTCTGACAATGATGCAAGCAAAGAGATTGCTTAGGAAGGGTTGTATGGGTCATTTGGCTCACGTGATTGACACTCGACGAGTCGAGGGTAAACTGAGTCAGATACCCGTCGTAAGAGAATTTACTGATGTCTTTCTAGATGAAATTCTGGGACTGCCGCCAGATAGAGAGATAGAATTTGTGATTGACTTGGTATCAGGGACGATACCGATATCCAAGGCGCCCTACCGAATGGCACCAATAGAGATGAAAGAGCTGATGGTTCAATTGCAGGAACTGTTAGACAAAGGTTATATCAGACCGAGTGTGTCACCGTGGGGAGCGCCAGTTCTGTTCGTAAAGAAGAAGGATGGTTCGATGAGGCTTTGTATCGACTATCAGGAGTTGAACAAAGTTACGATTAAGAATAGGTATCCGCTGCCCAGGATAGACGATTTGTTTGATCAACTCAAGGGAGCGAAATACTTTTCAAAGATTGATTTAAGAATGAGCTATCATCAACTAAAGGTGAGATTGAAGGATATCCCGAAGACTACATTCAGAACTCGTTATGGGCATTTCGAGTTTCTGGTAATGTCATTTGGATTAACGAATGCACCAGTGGCATTCATGGATATGATGACCAAAGTGTTCAAACAGTACTTGGACAAGTTCGTAGTCGTATTCATCGATGACATCTTGGTGTATTCGGAGGCAGAGGAGGATCATGCTGAACATTTAAGGATTATATTGAAGGCTCTCAGAAGAGAGAAGTTGTACGCGAAGTTTTCTAAGTGTGAGTTTTGGTTGCAGAGGGTACAGTTTCTAGGTCACGTCATTGACAAGAATGGTGTTTCGGTGGATCCAGCAAGAGTAGAAGCGGTTATCAATTGGGAACAACCGAAGACACCAACAAAGATCAAGAGTTTCTTGGGATTAACGGGATACTATCGGAGATTCATCAAAGATTTTTCAAAGATAGCATCGCCATTGACCAATCTTACCAGAAAAGCAGTTAAGTTCGTTTGAACGGAGAAATGCAAAGAAAGTTTTATGGAGCTGAAGAAGAGACTTAGTCAAGCACCGGTGTTAGCTTTACCGGAAAACACTAGAGGGTTTATAGTGTATAGCGATGCATCCCACAAAGGTCTTGGTTGTGTGCTGATGCAACACGACAAAGTCATTACGTACGCGTCACGTCAGCTGAAGGACTATGAGAAGGGTTACCCGACTCATGACCTGGAGTTGGCCGCAGTAGTTTTCGCCTTGAAAATTTGGAGGCACTACCTATACGGAGAAAAATGTGAGATATATACAGATCACAAAAGTCTAAAATATATCTTCACTTAGAAGGAGCTGAACATGAGGCAGCGCCGATGGTTAGAATTGATCAAAGATTATGACTGTGAGATTATGTACCATCCGGGCAAAGAAAATGTAGTGGACGACTCCTTAAGCAGACAAGGTAGAGAGAAGTTGTTGAAGCTAACCACTCAAAAAGAGTTGGTAAGGGATTTTGAACGACTTGATTTGGGGATCAAGTATCTGAGGGAGTCAGACGAGAAATTATGTACAGTGACAACGAGCCCGACCTTATTAGATAAAATCAAGGAGGCTCAAGAAAAGGATGAAGATTGTAGGAGTATCAAGAAGTTTATTTTCGAAGGGGAAGAGCTCAAGTATAAGATTGATAGCACAGGGCTGCTAAGGTTTGAAGGGAGGATCTGGGTACTGTTAAATCCTGAGTTAAAAGAGGAGATTTTCCAAGAAGCTCACAATACTAGGTACTCAGTACATCCCAGCAGCACAAAGATGTATCAGGATTTGCAGCCATACTTTTGGTGGCCGAATATGAAGAGCGAGGTAGCAGAGTGCGTCAGCAGATGCCTGACATGCCAACGAGTTAAAGCAGAACACCAGCGACCTAGCGGACTGCTTCAACCATTAGAGATTCCGGAGTGGAAGTGGGAGCACATCACCATGGACTTTGTGGTGGGCCTGCCACCGACACAAAAGGGTTTAGACGCCATCTGGGTAATCATGGATCGTCTGACCAAGTCTGCTCATTTTCTACCAATCAGGATACGGTACAATTTGGAACAATTAGCGAAGCTCTATGTGAAAGAGATAGTGTCACGACATGGAGTGCCAGTATCAATTGTATCTGATAGAGATCCGCGCTTCACGTCAAATTTCTGGAGGAGTCTACAAGAGAGATTGGGCCGCAGTTGAGGTTGAGTACGGCGTACCATCCTCAAACTGATGGCCAGAGCGAGCGAACGATTCAGACCTTGGAAGATATGCTTCAAGCGATCGTGATAGATTTAAAGGGTAGCTGGGATGACCATTTGCCATTGGTAGAGTTCGCTTACAATAATAGTTATCATGCTAGTATCGGAATACCACTGTACGAAGCGCTATATGGGAGAAAGTGTCGAACACCGTTGTGTTGGGACGAGGTTGGAGAACGAGGGCTTCTAGTACCTGAAATGGTGCAACAGACAGCAGATACATTGAAGCTGATCAGGAACTGCCTGGTAGCAACCCAAGACCGTCAGAAGAAGTACGTTGATCTACATCGTCAAAAGCGGGACTTCGACGTGGGTAGTTTTATGTTTCTGAAGCTATCTCCCTAGAAAGGGAAGATTTGTTTTGGTAAGAAGGGCAAGTTAAGCCCTAGGTTCATAGGACCATTCGAGATTCTGAGGCGAGTCGGTGAAGTGGCGTACGAGGTAGCGTTACCTCCTGAACTTGAGCACATTCATAATGTGTTTCATGTGTCAGTGTTGCGGCCATACAAACCAGACTACAAACATGTTATATCCTATGAACTAATTCAAGTCGAGAAGGACTTATCGTACGAAGAGATTCATGTCCAAATACTCGATAGGAAGGATCAGAAGCTAAGGAATAAGATCATTGATTCCGTTAAAGTTCTCTAGAGGAATCACGCAATTGAGGAAGCTACGTGGGAACTCGAGGAAAAGATGAGAGCGAATTATCCGCAGTTATTTGAGTAACCTTATTTTGAAATTCTGAGGACGGAATTTTTATAAGGGGGAGAGATGTAATGACCGAGAATTTTTAAACTCCATTATTAATTAAATATAAAATTTGATTTTTAATGAGTTAGTTTTGTATGCTTATTTAAAACCTTATGTGATTAATTGGTCATGTGATTATGTGATTGCGCTAATTGCTAGGATTAATTAAAGGGAGTCACTAATTGTTTAATTAAATTACTGGACTAGCCCTAAGGTTTAATATCAAAAGAATTGATAAAGTAGTCTATTAATTAAATATTCAATTTACTTGAATATAGTGGAAGAATTACATTTGCATAAATTAATTAATATAATTATTAATTAATGTGAGCAATATTAATATTAATATTTAATAGTCTATTTAGTAATTTAATACTAGCGGACTAAATTAATTATTTAATTTATTAATTCAATCTTTTATTTAATCACAGATTGGGTAATTAATGTATATTAGATTAAATGGGATTTTAATGGTGTGATTTTTTTTTAACTAAGTAGCAATATGTTGGGACAATAATTTTAGGACACATCCCATTTATTCATCAGCCATAGTTTGGGAAGAGGGAGAGAGAAATGAAATTTAATTAAATGAACAGTGGAGTCCCCTTCCTTCTTTTCCTCAGCCGCTTATAGACATCATGCCTAGCCTAAGCTTGCTTGTATTAGATGGGGAGATGATGAAGGGGGTGTGGGTTGATGTGAGAATACCCAGCTTTGTACCAAATCTTCTTTACCCAGCAGCATCTTCCCTTTCACGTTGGTTCATCAAATTGGACAAAAGCTTGGCATGAGTATTAAATCCTCTATAAATTGGAACTTCTTCTTCAACAACCCAGTTGCTAAAATCTTCTGATAAGTTAGAATAGAGAGTGAGTGTTGATGGGAGGTAATAGAAATATGAAATTGAGCATTCACGGAGTATCAATTTACCTTCAAGAAGGTATAATGTCACTCAACTTCGTAGTCTGATAAACTCTAAGAAATCCATGATTCTTGCTAATTACTTAGATAATTGATGTCATGATGTTATCTGAGTCTGTATGCGTGTTTTGGAACCAATGTGGTTATACTGAATTGCATTTAGAAGGGTTAAGCCATAGACATTTTCAGATTATGCAGTAACAGAGCCATTCGTGAGTTTCTACAGGGGTGGCACGGCCGCGCCACTCCTAAGGCTAAAACCAGCGCGACCGCGCTGGCTACTAGTTTCTGTTGTTGTTGTTCTAATTTTTTAAACATGTTAGATCAATCCATTCATGCATGAAAATAGGTTTGCCATGTTACCTAGTGTCCCTGTGAATACCATGAGTTGCGTACGTTGTTCTAGTATGTATTTTCTAAAGAAAACTTAGAACCTTGAACTAAACTTGACAAAACGTGTGTCTTTTAAATTCTGACCATTTGAGCATGTGTATGTGGCTTAAATATGTGTGCAAATGAATGTGAGTAATGATTTCAAGTTATTTTGTATGTACTAAGTTGCTTTAGTTGACTTAGGGTGATTTCCAAGGGAAACTTAGAAGTTTGAAGGCTAACATCGCCAATCACTATGTGAGTTACATTCTGATTATGCAAGCATGAATAATAGGATTTATTATGCCTCTAGACATGTTTAACATGAGAAACCTTTAGCTAAACATAGTTTCGACTTGTGCAAGTATGTTCAAAAGGACGAAGTTCCAAATGTAAACTATGTGAACGAAGTATACATGAGTTGTCTACACACAAGCATGCATATTAAGTACTGTTTAGCCTCACTATGTGGGGTTGTGACTATAATAGTCGACCTTATAACATGGACTTGATTAGCTTAAGGTATAGAAATTTTTGAAATAAAACCATATAACTTTGAATTGGACTTAGAATGAGCATGCTAGGTTTCAAACTCAAGTTAATAACCTTATGAGCATGTGTATTTGATTAATATCAGTAGCCTGTATGCTAGAAAGTAAGCTCGGATTCAAGCAGAATGAAATTTCATTCCTGGTTTGACCAGTGAGTGGCACGGCCGCGCCACTCCTAAGCTTAAAACCAGCGCGGTTGCGCCAGTTATTAGTGTCACCTGGTTGTTTTAACCTGTGGACAAGACCTTGCAACATGTGTATACGTGTGTCTTAAGCTGTATTGCATGATTAAATAGAGGTGCTATGTGTTCTGTGACAACCCAGATTTTCAGAAATTATTAAATAAGAATTTAATAAATAAAATTTTTATTATGAGACGTTTTGAGTTTGAGTATGTGTATATATATATGTGTTTCATGTTGTGAAATATGTGATTTGATGTGAATATAGAAGAGAAACCACAATGCTGAAGAAGCTACGTGGGAACTCGAAGATCATATGATGATAGATTATCCTAAATTATTTATTTAGTCTATGTGTAGTGATTTTGGGGACAAAATCTTTGTAAGAGGGGGAAAATGTAATGGGACGAATTAATTGAGTCGTGATTCTAGGGACAAAATCCTTTTAAGGGGAGAAAGATGTGACGAACGAGATTTTTGTAATTTAATTTAAATATTTATTGAATTAAATAAATATTTTTCGATGATTTAATTATTGAATTAATTTATTAATTGATGAAATTATGGTAGATTAATTTAATTATATGTGTTACATTAGTTAAATTAATGTGAAGAATTTTTATATTCAAACTATGTATTTAATTGAGTTTATTTGATTAAATGCATTATTTAAATAAGTATAATGTTATTTCTAATTAATTAATAATTAATTAGAGATTGAATAATTTGTCATAATCAATAAATGAGAATTTTAATTATGTGACTATGTGATTTAATGCGATATTATTATATTTTATTTAATTGATTTAAATGAGATTATTTAATTGATTAAATATGTGACATTAAACTATATTGTAAGTAATTTATTAAAATAAACTAGAAGGGAGAATAAAGGTACCAAACCAAACGGGGCCTTATGAAGGTTGGTGTCAGTTAACCATTATGGGATTAACTGACACCATGTTACATCAGTTTATACCATTAGTTCTCCTTTCACGTATTATTTCTAAACCAAGTCAGAGAACTCAGAAAGAAAATTGAGAGAAAAGAATTGTGAGGGAAGGGAGAAGAATCAAGAATTGAGAAGAAATTCTTTCATTATCTTGCTTAATCTAGGCTACTAATCAAGGTAAATTCCTTAAATTCAACTTTGATTTATGATCTTCTCCATGAACGTACACTGAGTTTGCTGTAAATTGAATTCTATGGCTAAATTTTTTAATAACTTGATGTTAGATATTTGTAAGCATGCATAAATGTATTTTATATGAATTATATGTGATTTAGAGTAATTAAATCCATAAAATCATGTTTATATTAGAGTTCTGGAATTTACAGAGTAGTAATATACAAATATGGCTTAAATATATGAAATTGATGATTGTTTTGCATGTTAATCGGTTAAATTGATGATTGATTATGTTTATGCATGTAAAGACGAAGAAAACAAGAGTTAAGCGAATTGATTTAGTTAAGAAACAAATTTTGTGACACCCCCAAATTCGGGTACTTCGTTTCCACAGGATTTGGTATTCACTATCTGAATATACATCACATCACATCTAACTACCCATTCAATATAAATGAAACTTCTTAAATAAAGTAGAAATCTCCCATTAAAGGGTTACAACATCAATAGTAAATAAATCCCAGGTCATCTAACCTTAATAAAACATCAAATGCGGAAACATAATCAAGTCTATTACATAAACATCAATAAAGAAAATACAACAAGTCTTCATCACTTGTTTGCTTTTCCTTTGCCCTTACTAGTGGACGGCTCGTTAACTTTTCAACTTTAGCTGCAATGTTATTATACAAGAGTGAGCAATGATTGCCCAGCAAGTACAACAACAACAATAATAATAACATGCGAAATAATCAACGGATATTGAATAATCGAAGATTCAGCTTTTGAGTCAAGATTATAAGACAAGATTCAAAAGAACATCTGAGGGTTTTAAGACCACGAACTATTTCCCAGGTTATCAGTATTTCTACCTTAAACCTTTAACAGTCGTAAGACTATATGGACCTTACTTCTCGTACTCAGGGGGATCAGCCCTTTGTACCATGTATGTGCACAATATCTTAACGCTAACGCGTAAATAAAATCCCCTATATAAGGGTTGTTCATCTCAGTTTGACATCGGAGTCCGCACCAAAGGAAGTTTGGTTTGGATTTACTTCAATAACGTTTCTAGAATTTAGAACACTTATCAACTATGGACTAATCGAATCAATAAGGGTTCACTAGTGTAGACACCCAAATTTTGCACTTCGTATACTAACCCTGACAGGAGGGCAAATTCGTCCATTGAGCCAGCCTACGAGAGCGAAGGAGGGGCGCAAGTACAAACACTCGACGCCACCGCGATGATTTGCAAATCAAAACCGACGGGACAACAAGGCCGTCCGAAATGACCATTCCCGAAGGATGTGGCACGTCTCCCAGTAATTCTCGGAATGCAAAATACAAGCCTGTCGGCGAAAACTGACGTCACGACACGAGAATCGAGGTGCGACCCGAAAATCGAGAAAATCAACCCACCCAGCCGCGGATTGATCTACGGTCAATGATTAAAATAATTGAAGTGCGCGGCGGGCGGCTGAGCGGGTGAAGTGCGCGGCGGGCGCGGGGAAACCAAGGCCAGCCGCAGATCAATCTGTGGCAGCTGTCGACGCCGGGAGAATCGCTCTCTTTTGTGATTATTACCCTTTCCGATTTTAGCCTTTTTATTAGATGATTTTTTGGAAAAGGTCGGCATAAGTGTCGACGGGGTTTTGAAAGATCGTTTTTTATGATGAGCCAATTAACCAGAGTCGCCAGTTGGTATATTTAAAATGGATGTACCAACTCATCCGAGTTTCGTTTTCGTAAATCGCTGGCTCATATGTGACTCCGAATTAATTGGTCTGCAAACCGAGATTCATAGAGTTCGGGGGCTTGCTTAAGCGAGGGGAAGGTGTTAGGCACCTCCCGACTTCCGTGAAACACAGTTACCGCAATCTTGATGCTTTTCTTATCCTTTAATTCTTGAATGTGTGTGTGCGCGTGTGTGTGCCTATGTGAATGTTGTGGTGAGTTTGCATGAACAAACCATTTGGGTTTTTATGAAAGGTCGTGTTTTCTTTTGAGAATGCTTTAGAATGTCCTTCGGCTTATACGAGAAAGCTTTATGAGAAGGGTTTGATTTTAATTGTCAAAAACTATGAGATTTTTCATTAGGTGTCGTTTTGGCAAAAACAAGAGTTTTCTAAACCTTCGTCAAAATAGGAATCGAGATCTATACGTTGCTTTCGTAACTCAAATGATGGCAACTTCTAGGATCTCTTTAACCCTATGCACAAAGATTTAATAAAACATTACTTATTTATATAAAACCATTTTTTGTGATGTTTGAAAACGATTTTTTCCTTTAGCCTTCTCGTTAAATAGGAATCGACATTCATTGGCATTTCCAAATTTTAGCCTCGTGGTGCTAATAACCTACTTTGATTGATTTTATAGAAATCTTCATCGTTTAACTTGAAATCAATTTTTGTGTCACAAATCAACCAAACATTAAAATGCGTGGGGGCTATTCATGGGCATGTAAGCCATCCGAATAACCCCAATGCCCACAATCACATATTTCGCTATTACGGGGCCTTAAACCCGATTTTCGACTTGATATCGTTTTAAGGCCCGACAATTACATATTTACAATAAAGGGTACATCGGCCCTATTACATACATCCAAAAATGTCTATCATCGGATTTGGACCACGGGGTCGCGTTCCTAGGCTCACATCCAAAATTACTACATCACTATAACGAGCTAAAAATTATCAAATGGATATCATCGGGCCTTTAGGAAGAATTTCGTTCCATTTGGAACCTTCACTAATAGTCCTCCATCCATGGATTCACCATAATATACAAGGAAAACTACATTTGATATAACCCAAATGACCAAAAGTTTAACAAAATGATATAATAAAAATGCTGTAAAAGAGGGATTTTCACCTTTAAAATTGTGACACCCCCAAATCCAGGTACTTAATTCCCACAGATTTGGTGTTCACTATCTCATTCATTCAAAACTAACTACCCAATAAAATAACAATTAAATAAACTCAAATAAATATCTTCCCAAAATGGGTTACATCACCAAACTATTAAATATTCAAATCCCAGGTTATCTTAACCTTAATACATCAAATGCGGAATAAAACATAATTTAAATAAGTCTTGATACAATCGATCATCAAATAAATAACAGGTCTTTGGCTATTTATGCATCTTGCCCTTGCCTTTGCTCGTGGACGGCTCGTCCGGCTTCTCAGCCTTAGCTACAATGATTAGTGCAAGAGTGAGCAAACAATTGCTCACAAGTACGATAACAATAATATCTAAATGAAATGATTTCAATTGAGGAATAATAGTTTTCTGATTCTCATCCAATAAATGATTAAAGTTTAAAAGCTCGTTAGGATGCTTGATTCCAAAAATATAGAATTCAAGATTTAGAAATTATATCTGAGGGTCACAAGACCTCGAACTATGTCCTAGGTTAACAAGTATTTCTACTGTAACCTTTAACAGTCATATAGACTATGGACCAACATCTCGTACTCAGGGGGATCAGCCCTTTGTACAATGTATTGTGCACAAATATTTTAACGCTGTCGCGTAAGTAATCCCCTATATTAGGGTTGTTCATCTCAGTTTATCGTCTGAATCCATACCAAAAAGGAAATTGGCTTGGAACAAGTATAGAAAACATTCTAAGTCTTTGAAACGCTCATCAACTAAGGACTAGCTGAATCAATAAGGGTTTGCTAGTCTAATTCAATAGAGTTTGTTCAATAGAAACTATACTCAAAGTTTGAATAATAACAATGATTGGAATAAAACTTGAGTATATAATCATGATAATAACCTTGCTTGAATATCAATAAGCTAAGGTCAATAAGCTTACTCAATATAAATAAACTTGTCTTGAATAAATTAACAAGTTAAAAGAGAACAACAACTTGCTATAAATAATTCTCAAGTTTAAGGAAGGAAAACTTGCTCAACATAAAGTAATAAGTTGAGATAAGGAACTTGCCTCAAGCGTAGATTACAAATTAAATATCTCTCGATCCTTAAACAACCTATACATTTAATTATAAAATGGTAACATAATTAGTTATAAAATAATATACACTTTAAGCTTGCTCTTATCCTTTTTATTATAACATTTCACTTAGCATATCATAGTCAACAAGTACTAGTTTAACAACCATCTTGGCAATTCTTTAGTCACTTAATATATTAATATAAGTTTTAAACTTGTTTATAGCATCATAATAAAAGTTCAAAGAAAAATAAAAAATAAAAAAATAATTTCAGTACTGCTCCCTCGCCGAGGCGAGAATTTACTGAACAAAAATCTCGCCGGGGCGAGACTTCGTCGGGGCGAAGATTACTAGCTCATTTTTCTCGCCGGGGCGAGACACCCGGCAGTCGTCTCCTACAGTTCGCGAACAGTGAAAACTTAGGCCAAATTTTGGCCAAATTTTCCGAATTTAATCATCCAGTACACAAACTAGATATACCAAGACATCAAATATGTTAGAAAACAAATACCCAACATGTTTCTAACTAATTTAACTATTATAAAACACATAATCAACTAATTTAAAACCAAAAATTCACTGTTAAACAATTTATTCATGCTTTGACCATTTTCATGAAATCAAACTCTGTAAATTCATTTTTCAACCAATTAAAACCATTCTTCTTGCATTATTCATGTTTTTCATCACATAATCATAAACAATTATTAATTCACCGATTAATAACCAAATTGAATCATCAATTTTCATACAAATATGCCATTCATGAAATAAAGCTCTGTAAAACTAAGAACTCAATTCTAAAGCATGTTTTCATGAATTAATTCTTCAAACTAGTTTATAATCACCACATAATCTCTAATACATGCTTACTAACAATTATAACCAAGTAATTCATGTATTTGGCATATAAATTCATATACAGTGAAGTAAAAATCACATACAGAGAAGTAAAATAATAAAAATATAATTAAAACAAAACTAATAAGAATTATACCTTCAAGTTATGTATATAATTCCTTACTAGCACTTCCCTTCCTTCTCTTTCTCAATTTACTAACTCTCAATTCTCTCTTTTCTCTCTAACTCTCTCTTCTTCTCTGTATATCCTCTTTTCTCTTTGAACTCTGTTCTTTCTTTTCTTTCTTTTCTTTTTCTTACAACTGACGCACTTTAAAAATAAAACTGATAAAAATAAAAACTGATAATTAATATAATAACGTATAATCTAAATTTAATCCATCAGTTTAAAATTTCAAAAGCCATAAGGCTATGTTTGGCAATTACAAATAAAATAATCTATTATTCTAACTAAAGGTCTTAAGGCCTTGTTTGGTAAAACATAAATAAAATAACCCATTATTCCCAAACAAAGATCATAGGGCCTTGTTTGGTAAAACTGAATTAAACACTTTCTCATTTATTTAAATAAACCAATATAACATATAGTTTAAAATATCACACATTTAATTTAATTGAACTTATTATTATTAAATAAATTCAATTAAATATTACTAACTCAAATAATAATTTTATTTAACAAAAACACCAAATAAATTATATTATTCAAATAAATTATTTATTAACATAAATCATTTATTCAAATAATTCTTTTCATCATCTAATTTAATTAACAATTAAATTAGAATAATCATCACAAATCATATTCAAGTAACAATTAACACCATTAACTCAACATAAACTTATTTCACAATAGCTTAATAAATCATCTATTAACTCAATAAATTAACAAAAATATTTATACAACTCAATAAATATTTTTATTAATTCTCAACATTGCATTCGTCACAAAAATGACACCACAATTCGTATAAACTCGTATATTAATTAGAGTAGAGAAAGTATATGATACAATCTAACAATAGGGATATAAATCCTCACTTTTTTCTCTCTTTTTTCTCCCTAACTCGCTGCTGCTATTGCTATTTTCTTCCACTCTCCCAATTCTTCCGCCGCTGCCAACTCCCTTGTATGCAATGAAGAAATGACCTGAAATAGGCTGGCTAAGGGCAGCCGCAGATCTGGCCGCAGATTGATCTGCGGCTGGCCTTGGTTTCCCCGCGCCCGCTGCGCACTTCAGCCGCTCAGCCGCCCGCCGCGCACTTCAATTATTTTAATCATTGGCCGCAGATCAATCCGTGGCTGGGTGGGCCCGTACCTTGATACTCGTGTCGTGACGTCGATTTTCGCCGACAGGCTTGTATTTTGCATTCCGAGAATTACTGGGAGACGTGCCACATCCTTCGGGAATGCTCATTTCGGACGGCCTTGCTGTCCCGTCAGTTTTGATTTGCAAATCGTCGCGGTGGCGTCGAGTGTTTGTACTTGCGCCCCTCCTTCGCTCTCGTAGGCTGGCTCAATGGACGAATTTGCCCTCCTGTCAGGGTTAGTATACGAAGTGCAAAATTTGGGTGTCTACAGCTAGTCAATCAAAGTTTAATAAAAATGTAATTGATATTCGAGGATCAAAGACTGAATCTCACAAAAGATACAATTAAATGAACTAGAATTAAGAACTTGCTCAAGTAAGTAATAACATTATAAAGCTTGCATAATAAAAGAATGAAGTTCAGGAACTTGCGTAGAAATAATTAATTAAGGATAAGATACTTGCTTTCAATGAAATAAAAGATTAGGAGTAGTAAACTTGCTTTCGATGAAATAAAAGATTTAGGGTAGAAAACTTGCCTCGTGCGTAGATTACAAATTAAAATTCACGTTCTTTAATCAACCTATACATTCGGTTTATAAAGCAGTAACAATAATTAGTTACAGTATTATAAACATTTCAGGATTCATTGTCATCCAACTTTCATTTTAATATCTCAATAGTTACCGGATAACCAATGGGACCCATCACAGTATCTTAATGTTCATTTCTTACATTAGTCTAAGCTTTAGGTATGTCTAAGATAACATAACATGATCTAAAAGAAAGAAGAAAAATTTTTACTCTCTTCTTTTTACTCTTTTTTTTTAATTCCCGCCGGGGAGAGAAAATCCTTCACAAACTCTCGCCGAGGCGAGCCTTTGCCGGGGCAAGGAATTCCTTCACAAAACTCTCGCCAGGGCGAGAGACGCAGTTCATTGAGCTCGCCGGGGCGAGAAACTCAGTTCATTGAGCTCGCCGGGGCGAGAATCACGAATTCCAGCTTCTGCAATTCGCGAAGAACGCAGAAACAGGACAAAAAGTTCCAATCTTGTTATTCTTACATCAAATTAAACATACCTGATTACTATAATTCATATAAAATCGCTACCCAAACCTTCTAGCATGATTCTAACAACTTAAATCACATAAACCATGAATCTAAGAATCAAATTTGAGGTTTTTTTTTATCAGAGTTTCTTCAAATTTCATGAAATCACACATAACAGGTTCATTGTAACACCAAATTAATCCGTTTAACTTTCATTGTTTTCGTTTTTACGTACATAAACATAATTAGTCATCAATTTAACCAATTAACATGCAAAACCAGTATCAATTTCATACATTTAAGACATGCTCGTAACTAACTACTTTGTAACTTTTCAGAACTTCAATTAAAACATGATTTCACGGATTTAATTACTCTAAATCACATATACATCATATAAAAGACGCTTATACATACTTTCTAACATCCAATCATCATTCTATAAAAATTTAGCCATAGAACTTAGTTTACAGAGAACTCAAAACATGCATTCATGGAGAAAATTAAGAAAACATAATTTAAAGGTTAAACTTAAGAATTACCTTTGATTTGGTGCTAGATTATGCAACTAGATGAAAAGATTTCCTTCTTCAATTCTTTAATTCCTCTCATTTCTCTCTCTTTTCTCTCTGCGTTCTCTCTTAGAAACTGATGAACAATGATCGTACGTGAAAATAAACTGGCAGATCATGGTGTCAGTTAATAACTGGCACCAATTCCCCCTAAGGCCTCGTTTGTTTAGCACATTTATCCTCCCTTCTAGTTGATTTTAATAAATAGCTTATAATATAGTTCATGTCACATATTTAAATTAATTAAATAATCTCATTTAAATCGATTAAATAAAATAGAATAATCCTACATTAAATCACATAGTCACATAAATAAAAATTCTCCTTTATTAGTAATGACAAATTATTAAATCTCTAATTAATTATTAAATTAAATAGAAATAACATTATACTTATTTAAATAATGCATTTAATCAAATAAATTCAATTAAACATATACTTTAAATATAAAAATTCTTCACATCAATTTAACTAATGTAACACATGTAATTAAATTAATCTACCACAAATTCATCAATTAATCAATTAATTCAACAATCAAATCATCGAAAAATATTTATTTAATACAATAAATATTTTTAAATTAAATTATAAAATTCTCGTTCGTCACATCTTTCCCCCCTTAAAAGGATTCTGTCCCCAGAATCACGAGTCAATTAACTCGTCCCGTTACATTCTCCCCCCTTACAAAGATTCTGTCCCGAGAATCGCTATACATAGATTAAGCATATAGCTGTGGATAATTTCTCATATTTGATCTTCGAGTTCCCACGTAGCTTCTTCAGCCTTGTGGTTCCTCCAGATCACCTTGACAGAAGGTATAATTTTATTTCGTAGTTGCGTACATAAACATAATTAGTCATCAATTTAACCAATTAACATGCAAAACCAGTATCAATTTCATGAAATATATTTTTACACAGAAGGATCTGAACATGCGACAGAGGAGATGGCTGGAAAAGTCTTGAATAAATCTTCTATAGTAACCTGCCAATCCGAGGAAACTCCTTACTTTTGATGGCATTTTCGATTGATTCCAGTTAAGCACTGCTTCAACCTTTGACGGATCTACCGAAATCCCATCCTTGTCAATCACATGTCCAAGAAATTGTACTAGCTCTATCCAGAATTCACACTTTAAAAATTTAGCGTACAACTTCTCTCTTCTTAACGCTTCCAATGTCAACTTTAAATGTTTTGCATGCTCTTCCTTGGTTTTGGAATAAATTAGAATATCGTCAATGAATACTACTACAAACTTGTCCAAAAACGGCTTAAACACCCTGTTCATTAAGTCCATGAATGTTGCAGGAGCATTCGTTAAACCAAATGACATCACCAGAAACTCGTAGTGACCATAACGAGTCCTGAATGTTGTCTTCGGTACATCTTCCTTCCTCACCTTCAACTGATGATAACCACTCCCCAAATCTATCTTTGAGAAATATCTAGCTCCTTTCAATTGATCAAACAAGTCGTCAATTCTTGGTAACGGGTATTTATTCTTAATTGTGACCTTGTTCAACTCTCTGTAATCAATGCACCTTCTTTTTAACAAACAACATCGGCACTCCCCATGGCGATATGCTCGGCTGGATATACTTCTTATCTAAAAGTTCTTGCAGTTGTACCATCAATTCTTTCATCACTATTGGGGCCATACGGTATGGAGCTTTCGATATCGGGGTAGTTCTTGGCGCCAAATCGATTACGAATTCAACTTCCCTATCTAGCGGAAGTCCTGGCAAATCGTCTGGAAAGACGTCTGTCGACGCCGGGTTTTCGCTTCGCGTGTCCTTTTCCAATTTTAGCCTTTTGATTTAATGATTCTTTTGGAAAAGATCGGCATTGATGTCGACGGGGTTTTGAAAGATCATTTTTTATGATGAGCCAATTAACCAGAGTCGCCAGTTGGTATATTTGAAATGGATGTACCAACTCATCCGAGTTTTCGTTTTTTATAAATCGCTGGCTCATATGTGACTCCGAATTAATTGGTCTGCGAATCGAGATTTCATAGAGTTCGGGGGCTTGCTTAAGTGAGGGGAAGGTGTTAGGCATCCCTCGACTTCCGTGAAACACGGTTACCGCAATCTTGATGCTTTTCTATCCTTTAATTCACGAAATGTGTGTATATGCGCGCGCGCGTGTGGTGTGTGTGCCTATGTGAATGTTGTGGTGAGTTTGTATGAAAGAATCATTTGGATTTTTAGGGAAAATCGTGTTTTAATTTGAGAACGCTTCGGAATGTCTTTTCGGTATACAACGAGAAAGCTTTATTCTTTATGAGAAAGGTTTGATTTTAATTGTCCAAAACTATGAGATTTTTTTCCATTAAGTGTCGTTTTGGCAAAACAAGAGTTTTAAACCTTCGTCAAAATAGGAATCGAGATCTATACGTTGCTTTCGTGAAACGATCGGGGCAATTTCTAGAATCTCTTTCACCCTATGCACAAAGATTTAATAAAATGTTACTTATTTGCAAAATCATTTTGTGTGATGTTTGAAAACGATTTTCTTTAGCTTTTTCGTTAGATAGGAATCGACATTCATTAGCACTTCTCAAATTTTAACCTCGTGATTCTAATATTCTACTTTGATTGATTTTATGAAAGTCTTCATTGTTTTAGTTTTGAAATCAATTTTTTTGGTGTCACAAATCAAATAAAGCAATAAAAAGCGCGGGGTTATTCATGGGCATGTAAGCCATCAAAATAAAACCCCAAACGCTTACAATCCCATCTTTTCACTATGACGGGGCCTTAAATCCGATTCTCGCCTTAGCGTCGTTTTAAGGCCCGACGGTTACATGTTTACAACGAAGGATTACATTGTTCCTAAATACATACGTCAAAATTTGTCCATCATCGGATGCGGACCATGGTGTCACGCTCCTAGGCTCACATCCACAATTTATCACAAACATCAAATAGATACAATAACATAACTAACAACGGATTGCTTAACGCCCCACAAGGATCCAAAATTAACAATCTACATAGATCAATTCCATCTAATGTATATATCGATATGAACGAGCAACACCTCACCCAATGGATATCATCGGATTATTAGGAAGAACTTTGTTCCGATGGAACCCTCTCTAATAATTCCTAATCCATTGTTCCACAATAATTTACATGAAATCTACATTTAATTCAATCAAATGACATAATAGGAATTGGTATAATAAAAGAGATTTCACCTTGCAATTGATATCCAAATGGATGTGAACTTGTGTATTGAATAGAAGAAGAAAGTATTATGTGATACAATCAAATCACAAGAATAATATTCCTCTCTTTTTTTCTCACTTTCTCTCCTATTTTTGTAGCAAAATCTCACTATCTTCTCTCTATTTCCGTGCTTATGTTGCTGCTGGAATTTCCTTCTTCTCCACAATTGCTGAACTTGCTGAACCTCCTGTATGCTGCCCGAAGCGGCTTAAATAGGCTGGCCAGAGCCAACCGCAGATCTATCTGCGGCTGGCCGCAGATGGATCTGCGGCTGGCCAGCTGGCACGCCTCCCATCGCACTCACAGCTGGTAGTGCTGATTTCCTGGTTTCCGTGCTGGCGCACCCACTTGGCCGCAGATCTATCCGCGGCTGGCGGGCTTGACTTTCTCGATTTTCGTGCCACGCCTCGATTTTCGTACCGCAACGTCGGTTTTCGCTGACAGGCTCGTATTCCGCAGTCCGGGAACTTCCGGGAGACGTGCCACCTCATTCGGAAATGCCTGCCTCGGACGATCATGCTGTCACGTCGACTTGGGCTGCCCAAATCATTGCGGCGGTGCCGGGCGCTCGCCCTTGTGCCCGCTCCTTTGCTTCCGCAAGCCGGTTCAATTGTCGATTTCGCCCTCCTGTCATGGTTAGTAGAAGGAAACGCAAAATTTGGGTGTCTACAGCTGCCCCTCTTTATCATGTTTATGAAATAATAAATGAAATGAACAGGATAAAGAATAGACACTCGATGCATGAATGACAGTGTGTAAGAATGACAGTGCATACATGATGTCTCACACATATAGCTTATGATGCAACATAAGATGTAATGCATGCAAGACATTCGTAAGAGTGTCAATGTATCAACCCCTTGACCGTGTTTGTTAGTCTTTGGGTTCGCTCTTTCAATCTATCGTCTCGTTCGGGGCCGGGTATCGTCGCCGGTCACCCATCGCGTAACCCCCGGTTATCGTCGCCGGTCGGAATCCCTCTGTCGGAGCCGGTTATCGTCGCCGGATATCCATCTCGTGATCGCCGGTTATCGTCGCCGGTCGATCGTCATGTCGGGGCCGGGTATCGTCGCCGGTCACCCATCTCGTAACCTCCGGTTATCGTCGCCGGTCGGTTATCTTGTCGGAGCCGGTTATCGTCGCCGGTCATCCATCTTGTGATCGCCGGTTATCGTCGCCGGTCGATCGTCATGTCGGGGCCGGGTATCGTCGCCGGTCACCCATCTCGTAACCTCCGGTTATCGTCGCCGGTCGGGTATCTTGTCGGAGCCGGTTATCGTCGCCGGTCATCCATCTCGTGATCGCCGGTTATCGTCGCCGGTCGATCGTCATGTCGGGGCCGGGTATCGTCGCCGGTCACCCATCTCGTAACCCCCGGTTATCGTCGCCGGTTGGTTATCTGTCGGAGCCGGTTATCGTCGCCGGACATCCATCTCGTGATCGCCGGTTATCGTCGCCGGTCGATCGTCTCGTCGGGGCCGGGTATCGTCGCCGGTCACCCATCTCGTAACCCCCGGTTATCGTCGCCGGTTGGTTATCTGTCGGAGCCGGTTATCGTCGCCGGACATCCATCTCGTGATCGCCGGTTATCGTCGCCGGTCGATCGTCATGTCGGGGCCGGGTATCGTCGCCGGTCACCCATCTCGTAACCCCCGGTTATCGTCGCCGGTTGGTTATCTGTCGGAGCCGGTTATCGTCGCCGGACATCCATCTCGTGATCGCCGGTTATCGTCGCCGGTCGATCGTCATGTCGGGGCCGGGTATCGTCGCCGGTCACCCATCTCGTAACCCCCCGGTTATCGTCGCCGGTTGGTTATCTGTCGGAGCCGGTTATCGTCGCCGGACATCCATCTCGTGATCGCCGGTTATCGTCGCCGGTCGATCGTCATGTCGGGGCCGGGTATCGTCGCCGGTCACCCATCTCGTAACCTTTTCACTTCAACACGTCAAATGGCTGCAAGGGAGCAAGGTGGGACCCACCAGGGCCAGCCGCAGATGGATCTGCGACCAGCCGCAGATGGATCTGCGGCCAGCCGCAGATACATCTGCGGCCATGATCGGGCCTTAAATCCAACGCGGCTCCTCCAGATCTGTCACTTTCAACTTGTAATCCAAAGAGATTCTCTCGATTTTTCTTGTTCGCAAGGGCTTTTTGTCGATTTTTTCAACTTTCCTGCAAAAACTGTTCCGGTAGGATTGATCTACACGCTACAGGTAACACTTTGACCGGTCACTTTTCAATTTCGTCAATGTTTTGCTATACATTTGACTATTTACATGTTTAAAGATAAAATGTATGCTCTACAATGCTATGTAATGTACCATCATATATACATGCTATGTATCAACTATGTGAGTCCTATTTTATGTTCATGAGGCGGTCCCACATATTGTTATTCCTTTTCTGCAATAAAATCATGCATTACATGCTGTAATTACATATATGAATGCAATTTAGATCTGTTTGAGATTTTGATTGATGGAAAACACGTTTGGCTTATGCCTGGGATGTTCAATTTACAAACGGAACTCTGCCGATTTTTTTTTTTTTTTTTTTTTTTTTTTTTAACATGCATCATGTTGCATTAATCATATGATGAGGCTAGAAATTTAGAATGCTCATTACATAAATTTTAAAAGGAAACTTACCTTCTTTCTCGCCCGTTCTATTCCAGCTATGGATCGTGATGCGCCCAGCAGCTCCTCCGCCTCTCGGACTTCGGGTGTTCGCCGTCGTAGGGCTGCACCCACTCCTGTTCCTCCTCGGACCCGTCAGGCTCGTCGTTTGACGGAGGCTGTTATTCGTCCTGGTCATCCGGACGTTGAGGAGGCTGTCCCTCCGGAGGTCCGCGGCAGAGGGGCCATCCTCCAGCACACCGGCTCCATCTACTCATCAGGCTCCTTCTGGCGCCTCCGTGCAGATACCCGATCTTTTGGGTCGGGATCTCAGTCGTCACCCCTCAGCATCTCTCGTGGCTAACGAGGTATATTTCAGCTCTATTCTGATTTCACTCTCAATTTCTCCATTCTCCTTTTATACGGATTGACCCCTTGGTGATTGCCCCAGGTACCCGAGTTTACCCAGCCGAGGGGTAACTGGTTCAACATCTACTCCCTTTACGCGGCCCTGCACAGTGATTATCGGGCGATGGTGGACTCTTGGGGCTTCCGACATTTCTTCACTATCATCCCCCGCCAGTGCCCCTGGGGTTACATGAGGGCTTTATCCGAGCGATGGTTCCACCAGACGCAGTCTCTTCATCTCCTCGACTGTGAGGTCGTGTTGACCCCATGGGACTGGAGGTACATTACTGGCATTGAGTTCATCGGGTCCCGCGTCCCCTTGGATCTTGATATCACTCCTGTGGAGGTTCGAGCTTTGCTGGGCTTCGCTGCTGAGGACCGGGTCTTTAAGGCCCGCAGTATCCGATCTGGTGCCTTGGCTGTTGATGCAGTCGGGGGTCTCTATGCGA
Source organism: Aralia elata (assembly GCA_034770075.1). Lineage (NCBI taxonomy): Eukaryota > Viridiplantae > Streptophyta > Magnoliopsida > Apiales > Araliaceae > Aralia > Aralia elata. The sequence continues at coordinate 43,550,331 of CM068383.1, forward strand.
TGCCCATTCCAGCGGATCAGGGTACCCGCGACATTCTACTCCGCCGCTTATTCCTGACGATCATGAGGGGTTGTTTCCTAGGGAACAACTCCTCCACCATTCATTTCAGCGTCGTGGGAGCGGTTAGAGACGTGGATCGCATCAGTGACTATGACTGGGGGTCATTCACCTTTGCCTATTTCCTCCACGGCATGCGCCTACGCTCGGAGGGACAGACTGATGCCTGGCTCGGTTTCTACCACTTTCTGCTGGTGAGTCCCCTCCTCCTCTCTCTTACTGTATTTCTTTTCCTTTCATCTCTTTTCTGTATTTGATAGTGACTCATGCCTTGCCTTGTTTCTATTCACAGTTCTGGGCTTACGAGCGGCTGCCATGTCTGAGGCCTCTCACTACTCTGGGCCCGGACACCTATCCTCGGGGTCGGCGATGGCATCACAGTACTCTGAAGGAGGTCCCCGTGTCGGGCAGCTTTGCACATTGTCGTATTCAGCTGGAGTTGATCACGGCTGCCGACGTCGTCTGGATTCCCTACCTCTCCGAGCATTTGACTGTGGGGTTTGCTGACGGGCATCCTTCCGGCCCGGAGTTCGAGCTTTCTACCCGTCGCCTCACTTTGCAGAGTGTTGGAGGCTGGGTGATGTATCTGGGAGAGCGCGCATTCAGATGCGTCACTGGGGAGATCCGCATCCCGCACTCCCTTTCTTTCACTACTTTCTGGCCGCTGGATTCTCAGCCTTCAGAGATCATGCTTGCCGGGGAGGATGGTCGGATGCTTTCCACAGGTCCCACTACGAGTGATGCATTCCGTACATGGTGGGTGCCCCGTACCATCGGTCCTCAGACTCGGGCCACTTTCTTCCTTGGAGACATGGTTCCAGGCTCGGTGACGATGACCGATTGGGCTGCCTGTGTTCGGACCCCTACCCATGCTGAGCAGATCGCCTCATTGACCCGTCAGGTAGATCAGTTGTCGCTGTTTATTCGGGGGTTGGGCCGGACCCCGGAGGAGGCTTACACCTACGATCCTGACGGTGCAGGTTATGATGCAGGCCCGAGTTCATCTGATGCCACAGCGCATCCCTACATTCCTGATATGAACTTTGGTCCTCCGAGCTCGGCGACTCCAGGGGATCAGTTCGAGGATCCTGCTTTCATAGATGATACTGATTTTATTTAGACCAGGATAGGATAGGGTCTTTTGTATTAGCACCTGCTTAGATTTCTTTTTCATTTATGCACTATGTACATGAACTCATTTATTTATTTATGCACAGCTTTCTTTTTCATTTTTATGGGATTCACCTGCTTTATTATTAACTGTATGATGCATGCTTTTTATTTATGGGTAGAGGATGACCCCTGTACAGTCTTTTTTGATACTATTTTTTCACAGATGTCGTCCTCAGATGCCGTGGTTCGTTTGGATTCCACTCCTTCCACAGGGTTGGTTGGCAGCCTCTTCCGCTGGTTGGACAGTCTACTGCCAGCAGATAGGGTTACCGTAGATGGTCTTCTGGGACATTCTTGGTCCTTATTAACCTTCCGGGTGCCGGAGGGCTTTGTGGATGGCCTTCTGAGCTATTGGGCCCCTGCCCGTCAGGTGTTTAGGTTTGGGACAGTAGAGCTGACCCCCACCCTTGAGGAGTATGCTCGCTTCACTCACCCGGCTTGCCGTTGGATGGTCCCTGTGCTAGGGTTACCGTTGGTTCCATGCGTCGTCAATTCTTGACTTTCACCGGTTTGCGGAGGGCCGTCTTATTACCGGTAATTACGTCAGACCATATGGTTCCCCTTCAATTCTTGATTGACCGATTTGGCTCACCTGACAGTTTCCGTCTTTTCCTCGGTGATTTTTTCCGTGTCCGAGGAGCGCTGGGATGCCTTGAGAGTGGGCGTTCTGATGGCCTGTGTCATCTCAGTTTTTGTACTTGCCTGCAGGATCCGATCATTTGGACATGCGGATTGTTACGGCCGTTAGGGCCCTTCAGGAGGATCACACCATTCTCCCCATGATATTGGCGGATACCTATATGTCGGCCACATATTGCCAGTCCTTCCGAGGGAGATTCTTCAGAGGGAGTTCGACCTTATTGTATATGTGGTTCATGAGTCATCTTAGTCCCATCGGCCATTTCCGTCGCCAAGGGTTTTGCTTCAGTCACAACATAGCCGCGCAGTTTTCGTTTCGTCCCGTGAGCTGTACTGATGTGACCTCCTGGATATCCTTTTTGTCTGTCATTGAGGACCCCTTTCATCTATTGGTTTACTCGGGCTATTGCTCCTTCATGAGCTTCTTGACTCATGTGCCTGGTATGGATTTCATTCCCATTGCTGGGTTAAGGGGCGTGACGACCTATCATCCTCTGGCGGTTATGGGGCAGTTTGATCAGACACAGGATTTACACCCCTTCGCGGGTGCAGCCGCATACCGATTCCTTATATCATCCTGTACAGAGAGGGATCTATTGCAGGTATACGAGCTTTGGGATCGCAGGATCTTTGCCGAATATAGTGCGCGCTGTCACATCCAGACATTTGCCTACGTACAGTGGTTGCGTGGAGACCTGGATTCGGCTAGTTTGAGTCGGACTGGGGCCTTTGATGTCTCTGGAGTGATTTTCACAGAAGATACCACAGACCATTCCATTTCAGCCGATTCTGCCCCGAGTCGGGTCGCTGAGGATTCCCGACTCCGCCTGGCGCTGATTACTACTGAAGCCGAGAGGGATGCCGCCCTTGCCGAGAGAGATGAGGCCATTCGGGCTAGAGATGCTGCCATTGCTGATAGAGAGGCCATTGTATTTCAGACCAGGGCAGTGGTAGATGCTCATTTTGGGACTGTCAGCCGAGCTACTGCTTTACTGGATCGTATTGATATGATGGGGCAGCAGATTGTAGGAGATGCTGATGCTTCAGATCTATCCACCACCCTGTCCATCCTGCTTCGGCTAGTTTCAGATTTGTAGATTATTTTATTTCCTGCATAGACTATGTTGGTTTCATCAGTTATTGAAAGAGAAATCTTGTAATAAAAACGACTCATATATATAGACATGCATTTAAATTTAGTCATTTTCCCCCTCTGTCGTATCATTGCCATCCATTGGATCATCATTTTATCCAACTGACCATGATTTTGACATTTCGCCTTCTTTCTTTCCTCAAGACTTGATGGAGATTTGACAGATATTGCCGCACACCTTTTGATTTCGTCGGATTGAATCTCAGATTTTGGATAACTGTTTGGGTTGGATCAGGGTATGTATTCTGGGATGAAACTGGTTAGGCAGTTGGTTTCGGGAAGGTTTTTGAGGATGTAGGAGGGTTTTATCTGGCTATCGAAAATTGGTTTTGTTTAGGGAAAGGATTATTTTTTTTTTTTTTAAAGGATCGGACCGCGCCATGATGGCTGCCTACGTACCCCCTCAAGTTGGGAGATCAGGTCCTACGTAGTTCGCTCTCAAAGGAAAAACAGAACTGATGATTTAAGCGTAGAACCGCTTCACCGAGTCAGAATTGAGGGGTTGTGGAAATACCTCACCATCCATTTCTTGCAATATGAGGGCTCCTCCGGATAGCACTTTCTTGATCACAAATGGCCCTTCCCAGTTCGGGGCAAACTTCCCCTTGGCCTCGTCTTGACAAGGCATGACTCTTTTCAACACCAAATCATTTTCCTTGAACTTCCGAAGTCCTTATCTTTTTGTCGTAGGATCGGGAGATCCTCTGTTTGATATAGCTGGCCGTGCCAAACAGCAGCCACCCTCCTTTCATCAATTAGGGCCAATTGGTCGTATCGACTTTGCATCCAATCCTCCTCGCTTATCTGAGCATCGATCACTATTCTGAGGGACGCCATCTCAACTTCAACTGGCAGGACAGCCTCCATTCCATATACCAAGGCGTAAGGGGTTGCCCCTGTGGAAGTACGCGTTGACGTTCGGTAGGCTAGCAAGGTGAGGGGTAACAAATCCGGCCATCCCCGATGATTAGCAGACATTTTTGCCATGATCTTCTTGATGTTCTTATTGGCAGCCTCCACTGCCCCATTCATCTTAGGACGGTAAATGACGGAATTGAGATGCTTGATCTTGAACTGGTCACACAGTTCCTTCATGAGGGCGTTGTTTAAATTCTTGGCATTGTCGGAGACCACCACCTCAGGTTGCCCATATCGGCAAATGACATTATTCCTGATGAAGTTGACGATGACCTCCTGAGTGACTTTGGGGAAAGAGGCTGCTTCTACCCATTTGGTGAAATAATCGATCATGACGAAGATGAATCGGTGTCCGTTGCTTGCTTTGGGCTCTATTGGTCCGATTACATCCATTCCCCACATTGAAAATGGCCAGGGGGAGGTCATACAGTGCAGTTCATTGGGAGGTGTATGGATCACATTACCGTGCGCCTGACATTGATAACATCGCTTGACATGATCATCGCAATCGGCCCTCAGTGTTAACCAATAATGCCCTGTCCTCAAGATCTTTTTGGCAAGCATCGGTCCACTCATATGGGGTCCACACACTCCACCATGTATTTCATTCATAATCTTTCGGGTCTGTGTTTCATCTACGCACTGCAACAGTCCCAACCCAGCATCCCTCTTGTAAAGTGAATCGCCACTCAGGTAAAACTTCATCGCCATCTTTTGAATTCTCATCCTTTCAGTCCGATTTGCCTGATCGGGAAGGGATCTGTCTCTCAGATATTCCCTTATGTCGTGATACCAGGGCTGCCTTGTCAACACCACCTCGTTTGATAACACTGCCACATTTTCCTCATATGCCGGGGCATTCTGTACGGTGATCTCAATCTGTGGACTGTCCCTACTCTTGATCACGTGGATTAAGGAAGCCAAAGTCGCCAACGCATCGGCAAAATCATTTCGTCCCCGAGGAATATGGCGGAAGGCGATATCTTCGAACTCTTGCATAAGCTGGGTGACACAACGATGGTATGGAAGTAACCGAAGCTCCTTAGTGTTGTACACCCCGATTGCTTGTCTGATTACCAATTCTGAATCCCCGAACACCGCTAGTCTTTTTACTCCCATGTCACGGGCCAATCGGAGTCCCAAGATACACCCCTCGTATTCAGCGGTGTTGTTCGAATTGCTGAAACGAAGTTTAGTGGCCACGGGGTATTGTTCTCTCGCGGTGATAGAGACTAGGACCGCTCCGGCTCCCGCCCCCCTCGGCATTCATGGCACCATCAAAATACAGCTTCCAAAATTGTCCCTCGTCATCACATTTTTCGCGCGATACCCAAAATATATCCTCGCCCGGGAGAGGAGTTTCTAACGGCTCCATCCCTCCTGTCGGGGCTTCTGCCAACTGATCTGCAATTCCCTGCCCTTTCATGGCCTTCTGGGTCACGTACACCATGTCAAACTGTTGTAAAATTAACTGCCATCTTGATAGTCGACAATTCAGCATGGGCCTTTCGAAAATATATTTCAGGGGATCCATTCTTGATATCAGGTACGTTGTATGCCCATGGAGGTAGTGCTGTAATCTCCCTGCAGCCCAGGCCAGAGCACAACAGGTCTTCTCGATGGGAGTGTAATTCTGCTCACATTGGCTAAATCTTTTGCTGAGGTAATAGATGGCCTGCTCTTTACCCGCCTCATTTTTCTGTCCCAACATACATCCCATCGCGATGGCATTTACCGATATATACATAAACAGAGGGATCCCATCCTTCGGGGGTACCAACACTGGTGCCTCCGTCAATTGTTTCTTAATGGTCTGAAACGCCCTTTGACATTGCTCATTCCATTCTTGGGACACCCCTTTTCTTAACAGTTTAAAAATCGGTTCACATGTAGTCGTCAAGTGGGATATAAAACGGCTGATGAAGTTTATTCTCCCCAGGAATCCTCTTATCTCCTTTTCCGTGTGGGGTGCCGGCATATCCACAATGGCCTTAATCTTTGCTGGATCCAACTCAATGCCCCGATCACTAACCAGGAAACCCAAGAGCTTGCCCGACTGTACTCCGAAAGCGCACTTGGCCGGATTGAGTTTCAAATTATACTTTCTGAGCCGATCGAATAGCTTTTTGAGATGAGTTATATGATCGGACTCTACCTTCGATTTCACAATAATGTCATCCACGTAGACCTCTATCTCCTTGTGCATCATATCGTGGAACAAGGCCATCATGGCTCTCTGATAAGTAGCCCCTGCATTTGTGAGACCGAAAGCCAGTCGTCTATAGCAGAAAGTGCCCCAAGGGGTGATGAATGCGGTCTTTTCCCGGTCTTCTTCCGCCACCATTATCTGATGATATCCCGCAAAGCAATCCACAAAGGAATACATTTCGTACTGGCCCGTGTTATCTACCAGGATGTGTATGAAAGGCACCGGGAAGTTATCCTTGAGACTGGCCTTGTTTAGATCTCTGTAGTCTACACACACCCTCACCTTTCCTCCAGGTTTAGCCACTGGGACCACATTGGATAGCCATTCCGGGTAAGTGGACACCATAATGATTCCCGCCCTGAACTGTTTGATGATCTCCTCCTTCACTTTTAAGCTCCACTCAGGTTTCAACTTTCTTAGTTTCTGCTTGACAGGCCTGAAACCCTCCTTGATAGGTAACCGGTGCACCACAATGTCGGTGGACAATCCGATCATATCCTCGTGCGACCAGGCAAAGACATCCTCATATTGGTTTAGTAACTCAATTATTTCTGTTTTTTGGCTGGGGCTAAGGTCTGTCCCTATCTTGAGTTCTTTTGGATTGTCAGGGGTTCCGATATCTATAGTGATGGTTTGGTCCAAATTGGGTTTGGGTTTATCTTCGACCCATTCTTTGATCTCATCAGGTGCGTCGTCGTAATCCGTCTCGTCTTGTTCAATGCCCATTAAATCGAAATCCAGCTCAATGTCAAAATCATAATCATCATTCAAATTTGAAAGACCATTTGTTAGGCAAGGATTACTCAAATGGGTACACCTGACATGAAACAAAATATTTGTCATATATAAATCATTTTTTACGACGATCGCAATTTCAAATAACACGAAGAAACGACACAATTATGCAGAAATAAAACAACAACAAAATAAAACTTCTTCATTCCCCCATCCTCTAGGGTTAACCACCCTGACGTCGAGCTTTACCCTTGTTTGGATATCACTGGTTTCTGGGTCCAATTATCGATGGTCAGGTCAGATGAAATGCGCTGGATAAAGGAGGGCCTCACATCGGACACTTCCCCGATGATTACGGATACGTCGCCTGAATCCTTCTCTATATCTTCTCCAGGAATAATCAGCCCTGCCCAATCAATGACAGGCACAACTCGTTGGGCTGCCGATGGTGTGATAACATTCGTCCCCTCCTTACTGCTTGTTGATTGTCCGGGGATATAGCATTTGGTTTCAAACTCCTTTGCGACCTCCCGCAGGAAACTTTCCCTCCGGGCCGACTCATTACATGTGGGGGTTGACTCTTCATTCCCTGCCCCAATCACAGGTCCGCTGATCCCCTGCTTATTGTCGACTTTGGTCACTGGACTGCCAACTAGTCGAATCGGAGTTGCACCCTGACGGTGTCCCCGTACTGCGCCCACATGGTATCCCAATCCTGCTTTGCCTATCTGCTGTGGTAGGTGGATGGGCTCGGTGATTCCCTGACTCATGCTTTTCCCTAGTCCCTGTCCAGGTTGGAAGTTCATTTTAATCATTTCCTTTGCCACAAAGGTGAGTTCCGGAGAGACCCTTGGTTTCACAGCTGGAGCTCCCAGGCATCTATAATGGGGAGTGCTAATCTCTAGTGCTTGAAAGCTGGCAGGCGCCGCTGACTCATCCACATTGATTACTGGTAGGCCATTCCTGGGAGGAGAAGGGTCATCACATTCGGCCGAGATTGTTACAAGATTCCCATCGGTGATCAACTTGATTTGTTGGTGGAGCGTGGAAGGAACTGCCCCGGCCATGTGTATCCACGGCCTCCCTAACAGCAGGTTGTAGCTTGCCGTGATATCTAAGACTTGGAAGGAGATATCGAAAGTACAGGGCCCTATCTCCACTGGCAATTCTATCTCTCCGATGGTGTCCCTCCGGGATCCGTCAAAAGCCCGAACCACCACATGACTGGCCCGCAGGCGCTTGGGACTGACGTTCATTTTCTTCAGCGTACTGAGAGGACAAATATTCAATGCCGATCCCCCGTCGATCAGCACCCCATTCATACATATCCTGAGGAGATTACCGCGATGTGTAGCGGTTTTCGGTGCCCACCCCTTCCCTCTTTGGGAATGTCTTCATCCGTAAAGGATATTGCATCGGTTTCCAATAAGTGGCCTACCAGTCGGCCGAAACCCTCCTCACTAATTTCTTTGGGCACAAATGCCTCCTCCAGAACCTTCATCAGGGCTTTGCAATGCTCACTGGATGACAACACCAAGTCCATGACTGATGTTAGGGTTGATTCCTCATTTAAAATCTGGATCCCCCTCATTTCTGGGTGATCCATCCTTTTCAAAAACTCTATGGCCCTTTCCTCGGAAACCTCTTCATTTTTTCTCTTTTGGCTCTCAAGGACTCGCCCGGTGGAAGATATAAGGGGTTCCCCTTGGTCGTCAAGGAAGCACAACTGGCCGCTTCCTCTGGTATTCCCCCGTAATTCCAGGGTACAGTCTTCAGACTACTGATAGGGAGTTGCGGCCTTGCTGCAAGGATGATGGGCCTCGGGGCTGTCAGCTTGACAGGTCCCTCTATGTTATTCGTACTTACCCCTATCAACCTGATGGGCGCTACCCGTGCATCCCCATGATCATGTATCACGTTGATCATCTCCTCAATTTTCTGCACATAGTTCAACCTTGGCGGCCCCCCAGCCTCACTTGCCTCCGTCACATTGACTCCCCCCCCTCATGTCTCGGCAGGGGATTTGCCTTAACATTCGGGGAGTCCGGTTGCTCCACCACAATTTCCCCGTTGTCGATCATGTTCTGAATTATATGTTTCAATGTCCAACAATCTTGTGTATCATGACCCGGGGAACCCGAGTGATAGGCGCACCGTTTGCTTGGATCAAATCTCCTTCCCTTCGGGTCACTTGGGGGAGCCAAATTGATTATCTTCTTTTGGGCTACTAATACCGCTAATATCCGTTCAAGCGGCTCCCCGAGCGGGGTGAATACTCGGTTTTGCGAGGCCTCATATCTTCTTCGCCCCTCTGCTCTTTGATCTGTGAAATTGGGCGGTCGGGATGGCCCTCCCCTCTGTGCCTGTACCGGAAGATGGCTTTTCTGCTTTTCTGGATGACCCTTGTAGGATGAGGGAGACATCCTCTTCCTTCTTCTTTTGGACCCTCCGGGAAGTGCTGCCATAGTTTCCATTCTGTATTTGCTCGGCAGCAGTTTCTAAAGCAGTAAGATCCCGGATTTTACCCGACTTCAACCCCATGTCTACCATCTCTCCATGTTTAATCATTTCAGCAAAAGGTCTTCCAATCCCCGAGATGACCCTCTCATAATACGGTGCCTCTTGGATGTCTACAAAGGTCATCACCATCTCTGATTCGTTCATTGGGGGGGTCACCTGTGCGGCCATGCCCCTCCACCGTTGTGCATATTCCCTGAAGGATTCCCTAGGCTGTTTCTTAACCTTTGTCATTTGGTACCTGTCAGGGGCCATCTGGGCCTGAAAGCTGTATTGGGTTAAGAAGGTATGGGCCAATTCCTCCCAGTTGTGGATTCGGGCGTTGTCGAGGCGGGCATACCAGATTCTTGCCTCCCCTGTTAAGCTTTTCTGGAATAGTTGCATTCTTAACCCCTCGTCTTCGGCATAAGACCCGAGTTCTCCAATGTATATTTTCAAGTGTGTATAGGGGTCTCCCTTTCCATTGTATTTTTCAAACTCGGGAACTTTGAACTTTTCTGGATATCTGGCTCCAGGGAAAACACATAGATCTGAGTAATTAACCCTGCCCAGGGAGCCTATGCCCTTTAGAGATTGGATGGTCTCCTCCATGTGTTTCATTTTTCTCCGAAGGTCGTCATTGTCCCCCTCTTCTGGGATAGTAATCACTGTCCTGCCAGGTATGGGAACGGGCTTTGGGATGACTGGCTCGTCCTTGAGTCGGGGTTGGTCCTCTTTAAGCCAGTTTGTACCATTTTTAGGAGGATTCTGATCATCCCCTGGTGGTGGAATATTATGCGATCCCTGGTTTACCGGATCCTGTCTGATTAAGAACTGTTCCTTTAGCATTGTGGCCATTTCCATCATCTGTTTTTTAAAATCATCAAACTCCTCCCCGAGATATGGAATTATGGTTAGGAATATCAGCCATTTCAGATGTAGAATTTTGGGCTTTCCTAGACTGCGAACGGGTTTGAGGAGCAATCCTGCGAAACAACGGTTCGAAGTTTAGTCTTGGGGAAATGAAAGAATGGATGCATGCTAAAACCGTAACCTTTTGCGTGTTTTTGGGTTTTTTAATCTTTTTCTGCAAAACAACTCGTTAGCGGTTCTTTATTGAAATAATACATGCTAGATATGATTTATTATGCTTCCTGTGTCGTTCCCTGCAAAACACAGAGGTTAGTATTTTCTTTTGACATAAAGGGGAAGCATATATGAATATGTTGCAATGGAATTATGGCATTTATACGCAGAAACGTAAAAGGGCATGAAGAGACTTATCCTGCGTTGGGTTAATCTGGGGCTGACCTATCCTAGGGTTACTCTCACGGGCTTTTCGGCATGAAGGTTCCCAAATCTTCGCAATCTACTCGTTTGAGCCCTTTCGATTGGAGCGGATTTGAGTGGTGCGTTTCCTGAGCCATCTCCGGGGAGCAGCCCCATCGAGTCCAGTAATAAGCAACTGACGGGTTCGCCTCAGGAGGAGGTACAATCTCAACATACATTCACATTCATCGTCCTCACCGTATGCAAATGATTACTTTAAGGTAAATCAACTCCATTCAATCATTCATTCATTGGACAAAAGCACACATTCACACAACAATAAGTAAAATAGGTCAAAATGTTGCATGCACATACATATTCATAAATTTTTTTAAGGATAGGATAGCATCAAGATTTGAAAGCGGCTTAAGCCCTCAAAGTCCCCAGCAGAGTCGCCAGCTGTCGACGCCGGGTTTTCGCTTCGCGTGTCCTTTTCCAATTTTAGCCTTTTGATTTAATGATTCTTTTGGAAAAGATCGGCATTGATGTCGACGGGGTTTTGAAAGATCATTTTTTATGATGAGCCAATTAACCAGAGTCGCCAGTTGGTATATTTGAAATGGATGTACCAACTCATCCGAGTTTTCGTTTTTTATAAATCGCTGGCTCATATGTGACTCCGAATTAATTGGTCTGCGAATCGAGATTTCATAGAGTTCGGGGGCTTGCTTAAGTGAGGGGAAGGTGTTAGGCATCCCTCGACTTCCGTGAAACACGGTTACCGCAATCTTGATGCTTTTCTATCCTTTAATTCACGAAATGTGTGTATATGCGCGCGCGTGTGTGTGTGTGCCTATGTGAATGTTGTGGTGAGTTTGTATGAAAGAATCATTTGGATTTTTAGGGAAAATCGTGTTTTAATTTGAGAACGCTTCGGAATGTCTTTTCGGTATACACGAGAAAGCTTTATTCTTTATGAGAAAGGTTTGATTTTAATTGTCCAAAACTATGAGATTTTTTCCATTAAGTGTCGTTTTGGCAAAACAAGAGTTTTAAACCTTCGTCAAAATAGGAATCGAGATCTATACGTTGCTTTCGTGAAACGATCGGGCAATTTCTAGAATCTCTTTCACCCTATGCACAAAGATTTAATAAAATGTTACTTATTTGCAAAATCATTTTGTGTGATGTTTGAAAACGATTTTCTTTAGCTTTTTCGTTAGATAGGAATCGACATTCATTAGCACTTCTCAAATTTTAACCTCGTGATTCTAATATTCTACTTTGATTGATTTTATGAAAGTCTTCATTGTTTTAGTTTTGAAATCAATTTTTTTGGTGTCACAAATCAAATAAAGCAATAAAAAGCGCGGGGTTATTCATGGGCATGTAAGCCATCAAAATAAACCCCAAACGCTTACAATCCCATCTTTTCACTATGACGGGGCCTTAAATCCGATTCTCGCCTTAGCGTCGTTTTAAGGCCCGACGGTTACATGTTTACAACGAAGGATTACATTGTTCCTAAATACATACGTCAAAATTTGTCCATCATCGGATGCGAACCATGGTGTCACGCTCCTAGGCTCACATCCACAATTTATCACAAACATCAAATAGATACAATAACATAACTAACAACGGATTGCTTAACGCCCCACAAGGATCCAAAATTAACAATCTACATAGATCAATTCCATCTAATGTATATATCGATATGAACGAGCAACACCTCACCCAATGGATATCATCGGATTATTAGGAAGAACTTTGTTCCGATGGAACCCTCTCTAATAATTCCTAATCCATTTTTCCACAATAATTTACATGAAATCTACATTTAATTCAATCAAATGACATAATAGGAATTGGTATAATAAAAGAGATTTCACCTTGCAATTGATATCCAAATGGATGTGAACTTGTGTATTGAATAGAAGAAGAAAGTATTATGTGATACAATCAAATCACAAGAATAATATTCCTCTCTTTTTTTCTCACTTTCTCTCCTATTTTTGTAGCAAAATCTCACTATCTTCTCTCTATTTCCGTGCTTATGTTGCTGCTGGAATTTCCTTCTTCTCCACAATTGCTGAACTTGCTGAACCTCCTGTATGCTGCCCGAAGCGGCTTAAATAGGCTGGCCAGAGCCAGCCGCAGATCTATCTGCGGCTGGCCGCAGATGGATCTGCGGCTGGCCAGCTGGCACGCCTCCCATCGCACTCACAGCTGGTAGTGCTGATTTCCTGGTTTCCGTGCTGGCGCACCCACTTGGCCGCAGATCTATCCGCGGCTGGCGGGCTTGACTTTCTCGATTTTCGTGCCACGCCTCGATTTTCGTACCGCAACGTCGGTTTTCGCTGACAGGCTCGTATTCCGCAGTCCGGGAACTTCCGGGAGACGTGCCACCTCATTCGGAAATGCCTGCCTCGGACGATCATGCTGTCACGTCGACTTGGGCTGCCCAAATCATTGCGGCGGTGCCGGGCGCTCGCCCTTGTGCCCGCTCCTTTGCTTCCGCAAGCCGGTTCAATTGTCGATTTCGCCCTCCTGTCATGGTTAGTAGAAGGAAACGCAAAATTTGGGTGTCTACAACGTCTACAAAGTCCCTTACGACAGGTATCTCTTCTAATTTTGGACTCTCTTTTCGAGTATCAACTATGTAGGCTAAGTATCCCACACAGCCTTGTCTTAACAACTTACTGACTTGCATCATCGTCGGACAACTCGCTTGTGTAAGCGATTTGCTGCCATAAAATACTACCTTTGACGGAGTCATAAGGTTAATACGTTTCTTCTGGCAATCAATTATCGCTCCATAATAGAATAGCCAATCCATACCCAAAATAACGTCAAATTCCCCAAGTTTGATTGGGATCATATCTACTGTCATCATATTTCCCTTAATATTCACCCTACAATTCTTATGATGAGGACATCCGTAATCCAGAAACCCGTGATACAACTCGAGAAGGCCCATTGCATTTGCCACTTGGACCCGTTACTAGAGCTCGAGCTAAAACCTTCAAAGACGGACTTAACGGAATGATCCATGAACTATGGAACGAGGTTAGATCAAGTATAGAAGTTATGGAGATGGAGTCCAAGCGTATGAAGCCCGTAAACATGTTGCGAATGGACGTAGCGGACAAAATAGTGAAAGAAGACAGTTTGAATGGAACAGGCTGACCTCGCCCCGACGAGGATTTCCAAGCCAACTTTCTCGCCCTCGGCGAGGATTTCCAAGCCGAAACCTCTCGCCCCGGCGAGATCTCGCCCCGACGAGGAAATTCAATACAATTCTCTCGCCCCGGCGAGAACCTCCTGGATGTAATTTGTCATTTTTTGACTTTCTTGATTTTCGAACCTTCTTTCACCCAAAACATGAAATCAGTATTTAGTTTCAACTACATGTTTTATGTAATGCTATATTTCAACATTTGTGTGCTTGTTTTTCAACAAGTGTGTGTTTTTAGAAGCTTCTAGTTTGTTTCTAAGCCTAGTATAAATAGGTGCTATTGTAAACATCATTGGACATCAATATTCAGATTATCATCATTATTGTGAGATTGTTCTCTTCTTGTGGTTCTTGAGAATTCCTAAGTATTCCTTAGTCTTCTTTGAGATTCATATTCAACTTATCATACAACCAATCATAGTTGTGTGTGGCGTCTTCCACCACATCAATCGTCGATTGTACCAAGATTACTGCTTCAAACATAAGCGATGGGTCGAGGTGTCGTTGGTGTTCATCCTACGCATAATTCATTTGCAAGCAATTGTACCAAGATTACCGTCTACATATAGGCGAGGGGTTAAGGTGTTGCAAGACATCCATCCTATCAACTTGTTAGAAACGATCCGGGCGACGACCACCTCACGCAAGCGTGCCGTGGAGTCTATCATTTGGTATCAGAGCTAAGTTTCCTATCAAGTTACTTATCTTTACTTTTATTGTTGGATCATAGTAAAAAAAAAACTGCAAAAAAAAACTGCAAAAAAAATATATTGCAGAAAATTATTATTGTTGATTGCTATTATTGGGATTTCATTTGCAAATAATTATATTTGACGATTGTGAAGTCTTGTTGGTATTTCGAGAGTCATACTTTCTATATTGTATCTTGATAAGTTCTTATTGGATTGTAATTAGAAAATTGAGGTAATATTTGTGTGAATTCAAAAAGAACCTATTAGAGAGAACTACGAGCGGAAAAAGGCAGGAGTAGTGAGATTACTAGAGGGTAAAAGCCATTTGTGTGATACACGAGCGTTCATATTTGTGTAATACATTGTTTTAGTGAAACACGTAAGGGAGTGGTGAGGAACTTGTTTTCTACTAACCTTTGTTTTGAAGAAAATATGTCTAACACAAGAGATAAGGAAATTGAAAATGAACCTTCTACATCAAATTTTGACCCAAAACTCATGATGGAGGCAATGATGAAAGAATTTTCCCGACAGTTAGGAATGGCTATGGAGTAGGTACATGAACGTATCAATCAGTTGAGTGACACTCGAGGGGAATAAACTCAAATCCTTCCGGGTGGGCGTTCGAAAGGAAAAGCTCAACAAAAGGAAGCTAGACTAAAGGAAACAAATTACTATGATGAAAGGTTTAGCGAGGAAGAGGATCGAGAAACTGGCCTTATCCCTAGGAGACATTTTGCAAGGGATAGAGGCGGCCGAAATCGAGAGGACAACAAGCTCGATAGCATCAAAATGAAAATTCCCTCATTCCAAGGCAGGAGTGATCCTGAGGCATACCTAGAGTGGGAGAAGAAAATGGAGTGGATATTTGATTGTCACAATTACTCGGATCTCAAGAAAGTTAGAATTGCAGCCACATAATTTTCAAATTATGCAGTTACTTGGTGGGATCAATTGATGACCAGCCGAAGAAGGTGTAGAGAACGTCCAATAGAGAGTTGGGCAGAAATGAAAGCGTTAATAAAAAAGAGGTTTGTACCAAGCCACTACTACCGAGATCTATTTCGAAACTTACAAAACTTGAAACAGGGAAGTAAGAGTGTGGAGGACTACTTCAAGGAAATGAAAATGTTAATGTCTAGGGCTGACATCAACGAGGATAATGAAGCAACCATGGCCCGATTTTCAGCAGGGTTAAACTGTGATATTGCAGATTTGGTGGAGCGTCAACATTATGTGGTATTGGAAGACATGGTACACATGGCTATCAAAATAGAGAAGCAACTTAAGAGGAGAGGCGGCCAGAAATCCAACCCCACCACAGGGTCATCATGGAAACCCAATAATGTGAAGCGTGAGGAAAAACCAACTGTTTTCAAACCAAAGCCAAAAATCAAGCAGGGAGCGGCTACTCAAGTATTAGGTTTGTATAACGCGAACATGCAATCAAATTACATAAATAAAGCGGAAGCGCGATAAAATCAGATTTTAAAATTTTATACAAACCATCACCATGATCTTTCTTTATGCACAATTATTAATTAAACGAAAGAGATGAAGAATAAGAATTATACCCTTGTAGAATTCTAACTTCCTCAGGTACAAGTTCACCTCCAATTCCTTCGCGTTCTCCTTGAATTCCACCGATTAAATTCCTTCCTTTGATCAACGTTAGCCACCCAAGTGTTTGGCCTCTAGAGGTAATCCACCTGTCGACGTCGGGAAAATCGCTCCTGTGGCGATTATGGCCCTTTCCAATTTTAGCCTTTTTTATTTAAATGATTTTTGAAAAAGGTCGGTATAAATGTCGACGGGGTTTTGAAAGATCGTTTTTTATGATGAGCCAATTGACCAGAGTCGCCAGTTGGTATATTTGAAATGGATGTACCAACTCATCCGAATTTCGTTTTCGTAAATTGCTGGCTCATGGGTGACTCCGAATTAATTGGTCTGCGAACCGAGATTCATAGAGTTCGGGGGCTTGCTTAAGTGAGGGGAAGGTGTTAGGCACCCCCCGACTTCCGTGAAACACGGTTACCGCAATCTTGATGCTTTTCCTATCCTTTTAATTCTTAAAATATGTATGTGTGCGTGTGTGTGTGTGCCTATGTGAATGTTGTGATGAGTTTGTATGAAATAATCATTTGGGGTTTTTTATGGAAAGTCGTGTTTTGAGAGTGCTTTAGAATGTCCTTCGGTTTATACGAGAAAGCTTTATTCTTTATTAGAAAAGGTTTGATTTTTTGATTATCAAAACTGCAAGGTTTCCATTAGGTGTCGTTTTGGCAAAACAAGAGTTTTTAAACCTTCGTCAAAATAGGAATCGAGACCTATACGTTGCTCTCATAATTAAAATGACGGGCAATTTCTAGGATCTCTTTTAACCCTATACACATTGGTTTAATAAAACGTCATTTATTTTATAAAACCATTTTTTGTGATGTTTGAAAATGATTTTTTTAACCTTCTCGTTAAATAGGAATCGACATTCATTAGCACTTCCAATTTCTTATCCTCGTGATGCTAATAACCTAATTAGATTGATTTTATGAAAATTTTCATCATTTAGCTTTGAAATCAATTTTATGTCGTAAATCAAATCAAGCATTAAATGCATTGGGGCTATTCATGGGCATGTAAGCCATCAAAATAACCCCAAATGCCCACAACCACGTATTTCACTATTACGGGGCCTTAAACCCGATTTTCAACTTGGTATCGTTTTAAGGCCCGACGATTACACATTTACAATCAAGGATAATCGATCTTATTACATACATCAAAATTGTCCATCATCGGATTTGGACCAAGGAGTCGCGTTCCTAGGCTCACATCTGAAACCTCTACACACCCATAAAATGGATAATACACCAATGAACAACACCGAGTCGCCTAACACGCCACAATATCCTAAAATAGCGATTTAAATACACTACGCCTAATTCATTATCATAACGAACTAAAAATCACCAAATGGATATCATCGGACCATTAGGAAGAATTTTGTTCCGTTTGAACCCTCACTAATAATCCTCAATCCTTGTATCCTCAATAATATACCAGAAAGACCACATTTAATAATAGCCCAAATGATAAGATTTGACAAAATGATATAACAAAAATGCTATAAGAATGTCTTTTTTTCATCTTGCAAATGACACCACGATGCGTATAAACTTGTATATTGAATAGAGTAGGAAATATATGTGCTACAATCTCACAAAAGAGGTATAATTCCTCATTTTTTCCTCTTTTTTCTCGCTACTATTGTTGTCCTTTTTGTATATGAACAATTAACGCGCAAGTATACGCGGTCAACAAGTAATAAAGTGATAAGAGAGAGTTGTCGAACCCACAGGGAATTATCTCTAATGAACTTCCAAGTACCAACTTCATATCGTCTCGATCTTATTTAAACAATTTGATTGAAGAGATAGATAAAGGTTACATCTAAATTGCATAAATAAATAACATAAATAGATAAATAAGGGTCTAAGATTATAATTTCCCCCATACAAATATTTTGTCAAACACTTGGTGTGCAATGCTTTGTTCAAATCTCTTAACTCTCCTTTAGATCAATTAACCACATAGAATTACCAACCGAGAAATTCACCATATTCATAAGCCTCTCTCGATGGTCATATGAAAATCACCCATACACGGCACATAGGTATATGTCTATCCCACATACTAGCAAGCAATTCAATTCTATGAATAATCAACAAGACACACGTCACTAAATCTTAGTCAATCACCCATCAAACAAATGAACTTTCGCATAGGGAGTCATTAAGTTTGTAATCTCATAATGGTTACACACGGCATTTAGGTATATATCTATCCTAAATACTAGCAAGTCACCTATTCTCAAAGATAATTAATAAGACACACGTCACAATAATCTTATTATCCACCCTCAAGAATCTTTAACTCTCGCATGATATCATAACTAGGTCTCAACCTATAATCCGTTCGTCAATTTCATATAGGTTCCCAAGGTAATTACGAGCCAAGCAATTAATCTATAAGCATAGGTTATGATAACCAATTCATATGAGCAACAATAATCAAAAGGAAGAGAAAATCCATTCAAATTAAGCAATGAGTTCAATTACAATCTTAAATTAAACACTAATTACATAGAGAAAAAGATAAAGAAAGATAAAGGATGGCTTCCCCATTGTTGTTGGATGAAACTCCATTGAAGCACCTCCATTGAAGCTCCTCCAAGCTTTAGAAGAACCATGGCCTAGGGCCATGGCCTCCCTCTCTTTGCTCCAAGCCTCCTCTACTCCTTAGTTGCTAATTTCTATCTTCTATATCCTCCTATTTCGTGCCTCCAAGAGCTGATATAAGTCCCTGGATGCCCTAACCTAGCTTAGCACCTCCAAAATGACCAAAAAACCCAAAAAATCTGCTGCTGTCCGCGACGAGCTCGCCCCGGCGAGCTTTTTGGCCTGCGTTTTCTCGCCCCGGCGAGATCTCGCCGCGGCGAGGAATTTGTGTAGGAAATTCCCGCCCCGGCGAGCTCCAGTAAAATGACCATAACTTCTTCGTCCGAACTCGGATTAAGGCGATTAAATAGGCTATGGAAAGCTAAGAAGTAGCTCTACAACTTTCATAACTGGAGTTGGACGAGTAAATGGCCGGAGCAAGGTTCAAATTGAGCCCGAAGCAAATGCTGTGTAAAAGTCATGCAAAATCCGATGGTAAAATGACCATAACTCTCTCATACTAACTTCAAATTGGATGATTCAAGATGCTCTGGAAAGCTAAGACAAAGATCTACAACTTTCATTCTTTGAGTTTTGAGAGATTCGGATTGCATCATGGGTCAAATGGAGAAACAAGCAGCGGGAATGCTAGATTCAAGCCAAAAACGCATCGATCCAAAGGGCCTTTATTTCAATACCTACAAAACAACGTAAAAACACATAAAAGCACACAAATACATATAAAAGTAATACAAAACTATATTACACAACAATAAGATGAAAACACATAAAACCAAACGAAATAGCTAAAGACTTACACATTATTAAGGCTAAAAGTACCCAATTTGTGTGTATAAAACACACTCATCAACTATTTGCTGCTGGTTCTTCCTTTTTTCTTTCTTCTTCCGCTGCTGTGTAACCTCCTGTATGCTGAATGAAGGAATGAACTGATAAAGGCTGGCCAAGGGCAGCCGCAGATTGATCTGCGGCTGGCCGCAGATTGATCTACGGCTGGCCTTGGTTTCTCCGCGCCCATCGCGCACTTTAGCCACCCGCCGTGCACTTCAATTATTTTAATCGTTGGCCGCAGATCGATCGACGGCTGGGTGGGCTGATTTTCTCGATTTTCGAGCCGCACCTTGATTCTCGTGTCGTACCGTTGGTTTTTTCTGAAGGACTTATATTTTGCAGTCCGGGAACCGCTGGAAAACGTGCCATATCATTCCGCTTTGATCGTTGTCGTGTCGGCTTTGATCGCATGTTGTTGCAGTGGCTCTGAGTGTTCGTACTTATGTCCATCTTTCGTTCTTGTAGGCCGGGTTAATTAACGATTTTGCCCTCCTGTCAGGGTTAGTATACGAAGTGCAAAATTTGGGTGTATACCGCTGCCCCTCTTTATCATGTTTATGAAATGTTAAATGAAATGAACATGATAAAGAATTAGACACCCGATGCATGAATGGCAGTACATACATGATGAAACACATATAGCTTATGATGCGGCACAAAATGTAAGGCATGCAACACATTCGTAAGGGTGTCAATGCATCATGCAATTGCAAATTCATTGTGAGTATCGATCTCAACAGGACTCGATCACTGATCGCATCGTTGTTGTCAGGTTTCGTCTTTGACAAGTCGTTGCGATAATCGTTATCGCAGGTGTCGCGCTCCGTCTCGTAATCGTCGTCGTCGTGGAATCGTTGTCGTCTCAAAACCGTCGGGTCTCGTATCCGATCGATCGTCTCGTAGATATGGGGTCTGGTCTCCGATGGGTCGTCTTGTCTGTATCGGCTCCCGTCTCCGATTGGTCGACTCGCCTGTATCGGTTCTCATCTCCGATTGGTCGTCTTGTCGGCACTGGGTCTCGTCTCTGGTTGCTCGTCTCGTAATCACCGGGTCTCGTATCTGGTCGCTCGTCTCGTAATCATCGGGTCTCGTATCCGGTTGATCGTCTTGTCTGCGCCGGGTCTCGTATCCGGTCGCTCGTCTCGTAATCACCGGGTCTCGTATCCGGTTCATCGTCTTGTCTGCGCCGGGTCTCGTATCCGATCGCTCGTCTCGTAATCACCGGGTCTCGTATCCGGTTGATCGTCTTGTCTGCGCCGGGTCTCCTATCCAGTCGCTCGTCTCGTAATCACCGGGTCTCGTATCCGGTTGATCCTCTTGTCTGGGTCGGGTCTCGTATCCGGTCGCTCGTCTCGTAATCATCGGGTCCCATATCCGGTTGATCGTCTTGTCTGCGCCGGATCTCGTATCCGGTCGCTCGTCTCGTAATCACCGGGTCTCGTATCCGGTTGATCGTCTTATCTGCGCCGGGTCTCGTATCCGGTCGCTCGTCTCGTAATCACCGGGTCTCGTATCCGGTTGATCGTCTTGTCTGCGCCGGGTCTCGTATCCGGTCGCTTGTCTCGTAATCACCGGGTCTCGTATCCGGTTGATCGTCTTATCTGCGCCGGGTCTTGTATCCGATCGATTGATTCGTAATGTTCCATACCTGATTGGTTGAAACCTCGTATTTTTTAAGTCAAATGGATTTGAAATGGATCAATTTTGCACTGGAGGATAAAGGAGGAAAACAGGGGCCAGCCGCAGATGGATCTGCGGCCATGATCGGGATTTTTAGGCGTCCCGCCCCTTCCCAGATCTGTCACTTTCAACTCGTACCCCACATTGGTTTTCGCGATTTTGCGTCGTTGCACGTCCTTTTAGCCGACTTTTCCAACCTTTTTACAAAAACCGCTCCGGTTAGATCGATCTACACGCTACGGGTAACGTTTTGACCGATTGTTTTCTCATTTCGTTAATGTTTTGTTATACATTTGGCTATTTTGCATGTTTAGATAAATGAATGTATGTTTTGAAATGTTATGTCATGTACCATTGCATATATATGTTAGGTCTCAATCGTGCGAGTCATATTCTATGCTCATGATGTGGGTCATACATACTTGTCACCTTTTGAATGAGAGCATGCATTATGGTCATTTTCGTGTTACAATTAACCATATAAAATGCACTTTTGATCTGTTGTGGCTTGGGTTAATTGAAAACATGCTTGGCCGTGCATGGGATGCTCATTTTATAGACGAAATTCTGCCATTTTTTTTTTCATGCATATATGGTAAACACGCATCATGCTGCATTATTTCTGTGATGGAGATAGGCAGATAAAATATTTCGTGAGACAATTAGAAATATAACGTACCTCTCTCTTTGACTGTGTCGTTCTAGTTATGGATCCTGATGTTCCCAGCAGCTCCACTGCATCTCGTGCTTCGGGTGTTCGCCGCCGTAGGGCTGCACCTGCCCCGGCTTTGCCTCGTACTCGCCAGGCTCGTCGACTGGCAGAGGCTGTCGTCCGGCCCGATCACCCTGAGGTTAAGGAGGCCGTTCTTCCAGATATTGAGGCAGAGGGGCCGTCCTCGAGCACACCGGCTCCATCTACCCGTCGCGTTCTACCTGGCGCCTCTGTACAGGTACCCGATCTATTGGGTCGGGATCTCAGTCGTCACCCTTCAGCATCTCTTGTTGCTAATGAGGTATATTCATTACTCCTCTGAATTCATTCTCAATCTCTGCTCGTATCCGGACTGATCCCTTAGTGATTGCCACAGGTGCCCGAGTTCACCCAGCCGAGGGGCAACTGGTTTAACATCTACTCCCTCTACACAGCCCTGCACGCTGATTATTGCACGGTGGTCGATTCCTGGGGTTTCCGCTCTTTCTTCACTATCATCCCCCGTCAGTGCCCCTGGGGTTATATGAGGGCTTTGTCTGAGGAATGGTTCCACCAGACCCAGTCCCTTCATCTTTTGGACTGCGAGGTTGTGCTAACTCCTTGGGACTGGAGGTACATCACCGGTATTGAGTTCACCGGAGTTCGTGTCCCTTTGGATCTAGACATTACTCCAGCGGAGGTCCGAGCTTTATTGGGTTTCGCTGCCGAGGATCGGGTCTTCAAGGCCCGCAACATTCGGTCCGAAGCTTTGGCTGTTGACGCTGTTGGGGGCATATATGCGATGCCCTTCCCTGCAGATCGAGCCACTCGTGATATTCTGCTCTGACGTCTGTTCCTGACTATTATGAGGGGTTGTTTCCTAGGGAACAACTCCTCTACCATTCATTTCAGCGTCGTCGGAGCTGTCAGGGATGTAGACCGGATCGGTGACTATGATTGGGGGTCCTTCACTTTTGCCTACTTCCTCCACGGTCTTCATCTTCGTTCAGAGGGACAGACAGACGCTTGGCTTGGGTTCTACCCCTTCCTGCTAGTAAGCCTTCTTTTCTTACTGCACTTCCCATCATTTCATTTCCCTTTTCTGTATCTGCCGATTACTCATGTCGTTTCTTGTCTTTGTTCACAGTTCTGGGCGTACGAGCGACTCCCATGCCTGAGGCCTGTCACGACTCTCGGCTTAGATACCTATCCCCGGGGTTGGCGGTGGCATCATAGCACTCTGGAGGAGGTCCCGGTATCTGGCAGCTTCGCACACTGCCGCATTCAGCTGGAGCTGATCACTGCCTCTGAGGTCGTCTAGGTTCCCTATCTTTCCGAGCATCTGATCGTGGGATTTACAGATGGATATCCCTCCGGCCCAGAGTTCGCACTTTCCACCCGTCGCCTCACCTTGCAGAGTGTTGGAGGATGGGTGATGTATCTGGGAGAGCGTGTATTCAGATGCGTGACTGGAGAGATCCGCATTCCCCACTCCCTTCCCTTCACTACATCCTGGCCGTTGGATTCTCAGCCTTCAGAGATTATGCTCGCGGGGGAGGATAGCCAGACACTTTCTTCAGGTCCCAGCACGAGCGAGGCTTTTCGTATCTGGTGGGTGCCCCGCACTATCGGTCCTCAGACTCGGGCCACATTCTTCCTCGGAGATATGGTCCCTGGCTCGGTGATGATGACTGATTGGGCCGCCTGCGTTTGGAGTCCCACCCATGCTGAGCAGATTGCCATTCTGACCTGCCAGGTGGACCAACTATCCTTGTACCTTCGAGTGTTGGGCAGGACCCCGGAGGATGCCTACGCATATGATCCTGACAGTGCGGGCTTCGACACAGGCCCGAGTTCATCTGATGCCCCCGTACAGCCATATATCCCTGATATGAACTTTGGGGCTTCGACTTCGACGACTCCAGGGGATCAGTTCGAGGATCTCGATTTCATAGATGATATTGCCTTTGATTAGATCATGATAGGATAGGGCTTTTTGTATTTGAACATGTTCAACTCCTTTTTCATTTCATGCACTATGTATTGAACTTATTTATTTATTTATGCACAGTTTTATCAATATGATAGTTCAATTGCTCTATTATTATCTGTATGATGCATGCTTTTTGTTCATGGATAGAGAATGACCCCTGCACAGTCTTTTTGATACTATTTTTCACAGATGTCGTCACCAGATGCCGTGGTACGTTTGGATCTTATTCCTCCCACAGGTTTGGTTGGCAGTCTTCTCCGTTGGTTGGACAGTTTGTCACTGGCCGACCGGGTTATCGCAGATGGTCTTCTGGGACATTCCTGGTCCTTATTATCCTTTCAGGTGCCGACAGGCTTTGTAGAGGGTATTCTGAGCGATTGGGCCCTCGCCCGTCAGGTGTTCAGATTAGGGACAGTGGAGCTGACCCCTACTCTCGAGGAGTACGCCCGCTTTACCGGCTTATCTTTGGATGGTCCTTGTGCCAGGGTCACAACTGGTCCCATGCGCCGTCAGTTCTTGACTTTTACTGGGTTGCGGAGGATAATTTTGTTGTCGGTGATCACATCAGACCATCTAGTTCCCCTTCATTTTCTGATTGACCGATTCGGCTCACCCGTCGGTTTTCATCTATTCTCTGGTGATTTTTTCGTATCTGAGGAGCGCTGGGGCGCTTTGAGAGTAGATGTTTTGATGGCTTGCGCTATCTCAGTTTTGTATCTGCCAGCCGGATCCGATCTGTTGGATATGCGAGTCATTGCGGCCGTTAGAGCCCTTCAGGAGGCCTACACTATTATTCCTATGATACTAGCAGACACCTACATGTCAGCCTCATATTGTCAGTCTTTTCAAGGCAGAGTGTTCAGATGGAGCTCCGTTTTGTTGTATATGTGGTTTATGAGCCATCTCAGCCCTATCGGTCGTTTCCGTCGCCATGGGTTTTGCTTCAGCCACGACATAGCCATGCAATTTTCGTTCCGTCCCGTGAGCTGTACTGATGCGGCTACCTGGACAGAATTCTTATCGGCTATTGAGGAGCCCTTTCATCTTTTGATCTATTCGGGCTACTGCTCCTTCACGAGATTCTTGACTCACGTGCCCACCTTGGATTTCATCCCTATTTCTGTCTTGAGGGGCGTGACGACTTATCATCCCTTGGCGGTTATGGGGCAGTTTGATCAGACACAGGATTTTCACCCCTTCACGGGCGCAGCCAACTACCAATTCCTCATATCATCCCAGACAGAGAGAGACCTACTGGGGGTATACGATCTTTGGACTCGCAGGATCTTTGCCGAGTATAGTGAGAGCTGGCCCACTTAGACATCTGCTTATGTGCAATGGTTGTACGGAGACCCGAATATGGTTGGTTTGAGTCAGACTGGAGTATTTGATGACTCTTGAGTGATTTTCATCGATGATACCACCCCGGAGGTATCTGTTCCCTCTAAGTCTACAGAGACGATGCCCAGATATGATTTTGACGGCTTTTCCACTCCCGCCCAGACTCTTCATTCCATCTCAGCTGATTCTGCCCCTAGTCGGGTTACTAAGGATAGTCGGAGCCGACTGGCCTTGATTACTGCTGAGGCTGAGAGAGATGTTGCTCTTGCTGAGAGAGATGCCGCTATCCTAGCCAGAGATGCTGCTCTTACTGATAGAGATGCCCTTGTATTGCAGACTAGGGCAGTTATAGATGCTCACTCTGAGACTGTTAGCCGAGCCACTGCTTTATTGGATCGCATCGCCATGATGGGACAGCAAATTGCAGGGGATGTCGATGCTTCAGATCTATCCACCACTTTATCCATCCTGCTTCAGTTAGTTTCAGATTTGTAGATTATTTTATTTCCTGCATAGACTATGTCAGTTTCATCGGTGATCGAAAGAGAAATCTTGTAACAAAATAACTTATATATGTAGACATGCATTTAAATTTAGTCATTTTCCCTTTTTGTCGTATCGTTGCCTTTCATTGGATCCTCATTTTATCCAGCTAACCATGATTTTGATATTTCGCCTTCTTTCTCTTTTCAAGTCTTGATGGAGATTTGACGGATATTGTCGCACCCCTGTTGATTTCATCGGACTGAGTCTTAGATTTTGGCTAACTGTTTGGTTGGGCCAGGGTTATGTTACTTGAGATGAAGCTGATTAGGCGGCTGGTTTCGAGAAGGTTTCGAGGATATAGGAAGGTTTATCTGGCTGTTGGGAATTGATTTTGGTTTAGAGAAAGTATTATTTTTAAGGAATCGGACCGTGCCATGATGGCTGCCTACGTATTCCCACAAGTCGGGAAATCAGGTCCTACGTAGTTCGTTCTTTCAAAGAGAAAGGAGAAAATGATGATTCAAGCGTAGAACCACTTCACCGAGTCAGAATTTATGGGTTGTGGAAACACCTCACCATCCATCTCTTACAATATGAGGGCTCCTCCAGACAGCACTTTCTTAATCACAAAAGGTCCTTCCCAGTTTGGGGCGAACTTCCCTTTGGCTTCGTCTTGACAAGGCATCACTCTCTTTAGCACTAGGTCATTTTCCTTGAATCTCCGAGGTCTTATCTGTTTGTCGTACGATCGAGAAATTCTTTGCTGATATAACTGGCCGTGCAAAACAGCAGCCACCCTCCTTTCATCAATTAGGGCCAATTGGTCGTAGTGACTTTGCATCCAATCCTCCTCGCTTATCTGAGCATCGATCAAGATTCTAAGGGACGCCATCTCAACCTCAACTGGCAGAACAACCTCCATTCCGTATACCAAAGCGTAAGGGGTTGCCCTTGTAGAAGTACGCACCGACTTTCTGTACGCCAGCAGGGTGAGAGGTAGCAGATCCGGCCATCCTCGATGATTGGCAGACATTCTCGCCATGATCTTCTTGATATTCTTATTTGCAGCCTCCACTGCCCCATTCATCTTAGGACGGTAAATGACAAAATTGAGGTGTTTGATCTTAAACTGGTCACATAATTCCTTCATGAGGGCATTGTTCAAATTCTTGGCATTGTCGGAGACTAAGACCTCAGGTTGCCTGTATCGACAAATGACATTATTCCTGATGAAACCAACGATGATCTCCTGAGTTACTTTAGGGAAAGAACCTGCTTCTACCCATTTAGTGAAGTAATCGATCATGACGAAGATAAATCGGTGTCCGTTACTTGCTTTGGGCTCCACTGGTCCGATTACATCCATACCCCACATTGAGAATGGCCAAGGGGAGGTCATACAATGCAGTTCATTGGGAGGCGCACGGATTACATTGTCGTGCGCCTGGCATTGGTAACATCGTTTGACATTATCATCGCAATCGGCTTTTAGTGTTAACCAAAAATGCCCCGTTCTCAAGATCTTTTTGGCCAGCATCGGTCCACTCATGTGTGGCCCACACACTCCACCATGTATTTCGTCCATAATCTTTTGGGCCTGCGTTTCATTTACACATTGCAACAATCCCAAACCGGCATCCCTCTTGTATAGTGAATCCCCGCTCAGATAAAACTTCATTGCCATCTTTTGGATTCTCAACCTCTCAACTCGGCTTGCTTGGTCGGGAAAGGATGTAACGACCGAGAATTCTAAAATTTCCTTGTAATTCGAATTTTTGAATATTAATGAATATTTTATAATTTATTAATATTATCTTTGTGTTACGTGTTTAAAGGTTGTGTGACAATCTAGATCATGTGAATGTATGAATTTTATGTGTTATAGTTTTGTTAAGTGAATAATTGATTTCGCGTAGCGTCACTGAATCACTATTCACGTGGCACGTTTCCCGAGACACTATTCACGCCATAAAATTTTTGTGTCTTTTTCGATGTTAATAAATTTCATAAATACGTGTATGCGTACGAATAATTTTTCCAAGTGTCGGAAATTTTATTTGAGCTGATACGTGATTTTATCCGTATCCGAAATGTGTTATATGGGTGTTCCGAATAAATGGACAAATCCCATAATAATTATTTTTATACATCCCAATAATTATGGGAGTACCCATTTTAATTTTGGGTAGGGTTTTTTACCAGTTTTGGTACAAAAGTAGGAGTTTTCGGATATATCTTTGGTATTTTCGGGTATTTATTTTGGCTTGTTACCCCAAGAGGGAACCAATCCCTCATTTTGGACCAATGAGAATTGAGCAAGAGGGAGGTTGCCGGCAAGCTCCTTGAGCAACCAACCCCATTTCTATTTTTCTTCCACTTCTCCCTAATTTCCTCCACTTCTCCCAATCAATCAACCAATTCATTTCTCTCTTGCAAGCCATCAGCTCCTCATTCAAACTCATTCCCATCAGCTGATAGTGAGAGAGAGAAAGAGAGAGAGAGCTGCAAAGAAGGAAGAGAAAGAAGTCGCCGGAAGAGGAAGAATTCGCCGGAAAAGAAAGGAGGAAGAAGAAGAAGGCTCGGGTGGAGGAACCAAGCAAGGAGAACCCCCAAAACAAAGCCTAGCCGAGCTTCTTAACGTCTAGGAAGGATTTACAGAGGTAAACAATCAACCAAATCCTTTCCATTCGATTTCTTGCCAAGTTTTTTTCAAGTTTTCTTAGTTTTAAGCTCTTAAGCTTGTGGGTCAGATTTTTGGCGATTCTTGGTGTTTTTATTTGTTGTGATTGTTTGTAAATGTTGTTAAGAGACTATGTAAGCCATTAATAACATCAAAGTGGAACAAAAACGCAAGAAATCCTTACCTTGGCTTAATGGAGCAAGAACAATGGACTTTGGACATGAACTTGGACATTTGGACTTTTTAGAGGACTGTAAAGCTATGATTTTGTGTTTGTTAACTTTATTTGTTGATATGGTGTTGTAGTTCCATGGGTTATGAAGCTAACCCAGTTGGAATGGAGTAAAAACGAGTTAAAACGAGTTCGTAGTAATGATTTTTGTAAAACTTGTCAAGAACTCGAAGAACAGAGTATGAACTTTACACTTTGGCTTAGGATTTGACCATGTTAATGTTAATGGGTAGCTCTGCATTTTTGATATATTGTAGCCCCATGAGTTAGGAGTCCATAGAGTCCGAAATGGACCAATTTGCTTGTGTATTGAAGGAGATATGGAGGTTGGAGTGGCCGGAGGTCGGAGTCGCATTCTGGAAACAAACCCAGAATCCGGCTACTGTAGAATGGCGCCGCAGCGCCACCCATATGCCCTGCAGCTCACGCTGCAGCGAGGGGCAAGTGGGGAAAAACCGGGACTCGCGCCGCAGCGTGAGGCCCAAGCTTTAAGGCTCACGCCGCAGCGTGAAGCCCGGTCATGGAGAAGACACGGGACTCACGCCGCAGCGTGAGGTCCAGTGCTTGAGCTTGGCGCTGCAGCGCCAGCTCCGTGTCCGGTCCAGATCGGGTTAGTCAGACCGGGTCAGATCGGGTCGGACCTAATGAGCCCATTTCAGCATGGTCCAACACTTATATTTTTCCTTGTATTAAATGATTAGACACGTTAACTAAGCATATTTTGTTAAGCCCTAAATGCTTAATTATTTATTAAATGTCAACCAAATTAGTATTTTCTTAAGGCGGAAATTGTATAATCTAATTGCAATTTAGGCTTGGTTTCCAAGGGGGCAGCCGCTCACTCACCGGTGAGCGAGACCCCCGACTGGGTAGTCGTAGTGGCAATCGGTGTATTTTAATGATGCAGCGTCCGTTTTGAACCATTATTTGGAATGTGACTAATTGTTATGTAAATATGTACTAAATTGTGTAGGATATTAAGGAGCGTGTGTTGTATTATTGTAGCAGCGCTGCAGGCAAGTTTCCTAACGCTTGTCTAACCCTTGTGTTGGGCAAGTTTTCCTTAACCTTACTCGAATTATATTTTGAGCAGGTTTCATATTTTATACAGGTTGTATATTGTTGCAAATTTCATGACTCAAATTGAGTTATTACTTTTGAATCATATTAGTGGACTAATTATTGTCAATTACTCCACCTCCAAGATAATTATTGATATTCGCAGCTTATGCATTTGAATTCATTATCTATTGTTGGATTGTGAAACGTTTAAGTTCTTCATTCATGAACTGTTTAAGGAGATAGTCTACGCCATTTGTTTCGGTTAGACATGTACAGGTTATTATTTTAAAAGCTATCCAAACCGATTGGTGGTGTGGATTCTTGGACTGAGAGAGCAACCCTTATTAGGGATTATAATGTGTCGGCTATTCGATGCAGTCAGAGTTAAATGTTATGCATATACATGGTGTACGAGAGGCTGATCCCCTCGAGTACAACTGACGGGGCCAGGTTTTAAAAGAGTTAGTCGAATGATTGACTCTTTGGCCAAAAGTTCATGGTCGGTTGGACTACTCAGCAGTAAATAATCATTATTCATTGATTCATTTGGACTTTGATTATGTCATTTCAGCTATTTCATCAATGTTCATAAATTGTTGATCTGTGCAACTATTATTCTTATTCATTCATGATATATCTTCATTCTTGCTTTTAAACTTGCTGAGCAAAGTAGTTGCTCACCCTTGCTATATCATGAACCTATTGCAGTTAAGCCGGGGAGTTCCAAAGCGGACAAAGGCAAAGGAAAGCTTAAGGAATAGTTACATATACTATCCCGTTGTGTAATCGTGGAATAGTTTTGTATTATTAATGTATTCTGCGATGTATTTATTTAAGGTTGTAGACCTTGGGACCGTAGTGAACCTTTTGTAATGAACAACATATGTTTATTTTATTCCGCATTAGTTAATTTATGTTGTTTAGAGGTGTATGGATGCATTTTATCGTGAGCACTAAATTCGAGGTATTGGTACCTGAATTTGGGGGTGTCACAATGGATCTATCCCTCAGATACTCCCTTATGTTCTGATACCAAGGCTGCTTCGGCAGAACCACCTCCTTTGATAATACTGCCACATGCTCCTCGTATGCCGGGGCATTCCGTACCGCTATTTCAATATGTGGAACGTCTTTGCTTTTGATTATGTGGATTAAGGAAGCCAGAGTTGCCAATGCATCGGCAAAATCATTTCGTCCCCGGGGGATATGTCGGAAAGCGATATCTTCAAATTCTTGCATCAATTGGATAACACATCGGTGGTATGGAAGCAACCGAAGCTCCTTTGTGCTATACTCCCCGGTCGCCTGTCTGATCACCAGCTCTGAATCCCCAAACACCGCTAGTCTCCTCACCCCCATATCGCGGGCAAAACGGAGTCCCAATATACATCCCTCATACTCAGCTGTGTTATTCAAGTTACTGAACTGCAATTTAGTGGCCACGGGGTATTGTTCTCCGGTGATAGATACCAGGACTGCTCCGGCTCCTGCCCCTTCAGCATTTAAGGCACCATCAAAACACAACTTCCAGAACTGCCCCTCGTCATCACATCTCGTGTGTAAGACCCAGAATACGTCTTCACCCGGCAAAGGAGTTTCTAAAGGTTCCATCCCCCCTGTTGGCATTTTTGCCAACTGATCTGCAATTCCCTGCCCTTTCATGGCTTTCTGGGTCACGTATACAATGTCGAATTGCTGTAAGATTAACTGCCACCTTGATAGTCGGCAGTTCAGCATGGGCCTTTCAAAGATATACTTCAGGGGATCCATTCTCGATATCAGGTATGTAGTATGCCCATGGAAATAGTGCTGTAATCTCCCCGCAGCCCACGCCAAAGCACAACAGGTCTTTTCGATGGGAGTGTAATTCTGTTCACATCGGCTAAATCTCTTGTTGAGGTAATAGATGGCCTGCTCTTTACTTGCATCATTCTTCTGTCCCAGCATACATCCCATCGCAATGGCATTGACCGATATATACATAAACAGAGGGATCCCATCCTTCGGGGGTACCAGCACCGGTGCTTCTGTCAGCTGCTTCTTAATGGTCTGAAAGGATTCCTGGCATTGCTTATTCCACTCTTGGGAGACATCTTTCCTTAATAGTTTAAAGATTGGCTCGCATGTAGTTGTCAAGTGGGATATGAAGCGGCTGATGAAGTGTATTCTTCCCAGAAATCCTCTTATCTCCTTTTCTGTTCGAGGTGCCGGCATATCCACAATGGCCTTAATCTTCGCCGGATCCAACTTAATGCCCCGATCACTAACTAGGAATCCCAAGAGCTTGCCCGACTGCACTCCGAAAGCACACTTTGCCGGATTGAGCTTCAAATTATATTTTCTGAGCCGATCGAATAGCTTTTTGAGATGGGTTATATGATCAGATTCTACCCTCAATTTCACGATAATGTCATCCACGTAGACCTCTATCTCCTTGTGCATCATGTCGTGGAACAAAGCCATCATGGCCTTCTGATAAGTAGCCCCCGCATTTGTGAGACCAAAAGCCAATCGCCTGTAGCAGAAGGTGCCCCAAGGGGTGATGAAAGCGGTTTTTTCCCGGTCTTCCTCCGCCACCATTATCTGATGATATCCCGCAAGGCAATCAATAAAAGAGTACATCTCGTATTGGGCTGTGTTATCCACCAAGATGTGTATAAAAGGCACTAGGAAGTTGTCCTTGAGACTGGCTTTGTTCAGATCTCTATAGTCGACACATACCCTTACCTTCCCTCCAGGCTTAGCCACCGGGACTATATTGGACAGCCATTCCGAGTAAGTGGACACCATAATGATTCCGGCCTTGAACTGTTTGACGATTTCTTCCTTCACCTTCAAGCTCCACTCTGGTTTTAGCTTCCTTAGTTTCTGCCTGACAGGCCTAAAACCCTCCTTGATGGGCAACTGGTGTACCACAATGTCGGTGGACAATCCGATCATGTCCTCATGAGACCAGGCAAAAACATCCTTATACTGGCTTAGCAACTTGGTTATTTTTGTTTTCTGGCTAGGGGTCAGGTCTGTCCCTATCTTGAGCTCTTTGGGTTTGTCAGCGGTTCCGATATTTATGGTGATGGTTTGGTCTAAGTTGGGTTTGGGTTTGTCTTCGACCCATCCTTTGATCTCGTCAGGCGTGTCGTCGTTATCTGTCTCATCCTGCTCAATGCCCATTAAATCGAAATCCAGCTCAATATCAAAATCATAGTCATCTTTCAAATTTGAAACATCGTTTGTTAGGCAAGGAATACTCAAATTGGTACACCTGACATGAAACAAAATATTTGTCATATATATAAGTCATTTTACCACAATGATCATCTTCAAAATAACATGACAAAATAACATAACCATGCAAAATTCAAAATAAAGGACAAAAACTGGTATCCATTCATCCCCCACCATCTGGGGTCTACCATCCTGACGCCATATTTTACCCTCGTTTGGATATTACTGGCTCCATCGTCCAGTTGTCGGTGGTCAGATCGGCCGGAATGCGACAGATGAAAGGCGGCTTTGTATCGGGAACTTCCTTGATGACCACAGCCACATCGCATTGGTTCTTCTTCATAACCTCCTCAGGAATAGTCAGCCCCGCCCAATCGATGATAGGCACACTCTGTTGGGCTCCTGACGGCGTGGCAACATCCTTCCCTTTTCCACTGCCTACTAACTGTCCAGGGATATAACACTTGGTTTCAAACTGTTGCATGACCTCCTGCAGGAACCTCTCCCTTTTGGCCGACTCATCATTCGTGGGGGTCAATTTGTCGTCCCCTGTCTCAGACACAGGCTGGCCAATACCCTGTTCATTGTTGATTTTTGGCATAAGACCTTCGGCCAATCGGGTTGGGATCTCCACTTGAGAATGTTTCCGTCCTACGCCTCCATAATATCCCAACCCTGCTTTGCCTATCTGACTGGGTAGTTGAATAGGCTCAGTAATTCCTTGACTGTTCTTTCCCAACCCTTGTCCAGGTCGAAACTTCATCTTCATCATTTCTCTAGCGACAAAGGTAAGTTCAGGAGAGACCGTAGGTTTCACGGCTGGAGCCCCCAGACATCTGTAGTGAGGAGTATTGATTTCCAGTGCCTGAAAACTGGCAGGTACCACTGATTCGTCCAAATTAATCACTGGCAGGCCATTCCTGTAAGGAGAGGGGTCATTATGCTCCGCAGAGATCGTCACCAGGTTCCCGTCAATGATAAACTTAATTTGTTGGTGTAGCGTAGAGGGAACTGCCCTGGCCATGTGTATCCACGGCCTTCCCAATAACATGTTATAACTAAAAGTAGTATGCACACAAGTCAATCATATTTGATATGATGTACATGGTGCTGTTATATTAAATGTGATAAACCCATAGTTTGAGCAATGCTTTTAGAATCATGATGGGGATCATGCTAATGAGATCTAAATTCTAGATAGCTCACAAACTAAAATTGTTCCTAATCGTTGGATTACTAAAAAGGGGATTAGTGAATCCGGATAGATTAGTACTTACGTTGCTTGCTCTTTGGAAGAGAATGATTGATCTCATAATCATTTGTGTGGAGACACTAAAGCAAGTATGTAGGTGCTTATTAGAGAATAAGTTCACTGAACGTGGCTAGCTAAGGAATACCTATTGGAGTTTTACTCGCCTGTCAATAGGAATTCCTCTAGTGATAGTAGTACAAGTGATCCTTGGACTTGAGATCATCATAGTGTCTTGTGTATGATGAGTTATACTTTGACATGTCCCTTAAGACCTTTAGGGCATATCAAAGGGTATGATTGGGTATAATAAGTTATACATGGAGATAGGTGAATGATCAACAAAGAATCTACCACTTCTAGTAAAAGGAGAGAATGTCCTATGTGATTCGATAAATAACGACTCAGAAGTCTTTGGCCAAAGCAAAATGAAATTAGAAAGGAGTTTCTAATTTGCATTATCAGAGTTGTGCATTTGAAAATCGAAATACATATAATTAAATAAAATAAGACTTGACAGTAATTCCATGTCTTATATTTAATTGGGACATTGTATGGTAGAAGGATTGAATTGTACGGTAACTATTCACTGAAAGGTTCTTTTGTGATTAATGTTGAAATCTATATTATCTGGAAAGTCGTTGATCGCTAAGGGGGCTTACCCTTATTGTAGAATAAATATTATTTATTTAAATGAATTAAATAGTTTAATTTATTTATTTAAATAAGATTAGAATTGTTCTAATTAATTTATTCACGACCGGTTTAATATGGAGAACCTAAAGGGTCACACCGCAAAAAGAAAATATTTATTTAAGAAGTAAATGGCATAATCGTAATAATAAGTTAAGTGTATTTAATTTAATCTATGGAGATAGAATAAATTAAATAGCTTAATATTTATTATTTAATATTTTGGAAATATTAAATATAAATTAATAAGAGGAGTCTTATTATTATTATTACTATTACTATTATTTAATTCCTAATAGGGATTGAGAATTAATTAATAGAAGTACTCTCTCATAAATTCCTAATTGGATTAGGAGTTTAATTAATTAAAGGAGTTCAATTAAAATAAATGACGACTCAGAAGTCTTTGGCTAAAGCAGAATGAAATTAGAAAGGAGTTTCTAATTTGCATTATCAGAGTTGTGCATTTGAGAATCGAAATACATATAATTAAATAAAATAAGACTTGACAGTAATTCTATATCTTATATTTAATTGGGACATTGTATGGTAGAATGATTGAATTGTACGGTAACTATTCACTGAAAGGTTCTTTTGTGATTAATGTTGAAATCTATATTATCTAGAAAGTCGCTGATCGCTAAGGGGGCTTACCCTTATTGTAGAATAAATATTATTTATTTAAATGAATTAAATAGTTTAATTTATTTATTTAAATAAGATTAGAATTGTTCTAATTGATTTATTCACAACCGGTTTAATATGGAGAACCTAAAGGGTCACACCGCAAAAGGAAAATATTTATTTAAGAAGTAAATGACATATTCGTAATAATAAGTTAAGTGTATTTAATTTAATCTATGGAGATAAAATAAATTAAATAACTTAATATTTATTATTTAATATTTTGGAAATATTAAATATAAATTAATAAGAGGAGTCTTATTATTATTATTACTATTACTATTATTTAATTCCTAATAGGGATTGAGAATTAATTAATAGAAGTACTCTCTCATAAATTCCTAATTGGATTAGGAGTTTAATTAATTAAAGGAGTTCAATTAAAATAAATGACGACTCAGAAGTCTTTGGCTAAAGCAGAATGAAATTAGAAAGGAGTTTCTAATTTGCATTATCAGAGTTGTGCATTTGAGAATCGAAATACATATAATTAAATAAAATAAGACTTGACAGTAATTCTATATCTTATATTTAATTGGGACATTGTATGGTAGAATGATTGAATTGTACGGTAACTATTCACTGAAAGGTTCTTTTGTGATTAATGTTGAAATCTATATTATCTAGAAAGTCGCTGATCCCTAAGGGGGCTTACCCTTATTGTAGAATAAATATTATTTATTTAAATGAATTAAATAGTTTAATTTATTTATTTAAATAAGATTAGAATTGTTCTAATTGATTTATTCACAACCGGTTTAATATGGAGAACCTAAAGGGTCACACCGCAAAAGGAAAATATTTATTTAAGAAGTAAATGACATATTCGTAATAATAAGTTAAGTGTATTTAATTTAATCTATGGAGATAAAATAAATTAAATAACTTAATATTTATTATTTAATATTTTGGAAATATTAAATATAAATTAATAAGAGGAGTCTTATTATTATTATTACTATTACTATTATTTAATTCCTAATAGGGATTGAGAATTAATTAATAGAAGTACTCTCTCAAAAATTCCTAATTGGATTAGGAGTTTAATTAAAATAAAAACCCTAATCCTAAATAGTTTAGGAGGGTTCCCTATATCTATAAATAAAAGGAGTCTTATCATGATTTAGGGTTAGACAGTTACACACTCTTCCATGAGAATTGGAGAGAGAGAGAGTACTTGCAATTTCTATAGAGATAGAAACTAGGGTTTTGCGAACACCCATCTTCTTGAATAACTATTATTCCTTGGTGGATCACCTCTAGAGGCCAAACACTTGGGTGGCTAACGTTGATCAAAGGAAGGAATCTCATTGGTGAAATTCAAGGAGAACGCGAAGGATTTGGAGGTGAACTCGTACCTGTGGAAGCATAGTTCTACAAGGGTATGATTCTCATACTTTATCTCTTTCGTTTGATTGATAATTGAGTACATGGATAATTATGGTGATGGTTTGTATGAATTTTTTTTAAAATCCGATTAATCGTGCTTCCGCACTATTTATGTAATTTGATTGCATGTTCGCGCTATATACAAACCTAACAATGGTATCAGAGCCTAATCTTGTGCTAATTATCGATTATTATGATTCCATGTACGTATGGGTATGCGATTGGATCGATTTTTTGGGCAAAGAAAAAAAATTTCGAACTCTGCTACGCAGCGCGGTCGCGCCGCTTCCAGTTCATTCTGGAGCGCGGCCGCGCCACTCCTAGTTCATTTTGGAGCGCGGTCGCGCCGGTCTGCAGAATTTGAAATTTTTTTATTTTAATTTTATTTATTTTTAATTAAGATAAAAGGTTTATTTTGAATTGGAATATAATTAAAGTTAAAAGGTTTTATTTGAACTTGGAATTGGATTCCAAGTTAACTAGAATAAAGGAGTTTATTCTATTTTGGAATAGGATTCCATGTTTCCTAGAATAAAGGAGTTTATTCACATATGGAATAGGATTTCATGTTTCCTTAAAAATAAAGATGTTTATTTTGATAAGGAATAGGATTTAACATATTTTATTTTTCCAAGCAATTTTAAGTTAAAATAAAAGAGTTTATTTTGAACTTGAAATTGGTTTCCATGTTAATTGAAATAAAAGAGTTTATTTTGATTTGGAATTTGATTAAAAATAAAGGAGTTTATTTTTATTCAAAATTGGATAAAATAAAATAAATAAGTTTATTATGATTTAAATTTTGATTAAAATAAAGGAGTTTATTTTTGTTTCAAAATTGGATTTCTAGTAAACTTTTAATTGCCCATTAAATGATATCAATGCATATATGGAATGGTTTTATTATTCATGAGATGAATGCTATTTATTGATACATATGAAGATATGTATGATAATAAATAGGGATTGATTATGGACTACTGACCAATGTGTGATTGGATTTATTTTAGTGGATGCTTGAATGAATGGGTTTTATAAATGGGGTCTGCGTACCTCGTCTTCTCTAGTTTTTCTTGATGTAAATTCTATCTTCCTCCTATGTACCTCCCCTTGACTGCTGATCAAGGTTTCTATTTATTGTAAATAGTTTATGTAATAGGTTTAGTTAGAATTACTTGAAGAATTGGAGACAAAGGAACAAGGAGCGCTTGAAGACCCGTTTGTAATGGAGCCCGGGTATAAATGTAATAGTTATATTTAAATTTATTCTTGCACCCTAGGTTTGACCTTTTGGTTCACTTGGTGGCTCTAGTGAACCAAACTAGAATAAAAGTCCATAATCAATCCGGGTAGAATATAGTGTTCTATATGTGCATGATTACTATATATATATTATATATTATACAACATGCTTCGCATGTTAAATAATATGACGCGTATTTTATATATATATGTGCATGCGCGCTAAACAAGATGAGACAAATAATAACAAACCCCTCAAAGAAATTATATTAAGTCCTAAGCGTTCAAAGATATTAGGAATATCGAACGTCGCCTTCTAGCATGGTAAAACAATAGAGTATTAAATATTTAATATGAGTTTGTTGTGCACACACAAAGCGAGTATTAAATGTTTAAGATGTTATTTTATCACATTTGATGCTTATAAATAGACTGAACGATGTTGTTTTGTTGTGCACACACAAGGACAGTGTTTTTCTTTTGAATATATGGAAGTGCTAGGTTGGACTTAACTTAGATTATTTTAGTCCGGATGTGCACACACTAGACCATTATAATCTAAGAGGCAAAATACAAGGAGTTACATGGTGATGTAATTGACAATAGTTGTCTACCTATTTATTTATATATAGTTTGTTGTGCACACACAAAGCTATATACATTTGAAATGGAATCCTTCTTCTCACTAGCAAATCTTTAATTAGATATGCCGAATTATATTGGGAGGGTAATATAGTTTGATGAAAATAGTGGGAGATACCAATTTCAAATAAAGACCTAATTTATTTTGGTAATTAATTAAGAAATGAATGTATGCTAAAATATTGTTAAATTACAAATTCATTTATAGAATTTTACGATGTCTAATTTACTATCACTGCGGAGTATATTAGATGCTAATTAACTGGACCAAATTAAAAGGACTGGTTAAGAAATTTGAGAATAGTTCTCAAGATTGAAAAGCTATCTTATGTCCTTAATACGCTTATCCCTGCAATGGTTGCAGACAATGGCTCTGAGGAAGAGATTGCTACTTTTAGAAAGTAGTAAGATGATGCACAGTTGGCTCAAATGCATCATGCTCGCATCTATGAGTAACGAGCTTCAGCGTCAGCATGAAACTATGGATGCTCCTACTATACTCCTGCATCTTCAAGGAGTTGAAGGGTGAGGAAAGTAAGTGTAGACACCCAAATTTTGCACTTCGTATACTAACCCTGGCAGGAGGGCAAAATCGTCAATTAACCCAGCCTACGAGACGGAAGGTGGACATAAGTGCGAACACGCAAAGCCACCACGACAACTTGCGATCAAAACCGACACGACGACGGGCGAAACAAGCACCCATGAATAATGTGGCGCGTTTCCCAGCGGTTCCCGGACTACAAAATACAAGCCTCTCAGCGAAAACCAACGGTACGACACGAGAATCGAGGGGTGGCATGAAAATCGAGAAAATCAGCCCAGCCAGCCGCAGATTGATCTGCGGCCAATGATTAAAATAAACTAGAGTGCGCGGCGGGCGCGGAGAAACCAAGGCCAGCCGCAGATCAATCTGCAGCCAGCCGTAGATCAATCTGCGGCTGCCCTTGGCCAGCCTTTATCAGCTCATTTCTTCATTCGGATACAAGAGGTTGACAGCAGCAGAAAAGAAAGAAGGAAGGAGAGGAAGAACAGCAAAAAACAGCAGCGAGAAAAGAGAGAAAAGAGAGAAAAAAGTGAGGATTTATACCCTTTTGCTAGATTGTATCACATATATTTTCTACTCTATTCAATAAACGAGTTTATACAAATCGTGGTATCATTTGCAAGGTGAAAAGCCCTCTTTTATAGCATTTTTGGTATATCATTTTGTTAAGCTTTTGGTCATTTGGGTTACATTAAATGTAATTTTTCTTGTATATTGTTGAGGATACATGGATTAGGGATTATTAATGAGGGTTCCAACGGAACAAAATTCTTCCTAATGACCCGATGATATCCATTTGGTGATTTTTAGTTTGTTTAATTTTGTACTGTCCATTTTGTGGGTGTGTGGAAATTGTGGATGAGAGCCTAGGAACGCGACCCCGTGGTCCAAATCCAATGATGGACTTTTTTGGATGTATGTAGCCGGGTTGATGTATTCGTTATTGTAAATATGTAATTGTCGGGCCTTAAAACGATATCAAATCGAAGATCGGGTTTAAGGCCCCGTAATAGTGAAATATGCGATTGTGGGCGTTGGGGTTATTTTGATGGCTTACATGCCCATGAATAGCCCCCACACATTTTAATGCTTGATTTGATTTGCGACACAGAAAATGATTTCAAAGCTAAATGATGAAGATTTCCATAAAATCAATCAAATTAGGTTATTAGCATCACGAGGCTTAAAATTGGAAATGCTAATGAATGTCGATTCCTATTCAACGAGAAGGCTAAAGAAAGTCGTTTTCAAAACATCACAAAAATGGTTTTATAAAAATAAATGATGTTTTATTAAACCGTTGTGCATAGGGTTAAAGAGATCCTAGAAGTTGCCCGTCACTTTATTTACGAAAGTAACGTATAGGTCTCGATTCCTATTTTGACGATGGTTTAAAAAACTCTTTTGCCCAAAATGGCTCCTAATGAACAATCTCACAGCTTTTGACAATTAAAATCAAACCTTTCTCATAAAAATAAATAACAATGCTTTCTCGTATAAGCCGGAAGACATTCTAAGGCATTCTCAAAATAAAACACAACTTTTCATAAAAATCCAAATGGTTTTTCATGCAAAACTCACTACAACATTCACATAGGCACACACATGCGTGCACACACACATTTTAAGAATTAAAGGATAGAAAAAACATCAAAATTGCGGTAACCGTGTTTCACGGAAGTCGGGGGGTGCCTAACACCTTCCCCTCGCTTAAGCAAGCCCCCGAACTCTATGAATCTCAGTTTGCAGACCAATTAATTCGGAGTCACATATGAGCCAGTGATTTACGAAAACGAAACTCGGATGAGTTGGTACATCCATTTCAAATATACCAACTGGCGACTCTGGTCAATTGGCTCATCATAAAAACGATCTTTCAAAACCCCGTCGACACTTGTGCCGACCTTTTCCAAAAAATCATCTAATAAAAAGGCTAAAATTGGAAAGGGTAATAACCACCAAAGAAGCGATTCCTCCCGGCGTCGACAGCTGGCGACTCCGCTGGGGACATTAGAGGGCTTAAGCCGCGTTCAAGTCTTGATGCTATCCTATCCTTTAAAATTCATGAATGTGTGTGTGCGTGCGATATTTTGACCTGTTGTTGTGGGAAAGTGTTTTACCAATGAATGAATGGTTGAATGGAATTGATTTACTTTAAAGTAATCATTTGCATACGGTGAGGACGATGAATGTGAATGTATGTTGAGAGTGTACCTCCTCTTGAGGCAAACCTGTCGGTTGCTTATTACTAGACTCGAAGGGGCTGCTCCCCGGAGATGGCTCAGGAAACGCACCACCCAAATTCGCTCCAATCGAAAGGATTCAGACGAGTAGATTGCGAAGATTTGGGGACCTTCATGCCGAAAAGCCCGCGAGAGTAACCCTAGGGTAGGTCAGCCTCTGATAAACCTAACAAAAGGGAAGCTTCTTCATGCCCTTTTATCGTTCAGTCAAATAAATAAATGTCATGTAAATGGCATACAACTGTCATACCGTTATCAGCGTAATAAATATGTCATGTATCATGTGATTACATCACCTGCACATATAAAGAGAATACTGAAATGGTTTTGCAGGAAGGCAATCCAAACCACGTACCAAGGTTTTCTAAAACTTCTAAATATTATCCTGTCATCAAACACTGACCTTGTTTTGCAGGATAAGATTAGAGAACCTAAAAATAATAATAATAATAATAATAATCATGCATCAGTGTTGACATGCATCTGCCAACTTGAAACTGGCACAGTACTAAACTACGGCCCTTGTTTATTTTGCGAGATTGCCCCTAGGACCCAACTAAGAGGCCGTAAAATCCATACTCCATCCATCCAAATGGCAGAAGCCGGTAGCCATGAAATTGCAGTTCTGCCACTCCAACAATACGGCCGAATACGAGGGATGCATCTTAGGACTGAGATTAGCCTTGGGAATGGGAATCAAAAGGATGATAGTAGTTGGAGACTCCGAATTGGTCATCCGGCAGGCCATGGGAATATACAGCACCAAAGGGCTTCGGCTATTGCCCTACAATCGCCTCATCATCAAACTTGCCAAACAATTCGAAGATATTGCCTTTCGGCACGTTCCCAGAAATCAAAATGACTTCGCGGATACTCTAGCCACACTGGCTTCCCTGATTCACACATCACGGTATGAGACGAGCTTTAAGGGGGAAATTGCGGTACAGACTTGTCCGGCCTATGAGGATCAGATCGGAGAGATCTCCCATAGTGACGCCCCTCCTAAATGGGCTTGGTATCAAAACATTAAAGAGTTCCTTCGAGATAGCTCCTCTCCCGAAAATGCAGATCTGACCGAGAAAAGAGAATCCAAAGATGGGCAGTGAAATTCTTCCTAAGCAAAAACGATTTGCATAAATGGGACCTCGCTACGGGACTGCTGAGATATCTGGAAGCCGAAGATGCCCAAAGATTAATGAACAAAGTACATGGCGATGTGTGCGGAGCCCATATGAGCAGAACATTTTTGGCAAAGAAAATCATGTGAACGGGTCACTACTGGCTAACCATTAAAACTGACTGCGATTCTCATGTCAGGAAATGCCATCAATGCCAGATCCATGACAATGCGATCCATGCACCTCGTAATGAGCTCCATTGCTTGACCTCACCGTGGCCAGTTGGACCGCGCAACAGGTGATATTCAGGAAGGGGTAAATCTAGGAATATGGTAGTGAATCCCGACCAGTAGAAGATCAATGGGTTTTAAAATTCTGAGTTTTATTTCAAATCCCTGCACGCTCATGTCATTTTGTCATGTTATCCAAAAAGAAGATCATGTGCTGAAATGTTTTATATATATGACATGCATTTTTGTTTTATGTCAGGTACCCCGATTTGAGGCATTCTAGCCTGACAAGCGATAGGCCAAATTTGAAGGAGGATCACGATTTTGGTATAGAGCTAGATTTCGATCTGATGGGGATTGAGCAGGACGAGACAGATATCGACAATATGCCTGATGAGATCAAAGGATGGGTCGAAGATAAACCCAAACCCGACTTAGACCAAACCATCGCCAGCAAACATCAGAACCCCTAACGATCACAAAGAACTCGGAGTAGGGGCAAATTCGACCACCAAATAATAATAGTAATAATAATAATAATAATAAAAAAAAATCTCAAAAATCAAAAATCCCCCAAACCTTTCAACAAGTCAAAGGACCAGATCTTTTGTCAGCCCAGCGAGATACTGATGCAACCAGTACGAGGGAGATCACAAGAAAAGCAACTTAACACTGGGGCATTTATCAACTACCCAGGAAATGATGACGTGCAAATTGGCACCCATGCAACAATCCCATCAACATGCACCATCATCATCAAATGCTACCTCATGTCAATTCAATATTCAACGATACGATCATCTGGCATTTGTCAAGCATAGTTTTCCCGGGATACGATGACCTACGTGAAAGGGGATTTTATTTGACTTGATAGGAATCAGATTAATTCTGACAAGCAACCGTGGAGCACGATCGTGAGTATGATTAGACGAAGAAAGCTATTCAACCTTTTGATCGAGTACAAAGCCTTAATTCAAAGCAACGTTTGCGACAGAATCGACCTCATTGTGCCAGTCTTCACTTTGCATTTGCACGAACTTTCAGTTATGGGGTATAAAACTATGACGACGTTGATGGCAATTAACACGTAGTCAGACAGTCAATAATTATCAAGCTAATATCAAGAAGTCAGACGATAAATGATTATTAAGCTAATGTCTCGAATCATGGCCTGGGTTATTCGAGTAATTAAGCCCGAGGGGTGTCTCTACACCTGGTGCCCTAAAGCCATCTGGTTTGGTAGTCGCTGGCCCAACACTCGTTACATGGGTAACTCAGAGCCTAAGAAAACGAGCATTACAGTAGAGGAGGCCCGAGCATATTCGAATCGTGGCATGGGCTACTCGAGTAATTAAGCCTAAGGGGTGTCTCTGCATCTGGTGCCCTAAAGCCGTCTGGTTTGGGAGTCACCGGCCTAACACTCGCTACATGGGTGACTCAAGCCTAAGAAAACGAATCTTGCGCAAGGTCAAGCAAAGAATGAATGGTGAAGACCACCAGCTTGTCTCGAACCGTGGCCTTTGTTACTCGAATAAATAAACCCGAAGGGGTGTCTGTACACCTAATGCCCCAAAACCGTCTGGTTTGGGAGTCATTGGTCCAAAACTCGTTAAATGGGTAACTTTGAATAGCCTAAGAAAACGAGACAAGTGAAGTGGGCTAATAAAGAGAAAAGATAATACGAAAAACTCTCGGCCTTAAACAAGAAGTCATGGAAGAGAAACCCCTACTGAGTGCTGCATCGCACAGTGCATTTGTCATATGACGTCAATCCTGCTAAAAACGTTGTCGAGAATGGAGACAGAATACCTTTGACGAGGGAAGGTAGTTCTTTTGAATTCGACCTTACTCACGTACAATGACCATGAATGCTTG
Source organism: Aralia elata (assembly GCA_034770075.1). Classification (NCBI taxonomy): domain Eukaryota; kingdom Viridiplantae; phylum Streptophyta; class Magnoliopsida; order Apiales; family Araliaceae; genus Aralia; species Aralia elata. Next base: position 43,595,281 of record CM068383.1, read on the forward strand.
AAGGTGTTCTTACGATTTCATAACTCGTTAAATAGAAAATCATCAACTCACGAGGGATTGAAAATAACTTCCAATCTAGTACATTCACGGTTCATAACTCGCTAGATTGTGCGATCAACAGATATTCAATTTCATGTGCTTTAACTGCATTTACTCTTTTGTCGAGATTATAATATCTTTGTGTTGAACTAACACCAACGGCCCGAGCCTTCAAGTTTTGGCATTTGTTAGTTGTCTGATATGCAGGATCTTGCAGAGCTGTGGATAACTCAGCACGGTCAACATCGCGAGTTTTCGATAAAAATTCTTGGTAACAACACGCGCCAAGGTAGGGGCAGTTAAGAATCGTGAAATGGAAGGAAGCTGAGGCTGCACAGAACTTCTCGTCATTGGGCCTCTCCCCAATCCTGACTATCACTGCCTCGACATCCAAATAATCCACGTGCATGAGCATATACAAGGATGATATAATGCGGGACAACAACATATCGGCCAGCAGAAATGATCAAAAGGCCAAGGAGCCCAACATACCTGTCGATCATCATAGAGAGCGAAACAGACTGCCTCAACTCGATGAAATGAAGACGACCAAGACCAGGCAGAGTACCAAACCAATGTTGAAGTCTAGAAACTACACTTCACGACGAGGCGTGATCCAATCAAATTTTGGCAAACAACGACGACTGTCGAATCGTATCATTTGACTGAACAGGGGTCATTTCTATCTAAACATATGTTGTGCACATGCATCTGTCCATAACATATCTGCCAGATCATGCATAACATCTTTTGCATGCATACATGTACGATCAAAATGAAAATCTTCAGGGGAAAGTATAAGCACGTCGCTTTCAACCTCACAAATGATCAGACCGTGATGGCTTTTGCGGCATGGTATGTGGACGATGTTGGTGAGAGATCCAGGACAGAAGCCGATCACAAATCCCACTTCAAGAAATCACTCAAATCAAATCGAGCGACCCCTGGGAAGGGCTGGTATCCAAACAATCAATGACCCTGGGAAGGGCTGGTATCCAAGCAAGAAGTGACCCTGGGAAGGCATCCAAGCAAACCACAACAAGGTGGTGAGTGAACCTGGGAAGGCATCCAAGCAAATCACAACAAGGTGGTGAGCACCCTGGGAAGGCATCCAAGCAAACCACAACAAGGTGGTGAGTGAACCTGGGAAGACATCCAAGCAAATCACAACAAGGTGGTGAGCACCCTCGGAAGGCATCCAAGCAAATCACAACAAGGTGGTGAGCACCCTGGGAAGGCATCCAAGCAAACCACAACAAGGTGGTGAGTGAACCTGGGAAGGCATCCAAGTAAATCACAACAAGGTGGTGAGCACCCTGGGAAGACATCCAAGCAAACCACAACAAGGTGGTGAGTGAACCTGGGAAGGCATCCAAGCAAATCACAATAAGGTGGTGTGAGAACCTGGGAAGGCATCCAAGCGAACCACAACAAGGTGGTGAACAACCCCTGGGAAGGGCCGATATCCAAAAAAGTGAGCGATCCCTGGGAAGGGCTGAGATCCAAGCAAACCACGACAAATGATGACATCTGTAGAACAGTATCGAAAGACTGTACACGGGTCATTTTTCATCAATTTACATTTTAAATGTTGTGTCACATGCATGAATAGATGATAATTCTGTACGTGATCCATGAAATGAAAAAATAATAAATCGAGCAGGTCAGGTGTCAAGGTCCTAGCCTATAAGAGTCAAAAGCGATGGCTGCCAAGAACGATGTACGAGGACGAACTCCAAGGATGCCTTTCAAGCTAGTCAGGAGAATAACTTCCTTTGATAACAATGAGATGGAATAAGGTAATTACGAGATGAGCGACCGGATACGAGACCCGGCGCAGACAAGACGATCATCCGGATACGAGACCCGGCGATTACGAGATGAGCGACCGGATACGAGACCCGGCGCAGACCCGACGATCAACCGGATACGAGACCCGGTGATCACGAGACGAGTGACCGGATACGAGACCCGGCGCAGACAAGACGAGCATCCGGATACGAGACCCGGTGATCACGAAATGAACGACCGGATACGAGACCTGGCGCAGACAAGACGATCAACCCGATACGAGACCCGGTGATTACGAGACGAGCGACCGGATACGAGACCCGACACAGACAAGACGATCAACCGGATACGAGACCCGGTGATCACGAGACGAGCGACCGGATACGAGACCCGGCGCCGACAAGACGATCAATCGGATACGAGACCCGGTGATCACCAGACGAGCGACCGGATACGAGATCCGGCGCAGACAAGACGATCATCCGGATACGAGACCCGGTGATCACGAGACGAGCGACTGGATACGAGACCCGGCGCAGACAAGATGATCAACCGAATACGAGACCCGGTGATCACGACACGAGCGACCGGATACGAGACCCGGCACAGATAAGACGATCAACCGGATACGAGACCCGGTGATTACGAGGCGAGCGACCGGATACGAGACCCGGCGCAGACAAGACGATCAACCGGATACGAGACCCGGTGATTACGAGGCGAGCGACCGGATACGACACCCGGCGCAGACAAGACGATCATGCGGATACGAGACCTGGTGATTACGAGGCGAGTGACCGGATACGAGACCCGGCGCAGACAAGACGATCATCCGGATACGAGACCCGGTGATCACGAGACGAGCGACCAGATACGAGACCCGGTGCACACCAGACGATCATCCCGATACGAGACCCGGTGATCACGAGACGAGTGACCGGATACGAGACCCGGCGCAGACCAGACGATCATCCGGATACGAAACCCGGTGATCACGAGACGAGTGACCGGATACGAGACCCGGCGCAGACCAGACGATCATCCGGATACGAGACCTGGTGATCACGAGACGAGCGACCGGATACGAGATCCGGTGCAAACGAGACGACTGATCGGATACGAGACCCGACGGTTGTGAGACGACGACGATTATAGCAGCGATTGAGTCAAAATGTTGAGATCAATGCTCACGATAAATTTACGGTTGCATGATGCATTGACACCTCCACAAATGTTTTTCATGCCTTACATCTTGTGTTGCATCATAAGTTATATATGTTGCATCATGTATGTACTGTCATTCTTATGCACTGTCATTCATGCATCGGGTGTCTACTTCTTTATCATGTTCATTTCATTTAACATTTCATAAACACGATAAAGAGGGGCAGTTGTAGACACCCAAATTTTGCACTTCGTATACTAACCCTGGCAGGAGGGCAAAATCGTCAATTAACCCAGCCTACGAGACGAAAGGTGGACATAAGTGCGAACACTCAAAGCTACCACGACAACTTGCGATCAAAACCGACACGACGACGGGCGAAACAAGCACCCATGAATAATGTGGCGCATTTCCCAGCGGTTCCCGGACTGCAAAATACAAGCCTCTCAGCGAAAACCAACGGTACGACACGAGAATCGAGGGGTGGCATGAAAATTGAGAAAATCAGCCCAGCCAGCCGCGGATTGATCTGCGGCCAATGATTAAAATAAACTGAAGTGCGCGGCGGGCGCGGAGAAACCAAGGCCAGCCGCAGATCAATCTGCGGCTGCCCTTGGCCAGCCTTTATCAGCTCATTTCTTCATTCGGATATAGGAGGTTGACAGCAGCAGAAAAGAAAGAAGGAAGAAGAGGAAGAACAGCAAAAAATAGCAGCGAGAAAGGAGAGAAAAGAGAGAAAAAAAGTGAGGATTTATACCCTTTTGCTAGATTGTATCACATATATTTTCTACTCTATTCAATAAACGAGTTTATACGAATCGTGGTATCATTTGCAAGGTGAAAAGTCCTCTTTTATAGCATTTTTGGTATATCATTTTGTTGACGAAGGTTTAAAAAACTCTTTCGCCCAAAATGGCTCCTAATGAACAATCTCACAGCTTTTGACAATTAAAATCAAACCTTTCTCATAAAAATAAATAACAATGCTTTCTTGTATAAGCCCGAAGACATTCTAAGGCATTCTCAAAATAAAACACAACTTTTCATAAAAATCCAAATGGTTGCAAAACTCACTACAACATTCACATAGGCACACACACGCGTGCACACACACATTTTAAGAATTAAAGGATAGGAAAAGTATCAAGATTGCGGTAACCGTGTTTCACGGAAGTCGGGGGGTGCCTAACACCTTCCCCTCGCTTAAGCAAGCCCCCGAACTCTATGAATCTCGCTTTGCAGACCAATTAATTCGGAGTCACATATGAGCCAGCGATTTACAAAAACGAAACTCGGATGAGTTGGTACATCCATTTCAAATATACCAACTGGTGACTCTGGTCAATTGGCTCATCATAAAAATGATCTTTCAAAACCCCGTCGACACTTGTGCCGACCTTTTCCAAAAAATCATCTAATAAAAAGGCTAAAATTGGAAAGTAATAACCACCACATAAGCGATTCTCCCGGCGTCGACAGTAAGACTATTAGATATCAGATATCTAAGGAGCTCTTCTGACAAATGTCCTAAAATGATCAATATGATTGAATAATTGGGACAACTGGGTTTTAATGGATGGAGAGTTGATCCAAGATTTGATCTTGCAATCACTTCTGGACTCTTTCTCACAAATTGTTGTGAATTTCCGCATGAACAAGCTATATGTCAGCCTGCCTGAGTTGCTTAAACTTGTTGAAAACTGTAAAGAGTCACTTTTCAACCAAGAAAGACCAAGTCTTACTGGTAGATGATTCTTCCAGGAAGCGGAAGAGGGCCAAAGGATCTTCTTAAAAGAAAAACAATTCAAAGAAGGTAAATGAAAAGGCAAAAATAAAGGACAATAAGAACAAGACTGATGCATATAGCAAAGGAGTTTGCTTCCACTGCAATAAGCCTGGATACTGAAAAGGAAACTGTAAGGAGCATCTTACAGAGGCTAACCAGAAGAAGCTTAGTGAAGCTTCGGTTATAGATATAGGTTTGTTCATGATTGAAATAAATTTTTCTATAAGTCAAGGTTCTACTTAGGTATTGGATACCGGCTATAGTTCTCACATATGCAATCCAATGCAGAGACTAAGCAGAAGTAGAAAGCTAATCAAAGAGTAAGTAATCTTACGCGTGGAGAATGGAGCAATGGTTGCTACATTAGCCGTAGGAACTTATAGTTTAGCACTGCCTACAGGCAAGTCTATTAAGTTAATAAAGTTGTTATTATGTTCCAGTTCTCTTTAGAAACATTATTACTTCCGTTGTTGGACAAGGAAGTTTTTGGTATTATATTTAAGAACAATTGTTGTTCTATTTATAATGATAATATTTTGTTTGAAACTGGAAGATCACTTGATAGACTTTGTAAACTTGACTTACATGAAAAATAGTTTTACAAATTGACCAAACTAGTAAAAGAAAAAGGAGATGATAATTCAAAGAGTTCAATATGTGTATTTGATGAAATACAAGTCTGAATCATTTGAAAGGTTCAAAGAATTCAGAAGTGAAACAAATTGACAAAGTATTAAGATTCTTTGATCAGATCGAGGAAAGAATACTTGTGCAACGAGTTTCTAGATCATCTCAAAATGGTATTTTCTCATAATGGACACCTCCTGATATGCAATAATTGATTGGTGTATCTAAAAAGGAGAAATTGTACCTTGTTGGACATGGTGCAGTCCATAATGATTTTTACTGACATTCTAGTATCTATCTAGGGTTATGCCCTAGAAACGGCTGCATATCTACAAAATAAGGTAACCTCAAAATCCGACCCCAAGAATCCATAAACGTTATGGATAGGGAGGATTCCTCATCTTAAGTATGTTAAGATAAGGAGTTGTCCAGCTTATGTGAAAAGGTTTCAAAGATAAGTTTGGGATAAAAATCTGACAAGTGCAGATTTGTGGGATATCCTAAAGAAAGTTTAGGGTATTATTACTATAATCCTACACGCTGCCTTCTTAGATAAAGGTGTTTATCATTGAAGGAGCTAGTGGTAGGGTAATAGATCTTGAAGGAGTTCAAGAACCACAAAGCACTTTAAGTCGAACTGAGGAACCTGTAGATAGACCTATTGTACCACAACCGAATCGTAAATCTGGAAGAGTACCGAAGATACCTGGGAGGTATGGATTCATCATAGAGGATGATGATGAGGTACGCATCATAGAGGATGATGATCCAGTTATATACGATGAGGCTATGAGTAGAAGACACTCAGAGAAATGGCAGATGGCCATGAAATCCGAAATGGACTCCATGTATGAGAACCAAGTATAGACTCTGGGTACTCCACAAAAGGGCATAGCGCCTAGAGTGTGAATATGGGTTTTTAAGAGAAAGATTGGGGCAAATGACAAGGTGAAGACCTATAAGACCAGACCTGTTTAAAAGGTTTTTCAAGTCAAGGAGTTGACTGTGATAAAACCTTATTACCGGGTAATGCTCAAGTCCATTTGGATTTTTCTTGTGATTGCAGCTTATTACGAAATCTGGCAAAATGGATGTGGAGACGTCCTTTCTCAATGAAGACTTAAGGAGAATGTATGTATGATACAGCCAGAGAAATTTGTTTCAAAGGATGAAACAAATCGTGTTTTAAGCTACAATGATCCATTGATGGATTAAAGCAAGCTTCTCAAAGATGGAACATTCATTTTGATGAGACAATCAAAAGAGTTTGATTTTATCAAAAACGAGAATGAACCTAGTGTGTACAAAAGGGTCAGTGGGAGCACTGTGACATTCCTAGTATTATATGTTGATATACTACTGATAAGGAATAACACACCAATACTACAATCAGTAAAGATAAAATTATCTAAACAATCCTCCATGAATGACTTGGGAGGAGCATCCTATAAATTGGGGATATAAATTTATATAGATAGATTTAAAAGGATGTTCGGCTTGACCCAAGGAATGTATATTCATTTGATACAAAAGGCGTTTAGCATGACAAACTCCAAGAGAGGTCTCATAATGATGAGCTATGGAGTGTATCTCTCTAAAATTGTCTCCAATTAAAAGAGAGATCGCATGAGTTATTATCATGTATGCAGTGAATATACAAGGCCTAATGTTGATCAGTCATATTCTGGAGATGATCACTGTAAGACAGTGATAAACATCTTTAAGTACTTAACCGGTACTGAAGATGTGATCATGATTCATGGTAGGTCTGAATTAAAACTAGACAGCTAAACAGACTCAAGTTTTTCAGACTAACCAAGACGATAACAAATCCACTTTAAGTTAAATCGTTACCTTGAAAGGTGGTGCAGTGAATTGGAAAGGTTCCAAACAGTAAAGAGTTGTTGGTTTAGTAACAAAGACAAAGTATATAGCTGTAAATGAAGCTGCAAGTTTGATTGTTTGGATGAAAAGTTTATTACAGAACTAGGAATAGTTCCTAAGTCTTATCTTGGATTCAAACATGTGTTGCGGCACTTTCATTTGATTAGTGGAATCATTGAAAGAGGAAAAGTTTCTATAGAGATAGTGGACTCTCGAGAACAACATTGCATCTCCATCTACTGAAGCTTTATCCAAACAGTAGGATGATCGTCACTTAGAGAAGAAGGATATTAGATACCATGTCGATTGGCTTTAGTGCAAGTGGGAGATTGAAAGTAGTATGCACACAAGCCAATCATATTGATATGATGTAGCATATACTTTGTAATCTTATTCGGTTATTAAAGGCATTTTACATTATCTACATGGTGCTGTTATATTAAATGTGATAAACCCATAGTTTTGAGCAATGCTTTTAGAATCATGATGGGGATCATGCTAATGAGATCTAAATTCTAGATAGCTCACAAACTAAAATTGTTCCTAATCTTTGGATTACTAAAAAGGGGATTAGTGAATCCGGATAGATTAGTACATACGTTGTTTGCTCTTTGGAAGAGGATGATTGATCTCATAATCATTTGTGTGGAGACACTAAAGCAAGTATATAGGTGCTTATTAGAGAATAAGTTCACTGAACTTGGCTCGCTAAGGAATACCTAATGGAGTTTTACTCGCCTGTCAATAGGAATTCCTCTAGTGATAGTAGTACAAGTGATCCTTGGACTTGAGATCATCATAGTATCTTGTGTATGATGAGTTATACTTTGACATGTCCCTTAAGACCTTTAGGGTATATCAAAGGGTATGATTGGGTATAATAAGTTATACATGGAGATAGGTGAATGATCAACAAAGAATCTACCACTTCTAGTAAAAGGAGAGAATGTCCTATGTGATTCGATAAATGACGACTCAGAAGTTTTTGGCCAAAGCAGAATGAAATTAGAAAGGAGTTTCTAATTTGCATTATCAGAGTTGTGCATTTGAGAATCAAAATACATATAATTAAATAAAATAAGACTTGACAGTAATTCCATGTCTTATATTTAATTGGGACATTGTATGGTAGAAGGATTGAATTGTACGGTAACTATTCACTGAAAGGTTCTTTTGTGATTAATGTTGAAATCTATATTATTTGGAAAGTCGTTGATCGCTAAGGGGGCTTACCCTTATTGTAGAATAAATATTATTTATTTAAATGAATTAAATAGTTTAATTTATTTATTTAAATAAGATTAGAATTGTTCTAATTGATTTATTCACAACCGGTTTAATATGGAGAACCTAAAGGGTCACACCGCAAAAGGAAAATATTTATTTAAGAAGTAAATGGCATAATCGTAATAATAAGTTAACTGTATTTAATTTAATCTATGGAGATAGAATAAATTAAATAGCTTAATATTTATTATTTAATATTTTGGAAATATTAAATATAAATTAATAAGAGGAGTCTATTATTATTATTACTATTACTATTATTTAATTCCTAATAGGGATTGAGAATTAATTAATAGAAGTACTCTCTCATAAATTCCTAATTGGATTAGGAGTTTAATTAAAATAAAAACCCTAATCCTAAATAGTTTAGGAGGGTTCCCTATATCTATAAATAAGAGGAGTCTTATCATGATTTAGGGTTAGACAGTTACACACTCTTCCATGAGAATTGGAGAGAGAGAGTACTTGCAATTTCTATAGAGATAGAAACTATGGTTTTACCAACACCCATCTTCTTGAATAACTATTATTCCTTGGTGGATCACCTCTAGAGGCCAAACACTTGGGTGGCTAACGTTGATCAAAGGAAGGAATCTCATTGGTGAAATTCAAGGAGAACGCGAAGGATTTGGAGGTGAACTCGTACCTGTGGAAGCATGGTTCTACAAGGGTATGATTCTCATACTTTATCTCTTTCATTTAATTGATAATTGAGTACATGGATGATCATGGTGATGGTTTGTATGAAATTTTTTTAAAATCCGATTTATCGCGCTTCCGCACTATTTATGTAATTTGATTGCATGTTCGCGCTATATACAAACTTAACAATAACTAGCCGCGATATCCAGGACTTGGAATGAAATATCGAAAGTACAGGGCCTTATTTCCACAGGCAATTCTATTTCCCCCATCGTATCCTTCCGGGATCCATCAAAGGCTCGTACCACCACATAACTGGCTCGCAGGCGCTTAGGATTGACGTTCATTTTTTCCAATGTACTGAATGGACAGATATTCAATGTTGATCCTCCGTCAATTAACACCCCATTCATAACATATCGTGAAGAGATTACCGCAATGTGCAGCAGTTTTCGATGACCCCTCCCCTCTTTGGGGACATCATCATCTGTGAACGATATCACATTGTTTTCTAACAAATGGTCCACTAGATGGCCGAACCCTTCTTTGCTAATCACCTTGGGAATGTGTGCCTCTTCCAGGACTTTTGCCAAAATTCTACAGTGATCGTTGGATGATAATACCAAATCCATGATTGATGTCAGAGTCGATTCCTTGCTCAATACCTTGATCCCCCTTGCTTCTGGATGATTCATCTTCCTTAAGAATTCCACAGCTTTCTCCTCGGATATCTTTTCGCTCTTCTTCTCTTTGCTCCCAAGGACTCGTCCTGGGAGATATAAGGGATTCCCTTTGATGTTACCGAAGCACAACTGGCCGCTTCCTCTGATACTCCCCCGTAATTCCACGGTACTGTTTTCAGACTACTAATGGGGATTTGTGGCCTCGCTGCAATAGTGAGAGGTTTCAGAGCCGTTAACCTGATAGGCCCTCAGTGATACTCCTGTTCAGACCCACCAACCTGATCGGTGTCCCTCGCATATTCTCCTGATCACTTGTCATGCCAATCATCTCATCGATTCTCTTTATATAATTTAGCCTTGGTGGTCCCCCGGCTTCGCTGGCTTCCACCACATTGACCCCTTCCCCATCATGTTTAGGCAGGGGATTAACTTTGACATTTGGTAACTCTGGCTGTTCCACCACAATCTCCCCGCTATCGATCATGTTCTGAATCTTGTGCTTCAGCGTCCAGCATTCCTGAGTATCATGACCAGGGGAACCCGAATGGTAGGTACACTTCTTACTCGGGTCAAATCTTCTCCCTTTCGGGTCAATTGGGGGTGCCAAATCGACTATCTTTCTTTGTGTTATTAATACCGCCAAAATCTGTTCAAGAGGATCCCCAAGCGGGGTGAATAACCGATCTTTTGTGGCCTCAAACCTTCTTCGTCCGTCCGCCCTTTGATTATGGAAATTAGATTGTCGGGGTGGCATAATTCTCTGTATTTGCACTAAAGGGCTATTCTCCACCTTCCTCGATGATCCTTGCAGGATGAGGGAAACATCTTCCTCCCTTTTCTTTTGGGTCCTGCGGGAAGTACTACCATAGTTTCCACTCTGGATTTGCTCCGCAACTGCCTCTAGAGCTGTGAAGTCCCGGATCTTGCCAGATTTTAACCCTACGTCAACCATTTCTCCATGCTTTATCATTTCAGCAAAAGGTCTTCCAATCCCCGCTATCACTCGCTCATAATAGGGCGCCTCCTGAATATCCACAAAGGTCATTACCATTTCTGCCTCGCTCATTGGGGGATTCACCTGTGCAGCCATACCCCTCCACCGCTGTGCATAGTCTCTAAAAGACTCTTTTGGTTGCTTCTTGATCTTTGTCATCTGATATCTGTCAGGGGCCATCTATGCCTGGAAGCTGTATTGTGTCAAGAAAGTTTGGGCCAACTCCTCCCAGTTATGGATCCGAGCATTATCAAGGCGGGCATTCCAAGTTCTTGCTTCTCCCGTTAGGCTCTTTTGGAATAACTGCATCCTCAGCCCTTTGTCCTCTGCATAAGACCCAAGTTCCCCAATGTATATCTTCAGGTGTGTATAAGGGTCTCCTTTCCCATTATATTTCTCAAATTCGGGGATCTTGAACTTCTCCAGATACCGGGTTCCTGGAAAGATACACAGATCTGAATAGTTCACCCTGCCCAGGGACCCTATGCCCTTCAGAGATTGGATAGTTTCCTCCATATGCTTCATTTTCTTTCGAAGATCATCAGTGTCTCCCTCCTCGGGGATAGTGATTACTGTCTTGTTGGGTGTGGGAATGGCTTTGGGAAGGACTGGCTCGCCCTTAGGCTGGGGTTGATCATCCTTAGGCGGATCCTTGCTTGGCGGGTCCTGTCTAGGTAGCAACTGCTCCTTCAGCATCGTGGCCATTTCCAACATCTGTTTTTTAAAATCATCGAATTCCTCCCGAGATATGGAACCAGGATTAGGAGGTGGAATATCAGCCATTTCAGATGTAGAACCCTAGGCCCTTTTAGATTGCAAACGCGTTTGAGGTGCAATCCTACAGAAAAAACGGTTTGGAGTTTAATCTTTAGGAAATGAAAGATGTGGATGCATGCTAAAGCTGTAACTTTTGTGTTTTTGGGTTTTTTTTAATCTTCCCCTGCAAGACAAAATGTTAACAGTCCCTTATTGCAATAATAATTGATAGACACGAATTGTTATGCTATGCTTTCCTAGCTATTCCCTGCAAAACATATAGGTCAGTACTTTCTTTTGACCACAGGGAAGGTATATGTAAAAATATTGAATGGGACTATGACACTTATACGTGTAAACGTAAAAGGGCATGAAGAGACTATCCTTGCGTTGGGTTAATCTGAGGCTGACCTATCCTAAGGTTACTCTCGCGGCTTTTCGGCATGAAGGTCCCCAAATCTTCGCAATCTACTCGTCTGAATCCTTTCAATTGGAGCGGATATGGGTGGTGCGTTTCCTGAGCCATCTCCGGGGAGCAGCCCCTTCGAGTCCAGTAATAAGCAATCGACAGGTTCGCCTCAGGACGAGGTACACTCTCAACATACATTCACATTAATCGTCCTCACCGTATGCAAATGATTACTTTAAAGTAAAGCAATTCCATTCAATTATTCATTCATTGGACAAAACACACATTCACACAACAACAAGTAAAATAGATCAAAATATCGCACACACTCACACATTAATAAATTTTTAAAGGATAGGACAGCATCAAGATTTGAACGTGGCTTAAGCCCTCTAATGTCCCCAGCAGAGTCGCCAGCTGTCGACGCCGGGAAAATCGCTCCTGTGGCGATTATGGCCCTTTCCAATTTTAGCCTTTTTTATTTAAATGATTTTTGGAAAAGGTCGGCATAAATGTCGACGGGATTTTGAAAGATCGTTTTTTATGATGAGCCAATTGACCAGAGTCGCTAGTTGGTATATTTGAAATGGATGTACCAACTCATCCGAATTTCATTTTCGTAAATCGCTGGCTCATGGGTGACTCCGAATTAATTGGTCTGCGAACCGAGATTCATAGAGTTCGGGGGCTTGCTTAAGTGAGGGGAAGGTGTTAGGCACCCCCCGACTTCCGTGAAACACGGTTACCGCAATCTTGATGCTTTTTCTATCCTTTTAATTCTTAAAATGTGTATGTGTGCGCGTGTGTGTGTGCCTATGTGAATGTTGTGATGAGTTTGTATAAAAGAATCATTTGGGGTTTTTTATGGAAAGTCGTGTTTTGAGAGTGCTTTAGAATGTCCTTCGGTTTATACGAGAAAGCTTTATTCTTTATTAGAAAAGGTTTGATTTTTTGATTATCAAAACTACAAGGTTTCCATTAGGTGTCGTTTTGGCAAAACAAGAGTTTTTAAACCTTCGTCAAAATAGGAATCGAGACCTATACGTTGCTTTCATAATTAAAATGACGGGCAATTTCTAGGATCTCTTTTAACCCTATGCACATTGGTTTAATAAGACGTCATTTATTTTATAAAACCATTTTTTGTGATGTTTGAAAACGATTTTTTTAACCTTCTCGTTAAATAGGAATCGACATTCATTAGCACTTCCAATTTCTTATCCTCGTGATGCTAATAACCTAATTAGATTGATTTTATGAAAATCTTCATCGTTTAGCTTTGAAATCAATTTTATGTCGTAAATCAAATCAAGCATTAAATGCATTGGGGCTATTCATGGGCATGTAAGCCATCAAAATAACCCCAAATGCCCACAACCACGTATTTCACTATTACAGGGCCTTAAACCCGATTTTCAACTTGGTATCGTTTTAAGGCCCGACGATTACACATTTACAATCAAGGATAATCGATCTTATTACATACATCAAAATTATCCATCATCGGATTTGGACCAAGGGGTCGCGTTCCTAGGCTCACATCCGAAACCTCTACACACCCATAAAATGGATAATACACCAACGAACAACACCGAGTCGCCTAACACGCCACAATATCCTAAAATAGAGATTTAAATACACTACGCCTAATTCATTATCATAACGAACTAAAAATCACCAAATGGATATCATCGGACCATTAGGAAGAATTTTGTTCCGTTGGAACCCTCACTAATAATCCTCAATCCTTGTATCCTCAATAATATACAAGAAAAATCACATTTAATAATAGCCTAAATGATAAGATTTGACAAAATGATATAACAAAAATGCTATAAGAATGTCTTTTTTTCACCTTGCAAATGACACCACGATGCGTATAAACTTGTATATTGAATAGAGTAGGAAATATATGTGCTACAATCTCACAAAAGAGGTATAATTCCTCACTTTTTCCTCTCTTTTCTCTCTTTTCTCGCTACTATTTGCTGCTGGTTCTTCCTTTTTTCTTTCTTCTTCCGCTGCTGTGTAACCTCCTGTATGCTGAATGAAGGAATGAGCTGATAAAGGCTGGCCAAGGGTAGCCGCAGATTGATCTGCGGCTGGCCTTGGTTTTTCCGCGCCCATCGCGCACTTCAGCCGCCCGCTGCGCACTTCTATTATTTTAATCGTTGGCCCCAGATCGATCCGCGGCTGGGTGGGCTGATTTTCTCGACTTTCGAGCTGCACCTTGATTCTCGTGTCGTACCGTTGGTTTTTTTTGAAGGACTTGTATTTTGCAGTCCGGGAACCGCTGGGAAACGTGCCATATCATTCCGCTTTGATCGTTGTCGTGTCGGCTTTGATCGCATGTTGTTGCGGTGGCTCTAAGTGTTTGTACTTATGTCCATCTTTCGTTCTCGTAGGCCAGGTTAATTGACGATTTTGCCCTCCTGTCAGGGTTAGTATACGAAGTGCAAAATTTTGGTGTCTACACCACCAAGGAATAATACTTGCTCAAGAAGATGGGTGTTGGCAAAACCCTAGTTTCTATCTCTATAGAAATTGTAAATACTCTCCACAATTCTTATGTAACCCTAATCTATGATAAGACTTCTCTTATTTATAGATGTAGGAAAACCCTTCCCTAAACTATTTAGGATTAGTGTTTCTATTCTAATTAAACTCCTTTAATTAAATTAAACTCCTAATCCAATTAGGAATTCATGTGAGAGTACTTCTATTAATTAATTCTCAATCCCTATTAGGAATTAAATAATAGTAATAGTAATAATAATAATAAAACTCCTCTTATTAATTTATATTTAATATTTCTAAAATATTAAATAATAAATATTAAGCTATTTAATTTATTCTATCTCCATAGACTAAATTAAATACACTTAACTTATTATTACAATTATGCCATTTACTTTTTAAATAAATATTTTCCTTTTGCGGTGTGACCCTTTAGGTTCTCCATATTAAACCGGTTGTGAATAAATCAATTAGAACAATTCTAATCTTATTTAAATAAATAAATTAAACTATTTAATTTATTTAAAAAAATAATATTTATTCTACAATAAAGGCAAGCCCCCTTAGCGATCAACGACTTTCCAAATAATATAGATTTCAACATTAATCATAAAAGAATCTTTCAGTGTATAGTTACCGTACAATTCAATCCTTCTACCATACAATGCCCCAATTAAATATAAGACATGGAATTACTGTCAAATCTTATTTTATTTAATTATATGTATTTCGATTCTCAAATGCACAACTCTAAATAATGCAAATTAGAAACTCTTTTCTAATTTCATTCTGCCTTGGCCAAGGACTACTGAGTCGTCATTTATCGAATCACATAGGACATTTACATCTTTTACTAGACGTGGTAGATTCTTTGTTGATCATTCACCTATCTCCATGTACAACTTATTATACCCAATCATACCCTTTGTTATATCCTAAAGGTCTTAAGGGACATGTCAAAGTATAACTCATCATACACAAGATACTATGATGATCTCAAGTCCAAGGATCACTTGTACTACTATCACTAGAGGAATTCCTATTGACAGGCGAGTAAAACTCCATTAGGTATTCCTTAGCGAGCCACGTTCAGTGAACTTATTCTCTAATAAGCACCTACATACTTGCTTTAGTGTCTCCACACAAATGATTATGAGATCAATTATCCTCTTCTTAAGAGCAAACAACGTATGTACTAATCTATCCGGATTAACTACTCCCATTTTTAGTAATCCAACGATTAGGAACGATTTTAGTTTGTGAGCTATCTAGAATTTAGATCTCATTAGCATGATCACCATCATGATTCTAAAAGCATTGCTCAAAACTATGGGTTTATCACATTTAATATAACAACACTATGTAGATAATATAAAATGCCTTTAATAACCGAATAAGATTACAAAGTATATACTACATCATATCAAATATGATTGACTTGTGTGCGTACTACTTTCATCAAGTAGTGCAAGATAAAACTAATACACCTTCTACTAGTCGTAATCGAGATATTGTATGCTTTAAATGTCAAGGCAGGGGACATATTGCAAATCAATGCCCAAATCAAAGAACTATGTTATTTCTTGATAATGGGGATTTGGAGACCGAGGAAGAAGATAGTGACAATGACTCTATGCCACCATTAGAGTAAGATAGAGAGGTTGCTATGCATGGCGAAGTGTTGGTTACACGAAGAATGCTTAGTACACAGGTAAAGGAAGAAAGCAGCAAGCAAAGAGAGAATCTATTTCATACTAGATGCATGGTAAATGGTAAGATCTGTTGTGTTGTAATTGATGGTGGGAGCTGTACAAATGTGGCAAGCATCACAATGGTGGAGAAATTGGGACTTACAACATCCAAACATCCTCACTCATACCGATTGCAGTGGCTCAATGACAGCAGTGACATCAAAGTTACCAAGCAAGTATCAGTGCCGTTTACAATTGGGAAGTATGTTGATGAGATCCTTTGTGATGTAGTTCCTATGCAGGCAGGTCATTTATTACTTGGGAGACCTTGGCAGTTCGATCGGCGAGTAAAACACGACGGTTTTACTAATGAGTACTCTTTTGTTCACAATCAAAGAAAAGTTACCTTGTGTCCTATGTCACCCAAACAGGTGCATGAGGATCAAATACACTTACAGAGAGATCATGAAAAGAAAACAAAAGAGAGAGAAAAAAAGAAAGGAGAAGAGAGAAAAATAAATATTTTTGCAAAAAGGAGTGATGTAAGGCGAGCTTTGGATTCTAAAAAGCCAATAATTGTACTTCGGTATAGGGAGGCACTTTTGAATACTAACGCTAATAATCCTTCCTTGCCTAGTGTTGTTTATGCTCTTTTACAGGATTATCAGGATGTATTTCCCGAGGAACTTCCACAGGGATTACCACCAATTCGGGGAATTGAGCATCAACTTGACTTTGTCCCTGGCGCGACCATTCCAAACCGCCCGGCATATTGAAGCAATCCCGAGGAAACAAAGGAATTGCAAAGGCAAGTTGATGAGCTAATGGACAAGGGGTTTGTAAGGGAAAGCATGAGTCCATGTGCGGTTCCTGTTATTTTAGTGCCTAAAAAGGACGGGAAGTGGTGTATGTACATTGATTGTCGAGCGGTAAATAACATCACGGTAAAATATTGACATCCCATTCCTAGGTTAGATGATAGGTTAGATGAATTGCATGGATCTTGTGTATTTTCTAAAATTGATTTGAAGAGTGGTTATCATCATATTAGAATGCATGAGGGGGATGAATGGAAAACCGCTTTTAAAACAAAATATGGGTTATATGAGTGGTTAGTCTTACCTTTTGGTTTAACTAATGCTCCTAGCACGTTTATGAGATTAATGAATCATGTTTTGCGTCCCTTCATTGGAAAATTTGTAGTTGTCTACTTTAATGATGTCTTGATCTACAGCAAGGATTTAGTTGAGCATGCATTGCATATAAAATTTGTCCTAGATGTGCTTCGAAAAGAAAAATTGTATGCTAATATGGAGAAATGCACATTTTTTACAGATCAAGTTGTGTTTCTTGGTTTTGTTGTCAGTACACAGGGAGTACAGGTTGAGGATGAGAAGATACGAGCAATCCGAGAATGGCCAACTCCTATGAATCTCAGTCAAGTTCATAGCTTTCATGGACTCGCAAGTTTCTATAGACGGTTTGTAAGAAACTTCAGCGAAATCACAACACCACTCACCGAAGTAATAAAAAAGAGTGTAGGATTCAAGTGGGGTGATGCACAGGAAAAGGCGTTTAATTTGATTAAAGAAAAATTAACTAACGCTCCTTTACTTGTATAGCCTAATTTCACTAAAACCTTTGAAATTGAATGTGATGCTTCAAGTTTAGGCATTGGAGCTGTATTGATGCAAGAAGGAAAACCAGTGGCATATTTCAATGAAAAATTGAGTGGAGAAGCTTTGAACTATCCTACCTATGACAGGGAGTTATATGCCTTAGTTCGATCATTGGAGACTTGGTCACATTACCTGTGGCCTAAGGAATTTGCAATTCACACGGATCATGAATCATTGAAATATTTGAAAGGCCAACACAAGTTGAACAAGAGACATGCACGATGGATGGAGTTCATCGAGACATTCCCGTATGTCATTCGGTATAAGCAAGGTAAGGAGAATGTCGTTGCCGATGCTCTCTCAAGAAGGTATGTGCTGTTAAATACTCTTGACGCAAAATTACTTGGTTTTGAACAAATCAAAGAATTATATGATAATGACCATGATTTCTATGAAGAGTTTAAAAATTGTGAAAAGAATGTTGTAGGTAAATACTTCAAGATGGATGGATTCTTGTTTCGAGAAAATCGATTATGTATACCTGCATATTCTTTACATGAATTATTGGTTCGAGAATCACATGGAGGTGGTTTGATGGGACATTTTGGCGTTGATAAAACCTTATATGTATTAAAAGAAAATTTCTATTGGCCCCATATGAAATGAGACGTGAAAAGAATTTGTGATAGGTGCATTACCTGTCGTCAAGCCAAATCTCGTGTTCAACCCCATGGGTTATACACACCATTGCCTATATCGAGTGAACCCTGGATTGACTTATCTATGGACTTTGTATTGGGTTTACCTAAATCTAAGCATGGCCATGATTCTATATTTGTAGTTGTGGACAGATTTCCAAAAATGGCACACTTTATCCCATGCCACAAGACTGATGATGCATCCCATATTGCTGATTTATTCTTTAGAGATATTGTGTGTCTGCATGGCATGCCCCGAACAATTGTTTCGGATAGAGATGCTAAGTTCTTAAGCTATTTTTGGAAAACTTTGTGGTGTAAACTAGGAACTAAACTGTTGTTTTCAACTACTTGTCATCTACAAACTGATGGTCAAATGGAAGTAGTAAATAGGACTTTATCTGCATTATTGAGGGCTATCATTAAAAAGAATATTAAGCTGTGGGAAGAATGTTTACCCCATGTTGAGTTTACTTATAATAGGTCTGTACACTCGGCTACTAAATTCTCACCTTTTGAAATTGTCTATGGTTTTAATCCTTTAACACCATTAGATTTAGCACCATTACCTATTTCTGAGTATACTAACATGGACGGTAAAAACAAGGCTAATTTTGTTAAGCAGATACATGAGAAGACAAGGCTTAACATTGAGAAGAAGACGGATCAATATGCTCGACAGGCCAATAAGGGTCGGCGTCAAGTAATCTTCGAACCTGGGGATTGGGTATGGCTCCACTTGCGTAAGAAAAGATTTCCTGCTCAAAGGCATTCGAAACTACTTCCGAGAGGAGATGGACCATTTCAAGTGCTTGAATGCATTAACAACAATGCTTACAAATTAGATTTACCCGGTGAGTATACTGTTAGTGCAACTTTCAATGTTTCTGATCTAAGCCCGTTTGATGTAGGTGAAGATTTGAGGACAAATCCTTTTCAAGAAGAAAGGTATGATGAGGACATCCGTAATCCAGAAACCCGTGATACAACCCGAGAAGGCCCATTGCATTTGCCACTTGGACCTGTTACTAGAGCTCGAGCTAAAACCTTCAAAGACGGACTTAACAGAATGATCCATGAACTATGGAACGAGGTTGGATCAAGTATAGATGTTATGGAGATGGAGTCCAAGCGTATGAAGCCCATGAACATGTTGCGAATGGACGTAGCGGACAAAACAGCGAAAGAAGATAGTTTGAATGGAACAAGCTGACCTCACCCCGACGAGAATTTCCAAGCCAACTTTCTCGCCCCGGCGAGGATTTCCAAGCCAAAACCTCTCGCCCCGGCGAGGAAATTCAATACAATTCTCTCGCCCAGGCGAGAACCTCCTGGATGGAATTTGTCATTTTTTGTCTTTCTTGATTTTCCAACCTTCTTTCACCCAAAACATGAAATCAGTATTTAGTTTCAACTACATGTTTTATGTAATGCTATATTTCAACATTTGTGTGCTTGTTTTTCAACAAGTGTGTGTTTCTAGAAGCTTCTAGTTTGTTTCTAAGACTAGTATAAATAGGTGCTATTGTAAACATTATTGGACATCAATATTTAGATTATCATCATTATTGTGAGATTGTTCTCTTCTTGTGGTTCTTGAGAATTCCTAAGTATTCCTTATTCTTCTTTGAGATTCATATTCGACTTATCATACAACCAATCATAGTTATGTGTGGCGTCTTCTACCGCATCAATCGTCGATTGTACCAAGATTACCGCTTCAAACATAAGCGAGGGGTCGAGGTGTCGTTGGTGTTCATCCTACGCATAATTCATTTGCAAGCAATTGTACCAAGATTACCGTCTACATATAGGCGAGGGGTTAAGGTGTTGCAAGCCATCCATCCTATCAACTTGTTAGAAACGATCCAGGCGGTGACCACCTCACGCAAGTGTACCGTGGAGTCTATCATCTTATGTACGTACCTAACAGGAATTACCTCCCTATTCGTAATTTCTATGTTCAAAGGGTAATCTAATTCCTCCCTAGGCAATTCTAAGTTCTTAGCAAAGTCATCAGATATAAATGAACAAGTAGCACCCGAATCAAACAATACATAAGCATCTATATTATTGATCAAAATGATACCTGACACCACATCGTGAGACTGCACGACATCTTGCACGGTCATGTTGAACGTTCTGGCTGTAGGTCGGTTTGTTGGTGCTGTAACGGATGAATTAATTGCGTTATGATTCTGGAGACAAAATCCTTTTAAGGAGGAAAGGATGTAACGAATGCGATTTGTGTGAATGAATAAAAATATTTATTGAGTTATATAAATATTTTGTTAATTTATTTATTGAGTAAAATAAATAATTTATAAAGTTATTGTGGAATAGTTCATGTTAAGTGTAAATATGTTAAATGTTGTTTGAATGTGATTTGATGTGATTATTCTAATTTAATTTAATAATTAAATTAGATGATTAAATAATTGAATAAAGGATTTATTTGAATAAGATAATTTATTTAAGTTTGATTAAAGTAGAAGTGTGACAATTAAAACTATATAGTATAATGAGTTATTAAAATAAATGGAAAAAGATTAATTTTAGTTAAACCAAACAGGGCCTTGTGACCCTTGGTTGGTAAAAATGGATTATTTTATTGTGGTTCAACCAAACAATGCCTTGTAGCCTTTGAAATTTCATTTTTCTTATTTTGAGTTTGCCAAACATGGCCTAACTCTTTATTTCTTTTAACTGACAAATTAAAATTAAAATACGTTAAAGTAGAGCCTTGAAGGTTCATCAGGTTGTTAAAAAAAACAGAGTTTAGCAAAGAGATTAGAGAGAAGAGTGTAAAAAGAGAGAAGAATTTCTCTGTTAAAATTGGAGAGTGGAATTGAGAGAATCAAGAAGAAGGAGAGGAAGCTAAGGAAATCATCTTGTTTAGCATAAAGGTATAATCCTTTTTAAAAGTTCTTCACTGTATTACTTTACTGTATATGAATTTATTTGTTCAATGCATGAATTGCTTGATTGTAATTGATAGTAGGCATGTATTGGCCATTATATATTGTTTATAAACCAATTTGAAGGAATTAATCCATGAAAGCATGCTTTAGATTAGAGTTTTTGGTTTTTACAGAGTTTCACTTTCATGTATGGCTTAAATGTATAAAATTTGATGTTCAATTCGGATATTAATCTGTAAATTGATTGTTAATTGTGTTAATATGATAACAAACGAAAATAATGCAACTTAAACGGATCAAAATGGTTTAGAAGCAAGATTACTATGTTTGATTTCACTAAGTGTGTCAAAGTATAGAAAAAGAGCATGAACAGTGGATTTTTGTGTCTTTAATTGGTTGATTATGTGTTTATAATGGTTAGAATTGTTAGAAACATGTTGGGTAATTGTTTTACATCATGTTTGACGTCTAGGTATGTTTATTTTATGTATCAGATGATATAATTTGGAAAATTTGGTCTGAAATTACACTGGTTCGCGAATTGTAGAAGGTATCAGTCGAGTCTACCGCCTCGGCGGTAGAAATGAACTGAAAATCTCGCACCGGCGGTCCTGTCACCCCGACGGTAGGCTCGCCCCGGCGACGTTTTTGTATAAAAATCCACCGCCCCGGCAGTGGAACAGTAACTTGAAATTTTTATTTATTTTTTTTTAATCTTGCTATGTTGCCGTGTACATATTTAAAACTTAGATTAAAGTATTTAATAATAAATAAGATACTACAATGAGTGGTAAGCAAATATTTAATGAATAGCAAATGATATTTGATATGAAATGAAATAGGATAAGAACAAATCCTAAAATGCATATAATCTTGTAACTAATTATTGTTACCATTTTATAATCAAAATGTATAGGTTGATTAAGGAACGTGAATTTAAATCTGTAATCTACGTACGAGGCAAGTTTTTCCTCCCTTAAACTTGTTATTTTATTTAAAGCAAGTTTACTTTCATTGAGCAAGTTTGTTAACCTTAGCTTATCGTTATTCAAGCAAGGTTGTTACCATGTTAGGTGCTTAAGCTTTCTTCTAGTCATTTGTTATTCGATCATTGATTATTATTCAAATTCCGAATATAAATTTTATTGTACGACTCTATTGATGAATCAAATGCTTTAGTGACTAGCAAACCCTTATTGATTCAGTTAGTCCTTAGTTGATGAGCGTTCTAAAGACTTAGAATATTTTAAAATTTTTCCAAACCAAGTTCCTTTTGGTACGAATTCTGATGCTAAACTAAGATGAACAACCCTAATTACGCAACAGCGTTAAAATGTTTGTGCACAATACATTGTACAAAAGGGTTGATCCCCCTGAGTACGAGATGGATGGTCCATAGTCTATAAGACTGTTAAAAGTTACGGTAGAAATACTTGTTAACCTAGGATAGAGTTCAAGGTTTTATGACCCTCAGATATAACATTAAATCTTGAAATCTATTTTTCTTGAATCAAGCATTCTAACGAGCTTTCAGACCTTGATTATTTGTTGACTGAATTCAGAAAATTATTATACCTCAGTTGAAATCTATTTCATTTAAATGTTATTGTCATCATACTTGTGGACAATTGTTTGCTCACTCTTGCATTAAACATTGCAGCTAAGACAGAAAAGTTGGGCGAGCCATCCACGAGTAAAGGCAAGGGCAAGATGCAGAAATAGCTAAAGACTTGTTATTTATTTGATGTTTTATTGTAAAAAGTCTTATTTAATTTTCTGTTTTAATTCCGCATTGATGTAATAAAGGTTAGATAACCTGGGATTTGTTTGATTAAGAGATTAGAGATGTAACCCTTTTGTGGGAAGATTTTTCATTTAACTTAATTTAAATTGTCCTTTATTATGGGTAGCTAGATATGAATGAATGGTATAGTGAACACCAAATCTGAGGAATTGAAGTACCTAGATTTGGGGGTGTCACAAGTTGGTATCAGAGTCAGGTTATGAACCTCTAGGTGGGGAAAACCTTAGGGTAGTAGCCTTTTAGAAAATAGAGAATATAGTGGTGATAAACTCTTATCGAGTTCTAAGGAATGGATTACAGAAATTCATAAAAGACAATAAAATGATTACGTGTTATGTGCTTACTTGATAACAAACTTATGTGCTCGCGAGTAGTATCACGTTGTAATTAAAACTTAAAATGTTGATGGCAGGATGTCTGATATAGGAGGATCCAGTCAGGCTAGGGAGGAGGAGCCCCGAGATGTTCATGTAGTCCGGGAGCAGCTAGTGCAGAGGGAGCCATCCCCATTGATCACAGTTGTAGGTCCCGGGTACGAGCCTGAGACTGATCCTGAGGAGGATCCGGAGGATATTGAGGAGGAGGAAGAAGACCCTGAGGAGATACCATTATCTTCCTTAGGTGTTCAGATGTATGAGCAGGTGTATGACCGCAACATAGAGTTGCAGGATAGAGTGGAGGAGTTGGAGGAGCAAGTAGCAGATCGTCAGACTACCATAGAGCAAAAGAATAATGAGATTGAGGAGCTTGATATACGTCTTGGGGACGTGGAGTGGAAGCTGTTTCAGGAAGAGAGCCAAAAGAAGGAGTTAGAAGATCAAGTTGTGGAATGTCAAGCCACTCTAGAGCAGAAGGATGTCGAGATCCAAGACCTTTCATCCCGTCTTATAGAGGTCGAGTAGAGACTAGCTCAGTCTGAGTACCGACGAGGTCGGTTATTGGCTAGAAATGAAATTGTACGAGATGAATTGAAAGAGGAGACAGCTAAGCGGGCTAGAGCTGAAGACACTTGGTTGAGGGAGGCTAATCGCGTAGATCGTGTTGAATGTGAGGTGCGGTCAAAGGAGGCCAAGATTGATGAGATGGTGTATATTTTTCACACCACAATCGATAGAGCCCAGGATCGAGTTCATCGTCATCCAGTGCAGTTCGATGATCAACCCCGGTATATGATGGACCGAAGGATGGTGACTCCTATTATGGAGCAAGAACGCGAGGAAGCGGTGCGCCGTGGAATGTCATTGTAGATTATGTTTAGACGTGCTAGTATGAAAATCTATGAAGTTAATAAGTTGTAAATCCCAGTTTTATATAACAGGATAGAATAATGATGTAATCCTGTAATTTTATGATTTCAGGATAGATGATATAAGCAACTATGATGCTATCTATGCTATGTTTTAAAACAATAAATGAATAAAATACGAAAGTTTATCAGATGTGCTATGTGTTAAGTGTTGTTTATAAATGTTTAAGTTAAGACTTAAATATTTAAGTGATTGAGTAATAATTTAATAACGCAAATTCTTGACAGTAAGATGCCGCCAAGAAGACAAACCCGTCAACAGACCCCTGAGGGATCCACCAATAACAACGAAGAAGCCAATGCTAATCCAATGCAGCAGTTGGTAAACTTGCTAACAGGAGCATTTGTGAATCAACCCCAAGCTCAGGCCACGACTTTCAAAGACTTCAAGGCTGTTGGACCCCCAGAATTTCAAGGGTCTATGAATCCGATCGAAGCACAAACTTGGGTCATGGAGATGGAGAAAGTGTTTGATGTCGCTAGGCTCAACGAGGATCAGAAGACTGTATTTACAACATTTATGCTCAAAGCAGAAGCACGTTACTGGTGGCAAGCTAACAAAACTCGAGGTGGTCAGGGGATAATACCGTGGGAACAATTTAAGGAGATGTTTTTCATTCATATTTTCCGGCAAGCGCACAGAATCAGATGGAGGTGCAATTTCTGGAGTTGAAGCAAGGTACCATGACGGTGCCTGAGTATGCTGCAAGATTTAACGAGTTGGCGAGGTTTGCACCATATCAAGTTAATACGGATCAACGAAAGGCTAGAAGGTTTGAGCAGGGATTGAAGCCCTGGCTGTATAGCCGAGTTTCGATGTTTCAACAGAATTCATTTGCAGCAGTGTTAGAAAAGGCGATTATCGCTGAAGGGGGGCGTGATGCTCTGTCTAAATACAATCAAGAGCAGAAGAAAAAGAAGAGTGAGAATGATAATAAGGCGAGTGGTAGCCATGGTGGCAGTAATCAAAAGAGAAAGTGGAGTGATAGTAACTCTGGTGGCATTCAGCTGGGAAATCAGAAAAAGAAGGTGGAGGCATGCAGTACCTATGGAAAGAATCATGTGGGTGTTTGTTTGAAGGGTAAGAGGGTATGCTTTAACTGCGGACAGGAGGGTCATATCGCACTAAATTGTCCTTGTCCGAAGAAGGGCGCATGTTTTATTTGCGGGTCGAAGGATCACTTTGCTTGAGATTGCCCTAAGAAAGCTACAGGAAGTGCAAGCGGAGGAAAGGGAAATAGTCGTGGAGGCAATTTGACTATCACTGGACCGATGCCATCGAATCGACCTACCACTCGAACATTCAATATGACGGTGCAGGATGCTGTGCTGTCAAAGGATGTAGCGTCAGGTATCATTTCGGTCAATAGTGTAAATGCTTACGTATTATTTGATTCGGGTGCTACTTATTCATTTATATCCGATGATTTTTCTAGGAAATTAGAGTTACCTCAGGAAGAGTTAGATTATCCTATGAATATAGAAATTGTAAATAGGGAAGTGATTCCTGTTAAGTTTATCCACAAGAACTGTCAGATAGATATTAAGGGTCATGTGATGATGGTAAACTTAATCCCAATTCGTCTTGGGGAGTTTGACGTTATTTTGGGAATGGATTGGTTGTTCAACCATGGGGCAGTTATTGACTGTCAAAGGAAGTGTGTGAACCTTATGACTCCGTCGAAGGTAGTGTTTTATGGCAGTAAGTCACCTAGACAAACGAGTTGTTTGACAGTGATGCAGGCCAGGAAGATGTTGAGACAAGGGTGTGTAGGATATCGTCGATACACGAAAGATGAGTGCAAAGCTGGAGGAGATACCGGTAGTTAGGGATTTTGCGGACGTGTTTCCTGATGATTTGTCGGGATTACCGCCAGATAGGGAAATTGAATTTGTAATTGATCTAGCACCGGGTACAACCCCTATATCAAAAGCCCTGTACTGAATGGCTCCGGTAGAAATGAAGGAGTTGATGGTGCAATTGCAAGAGCTGCTGGATAAAAAGTATATTCAACCGAGCGTTTCGCCGTGGGGAGCGCCGGTGTTATTCGTCAAGAAGAAGGACGGATCAATGCGTCTTTGAATTGATTATAGAGAGTTGAACAAGGTCACGATTAAAAACAAGTATCCGTTGCCAAGGATCGATGACCTGTTTGACCAACTGAAGGGAGCGAGATATTTTTCAAAGATAGATCTGCGAAGTAGGTACCATCAGTTAAATGTGAGGAAGGAAGACATACCAAAGACAGTGTTTCGAACTAGATATGGTCACTATAAGTTTTTGGTTATGTCATTTGGTTTAACAAACGCACCTGCAGCATTTATGGATTTAATGAATAGAGTGTTTAAACCATTTTTGGATAAATTCGTAGTGGTATTCATAGACGATATTTTGGTATATTTCAAAACTCAGGAAGAACACGTGGAGCACTTGAAGGTGACTTTGGAAGCGTTAAGGAGGGAGAAATTGTATGCGAAATTCTCCAAATGTGAATTTTGGTTGGAGTGTGTGCAATTTCTTGGGCATGTGATTGATAAGGACGGATTATCGGTGGGTCCATCAAAAGTTGAAGCTGTGGTGAACTGGGATCAGCCGAAGACACCGTCAGAAGTGAGGAGTTTCCTAGGTTTGGCAGGTTATTATAGGCGTTGTATTCAAGATTTCTCTAGGATCGCCACTCCGTTGACGAATTTGACAAGAAAATCAGTGAAGTTTGTTTGGACGGAGAAGTGTGAAGAGAGTTTCCAAGAATTAAAGAAGAGATTAAGTACGGCACATGTGTTGTCTTTGCCAGATGACACAGGGAATTTTGTGGTGTATAGTGACGCATCGCATAAAGGACTTGGTTGTGTGCTTATGCAAAACGGTAAGGTTATTGCATATGCATCGCGCCAATTAAAAGACTATGAAAAAGGGTATCTGACCCATGATTTGGAGTTAGGAGCCGTGGTATTTGCTTTGAAAATTTGGAGGCACTATCTCTATGGGGAGAAGTGTGAGATATACACAGACCATAAAAGTCTGAAATATATTTTCACACAGAAGGATTTGAATATGCGTCAGAGGAGGTGGTTAGAGCTTATCAAGGATTACGACTGTGAGATTCTTTATCATCCGGGTAAAGCTAACGTGGTTGCCGATGCTTTGAGCAGGAAGGGTCGGGAAAAGTTGTTTTTGTTAACTACTCAGGAGAAGCTCATAGAAGAAATGGCAAAGTTGGAGTTAGAGGTGAAGTGTCTGGCGGAGCCGAATGAAAAATTATTCCAGATAGAAACCCAATCAACTCTGATGGACAAAGTGAAGGAAGCGCAACTCCAGGATAAGGAGTGTATTAGTATACGGAAAAGAGTGCTTGAAGGTGAGGAGCTTAAATATAAAACTGATACTGAAGGGTTGCTTAGATTTGAAGGTAGAATCTGGATTCCGTCTGTGTTGGAGATCAGAGAGGAGATTTTGAATGAAGCTCGTAGTTCAAAATTTTCGATTCACCCGGGAAGTACAAAGATGTACCAGGATCTTCGCCAACATTTCTGTGGCCAAACATGAAAAGGGAAGTTGTTGAGTATGTTGTGAAGTGCTTAACTTGACAGAAAGTTAAAGCAGAGCATCAACGACCAAGTGGTTTGTTACAACCCTTGGAGATACCAGAATGGAAGTGGGAGCATATCATGATGGACTTCGTGGTAGGGCTTCCAACTACTCAGAAGGGTTATGACGCAATATGGGTTATAGTGGACCGACTAACGAAATCAACGCATTTCTTGCCAATCAAAATCAAATTCACTTTGGATCAGCTGGCAAAGTTATATGTCAAGGAGATTATCTCAAGACACGGAGTTCCGGTATCAACAGTGTCAGACAGAGATCCATGTTTCACATCAAAATTTTGGAGGAGTCTGCAAGCTTGTTTGGGGACGCAGTTGAGAATGAGTACTGCGTATCATCCTCAAACTGATGGTCAAAGTGAAGAACAATACAAACGTTAGAAGATATGTTACGCGAATACGTCATGGACTTCAAAGGAAACTGGGATGATCATTTACCTTTGGACGAGTTTGCTTATAACAATAGTCATCACGCAAGTATCGGCATGCCGCCCTACGAAGCATTGTACGGAAGGAAGCGCAGAACTCCGTTATGTTAGGATGAGGTTGGTGAACGTCGACCATTAGGACCCGAGCTGGTACAACAAACTGCTGAAATCGTCAAGGTGATAAGAGCCAGATTGTTAGCTGCTCAAGACAGATAGAAGAAATACGCAGATAAGCACCGACAGAATAGAGAATTTGACGTCGGCAGTTTTGTATTTCTCAAAGTACCTCCCTGGAAGGGGAAGATAAGATTTGGCAAAAAGGGTAAGCTGAGCCCGAGATTTATTGGACCCTTTGAGGTGTTGAAAAGAGTAGGAGAGGTGGCTTATGAAGTAGCTTTACCTCCCGAATTAGCCCACATTCACAATGTCTTTCATATATTGGTGCTACGACCATATAAGCCCGATTATAAACATGTTATAGAATATGAACCGATACAATTTGAGAAAGATTTGTCCTATGAAGAGGTTCCTGTACAGATAATTGATAGAAAAGAGCAAGTTCTCAGAAATAAAGTGATACCTTCTGTTAAGGAAATTTGGAGGAACCACAACGCCGAAGAAGCTACGTGGGAACTCGAAGAGAAAATGATGCAAAGTTATCCTCAATTATTTGTTTAATCTTTGCATCGCGATTCTGCGGACAGAATCTTTGTAAGGAGGGGATAATGTAACGGATGAATTAATTGCGTTATGATTCTAGGGACAGAATCCTTTTAAGGAAGGAAGGATGTAACGAATGCAATTTTTGTGAATGAATAAAAATATTTATTGAGTTATATAAATATGTTGTTAATTTATTTATTGAGTAAAATAAATAATTTATAAAGTTATTGTGGAATAGTTCATGTTAAGTGTAAATATGTTAAATGTTGTTTGAATGTAATTTGATGTGATTATTCTAATTTAATTTAATAATTAAATTAGATGATTAAATAATTGAATAAAGGATTTATTTGAATAAGATAATTTATTTAAGTTTAATTAAAGTAGAAGTGTGACAATTAAAACTATATAGTATAATGAGTTATTAAAATAAATGAAAAAAGATTAATTTTAGTTAAACCAAACAAGGCCTTGTGACCCTTGGTTGGTAAAAATGGATTATTTTATTGTGGTTCAACCAAACGATGCCTTCTAGCCTTTGAAATTCCATTTTTTTTATTTTGAGTTTGCCAAACATGGCCTAACTCTTTGTTTCTTTTAACTGACAAATTAAAATTAAAATACGTTAAAGTAGAGCCTTGAAGGTTCATCAGTTTGTTAAAAAAAACAGAGTTTAGCAAAGAGATTAGAGAGAAGAGTGTAAAAAGAGAGAAGAATTTCTCTGTTAAAATTGGAGAGTGGAATTGAGAGAATCAAGAAGAAGGAGAGGAAGCTAAGGAAATCATCTTGTTTAGCATAAAGGTATAATCCTTTTTAAAAGTTCTTCACTGTATTACTTTACTGTATATGAATTTATTTGTTCAATGCATGAATTGCTTGATTGTAATTGATAGTAGGCATGTATTGGCCATTATATATTGTTTATAAACCAA
Source organism: Aralia elata (assembly GCA_034770075.1). Classification (NCBI taxonomy): domain Eukaryota; kingdom Viridiplantae; phylum Streptophyta; class Magnoliopsida; order Apiales; family Araliaceae; genus Aralia; species Aralia elata. The sequence continues at coordinate 43,625,529 of CM068383.1, forward strand.
TTTGAAGGAATTAATCCATGAAAGCATGCTTTAGATTAGAGTTTTTGGTTTTACAGAGTTTCACTTTCATGTATGGCTTAAATGTATAAAATTTGATGTTCAATTCGGATATTAATATGTAAATTGATTGTTGATTGTGTTAATATGATAAAAAACGAGAATAATGCAACTTAAACAGATCAAAATGGGTTAGAAGCAAGATTACAGTGTTTGATTTCACTAAGTGTGTCAAAGTATAGAAAAATAGCATGAACAGTGGATTTTTGGGTCTTTAATTGGTTGATTATGTGTTTATAATGGTTAGAATTGTTAGAAACATGTTGGGTAATTGTTTTACATCATGTTTGACGTCTGGGTATGTTTATTTTATGTATCGGATGATAGAATTTGGAAAATTTGATCTGAAATTGCACTGGTTCGCGAATTGTAGAAGGTATCAGTCGAGTCTACCGCCCTGTCGGTAGAAATGAACTGGAAATCTCGCCCCGACAGTCCTGTCGGCCCAGCGACATAGTTGAACTAGTTTCCTCGCCCCGACGGTAGCTTTGCCCCGGCGACCTTTTTGTATAGAAATCCACCGCCCTGGCGGTGGAACAGTAACTGGAATTTTTTTTTTTAATCTTGCTATGTTGCCGTGTACATGTTTAAAACTTAGATTAAAGTATTTAATAATAAATAAGATACTACAATGAGTGGTAAGCAAATATTTAATGAATAGCAAATGATATTTGATATGAAATAAAATAAGATAAGAACAAATCCTAAAATGCATATAATCTTGTAACTAATTATTGTTACCATTTTATAATCAAAATGTATAGGTTAATTAAGGAACGTGAATTTAAATCTGTAATCTACGTACGAGGCAAGTTTTTCCTCCCTTAAACTTGTTATTTTATTTAAAGCAAGTTTACTTTCATTGAGCAAGTTTGTTAACCTTAGCTTATCGTTATTCAAGCAAGGTTGTTACCATGTTAGGTGCTTAAGCTTTCTTCTAGTCATTTGTTATTCGATCATTGATTATTATTCAAATTTCGAATATAAATTTTATTGTACGACTCTATTGATGAATCAAATGCTTTAATGACTAGCAAATCCTTATTGATTCAGTTAGTCCTTAGTTGATGAGCGTTCTAAAGACTTAGAATATTTTAAAATTGTTCCAAACCAAGTTCCTTTTGGTACGGATTCTGATACTAAACTGAGATGAACAACCTTAATATAGGGGATTAATTACGCAACAACGTTAAAATGTTTGTGCACAATATATTGTACAAAGGGCTGATCCCCTGAGTACGAGATGGATAGTCCATAGTCTATAAGACTGTTAAAGGTTACGGTAGAAATACTTGTTAACCTAGGACATAGTTCGAGGTCTTATGACCCTCAGATATAACTTTAAATCTTGAAATCTATTTTTCTTGAATCAAGCATTCTAACGAGCTTTCAGACCTTGATTATTTGTTGACTGAATTCAGAAAATTATTATACCTCAGTTGAAATCTATTTCATTTAAATGTTATTGTCATCATACTTGTGGGTAATTGTTTGCTCACTCTTGCATTAAACATTGCAGCTAAGATAGAAAAGTCGGACGAGCCGTCCACGAGTAAGGGCAAGGGCAAGATGCAGAAATAGCTAAAGTCTTGTTATTTATTTGATGTTTTATTGTAAAAAGACTTATTTGATTTTCTGTTTTAATTCCGCATTGATGTAATAAAGGTTAGATAACCTGAGATTTATTTGATTAAGAGATTAGAGATGTAACCCTTTTGTGGGAAGATTTTTCATTTAACTTAATTTAAATTGTCCTTTATTATGGGTAGCTAGATATGAATGAATGGTATAGTGAACACTAAATATGAGGAATTGAAGTACGTAGATTTGGGGGTATCATAGGTGCCGATCCGATTATGGTTAATGTACTTCCACCACTGTTCCCCTTATTTCCTCCTGATCCTGGTCCTCCTGCTGCCTTTTTGGGACAATCTCTGGCTAGATGATCTTTTAATCCGCATGTGAAACAAGCACCCTTCTTTGGATTCGGACAATTCGGCGCTATGTGGCCCTCCTGATTGCAATTGTAGCAAACTCTCTTCCCCTTCAGGCAAATCCCCACGTGGTTCTTCCCACATGTAACACACGCTTCTATCTTCTTCTTCTGACCTCCTTGCTGATTTCCAGTAGATCCATTATCATTCCACTTCCTCTTTTGGTTGTGACCTCCACTGTTACTACCACTCACTTTGTTATTTTCATTTTCGCCTTTCTTCTTCTGCTCCTGGTTATACTTAGTCAGAGCATCACTCCCTCTTTCGGCGATAATCGCCTTTTCCAACACTCCAGCAAAAGTGTTCAATTGGAACATTGACACCTTGTTGTACAACCACGGCTTCAATCCCTATTCGAATCTCCTTGCCTTCCTCTCATCGGTGTTCACTTGGTAAGTTGTGAACCTAGCCAACTCATTAAACTTCGCCGCGTACTCCGGTACAGTCATGGTACCCTGTTTCAGCTCTAGAAATTGAATCTCCATCTGGTTACGCGAGCTCGTCAAAAAGTACATCTCAAAGAACATTTCCTTAAATCTATCCCATGCGATTATACCCTGACCTCCTCGAACCTTATCCGCCTGCTACTAATAACTCACCTCTGATTTAAGCATGAACGTTGCAAAGGCAGTCTTTTGGTCATCACTAACCCTAGCAACGTCAAATACTTTCTCCATTTCCATCACCCAGGTTTGGGCTTCGATCGGGTTCAGGGAACCCCTAAACTCTGGCGGTCCTACCGCTTTGAAATCCTTAAATGACATCATTGGTGGAGCTTGCGGCTGATTCGCAAGGGCTCCAGCCAAAAGGTTCACCAACTGCTGAACAGGATTAGCATTGGCGTCGTTGTTGTTAGTAGAGCTCTCCTGAGCTTGTTGACGTGGTTGGCGTCTCGACGGTATTTTCTGTTAAAGAATATGCGCTTATTAGATCATCACTCAATTTCTTAAGTGTTCAACATTTAACTCAAACAATTCAGGTTAAACATTTAACACATAACATCTTTAAATAAAACTGATATTTCATTAATTCAAAAGTGTTAAACATAGAAAGATAGCATCACTGCTATTTACATCAACTATCCCAAGATCAAATAATCTTTAGGATTAAATAGTCATATTCCATTATGTATAATCACGCTGGAATTTACATCATAAACTATCATAAATATTTACACATAATTCAAAAATTTCTCCTATCACGGCCTACTAAGGCGTCGAACTGCCTGTCTACGTTCTTCCTCCATGATACGGCACATCGTCCTTCGATCCAACATGTACCATGGCAAGTCCTCGAACTGAACTGGATAGTGGAGAACTCGATCCTGGGCTATATCAATCGCTGTCTGGAAAGTATAGTGTGTCTCCTCAATCTTAGCCTTCTTTGCCCGTTCACCTTCTTCGAACATTTTTGCACGTCGAGCGTTATTTATCCAAGCATCCTCTACTCTAGCACGTTCTGTTGACTCCTCACTCAAATCATCCTTTAATTTCTGAATCTCAAGTTTCATCTTTTCATTCTCAGCTAGCAAGTCTTCTTTTTGACTCTCTGCCCGAACTAACTTCCATTCTACGTCTCCAAGACATATTTAAGATCCTCAATCTTCTCATCTTTCTGTTCTATAAAAGTCTGGCATATATTTGCCAGTCTCTCCCAATCTCTGACTCTATCCTGTAACTCTACAGTATGATCATACAATGCATCGTACATCTCAACATCGACAGAGGTAAGGGGTACCTCCTCGGAATCCTCATCGTCCTCCTCAGCCTCTACCTCCTCAGGATCCTCCTCTGGATCAGACTCAGGCTCATGCTCCTGACCCACAACAATGATCAATGGAGATGGCTCTCTCTGTATCAACTGCTCCCGGATAACATGGATAGCACGGGGCTCCTTCTCTCCAGCCACTCGAGGTTCAACATCCCTAGGCTGACTGAATCCTCCAATATCTGACATCCTGACAACAAAATTTAAATTTTAATTAATACTCGATACTACGCGCGGCATATAGGTTGTTAACACATAAGCACATAGCACATAAAGTCTTTTATTATCTTTAATGAATTTCCATAATTCATTCCTTAGAACTCGATAAGAGTTTATCACCACTATATTTTCTGACTCTTAAAAGGTTACTATCCTAAGGTTTCCCCATCTAAGGTTCATAAACTACAACTCTGATACCAACCTGTGACACCCCCAATTCGGGTACTTCGTTTCCACAGGATTTGGTGTTCACTATCCGAATATACATCACATCACATCTAACTACCCATTCAATATAAATGAAACTTCTTAAATAAAGTAAAAATCTCCCATTAAAGGGTTACAACATCAATAGTAAATAAATCCCAGGTCATCTAACCTTAATAAACAATCAAATGCGAAAACATAATCAAGTCTATTACATAAACATCAATAAAGCAAATACAACAAGTCTTCATCACTTGTTTGCTTTTTCTTTGCCCTTACTAGTGGACGGCTCATCAACTCTTTCAACTTTAGCTGTAATGTTATTATACAAGAGTGAGCAATGATTGCCCAACAAGTACAACAACAACAATAATAATAACATGCGAAATAATTAACGGATATTGAATAATCGAAGATTCAGCTTTTGAGTCAAGATTATAAGACAAGATTCAAAAGAACATCTGAGGGTCTTAAGACCACGAACTATGTCCCAGGTTATCAGTATTTCTACCTTAAACCTTTAACAGTCGTAAGACTATATGGACCTTACTTCTCGTACTCAGGGGGATCAGCCCTTTGTACCATGTATGTGCACAACATCTTAAAAGCTAACGCGTAAATAAAATCCCCTGTATAAGGGTTGTTCATCTCCGTTTGACATCAGAGTCCGCACCAAAAGAAGTTTAGTTTGGATTAATTCAATAACGTTTCTAGAATTTAGAACGCTCATCAACTATGGACTAGTCGAATCAATAAGGGTTCGCTAGTCACTCAAGGTTCAATAAAAATGTAATTGATATTCGAGGATCAAAGACTGAATCTCACAAAAGATACAATTCAAAGAACTAGAATTAAAAACTTGCTCAAGTAAGTAATAGCATTATAAAGCTTCCATGTCAGGAACTTGCATAGAAATAATTAATTAAGGATAAGATACTTGCTTTCAATGAAATAAAAGATTAGGAGTAGTAAACTTGCTTTCGATTAAATAAAGGATTTAGGGTAGAAAACTTTCCTCGTGCATAGATTACAAATTAAAATTCACATTCTTTAATCAACCTATACATTAGGTTTATAAAGCAGTAACAATAATTAGTTACACTATTATAATAATTTCAGGATTCATTGTCATCCAACTTTCATTTTAATATCTCAATAGTTGCCGGATAACCAATGGGACCCATCACAGTATCTTAATGTTCATTTCTTACATTACTCTAAGCTTTAGGAATGTCTAAGATAACATAACATGATCTCAAAGAAAGAAGAAAATTTTTTACTCCTTCTTTTTACTCTTTTTAATTCCCGCCAGGGCGAGAAAATCCTTCACAAACTCTCGCCGGGGCGAGGAATTCCTTCAAAAAACTCTCGCTGGGGCGAGAGACGCAGTTCATTGAGCTCGCCGGGGCGAGAATCACGAATTCCAGCTTCTACAGTTCGCGAAGAACGCCGAAACAGACCAAAAATTTCTAATCTTGTTATTCTTACATCAAATTAAACATACCCGATTACTATAATTCATATAAAATCGCTACCCAAGCTAGCATGATTCTAACAACTTAAATCACATAAACTATGAATCTAAGAATCAAATTTGAGGTTTTTTTTTATCAGAGTTTCTTCAAATTTCATGAAATCACACAAAATAGGTTCATTGTAACACCAAATTAATCCGTTTAACTTTCATTCTTTTCGTTTTTACGTACATAAACATAATTAGTCATCAATTTAACCAATTAACATGCAAAACCAGTATCAATTTCATCCATTTAAGCCATGCTCGTAACTAACTGCTCTGTAACTTTTCAGAACTTCAATTAAAACATGATTTCATGGATTTAATTACTCTAAATCACATATACATCATTTAAAAGACGCTTATACATGCTTTCTAACATCCAATCATCATTCTATAAAAATTTAGCCATAGAACTTAGTTTACAAAGAACTCAAAACATGCATTCATGGAGAAAATTAAGAAAACATAATTTAAAGGTTAAATTTAAGAAGTACCTTTGATTTGGTGCTAGATTATGCAACTAGATGAAAAGATTTTCTTCTTCAATTCTTTAATTCCTCTCAATTCTCTCTGTGTTCTCTCTTAGAAACTGATGAACAATGATCGTACGTGAAAATAAACTGGCAGATCATGGTGTCAGTTAATAACTGGCACCAATTCCCCCTAAGGCCTCGTTTGTTTAGCACATTTATCCTCCCTTCTAGTTTATTTTAATAAATAGCTTATAATATAGTTCATGTCACATATTTAAATTAATTAAATAATCTCATTTAAATCGATTAAATAAAATAGAATAATTCTACATTAAATCACATAGTCACATAAATAAAAATTCTCCTTTATTAGTAATGACAAATTATTAACGCTCTAATTAATTATTAAATTATATAGAAATAACATTATAGTTATTTAAATAATGCATTTAATCAAATAAATTCAATTAAACATATACTTTAAATATAAAAAATTTTCACATCAATTTAACTAATGTAACACATGTAATTAAATTAATCTACCACAAATTCATCAATTAATCAATTAATTCAACAATCAAATCATCGAAAAAAATTTATTTAATACAATAAATATTTTTAAATTTAATTACAAAATTCTCGTTCGTCACAAATTCACAATGATTAATTACGTTAACTGTATCAATATGTAAATACAAAACATGAACAGTGAATTTTTAGCCTTTATTTGGTTGTCTAGATTGTCTGTAATGTTAAAATCGTTGTGTATGTAATGGGTTTTGATTTTATAACATATATGATGAATGGGTAGACTTAAAATTGTCATTCGATAAAAAACTTTGGCCAAATTTGGCATTTTTCTGTGTTCTTCGCGATCTGCAGGAATCGAGTTCCGGCTCCACCGCCCCGGTGGTAGAAATGAACTACATTTCCCGCCCCGACGGTAGGCTCGCCCCGGCGGTAGAAATGTATTACATTTCCTGGCCTGGCGATAGACTCGCCCCGACGAGACTTTTGTGAAGAAATCCACCGCCCCAGCGGTGGAACAAAAAAAAAAGTAAAAATAAGAGAGTAAAAATTTTCTTCTTTCTTTGTGGTTATGTTATGTTATCGTAGACATATCTAAAGCTTAGATGTATGAAATGAATATTAAGATACTGTGATGGGCGGTAAGCATATACCCATTGATTATCTGGTGACAATTGAGATATTAAAATGAAATTGGATGATAATGAATCCTTAAGTGTTTATAATACTGTAACTAATCATTGTTACTGCCTTATAAACAGAATATGTAGGTTATTTTCTAAGTGTTGCTATGTGACTAATAAATATTGTGCATGATTATATATCGTGTAGGATACGTGAAGTGCAGATAAGTATAGGCTAATTATGGTAATTGGTAATCTACAAACCAGGCAAGTCTTTCAGTTCCCTTTTGGTATGTGAACTAAATGATTAATTATTTTAAATCTATGATGTAAAAGCATGATGTATTCTATGTGTTGTATGTATGAAATGACAAAGTTAATTTATGACAACGTCCATTGAGTTAAAATGTTGATTGAGTTATGAAACTCAATTTATTACTTGGTAATTGATGTATAGTATGTATGACATGTTTAGCCAAATGTTTATGATGTATATGATGAGCATGTTATCTAGTGTTATGTGATGTATGTAAACTGTTAGATTTTGCTGAGCTGTCGAGCTCATTCTTGCAAATAACCACTTTTGCAGGTTAAAGACACAAGGTAACGTTATGTGCTACTCAAATGACATGGATCAAAATGATGCATGAAGATTAAATGTTTTAGTTGAAGTTATTACCTGAATTATGTTAAGTTTTCGATAAATGTATTTATGTTGAGTTGTAAAGTTTGTTTTGAGGTGTAAACTTTTATAATAAGTTCGGCAAGGCGAATCATGATATTAACATGATTCTAAGATATTTAGATGTAAAGGTTAAAAATTTTGGGATCGAGAATGATTTGTAATAGAAAAGTTTAAATTATTCCGCATTTTTATTAAGTTTAATATTGGTTATTGTTGTAAAGTTAGAACGATGATGTATTGATAACGACCGATGTTGAGAGTTGAATTGCATGAATTTTTGGGTCGTTACATGTTCAAGCCTATGTTGATACATAGAAACTAGATATTCTAAAGTTATCAATCTAAGACAGGGTTAGATATTTTTAGACTCAGTCATAGTAAATCGACTTACGTGAATTATGTGTTAGACTTGCCTGATGATCGAATTCTTGTAAGTGTGAACTCATACCAGTTTATACAGTACTAATTGAGAGACCGACTTATTAATGTTAAGTCGTTTCAAAGTAATTTAATTAAAGCTAGAATATTGTAGCTGAGCAGTCAGGCAAGTTTCTGAACTTCACTCTTTAGTTGTGCAAGCTCCCTTCTATTGAAACTTTACTTTGTGCAAGTACCTAAACTAATCTTATATTGCAAGACTCCTATCTTAAACTTGATATTTGAGCAAGTTCCCTTGAATTAAAATCTAATACTCGATTTATGGTGCAAGTTATTTATTTAAGCTTGAACTTTATTTCCAAGCATGCTTTAAGTGGTTTAATTACTTTACAATTATTCCACCTCGATATTATTATGACTCGCACTCCGTGCATCTGAGTTGTACAGTCTTTGACTCGTACCTTATTTAAAGTTCTACTATTTAAGAACCGTTCATAGTTGAGTCTAAGCCATTGTTTGGCTAGACATATGCAAGTTTAATAATTTAAAAACTTTCCAAACCATTTGAAGGTGCAAATTCTTGGACTAGTATGAACACCCCAAAATATAAGGGAGTACCCCACGTATCTAAATATAAGATACAAGAACAAAAATTAAATATTATGCATACACATAGTGTACAAGAGGCTGATCCCCTCAAGTACGTATTTCTGAGTCAGTAACCAAAGGGTCAATCAGTTATTGATTCCATTGAAAGTTTAATGTTCATGGTCTAGGTTGACTATCGTTTATTCTAAAAGCAATTATTATGTTAGAGTTTATGCCCTAGAGGCCAATTATTTAATGTAATTGCTTAACATTTCTCTTGATATTTGATTGAATAAATGAATTATTTTATTATGGTTTCATTTACTGTGTTATATAAATGTTAACATAATAAAAGTCCTTAGAATAATGATACAAATTATATAGCTTCAAGTATGTGACTTGAACATGAGATTATATAATTACAATAAGTATTATTACTCTTAAATGTCCCTAGTCGAGTATCATTGAGAATGGGACAACAATGATACATTGAGACTAGTATGTGGATTGACTGATGGCCAAATCTCATTGGTCATTAATATATGAGATATTAAGTCAATGCATAGGTACATGTTAGAGAACAATGTACTGGACAGACCCATCATGAGAATTCTACGTGGAGCATTATGCAAAGTGTCATAAGCAATTCTCATAGTGACAACGATGTAATGGTCCTCCAACCTGAAATCACTATATTACTAAACGAGAATTTATGTACTTTGATATCATCAAAGGTCACCTTTAATAGGGTGGACAATAAAGGTGATTCTTGGGTACATCATGAATCGTGTGAGGAATATGAGTGATCTAGATGGAATTTAACCCTCCTATATATTAGGAGTGATATCCATAGGCCTCTTGATTGAGTAGGACTATGAAATGCATGACCATGCTCAAATAGTGATTTATTTCATATAGTCTACTCATTGATCAATAAAACTCAGATTAAATTATGAAGAGTATGACACATTCCATGACTCGAGTTTAATCTAGGATGTCAAGGTTAAAAGGATTAAATTACATTGAAACATTGGTCACGAAAAGGTTGCATCGAATCATCGATCTTATTATTATTTGGGTAGCAGTGATGCATTACTAGATGCCACTCACTGTTTATAATTTTATAATATGATTTTAAAATTATTGCCAATATAATAATAACCTATAGGGTCACACACTTAGAACGTAATTAAAAGAGAATTAATTTAAATTGTAAGGATTTAAATATATCAATATGATTGATAGTATTTAAATTACGAATTTAAATTAACAAGATAATTTGTATATATATGTATATTAATTAAGTAAGACTTAATTAAAATATAATATATATATATATATAAATTCGGAGTTTACTTTTCTAATAGGATTAGGGTTTTGCTTATCCTTTTGGACTCTATATATATCAGATATATCAGCAGTCTTGTTTACGTGAAACTAAAAAAAACCCTAGCCGTTTTAGAAAAGAGAGTTGAGAGCAACACTTGAGAAAATCCAGATCTTGGCAGCTAGTATCGGAGTTCTCTTTGCTGCAGATCGTGTGACGATTTGTGGGACGTTCGTGTGGATACCGTAGAGACACAGTTCCGTTGGATTGCGTTGGAGATTCGAAGCCGTTCCAGAATTTCATCGTTGCATTCAAGCTCGGATAATCGGTAAAGCAAATTTAAACCTCTAAATTAATTTGTTTTCGCATGGATCCTGTTTTAGGGTTTCGGAAAATTATTTTAAATTTTAAATTCCGCTGCGTTTATGTGTCCAAAACCCTACATATTATTCTTGCTTTCGTTATTCTTATTGTGTAATCATTTTCAGATATCTCTTTCATTCATGATATATATCATTTCTTGTTGCTATTTAAACTTGCTGAGCAAACTAGTTGCTCACCCCTGCTATATCATGAAACTTATTGCAATTAAGCCCGAGACCCCAGGCAAAGGCAAGGGCAGGGAGAAGATGAAGTATTAGACTTCTAGTGATTGTACTTTGTTTCAGGCGTAGTTAATTAACTGTTATTGTTATTTGAACCCTAAGTACTGTACTAGGGTATGTTTGTATTCCTGTATTAAGGTTTTCGTATCTTGGGACTAGTAACACCTTTCGAATGAACGACATACGTTTATTTTATTCCGCATTTAGTTATTGTATGTTGTTTAGAGGTGAATGTTTGTATTGGATCGTGATAACCGAATCCGGGTGTTTGAGACCTAAATTTGGGGGCGTCACAGAAGCTGAAGCGATAACATGAAGTGAGGAACACAACAATATATCAAGCATGACCATCAACATGGACAGATACAACCCAAGACGATAAGAAATATAAATAAAAAGAAGATCACGATAAATATTGACTCAACGATGCTGAGTAACTATCCGATGGCCCCTCTCGTGGCCCTCAAAGAGCTGACACCCTCAGTCACAGACGTCAAAGCCGAATGCACCTGCAAGGTAGAAACGATGGCAGGGGCACCCGAATATCAAAGCCCATACCCTCTATCTGATCACTAAGCGGGTCCTAAGGTAAATAATCCTTGCGATCTCGGTATCTTATCAATCCACCCGTCAAATACACAGCGAAACGACTACCCTGACAACAAACAAGACTAGGGCAAATTCCAGAACCGGCGACAAATCGACACTGGGGCATTGATCGACACTGGGGCATTGATAGCGTAATCCCATCAGCATGGTGTTGGTCAATTTTGCAACCAAAAAATACGCGCAAGTATACGCGGTCAACAAGTAATAATGTGATAAGAGAGTTGTCAAACCCACAGGGAATTGTTCTAGTGTATTCCAAGTACCAACTATATATCGTCTCGATTTTATTTAGACAAATGATGATTTGATGTTTTTGTTGTTGGTAGAGACTAAGATAATAATAATCAGGTAAAAGATAATGAAATCTAATATTAACAAGTCTAAGATTGCAATTTCCCCCAACACTTCATTTTAATATCCTAACTCTCTCATTTGAATTAATTAACAACATAGAATTGCCAACCGAGAAATCAAAGTTAATTATAAGCCTCTGTCGATGGTGTCAAATTCGAATCTTTCTAATGCGGCATGTAGATATGTGTCTTTCCTATACACTGTCAAGAGACCAATTTCAAGAACAATTACAAGATACGTCTCATTAAATCTCATTAACCGTCCTTTCAATTACCAACTTTCACATAGGAAGTCATTAAGAATAGATTCTCCATTGGTTGCACACGGTATCTAGGTATATGTCTATCCTAATACTATCAAGTTACCTATCATTGGGGATAATCAACAAGACACACGTCACTAAATCTCAATTGATTATCCACAATAATCTTTAACTCTTTCATGATATTATAACAAGGTCTAAACACTATAATCCGTTCGTCAAGTTCATATAGGTTCCCACGGTAATTACTAGCTAGGCAATTAAGATATGAAGCATAAATCATGATATTTATTTCACAAATGAGTAATTAATAACAAAAAGAGAGAAGTCAATTCAAACTATGTGTTGGGTTCCATTGAAATCTTAGAATACAAATTCTAGTTCATGGTAGCTAAGCAAAACATCAAACACATGGTGTACATCATGAAATAGAAATACAAATTCAAAGGAAAGCAAGAGATGATAAAACCCATTTAGAAGATAATCATGTGTTGTTTGCTTAGTTGATGACAATCTCTAGCTTTTCCTCTTCATTTGACATTCGTTTCTCTTTTCGCTCCTTAGCTTGTTGCTGGAAATTTCCTTGAATTGCAGCCCTCTAGCTCTTCTTGATGATGTATGTGCAGACTCCCAAGGTCTAGATATGCCTTGACAATCCTTTCCTTCTTGGTTCTTTGGCTTGTGCTAAGTTTTTCCTTCTATTGAAGCACTTTTGCTCTCAAATTAATGTTTTAGTGTAGCCTCCCAATCCCTAGTTCAAACATGAAGCCCCAATGAGATATTATATAGTACCTCCACGAAAACCCTAAAAAATCAGATTGTGGGTCAAAAATTCGCTCAGATCGCACAAAAGGCTAGCTGGAATCGCACTCAGGAAGTTTGGCGCACCCGCACGCCGCTTGGTGCGCGCGCGCCTAGGCCCTGGCGCCTGCCGCTCGCCCACTCCCAGTGCCAACGCCTACTGAGGCCCGCGCGTGCCCGTGCGCTTAGCGCCTGCCGAGCAGCGCCCAACGCCCATGCCTGTCGAGTGCCACGCCCAGCTGCCGAGGCCCAGCACCCACCTGCTGCCGAGCCGTGCCCCGCGCCCGCGCCTAGCGCCCAGCTGCCAAGGCCCAGTGCCCAACGCTTACGCCCAGCGCCGCGCAGCACACCGCCCGACGCCGTGCACGCAATCCAATGCCGTGCACACTCAACTTTCAAAACTCATCAAATTTAGCAACGAGCGTAGCCAAACACTAATTTTCACCATAATACCATTCGGGCACAGATATTCTTGCACGGGCTTGCCCTCGTGGCTTGGCCGACATCGAACGCCGTGCACGTTTTCCAATGCTCGACTTCCAAATTTTATCAAATTAAACACCAAGCTTCGCCAAACACTAATTTTCATTATACTACCATTCGGGCACAGAAGTCCAAGCACGGACATTGAGTCATTACGAATAACGATCCGAGCGGTCTTTATTTCAATTCCTACAAACATAATGAAAATGCATCAAAGCAACATAAAACATGTAAAAATAACTAAAAACTAATTTATCTAGAAATACAATAAAAATAGCTAAAAACTATATAAAATTCCAAAAAGCTAACAAAATACCAAGGTCAAAGGTGCCCAAATTGTGTGTATAAAACACACTCATCAAATACCCCCAAACTTAAATCTTTGCTTGTCCTCAAGCAAAACAAACCTAAACTAAACAATTCAAAAACTTCTAATATAACCTAACTTGAGCAATGAATTAATAAGCCGACAATGGTCTCAAAGGCATCAACATAAGGAACTCAAGAGAACAAACAAAGCGTTGCAAGTCTAAAATTTCAGTTAGCTAGTCATACTTTGCTTAAGGCCCCGTCCGTATGTGTGTGTGTGAGTACCCAATCGCACTAAACCAATCAAGCTCAGATGAAACTATGCAACCACATTACCTTATGAAATAATCAAAATAAACTCCAAAACAACATGCTTAACACATCACTCAATACAAAGGTATACAAAACACAATTTCCAAAAATTTTGAGAGCCAAAGGCTCTAGGTGAGTACATTTTATGCTCCATCTCGACCTTAAGCGCGCTCATATGGGCGAGTGCATTTTACGCTCAACCTCAACCCCTTGCGAGATTTGCAATATACAATTTTCTTTCTTTAATCATAATTATAAGAGAGTGCGTTTTATGCTCTATCTCTCCTACGAATGTGTCCATGAGTGAGTGTTTTACGCTCCATCTCAACTCACCACATGACCATTAATTCAAACATAACAAATTTAGACACCTTGCTTCGAGTGATGTTTAAATGAGTTCTAGAGTTTATAGATATTTCCCACAAGCATTCGGTTATAAAAGCCTTTTCTAAGTATACAACTAGCTTAATACTCATGGGTAAGTGCATAAAAGTGAAAGGTCGCATAAGCAAAATAATAACCAATGAACGATAAGCACAAAGACTAAGCAACAATTGTCTACTTCTCATGAGTTAGAGACTCTCTTCAAACAAGCTATTATCATTGACCATGGATTATAGTTAGAATCAAATTACAACAATGCTCAAGGGACACAACCTAAAAATAAATAATTAATTTTTTTGAACAAAAACACATAACTAAAAACACACCAAAACTAAAATAAAACCACAAATACTAAATACTCATTTTAAGAGATATGAGATATGTTCTGAGTTATGAGCTCCTCCCTCATTCTTTCCTCTTCGCCACATCTATGCGAATTCACCATACATTGCTCTTCACCTTCCTCTATAGGGTTAATCTATGTAATGTGAGGTAAGGTGCTTTGCGGGTGAATAACCATAGCCTCGACAAGTTGTGTCATTTGGTTCTCGAGGTTTTGTAATGAATCTTATTGCTCTAAGTGCATGGAAAGAATCTCCTCTAAATTAGATGTATCCTCATGGTGTGGTGGAGGTTAGTACATAAATTCTGAATGGTATGAGAGATTTTGATCATAGCATTAATCTTGAGTGTTGTCCCATGAAAAGCTCGGATGATCATGCCAACCCGGTTGATAGTAGTTTGGGTAGTAGTCAGCTTGATTCTGACCGTAGGCATTTTGAGTGGACTAGCATTCGTTTCTCTTTTTGCTCCTTAGCTTGTTGCTGGAAATTTCCTTGAATTGTAGCGCTCAAGCTCTTCTTGATGATGTATGTGCAGCCTCCCAAGGTCTAGATATGCCTTGGCAATCCTTTCCTTCTTGGTTCTTTGGCTTGTGCTGCGTTTTTCATTGTATTGTAGCACTTTTGCTCTCAAATTGATGTTTTAGTGTAGCCTCCCAATCCCTAGTTCAAACCTGAAGCCCTAATGAGATATTATATAGTACCTCCATGAAAACCCTAATAAAAATAATATTGTGGGTCAACAATCTGCTCAGATCGCACCAAAAGGCCAGCTGGAATCGCATTCAGGAAGTTTGGCGCCCCCGCACGCCACCTGGCGCACGTGTGCCCATGCCCTAGCGCCTGCCGCTCGCCCACGCCCAGCCCCAACGCCCAGCGCTAACGCCCAGCGCCAACGCCCAGCGCCAACGCCAGCGCCCAGCACCTGCCGAGCAGTGCCCAACACCCATGCCTGCCTAGTGTCGCGCCCAGCTGCCGAGGCCCAGCGCCCACCTACTACCGAGCCGTGCCCCGCGCCCAGTGCCCAGCGCCTACGCCCAGCGCCGCGCAGCATGTCGCCCGACGCTGTGCACGCAATCCAATGCCGTGCACGCTCAACTTTCAAAACTCATCAAATTTAACACTGAGCGTCGCCAAACACTAATTTTCACCATAATACCATTCGGTTACGGATACTCAAGCACGGGCTTGCCCTCGTGGCTTGGCCATCGCGGAAAGCCGTGCACGCTTTCCAATGCTCGACTTCCAAATTTTATCAAATTAAACACCGAGCATTGCCAAACACTAATTTCCATTGTACTACCATTCGGGCACGGACATCCAAGCATGGACATTGAGTCATTACGAACAACGATCCGAGCGGTCTTTATTTCAATTCCTACAAACATAATGAAAATGCATCAAAGCAGCATAAAACATGTAAAAATAACTAAAAACTAATTTATCTAGAAATACGATAAAAATAGCTAAAAACCATATAAGATTCCCAAAAGCTAACAAAATACCAAGGTCAAAGGTGCCTAAATTGTGTGTATAAAACACACTCATCAAATACCCCCAAACTTAAATCTTTGCTTGTCCTCAAGCAAAACAAACCTAAACTAAACAATTCAAAAAACTTCTAATATAACCTAACTTGAGCAATGAATTAATAAGCCGACAATGGTCTCAAAGGCATCAACATAAGGAACTCAAGAGAACAAACAAAGCGTTGCAAGTCTAAAATTTCAGTTAGCTAGTTATACTTTGCTTAAGGCCCCGTCCGTATGTGTGTGTGTGAGTACCCAATAGCACTAAACCAATCAAGCTCGGATGAAACTATGCAACCACATTACCTTATGAAATAATCAAAATAAACTCCAAAACAACATGCTTAACACATCACTCAATACAAAGGTATACAAAACACAATTTCCAAAAATTTTGAGAACCAAAGGCTCTAGGTGAGTACATTTTATGCTCCATCTCGACCTTAAGCGCGCTCATATGGGCGAGTGCATTTTACGCTCAACCTCAACCCCTTGCGAGATTTGCAGTATACAATTTTCTTTCTTTAATCACAATTATAAGAGAGTGCGTTTTACGCTCTATCTCTCCTACGCATGTGTCCATGAGTGAGTGTGTTTTACGCTCCATCTCAACTCACCACATGGCCATTAATTCAAACATAACAAATTTAGACACCTTGCTTCGAGTGATGTTTAAACGAGTTCTAGAGTTTATAGATATTTCCCATAAGCATTCGGTTATAAAAGCCTTTTCTAAGCATACAACTAGCTTAATACTCATGGGTAAATGCATAAAAGTGAAAGGTCGCATAAGCAAAATAATAACTAATGAACGATAAGCACAAAGACTAAGCAACAATTGTCTACTTAATTCTCATGAGTTAGAGACTCTCTTCAAACAAGCTATTATCATTGACCATGGATTATAGTTCGAATCAAATTATAACAATGCTCAAGGGACACAACCTAAAAATAAATAATAACTTTTTTTTGAACAAAAACACACCAAAACTAAAATAAAAACACAAATACTAAATACTATCCCCAAACTTAAACTTGACATTCTCCTCAATGTCTGATATAGAAAAAATTAAAATAGAAGACTTTCCTGAGAATGTGTCAAGCGCCATTGATATCATCTTTCAATACCTCTAAGTTGGGGGCGTACTTGAAAACAATTGACTAAAGAAATTAAGATGCAATTAAACAAAATAACAAGTAGTCAAATAAAATCAAAAGCAAAACAATAAACTTAGGTTGCCTCCCAAGAAGCGCTTGGTTTATAGTAGTTAGCCCGACTCCTTTATTTCCTTTCAATCCGGCTCAATCGCAAAATTGACCATAGCATGCTGCCTCACTATTCTTTCTTTAATTTTCATAGCATGCATGCCCGATTGGCAACCTTCAAACTTACTTTCAACCAATGGCAAAAAGAAACTTTTCTCATCCACATTATCCATTATTACACTCATATCAAGATCAACATGAAGACATTCTTCATGAACCAATGGGTGCTCGGTGGCTTTAAAAACCTAGAATGTGACTTTTTGATCTTCAATTTCTTTTTCATAATCCCCATTCATGCTCCTCGTCTCATCAACCTCAGAATCAACATCCACAATAGGATGTACACTCTCAAAATCTTCTTTAATAGCTTCGTGCAACTCCTCGCCACTTCCATGTTCATCCCCCATGCACTGCTCTTCACCTTCCTCTATAGGGTCAATCTCGGTACCGCTTAGCATGGTGCTTTGCGAGTGAATAATGTAAGAATTGGCAACATAGTTCATGATGCTCTGACCTAAAGCTTGTAGATTTGCCATCCTTACCTCATTTTGAGAGATATGAGATATGTTCTGAGTCATGAGCTCCTCCCTCATTCTTTCCTCTTCGTCACATCTATGCGAATTCACCATACATTGCTCTTCACCTTCCTCTATAGGGTTAATCTGTGTAATGCGAGGTAAGGTGCTTTGCGGGTGAATAACCATAGCCTCGACAAGTTGTGCCATTTGGTTCTCGAGGTTTTGTAATGAATCTTATTGCTCTAAGTGCATGGAAAGAATCTCCTCCAAATTAGATGTATCCTCATGGTGTGGTGGAGGTTGGCACATAAATTCTGAATGGTATGAGAGATTTTGATCATATCATTAATCTTGATTGTTGTCCCATGAAAAGCTCGAATGATCATGCCAACCCGGTTGATAGTAGTTTGGATAATAGTCAGCTTGATTCTGACCGTAGGCATTTTGAGTGGACTAGCATTCGTTTCTCTTTTTGCTCCTTAGCTTGTTGCCGAAAATTTCCTTGGATTACATCCCTCAATCTCTTCTTGATGATGTATGTGCAGCCTCCCAAGGTCTAGATATGCCTTGACAATCCTTTCCTTCTTGGTTCTTTGGCTTGTGTTGAGTTTTTCCTTGTATTGTAGCACTTTTACTCTCAAATTGATGTTTTAGTGTAGCCTCCCAATCCCTAGTTCAAACATGAAGCCCCAATGAGATATTATATAGTACCTCCATGAAAACCCTAACAAAAATCAGATTGTGGGTCAAAAATCCACTCAGATCGCACCAAAAGGCCAGCTGGAATCGCATTCAGGAAGTTTGGCGCGCCCGCACGCCACCTGGCGCGCGTGCGCCCAGGCCCTAGCACCTGCCGCTCGACCACGCCCAGCGCTAATGCCAGCGCCAGCGCCCAGCGCCTGCCGAGCAGAGCCTAACGCCCATGCCTGCCTAGTGCCACGCCCAGCTGCCGA
Source organism: Aralia elata (assembly GCA_034770075.1). Taxonomy (NCBI): domain Eukaryota; kingdom Viridiplantae; phylum Streptophyta; class Magnoliopsida; order Apiales; family Araliaceae; genus Aralia; species Aralia elata. The sequence continues at coordinate 43,644,620 of CM068383.1, forward strand.
GGCCTAGCGCCCACCTGCTACCGAGCCGCGCCGCGTGCCCAGTGCCCAGCACCTACGCCCAGTGTCGCGCAGCATGCCACCCGACGCCGTGCACGTAATCCAACGCTGTACATGTTCAACTTCCAAAACTCATCAAATTTAACACCGAGCGTCGCCAAACACTAATTTTCACCATAATACCATTCGGGCACGGATATTCAAGCACGAACTTGCCCTCGTGGCTTGACCAACGCCGAACGCCGTGCACGCTTTCCAATGCTCGACTTTCAAATTTTATCAAATTAAATACCGAGCGTCGCCAAACACTAATTTCCATTGTACTACCATTCGGGCATGGACGTCCAAGCACGGACATTGAGTCATTACGAACAACGATCCAAGCGGTCTTTATTTCAATTCCTACAAACATAATGAAAATGCATCAAAGCAACATAAAACATGTAAAAATAGCTAAAAACTAATTTATCTACAAATACGAAAAAAATATCTAAAAACCATATAAAATTCTCAAAAGCTAACAAAATACCTAGGTCAAAGGTGCCTAAATTCTGTGTATAAAACACACTCATCACATGCACCATCATCATCAGAGCTTCCCTCATATCATCTCACTTGTCAGACAGTACGATCATTTGATCTTTTTCAATCGTAATGTTCTTAGAATACAACGATCCAATCTAAGGTATTACTCTTTCATTTCTTTGTTTGTTTGTTATCTCCATTTACATAGCTTAGGGATGTAGATAGTTTAAGTCCAGATAAATCTTGCATTAGAACCTAAAAAGAGAAAAAAAGAAAGAGGTTTTGGAAAGCAAAAATTTTACTTGACTTGTTATGAATTGGATTAATTCTAATAAGCGTCCGTGGAGCAGGAATTGTAATGACCGCGAATTTTCGGATAATTCAAATATTTATTATTCATGGTATGAATTTCTTGAACCAATTTGTGTTTGGTTGAATAGTTGGGAATAGATATTTAATTAAATTAAAGGGAGTCTTAGTGATAGAATTATTAAATTAGTGGACTACCCTAAGTTATTTGATAACTAGAAATTTGGTGAATAATTAATTATTAAATATTCAATTATTTTGAATATAGTAAATTAATTAATATTACTATTAATTAATAAGGATAATGTGAGATACGATTGATAATATTTAATAGTCCCGTTAGTAAATAAATACTAATTGACTAGTTAAATTTATTTAATTAACTAGTCGCAAGGTAATGGGACACGAATTATGGGACAAATCCCATTTAATTTCAATCACAGTCGGAAAGGAAGAGAGGGAATTGAATTAAAAACCAACTAAGATGAACAGTAAATCTCATCCTCAGCCGAGTATGGATTTTCTTGTGGGATTTCTTGCCGAATTTCTGTGGCTGAAGATATGGTCAATGTGATCAGCAGCATTGCCTATCATCTTCTTCTTGTTCCCGCTGGTTAACCAATTTAGGCAAAAGCTTGGCATTGTCAGTGGGTTTTCTATAAATTGGGATTCCATCTTCAGGAAATCAGTTGCTAAAAACTTCCGATAGGATAGCATAGAGAGGGACTACTGCTGGGAAGAGCAATCTGAAGGGGGAAGTGCACGCGAATGACCTCTGATTTCATTATCTATTATGGAAGGAAGAGAAGAGCTGCGGTTAGGTCTAGCAGGAGGTAAGCCTTGTTACAGTACATGAATGCTCTGCTTTATGCTTGGAATTAATTTCTCAAATTAGGTGTATAAAACTTATAATTAATAGTAATATGTGGTTAATATTGAGTACACATGCTGGGTAGAATGATTTTAAATGATTAAAATTTGAAGAAAGTCACTGAAACGGATTGGAGAAGACGACTTTAATTCGTCACGCTGCAGCATCAGCAAATGACGCCGCAGCGCCATGAACCAGGAGTCTCACGCCGCAGCGTCAGCGTCGTGCCGCAGCGCCACGCCTAAGGGCCATGACGTCGCAGTGCCATGTTTGTTGCTTAGTTGTAACGAATATGATTTTTTGTGAATAAATAAAATATTTATTGAGTTAAATAAATATTTTTGTTAATTTATTTATTGAGTAAAATAAATAATTTATGGATATATTATGGAATAATTTATTAAGTGCAATTATGATAATTATTATTTGAGTGGTTATTTGACGGTTGTTCTAATTTAATTTAATAATTAAGTTAGATAATTTATTTGAATAAAATGATTTATTTGAATTAATTTATAGAATTAATTTATAATTGGCCAAATAGAAATTATAAATTAATTTAGTAAGGTTTAATTGAATTTATTTAATAATAGGTTTAATTAAATTGAAAGTGTGACAATTAAACTATATAGTATAATGGGTTATTAAAATAAATGAAAAAAGGGTTTCATTTTAGTTAAACCAAACAAGGCTTTGTGACCCTTGGTTGGTAAAAATGGTTTATTTTGTTTGGTTCAACCAAACAAGACCTAGACTTTTGAATTTGTTAACTGATATTTTAATTGGGGGTTTGGTAACTGATAAGTGTTAAGTGAAGGTTACATTAAAAAAAAGTCATCAGTTGTTTTCTAAGCTTAAGGAAGAAAGAACAGAGTTTTAGTAGAGAAAGAATAGAGAGAATATTGGAGAGGAATAGCTCTATGAATTGAGAAGGAGAAGGAAGAGGATTACTAAAGTTAGGATCATCATCTTCTCATTATCTAAGAAGAATTATCAGGTAATAATTTAACCTAAAACTTTAGTTCTTATTTTCTTCAAACTAGTTCTCTGTGAAATATTGGCGAACCAAAATTGCTAGAAATTATTTATGTGATGATTATGGATGTTAGTATGGGTATATAAACCGTTATATAGCAATTGCAAATGATTTTCTGTGACTAGAATCCATGAAAACAAGTTTTAAATGGGTTTTGTGTTCTTGAATTTGTACATATGAATATGACTTATTTTGGGTTTAAAATTAGTGTTTAATCCATGTAATAATCTGTAAATTGGTTGTTGTTATTGTTAGTATGTTCAATAATGAAAAGAATGCAAGTGGAATGGATTAAAATGGTTTAGAGATGAATTCACAGTGTTCGATTTCATTAAATGGGCCAAAACATGAATATTTTGTATAAACAATGAATTTTTGGCCTTTAATTTGATTACTGAAGCTGTGGGTGTTATTTGAATCAATTTAAAAGTGTTGGATTCTGGTTATTATATGTATGTAACGTCTAGGTTGGCTTAATTTAGTGGACTGAATGAAGAAAATTGGAAAATTGGTGAACAGAGTTTGCAGTTCACGAACTGCAGAAGCGAAATCTGCTGCTTGGCGCCGCAGCGCCACCTCTGCCGTTCATATTCCACACCGCAGCGCGGGCTACGGATGTGGGCTCGCCGCAGCACCGGCTTGAAGCTCAAGTCACACGCCGCAGCGCGAGCTCCGGGGTCGTTGGTCTCGAGTCGGGCCAGCGCCGGCGCGCCGGCTCAAGGCTAAACCTTGATACCGCAGCGCCGGTTCCGGTTTTCGAGTCGAGTCGGCCAAAAAATAATTTTTTTCCAAAATTAGAAATAAAATAATTTCTCCTATAAGAAGCAATATGATAAATATGTGGTGTTTTAGAAGAATTTAAAATGTGGATTAGGAATATATAAGTGAGCAATCGTTTATAAAAGGGAGTAATTAAATGAACTATGTATACTAATAGTTTAATGTGACTTATATATATAGGTCACTCAAAGAGCAAATAGTTAACATTATTTGTAGCAAGCTATCAAGGCAAGTTCCCTAAAACTTAACTTTTACTTGAGCAAGTTTCTTATTTTACTTTCATTGAGCAAGATTATTAACCTTAGCTTATTATTGTTCAAGCAAGGTTGTTATAACGTCAAATGCTTATGTTTTATTCCAGTCATTTGTTATTCTATCATGAATCGTTATTCAAACTTCGAACATAAATCTCGTTGTACAATTTTATTGTTGAATCAAATGCTTTAGCGACTAGCAAACCCTTATTGATTCAGCTAGTCCATAGTTGATAAGCGTTTTAAAGACTTAGAATATCTTGAATTATTCCAAACCAAGTTTCTTTTGGTACGGATTCTGATATTAAACTGAGATGAACAACCCTAATATAGGGGATTAACTACGCAACAACGTTAATATATTTATGCACAATACATTGTACAAAGGGCTGATCTCCCAGAGTACGAGATGGACAGTCCATAGTCTATAAGACTGTTAAAGGTTACAGTAGAGATACTTGTTAACCTAGGACATAGTTCGAGGTCTTATGACCCTCAAATTTACTTTTGATCTTGAAATCTAAATTCAATTCTTAAACCGAGTTTTCTATTGAGCTTATAGTCCTTTGATTGTTGTAGATTGTTTTCAAAAAGGCAATTATACCCCAGTTAAAATCTACTCTATTGATTATTTAATTGTTATTGTTATTATACTTGTGGGCAATTGTTTGCTCACCCTTGCATAAAACATTGCAGCTAAGACTGAGAAGTCAGATGGGCCGTCCACTAGTAAGGGCAAAGGCAAGATGCAGAAGTAGCTCACGAACTGTTATTTGTTATGGAGTTTTGTAATAAGACTTATTTAATATTATGTTTTAATTCCGCAATGATGTAATAAAGGTTAGATGACCTGGGATTTATATACCTAAGAGATTTAAGTTGTAACCCTTTTGTGGGAAAATAATTTATTCAGTTTAATTTTATTATCCTTTATTATGGGTAGTAAGTCATGAATGTATGGAATAGTGAACACTAAATCTGTGGGATTGAAGTACCCAGATTTGGGGGCATCACATTAGCCTCACGTAACAGCGTCAAGTATAAGGCCTTGACGCCGCAGCGTTAATCTTGCCGCGTGGTTCCACGCCGCATAGCTAAGCCCGTGTTTTGGCCGAGTCGGTCCGGATCATGACGGTTCGGGTCGGGTCGTGCAATTTAAGTATTAAACAATTTTAATTTAAATAACAATTAAAAATTAATAATTCTTATTTAAGTAATGTTAATTAATAATTAATTAATTATTATTTAATCAATATTAAATAATAATTACGTATAAATGCAGTTAATTATTTATTATCTGATTAATATTAAATAATAAATAAGGATCAATAATTAGTTAATTATTATTTAATCAATATTGATGATATACAATTACAATTAAATTAATTAATTATTATATATTAATATTAATTAATAAGTAAGGGTAAATAATTATACATTGTTTAATTAATGTTAAATAAGAATAATTAGTTGATTAATTATTTGATTACTATTAGATAATCACTAAGCGAACGGGTTAATAGTGAAATTATTTATTATTAAATTGAATAAAGGTTATCGAATCTTGGGACTAGTAACACCTTTTGAATGAACGACATACGTTTGTTTTATTCCGTATTTAGTTACTGTATGTTGTTTAGTGGTGAATGATTGTATTGGATCGTGATGACCAAATCCGAGTGTTTGAGACCCGAATTTGGGGGCGTCACAGGAATCATGGGTACGATTAGAAGATTAAGACTATTCAACCTTTTGATTAGGCACAAAATCTTAGTTCAAAGCGTTATTTGGAGCAGAATCGACCTCATATGCAGGTCTGCACTTTGCGTGTTGTTCGTCGATTTCGCAATCGATAACACACACGTGCAAGTATACACGGCCCACAAGTAATATATGATAAGATAAGAGTCGAACCCACAGGGAATTGTGACAAATAATAACCAAGTACCAATCGTATATCAATTTGATCTAATTTAAACGATGAAGGTTTGATTGTTTGTTGATTGTTGAGTTCACAAGTTAAGTAATGAGTAAAATACGGTGAAATATCAAGATAGAAAGGTCTAAGATTACAATTTCCCCCAACACGTCATTTGAATCTCCTAACTCTCTCTTTTCAGTCAATTATAGCATACGAATTGACAACCGAGAAATCAAAACTAGATAAGAGCCTCTGTCGATGGTCAATCACGAATCTTCCTAAGCGGTGCATAGGTATATGTCTATCCTATACACTATCAAGAGACTAATTTCAGGAATGATTTATAGACACGTGTCACCAAATCTAATTAATCCTCCCTTCCATTACCAACTTTCACCTCGGAAGTCATTAAGACTAGATTCTCAATAGGTTGCATGCGGTAATTAGGTATATATCTATCCCAACTACTATCAAGATACCTATTATTGCAGATAATTAATAAGACACACGTCACTTAATCCGATTAATAACCCACAACAATCTATACTCTCGCATGTTATCATAACTAGGTCTCAACCTATAATCCGTTCGTCAAGTTCATATAGGTTCCCACGGTAATTACGGGCCAAGCAATTAATCTAGAAACAAAGGTTATGACAATCAATTCACAAATGCATAACTAAAATCAATAGATAGAGAATTCAATTCAAATTAAGTGTTGGGTTCCATTGCAATCTTAGAATAGAAGGTTAGTTCATGATAGCTACAATAAACATCATTTTCAATTGATACATTGTCAAATTCGAATTACAAAGGAGATGGGAAACTAGAAATGAAACCACTTTTGAAGCTATTCAGCTGGTGTTCCTTTGGTTGCTGTAGATTTCTAGCTCTCCTCCTTAGCTTTGCAATTCCTCTTGACTGAGTTCCTTGGCTTTGGGCTTGATTCAGCTTAATTTGCAGCCTTGGGCACTGTTGGTTGATGTATTTTGTAGCCTCCCTCTCTCTAGATTTCCCTTTGACAAGCCTTTCCTTCTTAGTTCTTTGGCTTTTGCTGAGTTTTCCTTGTATTGCAGCACTTTTGCTCTCTATTTTGATGTTTTAGTCTAGCCTTCCTATCCCTAGATATCTGATATGAAGCTTAGAAGAGATTATATATAGCCTCCATCAAGAAACCCTAGCAAAAATCGGACAAAATGGAGCTCAGATCGCACTAAAACTGTGTCAGATCGCACTCAGCACGGCGTTGGCGCGCCCGCACGCCAGCCCGCGCGCCCGCGCCCAGCGCCTGGGCCGCACGCTGGCCGCACGCCCAACGCCGCACGCCCACGCCGCGCGCCCGCACGCCAGCGCGCGCGCCCGCGCCCAGCGCCTGGGCCGCACGCTGGCCGCACGCCCACGCCCGCTGCCGAGGCCCCGCGCGCGCCCAACGCCGCACGCCCACGCCGCGCGCCCGCACGCCAGCGCGCGCGCCCGCGCCCAGCGCCTGGGCCGCACGCCCACGCCCGCACGCCCACGCCTGCTGCCGAGGCCCCGCGCGCGCCAACGCCGCGCGCCCGCACGCCGCGCCCATGCGCCCGCGCCCAGCGCCTGGCCCCCAGCGCCCAACGCCCGCCGCACACGCCCGCACGCCCAGCGCGCCAACCCCCCCGCCCGCCCAGCGCGGGCCCGCACGCCGCGCCCATGCGCCCGCGCCCAGCGCCTCGGCCGCACGCTGGCGCCCCGTCTGCCGCACGCCGTGCCCGCGGCTTGGTCGACGCCGCACGCCGTGCACGCATTCCAACGCCGTGCACGCCCAACTTCCAAATGTCATCAAATTAAGCCCCGAGCATCGCCAAACATAAATTTTCACCGTGTTATCATTCGGGCACGGATATCTAAGCACGGGCTTGCCCTTGTGGCTTGGCGGACGCCGCACGCCGTGCACGCTTCCCGACGCCGTGCACGCTCAACTACCAAATGTTATCAAATTAAGCACCGAGCGTCGCCAAGCATAAATTTCCATCATACTACCATTCGGGCACAGACGTCCAGGCACGGACATTGAGTCAATACAAACAACGATCCGAGCGGTCTTTATTTCAATTCCTACAAACATAATGAAAATGCATCAAAGCAACATAAAACATGTAAAAATAACTAAAAACTAATTTATGTAGAAATAAGATAAAAATACATAAAAACCACATAAAATACCTAAAGACTTGCAAATTATCAAGGCCAAAAGTACCCAAATTGTGTGTATAAAATACACTCATCACGTGTGTCCTGACTCTTAGTTGTGGGGTATAAAGCTATGACGATAATATTGCGAAGTCAAAGGGTAAATAATGGCTAATCTAATGTCTCGAATCGTGGCCTAGGTTATTCGAGTAATTAAGCCTGAGGGGTGTCTTTACACCTGGTGCCCTAAAGTCGTCTGGTTTGGGAGTCACCGGCCCAACGCTCGTTACATGGGTAACTTAAGGCCTAAGAAAATGAGCATTGTGAGAGGAGAAAATTCTGGAAGAAAGGAAGACCTAAGCATATTTGAATCGTGGTTTAGGTTATTCGAGTAATTAAGCCTGAGAGGTGTCTTTACACCTGGTACCCCAAAGTCGTCTGGTTTGAGAGTCACCGGCCTAACGTTTGCTACATGGGTAACTAAAGCCTAAGAAAACGAATCTTGCACAAGGTCAGGCGAGGAATAAATAGAGTAGACCACCTAACTTATCTCGAAATGTGGCCTTTGTTACTCGAGCAAGTAAACCTGAAGGGGTGTCTTTACACCTAGTGCCCTAAAGCCGTTTGGTTTGGGAGTTATTCGTCCAAAACTCGTTAAATGGGTAACTCTGAATAGCCTAAGAAAATAAGACAAGTTAAATGAGAAAAATAAAAGAGAGAAAATAAAATATAAAGTCAAAAAAGAAGAAAAAATTTTGAGCGAGAGAAAATGAGACCATCTAAAGTCACGGGAGAGAAACCCCTACTAAGGGTTAAGACATTCATAATGCACATAGCATATGATATTAATTCTATGAGGAACGACATCGAGAATGAAGACGGGGTACCTTTGATAAAGGAAGGTAGTTCTTTTGAATTTGGTCTTACTTATTCATAATGACCATGGATGTTCAAAAGTTTTCTTGCGATTTCATAACTTGTTTTCATGTTCTTTAGCGATAAGATAAAAGCACCACAAATACGAGTTAAATGATAGAGCGAATGAGCATTCAATTTCGTATACTTTAACTTTATATGCCTCATTGATGAGATTATACTAATTTTTTGTGCATTTTGTTATTTGTCTGGTGTGCAGGATATTGCTTGTAGACACCCAAATTTTACAGTTCGTATACTAACCCTGACAGGAGGGCAAAATCATCAATTAACCCAGCCTACGAGAACGAAAGGTGGACATAAGTACGAACACTCAAAGCCACCACAACGACTTGCGATCCAAGTCGACACGACAACGAGCGGACATCAGGAACCGATTAATGGCCACTACGCTTACCTGCTCGCCGGTGATCTGGTGGAGGTCGGGGGGTAGCGCCCCTGGAAACCAAGCTCCAAATACAAATCCTGTGTCATGTCGCAGCCATTCGAAACGAGCATTCCTGAATGATATGGCACGTTTCCCAGCGGTTCCCGGACTGCAAAATACAAGCCTTTCAACGAAAACCAACAGTACGATACAAGAATCGAGGTGCGGTACGAAAATCGAGAAAATTAGCCCAGCCAGCCGCAGATCAATCTGCGGCCAATGATGGGACGTCTGACGACACGGAACTCGAGCGCGGCGCGGGGGGAACTGAGGCTCGGCACGAGGGAATCGAGGCTAGCCGCAGATCAATCTGCGGCCTAACCGCGGATCAATCTGTGGCTGCCTCTGACAGCCTTTATCAATGCAGGTCTTCATTTCTTCATCAAGAGGGGATACAGGGAGACGAGAAAGAAAAAAAAAGGGGAAGAAACAGCAGCAAGCAGGAGCGGGAAAAGAGAGAAAAGAGAGAAACAAAAGTGAGGATTTATACCCCTTTTGTTAGATTGTATCACATACACTTTCTACTCTATTTAATATACGAGTTTATACGCATCGTGGTGTCATTTGCAAGTTGAAAAGTCCTTTTTTATAGCATTTTTGTTATATCATTTTGTTAAGCTTTTGTCATTCGGGCTATATTAAATGTAGTTTTTCTTGTATATTATTGAGGATACATGGAGTAAGGATTATTAGTGAGGGTTCCAACGGAACAAAATTCTTCCTAATGGCCCGATGATATCCATTTGGTGATTTTTAGCTCGTTATGGTAATGTATTATGCGTAGTGTATTTAGATTGCTATTTTAGGATATTGTGGTGTGTGAGGCAACCCGATGTTGTTTAATTTTTGTAGTATCCATTTTGTGGGTGTGTAGCAATTTTGGATGTGAGCCTAACCCCGTGGTCCAAATCCGATGATGGACATTTTTGGGTGTATGTAATAGGGTCGATGTACCTTTTATTGTAAATATGTAATTGTCGGGCCTTAAAACGATATCAAGTTGAAAATCGGGTTTAAGGCCCCGTAATAGTGAAATATGTGGTTATAGGCGTTTGGGGTTATTTTGATGGCTCACATGCCCATGAATAGCCCCCAATGCATTTTAATGCTTGATTTGATTTACGACACAAAAATTGATTTCAAGGCTGAACGATGAAGATTTCCATAAAATCAATCAAATTAGGTTATTAGCATCACGAGGCTTAAGATTAGAAGTGCTAATGAATGTCGATTTCTATTTAAACGAGAAGGCTAAAGAAAAAAATCGTTTTCAAACATCAAAAAATGGTTTTATAAAAATAAATAACGTTTCATTAAATCTTTGTGCATAGGGTTAAAGAGATCCTAGAAGTTGCCCGTCATTTTATTTCCGAAAGCAACGTATAGGTCTCGATTCCTATTTTGACGAAGGTTTAAAAAACTCTTGTTTTGCCAAAACGACACCTAATGAAAATCTTGCAGTTTTTGACAATTAAAATCAAACCTTTCTCATAAAAAATAAAGCTTTCTCATATAATCCAAAAGACATTCTAAAGCATTCTCAAATTAAAACACGATTTTTCATAAAAAACCAAATGGTTTCTTCATGCAAACTCACCACAACATTCACATAGGCACACACACGCGCACACACACATTTAAAAAAATTAAAGGATAGGAAAAGCATCGAGATTGCGGTAACCGTGTTTCACGGAAGTCGGGGGGTGCCTAACACTTTCCCCTCGCTTAAGCAAGCCCCCGAACTCTATGAATCTCGGTTTGCAGGCCAATTAATTCGGAGTCACACATGAGCCAGCGATTTACAAAAACGAAGCCCGGATGAGTTGGTACATCCATTTCAAATATACCAACTGGCGACTCTGGTCAATTGGCTCGTTATAAAAAATGATTTTTCAAAACCCCGTCGACATTTGTGCCGACCTTTTCCAAAAAATCATCTAATGAAAAGGCTAAAATTGGAAAGGGTAATAATTAGCATAGAAGCGATTTTCCCGGCGTCGACAGCTGGCGACTCCGCTGGGGACATCAGAGGGCTTAAGCCGCGTTCAAATCTTGATGTTGTCCTATCCTTTAAAAATTTATGAATGTGTATGTACGTGCGATATTTTGACCTGTTTTACTTGTTATTGTGTGAATGTGTGTTTTTGTCCAAATGAATGAATGATTGAATGGATTTGCTTTATTTTAAAGTAATCAATTGCATACGGTGAGGACGATGAATGTGAATGTATGTTGAGAATGTACCTCCTGTTGAGGCAAACCTGTCGGTTGCTTATTACTGGACTCGAAGGGGCTGCTTCCCGGAGATGGCTCAGGAAACGCACCACCCAGATCCGCTCCAATCGAAAGGATTCAGACGAGTAGATTACGAAGATTTGGGGACCTTCATGCCGAAAAGCCACGAGAGTAACCTTAGGGTAGGTCAGCCTCAGATTAACCCAACGCAGGGAAAGTCTCCTCATGCCCTTTTACGTTTATGCGTATAAATGTCATAGTCCCATTCAATATTTTTACCTCCCCTTTTTGTCAAAAGAAAGTACTAACCTCTATGTTTTGCAGGGAATAGCTGGGAAAGCATAATAATTCGTGTCTAGCATTTATTATTGCAATGAGGGACTGCTAACATTTTGTTTTGCAGGGAAAGATTAAAAAACCCAAAAACACCAAAGTTACAGCTTTAGCATGCATCCACATCTTTCATTTCCCAAGATTAAACTTTAAATCGTTTTCCCCTGTAGGATTGCTCCTCAAACGCGTTTGCGATCTAAGAAGGCCCAGGATTCTACATCTGAAATGGCTGATTTTCCACCTCCTAATCCTGGTTCCAAATCTCGGGAGGAATTCGATGATTTTAAAAAATAGATGTTGGAAATGGCCACGATGCTGAAAGAGTAGTTGCTACTGAGACAAGATCTACCAAACAAGGAGCCGCCTAATATGCCACCACCGGGGGGTAACCAGAATCCCCCTAAAGATGATACAATCCTTTCTAAGGATGAGCAACCCCAGCCTAAGGGCGAGCCAGTCATCCCCAAGGCCATTCCTACACCTAACAGGACAGTAATCACTATTCCAGAGGAGGGAGACACTGATGATCTTCGAAAGAAAATAAAGCAGATGGAGGAGACTATCTAGTCTCTGAAAGGCATAGGTTCCCTGGGCAGGGTAAATTATTCAGATCTGTGTGTCTTTCCAGGAACCAGGTATCCGGAGAAGTTCAAGATCCCCAAATTTGAGAAATATAATGTGAGGGGAGACCCTTATACACACCTGAAGATATACATTGGGGAACTTGGGTCTTATGCAGAGGACGAAGGACTGAGGATGCATTTATTCCAAAAGAGCCTAACGGGAGAAGCAAGAACTTGGTATGCCCGCCTTGATAATGCTCGGATTCACAACTGGGAGGAGTTGGCCCATACTTTCTTGACACAATACAGCTTCCAGGCACAGATGGCCCCTGACAGAAATCAGATGACAAAGGTCAAGAAGCAACCAAAAGAATCTTTTAGGGACTATGCACAGCGGTGGAGGGGTATGGCTGCACAGGTGAATCCCCTAATGAGAGAGGCGGAGATGGTAATGACCTTTGTGGATATTCAGGAGGCGCCCTATTATGAGCGAGTGATAGCGGGGATTGGAAGACCTTTTGCCGAAATGATAAAGCATGGAGAAATGGTTGACATGGGGTTAAAGTTTGGCAAGATCCGAGACTTCACAGCTCTAGAAACAGTTGCGGAGCAAATCCAGAGTGGAAACTATGGCAGTGCTTCCCGCAGGACCCAAAAGAGAAAGGAGGAAGATGTTTCCCTCATCCTGCAGGGATCATCTAGGAAGGTGGAGAATAGCCCTCCAGTGCCAATACAGAGAATTGTGCCACCCCGACAACCTAATTTCGATAATCAAAGGATGGACAGACGAAGAAGATTTGAGACCACCAGAGATCGGGTGTTCACCCCGGTTGGGGATCCTCTTGAACAGATTTTGGCAGTATTAATAGCACAGAGAAAGATAGTTGATTTGGCACCCCCAATTGACCCGAAAGGGAGAAGATTTGACCCGAGTAAGAAGTGTGCGTACCATTCGGGTTCCCCTGGTCATGATACTCAAGAATGCTGGGCGCTGAAGCATAAGATTCAAAACATGATCGATAGCGGGGAGATCGTGGTGGAACATCCAGAGTCACCAAATGTTAAAGTCAATCCCCTGCCTAAGCATGATGGGGAAGGGGTCAATGTGGTGGAAGCCAGCGAAGACGGAGGACCACCAAGGCTGAATTATATAAAGAGAATCGATGAGATGATTGGCATGACAAGTGATCAGGAGAATATACGAAGGACACTGATTAGGTTGGCGGGTCTGAGTAGGGGTATCACAGAGGCGCCTATCAGGTTAACGGCTCCGAAACTTCTCACCATTGCAGCAAGACTACAAATCCCCATTAGCAGTCTGAAAACAGTACCGTGGAATTACGGGGGAGTATCAGAGGAGGCGGTCAGTTGTGCTTTTGTAACATCAAAGGGGAGTCCTTTATATCTTCTAGGACAAGTCCTTGAGAGCAAAGGGAAGAAGAACGAAAAGATATCCGAGGAGAAAGCTGTGGAATTCTTAAAGAAGATGAATGTTTCAGAAACAAGGGGGGTCAAGGTATTGAGCGAGGAATCGACTCTGACATCGATCATGGATTTGGTATTATCATCCGACGATCACTGCAGAATTCTGGCCAAATTCCTGGAAGAGGCACACATTCCCAAGGTGATTAGCAAAGAAGGATTCGGCCATCTAGTGGACCATCTGTTAGAAAACAATGTAATATTGTTCACAGATGATGATATCCCCAAAGAGGGAAGGGGGCATCGGAAACCGCTGCATATTGTGGTAATCTCATCAGGATATGTTATGAATGGGGTGCTAATTGATGGGGTATCAGCATTGAATATCTGTCCATTTAGTACATTGAAAAAAATGAACGTCAATCCTAAGCGCCTGCGGGCCAGTTATGTGGTGGTACGAGCCTTTGACGGATCCCGGAAGGATACAATGGGGGAGATAGAATTGCCTGTGGAGATAGGGCCTTGTACTTTCGATATTTCATTCCAAGTCCTGGATATCGCAGCAAGTTATAACATGTTATTGGGAAGGCCATGGATACACATGGCCGGGGCAGTTCCCTCTACGCTACACCAACAAATTAAGTTTATCATCGACGGGAATCTGGTGACGGTCTCTGCAGAGTGTAATGGCCCTTCTCCTTCCAGGAATGGCCTGCCGGTGATTAATTTGGACGAATCGGTGGTACCCGCCAGTTGTCAGGCGCTGGAAATCAATACTCCCCAATACAGATGTCTGGGGGCTCCGGCCGTAAAACCTAAGATCTTTCCCGAACTTACCTTTGTTACTAGAGAAATGATGAAGATGAAGTTTTGACTTGGGCAAGGGTTGGGAAAGAATAGTCAAGGAATTACTGAGCCTATTCAGCTGCCCAATCAGATAGGCAAGGCAGGGTAGGGGTATTATAGAGGCATAGAACAGAAACACTCTCAAGGGGGGACCCCAACTCGACTGGCCGAAAGTCTAATGCCGAAAGTCAACAATGAACAAGGTACTGGCAAATCTGTGTCTGAGACAGGAGGTGGAAAATTGACCCCCACGAATGATGAGTCGGCCAAAAAGGAGAGGTTCCTGCAGGAGGTCATGCAACAGTTTGAAACTAAGTGTTATATCCCTGGACAGTCAGTAAGCAGTGGAAAAGGGAAGGATATTGCCACGCCGTCAGGAGCCCAACAAAGTGTGCCTATCATCAATTGGGCGGGGCTGACTATTCCTGAAGAGGTTATGAAGAAGGACCAATGCTATGTGGCTGTAGTCATCGAGGAAGTTTCTGATGCGAAGCCGCCTGTCATCTGTCGCATTTCGGCCGACCTGACCACCGACAACTGGACGATGGAGCCAGTAATATCCAAACGAGGGTAAAATATGACGTCAAAATGGTAGACCCCGGATGGTGGGGGATGGATGGATACTAGTTTTTGTCCCTTATTTTGAATTTTGCATAATTATGTTATTTTGTCATGTTATTTTAAAGATGATCATTGTGGGAAAATGACTTATATATATGACAAATATTTTTGTTTCATGTCAGGTGTACCAATTTGAGTATTTCTTGCCTAACAAACGATGCTTCAAATTTAAAAGATGACTATGATTTTGATATTGAGTTGGATTTCGATTTAATGGGCATTGAGCAGGATGAGACAGATAATGACGACACACCTGACGAGATCAAAGGATGGGTCAAAGACAAACCCAAACCTAACTTAGACCAAACCATCACCATAAATATCGGAACCCCTGACAAACCCAAAGAGCTCAAAATAGGGACAGACCTGACCCCTAGCCAAAAAACAGAAATAATCGAGTTGCTAAGCCAGTATGAGGATGTTTTTGCCTGGTCTCATGAGGACAAGATCGGATTGTCCACCGAACATTGTGGTACACCGATTGCCCATCAAGGAGGGCTTCAAGCCTGTCAAGCAGAAACTAAGAAAGCTAAAACCGGAGTGGAGCTTGAAGGTGAAGGAAGAAATCGTCAAGCAGTTCAAGGCTGGAATCATTATGGTGTCCACTTACCCAGAATGGCTGTCCAATATAGTCCCAGTGGCTAAGCCTGGGGGAAGGTGAGGGTATATGTCGACTATTGTTGGTCGATTTCGCAATCGATAACACACACATGCAAGTATACACGGCCCACAAGTAATATATGATAAGATAAGAGTCGAACCCACAGGGAATTGTGACAAATAATAACCAAGTACCAATCGTATATCAATTTGACCTGGATGCTGCCGAGCCATGCCGCCCATGCCGCCCGCGCGTGCGCGCGCGCCCAACGCCGAGGCTGCCGAGGCTGCCGAGCGCCCAGCGCCCAGCACCCAGCGCACGCCGTGCCCGCGGCTTGGTCAACGCCGCACGCCGTGCACGCACTCCGACGCCGTGCACGCCCAACTTCCAGATGTCATCAAATTAAGTCCCGAGCATCGCCAAACATAATTTCTCACCGTGCTATTATTCGGGCACGGACATCCAAGCACGGACAATGAGTCAATCCAAACAACGATCCGGTCGGCCTTTATTTCAATTCCTACAAACATAATAAAAATGCATCAAAGCAA
Organism: Aralia elata; assembly: GCA_034770075.1. NCBI lineage: Eukaryota > Viridiplantae > Streptophyta > Magnoliopsida > Apiales > Araliaceae > Aralia > Aralia elata. The sequence continues at coordinate 43,661,011 of CM068383.1, forward strand.
CATAAAACATGTAAAAGTAACTAAAAACTAATTTATGTAAAAATAAGATAAAAATACATAAAAACTATATAAACTACCTAAATACTTGCAAATTATCAAGGCGAAAAGTACCCAAATTGTGTGTATAAAACACACTCATCAAATACCCCCAAACTTAAATCTTTGCTTGTCCTCAAGTAAACAGAGATTTACTAATTTATATAAAAACCACTGGATTTAGAGTAAAGTGACTCCAAGAATTGGCCTCAAAGGAAAAAGATCAAAAAGGGGCCCAAGCAGACTGAAAAGTTACAATTTAACAAGAGTTCTAAGCATACGGCTACTCAAGATCCCAGTAGTGTGTGTGTGTGAGTGCATGATATCTGTTTATGTCAGTTAGGAAAGAGCTAACGCATGAACTCAACTTCCGAGGGATTATACTATAAATCTACAAACTCATCGTTACCTAGAGAAAATCAAACAAGGCGACCACATAAGAAAGGGGGGGTTTCCAAGTATATTGATGCAGTAATGAGTAATCACATTGGTGAGTGCGTTTTACGCTCCATCTCACCTTACTAATTGCATGATCGTGCAATGTCTAATCACATTAGGCTATTAAGAGCTACCCATGTAACGAGCGTTTGATCAATGACTCCCAAACCAGATGGCTTTAGGGCATTAGGTGTAAAACACCCCAAAGGGTCTATTAACTCGAGTAGCAAATGCCACGTAATTAAACTTGGTCAGTTTTTTTTTTTTTTTGTTCTTTTTTTTTTCGAATTAATAACTTCCCCCAAACTTATATGAAAGCCTAAAATGACAAAACAGGTTGCAGACATGAGTTCAGTACATTTCAAGTATAATCGCCCAAACATAAAAGTAAATGAGGTTTCTCAATACTAACTAACTAACAGGCATGCTGAAAACGTGAGGAGTTAACATAACCAAGAGTAGGGGAGTTAGCCATAATGTTAAGAAGTAACTACGTCTGCTCGAGCCTTACTTTAGAAAGAACACCTTAACCAGCAGAATATCATTGGTCATTCTTGAAACACACACAACTTGGACACAATAACATGACTAACTTAAACCAACACACACAATTAAACTAACACACACAATTAAACTAACACACACCCCCAAACTTAAAGTAAACATAGTCCTCGATGTTTAAAATAGACAGAATTTAAAAAGAGAACATCACCGGGGAAATCAAGCAGCGTCATCGTCATTATTTCCAAATGCGTGACTCCCCCCACTTGCATCATCATCCGAGTCAGAGCCATATTCCGGGAACATAGGTGTCATGGGGAATTGGACTGCATTGGGGCCGGTATTGGCCCCACTGTTGTTGATCACCTGTGCAGTCGCGTTACAAAAATCGGTCGTGTAAATGCCTAAGGAATTGACTTGCTGAATGGAGTGATCAAGGCGGCGGGAAATGCGCCTATGCTCACACTCCCGCTCCTGCTCGTCCCACAGTCTCGCCTGCTCGTTCTGTTGTATTTCGGCCCTCATCACCTAATTTTCACGACGAAGCTCCCGCATCTCAGCAATCAGTAGGTCCATAGAAGAGTTAGATGCCTCGGTGTGCTCCGTGGTTGGTGGTGGAGTTCCGACACTCGCCTCGGGCTCGTGAGGCTGAACTAACGGCAAGAACCCAGCTCCATGTGGCTCTGGTGCCGCCAGCTTCCAGACCTTGTAGAGGCCAATAGCTAGACTGTCAATGGGGTGTGAGTGGTTGTTGAAGTAACTCGTGGGCATGCACCTTAACTTTGGCCCTCTTGCACAACCCGCAGATTAGGGATGGGTGTGGCAACCCGCCTGAAGACTTCCCATTAACAAACTGAAGAATAGAGTTCCGAATCAACCGACCCACACTAATGCTCCGCCCAGTTACCAAACAAAACAGGATAAGAGCCCGCATTGGAATTACTTGAGTTGCGTGTGTGGTCGGCCATAGCTTTGCATTGATGAAGTATAACCATGCTTTCCCATATTTGCTTAAGTCGCCTTGGCGAAAATGCACCGGCTCTCCCCTTGTCGTAGCCCAAAGAGCACCGGGTTTGCATAATGTTGTAATCACTGCATCCAAGTCGGGCTTGTCGGCCCCATATTTAGTAAGGTCATCCTCACCATGGCTTTTAGGTAGGTTATAGTATTCTTCAATGCTCCTTTTTCCAAATGAAACTTTCTTGCCCCTAACCGTTACCACATAATTTTTAGCTTCTAATGCATTAGCGTAGAATTCCCTGACAAGAGGAATACACGCAGGTTCGGGCTAAGCGGCAAAAGTTTCCCATCCTCTTTCCCTAATTATTTCTGCCAACCCCCAATTATTTGTTGTGTCAGGAAGAATACCCCGTTCCGGAATCAAAGATTTTGTGACCATGGTGGTGTGGTAACGTTCGGAGGCTTCCGCACTGACAAACCTTTTCTTATCATATGCCCTGGATGAGGAAGGTTCACCCCTATGTCGTTTGGTGGCCATCAGGATCAGAGTTGCAAGCAAAACACTCAAAATAGCCAAGAATTCCCTCACAGACAATTTGTCGAACAGTTGGCGTGCACTCCAAAAAATCACAAGTGTAAGTGCAATGGGGACTAGGCCAAACCCTCCACAAAACCTTGCAATGGGAGCTAGATATGTACCTGCTAATCAAAATCACCAAAACACAGCACCCAAGCAAGAAAAATTAGAAAATTATAGCCCTTGTTACCTTAATTTGGAGAACTTGTAAAAACCCAAAGAAATTCTTCAAAAACCTTCAAATTGTAGTTCAAATCCAAGATGGAAGGTGAAATTGATGATGGGATACCGCAATTGGGTGCCAATATGATGCAATGGGTCACAAAATTAAGTTTGGGTAAGTTGTAAGCAAGTTGGCTATGAAGTGGGAGGAGAGAGATATAAAAATGGAATGACAAAAAAAATGAGCCAAGTGGTGATTTAAGGAACCAAGCCAGCTGCCCAGGTGCGGCCGCACGGCCTGCTGTGCGCCCGCGCGCGCCTGGTGCCACCCAGCGCGCCCGCATGCGCCCGCCTGCTGCGCCTCGCCTGCTGCCGAGCGTTGCGCCTGGTGCGCGCGCGCGCGCGCGGCGCCTGGTGCGCCCGCACGCTAGCGCCTGCCTGGTGCTGCTGGCGTGCCATCGGCGTTTCGCTGACACGCATCGCTCAATTGCCAAAATTGGATACAAATACCTACATGTAGCAACAAAATTAACAACATTAAAAACAATTAACACTAAAAATCATCCTCATGAGTTTTCTTTTTTTTTTTTTTTTTTAAGCATTAAAATGAAACATTGGGTTGCCTCCCAATTAGCGCTTGAGTTAAAGTCCTCAGCCTGACTATACCTCCTTCATTTCGGATCAACGAGATTAATTGAGGTCTTTTGGCGCTCGATGTCGCCACCCCAATAGTGCTTAATTCTTTGCCCGTTCACCTTGAACAATTGGTTTGTCTTCTCATCCCGCAGTTTAATTACACCATGCGGGAATACATGATTGATATAGAATGGCCCTGACCATCGTGATTTGAGCTTACCGGGAAATAGCTTCAACCGAGAATTATAGAGGAGGACGGGTTGTCCAACCTCGAACTTGCGATTGATAATCCTCTTGTCGTGCCACCTCTTGACTTTTTCCTTGTAGAGCTTTGCATTCTCATACGACTGGAGACGGAACTCGTCCATCTCATTGAGTTGCAAGAGGCGTTTCTCTCCCGCGGCATTCAAATCAAAGTTTAGCTTCCGGATGGCCCAATAAGCATTGTGTTCAAGTTCTACCGGTAGATGACATGCTTTCCCATACACAAGCTGATAAGGTGACATCCCGATAGGAGTTTTGTATGCCGTCCTATACGCCCATAAGGCGTCATCAAGCTTCAATGACCAGTCCTTTCTATCCGGGTTGACAACCTTCTCTAAAATCCTTTTCACCTCTCTATTGGATACCTCCACCTGCCCACTTGTTTGAGGATGATAGGCCGTGGCAATTTTATGAGTTACCCCATATTTAGCAAGAAGGGCATTAAAGTTCTTGTTACAAAAGTGCGACCCTTCATCGCTAATTATTGCACGCGGAGTTCCGAATCTTGTGAATACATTTTTTCGAAGGAACTTTAGCACAACTTTGGCATCATTGGTGGGTGTCGCAGCTGCTTCAACCCATTTTGACACGTAATCTACAGCCACAATGATATACAAATTGTTGAACGAAGAGGGAAACGGGCCCATAAAATCGATACCCCAGATGTCAAATATCTCAACCTCTAAGATTGTGGTTAGTGGCATCTCATGACGCCTGGAAATGTTCCCTACTCTTTGACATCGATCGCATTTCAGCACAAACACATGGGCGTCCTTGAACAGCATTGGCCAATAAAAACCAGATTGAAGCACCTTCGTCGTTGTTCTTTCTCCGCCATAGTGTCCACCAAAAGCTGAGGCATGACAATGTTGCAAGATACTTTCCATCTCAGATTGAGGTACGCACTTCCGGATCAGTTGGTCAGCACATTGCTTAAACAGAAAAGGTTCGTCCCAGAAATAATGCTTCACATCGTGCAAGAATTTCCTTTTTTGTTGATAGCTCAGCTCGGGTGGTAGGACATGGCTCACCACATAGTTGACATAGTCAGCATACCATGGCACCTCATGTGTGATGGCGAAAAGCTGTTCATCCGGGAAAAATTCATTAATCATGACATCATCTCCCGCCTCATGGTCTGCATTTTCCAGCCTTGACAAATGATCCGCCACTTGATTCTCAGTTCCCTTCTTATCTCTAATCTCAAGATCGAACTCTTGAAGCAATAAAACCCATCGAATCAAGCGTGGCTTTACGTCCTTCTTTGCTATTAAGTACTTAATGGCAGAATGGTCCGTGTACACAATGACCTTGGTGCCAATGAGATAGGCACGAAATTTGTCAAAGGCATACACGATAGCAAGCAATTCCTTCTCCGTTGTTGTGTAATTAAGTTGAGCTCCAGTTAGTGTCTTGCTAGCATAATATATCACATAAAAGACCTTGTCCTTGCGATGGCCCAATACAGCACCAATTGCAAAATCGCTAGCGTCACACATCAATTCGAACGGAAGATTCCAATCCGGGGCCATGATAATAGGTGCACTTACAAGCTTCTTCCTTAGTAAGTCAAAAGCCTCTAAACATGCATGATCGAAGACAAAAGGAGTGTCTTTCTCAAGGAGACTACACAACGGTTTTGCAATTTTTTGAGAAATCCTTGATGAACCGCCTATAAAATCCAGCATGTCCAAGGAAACTACGGATTCCCTTGACGTTGGTTGGTGGAGGAAGCTTCTCAATGGTCTCGATCTTGGCCTTATCAACCTCCAGCCCCTTTGAAGATACTCTATGCCCCAAAATAATCCCTTCTTGCACCATGAAGTGGCATTTCTCCCAATTAAGCACCAAATTTGTCTCAACACATCGTTTCAGCACTTTCACAAGGTTTTCTAGGCATAAGTCGAATGAATCTCCAAAAACCGAGAAATCATCCATGAAAACCTCCAATCCTTGCTCAACCATATCAGAGAATATAGCCATCATACATCTTTGGAAGGTGGCGGGTGCGTTGCATAACCCAAATGACATTCTTCTGAAAGCAAATGTCCCATATGGGCAAGTGAACGTCGTTTTCTCTTGATCTTCGGGGGCAATGGCAATTTGGTTGTAGCCCGAGTATCCATCCAAGAGACAATAGAATTCATGTCCCGCCAACCTGTCTAGCATTTGATCAATGAATGGGAGCGGAAAATGATCCTTGCACGTAGTCTTGTTCAACCTTCTGTAGTCCATGCAAACTCTCCATCCGGTGACAGTTCTAGTTGGGATCAACTCGTTGTTTTCATTAGACACCACTGTCATGCCCCCCTTCTTTGGAACACATTGCACTGGACTGACCCATGGACTGTCTGAAATGGGATAGATGATGCCGGCATCGAGCAATTTGATAATTTCCTTCTTGACCACCTCCTTCATGACGGGGTTCAATCTACGCTGATGCTCAACCACAGGTTTGGCCTCATCTTCCAATATGATCTTGTGCATACAAAAAGCGGGGCTAATTCCCTTGATGTCGGCAATGGACCAACCTAGGGCTGTTTTGTACTCCCGTAGCACTCTTAGCAATTTGTTTTCCTGCACATCATCAAGTGAAGCAGACACAATAACAGGCAAAGAACTAGCATTACCCAAATAAGCATACCTCAAATGGATTGGCAATGGTTTGAGCTCCAAAGAAGGTGGCTCCTCCCATGAGGATTTTGCAATGGTACTAGAGCTTCTTGGTCTATCTAACGGTTCAAATAGTTGCTTAAACTTGATAAAACGTGGGGGAACATTCAACATATTTACCATCTCGTTAGGAAACAGAGGTTCACTCTCAAGTGATTCTCCTAGCAATTCTTCAAAAGGGTCAACTTCATATGTTGCTGTGAACACCTCTTCCACCGCCTCGTCAATCAAGTCTATCCTGAAACATTCATCCTGCACATTAGGAAATTTCATTGCTTTAAAAATGTTAAAAGTTACCTCTTGGTCTTGGACACGCATGGTTAGCTCTCCTTTTTGCACATCAATCAAAGTTCTGCCTGTGGCTAAGAATGGGCGCCCAAGGATGATAGGTATCCCCCTGTCTTCTTCGAAATCAAGGACAATGAAATCCGCTGGAAAAATAAACTTGTCCACCTTGACAAGCACATCTTCTAATATGCCTCTTGGGTATGTGAGAGACCTATCCGCAAGTTGCAATGTAACATTTATAGGTTTTGCCTCACTTAATCCCAGCTGTTGATAAATTGAGAGTGACATTAGATTGATACTTGCCCCCAAATCACATAGGGCCTAGCCAAAGAATTGGTTACCAATTGTGCAAGGAATCGTGAAACTCCCCGGATCTTTCAACTTTGGTGGTAACTTCCTTTGTAATACAGCACTACATTCTTCGGTTAGTGCCACCGTCTCAAACTCCTCATGCCTTCTCTTTCTTAACAAGATTTCTTTCATGAACTTCACATAACTAGGCATTTGTTCCAATGCCTCAGCGAATGGGATGTTTATGTGCAATTTCTTGAAAACCTCCAAGAACTTAGAGAATTGCTTATCCAACTTTAATTTCTGCTGACGTTGTGGAAACGGGCATGGTGGATACATAGGGCCTTGCTTGCTCCCCGCTGGTTTTGGCACTGGCTCCTTTTCCTTTTCTTCTTCTTTTCTCTTTTCTTCCTCTTTCTCCCCATTCCCATCCTCAACCACCGCTTCAGCTGGAACCTCATTCACAACTTCCAGTAGCTCCTTCCCACTTCTCAAAGTCACAGCCTTGCAATGCTCCTTACCATCTCTTTTCGGATTAACTTCAGTGTCACTAGGTAAGGCACCAAGGGGACGGATATTCATGGCGCTTGCAATCTGCCCTAGCTGAAGCTCTATATTCCGTATCGAAGCGCTATGTTGTGCAACCAATTGAGCCAATAACTCGTCCCCACTAGGCTTTTTCTCCTGTTGTGGCAAAGGTGGGTTTGAGGCTTGTTGGTGTGATTGGGGTTGATGGTGTGATTGAGTTTGATTTTGGAATCCTGGGGGATATTGATGCCTAGGAGCTGAATATTGGGTTTGGGTATTATTGTTGTTGCTCCATGAGAAATTTGGGTGATTTTTCCATCCAGGATTGTAGTGATTGGAGTGGGGGTTGTTTTGCTGTCTATTGTAATTACCAACAAACTGTACGGATTCTGCATTGATGGGACATTGCTCGGTAGGGTGATTTCCAACACACAACTCGCAGGTCTCAGAAATGCTTTGCACAGATTGAACTCCTAAATTTTTCACTTCTTTTGTGAGCGCGGCTAGCTGTGCTGTAATTGAAGTGAGATGATCCACCTCAAATTTTCCTGCTGCCTTTTGTGGCATTTTCCTCTCCGAAGGCCATTGATAAATATTTGCAGCCATGGTTTCCAATAGTTTGTAGGCTTCCGCAAAATTCTTTCCCATTAAACTACCACCTACAGCTGCGTCAACACTAGATCGAGTGGCGTTGGTCAACCCATTATAAAAAATCTCAACTTGCAACCATTGAGGCAACCCATGGTGTGGACATCTCCTAATTAGATCCTTGAACCTTTCCCAAGCCTCATACAAGGACTCGGAGTCATATTGAACAAACGATGTGATGTCATTCCTCAATCTTACAGTTTTCGCGGGTGGGAAGAACTTTGCCAAAAATTTCTGGGCTAAGTCGTCCCACTTTGTAATCGAACCCGAGGGAAGCGAATGCAACCAACTCTTTGCCTTATCACGGAGTGTGAAGGGAAAAAGTCGGAGTCTAATTGCATCATCAGTCACTTGAGTGTACTTGAATGTGTCACAAATTTCCAGAAAACTCACCAAATGAGTATTTGGGTCGTCATTGGGCAACCCACCAAACTGCAAACAGTTTTGAACCATTTGGATGGTTCCAGGCTTAATTTCGAAGTGATTGGCCTCAATGGCTGGCCTGGAAATGCTAGAGTGCAAATCTGTGACAAGAGGCATGGCGTACTCCCTCAAGGTTTTAGGCTCCTCCTCAGCCATGGTATTTTGATTGGGTATACCCCGAACTCGTTCTCTACGTAGTCGTCGAATATTTCTCTCGATCTCGGGATCGTAAGGAATTAACTCAAGATCACGTGAGCGTGGCATACAAATCAAGAATACCTACAAAACAAAAATGAAAATTATATACAAGTCTAAAAAGAGACCAAGTCGAATAAAATTGATAATGATATAATTATTAGAAAACAATTCCCCGGCAACGGCGCCAAAAACTTGTTGGTCGATTTCGCAATCGATAACACACACATGCAAGTATACACGGCCCACAAGTAATATATGATAAGATAAGAGTCGAACCCACAGGGAATTGTGACAAATAATAACCAAGTACCAATCGTATATCAATTTGATCTAATTTAAACGATGAAGGTTTGATTGTTTGTTGATTGGTTGAGTTCACAAGTTAAGTAATGAGTAAAATGCGGTAAAAATATCAAGATAGAAAGGTCTAAGATTACAATTTCCCCCAACACGTCATTTGAATCTCCTAACTCTCTCTTTTCAATCAATTATAGCATACGAATTGACAACCGAGAAATCAAAACTACATAAGAGCCTCTGTCGATGGTCAATCACGAATCTTCCTAAGCGGTGCATAGGTATATGTCTATCCTATACACTATCAAGAGACTAATTTCAGGAATGATTTATAGACACGTGTCACCAAATCTAATTAATCCTCCATTCCATTACCAACTTTCACCTCGGAAGTCATTAAGACTAGATTCTCAATAGGTTGCATGCGGTAATTAGGTATATATCTATCCCAACTACTATCAAGATACCTATTATTGCAGATAATTAATAAGACACACGTCACTTAATCCAATTAATAACCCACAACAATCTATACTCTCGCATGTTATCATAACTAGGTCTTAACCTATAATCCGTTCGTCAAGTTCATATAGGTTCCCACGGTAATTACGGGCCAAGCAATTAATCTAGAAGCAAAGGTTATGACAATCAATTCACAAATGCATACCTAAAATCAATAGAAAGAGAATTCAATTCAAATTAAGTGTTGGGTTCCATTGCAATCTTAGAATAGAAGGTTAGTTCATGATAGCTACAATAAACATCATTTTTAATTGATATATTGTCAAATTCGAATTACAAAGGAGATGGGAAACTAGAAATGAAACCACTTTTGAAGCTATTCAGCTGGTGTTCCTTTGGTTGCTGTAGATTTCTAGCTCTCCTCCTTAGCTTTTCAATTCTTCTTGACTGAGTTCCTTGGTTTTGGGCTTGATTCAGCTTGATTTACAGCCTTGAGCACTGTTGGTTGATGTATTTTGTAGCCTCCCTCTCTCTAGATATCTGATATGTAGCTTGGAAGAGATTATATATAGTCTTCAAGAAGAAACCCTAGCCAAAATCGGACAAAATGGAGCTCAGATCGCACTATGGCTGTGTCAGATCGCACTCAGCACGGCGGCGTGCGCCCGCGCCCAAGCGCCTGCATGCCGCCCATGGCGCTGCCGAGGCTGCCGAGCCATGCGCGCGCGCCCGCGCGCCCCAGGCGTGCGCCCGCACGCTGGCGCCTGCATGCCGCTCCGCTGCGCTGCCGAGGCCGCCGAGTCTGCCGAGCCAAGCGCGCGCGCCCGCGCGCCCCAATCGTGCGCCCGCGCCCAAGCACCTGGATGCTGCCGAGCCATACCGCCCATGCCGCCCGCGCGCGCGCGCGCGCCCAACGCCGAGGCTGCCGAGCGCCCAGCGCCCAGCGCACGCCGTGCCCGCGGCTTGGTCGACGCCGCACGCAGTGCACGCACTCCGACGCAGTGCACGCCCAACTTCCAGATGTCATCAAATTAAGTCCCGAGCATCGCCAAACATAATTTCTCACCGTGCTATTATTCGGGCACGGACATCCAAGCATGGACAATGAGTCAATCCAAACAACGATCCGGTCGGCCTTTATTTCAATTCCTACAAACATAATAAAAATGCATCAAAGCAACATAAAACATGTAAAAGTAACTAAAAATTAATTTATGTAAAAGTAAGATAAAAATACATAAAAACTATATAAACTACCTAAAGACTTACAAATTATCAAGGCGAAAAGTACCCAAATTGTGTGTATAAAACACACTCATCAACTATAGAGACCTGAACAAGGCTAGTCTCAAGGACAATTTCCCTGTGCCTTTTATACACATTTTGGTGGATAACACAGCCCAATACGAGATGTACTCTTTTGTTAATTGCTTTGTGGGGTATCATCAGATAATGGTGGCGGAGGAAGACCAGAAAAAGACCGCTTTCATCACCCCTTGGGGCACCTTCTGTTACAGATGATTGGCCTTCGGTCTCACAAATGCGGGGGCTACTTATCAGAGAGCCATGATGGCCCTGTTCCACGACATGATGCACAAGGAGATAGAGGTCTACGTGGATGACATTATCGTGAAATCGAGGGTAGAATCTGATCATATAACCCATCTCAAAAACTTATTTGATCGGCTCAGAAAATATAATTTAAAGCTCAAACTGGAAAAGTGTGCTTTCGGAGTGCAGTCGGGCAAGCTCTTGGGATTCCTGGTTAGTAATCGGGGCATTGAGTTAGATCCGGCGAAGATTAAGGCTATTGTGGATATGTCGGCACCTCGCACAGAAAAGGAGATAAGAGGATTTATGGGAAGAATAAACTTCATCAGCCGCTTCATATCCCACTTGACAACTACATGCGAGCCGATTTTTAAACTGTTAAGGAAAGATGTCTCCCAAGAGTGGAATAGGCAATGCCAGAAAGCCTTTCAGACCATTAAGAAGCAGCTGACAGAAGCAGCTGACAGAAGCACCGGTGTTGGTACCCCCGAAGGATGGGATCCCTCTGTTTATGTATATATCGATCAATGTCATTGCGATGGGATATATGCTGGGACAGAAGAATGAATCAGGCAAAGAGCAGGCCATCTATTACCTCAGCAAGAGATTTAGCCGATGTGAACAGAATTACACCCCCATCGAAAGGACCTGTTGTGCTTTGGCGTGGGCTGCAGTGAGATTACAGCACTATCTCCATGGGTACACTACGTACCTGATATCAAGAATGGATCCCCTGAAGTATACCTTTGAAAGGCCCATGCTGAACTGTCGATTGTCAAGGTGGCAGTTAATCTTACAGCAGTTCGACATCGTATACGTAACTCAGAAAGCCATGAAAGGGCAGGGAATTGCAGATCAGTTGTCAGAAATGCCAGCACGGGGGATGGAGCCTTTAGAAACTCCTTTACCGGGCGAAGATGTATTCTGGGTCTTACACACGAGATGTGATGACGAGGGGCAGTTTTGGAAGTTGTATTTTGATGGTGCCATGAATGCTGAAGGGGCAGGACCCAGAGCAGTCCTGGCCTCTATCACTAGAGAGCAATACCCCGTGGCCACTAAATTGCAGTTCAGTAATTCGAATAACACAGCTGAGTATGAGGGATGTATATTGGGACTCCGTTTTGCCCGCGATATGGGAGTGAAGAGACTAGCGGTGTTCGGGGATTCAGAGCTGGTAATCAAACAGGCGATCGGGGTGTATAGCTCTATGGAGCTCCGGTTACTTCCATACCACCGATGTGTTATCCAATTGATGCAAGAGTTTGAAGATATCGCTTTCCGACATATCCCCCGGGGACAGAATGATTTTGTCGATGCATTGGCAACTCTGGCTTCCTTAATCCACACAATCAAAAGCAAGGACGTTCCACAGATTGAAATAGCGGTACAGAATGCCCCGACATACGAGGAGCATGTGGCGGTATTATCGGAGGAGGTGGTTATGCTAAAGCAGCCTTGGTATCATAACATAAGGGAGTATCTGAGGGATAGATCCATTCCCGACCAAGCAAGCCGAGCTGAGAGGTTGAGAATCCAAAAGATGGCGTTGAGGTTTTATCTGAGCGGGGATTCACTGTACAAGAGGGATGCCGGTTTGGGATTGTTGCGATGTGTAAATGAAATGCAGGCCCAAAAGATTATGGACGAAATACATGGTGGAGTGTGTGGGCCACACATGAGTGGACCGATGCTGGCCAAAAAGATCTTGAGAACGGGACATTACTGGTTAACACTGAAGGCCGACTGCGATGATCATGTCAAACGATGTTACCAATGTCAAGCGCATGACAATGTAATCCATGCGCCTCCCAATAAACTGCATTGTATGACCTCCCCTTGGCCATTCTCAATGTGGGGTATGGATGTAATCGGACCAGTAGAGCCCAAGGAAAGCAACGAACACCGATTTATCTTCGTCATGATCGATTACTTCACTAAATGGGTAGAAGCAGCTTCTTTCCCCAAAGTAACTCAGGAGATCATCGTCCGTTTCATCAGGAATAATGTCATTTGCCGATACGGGCAACCTGAGGTCTTAGTCTCCGACAATGCCAAAAATTTGAACAATGCCCTCATGAAGGAATTATGTGACCAGTTTAGATCAAACACCTCAATTCTGTCATTTACCGTCCTAAGATGAATGGGGCAGTGGAGGCTGTAAATAAGAATATCAAGAAGATCATGGCGAGAATGTCTGCTAATCATCGGGGATGGCCGAATCTGCTACCTCTCACCCTGCTGGCGTACAGAACGTCGGTGCGTACTTCTACAGGGGCAACCCCTTATGCTTTGGTATATGGAATGGAGGCTGTTCTGCCAGTTGAGGTTGAGATGGCATCCCTCAGAATCTTGATTGATGCTCAGATAAACGAGGAGGATTGGATGCAAAGTCGGTACGACCAATTGGCCCTAATTGATGAAAGGAGGGTGGCTGCTGTTTCGCACGATCAGTAATATCAGCAAAGAATCTCTCGATCGTACGACAAAAAGATAAGACCTCGGAAGTTCAAGGAAAATGACCTAGTGCTAAAGAGAGTCATGCCTTGTCAAGACGAAGCCAAAGGGAAGTTTGCCCCGAGCTGGGAAGGACCTTTTGTGATTAAGAAAGTGCTGTCCAGAGGAGCCCTCATATTGCAAGAGATGGACGGTGAGGTGTTTCCACAGCCCATCAATTCTGACTCGGTGAAGCGGTTCTACGCTTAAAAAAAATCATCATTTTCTCCTCTTTCTTTGAAGAACGAACTACGTAGGACCTGATTTCCCGACTTGTGGGAGTACGTAGGCAGCCCTCAGGGCACGGTCCATTTCTTTACAAAATAATACTTTCTCTAACCAAAACTGATTCCCAATAGCCAAAAAAACCTTCATATACCCTCAAAACCTTCCCGAAACCAGCCACCTAATCAGCTTCATCTCAAATGACATAACCCTAACCCAACCAAACAGTTAGCCAAAATCTAAGACTCAGTCCGATGAAATCAACATGGTGTGCGGTAATATCTGTCCAATCTCCATCAAGACTTGAGAAGAGAAATAAGGCGAAATATCAAAATCGTGGTTAGCTGGATAAAATGAGGATCCAATAAAAGGCAACGATACGACAAAAAAGGAGAAAATAACTAAATTTTAAATGCATGTATATATATAAGTCATTTTGTTATAACATTTCTCTTTAAATAACCGATGAATCTGACATAGTCTATGCAGGAAATAAAATGATCTACAAATCTGAAACTAACTGAAGCAGGATGGATAAGGTGGTGGATAGATCTGAAGCATCGGCATCCCCTGCAATTTGCTGCCCCATCATGTCGATGCGATCCAATAAAGCAGTGGCTCGGCTAACAGTCTCAGAGTGAGCATTTATAACTGCCCTAGTCTGCAATATAATGACGTCTCTGTCAGTGAGGGCAGCATTTCTAGCTAGAATAGCAGCATCTCTCTCAACAAGAGCAGCGTCCCTCTCAGCCTCAGTAGTAATCAAGGCCAGTCGGATCCGGCTATCCTCAGTAACCTGACTAGGGGTAGAATCAGCAGAGATGGAATAAGGAATATGGGCAGGAGTGGAGAAGCCTTCAAAATCATATCTGGATATCATCTCTGTAGACTCAGGAGGAATAAATACCTCTGGGGTGGTATCATCTGTGAAAATCACTCGAGAGTCATCAAATACTCCAGTCTGACTCAAACCAACCATATCAGAGTCTCCGTGCAACCATTGCACATAAGCAGATGTCTGAATGGGGCAACTCTCACTATACTCGGCAAAGATCCTGTGAGACCAAAGATGATATACCCGCAGTAGATCTCTCTCTGTCTGGGGTGATATGAGGAATTGATAGTCGGCTGCGCCCGTGAAAGGGTGAAAATCCTATGTCTGATCAAACTGCCCTATAACCGCCAAGGGATGATAAGTCGTCACGCCCCTCAAGCCAGAAATAGGGATGAAATCCAAGGTGGGCACATGAGTCGAGAAGCTCATGAAGGAGCAATAACCCGAATAGATCAAGAGATAAAAGGGCTCCTCAATAGCCGATAAGAATTCTATCCAGGAAGCCGCATCAATACAGCTTACGGGACAGAATGAAAATTGCATGGCTATGTCGTGGCTAAAGCAAAACCCATGGCGACGGAAATGACCGATGGGGCTGAGATGGCTCATAAACCATACATACAACAAAACAGAGCTCCCTCTGAATACTCTGTCTCAGAAAGACTGACAATATGAGGCTGACATGTAGGTGTTTGCTAGTATCATGGGAATAATAGTGTGGTCCTCTTGAACGGCTCTAGCAATAACTCGCATATCCAACAGATCGGATCTGGCTGGCAGATACAAAACTGAGATAACACAAGCCATCAAAACATCTACTCTCAAGGCGACCCAACGCTCCTCAGATACGGAAAAATCACCAGAGAATAGATGAAAACTGTCGGGTGAGCCGAATCGATCAATCAGGAAATGAAGGGGAACTAGATGGTCCGACGTGATCACTGATAATAGAATTGCCCTCCGCAACCCAGTAAAAGTCAAGAACTGACGACGTATGGGACCAGCTGCGACCCTGGCATAAGGACCATCCAAAGACAAGCTGATAAAGTGGGCATACTCCTCGAGAGTAGGGGTCAGCTCCACTATCCCTAATATGAACACCTGACGGGCAATGGCCCAATAGCTCAGAATACCCTCCGCAAAGCCCGCCGGCACCTGAAAGGATAATAAGGACCAGGAATGTCCCAGAAGACCATCTGCAATAACCCTGTCGCCCGGCGACAAACTGTCCAACCAGCGGAAAAGCCTGCCAACCAACCCTGTGGGAGGACCGAGATCCAAACGTACCACGGCGTCTGGTGACGACATCTGTGAAAATAGTGTCAAAAAGACTGTGTAGGGGTCATTATCTATCCATGAATAAAAAGCATGCATCATACAGTTAATAATAGAGCAATTGAATTGTCATAATGATAAAACTGTGCATAAATAAATAAAGGAGTTCAATACATAGTGCATGAAATGGAAAAAGAAATTGAATAGGTTCAAGTACAAAAAAAGCCCTATCCTATCACGATCTACTCAAAAGTAATATCGTCTATGAAATCGGGGTTCTCAAACTGATCCCCCGTAGTAGAAGTTGAAGTCGAAGCCCCGAAGTTAATATCTGGGATATATGGGTGCACTGGGGCGTCAGATGAGCTCGGGCCTGCATCGAAACCCGCACTGTCGGGGTCATACGCATAAGCATCCTCTGGGGTCCGGCCTAACACCCGAAGATATAAGGATAGCTGGTCCACCTGGCGGGTCAGGGTAATAATCTACTCAGCATGGGTAGGAGCCCAAACACAGATAGCCCAATCAGTCATCATCACCGACCCAGAGACCATATCTCCGAGGAAAAATGTGGCCCGAGTCTGAGGACCGATAGTGCAGGGCACCCACCAGGTACGGAAAGCCTCACTCGTGCTGGGACCTGAAGAAAGTGTCAGGCCATCCTCTCCCTCCAGCATAATCTCTGAGGGCTGAGAGTCCATCGGCCAGGATGTAATGAAGGGGAGGGAGTGCGGAATACGGATCTCTCCAGTTACGCATCTGAATGCGCGCTCTCCTAAATACATTACCCATCCTCCAACACTCTGCAAAGTAAGGCGACGGGTGGAAAGTGCGAACTCTGGGCCGGAGGGATATCCGTCTGTAAACCCCACAGTCAGATGCTCAGAAAGATAAGGAGTCCAGACGACCTCAGCGGCGGTGATCAACTCCAACTGAATACGGTAGTGGGCGAAGCTGCCAGACACCGGGACCTCCTCCAAAGTACTGTGGTGCCACCGTTGACCCCTGGGATAGGTATCCAGACCGAGAGTCATGACAGGCCTCAGGCATGGGAGTCGCTCGTACGCCCAGAACTGTGAACAGAGATAAGAAACGACATGAGTAACCGGCAGATGTAGAGAAAGAAAATGAAATGATGGGAAGTGCAGTAAGAAAAAAGAGGGCTTACTAGCAAAAAGGGGTAAAACCCAAGCCAAGCATCTGTTTTCCCCTCTGAGCGAAGACGGAGACCATGGAGGAAATAGGCGAAAGTGAAGGACCCCCAGTCATAATCACCAATCCGATCCACGTCCCTGACGGCTCTGACAAGGCTGAAATGAATGGTAGAAGAGTTGTTCCCTAGGAAATAACCCTTCATGATAGTCAGGAACAGACGCTAGAGCAGAATATCACGAGCAGCTCGGTCTGCAGGGAAGGGCGTCGCATGGATACCTCCAACAGCATCAACAGCCAATGCTCCGGACCGAATGCTGCGGGCCTTGAATACCCGGTCCTCGGCAGCGAAACCCAATAGAGATCGGACCTCCGCTGGAGTAATATCAAGATCTAGGGGAACACGGACTCCGGTGAACTCGATGCCGATGATGTACCTCCAATCCCAAGAAGTCAGCACAACCTCGCAGTCTAAGAGATGAAAGGACAGGGTCTGGTGGAACCATCGCTCAGAAAAGCCCTCATATAACCCCATGGGCACTGACGGGGAATGATGGTGAAGAAAGAATGGAAACCTCAGGAGTCCACCACCGTGCGGTAATCGGCGTGCAGGGCTGTGTAAAGGGAATAGATGTTAAACCAGTTGCCCCTCGGCTGAGTGAACTCGGACACCTATGGCAATCACTAATGGGTCAGTCCAGATACGAGCGGAGATTGGGAATAAATTCAAAGGAGTAATGAGTATACCTCATTAACAACAAGAAATGCTGAGGGGTGACGACTGAGATCTCGACCCAACAGATCGGGCACTTGAACAGAAGCGCCAGGTAGAACGCGACGAGTAGAGGGAGCTAGTGTGCCGGAAGGCGGCCCCTCTGCCTCAATATCCGGAAGAGCGGCCTCGTCAACCTCAGGATGATCAGGCCGGACGACAGCCTCCGCCAGTCGACGAGCTTGGCGAGTCCGAGTCAAAACCGGGGTAGATACAGCCCTATGGCGGCGAACACCCGAGGCACGAGGTGCAATGGAGCTACTGGGAGCTTCAGGATCCATAGCTGGAACGACACAGTCAAAGAGGGAGGTACATTATATTTCGAATTATATCACAAACATTTTATTTGCCTATCTTCATCATAGAATTAATGCAACATGATGCATAGTTACTATATATGCATGAATTAGATTTTAGTGGGACTCTAGTTTTTTCGAAATTTCGGTAGAGTTTCGTCTATAAAATGAGCGTCCCATGCACAGCCCGGCATGTTTTCAATTAACCCAAGCCACAACAGATCAAAATTGCATTTTATATGGTTAATTACAACATTAAAATGACCATAATGCATGCTTTCTTTCGAAAAACGACAAGTATGTATGACCCGCATCATGAACATAGAATATAACTCGCACAGTTGAGACATAACATGTACATGCAATGACACATGGCATAGCATTTCAGAGCATACATTTATATCTCTAAAACATTCAAAATAGCAAATGTATAACAAAACATTGACGAGATAAGAAAACAATCGGTCAAAATGTTACCCGTAGCGTGTAGATCGATCTAACCGGAGCAGTTTTTGCAAGAAGGTTGAAAAAATCGACAAAGGGACATATGAGGGTGAAAAATTGCGAAAAGCAATAGTGGGAAAGGACTGAAAACGACAGATCTGAGAAGGGGCGATCGGTTTACAAAAGCCAATCTTGGCCGCAGATCAATCTGCGGCTGGGTCCGGTGTTTTTCTTTTTTTGCTCCTTTGCAAAATTAATAAATTTTTTAAACCCATTTGACTTGTTGTGTAAAGATAAAATACGAGATTTTGACCGATTGGGTGGGGAACACGGCGAGTCAAATTGTTGGGGCGGGACTCGGCAGGAACGAGATGACTTACGAGACGATCAACCAGAGACAAGACCCGGTGCTTACAAGACGATCAACCGGAGACGAGACCCGGTGCTGACGAGACGATCAACCGGAGATGAGACCCAGTGCTTACAAGACGATCAACCGGAGACGAGACCCGGTGCTTACGAGACGATCAACCAGAAACGAGACCCGGTACCGACGAGACGATCAACCGAAGATGAGACCCGGTGCTTACGAGACGATCAACCGGAGATGAGACCCGGTGCTTACGAGACGATCAACCGGAAACGAGACCTGGTACCGACAAGACGATTAACCGGAGACGAGACCCGGTGCTTACGAGACGATCAACCGGAGACGAGACCCGGTGCTTACGAGACGATCAACCGGAAACGAGACCCGGTACTGACGAGACGATCAACCAGAGACGAGACCCGGTGCTTACGAGACGATCAACCGGAGACGAGACCCAGTGCTTACGAGACGATCAACCGAAAACGAGACCCGGTACTGACGAGACGATCAAACGAAAATGAGACCCGGTGCTTACGAGACGATCAACCAGAAACGAGACCCGGTGCTTACGAGACGATCAACCGGAAACGAGACTCGGTGCCGACGAGACGATCAACCAGGAATAAGACCCGGTACCGACGAGACGATCGACCGGAAACGAGACTCGGTGCAGACGAGTCGACCAATCGGAGACGAGAATCGATACAGATGAGTCGACCAGTCGGAGATGAGAACCGATACAGACAAGTCGATCAATCGGAGACGAGAACCGATACAGGCGAGTCGACCAATCGGAGATGAGAACTGATATAGACGAGACGACCCATCGGATACCAGACCCTACATCTATGAGACGATCGATCGGATACGAGACCCGACAGTTATGAGATGACGACGATTCCAAGACGACGACGATTACGAGACAGAGTACGACATCTGCGATAATGATTATAGCAAACAACCTATTAGAGACGGAACCCGACAATAACGATGCGATCAGCGATTGAGTCCTGTTGAGATCGATACTCACAATAAATTTATGATTGCATGATGCATTGACACCTTTACGAATGTTTTGCGTGCCTTACATCGTGTGTTGCATCATAAGCTATATGTGTCGCATCATGTATGTATTGTCATTCTTATGCACTATCATTCATGCATCGGCTGTCTACTTCTTTATCATGTTCATTTCATTTAACATTTCATAAACATGATAAAGAGGGGCAGCTGTAGACACCCAAATTTTGCACTTCGTATACTAACCCTGACAGGAGGGCAAAATCGTCAATTAACCCAGCCTACGAGAACGAAAGGTGGACATAAGTACGAACACTCAAAGCCACCACAACGACTTGCGATCCAAGCCAACATGACAACGAGCGGACATCAGGAACCGACTAATGGCCACTACGCTTACCTGCTCGCCGGTGATCTGGTGGAGGTCGGGGGGCAGCGCCCCTGGAAACCAAGCTCCAAATACAAATCTTATGTCATGTCGCAGCCATTCGAAACAAGCATTCCTGAATGATATGGCACGTTTCCCAGCGGTTCCCGGACTGAAAAATAAAAGCCTTTCAATGAAAACCAACAGTACGACACAAGAATCGAGGTGCAGTATGAAAATTGAGCAAATCAGCCCAGCCAGCCGCAGATCAATCTGCGGCCAATGATGGGATGTCTGACGACACAGAACTCAAGCGCGGCGCGGGGGGAACCGAGGCTCGACACTGGGGAACTGAGGCTAGCCGCAGATCAATATGCGGCCTAGCCGCGGATCAATCTGCGGCTACCTCTGGCAGCCTTTATCAATGCAGATCTTCATTTTTTCATCCAGAGGGGATACAAGGAGATGAGAAAGAAAAAAAGGGGAAGAAACAGCAGCAAGCAGGAGCGGGAAAAGAGAGAAAAGAGAGAAAAAAAGTGAGGATTTATACCCCTTTTGTTAGATTGTATCACATACACTTTCTACTCTATTTAATATACGAGTTTATACGCATCGTGGTGTCATTTGCAAGGTGAAAAGTCCTTTTTTATAGCATTTTTGTTATATCATTTTGTTAAGCTTTTGTCATTTGGGCTATATTAAATGTAGTTTTTCTTGTATATTATTGAGGATACATGGATTAAGGATTATTAGTGAGGGTTCCAACAGAACAAAATTCTTCTTAATGGCCCGATGATATCTATTTGGTGATTTTTAGCTCGTTATGGTAATGTATTATGTAGTGTATTTAGATTGCTATTTTAGGATATTGTGGTGTGTGAGGCAACCCGGTGTTATTTAATTTTTGTAGTATCCATTTTGTGGGTGTGTAGCAATTTTGGATGTGAGCCTAGGAACGCGACCCCGTGGTCCAAATCCGATGATGGACATTTTTGGGTGTATGTAATAGGGTCGATGTACCCTTTATTGTAAATATGTAATTGTCGAGCCTTAAAACGATATCAAGTTAAAAATCGAGTTTAAGGCCCCGTAATAGTGAAATATGTGGTTATGGGCGTTTGGGGTTATTTTGATGGCTCACATGCCCATGAATAGCCCCCAACGCATTTTAATGCTTGATTTGATTTACGACACAAAAATTGATTTCAAGGCTAAACGATAAAGATTTTCATAAAATCAATCAAATTAGGTTATTAGCATCACGAGGCTTAAGATTGGAAGTGCTAATGAATGTTGATTCCTATTTAAACGAGAAGGCTAAAGAAAAAAATCGTTTTCAAACATCAAAAAATGGTTTTATAAAAATAAATAACGTTTCATTAAATCTTTGTGCATAGGGTTAAAGAGATCCTAGAAGTTGCCCGTTATTTTATTTCCGAAAGCAACATATAGGTCTCGATTCCTATTTTGACGAAGGTTTAAAAAACTCTTATTTTGCCAAAACGACACCTAATGAAAATCTTGTAGTTTTTGACAATTAAAATCAAACATTTCTCATAAAAAATAAAGCTTTCTCGTATAATCCAAAAGACATTCTAAAGCATTCTCAAATTAAAACACGATTTTTCATAAAAAAACTAAATGGTTTCTTCATGCAAACTCACCACAACATTAACATAGGCACACACGCGCGTACACATACATTTAAAAAAATTAAAGGATAGGAAAAGCATCGAGATTGCGGTAACCGTGTTTCACGGAAGTCGGGGGGTGCCTAACACCTTCCCCTCGCTTAAGCAAGCCCCCGGACTCTATGAATCTCGGTTTGAAGGCCAATTAATTCGGAGTAACACATGAGCCAGCGATTTACGAAAACGAAGCCCGGATGAGTTGGTACATCCATTTTAAATATACCAACTGGCGACTCTGGTCAATTGGCTCATCATAAAAAATGATTTTTCAAAACCCTGTCGACATTTGTGCCGACCTTTTCCAATAAATCATCTAATGAAAAGGCTAAAATTGGAAAGGGTAATAATTAGCATAGAAGCGATTTTCCCGGCATCGACATTGCTCATTATGGGTAACTTGGTGTGGTCAACGAAGCGAGTCTCTTATAAGAATCCCTGATAACAGCGCGCACAAGGGCTAGGGCATTTTTAAGATTCGACCAAACTTTTCATCAAAAGAAATGAGGGACTCTCGAAAGAAATTATGATAAAGTAAGCTCACTACGACAAGGGAAGGGAAAAGACAGAATTCCTAAGAGAATCCTTGACTCAAAAACGATCGCCTTGTTGGTAAAAATGTATCATTTAACTAAGCAGGGGTCATTTCCATCTAAGCATATATACAACGAACATGTATCATGATCATAAAAATAAATGAGCATGCAACGACTAACGAAGCGAATCCACACATAAAATACACAGACATCATCCCTATACAATACATGAAAACATAAAAGATAAAATATACAGGGAAAGGGGCAAAGACGCCCAGCGACTAACACAAGTCTGCTAAATTAAATCTAAATCATC
The DNA here is from genome assembly GCA_034770075.1 of Aralia elata. NCBI lineage: Eukaryota > Viridiplantae > Streptophyta > Magnoliopsida > Apiales > Araliaceae > Aralia > Aralia elata. The sequence goes on from CM068383.1 coordinate 43,683,736, forward strand.
TACAAAAGCAACGTCATCATCAAACCGACCAACTCTAGCTAAGTCCTCCTGACTCGGAGCCTCTAGGTTAAAGTTCAAGTCAGGACAATAAAAGGGCAGGGCACCTCCTCCAGAAATGGCAGCAGCACCAGGACCAACAATCAAACCAGAGCCCAACCCAGCAGGATCACAAGTGAAAGCCTTCGCTGGATCTCCTCCTAACTAACGAACGAGAAAGGACAACTGATCCACCTGACGAGTTAAACTAGCAATCTAATCCCGATGGGTCGGCTTTCGAACATAGGTTATCCAACCAGACATCATTGACCCTGGCCCGAGATCTCCTAAGAAATGAGTAGCCGGAGACTATGCACCAATGTTTGGGGCCTCCACCAGGCAGTAAAAGCCTCTAAGGTACTAGGACCATCAGATAACAAGAAGCTATCCACGCCCTCTAGGGGAATCTCTGCAATCAACATGTCAACAGGCCAAGATCTCCGAGGAAAAAGGTGAAAGGTGATATGAATCTTCCCCGAGACACATCTAAAACCTCGCTTTTCTAGATAGAGCTCTCCGTATGATAACAGTGGAACCCAGCGAGCGGACAATGCAATCTCTAGCCCACTCAAAAAGCCATCCTCAAAAATTGACAGACAGATGCTCCGATGTATACGGAACCCAAGTCACGTCAACGACAGTAATTAACTCCAGCTGAAGACGACAATGTGCAAAGCTACTCGGAATAGGGACCTCCTCTAAAGTAGTATGATGCCACCGGTGACCCTGAGGATATGTATCTGTAATGTCCAGGAATTTTTAAACATTGTATTGAATTTATTTTAATAAATAAAATTCATTTTATATATATTTACGAATTTAATTGGATCCATGTAGGTATTTTTATTTAATTATATAGATACGTGGTCCAATAATTTTCTTTTCCTTAAAGGGGTTCATTAATAGTTTGAATCAATTAGTGAGTTAACCCTAAGAATTGATTGACAAGAAAATTGGGAAGAAAGTAAATAAATACTTTTATCATTATCGAATTAAATAATTCGAATAAAGAATTATGGTTAAAATAAATACTTTAAATAATTAATCAAGTTGGTTATTTAAATTAGATGCTAATAATATAAATATTAAGTTAGTGTATTGGGCCATCTTCCTCTTTATTTTAAATGGCCCAACATCATTGGGTAGGATTAATTTTCCTTCTAATTCCTTTTGGGCCACATTTCTTTTATTACAATTAACCCAAATTTAATAGGGTTGAGCCCAATTTCTTTTTAGTTCTCTATTGGGCCATTTTCCTAATCAATTCAGCCGACCCAACCCTATTGGGTTGAGCCCAAATCCCTTCCAGCCCAATTTGAGCCCATTCCTTATCTCTTTTACCAGCTGGGTTATAACACTAGTAAACGGGTCGATCCAATCAATTTGGGGGAACCGGTTATTTGATTTCAATAACCATTAACCGAGCAAGCCTCTCAATATCAGATAATCTAATGAAATCAAACCCAGCCATCTAACCCTCACATCAGTTTCAACCGAGCGATCAATTTGGGGGAAATCATTCGAGCAAAAAGGGAAACCCTAACATCTCAAATTAATAGTCGAGCAAGAAGCGGTCTAAGCCCTCAATCAATCAACCAGACCTAGCAAGTGATGGAAGAGAGACGCCAGGCGTGCGCCGGCGACAGTGTGAGCGACCAGCGGTCGGAGCGGGGAAAGGCGTCGACGACCGAGCAAGGGCGGCACAGACCAAGGGTCTCAGAAATTCGGCGAAAACGACCGACGAGATACGCGGCTCGAGGGATACCGGCGACGTTAGTGGACTTGATAGGTACAATCGGACGGCTACCTCCCTCTACCCGACGGTCCTTAATTTGCTAATTGGGGTAATACCCAGCCAAATTGGGTAAATTTTCTTCTATAAATTGAACCCCTCCTGCCCTAGACCAAGCTGCCGAATCCCTTTGTTTGTGAGTCCAAATTAGAAAAAAAAAAGAAGAGAGATCGCAGAGCTGTGGATGTCCGAATTCGTCGAGTATTTTGGGAGGAGAAGGAGGATTGCAACGAGATCGACAACAAGGTATAATAAGGATTTCTCAAGCCGCTGTGATGGTTCTCTGTATTGGGTTTTGTATAAATTTCTTTCTTGTGTACTTAGATTTGTATTGCCGATTGTGCTGTGTTGGTATTGGTTATATTATACAGTGTATGGTATTGTATGGTTTGATTTGGGAATCTGTTGCGATGAACCTTAAAGGTTCTAGCAGTCAATTTTGTGCTGTATTTAGGCCTAGAATTTTGGGATGCCCAGTAGATGATGGGTATAATGCCTAGATTAATCTTGATTTTCCTTGTTTTTCTGTTTGGGATGGTACTGAATTCGAAATCAGTATTGTTATAATCTATTTAGAATTTGTTGCCTACTATGTTGGGTAAAAATCTTTGGTCAGTTTGGAATGAAATTGCAGGAGTTGAATATAATTGTGATTGTGGATTTTGGCAGCATAGAACTATTAACTGAGTAGTGTTATACAATAACTGAACTGTTTTGCTCGAATAGGTTGTGTAACTCACTGGGGGGTTAACTGTTGATCAAATGTGCAATCTTTGGCTTAACTGTTAGTCATTAAAATGAGCAATTAATGCACTTGGGGAATTAACTAGTTATTTTAACTAACTAATAAAATTAATAAATTAATTATTTATTATTTACCAATAAATAATAAATAAAGATAATTAATATGTAATTATTGTTATTGAAAAATAATTATGTATGAATAAAGTTAATTATCAATAAACAATAAACATTTAATTATTATTTAGTATTATATAATAATTAAGTGTGAATAAAAGTAATAAAGTAATTATTTTTTAATAATAAATAAAGATAATAATATCTAATTAATATTAATAATAATTAGGTATGAATAAAGCTGATAAGGATAACAATTTCTTAATCATTAATGAAATAATGATTAAGTACGAGGGAGATTAATAACTTAATTATTTTTGGCCCTTAATAAATAAAGATGATAAATACTTAAGGATTAGTTAATTAATATTAAATAATAACTAAGTGTGTGTAGAATTAATACGTTAAGTAAGGAACAAGATTAATAATCACTCAATTACCCCTAAGGTAAATAGTAATTAAGCGCAATAAAATAAAATAAGTGATCAACTATTATTTAGTTGCTATTAAATCATGATAAATTTATTATTTCATAAATGGTAAATAAGGATTGTTAACCCACATTTAGATTCAGATAAGGGTAATAAATCTGAGAAATCGAAGAATAGTAATCATGATTAGCTACCACTATTTTAATAGCTAAAGGTCATTAATTAATTTCTATTTAGCTAATGTTAAATAGTAATTAAATGTAGATGGTGAATTGCTACCTGCTAAATAAATGATATAGTAAGGTGTGCCAATATACAACTATGCCATATTAATTGATAAGTCGACTTTATCCAATGATAGGTCACTCAAGATCAATTAATTAAAGCTAAAATTTATCTGTAGCTGAGCAAACAGGCAAGTTCATCTTACTCAACTTTTACATTGAGCAAGTCCTTTATATCGAAACTTTAACTGTTGCAAGTTCTTTTCATTCGAGCAGGCTACTATCGTATTGTAGTTCGAAATTTTATTCTAAGAATGCTAAGTGGTTTAATTAATTTACAGTTATTCCACATCTATGATATTATTGACAATCGCATTCGATGCATTTGAATTCGTACATTTATTAAAGTTCCGAAATTTACGAACTATTCATGACTAAGTCTGAACCCTTGTTCGGTCAGGCAAGTATGTGAGAATTTATAAAAGGTATCCGAACCAATCGATGGTAAGGATTCTTAGACTAAATGGACACCCCTTTTATTATAGGGGAGTACCCCAGGTACCGTATATAAGGTACACACAGCAGAGTTAAATGTTATGCATACACATAGCGTACGCGAGGCTGATCCCTCAAGTACTTATTCTGTAGCCAGTAACTAGAGGGTCAACTAGCTATTGACTCCTTTGGAAGTTATTGTTCAAAGTCTACTTGACTATCAATTGTTCTAAAAGCATTTATTATTCTTGCTTCTGATAATTATATTGTTGAATTCTCTTTCTATATTCCCTTCATCATGATATATCCTTTATTGTTGTACTTTAAACTTGCTGAGCAAACTCGTTGCTCACCCTTGCTATATCATGACTCCATTGTAGCTAAACCCGAGACATCAGGGAAGAGAAAAGGGAAAGAAAAGATGAAGTGATAGACTTCACGTAGCTGATTTCATTCTATGTGTAGTTAATTACTATTAATGTAATTTAAACCCTGACAGTTATTTGGGGTATAGATTTGTGTTCAGAACTTAAGGTTATTGTATTATGGGACTAGTAACACCTTTCTAATGAACAACATATGTTTATTTCCGCATTTTAGTCAATGTATGTTGTTGGAGGTGAATGATGTATTGGATCGTGATGACCGGATCCGGGTATTTGGAGACCCGAATTTGGAGGCGTCACAGGTTGGTATCAAAGCTAAAGGTTATAAACTTTAGGAACGCTAAACCTAGGTTATGACCTTAGATTTAAACTCGTATTGAGTACGCTAAGATATGAATCAAGGAGATTCAGATAATGGCCTTATCTGGGGTGGATTGTGGAAATCTGCCAAGCCGAGTTGTACATGATAAAATATTATTTCATTTTATCAATGAATATATTCTATTATGATACTGATATCGTTATCTCTGTCTGTGTTGTAGGATGGCTGACAGGGAAGGGACTAGTGGGACCCAAGAGGAGGAGACATTCATAGATATACCAGTAGTTGCTGAGCAGTTGGTGGGGTATGCTCCTATTGCCCCAGGAGTACTACTGGAGGAGTCCAAGCCAGAGGAGGACTATCCGGAGGAGCGGGTAGAGCCGGTCGTAGGCCGAGTCATGAGGTCTGGCAGTCAGGACCCGGATGCTGAGGAGGAGGACCCCGAGACCGAGGGAGAGGAGCCACCTGCTTATGTTGATGGCATGGGCTCCACTGCGGATGATATGATAGAAGGATTGACCAGTAGGAACGAGGAGCTGGAGGGCCGGATAGCTCATCTGGAGGAGCAGAATCAGACCCACCAGATCAGAGAGGACCAGTATAGAGACCTGGCCTATCAGCTCGAGCATGAGTTGGGAGTGGCGAAGGCACAACTGCAGGGTTACGAGTCCTCAACGCAACAGATCGGACCGCTGCTACATCAGCTGGTGGCCCGAAACGCTGAGCTGAGAGAGAGGCTGGAGTAGAAGGATCTGCAGATCGCCCATCTGAAGGCCAAGCAGGAGGCTATGAAGTTCGAGGTTGGGTTGGAGGTGTCTGAGAGGATGCATGTTAGAGAGGCCTGGGTCAGGGAAGCCAGGAGGGTCGACCAGTTGGAGGACCAGTTGGAGGCCAGATCAGTGAGGATCGAGACCCTAGGTTTTGCCTTGGATGCCGCCTACAGGAGGCCCCAGACTGAGGTAGGGGAGTCTAGCTGCTCTGTTCGTCGCAGGGTCATGGGTGGGGCATTCTCTTCTGGTCAGCAGGCACGGATTCGTCACGACGTGCAGTGACGTGATATGATGGTTGTTTTGTCTTTAGTACAGTCAGTCCCATTTTTTGTTATATTAGGGACGTATTCATGCTTGTCTTGTGAAACTCTATATTTGTTTTCATGTTTGGGGGTAGCAGTTAAACCCCAACTTTTGTTGTCTTGAGGGATGGAAAGTTAGGATTCCCCACTTTTGTCTAAGGGGAATGTTTAATGATGGATAGGGCATGTAGTGGCGCATTTATAGAAGTATGCCACATGTTTAGTCTGAATGTAACAAACAGTGGTATATGAATATAAATGCAGATGTTTCACTTAAATCAAACGTGTTTGATAAATGTTTTTACTCTTGATCGCTGATGTTAATGACATATTGTGTAAAATATAAAACTATAGGTAAACGTCAGCGATTTTTCCTTATCTAATCATGTCGCCGAGAGGAAGACCACGTAACCAGCGAGTCGAGGAGTCCGAAAACGAGGTTGGGGATCAACCCAATCCAATGAGGATGTTCGCGGAGATGCTGGCAGAAGCCATGCAATCAAGGCCGCCACCTGGAGGGACCCAACCAACACCCGAGCCAGTGCATCATCTGGCAAATTTTAAAGATTTCAAATTGGTTGGACCACCCGAGTTCAAGGGAACTCTTAACCCAATAGAAGCACAGACCTGGATAGAAGAGATAGAGAAGGTCTTCGAGGTCGCACGGGTGGCCGAGGAACAAAAGACAGGATTTGCCACGTTCATGCTGAAGGGCGAGGCTAACTATTGGTGGAAGGCCAATAAGGGACGAGCAGGTGATGGAGTCATTCCATGGGATAGATTCAAAGAGCTATTCTTCGAAAATTACTTTCCGGAGAATACACAGCAGGACATGGAAGTTAAGTTCCTAGAACTGAAACAGGGGAACATGACTGTCGCAGAGTACGTGGCAAAATTCAATGAGTTGGCCTGATTTGCCCCACACCAGGTGGACACCAAAGCCAGGAAGGCAAGAAGGTTTGAGTTGGGACTAAAACCATGGGTACAGAAGTCAGTCGCAATATTGAAGATTAAGAACTTCTCAGAGTTCCTGGAAAGGGCTATCATTGCGGAAGGGGGCAATGAAGCAGTGGCACGATTCAATCAGGACAGAAAGAAGAGTCAGGAAGTAGCCAAGGCGGGGAGCAGCGGAGGCAGCAACCCCAATAAGCGCAAATGGAATGAAAGCCAATCGTTCGGGAGCAATAAACCCGGAGGAGAGGCTAAGAAAGGTGGCAAGTGCAATAACTGCGGGAAGAGTCACTCGGGGGAGTGCATGAAGGGGAAAAGTGTTTGTTACCGATGTGGACAACCGGGGCACATGGCTCCCCAGTGTCCGAACAAGTCGAAGGGAGGATGTTTCTCTTGTGGATCACCCGACCACCAGATTAAGGATTGCCCGAAGAGGAAGGGCGATGTCGGGAGTGGCAACCGGAGCAACAACAACAGCGGGACTAACAACCGGCTGAGCTACGGGGCACTAGCCAGTCAAGCCAAAAGACCAACAGCCCGCACGTTCAACATGACTGTTCAGGATGCAATGGAATCCAAAGACGTGGTGTCAGGTATCATCCCAATCAATGATATAAATGCATATGTGTTATTTGATTCGGGTGCTACTTGCTCTTTTGTTTCCGAAGAATTTGCTAGTCAGTTAAATTTACCTCGTGAAAAATTAGAACACCCTATGAACGCCGAAGTAGCAAACAAGGAAATTATCCCCGTAGAATGCATTCATAGGAATTGTTGTGCTGAATTGCGAGGATTTAAGCTCAATGTGGATTTGATACCAATTCGGTTGGGAGAGTTTGATGTAATCCTGGGAATGGATTGGCTATCAATTCACGGAGCAGTTATTGACTGTAAGAAGAAATGTGTACACCTGAAGACTCCTAACAAGTCGAAGGTGGTATTCTGTGGTAATAAATCACCAAGACGATCTTGCTGTCTTACTATGATGCAAACCAAGAAGTTACTTAAGAAAGGTTGCGTATGTTATTTGGCCCATGTGGTTGATACTCGTCAGGTCGGGGATGAGATGAGTCAAATACCAATCGTGAGGGATTTTGCCGATGTCTTCCCAGACGAGCTTCCGGGACTACCGCCGGACAGGGAAATTGAGTTCGTAATCGATTTGGTACCTGGAACCGCACCAATATCGAAGCCGTCGTATCGGATGGCACCTGTAGAAATGAAAGAGTTCATGGTTCAACTGCAGGAACTGTTAGACAAAGGTTATATCAGACCGAGTGTGTCCCCATGGGGAGCGCCAGTTCTGTTTGTAAAGAAGAAGGATGGTTCGATGAGACTTTGTATCGACTATCGGGAGTTGAACAAAGTTACGATTAAGAATAGGTATCCGCTTCCTAGGATTGACGATTTATTTGATCAACTTAAGGGAGCGAAATACTTTTCGAAAATCAACCTAAGGACAGGCTATCATCAGCTGAAGGTGAGGCAGGAAGATATCCCGAAGACTGCATTCAGGACTCGTTATGGGCACTTCGAGTTTCTGGTAATGTCATTTGGATTGACGAATGCACCAGCAGCATTCATGGATATGATGAACAGAGTGTTCAAGCAGTACTTGGACAAGTTCGTAGTTGTATTCATTGATGACATCTTGGTGTATTCAGAAACAGAGGAGGAGCATGCTGAACATTTAAAGATTGTATTAGAAGCTCTCAGGAGGGAGAAATTGTACGCGAAATTTTCTAAGTGTGAGTTTTGGGTGTGAGTTTTGGTTGCAGAGGGTACAGTTTCTGGGTCACGTCATCGACAAAAATGGTGTTTCGGTGGACCCAGCAAAAGTAGAAGCGGTTATCAATTGGGAGCAACCGAAGACGCCAACAGAGATCCGGAGTTTCTTGGGATTAGCGGGATACTATCGAAGGTTCATACAGGATTTTTCAAAGATTGCATCGCCGTTGACCAACCTCACCAGGAAAACAGTTAAGTTCGTTTGGTCAGAGAAGTGTGAGGAAAGTTTTATGGAACTGAAGAAGAGACTTAGTCAAGCACCGGTGTTGACCTTACCAGACAACACTGGGGGTTTCGTAGTATATAGCGATGCATCACACAAGGGTCTTGGCTGTGTGCTGATGCAACACGGCAAAGTTGTGGCGTACGCATCACGTCAGCTGAAGGACTATAAGAAGGGTTACCCGACTCACGACTTGGAGTTAGCAGCAGTAGTTTTCGCCTTGAAGATTTGGAGGCACTACCTATACGGGGAGAAGTGCGAGATATATACAGATCACAAGAGTCTAAAATATATCTTCACTCAGAAGGAGCTAAACATGAGGCAGCGCCGATGGTTGGAATTGATCAAAGACTACGACTGTGAAATTCTGTACCATCCGGGCAAAGCAAATGTAGTGGTTGATGCCTTAAGTAGGAAAGGCAAGGTGAAATGGATGCAGCTGACAGTTCAAGAGGAATTGATAAAGGACTTTGAACGTCTGGAACTGGAGGTTAGGTATCCAATGGAGGCGGACGAAAAAGTGTTCACCATGACAGTAGGTCCGACCCTACTGGATAAGATACAGGAGGCTCAAGAATTTGATGAAGAATGCATTGACATTAAGAAGCAACTATCAGAGGGAAAAACATTGAAGTACAAGGTTGACAGCATAGGATTACTGAGATTCGAGGGAAGGATCTGGATACCCTACGTACCAGACTTAAGGGAAGAAATTTTGCAGGAGGCCATAATACGAGGTTTTCGGTACATCCTGGTAGCACCAAGATGTATCAAGATCTTCGTCAGCACTATTGGTGGCCGCACTTGAAAGAAGAAGTTGCAGAATTCGTTAGCCGGTGTTTAACTTTCCAGAGGATCAAAGCAGAGCACCAACGGCCGAGTGGATTGTTACAACCCTTAGAGATTCCCGAGTGGAAGTGGGAACACATCACAATGGATTTTGTGGTAGGACTCCCGACAACACCAAAGGGTCTAGACGCCATCTGGGTGATCGTAGATCGATTGACCAAGTCTGCCCATTTTCTACCGATCAAGATCAGGTACAAATTGGAACAGTTGGCAAAACTTTACGTGAAGGAGATAGTATCACGACATGGAGTGCCGGTATCTATTGTGTCTGACAGAGATCCGCGCTTCACGTCAAATTTTTGGAAAAGTCTACAGGAGAGACTGGGAACACAGTTAAGGATGAGTACGGTGTATCATCCTCAAACTGATGGTCAGAGTGAGCGAACAATTCAGACCCTGGAGGATATGCTCCGGGCAGTTGTGATTGACTTAGGTGGCAGCTGGGATGATCACTTGCCCTTGGTAGAGTTCGCTTACAACAACAGTTATCACGCTAGCATTGGTATGCCACCATACGAAGCATTATATGGAAGGAAGTGTCGAACGCCGTTGTGTTGGGATGAAGTTGGTGAAAGGAGATTGTTGGGACCAGAATTGGTACAACAAACCGTGGAAATCATTAAAGTAATAAGACAATGGTTAGTAGCAGCCCAGGATCGTCAGAAGAAGTATGCCGACTTACATCGTCAGAAACGAGACCTTGAAGTTGGTAGCTTTGTGTTTCTGAAGGTATCTCCCTGGAAAGGGAAGATCCATTTTGGGAAGAATGGCAAATTGAGCCCTAGGTACATAGGACCGTTCGAGGTTTTGAGGCGAATCGGCGAAGTGGCGTACGAGGTAGCATTACCTCCTGAACTTGAGCACATTCACAACGTGTTTCATGTATCGGAGTTACGTCTATATAAGCCAGACTATAAGCATGGCATCTCCTATGAACCAATTCAAGTCAAAAGGGACTTATCGTACGAGGAGATTCCTGTCCAAATACTTGATAGGAAGGAACAGAGGCTGAGGAATAAAACCATTCATTCTGTTAAAGTTCTCTGGAGAAACCACGCGGTGGAAGAAGCTACGTGGGAACTCGAAGAGAAGATGAGGGCAAATTACCCCCAGTTATTAGAGTAACCTTAGATTGAAATTCTGAGGACGAAAGTTTTATAAGGGGGAGAGGATGTAATGTCCAGGAATTTTTAAACATTGTATCAAATTTATTTTAATAAATAAAAATCATTTTATATATATTTACGAATTTAATTGGATCCATGTAGGTATTTTTATTTAATTATATAGATACGTGGTCCAATAATTTTCTTTGCCTTAAAGGGGTTCATTAATAGTTTGAATCAATTAGTGAGTTAACCCTAAGAATTGATTGGCAAGAAAATTGGGAAGAAAGTAAATAAATACTTTTATCATTATCGAATTAAATAATTCGAATAAAGAATTATGGTTAAAATAAATACTTTAAATAATTAATCAAGTTAGTTATTTAAATTAGATGCTAATAATATAAATATTAAGTTAGTGTATTGGGCCATCTTCCTCTTTATTTTAAATGGCCCAACATCATTGGGTAGGATTAATTTTCCTTCTAATTCCTTTTGGGCCACATTTCTTTTATTACAATTAACCCAAATTTAATAGGGTTCAGCCCAATTTCTTTTTAGTTCTCTATTGGGCCATTTTCCTAATCAATTCAGTCGGCCCAACCCTATTGGGTTGAGCCCAAATCCCTTCCAGCCCAATTTGAGCCCATTCCTTATCTCTTTTACCAGCCGGGTTATAACACTAGCAAACAGGTCGATCCAATCAATTTGGGGGAACCGGTTATTTGATTTCAATAACCATTAACCGAGCAAGCCTCTCAATATCAGATAATCTAATGAAATCAAACCCAGCCATCTAACACTCACATCAGTTGCAACCGAGCGATCAATTTGGGGGAAATCATCCGAGCAAAAAGGGAAACCCTAACACCTCAAATCAATAGTCGAGCAAGAAGCGGTCTAAGCCCTCAATCAATCAACCAGACCTAGCGAGTGACGGGAGAGAGACACCAGGCGTGCGTCGCCGGCAGCGTGAGCGACCAGCGGTCGGAGCGGGGAAAGGCGTCGACGACCGAGCAAGCGCGGCACGGACCAAGGGTCCCAGAAATTCGGCAAAAACGACCGACGAGATACGCGGCTCGAGGGATGCCGGCGACGTCAGTGAACTTGATAGGTACAATCGGACGGCTACCTCCCTCTACCCGACGTTCCTTAATTTGCTAATTGGGGGTAATACCCAGCCAAATTGGGTAAATTTTCTTCTATAAATTGAACCCCTCCTGCCCTAGACCAAGTTGCCAAATCCCTTTGTTTGTGAGTCCAAATTAGAAAAAAAAAAGAGAGATCGCAGAGCTGTGGATGTCCGAATTCGTCGAGTATTTTGGGAGGAGAAGGAGGATTGCAACGCGATCGACAACAAGGTATAATAAGGATTTCTCAAGCCGCTGTGATGGTTCTCTGTATTGGGTTTTGTATAAATTTCTTTCTTGTGTACTTAGATTTGTATTGTCGATTGTGCTGTGTTGGTATTGGTTATATTATACAATGTATGGTATTGTATGGTTTGATTTGGGAATCTGTTGCGATGAACCTTAAAGGTTCTAGCAGTCAATTTTGTGCTGTATTTAGGCCTAGAATTTTGGGATGCCCAGTAGATGATGGGTATAATGCCTAGATTAATCTTGGTTTTCCTTATTTTTCTGTTTGGGATGGTACTGAATTCGAAATCAGTATTGTTATAATCTATTTAGAATTTGTTGCCTACTATGTTGGGTAAAAATCTTTGGCCAGTTTGGAATGAAATTGCAGGAGTTGAATATAATTGTGATTGTGGATTTTGGCAGCATAGAACTATTAACTGAGTAGTGTTATACAATAACTGAACTGTTTTGCTCGAATAGGTTGTGTAACTCACTGGGGTTAACTGTTGATCAAATGTGCAATCTTTGGCTTAACTGTTGGTCATTAAAATGAGCAGTTAATGCACTTGGGGAATTAACTAGTTATTTTAACTAACTAATAAAATTAATAAATTAATTATTTATTATTTACCAATAAATAATAAATAAAGATAATTAATATGTAATTATTGTTATTGAAAAATAATTATGTATGAATAAAGTTAATTATCAATAAACAATAAACATTTAATTATTATTTAGTATTAGATAATAATTAAGTGTGAATAAAAGTAATAAAGTAATTATTTGTTAATAATAAATAAAGATAATAGTATCTAATTAATATTAATAATAATTAGGTATGAATAAAGCTGATAAGGATAACAATTTCTTAATCATTAATGAAATAATGATTAAGTACGAGGGAGATTAATAACTTAATTATTTTTGGCCCTTAATAAATAAAGATGATAAATACTTAAGGATTAGTTAATTAATATTAAATAATAAGTAAGTGTGTGTAGAATTAATACGTTAAGTAAGGAACAAGATTAATAATCACTCAATTACCCCTAAGGTAAATAGTAATTAAACGCAATAAAATAAAATAAGTGATCAACTATTATTTAGTTGCTATTAAATCATGATAAATTTATTATTTCATAAATGGTAAATAAGGATTGTTAACCCATATTTAGAGACAGATAAGGGTAATAAATCTGAGAAATCGAAGAATAGTAATCATGATTAGTTACCACTATTTTAATAGCTAAAGGTCATTAATTAATTTCTGTTTAGCTAATGTTAAATAGTAATTAAATGTAGATGGTGAATTGCTACCTGCTAAATAAATGATATAGTAAGGTGTGCCAATATACAACTATGCTATATTAATTGATAAGTCGACTTTATCCAATGATAGGTCACTCAAGATCAATTAATTAAAGCTAAAATTTATCTGTAGCTGACCAAACAGGCAAGTTCATCTTACTCAACTTTTACATTGAGCAAGTCCTTTATATCGAAACTTTAACTGTTGCAAGTTCTTTTCATTCGAGCAGGCTACTATCGTATTGTAGTTCCAAATTTTATTCTAAGAATGCTTAAGTGGTTTAATTAATTTACAGTTATTCCACATCTATGATATTATTGACAATCGCATTCGATGCATTTGAATTCGTACATTTATTAAAGTTCCGAAATTTACGAACTATTCATGACTAAGTCTGAACCCTTGTTCGGTCAGGCAAGTATGTGAGAATTTATAAAAGCTATCTGAACCAATCGATGGTAAGGATTCTTAGACTAAATGGACACCCCTTTTATTATAGGGGAGTACCCCAGGTACCGTATATAAGATACAAACAGCAGAGTTAAATGTTATGCATACACATAGCGTACGCGAGGCTGATCCCCTCAAGTACTTATTCTGTAGCCAGTAACCAGAGGGTCAACTAGCTATTGACTCCTTTGAAAGTTATTGTTCAAAGTCTACTTGACTATCAATTGTTCTAAAAGCATTTATTATTCTTGCTTCTGATAATTATATTGTTGAATTCTCTTTCTATATTCCCTTCATCATGATATATCCTTTATTGTTGTACTTTAAACTTGCTGAGCAAACTCGTTGCTCACCCTTGCTATATCATGACTCCATTGCAGCTAAACCCGAGACATCAGGGAAGAGCAAAGGGAAAGAAAAGATGAAGTGATAGACTATACGTAGCTGATTTCATTCTATATGTAGTTAATTACTATTAATGTAATTTAAACCCCGGACAGTTATTTGGGGTATGGATTTGTGTTCAGTACTTAAGGTTATTGTATTCTGGGACTAGTAACACCTTTCTAATGAACAACATATGTTTATTTCCGCATTTTAGTCAATGTATGTTGTTGGAGGTGAATGATATATTGGATCGTGATGACCGGATCCGGGTATTTGGAGACCCGAATTTGGGGGCGTCACAGTATCCAAGCCCAGAGTGGTGATGGGACGAAGACATGAGAGTCTCTTATAAGCCCAAAACTGAAATATCAACAACGACTACATCAGAACAGTGACAAAAACCCAAATAGACTGAAAGAACGAAACGAATGAAACAAATTGGAGAAGGAACTTACCAGGAGAAACGGAAAGAAGCCAAGCTAAGCGTCGGTCTGACCCTTCGAATGAAGACGCATCCCGTGGAGAAAGTATGCCAAGGTGAATGATCCTCTATCATAATCTTCAATGCGATCAACGTCTCGAAGAGCTCCCACTAGACTGAAATGGACTGTAGCGGAGTTGTCTGCCAAAAAATAAACCCTCACAATGATCAGAAAGAGATGCCGCAAAAGACGGTCACGCTCAACAGTGTCGACTGGAATGGCTCTGATAAGGCCCTTCAGATGGCCTCACTCAAATGCTAAAGCACTGGAATGAACACTACGGGCCTTGAATACCCGATCGCATGGAGAAAAATCCTAATAGGGCTTGAACAGCTGGCAGTAAAATGTCAACATCGAAGGAACTCGCTGTCCGGTGAACTCAATACCCATGATGTAGTGCCAATCCAAAGGTGTCATTATCACCTCACAATCCAACAAATAAAGGGATTGACTATGATGAAAACATCTCTCAAACAGAGCACGAGGTAACCCCAGGGCAGCGTCGGGGAACTATAGTAAAGAAGTACTCGAAGCCCCAGGAATCTACTCAAGCCTGATAATAAGCGTGAAGGACGTGATAAAGGGAGTAGACACTAAACCAGTTACCTTGAAACTGCGTACACCTCGGGACCTATAACACGAAGAATTAAGATGACGTTGAGACGAAAAGAGAAAGAAGAAGAAAAATAGATTAAAAATGAGCAAAGACGGACGAGTATTGAAGAAAATATATCTTTTTTTATCGAATCGGCACCAAATCTGTTGGGGATGACACTCAACAAAAAATGTCAGGGATGAGACCTGATGATTAAATCCGTTAGAAACGAGACTCAACAAAAGTGTCGGGGACGAGACTTGGTAATTAAACCCGTTGGGGACGAGACTCAACGCAAAAGTATTAGGGACGACACCTGGTGATTAAACCCATTAGGGATGAGACTCAACGCAAAAGTGTCAGGGACGAGACCTGGTGATTAAATCCGTTAGGGACGAGACTCAACAAGAAGGCGTTAGGGACGAGACTTGGTGATTAAATCCGTTGGGGAAGAGACTCAACAAAAAATGTTAGGGACGAGACCTGGTGATTAAATCCGTTAGGGATGAGACTCAACAGAAAGTGTCGGGGATGAGACTTGGTGATTAAATCCGTTGGGGACGAGACTCAACAAAAGTATCAAGGACGAGACCTAGTGATTAAATCCGTTGGGGACGACACTCAACAACAAAAAAGTCAGGGACGAGACCTGTTAATCAAATCTATTGGCGATGAGACTCCACAACAAAAGTGTTAGGGACGAGACCTGGTGATTAAATCCGTTGGGGACAAGACTCAACAACAAAAATGTCAGGGACGAGACCTGCTAATCAAATTCATCGGGGACGAGACTCCATAACAAAAGTTTCAGGGACGAGACCTGGTGATTAAATCGGTTGGGGACGAGACTCAACAACAAAAATATCAGGGATGAGACCTGGTGATCAAATTCGTTGGGGACGAGACTGAACAACAAAAGCGTCAGGGATGAGACCTAGTGATCAAACACGTTGGGGACGAGACTTGTAATATTCCGAACCCTAATAAGATCTGTATATGTAAATTATGTGTTTAATAAATGAAATTTCTTGTTCTGACTTGGTATTATGTTATTGTGTATTTTATTAAACAATTAGGTCAAATAAAAATTTTTCGCCAAGTAGCTGTGTCGTGCTTAATCGGACAAAATGATTTGTCGTGCTTCCGGTAAATTTACCGAGAAGCGTTTCGGTAAATTATTTTTGTAAGCTGCTGTGTCGTACTTGGAATTGACAAAGTGCTTTGTCGTGCTTCAACATTAATATAATATTATATTAATTGATAAAATTCTAAAATAAGTTAAATAGGGTTTGAAATGATAAACTAAAATAGAAACCCTAATTTGAAAACCCTAATTGGTGATAATTGTTCGAATTGATCAATTAAAACCTTAAGTATTGTACAATAATCTTAATTAATATAATTAAGATTTAAATAATGAATCATAATATTAATTATGAATCATTAAGATTAAATTAAACCCTAAACGAAAGATTGAAACCCTAATTGTAGGATTAAAAACCCTAAACCCTAATTAGAAACCCTAAAACCCTAATTTGGTTTAATAACCCTAATTTATGAAATCTAAAACCATAATTATGTTATATAAACATAATTAGGATATTACTAATCCTAAATTAACATCCTAATCATGATTAACAAAAATCAAATTTAATTAGTAAGTAAATAAATCAAAAATCAAATTTTTAAACCAATTAAAAGAAGATAGGAACACAAAATCAGATATTTATAAATATCTAGCTTAAGTAGGTGAGTCACACCAGATTACAAGCAGCACAAGTTCAGAAGTTAGATATTTTTGGGAGCAAAGTTTGGAAATTAGTTTAGGAAACCCTAATTTCCCATCCTATAAATAGAATGAGATGCTGGTCAGCTAAGCACGAAATTTCAAAGCCTATACACTCTCATAACCAGCCTAAACAAACCCTAGCAATCACAAGCTCAGAATCAGAAGCCAGAAATCAAAATTTGAAGGAAAAGGTGCACAAAACCCTAATTTATGTTTGATCTTCAAGCCTGGAAAATTTTTGTGTTTTAGATGTTTAGGAATACTGGTTAATGTGTTAATAAGTGATCTGGGCGGTCAAAACATGTTTACATAACATCTAGGTATGAAAATCAAGCCAAAATAGCAAACTGTTCTTGGCAGTCAAGAACAGTCTGACAAGCTACTTTGTCAGAGCTTTTGATCGGCTTAAAAAATGTTTTGTTTGATGTGTTTTAAAGTTTGAATCAGTACTATGCCATGTTACCTTTAAGGCCCGACTTGTAGCATGGTTAAATTATCTCTAGGATGAAAGTTATTGATGGTCAAAACCCATTGACCAACCCTGATAGACTGTTTCTGGGTAACCCAGAAAACATGAAGAACATTCTGACAGAGTCTGACAAGACTTTTGATCAACCCAGAAATGACCTAGATGATATTTAATATGTTGTTTCTTGTTTTTAAAAACATGTTATTTGGTATGTAAACTACAATCTTGAATCATCAAAACACATTTAGAAAACACAGAATCAAAGTTATTAATGGTCAAAAGGCGTTGACCGTTATGACTGCTTGAGTTTCTGGGTAACCCAGAAACTCAAGAACAGTTTGAACCCGGTGGTTTGACCATCAAATTTAGAGCATGATATGATATATTTTAAGATGGAATTTGTTATGTCGTTGTACACTGCCATGTTGGCTATAACAACAAACAAAAATCAAACACAAACATCAAACCAGTTGGAATTAATTTGAGGTCAAAAGTCCCTGTTGGACCATGACCAACTGTTCTTCATTGAAGAACACCTTTAGCGACGAAATGCATAGCAAAACCCAGAAAACTAAGGAATCAAGCAGACCGTCGCTAAAGCCCTTTTAGCGACGGATTTTAAATAAAATTAAATAAAAATTAATTAAATAAATTATAAAATAATAAAATAAATATTAAATAATTATTAATAATTATTAAATAAATCCGAAAATTCATTTTTAATTATAAAAAAATTATTTTTAATATTTTTATATATTCTAAATTATTATTTAATTTAATTAAATAATAATTAATAATTATGAAAAATCATTTAATAATTGTTTTAATTATTTAAAAATGATATTAAATTATTAAATAATTATATTAATTATTTAAAAATGATATTAAGGTAAATAAAATTATTATATATAATAATTAAATAAAATATTAAATATTTAAATATTATTAATGATAAATAAATCATTTAAATAATATATTAAGTATTTAAAAATTATTTTAAATGATAAATAAATCATTTAAATATTGAATTAAGTTTTGAAAATTATTATAAGTAATAAATAAATTATTTTAATGATAAAGTAAAGTCTAAAAATATTATTAATGATAAAATAAATCATTTAAATAATATTCTATCTTTCTAAAAATATTATAAATGATAAATAAATCATTTAAAATAATATTTTAAATATCTAAAAATATTCTAAATGATAAATAAATTATTTAAAATAACATATTAAATGTTTTAAAATTATTCTAAATGATAATTAAATCATTTAAAAATATTCCTAAGCTTGTAAAATTATTTAAAAATACTTCCAAGCTTCTAAAAATTATTTAAAAATAATACCAAGCTTCTAAAAATGTTAGAAGTAATAATTAAATTATTTAGACTAATAATTAGACTTCCAAATGAAGTTTTATCGAACAATCTATGTGTTTAGCCATTAAGGATGCGACCGAGATACCGAATCAACGTCGAACCTTAATGAAACTTGTTTAGATTAGCGTGATACATGTTTATATACGTGCTAACGCTTATTATTTGGTATACGTAGACTACGTGCGTTGACCGATTGTACTAAAATTATAGTGAGCTACGCTAAGGCAAGTGTCCTAATTTTTTTTTCAATTTATATTAAGCAATTCATTTATGTCTTGCTATCGATTATTGTGAAGTTATTGCTACTTGTTCAGCATAACTTAAGAAATGAAATCATTTATTGATTGTTTGAGCTTAAAATTGTTGAGTCAAACCAAATTGTTTTGGTACGACATCTATACTGAGTAATAGGGACACCGTAGATGGAAGGTGGTCCGACAAACCTTCAGATAAGGTTTAAATTGGCAATTCAATGAATTGACCAATATTGGCAATTAACTTAAATTGACCAAAAATGTGGTAGGATGATATGCATACTCCTAGGATATTGGTGAGGCTGATCACCTACCAGATATCCGAACTCAATGAGGTTCTAAGTCATTGAAGACTGACAGAACAAATTTGAAATATATGGTTCCGGTACAGAACCCTCAGTATCAATTATACATCATTGACATCTTTCAAATCAAACACATGGTGTTTACATTTTTATATGAACTTGCTGAGCATTTGTAGCTCATTCTTGCGCATATCTTCTTTTGCAGCTGTAAGTGATATCCCTGGCACGTCCGGGACTGATAAGGGGAAAAGCCATGCTTATTAAGTTTTATTTCTGTTGTTGAATACTTTAAGTCTTTCGAAGACTTGTTGTGTAATAACTTAGTATAACGAATGTTGTAACCGAACAAAATATGATGTAATATATTATGATCCTTTATATTATAGAATGCGTTATACTCTGATCTTTAAATTTTTAATAGTTGTACTAAGTTAAATACAATGTCTATATGAACTATACATCTGAATGAGGGTATCTAAATGATGTTGAGAGTCCTATATGGACAATCTTATCATTAATACTGTGAATGTCAGATAGATAGGGAATATTGATATGAAAGAGATATTCATAAGATATGAATCTATATATCTAAGTGAGGGTATCCAAACACAGACAACGTTCTGGCCGGAACTAGTACCTGTTATGGGATACTGTGAACCTTGGATAACTAGAAGTTATATTTTATTGAATATTTATAGTTGTATAGTTCCACGTGAGCACCAGATCTGCTACAGGGGAATGTAGAGATTTGGGGGCGTCACAGGTTGGTATCAGAGATGTAGATTATAGCTCTAAGGTAGTTAGGAAATACCTTAGAATATAGTCTTTGAGTCCGTAAATTACTTAATGATACATAAAATAATCTTAAAAGCTTTATCTTATGTGTAAATTTGTTTCCCCATAAATACTAAATAAATTAAAATTCTTTTGTAGGATGGCTGGAGTAAACCAACACATAGGATGGTTATCCGACAGTGAGCCCGATGAGGTGCCTGATTACGAGCCAGCTACCCCTGAACTAGATTTAGAGGATGAAGACCCAGAGGAGGAGGAGCTTATTCATGATGAGGAGATCTTAGAGGCAGAGGAGGCAGAGAACCCGGTAGATGGGCAGTTAGTAGACCCTGATCCTGAGGAGGATATTGGAGTAGGCCAGATGATGAGTGTCGAAAGACACGAAGAGATAGTCATCGATTTGGTACAGCAGTCAACAGTAGAGTTAGAAGCTGCTAACTCTCGTGCAAACATAGTGGCCGGATTATTGGAGAGTGAGCGAGATACAACTCGGCGTTTGAGGATACTCCTTCAGGACACACAGAGGGAGAAACAGGAGGCACAGATGCAGGCATACAGAGCCGATAGGAAGAGTAAGGCGGCATTTGATGGCCTAGAGCGACGAGTGTTTAGGTATCCGGTGGAAGAGGCGAAAGAAGAATATATGATTGATAGAGCAGTAGTCGGTCACATGATACGAGATGCTGATAAGGGGATGCGTAATAGCGCAGTTTAGTAGTGTCTAAGTTTATGTGTTGTACTTAGTACGATATCAAAATTTTGAGTTGTAAAATAGGAAATCCTTGTAATAACTAGTAGTAGTATAACTACTAGTCGGTTATGTAATCGTTGTTGCATGTTATATACAAGTTGTGTTTATATAATCAAATTGTTAGTTCTATGTAAGCATATCTTTGTATTTATACTTGCTTTTATTTATTTTAGAACCATGGCATCAGGACGAAGAGCCCAAGCCCAAACTGAAACCACCGAGCCAAATCCCACACAACAATTAGTAAATATCCTTTTAGAAACCTTACAAAATCGTCCACCACCTCAACCCACACCAGTTAATCCACAGGGTACAATATTCAAGGACTTTAAACTTGTTGGACCACCGGAATTTAAGGGAACCGCGGAACCAATTGAGGCGCAAACATGGGTTACCGAGATAGAAAAGTTTTTCCGGGTAACTAACGTTGGCGAAGATCAAAAGACGATCTTTGCCACCTTCTTCCTCAAGGGTGAGGCAAATCATTGGTGGGAAAATACAAAAATTCGTGCAGGTGAGGATATAATTCCTTGGACCAGGTTTAAGGAATTATTCTTTGAAAATTATTTTCCCCAATCGATGAAGGATCGTATGGAGGTACGATTCTTAGAATTGAAGCAAGGAGAACTTACTGTATCCCAGTATACGGCCAAGTTCAATGAATTAGCCAGATTTGCCCCACACCAGGTTGATACAGAGGCAAGAAAGACTAGGAGATACGAAGATGGATTAAAACCCCAAATTCGTAGCAAATTGTCAGTATTTCAAGTGAGAACTTTTCCAGAAAATTCTCGAGAAAGCTATTATAGCTGAAAACGAGAATGAAGCGTTAATAAAATTTCATAAGGAAAAGAGAAGTTTGAATGAGGGAGGAAAGTTGAAAGGAGAAGTTAGTACAGGGGGTACTAACAATAACAAGAGGAAGTGGGATGCCACTGTTCCTACAAACTTTGTGAGGAGAGGTAACAATTACAATAATAACAACAACAATAGAAACCAGAACAATAATAATAGGGTGGTACGTTGTGCCACATGTGGAAAGAATCACCAGGGAGTGTGTCGCCATAGGGTAATTACTTGTTACCATTGTGGACAAGAGGGACATCTTTCCCCTAACTGTCCCAAAAAGAGTAATGATAATACTCGTCAGGGTAACCCGAATGTTACCTGCTATACTTGTGGTGCAACGGGGCATGTGTCTAGGTATTGCCCGAGGAATAGGAACCAATCTGGGGGAGGAAACCAAATCCCAAACAATAACCCCAAACCGGTAGTAGCAGGAGCTGGAGGTCCAGGTCGTCCAACCGCAAGAACGTTTAATATGGCGATAAGGGATGCTGTTGCTGCACCAGACGTGGTAACAGGTATCATCCCTATCGACACTTTAAATGCATATGTGTTGTTCGACACGCTCTGGTGCGACTTGTTCATTTGTGTCTAATAGCTTTGCTAAGAAATTGTCAATGCCATGCGAAGATTTAGACACACCTTTTAATGTGGAAATCGCAAACAATGAAATCATTCCCGTCAAAACCATCTATAAGAATTGTGCCGTAGAGATTAAGGGACACAAGTTTCTTGTGAACCTCATTCCTATACAATTAGGGGAATTTGATATAATCTTAGGCATGGACTGGCTGGGTAATTATAATGCAATAATTGACTGCCAGCGGAAACGGGTGAATCTAGTGACTGATTCAAAGTCAAAAGTAGTGTTTAAAGGAGGTTGTTCACCTAAACGATCTCACTGTCTGACAGTAATGCAAGCAGAGAGATTGCTGAGGAAGGGTTGTACAGGCTATTTGGCATATATAGTAGATACTCGAAAAGAAGGAGTAAAGCTAGAGCAAATACCTGTAGTTAGAGAATTTCCGGATATGTTTCCAGATGACTTACCCGGTTTACCTCCGGATAGAGAGATCGAATTTGTTATCGATCTAGCACCTGGTACGGCGCCAGTTTCAAAAGCACCGTACAGAATGGCGCCAGTAGAGTTGAAAGAGTTACTTGTACAGCTACAGGAACTCCTAGATAAAAAGTACATACAACCAAGTGTTTCACCTTGGGGAGCACCGGTGTTGTTTGTAAAGAAGAAGGATGGAACATTAAGGTTGTGCATTGATTATAGAGAATTAAATAAGTTAACAATAAAGAACAAATATCCTTTACCACGAATTGATGATCTGTTTGACCAGTTGAAAGGGGCCGAATACTTTTCAAAGATCGACCTACGATCGGGTTATCATCAATTAAAGGTAAGAAAAGAAGATGTGCCGAAGACAGCGTTTAGGACACGCTACGGACATTATGAGTTTCTTGTGATGTCTTTTGGATTAACAAATGCGCCGGCAGCATTCATGGACTTAATGAACAGAGTGTTTAAACCATGCTTGGACAAATTTGTCGTAGTGTTCATCGATGATATTTTAGTATACTCGAGAACAAAAGAGGAGCATGCTGAACACTTAAGAAGCGTATTGGAGATATTTAGCAAGTATCAAATTTATTCAAAGTTTTCCAAATGTGAATTTTTGTTTTAACGAGTCCAGTTCTTAGGTCATGTAATTGACAAGAATGGAATAAAAGCGGTAGATCCAGCCAAGATAGAAGCGGTTGTAAATTGGGAACAACCAACAACTCCAACAGAAGTAAGAAGTTTTCTCGGTTTAGCAGGGTATTATCGGCGTTTTATACAAGATTTTTCGAAGATAGCAACCCCGCTAACCAATTTGACTCGAAAGAACGGTGAAATACGTCTGGACAGACAAATGTGAAGAAAGCTTCCAAGAATTGAAGAAGCGGTTAAGTATGGCACCAGTGTTATCTTTACCAGATGATACAGGAGGCCTCGTTGTTTATAGTGATGCATCACACAAGGGATTAGGGTGTGTGTTAATGCAACATGGGAAAGTGATTGCATATGCATCAAGATAACTCAAGGATTATGAGAAGAGATATCCTACTCATGACCTGGAGTTAGCCGCCGTAGTATTTGCCTTGAAAATTTGGAGGCATTACTTGTACGGAGAGAAGTGTGAAATATACACAGATCACAAGAGTCTAAAATATATTTTCACACAGAAGGAGTTAAATATGAGGCAAAGGAGATGGCTAGAGTTGATAAAAGATTTTGATTGTGAGATCTTATATCATCCAGGGAAAGCCAACGTCGTAGCAGACGCATTAAGTAGGAAGAACCAGGAGAAATTGAATGTGATGACTAATAACGAGGTACTGATAAAAGAGTTTGACAAACTTGAGATTGAGGTGAGAGTTCCAGTTAACTCTACCCAGAAGTTATTTGTCATGGAGGGTAGTTCGACTTTATTGGATAAAGTCAAAGGACTACAGGAAACGGATGCAGAATGTCAGAAGTATAAGGCAGAAATGACTCATAAAAAGAATGTTAAGTTTAGGGTGGATAAAGATGGAGTACTAAGATACGAAAATAGAATTTGGGTACCTTCAGTACAAGAGTTAAAAGACGAAATACTGAATGAAGCCCATAATTCTAAATTCACTGTACATCCAGGGAGTACAAAAATGTATAAAGACCTGAGCCAACATTTTTGGTGGTCTAACATGAAGAGAGAAGTAGCGGAATGGGTAAGCAAATGTTTAACGTGTCAAAGGGTTAAAGCTGAACATCAGAAACCAAGTGGATTATTACAACCCTTAGAAATTCCTGAGTGGAAATGGGAGCATATTACCATGGATTTTGTAGTTGGCCTTCCAACCACACAGAAAGGTCACAATGCCATTTGGGTAATTGTAGATCGTCTTACCAAATCAGCTCATTTCCTACCCATCAAAATCAACTTCAGTCTAGACCAATTAGCCAGACTTTACATCAATGAAATTATTTCTAGACATGGAGTCCCTGTTTCTATAGTATCAGACAGAGATCCACGATTTACTTCAAATTTTTGGACAAGTCTCCAGAAAAATTTAGGAACTCAATTGAGACTAAGTACAAGCATACCATCCACAAACTGACGGTCAGAGTGAGAGAACCATTCAAACATTGGAAGACATGTTGCGCTCTTGCATCATGGATTTCAAGGGAAGTTGGGAAGATCAATTACCTTTGGTAGAATTTGCATACAACAATAGTTACCATGCCAGCATAGGAATGCCACCATTTGAAGCCCTATATGGAAGAAAATGTAGGACGCCTTTATGTTGGGACGAGGTCGGAGAACGACAAATGTTAGGACCTGAAATAGTGCAACAAACCGCGGAGGTAGTTCGAATTATACGGGGAAGATTACAAGCGTCACAAGATCGACAGAAGAAATATGCTGATCAACACAGGAAGTTACAAGATTTCGAAGTTGGTAGTCACGTATTCTTAAAAGTATCTCCGTGGAAGGGAAAAATACGTTTCGGCAAGAAGGGCAAATTGAGTCCGAGATTTATTGGGCCATTTCAAATATTGAGAAAGATAGGCGAGGTAGCCTATGAGGTAGCCCTACCTCCTGAACTAGAACATATTCATAACGTGTTTCATGTGTCCGTGTTACGACCGTACAAACCTGATTATAAACACGTTATCGATTATGAGCCCATTCAAATCGAGAAGGATTTATCGTATGAAGAAATTCCTATTGAAATTGTGGATAGGAAAGAACAGCAATTGCGAAATAAAAAGATACCTTCAGTTAAGGTTATCTGGAGAAATCAAAATATCGAGGAAGCTACGTGGGAGCTCGAGAGTAAAATGCGAGATAACTACCCACATTTATTTTCATAGACTGCACTGTAAATTTCGAGGACGAAATTCTTATTAGTGGGGGTGAATGTAATATTCCGAACCCTAATAAGATCTGTATATGTAAATTATGTGTTTAATAAATGAAATTTCTTGTTCTGACTTGGTATTATGTTATTGTGTATTTTATTAAACAATTAGGTCAAATAAAAATTTTTCGCCAAGTAGCTGTGTCGTGCTTAATCGGACAAAATGATTTGTCGTGCTTCCGGTAAATTTACCGAGAAGCGTTTCGGTAAATTATTTTTGTAAGCTGCTGTGTCGTACTTGGAATTGACAAAGTGCTTTGTCGTGCTTCAACATTAATATAATATTATATTAATTGATAAAATTCTAAAATAAGTTAAATAGGGTTTGAAATGATAAACTAAAATAGAAACCCTAATTTGAAAACCCTAATTGGTGATAATTGTTCGAATTGATCAATTAAAACCTTAAGTATTGTACAATAATCTTAATTAATATAATTAAGATTTAAATAATGAATCATAATATTAATTATGAATCATTAAGATTAAATTAAACCCTAAACGAAAGATTGAAACCCTAATTGTAGGATTAAAAACCCTAAACCCTAATTAGAAACCCTAAAACCCTAATTTGGTTTAATAACCCTAATTTATGAAATCTAAAACCATAATTATGTTATATAAACATAATTAGGATATTACTAATCCTAAATTAACATCCTAATCATGATTAACAAAAATCAAATTTAATTAGTAAGTAAATAAATCAAAAATCAAATTTTTAAACCAATTAAAAGAAGATAGGAACACAAAATCAGATATTTATAAATATCTAGCTTAAGTAGGTGAGTCACACCAGATTACAAGCAGCACAAGTTCAGAAGTTAGATATTTTTGGGAGCAAAGTTTGGAAATTAGTTTAGGAAACCCTAATTTCCCATCCTATAAATAGAATGAGATGCTGGTCAGCTAAGCACGAAATTTCAAAGCCTATACACTCTCATAACCAGCCTAAACAAACCCTAGCAATCACAAGCTCAGAATCAGAAGCCAGAAATCAAAATTTGAAGGAAAAGGTGCACAAAACCCTAATTTATGTTTGATCTTCAAGCCTGGAAAATTTTTGTGTTTTAGATGTTTAGGAATACTGGTTAATGTGTTAATAAGTGATCTGGGCGGTCAAAACATGTTTACATAACATCTAGGTATGAAAATCAAGCCAAAATAGCAAACTGTTCTTGGCAGTCAAGAACAGTCTGACAAGCTACTTTGTCAGAGCTTTTGATCGGCTTAAAATGTTTGTTTGATGTGTTTTAAAGTTTGAATCAGTACTATGCCATGTTAGCTTTAAGGCCCGACTTGTAGCATGGTTAAATTATCTCTAGGATGAAAGTTATTGATGGTCAAAACCCATTGACCAACCCTGATAGACTGTTTCTGGGTAACCCAGAAACATGAAGAACATTCTGACAGAGTCTGACAAGACTTTTGATCAACCCAGAAATGACCTAGATGATATTTAATATGTTGTTTCTTGTTTTAAACATGTTATTTGGTATGTAAACTACAATCTTGAATCATCAAAACACATTTAGAAAACACAGAATCAAAGTTATTAATGGTCAAAAGGCGTTGACCGTTATGACTGCTTGAGTTTCTGGGTAACCCAGAAACTCAAGAACAGTTTGAACCCGGTGGTTTGACCATCAAATTTAGAGCATGATATGATATATTTTAAGATGGAATTTGTTATGTCGTTGTACACTGCCATGTTGGCTATAACAACAAACAAAAATCAAACACAAACATCAAACCAGTTGGAATTAATTTGAGGTCAAAAGTCCCTGTTGGACCATGACCAACTGTTCTTCATTGAAGAACACCTTTAGCGACGAAATGCATAGCAAACCCAGAAAACTAAGGAATCAAGCAGACCGTCGCTAAAGCCCTTTAGCGACGGATTTTAAATAAAATTAAATAAAAATTAATTAAATAAATTATAAAATAATAAATAAATATTAAATAATTATTAATAATTAATAAATAAATCCGAAAATTCATTTTTAATTATAAAAAAATTATTTTTAATATTTTTATATATTCTGAATTATTATTTAATTTAATTAAATAATAATTAATAATTATGAAAAATCATTTAATAATTGTTTTAATTATTTAAAAATGATATTAAATTATTAAATAATTATATTAATTATTTAAAAATGATATTAAGGTAAATAAAATTATTATATATAATAATTAAATAAAATATTAAATATTTAAATATTATTAATGATAAATAAATCATTTAAATAATATATTAAGTATTTAAAAATTATTTTAAATGATAAATAAATCATTTAAATATTGAATTAAGTTTTGAAAATTATTATAAGTAATAAATAAATTATTTTAATGATAAAGTAAAGTCTAAAAATATTATTAATGATAAAATAAATCATTTAAATAATATTCTATCTTTCTAAAAATATTATAAATGATAAATAAATCATTTAAATAATATTTTAAATATCTAAAAATATTCTAAATGATAAATAAATTATTTAAATAACATATTAAATGTTTTAAAATTATTCTAAATGATAATTAAATCATTTAAAAATATTCCTAAGCTTGTAAAATTATTTAAAAATACTTCCAAGCTTCTAAAAATTATTTAAAAATAATACCAAGCTTCTAAAAATGTTAGAAGTAATAATTAAATTATTTAGACTAATAATTAGACTTCCAAATGAAGTTTTATCGAACAATCTATGTGTTTAGCCATTAAGGATGCGACCGAGATACCGAATCAACGTCGAACCTTAATGAAACTTGTTTAGATTAGCGTGATACATGTTTATATACGTGCTAACGCTTATTATTTGGTATACGTAGACTACGTGCGTTGACCGATTGTACTAAAATTATAGTGAGCTACGCTAAGGCAAGTGTCCTAACTTTTTTTCAATTTATATTAAGCAATTCATTTATGTCTTGCTATCGATTATTGTGAAGTTATTGCTACTTGTTCAGCATAACTTAAGAAATGAAATCATTTATTGATTGTTTGAGCTTAAAATTGTTGAGTCAAACCAAATTGTTTTGGTACGACATCTATACTGAGTAATAGGGACACCGTAGATGGAAGGTGGTCCGACAAACCTTCAGATAAGGTTTAAATTGGCAATTCAATGAATTGACCAATATTGGCAATTAACTTAAATTGACCAAAAATGTGGTAGGATGATATGCATACTCCTAGGATATTGGTGAGGCTGATCACCTACCAGATATCCGAACTCAATGAGGTTCTAAGTCATTGAAGACTGACAGAACAAATTTGAAATATATGGTTCCGGTACAGAACCCTCAGTATCAATTATACATCATTGACATCTTTCAAATCAAACACATGGTGTTTACATTTTTATATGAACTTGCTGAGCATTTGTAGCTCATTCTTGCGCATATCTTCTTTTGCAGCTGTAAGTGATATCCCTGGCACGTCCGGGACTGATAAGGGGAAAAGCCATGCTTATTAAGTTTTATTTCTGTTGTTGAATACTTTAAGTCTTTCGAAGACTTGTTGTGTGATAACTTAGTATAACGAATGTTGTAACCGAACAAAATATGATGTAATATATTATGATCCTTTATATTATAGAATGCGTTATACTCTGATCTTTAAATTTTTAATAGTTGTACTAAGTTAAATACAATGTCTATATGAACTATACATCTGAATGAGGGTATCTAAATGATGTTGAGAGTCCTATATGGACAATCTTATCATTAATACTGTGAATGTCAGATAGATAGGGAATATTGATATGAAAGAGATATTCATAAGATATGAATCTATATATCTAAGTGAGGGTATCCAAACACAGACAACGTTCTGGCCGGAACTAGTACCTGTTATGGGATACTGTGAACCTTGGATAACTAGAAGTTATATTTTATTGAATATTTATAGTTGTATAGTTCCACGTGAGCACCAGATCTGCTACAGGGGAATGTAGAGATTTGGGGGCGTCACAAGACTCAACAAAAAGGTGTCAAGGACGAGACCTGGAGATTAATTCCATTAAGGAGGAGACTCAACAACAAAAATGTTAGGGACGAGACCTGGTGATCCAAACCCCTTTGGGACGAGACTCAATAAAAGTATCAAGGACGATACCTGGTGATTAAATTCGTTAGGGACGAGACTCAACAACAAAAGTATCAGGGACGAGACCTGGTGATTAAATTCGTGGGGATGAGACTCAATAAAAAGCATCGGGGATAAGACCTGATGATATGCCCGTTAAGGATAAGACTCAACAAAAGAATCAAGGGCGAGACCCGGTAATATCAATACTATGACAATTTCCCCCAGCGGAGCAACGCAATAGTAAAGTTTAAAGCATTTAACACCATTGCATTATTTGATAATTAACTTACATCCTTTTATATGATTATCTTGTATTGTCAATATATCTTATCATGCATTGGGTGTCTATATCTTTGTCATGTTCATTTCATTGCATTGCATAAACATGAAAAAGAGGGGCATCTGTAGACACCCAAAATTTTGCATATATTTTATAACCCTGGCAGGAGAACAAAAGAATCATTTCAGCAGGAGGACGAGACATCCAAATAGAAGATTTCGAGGCTTAGATTAAAGTACACAAAGCTACCACGATGAATATCAAGCGAGGAAACTACGCAAAGCATGACGGCTAACTGTCTCACATCTACGGGAAGAACAATTTCTACACTTTATCCCATTTTCTGAGACCCGGATTTGGCCAAGCTTTATGTCACTATGTAGCTTTCGAAAAGAGCTTTCGAAAATTGTATGGCACGCATCCCAACTATTCATGGATTGAAAGTTATTAACGTTTCAACGCAAAGCAAGGCAAACGACTAGCCGACATCTACCCAGGGATGGTTTTTCCCGAGCTCGGAATTGAGCGAATACTATATCATTTCGAAGCTCTCGAAAAGAGCTTTCCAGATTGGTATGACCCATTTTCTAACTCTTCTCGGATTGAACGTTATGGACGTTTTAGTTCATCCTCAACTATACATACGCCCAACCGCAGATGCACCTGCGACCAGCCACAGCTGTACCTGCAGCCAAGCGCAGAAGCCTATAAATGGCCGAAATCAGCTCATACGAGAATTGCATTGTTTGAGAGAGAAAGTGTGTATTTAGTGAGAGAAACACCCAAAAATCTCTCCAATACCCATCTAGATCTAGTTATTCTCATTAAATCCCACCAAATTAGATCCAAGCCATCTAGATTCAAGCTTAAGGAGGTGGATTTCACCATTCCCAAGGTGAAAAACTCAATCTTTATATATATTAATATAAATCTAGTGGATCTAGCATAGATCTAGCATAAATTTGTGTTTTGTGGCGAAAGATCCAATTTTTATGTAGATCTAATGTAGATCTAGTATATATCTTGTTTATTTTGGGGAAAGATTCAATTTTTATATATATTTGATATAGATCTATTAGATCTAGTATACATCTTGTATATGTTATACGTTGTTGTGCTTGGATGTGGTTTGTTTTCCGATTAATATTGTGTTGAGGCTTTCCCTGCATCCTAGATCTATATCTAGGGTGTGGAGATCCTCTTTATAGGATTATGGATGGTTAGAGAAGATTTCTTACGGTTAAAATCTCCTCCTAATCATCCGATGATATCCTCAAAGCGATTTATCGATTTCGGCTTAGATCCGACCCGTTTTACCGATTATTTTGCTTGTGCGATGTTAAAGTTTAAATCTTTTCCTAGATTCACATGAGATCTAGCTTGGATCTAACTCATTATCGATTTTAAAGTTAAAAACTTGAACTTTTATGTTAGATCCGATGTGGATCTAGTTGGATCTATGTGTTTTCAATGTTTTAAGTTGATTTTGGTTTACCCTGTACAATCCTAGATCAATATCTAGTGGTGAGGGGATCCCACCTACCCACCGTCAAGGGATTCTAACAATTGAATCACCTGATAGCCAGTTTAAGATATATTTCTCGATTTAAATCCTGATTATGTCATTGAATAGATCTAGGGATCTTATATACACAGATCTAAGTTCCGGTAATAGATCTCATTAATACATATAGTCCCTCGCGATGTCAGCTTTGGTTTTGCGATCTACGAGATTGGGTTACGGGAGCCCTTTCCTAGATCCCCTTTATTTATCTCTTTATTTTAATGTATCGTTTATCACGATGTGAGCTTAGGAATATTGGAGTCGGGATCCTTGAAATGGATCTTGGCATGATTCCCATGATAGACATTATTTCGATTGTAAAGTTATTATCTAGTCATTGTAAATGTAAATTTGGGCCTTAAAACGGTATCGATGGTTCTATCCCATGAAAATCGGATTTAAGGTCCCGTAATAATGAAAATTGCAATTGTAAATGTTCGGAGCTATTGAGATGACTTTTATGCCCACGGATCGCCCCGACCCTATTATGATGCTTAATTTCCTGTTTATCACTAAAAATAATTTCTAAACAAAATGACAAAGATCTTCTAAAATCAAACTCAAATCACTCGGGTCAGTAAGACCACTTTAACTTAAAATTGAAAGTAACGATGAATCTCGATTCCTATTTGGCGAAGGGTTTGAAAATTGTGTTTTTCAAAACGTCACCCAAAAAACGATTTCTATCAAAATCATAAACTAAAACGAACCTTTTCTTTAAATCAAATCCCTCGTGCATAGGTTCAAAGAGGCTTTAAGTTTCTTTTAAAATAACGCACTTCTCACGATTTCGATCCAAAGTAGATAACGATTTCCTTCAAAATCACACACACACATACGCACACACACTTCATACTTAGGAAAACATCAAGATATGGTAACCGTGTTTCACGGAAGTCGGGGGTGCTTAACACCTTCCCCTCGCTTAAGCAAGCCCCCGAACTCTATGAATCTCGGTTTCAAGACCAATTTTACTGAGTCACATATTGGGCCATATTACGAAAATATAAAATTCGGATCAGTTGGTACATCCATTTAAATCTTTACCAACCGGAGGCTCTGTCTAATTGGTCCATCATTAAAATTAACTTTTCAAAATTCCGTCGGCATTTATGTTGACTTTTTCCTAAAAATCACCCTTTAAGCGAAATGAATAAATCAAAATCTTAAAAAGGGTAGAAAACACGAATTTAGGAAAAAATTCTCGGCGTTGACAAGTATTATCCAAATTTGTATTAATTAAACACTATCTAAATTTAAAAATATTCCTCTCTCTAAGAGGAATTAGAAAAAAAAAGATCTTTTTCTTTTTTATTCAAATTAGTAGAAATACTCTACAAATTTGAATAATTACTACATGTAATCCATCAATAATTACTACATGTGTTCTTTTTAATAGTTTTATTTAGTTTATATATCTTAATAAATTTGTATATGATAATTTTATTGCTATAATTTTATTAAAATTTTAAGCTGTCGAAAAAACTTCTTAACATATCACGCGATTTAATTATATTAATATTAGGCGTGAAATTTATTATTAAATTAATTCCTAACTAATTTAATTCATTAAAACTTGAAATTTTATCAAATCGCATGATTAATTGTATTAATAATATATGTGAATTTAAAACATAATAATTGTAATATTATTTAAAAAATTATAGTGGATTCATTCATAACTAATTGTCATAATTAAATTAAAACTTATTAAAACTTGAGTTTCATAATTCTATTTAGATTAGAATTTCAAGCAAATTTTGTCAATATAAACGCAAATATAGAATTCCATTATAAGCTTAAATAAAATAAAAATAATTATTTTCTCATAATCATAATTAAATAAATCTACGATAATCCATTCAAATAATCATAACTAAATAAATCTACAATAATCCATTCAAATATTTAGCTTAAAATTTGATTGAAAGAACCTGCAATATACAATTCAATCATTAGTTCTTTAAATAAATATTTAACTATTTAATAACTATAACTATATTTTCGAAATCACAGTTACATTTTTTTTAATTATTAATATAATAAATTATTATTTATGCCACCCGTGCTTTGCACGGGGTTGGTGAGTTTGTATAATTAAAAACACAAACTTGGTTTCACAAATTTTTGATTTAATGTTTTTTTTTGCTATTCAAATTAGTAAAAATACTATCTAAATTTGAAGCAATTAAATTATTACCAATTTTTTAAAGAATTCACAAAAAAAAACCTTACAGGAAAAGGATCTTTTAATACAATTTTTATTTTTATATCTATCAATTTTATTATAAGATTTTTCTATCACAATTTTATTATAAGATTTTTCTATCACAATTTTATGTAAGATAATACTCCCTCCATGCAAGTTTACTTGTACTAATTTCCTTTTTGGTTTGTCTAAAACTATTTGTCCTTTTTTCTTTTTAATACTATTTTTGACCTTACTTTTTCAATAATACCCTAATTTAACTTTAAAAAAATTCATTGAAAACAACATGACATACATTGAAAAATTAGCACTATTAACTTTGACATTGGAATCATAACCACACTCTTTTATTCTCCACTCTCACTCCTTTATTTTATTATTCCAAGAAAGAGTTGAGAGATTAAATAAAACAAAAAAGATGATAATAAAATAATTAAGATGAATAATTTGGAGATGAAAAAAATTTCTTAATAGGCGTGTACTTTCAAACTAAGATATTAATAGGCGTGTACTTAACAACTTTTATGCAGAATAATTATATTATTAAAATTTTATTAAGATATTGAAAAATCTCTTAATAAGTCATGTGATTTGATTATATTAGTATTAGTCGTGAATTTTATTATTAAATTAATATACTAATTAAACTAAATTTATTAAAACTTAAATTTTTATTAAATCACATGATTAATAATAAATCTAAATTTTAGTAATAGTTATAAATTAGTTAAAAAATTGCAGTGAATTCATTACTAACTAGCTAATTGTCATAACTAAATTAAATTTATTAAACCTTAGGTTTCATAATTCTATTTGGATTAGAATTTCAACGAATTCATCCAATTTAAATAAAATTAAAGTAATTACTTTTTCATAATCATAACTGAAAAAATCTACATTCTATTTAAAATGTTTATCTTAATAAATGATCGAAGGAACCTATAATATATAATTTAACAATTTATTAATTAAATAAATATTTAATAATTTAATAACTACGATTATATTCTTAAAATTTTGAATAAATATTTATCCTATATTTAATTAATTATCATAATATACCATTATTCATGTATCATAATAAATAATTATCCATGCTGCTCATGCTTCGCACGGGGTTGGTGAGCTTGTTTGAATAAAAAACTTCATTACATAGATTAGTAAAGTTAAAAAAAAATCTTCTATTTCCTTCATAACTTATGCTTGATGAAGACATGATGATCTTTATAAAAACAATCAAAATTTTTGTTTAATAAGTTAACAAACACAAATGGAAAAAATACTACATCGGTACCAAATTATATGATCATTATTGACTTTTGAAAGTCAATTTAAGACATTTTCAAACTCAAATTTGAGATGGTTCTTTTAAAATTATTAAAAAAAATTTTGCTTACAATGAGTAGTACTTGTTAGACAGCTTAAAAATTTTACCGTTATATCAATTAAAATAAAAATAATTCAATTTCAATTTGAATTTGAAAATGTCTTAGTTTGACTTTAAAACATCAATAATATTATTAATTTTGGAACGAATGAAGTAAATAAAATTATATAGCATTTACCTTAGCGAGAAAAAAAGTCAAAATATTTTGGTGTGATTTTTCTAAGTAGTGGGTTAATTAGGAACCAAAATAATTCAATCAAATTTTTAAATAGGATAATTTGGGGACAAAAATGATATTTTAAAGAAGAATATAGACATTAAAGCTAAACTCACTTGCTTTTAGGCAAGTGGAGTACACTCTCTGCTAATTTGGATAGAATTGAGTTAGTTCGTTATGTGTATAAAACTATGAGTAGTTAAAAATTTACTTTTAAACTATAGGTGGCTATAAGTAATTTTGAATCAACCACAGGTAAACTATAACATTTACTCTATAAATTTAAAATTCCTTTCCTTTATTTTCATCTTGAACTCACAAACAAAGTGTTATTATTTAGTAATTTTGAATGAAGCTTTTCAATTTTGAGTTTGTAAATAATTTAAATTAATTTTTAAAAGTCAATAATAATCATTGCCACTACTTGCTCTATCTTTCATCCCATTTAGAACGAAGGGAGTATCACATATATGGGTTTTGGTAGCTGATGACGTTAGTTGGTGATTTTGTGTTACGCTTGACCCTTTTTCCCTCTATTTCCTCTTTTGCCCCTACAACATTACATATATTATTATTTTATCTTTTTTTATTTAAAATTTTTATATTTTTTTTATTTACTCCTCTAAATCTATAAAGTTTTAATTTTATCTCACATAAATTATACACGCAATGCGTGTGCCACCATGTACTAGTGTGTGTATGTATGTATTGAAAGTATTATGCACACAAGTCAATCTTATTTGATATGATGTAGCATATACTTCGAAATCTTATTCATTTATTAATAAAAGAATTAATTTATTAAAGACATTTTACTTTATCTACATAGTGCTGTTATTTTATATGTGATAAACCCATAGTTTTGAGCAATGCTTTTCGAATCATCATGATGATCATGCTAATGAGATCTAAATTCTTATAAAGCTTAAAATTAAAATCGTTCCTAATCGTTGGATTACTAAAAAGGGGATTAGTGAATCTGGATAGATTGGTACATACTTTGTTTGTTCTTAGGAAGAGGATGATTGATCTCATAATCATTTGTGTTGAGACACTAAAGCAAGTATGTAGGTGCTTATTGGAGAATAAGTTCACTAAACGTGACTTGCTAAAGGAATACCTAATGTAGTTTTACTTGCCTGTCAATAGGAATTCTTCCAGTGATAGTAATACAAGTGATCCTTGGACTTGAGATCATTATAATATCTTGTGTATAATGAGTTGTACTTTGACATGTTCCTTAAGACTCTTAAGGTATATCAAAGGGTATGCTTGGGTATAATGAGTTGTACATGGAGATAATGATTGGTCAACAAAGAATCTACTGCTTCTAGTAAAATGAGAGAATGTCCTATGTGATTCGATAAATGACAACTCAGTAGTTCTTGGCCAACGCATAATGAAATTAGAAAGTAGTTTCTAATTTGTATTATTTAGAGTTGTGCATTTGAGAATCGAAATACATATAATTAAATAAAATAAGACTTCACAGTAATTCCATGTCTTATATTTAATTGGGACATTGTTTGGTAGAATGATTGAATTGTACGATAACTATTCACTAAAAGGTTCTTTTATGATTAATATTGAAATCTATATTATTTGAAAAGTCGTTGATCGCTAAGGGGACTTACCCTTATTTTAGAATAAATATTATTTAATTAAATGAATTAAATAGTTTAATTTATTTATTTAAATAAGATTAGAATTGTTCTAATTGATTTATTCACAACCGGTTTAATATAGAGAACCTAAAAGGTCACACCGCAAAAGAAAAATATTTATTTAAGAAGTAAATGGCATAATCGTAATAATAAGTTAAGTATATTTAATTTAATCGATGGTGATAGAATAAATTAAATAACTTAATGTTTATTATTTAATATTTTAAAAATATTAAATATAAATTAATAAGAGGAGTCTTATTATTATTACTACTATTATTATTTAATTTCCTAAAAAGGTTTGAGAATTAATTAATAAAAATACTTTCATAAATTCCTAATTGGATTAGGAGTTTAATTAAAATAAAACCCTATTCCTAAATAGTTTAGGAGGGTTGCCTATATCTATAAATAAGAGGAGTCTTATTATGGATTGAAGTTACATACGCTTCCATAAGATTTGAGAGAGTACTTATAAATTCTATAGAGATAGAAAACTAAGGTTTTGCTAACACCCATCTTCTTGAATACATATTATTCCTTGGCGAATCACCTCTAGAGGCCAAACACTTAGGTGGCTAATATTGATCAAGGGAAGGAATCTAACTGGTGAAGTCAAGGAGAACGCGAAAGATTTGGAGTTGAACTCGCACCTGAGAAACCATGATTCTACGAGGGTATGATTCTGATTCTCTATCTCTTTCGTATAATTGATAATTGAGTACAAGGAAAGATCATGGTGATGGTTTGTATAAAATTTTAAAATCCAATTTTATCGCGCTTCCTCTATATTTGTGTAATTTGATTGCATGCTCGCGTTATATACAAGCCTAATAGTGGTATCAGAGCCTAACCTTGTGCTAATTGCCGATTTTGATGATTCCATGTATGTATGGGTATACGATTCGATCAATTTTCTGGGCAACAGATGTAACACCCCCAAAATCGGGACCAACTTATTCCAAAATCAAGAATAACTTAATTTCGATTTTGTGCGTTAGACACTATCTTGATCCAACTTTATATCATACAAAGATGAAATAATAGCTAAAAATACGGATAATTTAAAACTTTTTTTCTCTTTCTTTCGTTCCCTAAATCGCAACCTTTATGATTCTCAATATTTCATAATCATATTTATTTTATGATTCCCTTTATCAGAGTAGATTTACAAGTATTCAAGTCTTAATACTGAACATCGTATATTCCCTTATATACAAAGCAATCACCACAACACATTCTCTTTTTAGAATAACCATTTCTTATTCATTGAATATTTTAAACTGTACATAAATACCAAAACTATCAACATAATTTTATACAACTTCTAATTTAAGAAAATGTATTCCTTCACATATCTTCCAATCTTCATCATCTAGATAACAAGTAATATTATATTGTGTCCTTAACCTGCAAAATTTATATTTTGCAAGATTGAGCTCGGCATCTCAGCAAATCCAACAGTTTTCATGCTTCACGTAGCATAGAATTTCATACTCAGTTCATATATCATAATTATTCTATTATGCGTATCATACATGCTGCATTTCACATATCATATAAAGATTGAGTTCCATAACTCAATTAACTTAGTCATAAATTGACTTTCACAGTTTATAGAGCATAATATGAAATTTAATATGCTTCAGAAGATTTCATTTACAATGCGATAAAGATTACATATAATAAATATCAAGTTCATATAACACAAAAGAACTGAAAGACTTGCCTTATGTGTTATCTACTATTATAGCTTATCTGCTCTGCAATGTTCCTACACAAATTACGTGTACATACATACCACATTAGTCATACATACTCAATGTAATTACTTAGATTACATTGACTCAACGAAATCGTTAGTTTACTTTAATTATATCTCGTTCATTAGTTTCATTTAGAAAACCTTTAACTTTTCTTCTGTAACGACCGAGAATTCTAAAATTGCCTTGTAATTCAAATTTTTAAATATTAATGAATATATTATATTTTATTAATATTATTTTTGTGTTGTATATTTAAAGGTTGTGTGACAACCTGGGTTATGTGAATGCATGAAATTTTACGTGTTATAATTTTGTTTAAGTGAATAATTGATTTCGCGTAGCGTCGTTAAATCACTATTCACGGGGCACGTTTCCCAAGGCACTATTCATGCCAGATATTTTTGTGTCTTTTTCGATGTTGAATAATTTCATAAATACGTGTATGCGTACGAATAATTTTTCCAAGTGTCGGCAATTTCATTTGAGCTGATACGTGATTTTATCCGTATCCGAAATGTGTTATATGGGTGTTCCGAATAAATGGACAAATCCCGTAATAATTATGAAAATACCCATTTTAATTTTGGGTAGAGTTATTTACCAGTTTTGGTACAAAAGTGGGAGTTTTCGGATATATTTTTGGTGTTTTCGGGTATTTATTTTGGCTTGTTACTCCAAGAGGGAACCAATTCCTCATTTTAGACCAATTAGAATTGAGGAAGGAGGGAGGTTGCCGACAAGCTCCTTGAGCAACCAACCCCATTTCCATTTTTCTCCCACTTCTCCCTAATTCACTCCACTCCTCCCAAATCATTCAAACATTCATTCTCTCTTGCATTCCACACTCCTCCCATTCCCATCAGCTGATAGAGAGAGAGAGAGAAAGAGAGAGAGAGCTGCAAAGAAGGAAGAGAAAGAAGTCGCAGGAGTTCGCCGGAAAAAAAGAAGAAGGTCGCCGGAAAAAGGAAGGAAGAAGAAGGAGAAGGCACGGGTGGAAGAAGAAGAGGATTCAAGCAAGGAGAACCCTCAAAATCAGTCCTAGTCGGGCTTCTTAACCATATAGGAAGGATTTACAGAGGTAAACACCAACCAAATCCTTTCCATTCGATTTCTTGTAAAGATTTTCAAGTTTTTCTTAGTTTTGAGCTCTTGAGCTTGTGGGTCGGATTTATGGCGATTCTTGGTATTTTTGTTTGTTGTGATTGTTTGTAAATGTTGTTAAGAGACTATATAAGCCATTAATAACATCCAAGTGGAACAAAAACGCAAGAAATCCTTACCTTGGCTTAATGGAGCAAGAACAATGGACTTTGAACATGAACTTGGACATTCAGACTTTTTAGAGGACTGTAAAGCTATGATTTCGTGTTTGTTAATTTTGTTTGTTGTTATGGTATTGTAGTTCCATGGGTTACGAAGCTAACCCGGTAGGAATGGAGTAAAAAGGAGTTAAAACGAGTTCGTAGGAATCATTTTTGTAAAACTTGTCAAGAACTCGAAGAATAGAGTATGAACCTTGCACTTTGGCTTAAGATTTGACCATGTTAATGTTTATGGGTAATTCTAAATTTTTGATATGTTGTAGCCCCATAAGTTAGGAGTCCATCGGGTCCGAAATAGACTAATTTGCATGTGTATTGAAGGAGTTATGGAGGTTGGAGTGGCCGGAGGTCGGAGTCACGAACTGGGAACAAACCCAGAATCCGGCTACTGTAGAATGGCGCCGCAGCGCTACTCATAAGCCCTGCAGCTCACGCTGCAGCGAGGGGTATTATGGGGAAAGACCGGGGCTCATGCCGCAGCGTGAGGCCCAAGCTTTAAGGCTCACGCTGCAGCGTGAAGCCCTGTCAATGAGAAGACGCGGGACTCGCGCCGCAACGCGAGATCCAGCACTAAGGCTTGGCGCTGCAGCGCCAGTTCCGTGTCTGGACCGGGTCGGGCAGTCAGGCCGGGTTAGGTCGGGTCGGACCTAATGAATCCTTTTCAACGGGTCCAACACTTATATTTTTCCTTGTATTAAATGATTAGACAGGTTAACTAAGCATATTTTGTTAAGCCCTAAATGCTTAATTATTTATTAAATATAAACCTAGGTGATGCTGTCTTAAGGCGGAGATTGAATAATCTAATTGCAATTAAGGCGGAGATTGATGTTGTCGAGCGAGACCCCCGACTGGGTAGTCGTAGGGCAATCAATGTGTTTTGATGATGCAGCGTCCATTTTGAACCATTATTTGGAATGTGACTAATTGTTATGTAAATATGTACTTAATTGTGTAGGATATTAAGGAGCGTGTATAATATTGTAGCAGCGCTTTAGGCAAGTTCTCTAACCCTTGTCTAACCCTTGTGTTGGGCAAGTTTCCTAACATGTACAACTTTTATTATTGTGCGAGTTGTTTATTAATTGAGCAATCATTAATTGAGCAATCATTCTATATTATTGCAAGTTCCTTACTCAATTGTTTTTTTATTTGAGCAAGTTTCCTATTTTATACAAATGTTGTATATTGTTGTAAGTTTCATGACTCAAACCGAGTTATTTCTTTCAAGTTATGTTAGTGGATTGATTATTGTTAATTATTCCACATCAAGGATAAATTATTGATATTCGCACATTGTGCATTTGGATTTGAAATCTGTTGTTGGACTGTGAAACATAAGTTCTTCATTCATGAACTATTTAAGGGAATAGTCTGCGCCACTTGTTTCGGCTGGACACGTACAGGTTATTATTTTAAAGGCTATCCAAACTGATTGTTGGTGCGGATTCTTGGACTGAGAGAGAAACCCTTATGTAGGAGATTTTAAGGTGTCTATTATTCGATGCATTCAGAGCTAAATGTTATGCATATATATAGGGTACGAGAGGTTGATCCCCTCAAGTACTACTGACGGGCCAGGCGTTTAAAAGGGTTAGTTGAATAACTGATCCTTTGGCCAAATAGTTCATGGTCTATTGGACCACTCAGCAGTAAATAATCAATATTCATTATTTTCATTTGAACTTTGATTATATTGTCAGCTACTTCTTTAATGTTCTTAAATTGTTGAACTATGCGATTATTGTTCTCATTCATTCATGATATATCCTCTTCATTCATTTTAAACTTGCTGAGTAAAGTAGTTGCTCACTCTTGCTATATCATGAACCTATTGCAGTTAAGTCGGGAAGTTCCAAAGCGGACAAAGGCAAAGGAAAGCTTAAGGAATAGTTATATGTACTATCCTGTTATGTAATCGTGGAATCGTTTTGTAATATTATTGTATTCTGCGATGTATTCTATTTAAGGTTATAGACCTTGGGACCGTAGTAAACCTTTTGTAATGAACAACATATGTTTATTTATTCCGCATTAGTTGATTTATGTTGTTTAGAGGTATATGGATGTATTTTATCGCGAGCACCAGATTCGAGGTATTGGTACCTGAATTTGGGGGTGTCACATCTTCCATAGCTTATATATGTCTAGAAGTCTTTGATCAAAACTTTGATTATAACTTTATATTATCATAGCTTTAATCCCATAGGATCTCATTAGATCCTAATCTTTACTAATTCCATTAACTCAATTCCTTAATCCATCTTGGTTTTCATTTAGAAATATCCAATCTTCGTTTGGCATGGCCATTCCATACTTGGTAAATAACATACTCGACATGTATTCGTGCTTATAGAACTTAAACAAATACGCTCCAAACCTCAGTTCTCAAACAGAATTTCTTCGTAGTTCTGTAGCACGGCGCGACCGTGCTGCAATTAAGCCTGGGAGTGGCGCGGCCGCGCTACTCTCTTTTCAGCCCAGAACTGAGTTTTCATCACTCTGTTCATCCTCTTGTCATGCTAGGGTACTTTATCTATCACCCATATACAATCACATGTCATGGAGGCTTTTAAACCAGTTTAGGTCCTCCAAGTTAGGTTTATTCTTATTTCTTTCAAAACTTCTTTTAGTTTTTCATTTTGAAAACTTATTCAATTCATGCAAAACTAGGCCAATTCTTTCATGGCTATATTGGTCATCTTATAAGGCTCATATTAGAGCAAAAGAGACCTTTCTATGCATGCCTTAAATCTTAAATTACACAAAGAAAACATCTTTGCACATCAGCAGCCCAGCGCGGTCGCGCCACTTCGGGACAGACTCAAAGATGTTTTGTTTCAGCAGAGCTCGAATTTACGCCACTTGGCTTAGCTTTCATAGCTTATAAACCCAGATTTCATATAGAAATCACTCCCTATACCTCCTGCGCACAACAACAACTAATCTCCTTGCTAAATTCCAACCGATAT
The DNA here is from genome assembly GCA_034770075.1 of Aralia elata. Taxonomy (NCBI): domain Eukaryota; kingdom Viridiplantae; phylum Streptophyta; class Magnoliopsida; order Apiales; family Araliaceae; genus Aralia; species Aralia elata. The sequence goes on from CM068383.1 coordinate 43,726,880, forward strand.
CACAACCAATTTACATATTATTTTTATGAATTTACTCAATTTAGTAAAAACATAATAAATTGAATGGGTTACCTTTTGATTGTATGGATTTCAATCAAATTCTTTGATTCAACTTGCTTCAATTATTCTTAAATCTTCTACTTGCTTGATTGATTTATTACACTGAGTAATTTTGGGATGTGAAAAGAAGAAGGGAATGGTTCGGATGGAGCAGGGAGAAGAGAAAGGAAGTCTGAGTATTTGGCTTGGGAATTTATAGGATTGCCATACTTTCTCCCCACGAATTTTGCTTGCTCTCTACTCTCCTATTCTTGCTCCTCACTCATTCTTGCTCCATACGAAAATTACTTAGAGGTTACTCCCTCAATTTCCAGTTTGCTTGTTTCTTTTTCTTGGCCAATACACATATATACATATAATATATTACATACATCCCTCCGTACTTATTGCGTAATACATTTTCACTTAATGTATAATCATTTAATCTTTCCAATAAAAATGAAAGCTATACATTAAATAAAATAATTTATTTAATGCGATGATTTGACCATATTAAAATAATTTAATATTATCAATTATTTTAATTCACCTTATTTAATATACATAAATTGAATTACTTCCTTTTTCAATTAATAAATTGTTTTCCACAATTTATTTTTTGTCCAAAATAATAATATATCCAATTATTTTCTTTTCTTTCTATAAATTGTTTTCTCACAATTTATTTAACTGTAGTAAATATAATAATATATTCACTACATTAAAAACATGCATATATTACACCCAATAATGTAATATTATTACCTAATTCTTTCAATAAAACGGAGGTTATACATTAAATATATTTGATGCCACTAATAATATTTATAAATTATTTTAATATTTATAAATTATTTTAATCTGCTTTTAATCTGCTCGCAAATAGATACTATAATTTTACACCATCTCTTTATAAACTGCTTCTCCACAATTTATTTTCATCCAACACAAATAATAATAAATTTAATTATTATATAAATTACCATATTGCACAACATATATTCACTTATGCAGTACAATTCACATAATATATCACATAATAAGAATTTTATATATTTAAATTCTTATTTTAATATTTTTTTGAAAACTCAAACCGTCACATTCTTCCCTTCTTATAAGGATTCCGTCATCGGAATCACAACACTGAACCTCACCTATTTGGTTTAGATTTGTTCTCTCCCGATCACGTTAATTCCCTTTTGGCAGCCTTATTCTGTGATAATGAAATATCTTATTTTCACATTATAAGACATTACACATACTAATACACACATTAACATGCATCTCCAAACATTAACAACTTTCTGTTGTTTTATATTTATTCCTCTAATGTTCCAAAAGTGCTAAAATTCTCGGACTTTTATCTTTCTTCTTATATATTTTCACGTGATTATTTCCTATCAATTCCATGATCTAGGAATTTTCACTTCTCATAATTCTATTCCATTCTTCTTAGAATTTGGCCATACCAGTCATCAATATAGATTTTCAAGTTATCCTTTTCTTTTTCAAAGATTCGCTTTGCCGTATTTTATGACCTACTTTTTTTTTCTAAGGAACTTTATCCTTTCTATACTCAACTGCCAGAATAGAAATTTTTCACAATTGTTCAATAACTGTGAAGCAATATGAATAACTCAAGAATTCAAAAGATTTGCTTAGGAAGAACTTTTTGTATCATGCTAAGGGTCATAAAGAACGTGAACTTTGTTTCTAAAAAGGTTTTAACAGAAATTCATCTGTAAACTGTCTGACTTACGAGCACATAGGTGATCAGTATGTTATGCCCTGTGTTGATCCATGCTGTCTTTGCCGCTATTTTACGCAAACAGAATTTCTCAATGCAGGGTTGTCCTATGTTGATCAACACTAGCTTGCAGGAATGACATTTACGTTGAACATACCGCCTTTGGCGCATAAAATTTTTCCCAATTCAGGGATGTTCATATCCAGTTTAGAGTCCATACCAAATCAATTTAGCTGGATAGTTCAAAAGCTTAATATAACTAATATCTGAATCTGTGTCTAGCCGATTCGAATGGCATTTGACACTTCTTTAATTATTAAAATACTAAAAATCATATTATGACATCATAGTACCGCACTGTTTTAACAGTACATTGAGGATTCCGTCATTTTATGACTTTGTCATACTACATCATACCATAATGGGATAACGATCCTTAGATCACATCCAACACTAAGTTAGGCTACATTGATGACTCCATTATTTGTCACATCTACATAATACTAATGATGCATTGATGACTATGTAAAATATATTTTGATATTTTAAACTTTGTCTAGCCAAAACAATTAGCATAGACATAAGAAACAACCGAACTTTTTAAAACTTATTGGTTCAATAATTTGACCCAATATGTATGTATATATATATATATATTTGCTTTTTAAAACAACAGTGCAATTACCAGCACGATTTTAATAAACTTCGAAATCTAGCATAGCTAGAAGATTTGAGAATATCCATTTCTTCCTTCGTCAACTTCAACTTTCCCTATAGCTTCACTATATTACTTAATATACTGAAAATAATCAGTTCTAAATCTTTAATATTCCTAGACCCTAGTATAGTTCATCAAACTTATCACACTTTATGGGTTCAGGAACTTGCGATAAAAATATGAGTTTAGGAACTTGTCCTAGCCATACGTAGTCTAAGAACCAATTAGGGACTGTCCATACGCTTAGGGGCTCAAAACACATCATATGATTATGAGTTACAAACTTACCATAAGCATGACTTTTAAGAACTTGCACCTAATCTTATTCTCTAATTATCAAATATGCATATGAGAAAAGAATCACCTTCTCACCATACATATACCGATAGCGTGACACCAACATTTCAACGATTATGAATATGATAAACTAAGTGGTCATTAAACCAAGCACAAAACCTCTACCCATACAAAGGTTTGTACAACTCAGCTATCATATGAGTTCTCAATTGAAATCCCACCCAATCCTATCTTGCATTTTGCTCAATACGAATTTTCTCTAATCCATATTTCATCATCTATAACTCTTTCTGAGTTTTACTCATACTATCTCATAATACCTTTTATTTTTAGCATTAAGCTAAATTTTCAATCATTCAATTGATCATCTATCCTTCTGTAACTTAATCTGATCACGTCGTGATCTTATCCTACAATCGGTTTATATTACGATTCTTTCCTACTTTATGATTGTTTTGTTTTTAAGATCTTCTTATTTCTCTCTTCAATCATGTTCTATTATGATTTTACTTATACTTCTCCACTTCTATCCATCATTATTTCTCTGAATTTTCTATAATTCGAGTCAGGTGTTCCCTGATCCTTAAGCTTTTTAAGATTCTTCTTTGAATCTTTGCGTATTATCTTAACATATTCCTTATGACTTTTTAAAATTCATTTAATATCATTTAAACCTCATTGGAGTTTATTCCTAGCATTTTCTTTCTTTTCATCTATCTTATTTATGGTTATAGCCTAGGGTACTCTTACCTAAGGTTTATAACCCACAACTCTGATACCAAGTGTAACGCCCTCAAAATTGAGACCAACTTATTCCAAAATCAGGAATAACTTAATTATGACCTTGTGCGTTAGACACTATCTTGATTCAACTTTATATTATACAAAGATGAAATAATAGCTGAAAATGCGGATAATTTAAAACTTTTTTTTTCTCTTTCTTTCGTTCCCTAAATCGCAACCTTTATGATTCTCTATATTTCATAATCATATTTATTTTATGATTTCCCTTATCAGAGTAGATTTATAAGTATTCAAGTCTTAATACTGAACATCGTATATTCTCTTATATACAAAGCAATCACCACAACATATTCTCTTTTTAGAATAACCATTTCTTATTCATTGAATATTTCAAACTATACATACATACCAAAACTATCAACATAATTTTATACAACTTCTAATTTAAGAAAATGTATTCCTTTGTATATCTTCCAATCTTCATCATCCATATAGCAAGTAATATTACATTGTGTCCTTAACCTGCAAAATTTATGTTTTGCAAGATTGAGCTCGACAGCTCAACAAATCCAACAGTTTTCATGCTTCACGTAGCATAGAATTTCATGCTCAGTTCATATATCATAATTATTCTATTATGCGTATCATACATGCTACATTTCATATATCATATAAAGATTGAGTTCCATAACTCAATCAACTTAGTCATAAATTGACTTTCACAGTTTATAGAGTATAATATGAAATTTAACATGCTTCAGAAGATTTCATTTACAATGCGATAAAGATTACATATAATCAATATGAAGTTCATATAACACAAAAGAACAAAAAGACTTGCCTTGCACGTTATCTACTATTATAGATTATCTGCTCTGTAATGTTCCTACACAAATTACGTGTACATACATACCACATTAGTCATACATACTCAATGTAATTACTTAGATTACATTAACTCAACAAAATCGTTAGTTTACTTTAATTATATCTCGTTCATTAGTTTCATTTAGAAAACCTTTAACTTTTCTTCCATAGCTTATATATGTCTAGAAGTCTTTGATCAAAACTTTGATTATAACTTTATATTATCATAGCTTTAATCCTATAGGATCTCATTAGATCCTAATCTTTACTAATTCCATTAACTCAATTCCTTAATCCATCTTGGTTTTCATTTAGAAATATCCAATCTTCGTTTGACATGGCCATTCTATACTTGGACATGCTAAATAGCATACTCGACATGTATTCGTGCTTATAGAACTTAAACAAATACTCTCTAAACCTCAGTTCTCAAACAGAACTTCTTGGTAGTTCTGCAGCATGGAGCGACTGCGCTGCAATTAAGCACGGGAGTGGCGCGGCCGCGCTACTCTCTTTTCAGCCCAGAACTGAGTTTTGGTGACACCCCCAAATTCAGGTACCAATACCTCGAATCTGGTGCTCAGGATAAAGTATATCCATACACCTCTAGACAACATAAATCAACTAATGCAGAATAAATAAACATATATTGTTCATTACAAAAGATTTACTACGGTCCCAATGTGACACCCCAAATTCGGGTACCAATACCTCAAATCTGGTGCTCACGATAAAGTACATCCATACACCTCTAAACAACATAAATCAACTAATGCGGAATAAATAAATATATGCTGTTCATTACAAAAGGTTTATTATGGTCCCAAGGTCTATAACCTTAAATAAATACATCACGGAATACAATAATAATACAAAACGATTCCAAGATTACATAACGGGATAGTACATATAACTATTCCTTAAGCTTTCCTTTGCCTTTGTCCGCTTTGGAACTCCCTGGCTTAACTGCAATAGGTTTATGATATAGCAAGGGTGAACAACTACTTTACTCAGCAAGTTTAAAATGAATAAAGAGGATATATCATAAATGAATGAGAATAATAATCGCATAGTTCAACAATTTAAGAACATTGAAGAAATAACTGACAATATAATCCAAGTTCAAATGAAATAATGAATATTGATTATTTACTGTTGAGTGGTCCAATAGACCATGAACTTTTTGGCCAAAGGATTAGTCATTCAACTAACCCTTTTAAATGCCTGGCCCGTCAGTAGTACTTGAGGGGATCAACCTCTAGCACCCTATGTATATGCATAACATTTAACTCTAACTGCATCGAATAACTGACACATTAAAATCCCCTATTAAGGGTTGCTCTCTCAGTCCAAGAATCCATACCAACTACTGGTTTGGATAGCTTTTACAATAATAACCTGTATATGTCTAGCCGAAACAAATAGCGTAGACTATTTTCTTAAACAGTTCATGAATGAAGAACTTAAACGTTTCACAGTCCAACAACAGATAATGAATTCAATTGCACAACGTGCGAATACTAATAATTATCTTGGATGTGGAGTAATTTACAATAATTAATCCACTAATATAATTTGAAAGTAATAACTCGTTCTGAGTCATGAAACTTGCAACAATATACAATATTTGTATAAAATAGGAAACCTGCTCAAGTATAATTCTAGTAAGGTTAGGGAAAACTTGCCCAACACAAGGGTTAGACATGCGTTAGGAAACTTGCATAACATACACCTGTTTGCACGGAATAAAAGTAGTGCATAAGATTTAGAAACTTGCCTAATGCGCTACTACAATATTACAACACACGCTCCTTAATATCCTACACATGTAAATACATATTCGTATAACAATTAGTCACATAAAGACTAGGTTTAAAACAGACATAGCATCATTAAAACACATTGATTGCCACTACGACTACCCAGTTGGGGGTCTCGCGACTATCCTACGACTAAGCTGCCACTACGACTATCCTACACATGTAAGTTAGAATCAGGTTACTCAATTTACGCCTTAAGACAATACCAATTTGGTTGACCAGACCTGTCCCGACCTGATTGACCTGACCCGGTCCAGACACGGAACTGACGCTGCGGCATGAGGCTCATTACTAGAGCTCACATTACGGCGTGAGTCCCGTGTCCCGCCTCTGCCGCGTGGCGTCGCTGTGGCGTGAACCTTAGCATTAGAAGCCACGCTGCAGCGTGAGCTCCGTTTCCCGTCTTCTGCCACGTGGCGCTGCGACGCCAAGCTTAGTGCTTGGAAGCGTCGCTACGGCGTGAGCTCCATTCATTTCCCTATTTTTCCCCTCGCTGCGGCGACAGATTCAAGGCTTATAAATGACGCTGCGGCGTCATTCACCAGTAGCCGGATTCTGGGTTTAATCCCAGTTCGCGACTCCAACCTCCGGCCACTCTAACCTTCATATCTCCTCCTATACACGTTCAAATTGGTCCATTTTGGACTCCTAATTCATGGGGCTACAACATATCAAAAATGTAGAAGCACCCATAAATATTAACAAGTCCAAATCTTTGATCAAAGTACAAAGTTATGCTCTGTTTTTTGAGTTCTTGACAAGTTTTACAAAAATCATTACTACGAACTCGTTTTAACTCTTTTTTGCTCCATTCTAACTGGGTTATGAAGGTAGCCCATGGAACTAAAATACCTTAACAACAAATAAAATTAACAAACACTAAATCATAGCTTTACAGTCCTCTAAAATGGTCCGAACGTCGAAAGTCTATGTTTTGTCCATTGTTCTTGTTCCATTAAGCCAAGGTAAGGATTTCTTGCGTTTTTGTTCCACTTTGATGTTATTAATGGCTTATATAGTCTCTTAACACATATATAAACAACCACAAACAACAAAAACAACAAGGAATCGTTCAAAAATCATTCACGAGCTCAAGAGCTCTAAAACTAAGAAAAACTTGAAAAACTTAACAAGAAATCGAATGGAATGGATTTGATTGTTTGTTTATCTCTGTAAATCCTTCCTAGAGGTTAAGAAGATTGCTAGGCTTTGCTTTGAGGGGTTCTTCTTGCTTGGCTCCTCTTCTTCCTCCACCCGTGCCTTCTTCTTCTTCCTCCTTTCTTTTCCGACGATTCTCTTCCCTTTTTCTGGCGACTTTCCCCTTCTTCCTTCTTCCTCTCTGCAGCTCCCTCTCTCTCTATCTGCTGATGAAATGGGAGAGAATAAATAATTTGGGAGAAGTGGAGGGAGTGATTTAGGGAGAAATGGGTTAGTTGCTCAATGTTGTCCGACCCTCCCATCTACTCTCTCATTTGATTAGTCTAAAATGGTGGGTTGGTTCCCTCTTGGAGTAACAGGCAAAAATAAATACCCAAATACACCAAAAATTATCCGAATACTCCCACTTTTGTACCCAATCTGGTAAATAACTCTATCCAAAATTAAAATGGGTATTACCATAAATATTGGGGTGGGTAAAAATAATTATTATGGGATTTGTCCAAATATTCGGAACACCCATATAATACATTTCAGATACGGATAAAATCACGTATCAGCTCAAATAAAATTTTCGACGCTTGGAAAAACTATCACTGCGCTCGCACATATTAATGAAATTTATTAAAATCGAAAAAGACACAAAAAATATTATGGTGTGACTAGTGCCTCGGGAAACGTGCCCCGTGAATAGTGATTTAGCGAACCTACACGAAATCAATTATTCAATTAAACAAAACTATAACACGTAAAATTTTATACATTTACTTAATCCAGGTTGTCACTCAACCTTTAAACATGCAACACAAAATAATATTAATAAAATATAATATATTCATCAATATTCAAAAATTTTGAATTACAAGGTAAATCCAAAATTCCCAGTCGTTACACCCAAGGTCTATAACCTTAAATAAATACATCACGGAATACATTAATAATACAAAACGATTTCACGATTACATAACGGGATAGTACATATAACTATTCCTTAAGCTTTCCTTTGCCTTTGTCCGCTTTGGAACTCTCCGGCTTAACTGCAATAGGTTCATGATATAGCAAGGATGAGCAACTACTTTACTCAGCAAGTTTAAAATGAATGAGGAAGATATATCATGAATGAATGAGAATAATAATCGCATAGTTCAAAAATTTAAGAACATTGAAGAAATAGCTGGCAATATAACCAAAGTTCAAATGAAATAATGAATACTGATTATTTACTGCTGAGTGGTCCAATAGACCATGAACTTTTTGGTCAAAGAGTCAATCATTCAATTGACCCTTTTAAAAACCTGGCCCTGTCAGTTGTACTCGAGGGGATCAGCCTCTCGTACACCATATATATGCATAACATTTAACCTAGACTACATCGGATAATCGACACATTATAATCCCTTAATAAGGATTGCTCTCTCAGTCCAAGAATCCGTACCAACTATTGGTTTGGATAGCTTTTAAAATAATAACCTGTACATGTCTTATGACGCAGACCTGGTTCGTCACTATCTAATACATGCATCATATAATCGATAACTTATAGCTGAAATAAAGGAATATTTATATTGATATAACATAAATAATCCTGTCCCAAGTCTCGAAACCAAGACTACTACAAAACATAACTTAATATATAAGGGTAATTAAGTCTTAGTACATCGCAAGAGTCAACGAGTCTTAATACATAATCAGAAAGGTAATCTTAACGGTACAAAGCTAATCAGTTGCTTTGCCTTTGCCTTTATCCTTCCCTGAGCTTTCACCACGAGCTCTACTAACTGAAATATTTTAAAAAAAGCAAAGGTGAGCAACAAATTTGCTCCGCAAGTATAATAACAATAATCGTGAATCATCACATGAGTACTTTATAGCTTACAAGAATCAAGAGAATAAAAGATAGCTCAAGAACTTGCACAATTTCTACGAATGATCCCTATAACACAATTGTAGGGCCTCTATGGACCGAATGATTTCAATGTTCCTAAATGAAGGAAATATTCTATACTAAGTAGTCATCATGACACTGAACTCTTACTAGAATCACCAGAATTTCATCTGATAACCCAACATACTAATACAATAAGTGATCAGCCTAATATACCCGGTGTTATGCATAACCCCTTTTACATACTATTCGCACGCGTGTCGATTCCCCGACATACATACTGTTTCCCCTGCTATGAGGGTTGTTCATCTCAGCTTTACATAGAAATCCAAACCAAATAATTTGTTCGGATAGCTTTACTTAACAACAATGATGATTAAACATACGTCTAGCCGAAACAATTGGCTTTGACATCTATCTTATGTAGTTCATGGAATATAGGACTTGAAAGCTTTAATAACATGCGTTGAAGCATAGCTAGATAACGTGAATGATTATCAGTTCATTCTAAGAGTACTTACAATACGACAATGAATGAAGTAAGGACCCTGTCCAGAATATCTTGAATAAGCTAAGAAACTCGCTTAATGGAGTAATACTTGCAACAATATACAATATTTGTATAAGATAGGAAACTTGCTCAAATAAAAATAGTTGAGTAAGGAACTTGCAATAATATAGAATGATTGCTCAATCAATAAATAACTCGCACAATAAATAAAAGTTGTACGGTTGAGAAAACCTGTCCAATATTAAATTGAGTTAGGGTAAGGAAACTTGCCCAATACAAGGGTTAGACAAGCGTTAGTAAACTTGAGTAAAATAACTTGGTAAAGTTAGAAACTTGCACAAGGTGCGAATATCAATAGATATTATAGATGTAGAATAATTATCAATAATTAATCCACTAACATGCTTGAAACATAACAACTCAAGTTTGAGTTAGGAAACTTGCAATAATATAGAATGCTTGCTCAATCAATAAATAAGTCGCACAATAAATAAAAGTTGTACGGTTAAGGAAACCTGCCCAATATTACATTGAGTTAGGATAAGGAAACTTGCCCAAGAAAAGGGTTAGACAAGCGTTAGGAAACTTGCTCAATAAATAAATTGAGTTTGGATAGGAAACTTGCTTAAATAAAAATAGTTGAGTAAGGAACTTGCAATAATATAGAATGATTGCTCAATCAATAAATAACTCGCACAATAAATAAAAGTTGTACAGTTGAGAAAAACTATCCAATATTAAATTGAGTTAGGGTAAGTGATAGTAGTATGCACACAAGCCGATATATTTGATATGATGCCGCATATACTTTATAATCTTATTCGTTTATTAAAGGCATTTTACTTTATCTACATCGTGTTGTTATATTAAATGTGATAAACCCATAGTTTTGAGCAATGCTTTTAGAATCATGATGGTGATCATGCTAATGAGATTTAATTTCTAGATAGCTCACAAACTAAAATCGTTCCTAATCGATGGATTACTAAAAAAGGGATTAGTGAATCCGGATAGATTAGTACATACGTTGCTTGCTCTTATAAAGAGGATGATTGATCTCATAATCATTTGTGTGGAGACACTAAAGCAAGTATGTAGGTGCTTATTAGAGAATAAGTTCACTGAACGTGGCTCGCTAAGGAATACCTAATGGAGTTTTACTCGCCTGTCAATAGGAATTCCTCTAGTGATAGTAGTACAAGTGATCCTTGGACTTGAGATCATCATAGTATCTTGTGTGTGATGAGTTATACTTTGACATGTCCCTTTAGATCGTTAAGGTATATCAAAGGGTATGATTGGGTATAATAAGTTATACATGGAGATAGGTGAATGATCAACAAAGAATCTACCACTTCTAATAAGAGGAGAGAATGTCTTATGTGATTCGATAAATGACGACTCAGAAGTCTTTGGCCAAAGCAGAATGAAATTAGAAAGGAGTTTCTAATTTGCATTAATCAGAGTTGTGCATTTGAGAATCGAAATACATATAATTAAATAGAATAAGACTTTACAGTAATTCCATGTCTTATATTTATTTGGGACATTGTATGGTAGAAGGATTGAATTATACGGTAACTATTCACTGAAATGTTCTTTTGTAATTAATGTTAAAATCTATATTATCTGGAAAGTCGTTAATCGCTAAGGGGGCTTACCCTTATTGTAAAATAAATATTATTTATTTAAATAAATTAAATAGTTTAATTTATTTATTTAAATAAGATTAGAATTGTTCTAATTGATTTATTCACAACCGGTTTAATATGGAGAACCTAAAGGGTCACACCGCAAAATAAAAATATTTGTTTAAGAAGTAAATGGCATAATTATAATAATAAGTTAAGTGTATTTAATTTAATCTATGGAGATAGAATAAATTAAATAGCTTAATATTTATTATTTAATATTTTGGAAATATTAAATATAAATTAATAAGATGAGTCTTATTATTACTATTACTATTATTATTATTTAGTTTCTAAAAGGGTTTGTGAATTAATTAATAAAAGTACTCTCATAAATTCCTAATTGGATTAGGAGTTTAATTAATTAAAGGAGTTTAATTAGAATAAAAACCCTAATCCTAAATAGTTTAGGATGGTTCCCTATATCTATAAATAAGAGAAGTCTTATCATGATTGAGGCTTAGACAGTTACACACTCTTCCATAAGAATTGGAAAGAGAGATTACTTGCAATTTCTATAGAGGAAGAAACTAGGGTTTTGCCAACACCCATCTTCTTGAACAACTATTATTCCTTGGTGAATCACCTCTAGAGGCCAAACACTTGGGTGGCTAACGTTGATCAATGGAAGGAATTTAATCGGTGGAATTCAAGGAGAACGCGAAGGATTTGGAGGTGAACTCGTACATGTGGAAGCATGGTTCTACAAGGGTATAATTCTATATCTCTATCTCTTTCGTTTAATTGATAATTAATTACAAGGATGATCATGGTGATGGTTTGTATGAAAAATTTTAAAATCCGTTTTATTGCGCTTCCGCACTATTTATGTAATTTGATTGCATGGTCGCGCTATATACAAACCTAACAGTAAGGAAACTTGCTTAACACAAGGGTTAGACAAGCGTTAGGAAACTTGCGTAAAATAACTTGGTAAAGTTAAAAACTTGCACAAGGTGCGAATATCAATAGATATTATAGATGTAGAATAATTATCAATAATTAATCCACTAACATGTTTGAAACATAACAACTCAAGTTTAAGTTAGGAAACTTGCAATAATATAGAATGCTTGCTCAATCAATAAATAACTCGTACAATAAATAAAAGTTGTACGGTTAAGGAAACCTGCCAAATATTACATTGAGTTAGGATAAGGAAACTTGCCCAACACAAGGGTTAGACAAGCGTTAGGAAACTTGCTCAATAAATAACTTGAGTTAGGATAGGAAACTTGCTCAAATAAAAATAGTTGAGTAAGGAACTTGCAATAATATAGAATGATTGCTCAATTAATAAATAACTCGCACAATAAATAAAAGTTGTACGGTTGAGAAAACCTGTCCAATATTAAATTGAGTTAGGGTAAGGAAACTTGCCCAACACAAGGGTTAGACAAGCGGTAGGAAACTTGCGTAAAATAACTTGATAAAGTTAGAAACTTGCACAAGGTGCGAATATAAATAGATATTATAGATGTAGAATAATTATCAATAATTAATTCACTAACATGCTTGAAACATAATAACTCAAGTTTGAGTTAGGAAACTTGCAATAATATAGAGTGCTTGCTCAATCAATAAATAACTCACATAATAAATAAAAGTTGTACGGTTAAGGAAACCTGCCAAATATTACATTGAGTTAGGATAAGGAAACTTGCCCAACACAAGGGTTAGACAAGCGTTAGGAAACTTGCTCAATAAAAAAATTGAGTTAGGATAGGGAACTTGCTCAAATAAAAATAGTTGAGTAAGGAACTTGCAATAATATAGAATGATTGCTCAATCAATAAATAACTCGCACAATAAATAAAAGTTGTATGGTTGAGAAAACCTGCCTAATATTAAATTGAGTTAGGGTAAGAAAACTTGCCCAACCCCAGGGTTAGACAAGCATTAGGGAACTTGCGTAAAATAACTTGGTAAAGTTAGAAACTTGGACAAGGTGCGAATATCAATAAATATTATAGATGTAGACTAATTATCAATAATTAATACACTAACATGCTTGAAACATAACAAATCAAGTTTGAGTTAGGAAACTTGCAATAATATAGAATGCTTGCTCAATCAATAAATAACTCGAACAATAAATAAAAGTTGTACGGTTAAGGAAACTAGCCAAATATTACATTGAGTTAGGATAAGGAAACTTGCCCAACACAAGGGTTAGACAAGCGTTAGGAAACTTGCTCAATAAATAAATTGAGTTAGATAGGAAACTTGCTCAAATAAAAATAGTTGAGTAAGGAACTTGCAATAATATAGAATGATTGCTCAATTAATAAATAACTCGCACAATAAATAAAAGTTGTACGGTTGAGAAAACCTGCCCAATATTAAATTGAGTTAGGGTAAGGAAACTTGCCAACCCCAGGGTTAGACAAGCGTTAGGGAACTTGCGTAAAATAACTTGGTAAAGTTAGAAACTTGCACAAGGTGCGAATATCAATAGATAGTATAGATGTAGAATAATTATCAATAATTAATCCACTAACATGCTTGAAACATAATAACTCCAGTTTGAGTTAGGAAACTTGTAATAATATAGAATGCTTGCTCAATCAATAAATAACTCGCACAATAAATAAAAGTTGTACGGTTAAGGAAACCTGCCCAATATTACATTGAGTTAGGATAAGGAAACTTGCCCAACACAAGGGTTAGACAAGCGTTAGGAAACTTGCTCAATAAATAAATTGAGTTAGGATAGGAAACTTGCTCAAATAAAAATAGTTGAGTAAGGAACTTGCAATAATATAGAATGATTGCTCAATCAATAAATAACTCGCACAATAAATAAAAGTTGTACGGTTGAGAAAACCTGCCTAATATTAAATTGAGTTAGGGTAAGAAAACTTGCCCAACCCCAGGGTTAGACAAGCATTAGGGAACTTGCGTAAAATAATTTGGTAAAGTTAGAAACTTGGACAAGGTGCGAATATCAATAAATATTATAGATGTAGACTAATTATCAATAATTAATACACTAACATGCTTGAAACATAACAAATCAAGTTTGAGTTAGGAAACTTGCAATAATATAGAATGCTTGCTCAATCAATAAATAACTCGCACAATAAATAAAAGTTGTATGGTTAAGGAAACCTGCCCAATATTACATTGAGTTAGGATAAGAAAACTTGCCCAACACAAGGGTTAGACAAGCGTTAGGAAACTTGCTCAATAAATAAATTGAGTTAGGATAGGAAACTTGCTCAAATAAAAATAGTTGAGTAAGGAACTTGCAATAATATAGAATGATTGCTCAATCAATAAATAACTCGCACAATAAATAAAAGTTGTACGGTTGAGAAAACCTGCCCAATATTAAATTGAGTTAGGGTAAGGAAACTTGTCAACCCCAGGGTTAGACAAACGTTAGGGAACTTGCGTAAAATAACTTGGTAAAGTTAGAAACTTGCACAAGGTGCGAATATCAATAGATAGTATAGATGTAGAATAATTATCAATAATTAATCCACTAACATGCTTGAAACATAATAACTCCAGTTTGAGTTAGGAAACTTGCAATAATATAGAATGCTTGCTCAATCAATAAATAACTCGCACAATAAATAAAAGTTGTATGGTTAAGGAAACCTGCCCAATATTACATTGAGTTAGGATAAGAAAACTTGCCCAACACAAGGGTTAGACAAGCGTTAGGAAACTTGCTCAATAAATAAATTGAGTTAGGATAGGAAACTTGCTCAAATAAAAATAGTTGAGTAAGGAACTTGCAATAATATAGAATGATTGCTCAATTAATAAATAACTCACACAATACATAAAAGTTTTACGGTTGAGAAAACTTACCTAATATTAAATTGAGTTAGGGTAAGAAAACTTGCCCAAACCAATGGTTAGACAAGCGTTAGGAAACTTGCGTAAAGTAACTTGTTAAAGTTAGAAACTTGCACAAGGTGCGAATATCAATAGATATTATAGATGTAGAATAATTATCAATAATTAATCCACTAATATGCTTGAAACATAGTAACTCAAGTTTGAGTTATTAAACTTGCAATAATATAGAATGCTTGCTCAATCAATAAATAACTCGCACAATAAATAAAATTTGTACGGTTAAGGAAACCAGCCCAATATTACATTGAGTTAGGATAAGGAAACTTGCCCAACACAAGGGTTAGACAAGCGTTAGGAAACTTGCTCAATAAATAAATTGAGTTAGGATAGGAAACTTGCCTGGTGCGTCTGCTACAATATTACAACACACGATACTTAATATCCTACACATGTAAATGTATATTAATATAACAATTAGTAACATAAGGATTAGGTTTAAAACAAACGTTGCATCATTAAAACGCATTGATTGCCAAACGTAAGTTGCAATTAACTATCCCTAAAATGCCTTATGACTTCACAAGATACGAATAACTAACTTGTCTAATCATTTGTACAAAAATATAAGTTGGACAATCCATTAGGGCCTCATGATAACAGGTATATAACATAATTAAAAGAAAACTTAAATTTTGGTCTTGTTGGGAAATTTTTACTGGGCCTGACCCGGCCCGGCGCTGCGGTGCCCGGTTTGGCCTTGTCAGCGGTACTATGGTGCCAACCTGCTCCGTACCTTCCCGGGTTACCCCGGCGCTGCGGCGTCAAGCTTAGTATTAGAAGCGGTGCTGCGGCGCCAGTTTCGTGTCCCGTCTTCTTCCACGTGGCGTCGCTGCGGCGCCAAGCTTAGCACTTGGAAGTGGCGCTGCAGCGTGAGTCCCGTACTTTTCCCCTGATAGGCTTGACGCTGCGGCGTGAGTTGTTAAACTTCCGAATGGCGCGGTAGCGCCAACCATCCAGTGGCTGAATTCTGGGCTTATGCCCAGTTCGCGACCTCGACCTTCTTCGACTCCAACCTCCATAACTCCTTCTATACACATGAAAATTGGTCCATTTCGGACTCTATGGACTCCTAAGAAATAGGGTTACAATATATCAAAAATTTAGAGTTACCCAAAAATATTAACATGACCAATTTTTGAGTTAAAGCATAGAACCAAAACTCTGTTTTTTGTGTTCTTGGTATTCTTCACCAAAATCAATACCAAATCTTCGTTTTAACTCCTTTTAACTCCATTCCAACTGGGTTATGAAGATAACCCATGGAACTACAATATTACAACAACAATTAAACCTAACAATTACCCAATCAAGGCTTTACAGTCCTCTAAATCGTCCAAAAGTTATTTTATCCAAAAAGCCCAAAGTTTCATCCTTTATGCCAAGGTTCGGATCATTCATTGATTTTGTTCCACTTTGCGGTTATTAACAGCTTACAAGATGTCTTGGTAACAATAAAAACTGACCACAACGAATAATTACAACAACAATTGCAAGAAATGCTCAAACCCAACGGTTTGAGCTCAAGAACACTAAAAACTCGAAAATTCAATCAAACTCAAATGGAATTGATTTTTGGTTGATTGTTTACCTTGTAAATCCCTTCTAGGTACTAAGAAAATTGCTAGGCTCAGTTGGATTGAGTTCCTTCTTCCTCCTTGGTTCACCGTGCTCCTTCTTCTTCCGTGAACTCCTTTCTCTGTTCTTGTTCTTCTGCTTCTTCTTCAATGTTCTCTCTCCCTCTCTCACTCTCTCTATATTTCTCCAGCAATTTCAAAATAGAATGCTAGAGAAGAGAAGGCTTGCAATGGAAATGGAAGAGTGAAGGGAGATGGTGGCTTCGGGTGAATGGGAGGGAGTAACCCGAGCCCCCTTGGAAATACAATTGAGAGAAATGTTTGCAATGTTTGGAAAATTAATGTATTGAGCCTCACAAAAGGAGTATACTTCCGACCATTCCCCCTTTCTCCCATCTGGTTGGTTCATGGGTTTAGGTTGGTTCCCCCTTGGAGTAACAAGCAAAAATAAATACCGAAATACACAAAAATATACCTGAATACTCCCAATCATGTACCCAATTTGGTAAATAACTCTACCCAAAATTAAAATGGGTACTCTCATAAAATATTGGGACGCATAAAAATAATAATTACGGGGTTTGTCCATTTGTTCGGAACAACCATATTATACATTTCGGATACCGAATAAAACACGATTGGGCTTAAAATCAAAATTCGACACTTGGAAAAATTATCTCTTCACACACATGTATTACTAAAATTTATTAAGGTCAAAAAAGATGCAAAAATATTATAGCGTGAATAGTGCCTCGGTAAACGTGCCCCGTGAATAGTGATTTTGCGATTTCTCGCGAAATCAATTTATTCACTCCAACGATACAACGACACGTAAAAATCCAACACATACACAAATTTTAGGTTGTGACATCACCTTTAAGCACATAACACATAATAATATAAATAAAAAATAAAAATTCATTTTGTTCACACATAAACTCGGGTTACAAGAAAATTCAAAATTCCCGATCGTTACATTCTCCCTTCCTTATAAGGATTCTGTCCGCAGAATCACAATACAAGGTTAAACAAAGAGTTGAGGATAATTCTTTTTCATCTTATCTTCCAATTCCCACGTAGCCTCCTCAGCATTGTGGTTTCGCCAAACTACTTTTATAGAAGGTATAACCTTATTTCTTAATACTTGCTCTTTCATATCAATTATCTGAATAGGAATTTCTTCGTACGTAAGATCCTTCTCTATTTGAACGGGCTCAAAGGATATCACGTGCTTATAATCGGGCTTGTATGGGCGCAACACTGAGACGTGGAATACATTGTGGATATGCTCCAGTTCAGGAGGCAAGGCTACCTTGTACGCCACTTCACCCACTCTTCTCAATACTTCGAACGGTCCTACGAACCTCGGGCTTAACTTTCCCTTATTTCCAAAACGTATCTTCCCCTGTAGGGAGATACCTTCATAAACACGTAGCTGCCGACATCGAAGTCTCTTGTCTGGCGATGTTGATCTGCATACTTCTTTTGTCGGTCTTGGGCTGCAACTAATCTTGCCCTGATCACTGTGACCACTTCTGCTGTCTGCTGCACCAATTCTGGTCCCAACAGTCACTGTTTGCAAACTTCATCCCAGCTTAATGGTGTTCTGCACTTCCTTCCGTAGAGGGCTTCATATGGCGGCATACCGAGACTTGCATGATAGTTGTTATTGTAAGCAAATTCTATAAGTGGTAAATGGTCATCCCAATTCCCTTTGAAATCCATCACAGGCTCTAAGTGATAGGTTTGTATATAACGCAAGCATGCAATCACATTACATAAATAGGGCGGAAGCGTGATAAAACAGATTTTAAAATTTTAATACAAACCATCACCATGATCTATCCTTGTGTTCAATTATCAATTAAACGAAAGAGAAAGAGAATAAGAATTATACCCTCGTAGATCAAAGTTTCCTCGGGTACAAGTTCAACTCCTAGTCCTTCGTGTTCTCCTCGAATTCCACCGATGAGATTCCTTCTTTTGATAAACGTTAGTCACCTAAGTGTTTGGCCTCTAAAGGTGATCCACCAAGGAAGAATAGGTATTCAAGAAGTTGTGTGTTGGCAAAACCCTAGTTTCTATCTCTATAAAAATTTTAAGTACTCTCCACAATCTAATTCAAGAGTGTGTAACCTTAATCTATGATAAGACTCCTCTTATTTATAGATGTAGGAATAACCCTTCCCTAAACTATTTAGGATTAGGGTTTTTATTATAATTAAACTCCTTTAATTAATTATGCTCCTAATCTAATTAGGAATTCATGTGAGAGTACTTCTATTAATTAATTCTCAATCCCTATTAGGAATTAAGTAATAGTAATAGTAATAATAATAATAATAATAATAATAATAATAATAATAATAATAATAATAATAAGACTCCTCTTATTAATTTATATTTAATATTTTCAAAATATTAAATAATAAATATTAAGCTATTTAATTTATTCTATCTCCATTGTCTAAATTAAATACACTTAACTTATTATTACAATTATGCCATTTACTTCTTAAATAAATATTTTTTCTTTTGCGGTGTGACCCTTTAGGTTCTCCATATTAAACCGGTTGTGAATAAATAAATTAGAAAAATTCTAATTATATTTAAATAAATAAATTAAACTATTTAATTCATTTAAATAAATAATATTTATTCTACAATAATGGTAAGCCCCCTTAGCGATTAACGGTTTTCCAGATAATATAGATTTCAACATTAATCACAAAAGAACCTTTCAGTACATGGTTACCGTATAATTTAATCCTTCTACCATACAATGTCCCAATTAAATATAAGACATGAAATTTTTGTCAACTCTTATTTTATTTAATTATATGTCATTCGATTCCCAAATGCCTAACTCTATATAATACAAATTAGAAACTCCTTTTTAATTTCATTCTGCCTTGGTCAAGGACTACTGAGTTGTTATTTATCGAATCACATAGGACATTCACATCTTTTACTAGACGAGGTAGATTCTTTGTTGATCATTCACCTATCTCCATGTATAACTAATAATACCCAATCATACCCTTTGATATACCCTAAAGGTCTTAAGGGATATGTCAAAGTATAACTCATCATACATAAGATACTATGAAGATCTCAAGTCCAAGGATCACTTGTACTAGTATCACCAGAGGAATTCCTATTGACAGGCGAGTAAAACTCCATTAGCTATTCCTTAGCGAGCCACGTTCAGTGTACTTATTCTCCAATAAGCACCTACACACTTGCTTTAGTGTCTCCACACAAATGACTATGAGGTCAATCATCCTCTTTCTAAGAGCAAGCAACGTATGTACTAATTTATTCGGATTCACTAATTCCCTTTTTAGTAATCCAACGATTAGGAACAATTTTAGTTTGTGAGCTATCTAGAATTTAGATCTCATTAGCATGATCACCATCATGATTCTAAAAGCATTACTCAAAACTATGGGTTTATCACATTTAATATAACAACACTATGTAGATAATGTAAAATGCCTTTTAAGAAAATCAATTCTTTTATTAATAAATGAATAAGATTACAAAGTATATGCTACATCATATCAAATATGATTGGCTTGTGTACATACTACTTTCACTAAGCATGTCTTCTAGTGTTTGTATTGTTCGTTCACAATGTCCGTCAGTTTGAGGACAGTAAGCAGTACTTAGTCATGTGACGCCCCCAAATTCGGGTCTCCAAATACCCGGATCCGGTCATCACGATCCAATACAAACATTCACCTCTAACAACATATAGTAACTAATATGCGGAATATAATAAACATACGTTGTTCATTACAAGGTGTTACTAGTCCCAGAATACCAAAAAAAAAAACCTTAAACACTTACACAAATCCATACCCTAAATAAAAGTTAGGGTTTAAATTACATTAATAGCAATTAACTATACGTAAATTTAAAATCTGCTACATGAAGTCTATTACTTCATCTTTTCTTTTCCTTTGTTCTTCCCTTACGTTTCGGGTTTAGCTGCAATAAAATCATGATATAGCAAGAATGAGCAACGAGTTTGCTCAGCAAGTTTAAAGTACAACAATAAGGATATATCATGATGAAGGGAATATAGCAGGAGAATTCAGCAATTAACAGAAGCAATAACAATAAATGCTTTTAGAACAATTGGTAGTCAAATAGACTTTGAACAATAACTTCCAAAGGAGTCAATAGCTAGTTGACCCTCTGGTTACTGGCTACAGAATAAGTACTTGAGGGGATCAGCCTCGCGTACGCTATGTGTATGCATAACATTTAACTCTGCTGTTTGTACCTTATATACGGCACCTGGGGTACTCCCCTATAATAAAAGGGGTGTTCATTCAGTCTAAGAATCCTCACCATTGATTGGTTCGGATAGCTTTTATAAATTTTCACATACGTGCCTGACCGAGACAAGGGTTCAGACTTAATCATGAATAGTTCCTAAATTTCGGAACTTTAAATAGATATACGAATTCAAATGCACGAGTGCGAATGTCAATAAATACATAGATGTGGAATAATTTTAAAAGTGATTAGACCACTTAAGGCATGCTTGGAGATAAGATTCAAGCTTAAAGAATAATCTTGCAATATATACCTTTTTGCACAAATTAAAAATAATGCATAAGGTTTAGAAACTTGCATTCAATATACTAAAAGAATGAAGTTAGGGAACTTGCAATAATGTAAGAAGTTTAGGGTTAGGAACTTGCTTGTTTGCTCAGCTACAATAAATTTTAGCTTTAATTAATTGATCTCGAGTGACCTATCATAGGATAAAGTCGACTTATCAATTAATATGGCATGGTTATATATTAGCACACCTTACTATACCATTTACTTATCAGGCAAGTTCATCATCCACATTTAATTACTATTTAACATTAGCCTAACAGAAATTAATTAATAATTTTTAACTATTAAAATGATGGTAACTAATCATGATTACTATTCTTCGATTACTCAGATTTATTACCCTTATCCGCCTCTAAATATGGGTTAATAATCCTTATTTATTATTTATAAAATAAAAATAAATTTATCATGGTTTAATAGAAGCTAAATATTAGCTGATCACTTATTAAATTTTATTGCGCTTAATTACTATTTACCCTAGGGGTAGTTGAGTAATTATTAACCTTGTTCCTTATTTAACATTAATTAAATACTTAATGTATTAATTCACACACAATTAATTATTAATTAAATAATCAGTAGGTATTACTATCTTTACTTATAATAATACTCATACTTTATTATTATTATTATTTTTTAATGTAAATTAAACAAACATTCGTTATCTTTATTTATTATTTATTGATAAACAATAAATAATTATTTATTAACTTTACTTATACTTAAGTATTATTTAAGATTAAATAATAATTAAATATTTATTACCTTTATTTATTATTTATTGATAAATAATAAATAATTATTTATTAACTTTACTTATACTTAATTATTATTTAAGATTAAATAATAATTAAATATTTATTACCTTTATTTATTATTTATTGATAAATAATAAATAATTATTTATTAAATTTACTTACACTTAATTATTATTTAAGATTAAATAATAATTAAATATTTATTACCTTTATTTATTATTTATTCATAAATAATAAATAATTATTTATTAACTTTACTTATACTTAATTATTATTTAATATTAAATAATAATTAAATATTTATTACCTTTATTTATTATTTATTGATAAATAATAAATAATTATTTATTAAATTTACTTATATTTAATTATTATTTAAGATTAAATAATAATTAAATATTTATTACCTTTATTTACTATTTATTGATAAATAATAAATAATTATTTATTAACTTTACTTATACTTAATTATTATTTAAAATTAAATAATAATTAAATATTTATTACCTTTATTTATTATCAAATTATAAATTTTACTCATACTCAGTTATTATTTAATACCAATTAAATAATAATTTACACTTTGTTCACACATAATTATTATGATAATTAAATATTTATTATTTATAATAAATAATTGGTAATTACTAACTTTACTTATATTTAATTATTATTTAATATTAAATAATAATTAAATATTTATTATCTCTATTTATATTAGTATCGAATATTAGTTAAATAATATTTTGTTTATTATCTTTGTTTATTATTTATTGATAAATAAATAATTACTTCATTAATTTGATTTATTAGTACCACAGTAACTAAAAAAGAAATCCATCCCCTGCAATTCTTGCGTTAAGCTTACTTGATTTACTACTTAGCTCAACAGGGAAACGAAAAGAATTAGATCAAAATTTCTTATAGACATTTCGTCGAGCACCTTGTGGGCGTACCAAGGGTCGACACTGGCTTAGTTCCTAGGCCAAATGGTGTTGCCGAACCTTATGGTTCTTATACAGTCTCAACCCAACAGTATAAGCCAAACGATACCAAGGCAATTAAATTGAATACAGAGGGATAAACACCCCAATACAGAGAAATAACATCCCAATACAGAGGAAAAAGCACAAACAATCCAATATACTGTATAGTATAAACCAAGAAATCAAGAAAGGTCGAAACTTAATTCAATACAGATAATAACAGAGTATCCAGAATCCAGTCCAAGAACGTTATACTACAACCCAAACAGTATAGTACCAAACTTATGACCCTAATAGAACAATTCTAACTCAGCCATTACAACTAGTGTCCAGATTTTCCTGATCATCCTAAACCAGCACAGCAGACAAATACAATCCTATACATTTATACAAACCACCACAGCCCAAACCGCAACATCAACCAAAAAGAGGAAAATTATACAAAACCTAAATAAAACCATCACAATGATTGAATAAACCTATTGTTATACCTCGGGTTCGATCGTCTAGATGTTCTTCTTCTTCTTCCGTAATACGTTACGAATCCGGACAATCACCTATTGATTCCCCTGTCTCCTTGCTGCGATTTCTATTATCTATTATGTATATGTTTTTTTTTTCTTCTACTTGGACTCACAATCGAAGGAATCGACAGCTTGGCTAGGGTTTGGGTTCCCAATTTATAGCAAATCGTTTACCCAATTTAGCTGGGTATTACCTTAATTGATCAACAGGGACCAACGGTAGGAGGGAGTGGGGGTCAGCTGTTCAGTCGCCGACCCTTGAGCCGCGTGTTCAATTGGTCGAATCACCGGTCGTCTTCAAACCCCTTGGTCCGAACGGTAGTGCCCGGTCGCCCGTGGCCTCCATTGCTTTGCCCGCCTCGAACCCTAGGATAGCCCACTAGTCGCCGCACTTCCCTCTCAGTCTAACGACCGGTCGTTTCCCCATACGCCGTCGCCGACGTTGGCAACCCCTGCCGCACATCACACATCCTCTTTGCTCGTTCCGTCCGATTTGAGGGTCTAGGTCGCTAGGCTCTTATTACGCCCAAACTCATCCTCTGCACCAAATTGGTTTATTAGCGTGGACTTGCCCCAACCTTATCTGGAATGGGTCCAACCCGATAGTGTAATAGAAAGGGGTCCAACAAATGGCCAATTTGGGAATTGATCCTGACCTCAAATGTTAAAACTTATTAAAAGGAAGTTGTAGGTTTACTCTTCGTCTTTTCGAATTATCTTGAATCACCCAATTCCGAGTTCGTATGAGAAAGTTATGCCTATTTTACAACAAGAGGTCCAGAATCTGCTGGGCTTTCCCAACTCGCGATTCCGACCCTCTCCGACTCCGATCTTCATAACTTCTTCTATACACGTTCAAATTGGTCCATCGGGCTACAACATATCAAAAATTCAGAGCTAACCATTAATATTAACAAGCTCAAATCCTTGACCAAAACTCAAGTTCATACTCTATTTTAGGTGTTCTAAGTGTTCTTCACTAAAATCACCATCAAATATTTGTTTTAACACCTTTTTACTCCATTCCAACTGGCTTAGCTTCGTAACCTATGAAACTATAATACCATAACAACAAACAAATTAAACAAATAAGGAATCATAGTTTTACAGTCCTCTAAAATGGTCCGAACGTCCAAAGTCCATGTTTTGTCCATTATTCATCCTCCTTAATCATAGGGTACATATTTGTTCCATTTTTGTTCCACTTTGATGTTATTAATGGTGTCGACGCCGGGAAGATCTCTTCTATTGCTAATTATTGCCCTTTCCAATTTTAGCCTTTTTATTAGATAATTTTTTGGAAAAGGTCGGCATGAATGTCGACGGGGTTTTGAAAGATCGTTTTTTTATAATGAGCCAATTTGACCAGAGTCGCCAGTTGGTATATTTGAAATGGATGTACCAACTCATCCGAGCTTCATTTTCGTAAATTGCTGGCTCATGTGTGACTCCGAATTATTTGGTCTGCAAACCGATATTCATAGAGTTCGGGGGCTTGCTTAAGTGAGGGGAAGGTGTTAGGCACCCCCCGATTTCCGTGAGACACGGTTACCGCAATCTTGATGCTTTTCATATCCTTTAATTCTTAAAATGTGTATGTGCGCGTGCGTGTGTCTATGTGAATTTTGTGGTGAGTTTGCATGAAGAAACCATTTGGCTTTTTATGAAAAAATCGTGTTTTAATTTGAGGATTCTTTAGAATGTCTTTCGGCTTATACGAGAAAGCTTTATTTTTTATGAGAAAGGTTTGATTTTAATTGTCAAAACTGCAAGATTAGGTGTCGTTTTGGCAAAACAAGAATTTTTAAACCTTCGTCAAAATAGGAATCGAGACCTATACGTTGCTTTCGTAAATAAAGTGACAGTCAATTTCTAGGATCTCTTTAACCCTATGCACAAAGATTTAATAAAACGTTATTTATTTTTATAAAACCATTTTTTGCGATGTGCGAAAACGATTTTAAACCTCGTGGTGCTAATAACCTAATTTGATTGATTTTATGAAAATTTCATCGTTTAGCTTTGAAATCAATTTTTGTGTCGTAAATCAAATCAAACATTAAAATGCGTAGGGGTTATTCATGGGCATGTAAGCCATCAAAACAACCCCAAACGCCCACAATCACATATTTCACTATTACGGGGCCTTAAACCCGATTTTCAAATTGATACCGTTTTAAGACCCGACAATTACAATTTACAATAAAGGGTACATCGCCCATAATACATACACCCAAAAATGTCCATCATCGGATTTGGACAACGGAGTCGCGTTCCTAGGCTCACATCCACAATTTCTACACACCCACAAAATAGATACTACAAAAATTAAACAAGCTAAAGATCACCAAATGGAGATCATCAGGCCATTAGGAAGAATTTTGTTCCGTTGGAACCCTCACTAATAATCCCTAATCCATGTATTCTCAATAATATCCAAGGAAAAAACTACGTTTAATATAACCCGAATGACAAAACTTAACAAAATGATGTAACAAAACTGCTATATAAAAAAAAATTCTTCACCTTGCAAATGACACCACGATGCGTATAAACTCGTATATTAATTAGAGTAGAAAGGGTATGTGATACAATCTAACAAAAGGGGTATAAATCCTCACTTTTTTTTCTCTCGTTTCTCTCTTTTTCCACTGCTATTTGCTGCTGATTCTTCCTCTCTTTTTTTCCCCCGAACTCCTTCCAACTCCCTGTATGCAAATGAAGAACTGCGCTGATAAAGGCTGTCAGAGGCAGCCGCCTCGGTTCCCCCGCACCGATCCTCGATTTTCCCTGCGCCGTGCTCGAGTTCCGTTCCCACCATTGGCCGCGGATTGATCTGCGGCTGGCTGGGCTGATTTTCTCAATTTTCGTACCGCACCTCAATTCTCATGTCGTACCATTGGTTTTCGTTGAAAGGCTTGTATTTTACAGTCCGGGAACTGCTGGGAAACGTGCCATGTCATTCAGGAACGCTCGTTTCGAATGGCTGCAACCTGACATCGAATTTATATTTGGAACTTAGTTTCCAGGGGCGCTGCCCCCCGACCCCCACTAGATCACCGGTGAGCAAGTAAGCGTAGTGGCCATTGATGAGTGTGTTTTGTACACACAATTTGGGTACTTTTGGCCTTGATAATTTGCAAGTCTTTAGGTATTTTATATGGTTTTTATGTATTTTTATCTTATTTCAACATAAATTAGTTTTTAGTTATTTTTACATGTTTTATGTTGCTTTGATGCATTTTTATTATGTTTGTAGGAATGGAGATAAAGACCGCTCGGATCGTTGTTTGTATTCACTCAATGTCCGTGCTTGGACGCATGTGCCCGAATGGTAGTGTGATGGAAATTTGTGCTTGGCGACGCTCGGTGCTTAATTTGATAACATTTGGTAGTTGGGCGTGCACGGCGTCGGGAAGCGTGCACGGCGTGCGGCGTCGGCCAAGCCACGAGGGCAAGCCCGTGCTTAGATATCCGTGCCCGAATGATAACACGGTGGAAATTTATGTTTGGCGATGCTCGGGGCTTAATTTGATGACATTTGGAAGTTGGGCGTGCACGGCGTTGGAAAGCGTGCACGGCGTGCGGCGTCGACCAAGCCGCGGGCACGGCGTGCGGCAGACGGGGCGCCAGCGTGTGGCCCAGGCGCTGGGCGCGGGCGCATGGGCGCGGCGTGCGGGCGTGCGCTGGGCGTGCGGGCGTGTGCGGGCGTGTGCGGCGGGCGCTGGGCGCGGGCGCATGGGCGCGGCGTGCGGGCGCGCGGCGTGGGCGTGCGGCGTTGGGCGCGCGGGGCCTCGGCAGCGGGCGTGGGCGTGCGGCCAGCGTGCGGCCCAGGCGCTGGGCGCGGGCGCGCGCGCTGGCGTGCGGGCGCGCGGCATGGGCGTGCGGCGTGGGCGTGCGGCGTTGGGCGTGCGGCCAGCGTGCGGCCCAGGCGCTGGGCGCGGGCGCGCGCGCTGGCGTGCGGGCGCGCGGCGTGGGCGTGCGGCGTTGGGCGTGCGGCCAGTGTGCGGCCCAGGCGCTGGCGTGCGGGCGCGCCAACGCCGTGCTGAGTGCGATCTGACACAGTTTTAGTGCGATCTGAGCTCCATTTTGTCCGATTTTTGCTAGGGTTTCTTGATGGAGGCTATATATAATCTCTTCTAAGCTTCATATCAGATATCTAGGAATTGGGAGGCCACACAAACACATCAATTAGAGAGCCAAAAGTGCTGCAACACAAGGAAAATTCAGCAAAATCAAAAGAACCAAGAAGGAAAGGAGTGTCAAATGGACATCTTGGCATAGGGAGGCTGCACATACATCACCAAGAAGAGCTTAAGGGATGCAATTCAAAGAGATTTTCAGCAACAAGCCAAGGAGCAAAAGGAGAAAAGAATGCGAAAGGAAGAGGAAAAGCTAGAAATTGACATCAACCAAGCAAGCAACATATGAATATCTTCTAAATGGGTTTTATCATCTCTTGCTTTCCTTTGAATTTGTATTTCTATTTCATGATGTACACCATGTGTTTGATGTTTTGCCTAGCTACCATGAACTAGAGCTTATTCTAAGATTTCAATGGAACCCAACACATAGTTTGAATTGATTTCTCTCTCTTTGCTATTAATTACTCATTTGTGAATTGTATGTCATAATTTATGCTTCATATATTAATTGCCTAGCTAGTAATTACCGTGGGAACCTATATGAACTTGACGAACGGATTATAGTGTTTAGACCTTGTTATGATATCATGCGAAAGTTAAAGATTGTTGTGGGTTGTTAATTGAGATTAAGTGACGTGTGTCTTGTTGATTATCCTCAATGATAGGTAACTTGATAGTATTTAGGATAGATATATACCTAGATACCGTGTGCAACCAATGGAGAATCTATTCTTAATGACTTCCTATGTGAAAGTTGGTAATTGAAGGGACGGTAAATGAGATTTAGTGACACGTGTCTTGTTATTGTTCTTGAAATTGGTCTCTTGATAGTGTGTAGGATAGACATATACCTACATGCCGCATTAGGAAGATTCGAATTTGACCATCGACAGAGGCTTATAAGTAGCTTTGATTTCTCGGTTGGCAATTCTATGTTGTTAATTAATTCAAATGAGAGAGTTAGGATATTCAAATGAAGTGTTGGGGGAAATTGCAATCTTAGACTTGTTAATATTAGATTTAATTATCTTTTACTTTATTATTATCTTATTCACTACCAACAACAAAAATATCAAATCATCATTTGTCTAATTAAAATCAAGACGATATATAGTTGGTACTTGGGATACACTAGAACAATTCTCTGTGGGTTCGACAACTCTCTTATCATTATATTACTTGTTGACCGCGTATACTTGCGCGTATTTTTCGGTTGCGAAATCGACCAACAAGTTTTTGGCGCCGTTGCCGGGGAATTGTTTCTAATAATTATACCAATATTAATTACTATCAAATTCGTCTTAATTTAAACTTGTATATAAAGTTATTTTTAATTTATTTTTAACATTTTTTTTTATATTTTTCTGTTTAATGCTTTCTTCGTTACGAGGTACATCATGGCCAACTATAATTATCAATGGCCTCACACGGGAATGACCCAATCAGAGGCGACATGGATGGATGGAATTGATGCGGTGGTGGCACATATAGAGGAGCTGTCAAGGAATGTTAACGCTCTAGTGGCCCAACGTACTCAACGTGTTGCGGTGAATTGTGATTATTGTGATGGAAACCATCCGAGTCATCTATGCACCATTAATTTTGAGTCGGCATGTTGTGGTGGCAACATCGGCGATTACTCTAATAGTTATGACTGTTCCGATGCTTATCACCATGATTGGGGGTATTACCCAGATTCTACATGGAGCTACGATTATGAAGATCAATACTATGCTCCGAGTCCAGCATATGCACCGGAATTCTCATGTCCACCTTCATTGCCACATGAAGAAAATTCAAATGTGAAGGAACTTGGGTCCCAGACCATAACTTCTATTGAGGAGATTGTGAAAAGTCAGCATATAACAATTCAAAATCTTGAGAACCAGATGGGACAACTTATTATCGCCTTCAACGATAGATATCAAGGCGAACGACCCAATGACATGGTTCCCGAAACTGATGGATTTCACGTGCCAAAGCTGCAACCAGACGTGCTAATTGATGATGATTCTGATATGGAAGAGACATGTGGGAAACAAGAAAAGGAGGTCGAGGATCTAGCCTTGAGCCCCAATGATGATGATGAGCTAATTTCGATTGTATCCCATATACCTTCTCCTCCAAAGCTCAAGGATCTGGGTGGTTTTGCAGTCCCGTGCCCATTGAGTAGTCATGTCGTAGGCAAAGCTCTAGGTGATATAGGAGCTAGTTTACAGTTTGAGCCATGGCGTGCTGAAGTTGAGGTTCATGAAAGGTTCGATGAGGATCCACTTGTGCTTGAGAAACTTAATGTCACTATGTCATTCATAGACACAATAGAGCAGACCCCTAGCTACTGTCAGTTCATACAGGAGGATTTATATAAGAACAATAAGCTAGGTGAGCTTGAGACGATGGACCTCATCGAAGCAATGCCCTCAGATGTTTCTCCCCTACTGAAAAATGAAGCGAATGAAGAAAGTTTCTTTTTGCTGATAGAAGAAACTGAGTTTGGGAGTCGTCTAGTATGCATGCATGCCATGCAAATTAAGGAAATGACAACACGAAGGCATGCTAAAGTCATTTTTGCAATCGAGCCGGACTAAAAGGAAACAGGAAGCTAGTCAGGCTGAGGACTTTAACTCAAGCGCTATTTGGGAGGCAACCCAAATCTCCATTTTATTTTTAGAGCTATTTTGTTTTTATTTTTATTTTATTTTATTTTATTTTATTTTATTTTATTTTTTTTTTATTTATATAAAAAAAAAAAGTTTGGTGTAGTTTATTTTCGATTTTAAGATTAAGTGTGATTAATGTATGTAATATTGCTTGTTGCAGATATCCAACATTGAAAATCATATCAGCAGCATTGCACCAGCCAGCTGATGCTTGTCCTTAATTGCAGCCCATATGCAAATTTTTGGCATTCCACTCTTTTGTCTCTCTCCTCCAAAGCCAAGAGCCAATTTAGTGCACATCATAGCATAGTTAAAATCCACTACCCATTGTCCCAATTAGCATACAAGGCTTGCAATTCATCATCAAATTCACCATCTTAGCCTTCAATTCACCAAGGGTTTCATGGATTTGGCTAGTTTTGCAAGGTTTTGCTCTTCCTCCCTAAAAGCGAAGGTAGTTGCATTTGAACTCGAATTTTTCTTGCTTGGTGTTGTGCTTGGGTTGAGTTTTATTGCAGGAACCCTTCAATTCTCCCATTGCAAGACTTTGTGGAGGGCTAACCGTACTTTCCAATGCATTGACAACTGAGATTTTGGGAGGTGCACACCAAGTGTTCGATTTTTGGCCTGAGAGAGTTTCTTAGCTATTATGGGCTGTTCTTCATGAGGCATTGTTCTGGTATGGCTTCCAAGCAACAAGTGGGGCGAAGCTTCATCGTCCAAGCCAATCATAGACCATGACAAGAATTTTGTTAGTCCGAAAGCGTCCAAGCGACACCACACTATAATGATGTTGCTTGATTACCCTCAGTGAAGTTCTCTATTTTAATTCTGTCTATTATAAAACATCGAGGACTATGTTTGTTTTAAGTTTGGGGGTGTTGGTAGTTTATTTGAGTTATCCTTGTCTGTCTAGTCGTGTTGTGCTGTGTGGTAGTCAAATTTAAGTTTGGGGGTAGTACTTCCTATTTGCGTATTTGTGTGTTTAATTTAGTTTTTGTGTGATTTAAGTATGTTTTTCTTTTCATTCAAAAAAAAAAATTATTTATTTTTAGGATGTGTCCCTTGAGCATTGTTTTAATTTGATTTGAACTATAATCCATAGTCTATGATAATGACTTGTTCGAAGAAATTCTAACTCATGAGAAGTAGACAATTGTTGCTTAGTCTTTGTGCTTATCGTTTATTGGTTATTATTTTGCTTATGCGTCTTTTCACTTTCATGCACTTACCCATGAGTATTAAGCTAGTTGTATGCTTAGAGAAGACTTTTATAACCGAATGCTTGTGGAAAATATCTATAAACTCTAGAACTCGTTTAAACATCACTCGAACCAAGGTGTCCAATTTTGTTATGTTTGAATTGATGGTCATGTGGTGAGTTGAGATGGAGCGTAAAACGCACTCACTCATGGACACATGCGTAGGAGAGATAGAGCGTAAAACGCACTCTCTTATAATTGTGATTAAAAAAAAAAAAATTGTTTATTGCAAATTTTGCATTGGGTTGAGGTTGAGCGTAAAACGCACTCGCCCATATGAGCGTGCTTAAGGATTGAGATGGAGCATAAAATGCACTCACCTAGAGCCCTTGGTTCTCAAAATTTTTGGAATTGTGATTTGTACACCTTTGTATTGAGTGTTGTGTTAAGCATGTTGTTTTGGGGTTTATTTTGATTATTTCACAAGGTAATGTGGTTGCATAGTTTCATTCGAGCTTGATTGGTTTAGTGCTATTGGGTACACACACACACACATACGGAAGAGGCCTTAAGCAAAGTATTACTAACTAACTGAAATTTTAGACTTGCAACACTTTGTTTGTTCTCTTGAGTTCTATGTGTTGATGCCTTTGAGACCATTGTCGGCTTATTAATTCATTGCTCAAGATAGGTTATATTAGAAGTTTTTTTGAATTGTTTAGTTTAGGTTTGTTTTGCTTGAGGACAAGCAAAGATTTAAGTTTGGGGGTATTTGATGAGTGTGTTTTGTACACACAATTTGGGTACTTTTGGCCTTGATAATTTGCAAGTCTTTAGGTATTTTATATGGTTTTTATGTATTTTTATCTTATTTCAACATAAATTAGTTTTTAGTTATTTTTACATGTTTTATGTTGCTTTGATGCATTTTTATTATGTTTGTAGGAATTGAGATAAAGACCGCTCGGATCGTTGTTTGTATTCACTCAATGTCCGTGCTTGGACGCATGTGCCCGAATGGTAGTGTGATGGAAATTTGTGCTTGGCGACGCTCGGTGCTTAATTTGATAACATTTGGTAGTTGGGCGTGCACGGCGTCGGGAAGCGTGCACGGCGTGCGGCGTCGGCCAAGCCACGAGGGCAAGCCCGTGCTTAGATATCCGTGCCCGAATGATAACACGGTGGAAATTTATGTTTGGCGATGCTCGGGGCTTAATTTGATGACATTTGGAAGTTGGGCGTGCACGGCGTTGGAAAGCGTGCACGGCGTGCGGCGTCGACCAAGCCGCGGGCACGGCGTGCGGCAGACGGGGCGCCAGTGTGTGGCCCAGGCGCTGGGCGCGGGCGCATGGGCGCGGCGTGCGGGGCGCGCGCTGGGCGTGCGGGCGTGTGCGGCGGGCGCCAGGCGCTGGGCGCGGGCGCATGGGCGCGGCGTGGCGGTTGGTGCGCGCGGCGTGGGCGTGCGGCGCTGGGCGCGCGGGGCCTCGGCAGCGGGCTTGGGCGTGCGGCCAGCGTGCGGCCCAGGCGCTGGGCGCGGGCGCGCGCGCTGGCGTGCGGGCGCGCGGCATGGGCGTGCGGCGTGGGCGGGCGGCGTTGGGCGTGCGGCCAGCGTGCGGCCCAGGCGCTGGGCGCGGGCGCGCGCGCTGGCGTGCGGGCGCGCGCGGCCGTGGGCGTGCGGCGTTGGGCGTGCGGCCAGTGTGCGGCCCAGGCGCTGGCGTGCGGGCGCG
The DNA here is from genome assembly GCA_034770075.1 of Aralia elata. Classification (NCBI taxonomy): domain Eukaryota; kingdom Viridiplantae; phylum Streptophyta; class Magnoliopsida; order Apiales; family Araliaceae; genus Aralia; species Aralia elata. The sequence continues at coordinate 43,760,444 of CM068383.1, forward strand.
CCAACGCCGTGCTGAGTGCGATCTGACACAGTTTTAGTGCGATCTGAGCTCCATTTTGTCCGATTTTTGCTAGGGTTTCTTTATGGAGGCTATATATAATCTCTTCTAAGCTTCATATCAGATATCTAGGAATTGGGAGGCCACACAAACACATCAATTAGAGAGCCAAAAGTGCTGCAACACAAGGAAAATTCAGTAAAATCAAAAGAACCAAGAAGGAAAGGAGTGTCAAATGGACATCTTGGCATAGGGAGGCTGCACATACATCACCAAGAAGAGCTTAAGGGATGCAATTCAAAGAGATTTTCAGCAACAAGCCAAGGAGCAAAAGGAGAAAAGAATGCGAAAGGAAGAGGAAAAGCTAGAAATTGACATCAACCAAGCAAGCAACATATGAATATCTTCTAAATGGGTTTTATCATCTCTTGCTTTCCTTTGAATTTGTATTTCTATTTCATGATGTACACCATGTGTTTGATGTTTTGCCTAGCTACCATGAACTAGAGCTTATTCTAAGATTTCAATGGAACCCAACACATAGTTTGAATTGATTTCTCTCTCTTTGCTATTAATTACTCATTTGTGAATTGTATGTCATAATTTATGCTTCATATATTAATTGCCTAGCTAGTAATTACCGTGGGAACCTATATGAACTTGACGAACGGATTATAGTGTTTAGACCTTGTTATGATATCATGCGAAAGTTAAAGATTGTTGTGGGTTGTTAATTGAGATTAAGTGACGTGTGTCTTGTTGATTATCCTCAATGATAGGTAACTTGATAGTATTTAGGATAGATATATACCTAGATACCGTGTGCAACCAATGGAGAATCTATTCTTAATGACTTCCTATGTGAAAGTTGGTAATTGAAGGGACGGTAAATGAGATTTAGTGACACGTGTCTTGTTATTGTTCTTGAAATTGGTCTCTTGATAGTGTGTAGGATAGACATATACCTACATGCCGCATTAGGAAGATTCGAATTTGACCATCGACAGAGGCTTATAAGTAGCTTTGATTTCTCGGTTGGCAATTCTATGTTGTTAATTAATTCAAATGAGAGAGTTAGGATATTCAAATGAAGTGTTGGGGGAAATTGCAATCTTAGACTTGTTAATATTAGATTTAATTATCTTTTACTTTATTATTATCTTATTCACTACCAACAACAAAAATATCAAATCATCATTTGTCTAATTAAAATCAAGACGATATATAGTTGGTACTTGGGATACACTAGAACAATTCTCTGTGGGTTCGACAACTCTCTTATCATTATATTACTTGTTGACCGCGTATACTTGCGCGTATTTTTCGGTTGCGAAATCGACCAACAGCCATTAGTCGATTCCTGATATCCACTCGTTATCGTGTCGGCTTTGATCGCAAGTCGTTGTGGTGGCTTTGAGTGTTCGTACTTATGTCCACCCTTCGTTCTCGTAGGCTGGGTTGATTGACGATTTTGCCCTCCTGTCATGGTTAGTATACGAAGTGCAAAATTTGGGTGTCTACAGCTGCCCCTCTTTATCATGTTTATGAAATGTTAAATGAAATGAACATGATAAAGAAGTAGACACACGATGCATGAATGACGGTGCATAAGAATGACAGTACATACCTGATGCAACACATATAGCTTATGATGCAACACAAGATGTAAGGCATGAAAACATTCGTAAAGGCGTCAATGTATCATGCAATCGTAAATTTATTGTGAGTATCGAGTCTCAACAGGACTCAATCGCTGATCGCATCGTTGTTGTCAGGTTCCGTCTCTGACAGGTCGTTGCGATAATCATTATCACAGATGTCGTGCTCCGTCTCGTAATCATCGTCATCTTGGAATCGTCGTCATCTCATAACCGTCGGATCTCGTATCCGATCGATCGTCTCGTAGGTGTAGGGTCTAGTCTCCGATGGGTCGTCTCACCTGTATCGGTTCTTGTTTCCGATTGGTCGACTCGTCTGTATCGGTTCTCGTCTCTGATTGGTCGACTTGTCTGCACGGGGCCTCGTTTTCGGTTGATCGATTTGTCCGTATCGGTTTTCGTCTCCGATTGGTCGACTCGTCGGCACCGAGTCTCGTCTCCGGTGATTGATTCGTCTGTATCGGTTCTCGTCTCCGATTGATCGACTTGTCTGTACCGGGTCTCGTTTCCGGTTAATCGTTTCGTCGGCACCGGGTCTCGTCTCCGGTTGATGTGACGCCCCAAAATTCGGGTTCTAATCACCCGGATCTGGTTATCACGAAACAATACCAACATTTACCACCCAACAACATATGATAACTAAAATGCGGAATGATAAACATATGTTGTTTATGGAAAAGGTGTTACTAATCCCAGAATACGGAACCTTACAATAACAGTACACAAATACCCCAAATTAAGTTCGTAGGGTTTAGGTTACACAACAATTTAATATACTAAGTAGTAAAACTACGGCTACTTCTTGGAGACTATCAAGTCATCTTTCCTTTACCCTTGTCCTTCCCAGAGGTCTCGGGTTTCACTACAATAATGTTCATGATATAGCAAGGGTGAGCAACTAGTTTGCTCAGCAAGTTTAAATAACAACAAGAAATAATATATCATGAATGAAAGGAATAGCTGAAACAATTCAACAATATGAATATCATAAGTAAGAACAATTGTTTGCCGTTAGAATCGAGATAGTCAAATGGACTGTGAGATATAACTTCCACTGGAATCAGTAGCTGGTTGACCCAATGGTTACTGCCAAAAATACGTACTCGAAGGGATCAGCCTCTTGTACACCATGTGTATGCATAACATTCAATTTCCGAAGGTTGTATCTTATATTAGATACATGCATTTCCCTATAATACAGGGATGTCCATAACTGTCCAAGAATCCACACCCTCAATGGTTTGGATAGCTTTTAGAAAATATTTAACATAAGTGTCTAGCCGAACAATGGCTTAGACTTGAGTCTGAACAGTTCTTTAAATAATAGAACTTAGGTAAAGTACAAGTCAATTAACTGTACGACTCGATTTCACAAAGTGCGAATAACAATAATATCGATATGGAATAATTTTGAAGTAATTCAACCACTTACAACATGCTTGGAATTGAAATTCAAGCTTAAATAAACAATTTGCATTATCAAAGTAAATACAAGAATTGGTTCGAGGGAACTTGCCTGTCAGCTCAGCTACAACAATTCTAGCTTTAATTAAGTAGCTTTGAAGGACCTAACATTGGTAAAGTTGGTCTATCAATTAGTACTGCGTACTTGCACGTTTATACGTTCACGAAGGAAACTTATCTATCACATATGTCTTACACATAATCCACATAAGTCTATTCAATATTATTAACCTTATAGGCCCTCAATCATTTTAGGTTAATAATTAAATAAGTTATAAAATATTTCCCTCAAGTGTTGGACACTTGTTAAGGTCTTTGTAATATTCCGAACCGTAAAAAGATTTATAAATATAAACTATGTGTTTAATAAATGAAATTTCATGATATGACTTTGTATTATATGGTTATGTATATTATTTAACAATTGGGTCAAATAAAAATTTTTCGCCAAGCAGCTGTGTCGTGCTTAATCGGACAAAATGATTTGTCGTGCTTCCGGCAAATCCACCGAGAAGCGTTTCGGCAAACTATTTTTGTAAGCTGCTGTGTCGTGCTTGGAATTGACGAAGTACTTTGTCGTGCTTCGACGTTAATATGATATTATATTAATTGACAAAATTCTAGAAATAAGTTAATTAGGGTTAGAATGTTAAACGGAAATAGAAACCCTAATTTCAAAACCCTAATTGGTAAAATTTATCCAAATTGTTTAATCGAAACCCTAATAATTGTATAAGAATTTTAATTGATATACTTAGATTCTAAATAATGAATCATGATATTAATTATGAATTACTGAGGTTAAATTAAACCCTAAATGAAAGATTAAAACCCTAATTATAGGATTGAAAACCCTAAACCCTAATTCGGAACCCTAAAACCCTAATTTGGTTCAATAACCCTAATTTATAAAATGTAAAACCTTAATTATGATATATAACATTAATTAAGGTATTACTAAACCTAAATTAACATCCTAATCATGATTAACAAAAATCTAGATTTAATTAGTGAGTAAATAAATAAAAAATCAAATTTTAAACCAATCAAGTGAAGATAGGAACACAAAATCAGATATTTATAAATATCTAGCTTAAGTAGGTGAATAATATCTGATTCTAAGCAGCACAAGTAACTAGGTTAGATATTTTTAGGGAAAAAATGGAAATTAAAGTCTAGGAAACCCTAATCTAAGTTGCTATAAATAGAAAGAGGTTCTGATAATTTAACCTACGAAATTTCAAAGCTTATACACTTATATTACCAGCCTAAACAAACCCTAGCAACTACAAGTTCAGAATCAGAAAGAAGAAATCAAAAATTTGAAGAAAAAGGTGCATAAACCCTAATTTGTTGCTAGATCTTCAAGCCTGGAAAATTTTTATGTTTTAGATGTTTAGGAATACTTGTTAATGTGTTATTAAGTGATCTGGGCGGTTAAAACATGTTTACATATCATCTAGATATGAAAATCAAGCCAAAAACTCAAACTGTTCTTGGCAGTCAAGAACAGTCTGACAAGCTACTTTGTCAGGCGGTTTGATCGGCTTAATTTATGTGTTAGATCTGTTTTAATGTATGTATGTGTAGCCTGATATGTGGTCTATAATATCCAACTTGAATTGTAGTAAACGAATGTCTAGAACTGAAGTTATGATCGGTCAAAAGTCCTTTGACCGTTCGGATTTGTAAATTTCTGGGCAACCCAGAAATCTTTGAAGAACTCTGACAAGCTTTGTCAGAAGTTCATGCTGCCCAGATTTGGCCTAAACGAGATATTTTGGGTAATTTCTTTGCTTAGACTTGTTGTATGCTACATAAATAACAACCTCATAACATTAAAACACATGAGAAATAATTAATCTAGCCAGAAATCGTGGTCAAAGTGCCTTGACCGAACCTGACTCATGAATTTCTGGGTTACCCAGAAATTCTCAAGAACAGTTGGTCCCTGCTAGTTTGACCAAATTTAAATGGCATCAAATGATGTTGTTTGATCTCAAACAACACATGTCGTTACTCTCTACCATATAGGCTATAACCAGCAACAAGAATCAAACACAACCATTAAAACATCAAAGAGAAATTTGAGATCAAAGTAGGCTGCAACGCGTTGACCAAATGTTCTTCATGAAGAACACCTTTAGCGACGAAACTCATCCCCAAACCCAGAAACCTTTAAATGCATGCAGACCGTCGCTAAAGCCCTTTAGCGACGGATATTTAATAAAAATAAAATAAATTAATTAAATAAATTATAAAATAATAAATAAATATTAAATAATTATTAATAATTAATAAATAAATACGAAAATTCATTTTTAAATTATAAAAATTTATTTTTAATATTTTTATATATTCTGAATTATTATTTAATTTAATAATAATTATGATAAATCATTTAATAATTGTTTTAATTATTTAAAAATGATATTAAATTATTAAATAATTATATTAATTATTTAAAAATGATATTAAGGTAAGTAAAATTATTATATATAATAATTAAATAAAATATTAAATATTTAAATATTATTAATGATAAATAAATCATTTAAATAATATATTAAGTATTTAAAAATTACTTTAAATGATAATTAAATCATTTAAATGTTAAATTAAGTTTTGAAAATTATTATAAGTAATAAATAAATTATTTTAATGATAAAATAAAGTCTAAAAATATTATTAATGATAAAATAAATCATTTAAATAATATTCTATCTTTCTAAAAATATTATAAATGATAAATAAATCATTTAAATAATATTTTAAATATCTAAAAATATTCTAAATTATAAATAAATTATTTAAATAACATATTAAATGTTTTAAAATTATTCTAAATGATAATTAAATCATTTAAAAATATTCCTAAGCTTGTAAAATTATTTAAAAATACTTCCAAGCTTCTGAAAATTATTTAAAAATAATACCAAGCTTATAAAAATGTTAGAAATAATAATTAAATTATTTAGACTAATAATTCGACTTCCAAATGAAGTTTTATCAAACAATCTATGTGTTTAGTCATTAAGGATGCGACCGAGATACCGAATCAACGTCAAACCTTAATGAAACTTGTTTAGATTAGCGTGATACATGTTTATATACGTGCTAACGATTATTATTGGTATACGTAGACTACGTGCGTTGACCGATTGTACTAAATTATAGTGAGCTACGCTAAGGCAAGTGTCCTAACCTTTCTCAATTTATATTAAGCAAGTCTCCCAACTTTGTTATATTTAAGCAAGTATTATACATCTTGCTATCAATTATTGTGAAGTTATTGCTTCTTGTTTAGCATAACTTAAGAAATGAATTATTATTCATATATTGCTTGTTCGAGCTTAAATTGTTGTGTCAAGCCAAATTGTTTGGTACGACATCTTACACTGAGAAATGGAACACCTTGATGTAAGGTGAACTAGAAATTTTCCCTTAAAATAAGGTGACGAAATTCCCTTAATATAAGGTGACGAACAGTTGATAATATATCAACATAAATTGGTAGGATGATATGCATACTCCTAGGATATTGGTGAGGCTGATCACCTACCAGATATCCAAAACTCAAATGGTTCTAAGTCATTAAAGACTGATAGAACTAAATGAAATATATGGTTCATGTACAGAACCCTCAGTATACATCATTGACATCTTTCAAATCAAACACATGGTGTTTACATATTCAAATGAACTTGCTGAGCATTTGTAGCTCATTCTTGCGCATATCTTCTTTTGCAGCTTTAAATGATATCCCTGGCACGTCTGGGACCGAAAAGGGGAAAAGCCATGATTATTAAATGTTTTTCTGATGTTGAATATTTTAAGTCTTTTTACAGACTTGTTGTTGTAATAACTTAGTATAACGAATGATGTAACCGAACCAAATGATATGTAATATATTATGATCCTTTATGTTATCGAATGCGTTATACTCTGATCTTTAAATTCTTTAGAATAGTTGTACTAAGTTAAATACAGTGTCTATATGAACTATACATCTGAATGAGGGTATTTAAATGATGTTGAGAGTCCTATAAGCTCTGGGGTTACACTTAATGAGCGCCGGTAAGGTGCCATCTTTACCGGAATGCGCCCCTCAGTTCTATGGACAATCTTCTCATTAATACTGTGAATGTCAAATAGATAGGGAATATTGATATGAAAGAGATATCCACAAGATATGAATCTATACATCTAAGTGAGGGTATCCAAACACGGATAACGTTCTGACGAGAACTATTATCTGTTATGGGATACTGTGAACCTTGGATATATATGAGTCATATTTTATTGAATATTTACAGTTGTATAGTTCCACGTAAGCACCAGATCTGCTATAGGGGAGTGTAGAGATTTGGGGGCGTTACAGTCTTAAACAACTTATAATAATTATTTAATAAGTATTTGATTAGTTTAATCAAATTTAATCACCATCAAATAGAAATCAATTAAACTCCCTTGGTTATTAATTTATTAAATAATAACCAATTATAATTACTTTATTAGTAAAAGGTGAATTAAATAATAATTACCCAAATTCATTTTATAATTCTTCTATTATCATTTAATAGTACTTAAATAATAATGAATAAATTTATCACCCATATTTATTATTCAATTTTATTTAAATAATAAATAATTAGCTTACTCTTATTTATGAAATTAAGAACATAAATTTAATCAAATGAGTTAATACTTAATGTTGTAAATATTAAACTCAATAATTAATTCTGTTTGGAAAAAGTATAAAATAAAGTCCCAAATATCATTTAAAAAAAATTATTTTTTTTATAACTTTTAAACAATTTTAAACCATTTATTTAATTTAAAATTGAAATCAGGACACAATCGGTATTTCTGAAAAAAAAGAACGGCACGTTGGTAAAAAGTCAAGGGACACGAAGGTCTTTTTTTAAAATGTTCAGGGACACGGAGGTACTTACACGTGTCAAGGACACATTCGGTATTTCTTAAAAAGGCAGGGGTACGCTGGTAATAACCTAGGGGACACGGAGGGCATTATCCGGAAAGGTCAGGGGTACACTGGTAATTAACCAGCGTGTCTAACGCGCCTTACGCGCCATTCACGCCCGCCTTATCAAAACGCAGCCATGGCTGTCGTTTTGATCTCAGCTTCAGAAAAAAAAATAGGGCGCGCGCCATGCGTGGCCCATTTTTTTTTTTCCTTCTTCTTGCAACAATAACAGTGTGTTGTGTTTGGTTAAAGCAACATGAAGCAAATATTTGATCCTCAAATAAATTTTAAACACCTCCATTTTTTCCAAAAATTTTACACAACACAAAATAATTATTTTAGAACATAAAGAAATAAAAATAATTAAATATTCATGATTTTAAGTTTTATTTATTTATTTATTTTTTTTATTATAAAAGATTATAGCACAAACTAAACTTCCAAAGTGCATAACTTTTAAACCATACATCCTATTTTGGTGATTCAAGTCTCTATTTCATCAAGATAAAATGTTCTACAATATCATGTATTTAGATCTATTTTTCCAAACACACAAAAAAATAAAATAAAATCATCCTTGGTTTAAATATACTATAAACTTTATGAAAAATACCCTTTTTGCTACCAAAATCATATTTTGCACATAACACCTAGATTCTCATGCTTACAACAAGCATGAACCCAAGCATACTAGATCTATCATACAAATGCGGTTTAAATAATGAACATTATACCTTCTCTTTGATGCTCTTCTTCTAAGCTTTCCAAAGTATGATATGAATGGAGGTTGCATGAACTATTTCTCCCTTCACTTTAATATTTCGGAGCTATTTTCCTCTATTTGCTCTCTAGAGATTTTTTTTCCCTAGATCTCAAAACTTTTCTCTCAACTTTCTCTAAAATTTCCTCACACTTAGAAAATTAAAATTAGCAAATTTCTCTCCCATTTATGCTAGCTACATTTATAGAGAAAATGAAATCACCCAATTACCTAATATCCCATGGTTTTACTCAAACCTTAATGTTTTACACAAAGGTTTTTGAGAAGTTTGGGAAAAATCTTAACAAGGCTCTAAATAAATATCTTAATTTACTAAAATGGAAAAAAAATATTTTACTCCCTCCTTCTTCCTCTCCTAGCCGACGGTTTTGCATGGGAGGAATAAATTTAATTATTTTTTTTTTGAGTGACATAATGAAAAGAAGGCTAGGATTTGACTACACCTTTTTGTTTCATCATTTACCCATCAAACAATTACACATACCAAGCCAAAATCCAATGGACTTATAATTATTATTACTACATCAAGTTATTTACGTTAATTAATAATTATATTAATTAATGTACAACAATTTAATTTACTCTCTATATTCAATTCAATTGAATATTTAACTAAGAAACAACTTATCATATCATTTGATATTAAAACTTTAGAATTTGATTACTAATTTAAATTAGTCACACAAAATCAACTCATCGAGAAAAAGAAAGAAAAAAATAATAAATAAATAAATAAATAAATAAATTAAATAGCATCCGTTTAATTAATAATGACATGGAAATTCACGTATATTACAGTTGATCCTCTCGTCGGCACCGGGTCTCGTCTCCGGTTGATCGTCTCGTTTGCACCGAGTCTCGTCTCCGGTGAATTGATTCGTCTGTATCGGTTCTCGTCTCCGATTGATCGACTCGTCTGCACCGGGTCTCGTTTCCGGTTAATCGTCTCATCGGCACCGGGTCTCGTCTCCGGTTGATTTTCTCGTGAATTATCTCGTTCCTGCCGGATCCTGCCCCGACAATTCGATTCGTCGTGTTCCACGACCGATTGGTTGAAGCATCGTATTTTTAAGTCAAATGGATTTAAAAAATTGATTAATTTTACAAAGGAGAGACAAAAGGAGAAATTGGACCCAGCCGCAGATTGATCTGCGACCAAGATCGGCTTTTTTAAACCGTTCGCCCCTTCCCAGATCTGTCGTTTTCAGCCTTGACCCACTGTTACTTTTCGCGCTTTTGTACCTTCATACGTCCCTTTGGCCGATTTTTTCAACCTTTTCGCAAAAACCGCTCCGGTTAGATTGATCTACACGCTACGGGTAACATTTTGACCGATTGTTTTCTTATCTCGTCAATGTTTCGCTATACATTTGCTATTTTGCATGCTTAGAGATAGAAATGTATGCTTTGAAATGCTATGTCATGTGTCATTGTATGTATATGTTATGTCTCAACTGTGCGAGTCGTATTCTACGTTCATGATGTGGGTCATACATACTTGTCATTTTTTGAATGAGAGCATGCATTATGGTCATTTTAATGTCGTAATTAACTATATAAAATGCAATTTCGATCTGTTGTGGCTTGGGTTAATTGAAAACATGTCTGCTGTGCATGGGACGCTCATTTTACAGACGAAACTCTGCCAAAATTTCGAAAAAAAACTGGAGTCCCACTAAAATCTAATTCATGCATATATAGTAACCATGCATCACGCTACATTAATTCTATGATGAAGATAGGCAGATAAAATATTTCGTGACACAATTCGAAATATAATGTACCTCCCTCTTTGACTGTGTCGTTCCAGCTATGGATCCTGACGCTCCCAGCAGCTCCACTACACCTCGTGCTTCGGGTGTTCGCCGACGTAGGGTTGTACCTGCCCCGGTCTTGCCTCGGAGTCGCCAGGCTCGTCGACTGTCGGAGGCTGTCGTCCGGCCTGATCATCCTGAGGTTGACGAGGCCGCTCTTCCGGACACTGAGGCAGAGGGGCCCTCCTCCGGCACACCAGCTCCCTCTACTCGCCGCATCTTGCCCGGCGCCTCTGTTCAGGTACCCAATCTATTGGGTCGAGATCTCAGTCGTCACCCCTCAGCATCTCTTATCGCTAATGAGGTATACTCATTACTTCTTTGAATTCATTATCAATCTCTGTTCGTATCCGGACTGATCTATTAGTGATTGCCACAGGTGCCCGAATTCACCGAGGGGCAACTGGTTTAACATCTATTCCCTCTACACAACACTGCACGCCGATTACCGCACGGTGGTGGACTCCTGGGGTTTCTGTTCTTTCTTCACCATCATTCCCCGTCAGTGCCCATGGGGTTACATGAGGGCTTTGTTTGAGCGATGGTTCCATCAGACCCAGTCCCTTCATCTTTTGGACTGCGAGGTTGTGCTGACTCCTTGGGATTGGAGGTACATCACTGGTATTGAGTTCACCGGGGTCCGAGTTCCCCTAGATCTCGATATTACTCCAGTGGAGGTCCGATCTCTATTGGGTTTCGCCGTTGAGGACCGGGTCTTCAAGGCCCGCAGCATTCGGTCTGGAACATTGGCTGTTGATGCTGTTGGAGGTATCTATGCGATGCCCTTCCCTGCAGATCGAGCTACTCGTGACATTCTGCTCCGACGTCTGTTCCTGAATATCATGAGGGGTTATTTCTTAGGGAACAACTCTTCCACCATTCACTTCAGCGTTGTCGGAGCCATCAGGGATGTGGATCGAATCGGTGATTATGACTGGGGATCCTTCACTTTCGCCTATTTCCTCCATGGTCTCCGTCTCCGCTCAAAGGGACAGACGGACGCATGGCTTGGGTTTTACCCCTTCCTGCTAGTAAGCCTTCTTTTCTTACTGGACTTCCTATCATTTCATTTCCCTTCTCTGCATCTGCCAGTTACTCATGTCGTTTCTTATCTCTGTTCACAGTTCTGGGCGTACGAGCGACTCCCATGCCTGAGGCCTATCACGACCCTCGGTCTGGATACCTATCCCAGGGGTCGGCGGTGGCACCACAGTACTTTGGAGGAGGTCACAGTGTCTGGCAGCTTCGCCCACTTCCGTATTCAGCTGGAGTTGATCACCGCCGCTGAGGTCGTTTGGACTCCTTATCTCTCTGAGCATCTGACTGTGGGGTTTACAGATGGATATCCCTTCGGTCCAGAGTCCGCACTTTCCACCCGTCGCCTTACCTTGCAAAGTGTTGGGGGATGGGTGATGTATTTGGGAGAGCGCGCATTCAGATGCGTGACTGGAGAGATCCGTATTCCGCACTCCCTCCCCCTTACTACATCCTGGCCGGTGGATTCTCAGCCTTTAGAGATTATGCTGGAGGGAGAGGATGGCCGGACACTTTCTACGGGTCCAAGCACGAGTGAGGCCTTCCGTTTCTGGTGGGTGTCCCACACTATTGGTCCTCAGACTCGGGCCACATTCTTTCTCGGGGATATGGTCTCTGGATCGGTGATGATGACTGATTGGGCTACCTGTGTTCAGGCTCCTACACATGCTGAGCAGATTGCTACTCTGACCCGCCAGGTGGACTAGCTATCCTTATATCTTCGGGTGTTAGGCCGGACCCCAAAGGATGCCTATGCGTATGACCCTGACAGTGCGGGTTTTGATGCAGGCCCGAGCTCATCCGATGCCCCAATGCCCCCATATATCCTAGATATTAACTTCGGGGCTTCGACTTCGACTTCTACTCCAGGGGATTAATTTGAGGACCCCGATTTCATAGATGATATCACTTTTGATTAGATCATGATAGGATAGGGCCTTTTTGTACTTGAACCTGTTCGATTTCCTTTTCCATTTCATGCACTATGTATTGAACTCCTTTATTTATTTATGCACAGTTTTATCATTATGACAGTTCAATTGCCCTATTATTAACTGTATGATGCATGCTTTTTTATTCATGGATGGATAATGACCCCTGCACAGTCTTTTTGATACTATTTTTCACAGATGTCGTCACCATACGTCGTGGTACGTTTGGATCTCGGTTCTCCCATAGGGTTGGTTGGCAGGCTTTTTCGCTGGCTGGACAGTTTGTCACCGGGCGACAGGGTTATTGTAGATGGTCTTCTAGGACATTCCTGGTCCTTATTATCCTTTCATGTGCCAGCGGGCTTTGTGGAGGATATTCTGAGCTATTGGGCCCCTGCCCGTCAGGTGTTCAGATTAGGGACAATGGAGCTAACCCCCACCCTCGAGGAGTATGCTCGCTTTACCGACTTGTCTTTGGATGGTCCTTGTGCCAAGGTCACAGCTGGTCCCATGTGCAGTCAGTTCTTGACTTTTACTGGGTTACGGAGGATAGCTCTGTTATCGGTGATCACATCAGACCATCTAGTTCCGCTTCATTTCCTGATTGACCGATTCGGCTCACCCGACAGTTTTCATCTATTCTCTGGTGATTTTTCCGTATCTGAGGAGCGCTGGGACGCTTCGAGAGTAGATGTTTTGATGGCTTGTATTATCTCAGTTTTGTATCTGCCAGCCGGATCCGATCTGTTGGATATGCGAGTTATTGCGGCCACTAGAGCCCTTTAGGAGGATCACACCATTATTCCTATGATACTAGCAGACACCTACATGTCAGCCTCATATTGTCAGTCTTTCCGAGGCAAAGTATTCAGAGGGAGCTCTATTTTGTTGTATGTATAGTTTATGAGCCATCTCAGCCACATCGGTCATCTCCGTCGCCATGGGTTTTGCTTCAGCCACGACATAGCCATGCAATTTTCGTTCCGTCCCGTGAGCTGTATTGATGCGGCTTCCTGGATAGAATTCTTATCAGCTATTGAGGAGCCCTTTCATCTCTTGATCTATTCGGGTTATTACTCCTTCATGAGCTTCTCGACTCATGTGTCCACCTTGGATTTCATCCCTATTTCTGGTTTGAGGGGGCGTGACGACTTATCATCCCTTGGCAGTTATGGGGAAGTTTGATCAGATACAGGATGTTCATTCTTTCACGGGTGCAGCCGACTATCGATTCCTCATATCACCCCAGACAGAGAGAGATCTACTGCGGGTATATGATCTTTGGTCTCGCAGGATCGTTGCCGAGTATAGTGCGAGTTATCTCATTCAGACATCTGCTTATGTGCAATGGTTGCACGGAGACTCTGATATGGTTGGTTCGAGTCAGACTGGAGTATTTGATGATTCTCGAGTGATTCCTTATTCCATCTCAGCTGATTCTGTGCCTAGTCGGGTTACTGAGGATAGCCGGATCCGACTGGCCTTGATTACTACTGAGGCTGAGAGGGACGCTGCTCTTGTTGAGAGAGATGTTGTTATTCTGGCCAGAGATGCTGCCCTCATTGACAGAGACACCATTGTATTGTAGACTAGGGCAGTTATAGATGCTCACTCTGAGACTGTTAGCCGAGCCACTACTTTATTGAATCGCATCGACATGATGGGGCAACAGATTGCAGGGGACACCGATGCTTCAGATCTATCCACCACCTTATCCATCCTGCTTCAGTTAGTTTCAGATTTGTAGATCCTTTTATTTCCTGCATAGACTATGTCAGTTTCATCTGTTATCGAAAGAGAAATCTTGTAACAAAATGACTTAATATATATAGACATGCATTTAAATTTAGTCATCTTCCCCTTTTTTGTCGTATCGTTACCTTTCATTGGATCCTCATCTTATCCAGCTAACCACGATTTTGATATTTTGCCTTCTTTCCCTTCTCAAGTCTTGATAGCGATTCGACAGATATTGCCGCACACCTTGTTGATTTCATCGGACTGAGTCTTAGATTTTGGCTAACTGTTTGGTTGGGTTAGGGTATGTTATTTGAGATGAAGCTGATTAGGTGGCTGGTTTTGGGAAGGTTTCGAGGGTATATGAGGGTTTTTCTGGTTGTTGGGAATTGGTTTTGGTTAGAGAAAGTATTATTTTGTAAAGAAATGGACCGTGCCCTGATGGCTGCCTACATACTCCCACAAGTCGGGAAATCAGGTCCTACGTAGTTCGTTTTTCAAAGAGGAGAAAATGATGATGATTTTTTTTTAAGCGTAGAACCATTTTACCGAGTCAGAATTGATGGGCTGTGGAAACACCTCACCGTCCATCTCTTTCAAAATGAGGGCTCCTTCGGACAGCACTTTCTTAATCACAAAAGGTCCTTCCCAGTTCGGGGCAAACTTCCCTTTGGCTTCATCTTGACAAGGCATGACTCTCTTTAGCACTATGTCATTTTCCTTGAACTTTCGAGGTCTTATCTTTTTGTCGTACGATGGAGAGATTCTTTGCTGATATAACTGACCGTGCAAAACAGCAGCCACCCTCGTTTCATCAATTAGGGCCAATTGGTCGTATTGATTTTGCATCCAATCCTCCTCGTTTATCTGAACATCAATCAAGATTCTAAGGGACGCCATCTCAACCTCAACTGATAGAACAACCTCCATTCCGTATACCAAAGTGTAAGGGGTTTCCCCTGTAAAAGTACGCACCGACGTTCTGTATGCCAGCAGGGTGAGAGGTAGCAGATCCGGCCATCCCCGAAGATTAGCAGACATTCTCGCCATGATCTTCTTGATATTCTTATTTGCAGCCTCCACTGCCCCATTCATCTTAGGACGGTAAATGACAGAATTGAGGTGTTTGATCTTAAACTGGTCACATAACTCCTTCATGAGGGCATTGTTCAAATTCTTGGCATTGTCGGAGACTAAGACCTCAGGCTACCCGTATCCGCAAATGACATTATTCCTGATGAAACCGACGATGATCTCCTGAGTTACTTTGGGGAAAGATGCTGCTTCTACCCACTTAGTGAAGTAATCGATCATGACAAAGATAAATCGGTGTCCGTTGCTTGCTTTGGGCTCCACTGGTCCGATTACATCCATACCCCACATTGAGAATGACCGAGGGGAGGTCATACAATGCAGTTCATTGGGAGGCGCATGGATTATGTTGCCGTGCGCCTGGCATTGGTAACATCATTTGACATGATCATCGCAGTCAGCTTTCAGTGTTAACCAGTAATTCCCCATTCTCAAGATCTTTTTGGCCAACATCGGCCCACTCATGTGGGGCCCACACACTCCCCCATGTATTTCGTCCATAATCTTTTGGGCCTGTGTTTCATTTACACATCGTAATAATCCCAAACCGGCATCCCTCTTGTACAGTGAATCCCAGCTCAGATAAAACTTCATCGCCATCTTTTGGATTCTCAACCTCTCAGCTCGGCTTGCTCAGTCAGGAATGGATCTATCCCTCAGATACTCCCTTATGTCGTGATACCAAGGCTGCTTTGGCAGAACCACCTCCTCCGATAATACTGCCACATGTTCCTCGTATGCCGGGGCATTCTGTACCGCTATTTCAATCTGTGGAATGTCCTTGCTTTTGATTATGTGGATTAAGGAAGCCAGAGTTGCCAATGCATCGACAAAATCATTCCGTCCCCGGGGAATATGTCGGAAAGCGATGTCTTCAAACTCTGGCATCAATTGGATAACACATCGGTGGTATGGAAGTAACCGGAGCTCCTTAGTGCTATACACCCCGATCGCCTGTCTGATTACCAGCTCTGAATCCCCAGACACCGCTAGTCTCCTCACTCCCATATCACGGGAAAAATGGAGTCCCAATATACATCCCTCATACTTAGCTGTGTTATTTGAATTACTGAACTGCAATTTAGTGGCCCCGGGGTATTGCTCTCCGGTGATAGAAACCAGGACTGCTCCGGCTCCTGCCCCTTCAGCATTCATGGCACCATCAAAATACAACTTCCAGAACTGTCCTTCGTTATCACATCTCGTGTGTAAGACCCAAAATACATCTTCACCCGGTAATGGAGTTTCTAAAGGCTCCATCCCCCCTGCTGGCATTTTTGACAACTGATCTGCAATTCCCTGCCCCTTCATGGCTTTCTGAGTCACGTATACGATGTCGAACTGCTGTAATATTAACTGCCACCTTGACAATCGACAGTTCAGCATGGGCCTTTCAAAGATATACTTCAGGGGATCCATTCTCGATATCAGGTACGTAGTGTGCCCATGGAGATAGTGTTGTAATCTCATTGCAGCCCACACCAAAACACAACAGCTCCTTTTGATGGGGGTGTAATTCTGTTCACATCGGCTAAATCTCCTGCTGAGGTAATAGATGGCCTGCTCTTTGCCTAATTTATTCTTCTGTACCAGCATGCATCCCATTGCAATGACATTGACCGATATATACATAAACAGCGGGATCCCATCCTTCGGGGGTACCAGCACCAGTGCTTCTGTCTGCTGCTTTTTAATGGTCTAAAAGGCTTTCTGGCATTGTGTATTCCACTCTTGGGAGATATCTTTCCTTAACAGTTTAAAAATTGGCTCGCATGTAGTTGTCAAGTGGGATATGAAGCGACTGATGAAGTTTATTCTTCCCAGAAACCCTCTTATCTCCTTTTCTGTGCGAGATGCCGGCATATCCACAATGGCCTTAATCTTTGCCGGATCCAACTCAATGCCCCGATTACTAACCAGGAAGCCCAAGAGCTTTCCCGACTGCACCCCGAAAGCACACTCTGTCGGATTAAGCTTCAAATTATATTTTCTGAGCCGATCGAATAGCTTTTTGAGATGGGTTATATGATCAGATTCTACCCTCGATTTTACGATAATGTCATCCACGTAGACCTCTATCTCCTTGTGCATCATATCGTGGAACAGGGCCATCATGGCTCTCTGATAAGTAGCCCCCGCATTTGTGAGACCGAAGGCCAATCGTCTATAGCAGAAGGTGCCCCAAGGGGTGATGAAAGCGGTCTTTTTCCGGTCCTCCTCCGCCACCATTATCTGATGATACCCCGCAAAGCAATCAACAAAAGAGTACATCTCATATTGGGCTGTGTTATCCACCAAGATGTGTATAAAAGGCACTGGGAAGTTGTCCTTGAGACTGGCCTTGTTCAGATCTCTATAGTCGACACATACCCTCACCTTCCCTCCAGGCTTAGCCACTGGGACTATATTGGACAACCATTCCGGGTAAGTGGACACCATAATGATTCCAGCCTTGAACTGTTTGACGATTTCCTCTTTCACCTTCAAGCTCCACTCTGGTTTTAGCTTTCTTAGTTTCTGCTCGACAGGCTTGAAACCCTCCTTGATGGGCAATCGATGTACCACAATGTCGGTGGAGAATCCGATCATGTCCTCATGAGACCAGGCAAAAACATCCTCATACTGGCTTAGCAACTCAGTTATTTCTGTTTTCTGGCTAGGGGTCAGGTCTGTCCCTATTTTGAGCTCTTTGGGTTTGTCAGGGGTTCCGATATTTATGGTGATGGTTTGGTCTAAGTTGGGTTTGGGTTTGTCTTCGACCCATCCTTTGATCTCGTCAGGCGTGTCGTCATTATCTGTCTCATCCTGCTCAATGCCCATTAAATCGAAATCCAGCTCAATATCAAAATTATAGTCATCTTTCAAATTTGAAACATCGTTTGTTAGGCAAGAAATACTCAAATTGGTACACCTGACAGGAAACAAAAATATTTGTCATATATATAAGTCATTTTCCCACAATGATCATCTTTAAAATAACATGACAAAATAACATAACCATGCAAAATTCAAAATAAGGGACAAAAACTGGTATCTACTCATCCCCCACCATCCGGGGTATACCACCCTGACGCCATATTTTACCCTCGTTTGGATATTACTGGCTCCATCATCCAGTTGTCGGTGGTCAGATCGGCCGGAATGCGACAGATAAAAGGCGGCTTCGCATCGGAAACTTCCTCGATGATTACAGCCACATCGCATTGGTCCTTCTTCATAACCTCTTCAGGAATAGTTAGCCCTGCCCAATTGATGACAGGCACACTCTGTTGGGCTCCTGACGGCGTGGCAACATCATTCCTTTTTCCAGGGATATAACACTTGGTTTCAAACTGTTACATGACCTCCTGCAGGAAACTCTCTTTTTTGGTCGACTCATCCTTCGTGGGGGTCAATTTTTCACCTCCTGTCTCAGAAACAGGCTTGCCGGTACTTTGTCCACTGTTGACTTTCGACATCAGACCTTCGGCCAGTCGAGTTGGGGTCCCCCTTTGAGAGTGTTTCTGTCCTACGCTTCCATAATACCCCAACCCTGCCTTGCCTATCTGATTTGGGCAGTTGAATAGGCTCAGTAATTCCTTGACTGTTCTTTCCCAACCCCTACCCAGGTCGAAACTTCATCTTCATCATTTCTCTAGCAACAAAGGTAAGTTCAGGAGAGACCTTAGGTTTTACGGCTGGAGCCCCCAGACATCTGTAGTGGGAAGTATTGATTTCTAGCGCCTGAAAACTGGGGGGTACTACCGTCTCATCCAAATTAATCACCGTCAGGCCATTCCTGTAAGGAGAAGGGTCATTATGCTCCGCAGAGACCGTCACCAGGTTTCCGTCGATGATAAATTAATTTGCTGGTGTAGCATAGAGGGAACTGCCCCGGCCATGTGTATCCACGGCCTTCCCAATAACATGTTATAATTTGCCGCGATATCCAGGACTTGGAATGAAATATCGAAAGTACAAGGCCCTATTTCCACAGGAAATTCTATCTCCCCCATCGTATCTTTTCGGGATCCGTCAAAGGCTCGTACCACCACATAACTAGCCCGCAGGCGCTTGGGATTGACGTTCATTTTTTCCAATGTACTGAATGGACAAATATTCAATGCTGATCCCCCATCAATTAGCACCCCATTCATAACATATCCTGATGAGATTACCGCAATATGTAGCAGTTTCCGATGCACCCTTCCCTCTTTGGGGATATCATCATCTGTGAACGATATTACATTATTTTCTAACAGATGGTCCACTAGATGGCCGAACCCTTCTTT
This sequence comes from Aralia elata, assembly GCA_034770075.1. Lineage (NCBI taxonomy): Eukaryota > Viridiplantae > Streptophyta > Magnoliopsida > Apiales > Araliaceae > Aralia > Aralia elata. The sequence continues at coordinate 43,780,212 of CM068383.1, forward strand.
GCTAATCACCTTGGGAATGTGCGCCTCTTCTAGGACTTTGGCTAGAATTCTGTAATGTTCGTCGGATGATAATACTAAATCCATGATCGATGTCAGAGTCGATTCCTCGCTCAATACTTTGATCCCCGTCGCTTCTGGATGATTCATCTTCCTTAAGAATTTCATAGCTTTCTCCTCGGATACCTTTTCGTTCTTCTTCCCCTTGCTCTCAAGGACTCGTCCTACAAGATATAAAGGATTTTCCTTTGATGTTACAGAAGCACAACTGGCGGCCTCCTCTGATATTCCCCCGTAATTCCACGGTACTGTTTTTAGATTGCTAATAGGGATATGTGGTCTTGCTGCAATGGTGAGAGGTTTCAGAGACGTTAACCTGATAGGCGCCTCTGTGATACCCCCGCTCAAACCTGCCAACCTAATCGGTGTCCCTCGCATATTCTCCCGATCACTTGTCATGCAAATCATCTCATCGACTCCCCTTATATAATTCAGCCTTGGTGGTCCACTGGCTTTGCTGTCCTCCACCACATTGACCCCTCCCCCATCATTCTTGGGCAGGGGATTCACTTTAACATTTGGTGACTCTGGCTGTTCCACCACGATCTCCCCGCTATCGATCATGTTCTGAATCTTATGCTTCAGCGGCCAGCAGTCATGAGTATCATGACCAGGGGAACCCGAATGGTACGCACACTTCTTATTCGGGTCAAATCTCCTCCCTTTCGGGTCAATTGGGGGTGCCAAATCGATTATCTTTCTCTGTGCTATTAATACTGCCAAAATCTGTTCAAGAGGATCCCCAAGCGGGGTGAATACCCGATCTCTTGTGGTCTCAAATCTTCTTTATCCGTTCGTCCTTTGATTATTGAAATTAGGTTGTCGGGGTGGCATAACTCTCTGTATTTGCACTGGAGGGCTATTCTCCACCTTCCTAGATGATCCCTGCAGGATGAGGGAAACATCCTCCTCCTTTCTCTTTTGGGTCCTGCGGGAAGTACTACCATAGTTCCCACTCTGGATTTGTTCCGCAACTGTTTCTAGAGCTGTGAAATCCCGAATCTTGCTAGCCTTTAACCCCATGTCAACCATTTCTCCATGCTTTATCATTTCGGCAAAAGGTCTTCCAATCCCCGCTATCACTCGCTCATAATAGGGTGCCTCTTGAATATCCACAAAGGTCATTACCATCTCCGCCTCGCTCATTGGGGGATTCACCTGTGCAGCCATACCCCTCCACCGCTGTGCATAGTCCCTAAAAGATTCTTTTGGTTGCTTCTTGACCTTTGTCATTTGATATCTGTCAGGGGCCATATGTGCCTGGAAGCTGTATTGTGTTAAGAAAGTATGGGCCAACTCCTCCCAGTTGTGGATCCGAGCATTATCAAGGCGGGCATACCAAGTTCTTGCTTCTCCCGTTAGGCTCTTTTGGAATAACTGCATCCTCAGTCCTTCGTCCTCTACATAAGAGCCAAGTTCCCCAATGTATATCTTCAGGTGAGTATAAGGGTCTCCCTTCCCATTATATTTCTCAAATTCGGGGATCTTGAACTTCTCCGGATATCTGGTTCCTGGAAAGACACACAAATCTGAATAGTTTACCCTGCCCAGGGTGGTATGACGGTGGTAGAAAACGAAAATAATGAATTGATACCGACACGGACAGTGACTGGATGGAGGGTTTGTATGGACTACAGGAAACTAAACAAGGCGACCCGTAAGGATCATTTTCCTCTACCCTTCATTGACCAGATGTTAGATAGACTGGCTGGACACGAGTTTTATTGCTTATTGGATGGCTACTCAGGTTATAATTAGATAGTGATTGCCCCCGAAGATCAGGAAAAGACTACCTTCACGTGTCCCTATGGTACTTTCGCTTTTCGAAGGATGTCTTTTGGCTTATGTAATGCACCAGCGACGTTCCAAATATGCATAATGGCTATTTTCTTAGGTATGGTCGAACGCAACATGGAGGTATTCATGGACGATTTTTCAGTATTTGGAGACACCTTTGATAGTTGTTTGGAAAATCTGGTCCTGGTTTTGAAAAGATGCGTCGAAACCAATCTAGTGCTCAACTGGGAAAAATGCCACTTTATGGTGCAAGAGGGGATCATTCTTAGGCACAAGGTGTCGTCGAACGGGTTAGAGGTAGATCGAGCCAAGCTGGAGATAATAGAAAATCTACCTCCACCAACTACAGTCAAGGGAATACGAAGCTTCTTGGGACACGCCGGATTTTATAGGAGATTCATAAAGGACTTTTCTAAAATCTCTAAGCCTTTATCTAGCCTATTGGAGAAAGATGTGCCCTTTAAGTTTGATGATGAATGTCTTGCAGCTTTTGAATTGTTGAAAAGGAAATTGACCACAGTGCCTGTAATTGTAGCACCGGATTGGTCAAGGCCGTTCGAGCTAATATGTGATGCTAGCGACTATGCTATTGGGGCTATTTTGGGCCAACGAAAGGAAAAGATTTTTCATGCCATTTATTATGCTAGCAAAACATTGTCCGATGTCCAACTCAACTATACGACTACCGAGAAGGAGTTGCTAGCGGTAGTGTATGCATTTGACAAATTCCGGTCGTACTTAATTGGAACTAAAGTGGTGGTGTTCACTGACCATTCTGCCATAAGATATCTGATTTCAAAGAAGGATGCAAAGCCAAGGCTGATTCGATGGATACTTCTACTCCAGGAGTTCGACTTGGAAATTCGGGATAGGAAGGGGACAAAAAATCAAGTGGCAGATCATCTCTCGAGATTAGAAAACAATGACCACGTCAAGGGAGACAAAACGGTGATCAATGAGTTCTTCCCGGATGAGCAGTTGTTTGTGATCCATTCAGAAGTCCCATGGTATGCCGATTTTGTCAATTATTTGGTTAGTAACGTACTTCCCCCTGATTTGACCAGCCAATAAAAAAAAAGTTTCTGCATGATGTAAAAAGGTACATGTGGGATGAGCCGTTCCTGTTCAAACATTATGCTGATCAGATGATTAGACGGTGTGTGCCACAAAGTGAAATAGAGAGTATTTTACATCATTGTCATGATTCGCTATATGGAGGTCATTACGGAGGCAAAAAGACAGCGGCCAAGGTGTTACAGGCAGGATTTTTCTGGCCTACGTTGTTTAAGGACGCCCACCACTTCGTTTAAAGATGTGATAGATGTCAAAGGGTGGGAAATATTTCCAAACATCATGAGATGCCCTTGAATGCCATTTTAGAAGTTGAAGTCTTAGACGTTTGGAAAATAGATTTTATGGGACCATTTCCATCGTCCTTTAACAACCTTTTGTTAGGTTTGTATATAACGCGAACATGTAATCAAATTACATAAATAGTGCGGAAGCGCGATAAAACGGATTTTTAAATTTTATACAAACCATCACCATGATCGATCAATGTGCTCAATTAACGATATAAACGAAAGAGAAAGAGAATAAGAAATTATACCCTCGTAGAAAAAAGCTTCCTCGGGTACAAGTTTAACTCCTAGTCCTTCGTGTTCTCCTCGAATGCTACGGTGTGATTCCTTCCTTTGATCAACGTTAGCCACCCAAGTGTTTGGCCTCTAGAGGTGATCCACCAAGGAATAACAAGTATTCAAGAAGTTGGGTGTTTGGCAAAAACCCTAGTTTCTATCTCTATAGAAATTGCAAGTACTCTCCACAAATCTTATGCAAGAGTGTGTAACCCCAATCTATGACAAGACTCTTCTTATTTATAGATGTAGGAATAACCCTTCCCTAAACTATTTAGGATTTAGGGTTTATATTCTAATTAAACTCCTTTAATTAATTATGCTCCTAATCCAATTAGGAATTCGTGAGAGAGTACTTCTATTAATTAATTCCCAATCCCTATTAGGAAATAAATAATAGTTCTATTAATTAATTCTCAATCCCTATTAGGAATTAAATAATAGTAATAGTAATAATAATAATAAGACTCCTCTTATTAATTTATATTTAATATTTCTAAAATATTAAATAATAAATATTAAGCTATTTAATTTATTCTATCTCCATAGACTAAATTAAATACACTTAACTTATTATTACAATTATGTCATTTACTTCTTAAATAAATATTTTCCTTTTGCGGTGTGACCCTTTAGGTTCTCCATATTAAACCGGTTGTGAATAAATCAATTAGAACAATTCTAATCTTATTTAAATAAATAAATTAAACTATTTAATTCATTTAAATAAATAATATTTATTCTACAATAAGGATAAGCCCCCTTAGCGATCAACGACTTTCCAGATAATATAGATTTCAACATCAATCACAAAAGAACCTTTGAGTAAATAGTTACCGTACAATTCAATCCTTCTACCATACAATGTCCCAATTAAATATAAGACATGGATTTACTGTCAAGTCTTATTTTATTTAATTATATGCATTTCGATTCCCAAATGCACAACTCTAAATAATGCAAATTAGAAACTCCTTTCTAATTTCATTCTGCCTTGGCCAAGGACTACTGAGTTGTCATTTATCGAATCACATAGGACATTCACATCTTTTACTAGACGTGGTAGATTCTTTGTTGATCATTCACCTATCTCCATGTACAACTTATTATACCCAATCATACCCTTTGATATACCCCAAAGGTCTTAAGGGACATGTCAAAGTATAATTGATCATACACAAGATACTATGATGATCTCAAGTCCAAAGATCACTTGTACTACTATCACTAGAGGAATTCCTATTGACAGGCGAGTAAAACTCCATTAGGTATTCCTTAGCGAGTCACGTTCAGTGAACTTATTCTCTAATAAGCACCTATATACTTGCTTTAGTGTCTCCACACAAATGATTATGAGATCAATCATCCTGTTCCTAAGAGCAAGCAACGTATGTACTAATCTATCCGGATTCACTAATCCCCAATTTAGTAATCCAACGATTAGGAACAATTTTAGTTTGTGAGCTATCTAGAATTTAGATCTCATTAGCATGATCACCATCATGATTCTAAAAGCATTGCTCAAAACTATGGGTTTATCACATTTAATATAACAGCATCATGTAGATAATATAAAATGCCTTTTAATAAAATCAATTCTTTTATTAATAAATGAATAAGATTACAAAGTATATGCTACATCATATCAAATATGATTGGCTTGTGTGCATACTACTTTCACCTTTACATCCTTTTGGCGGTCGATTATGCCTCGAAATGGGTGGAAGCAAGTGCTTTACCGACTAATGATGCCAAGGTGGTTCTTAAATTTCTGCAGAAAAACATCTTCACACGTTTTGGCACCCCAAGAGCAATTATCAGTGATGAAGGGAGCCACTTTTGCAACAGGTATTTTACGACTCTCTTAGCTAAGTATGGGGTAAACCACCGAATTGCTACAGCTTACCATCCCCAAACCAGTGGTCAAGCCGAAGTTTCAAATATAGAAGTGAAGAGAATTCTGGAGAAGATCGTTAATCCGAGTAGAAAAGATTGGTTAACAAAGTTGGATGATGCACTTTGGGCTTATCGGACAACTTATAAGACACCAATTGGCATGTCACCGTACCAACTAGTCTATGGAAAGGCGTGCCACCTACCGGTTAAACTAGAACACAAAGCATATTGGGCCATCAGAAAGTTGAACTTTGATCTCACGGCTGCGGGGGAAAAGAGACTACTTCAGCTTACCCAACTCGATGAATTTCGGTTACAAGCATATGAGAACTCAAAGCTATACAAGGAAAAAGTCAAGAAGTGGCACGATCGGAAAATCATCAATAGGTCGTTTGAGCCGGGACAAGCAGTTCTTCTATACAACTCTAGACTAAAATTATTTCTAGGGAAGCTCAAGTCTCGGTGGTCAGGTCCTTTTATCGTCAAACAAGCATTCCCTCATGGCGCCGTTGAAGTCTTTGCAAACAATTCGGAAGAGTCATTCAAAGTCAATGGTCAAAGATTAAAGCATTATTGGGGTGGTGATGTTGATCGCCAGAAAACCTCAATCACTCTTGCCGATTAAAGTTGAAACAGGGAGTAGTCAGGCTAAAAGACTTTAAATCAAGCGCTAGTTGGGAGGCAACCCAATTTTTAATTGCTTTCAGTTGAAATTTTGTGATTTTTAGGACTAATTATTAGTCTTAATTTTGTTTTTTATCTTGTAGTAATGAGTTGCTTTGTTTCTGTGCTTACAGGTTATACATCAAGGATTGCACATCAAGAAATCAAAGAGAAGAGCTTTACAGTTCAATTCCAGATTTTTAGGCCAACACAGCCGCGCCCCAAGTGTGAAGATATCAAGCGCGGTCGTGCCCTTCTCCAGATATCAAAAAGTTGCAGCAGGTCTACCAGCACGGCCGTGCCCAAATTGTGAAGGAAAGCAGCGCAGCCGCGCCGAATCTCAAAGCTTAAAAAAAAAAATTCCCACTGGTCTGCCAGCGCGGCCGTGCCCAACCCAAGTCAAATTCCAGCGCGGCCGCGCCGCGATCGGATCCCAGGTTTTAAAATCCAGTTGAAACCCGATCCATTGCTTGCTTTTTATTTTCTTTTCCCGCTTGGAGTCACATTCTTCATAACCTCTCCTTATTATAACCGGTTTCTTCCTTTCTTCTCTTCCTTTCCCAAATAAAATTCGATTCCCTACCAATTTAAACTCCTTCCCCAAATCCAAAACTCCCCATAACAAACCCTAACTTCTATTTCTCTTCATCTCCATTCTCTCTCCAATCCGTAACGACACACAACCTATTCCTCTATTCAAACCCTTAAATCCAAATCTGTCATCACTCATAGTGTGCTTCAAGGAGGTTTTCAGTGCATCAAAGTGGGATACAGAGGTAGTGCAGTGGTTCTAAACGAAGTAAGTACATTGTGGTTTAGGGTTTTGCATCGTACCAAGGTATTAATTCTATTTGACAGATTTTAGACTTGGAATTGCATTGTATTGGGACTGTTGATTATATAATTCCAGATATTGTGATTAAACTATGCATGCAAGTGTATTGATTGGAATTGATTGATTAAATCCAAGTGTGGTATCTGTTAAGTTTGGGGGAGTCTTTACATTGTTGAGTGTTGGGATTGGGTTATTATGGCTTCTAAGAGACCACATGGGGAATCGTCTAGTTCTCGAGCCCATGCTGAGTCAGTCGATTTTGATAAAAGTAGGTTTGTTTCTGAAGAGGCTGAGGAATTCTATCATAAGGTTTTGCTTGGGAAGACGTTTATTTTGGAACGTGGACTAAAGCCCGATCTTGATTTAGATGGTCAAATGATGAGCATGATCCGAGCTAAGGGTTGGTTATTGTTTGTGGAACCACCATTGGCAGCCCCAATTTCAGTTGTTCAAGAATTCTATGCTAACGCTAAGATCACCAAGGACGGGACCGCTTTTGTGCGGGGTTGCCAAGTGCCATATGATAGCAAGAGTATCAATGCCATCTATCACTTGCCTTCAATTTACCACTCCGATCCGGACAGTTTACACTCTACGAATTGGGACACTAAATTGGAGCGCATCAAGAATATTTTGTGCAAGCCGGGTACAGTTTGGACTACGAAGCAAGGGACGGATCAGAAACTCCACTTTCCTCACACAGCCTTGAGTCGTTATGGAAAGGCCTAGTACAGTTTTATTTGTGCCAATCTCATGCCACCAGGCATCAAAATGACGTGACCAAGGATCGAACGATTTTGTTATATGGAATTGTGCAAGGAAAAATGATTGATGTGGGGTATGTTATCCATCAGTCCATACGCCGGTACCTTCAAGGCGGTACCTCAGGCGGTATCCCTCATGCATCGGTGATCACTCGGTTATGCTCAGCCGCTGGGGTAGAATGGGCTGATAGTGAGCCTGTGCAGCTCCCGATGAACACTATCGATCATGCTACTATAACTAAGTACAAGGTTTGGGATGGTGCTCCTTCTCATGCCCGTGGAGCAGGATTTCTATTGGGGGATTACAGTGAGAGTGAGGAGGCATCTGATCAGCCGGTGACCGAACCTGAACAGCCATTTCCTATATCTCAGGCTAGATTGGATCGCATGGAGAGGCGTATGACTCGGCAGATGGATGCTATACACACGAGTATGACTGAGCTTTGATCTTTCTCCACTCAGCTCTCGGACAGTTTCCCGCAGGCTTTTTCTTAATTCGGTGTTCAAGTTCAATTCCCAACGTTTGCTGAAGCTCCAACTTATCCGCCTCCGGACACACCTTCAGATGCGGAGGATGCAGATGATGTTACCTCACATTAGGGAAGTTTCTCTTTCCTTTTCTTTTACTGTTTTATCCAATGAGGACATTGTCTGTTTTAAGTTTGGGGGAGTTCTTTTAGGTTTTTGTTTAGCATATTTGTTGGTTTTGTGCATCATATCTGTTAGTATGTTGGCATATCATTGTGATTATTGTGAATCTTGCATAGTTTAGTTTGGTTGTGTTAGGTGCATTTAGTTTGTTTGCATGAATCCAATTGATTAGTTGGTATGATTTTGGCTCGGCCAATGATGAGATGGGTATTATTGTGTTAGCTTGGACCGTGTGAAAGTCGTTGGGGATAAAATAATTTTGATCATGAGAGTAATTATGTCTGTCATAACTTGAGTTATTGGATAGCGCGAACAATTTAATTAATTTGACTGCTGGGGTTCAAAGGGTTGCATAACTGATTTTTACATGAGAACTGTGTAAAACATTGTTAGGTGAATCAACAAGGAAGGCTGAATAGGGTAAAAGCTGAGTTTGGGGGTTTATTTTTAAGGCTAAAAAAAATATAATAAATGCGTTGACTAGTTGGGTTCTGTGGCCTCTGTCACTCGGGTAATTAGATCCTTAGGGGTGCCTTAACACCTAGTGCCCTAAAGCTGACTGGTTTGGGAGTCACTGATTGAACACTCACTACATGGGTGACTTTAAAAAGCCTAAGAGAACTTGACATTGCACAGTTAAACATAAACACGAGATGGAGCGTAAAACGCACTCGTAGAAGAATAAAGTTAGGAATAAGCCTTGTTAGAACCTTCATGCTCGGTATTTGCTTGATTTTGGCTGGATTTGTTGTAATTGCTTGAATTGAAATGAAAGTATATTATTCTTGTTATAGAGTTGGTTATGTGGCTTTATTTTGAACTTTGGTCAGTTAATTTGATTAATGCACACACACGCACGACTTGGGTGATGATAGGTGTATATTGTTTGATTGGTTGAGATTATTAGTTCTTTTTGACTGGATTTACTGTTTCAAGCTAGTTGTTGATATCTCTGAGGCATATAGTTAAGATTCATACTGGCTATTGGTTGGATTCTTAGGCATGGTAGTTATTAGTATATTCATGGCATTGTGTTGCATTGTGTTAGTTACATTGCATTGTGTTGCTTGGGGACAAGTAATAGTTTAAGTTTGGGGGAATTTGATGAGTAGGTTTTATACCTACAAATCGGATGCCAATGAAAGCGAATTATCGTTTATTTCCATGGTTTGTAGTTACTTTTCATGCATTTTATGTGTTTTTGTAGGTTGCACGTGTTGGGAATAAGTTTAGCAAGAATTGGTGGGACTGTGTTGTTGCAGATGCTGAGATGCTGTGAAGTTGGTGCAGCGCGGCCGCGCCCAAAAATGAACTAGGGTGCAGCGCGGCCGCGCCTGTCTCCATGACTTAAGAAAAAATTTGCTGCCAGGGTAGCGCGGCCGCGCGCCATTCAAGCTTAATTCAAGCGCGGCCGTGCCGGTTCGAGAGAGGGCAATTTTGACTTTTCAGCAGTTTTAAGCAGATTTGATTTGAACTTGGATTTGAAATTCTGTAATTAATTAGGGTTTTTATCAGATACTATAAATAGTTGTTTTTAAGTTACTTTCAGGTTGTTGAACTTATTATTAGCAAGCCCTAGTTTTGAGCAATTGGAGAAGACTTGAAGCAAGCTATTGGCAGACCGAAAGCAAGGAGCAGGATAGAGATTCGAGGATTACTTTACAGTGTTTCTTCTTTTCTCTTCTTTTTACTCTAAACCTTTGAATGTTATTAAACTTGTGGATGATGAATTCTAGTTTAATCATGAACTAAATTTCTTTTAAGGCTATAATGGATCTTAATGCGTAGTTTTGAATAGCATGCTTCCCGGAACATTATGATTAGTTATTTTTGGATTGTCTATTATGGTTTGTGCTGAATTGCTTAATTATCTGGCCAATAATTAATGGGATATTCTGTATGAACTCGAGAGATGAAGTATAGAGTTGGATCTGACCATAATAGCATATGATTATGTATTCTGCTGTCGATGGAATTCATAGTTTGTGTTTAGGATAGAGATATACCTATTCACCGCATGTACTTAAAATAGGGAACCTGGACTTTAAATCCTTTTTAATTGTAATTCACATAGAAATATAGTGAATTAGTTATATAGGGTGATTAACTTGAGTCTATCAATTGTGGATTTGAGTTGAGTTATTTATAAAACATTGAGAGATGATTATAAATAGTGATGAGTTCCTGATTAACAATCCAAAACAACTAGCATAATTCGAAGGGAAGTGTGTTGAGCAAGATAAAGCATTAAGTGAAGTTATAGTCTTAAGTGTTTAAAAATCTGTTTTTAAACTAGTGGTAGTAATTTAATTTAGAATTAATTAGTTAAATTCAAAACTTCAGAAATTATCAATTATTTGTTTATTAAAATTGATTTGATTTAAAATTGGAAATTGTCATTAAAGACACATTTTTTCTCTGTCGGACGATACTCTACTTTCATTATATTACTTGTGGACTGCGTATACTTGCGTATTTTGCTAGTAAAGATTTAGGCAAACAAGTTTTTGGTGCCGTTGCCGGGGAACAATTGTGTCTATAATTTCAAGATTTAATTTAATTAATTCAGTTTTAGTCAACATTATTTTCCTTGTTACTTCTTGTTTCAGGTGACTTTTGTATTCGTTTATGCAAACGCGATCAAAACAACCGGAACTCGTGCAGTGTGAGGATAATCTTGAGAGCAAGCTACGACAGTTGAGAAAATTTTGTCGGGAGACAATTGAAAAAGAGAAAATGGCTAACGAAGAACAGAAATCTTTAAGGGACAATTCCGCTCGCTCTTCCCGTTTGTCTGAGGATGATACATTGTACTCAACTTTAGTTGCGTTCCCATCTGCTCTTGTACACTCCTCCAGAAATTTGAAGTGAAACGCGAATCTCGATCCGAAATAATTGAAATTGGCACTCCGTGTCTAGAAATGATTTCCTTAACATAGAGTTTGGCTAATTGGTCTAACTTGAACCTTATTTTGATCGACAAAAAATGAGCCAACTTCGTCAAACGATCCACTATAACCCATATAGCATCGTATCCTTTCTGTGTCATTGGGAGTCCTACCACGAAATCCATCGTGATATGTTCCCATTTCTACTCTGGAATTTCTAAGGGTTGAAGCAACCCACTTGGTCTCTGATTCTTGACCTTGACTCTCTGACAAGTTAGGCACCTGCCAACAGACTCCGCGACTTCTCTCTTCATGTTCGGCCACCAAAAATGTTGTCGGAAGTCTTGATACATCTTCATACTTCCTGGATGGATCGAGTACCTCGAACTATGGGCCTCTTGCAAAATCTCCTCTCATAACTCTGGTACTGGCGGTACCCAAACTCTTGTTTCAAATCTTAACAGTCCTTCGCTATCGAGTCTATACCTAATTTCCTCCCCCTTGGAGATCTTCTGCCTTATTCCCTCGCACTCCTCATCATTGAGTTGTGCTTCCTTTACTCTCTCCAATAAGGTTGGATGAGTTCCTATTGCAAATAACTTTTCCCCCGATTCTGTCGGGAGCCTCACCTCTAACTCCATCCTAGCCATCTCTATTATTAGCTCATCTTGAGCCGTTAACATCGACAAATTTCCCCGACCCTTCCTACTTAAGGCGTCGGCCACTACATTCACCTTCCCTGGGTGATACAAAATTTCATAATCGTAATCTTTGATTAATTCCAACCACTTCCTCTGTCGCATGTTCAACTCCTTCTGTGTGAAGATATACTTCAGACTTTTGTGGTCCGTGTATATCTCACATTTCTCGCCATACAAATAATTCCTCCAAATCTTCAAGGTAAACACAACTGCTGCAAGCTCTAGATCGTGAGTAGGGTAACCCCTCTCATAATCTTTTAACTGACGTAACGCATACACAATGACTTTACCGTGCTGCATAAGCACACACCTAAGTCCTTTGAGAGATGCATCACTATAGACTACAAAATTACCCGCATCATCTGGTAGGGATAATACTGGCGCTTCACTCAACCGCTTCTTGAGCTCTTGAAAGCTCTCCTCGCACTTCTCCGTTCATACATACTTCACCGCTTTTCTCGTCAATTAGGTTAATGGGGTTGCTATCTTCGAAAAATCTTAAATAAATCTCCTATAGTAGTGTGCTAACCCTAAGAAACTACGCACTCTTGTCGGCGTCTTTGGCTGCTCCCAGTTAATCACTGCCTCCACCTTCGCTAGATCTAAGAATATACCGTCTTTGTCGATCACGTGTCCTAAAAATTGAACTCTCTCTAGCCAAAATTCACATTTTGAGAATTTTGCATACAACTTCTCCATCCTCAAGGTTTCCATCACTATCCTTAGGTGTTCAACATGATCTTCCCGTGTCTTGGAGTAGACTAGAATATCATCTATGAACACCACTACAAATTTGTCCAAATGCTGCTTGAACACTCTATTCATTAAATCCATAAATGCGGCTGGCGCATTCGTCAGCCCAAATGACATCATCAGGAACTCATAATGGCCATAACGAGAATGTTGTCTTAGGTACGTCCTCTCCTCTCACCTTTAACTGGTGATACCCCGTTCTTAAGTCTATCTTAGAAAAGTATTTTGCCCCTTTCAACTGATCAAATAGATCGTCGATCTTTGGCAACAGATACTTGTTCTTGATCGTTACTTTGTTCAGCTCCTGATAGTCGATACACAGCCTTAACGACCCGTCCTTCTTCTTCACGAATAACACTGGCGCTCCCCATGGAGACAAACTCGGTTGGATATACTTCTTATCTAACAATTCTTGCAGTTGAATCATCAACTCCTTCATCTCTACTGGCGCCATTCTATATGGTGCCCTTGAAACTTGTGCCGTTCCAGGTACTATGTCTATTACAGACTCGACTTCCCTATCTGGTGGAAGTCCTAGTAATTCATCCGAAAATACATTCACGAATTCATTCACGATAGGTATCTGCCCCATTTCGGCTCCCTCTCGTTGGGTATCAACAACATGGCATAGATAACCTATGCACCCTTTTCTTAACAGCTTCTTGGCTTGCATCGTCGATAGCAAACTCGAACGTCTAGGAGATTTACTACCATAGAACACTACCTTAGACTGCTTCGAAGTCTGAAGGTTTAAGCTTTTCTTCTGGCAATCGATTACTGCCCCGTGGTTAAACAACCAATCCATTCCCAGTATTACTTTAAATTCTCCCAGTTTAATCGGAATTAAATCTACCGATAACTTATGCCCTCTTATCTCGACACAACAATTTCTATAGACATGTTCAATAGGGATTACTTCCTTATTCGCAACTTCTATGTTCAAGGGAGACTCTAGTTTCGCTAGAGGTAAGCTTAAACGTCTAGCAAATTCACATGATACAAAAGAACAGGTCGGACCCGAATCAAACAACACATATGCATTAATATTATTGATCGGGATGATACTTGAGACTACGTCTCCTGATGCCACTGCATCTTTGACCGTCATATTGAAGGTCCGGATAGCTGGTCTGCTTGGTGGAGCCGGACCTACTATAGTCAGCTTGCAGCTGCTATTCCCGTTGCCTCCCCTGTCTGTCCCCTTCTTTGGACAATTTCTTGCTATGTGGCCTGGTGCTCTGTAAACGAAACATCCGCCGATCTTCTTCGGGTTAGGGTAGTTAGGAGAGATGTGTCCCTCCTGCCCACAGTCGTAGCTTGTCGTCTTTCCCTTCAAGCAAACCCCCAGGTGATTCTTCCCGCGGGTCTTACACGGCTCTACCCACTTCTTTGGGTCTCCTAGTTTATTACTGGTATTCCCGAAATTATTCCATTTCCTCTTCAGGCTACTTCCGCTTCCACTGGCTATATCAGTCTTATTTTCGCCTTCGCTCTTACCCTTATTATTCTTCTCCCTATTGTAGATGCTTAGCGCCTCGCTCCCTCCTTCGGCTATGATAGCCTTTTTCAAGATTGATCCAAAGGTATCAATCTCCAACATGCTCACCTTGTTGTAGAGCCAGGATTTTAGGCCCTACTCAAATCTCCTCATCTTCCTCTCCTCAGTGTCCACTTGGTGTGGAGCAAACCGAGCCAGCTCGTTGAACTTGGCAGCATATTATGGTACTGTCAGGTTCTCCTGTTTCAGTTCTAGGAACCGCATTTCCATGCGACTCTGCATGCTCCGGGGAAAGTAGTTCTCCAAGTAAATCTCCTTGAACCTTTCCCAAGCAATGACTCCCTCACCCGCCCTGTTCTGATTTGCTTCCCACCAGAAGTTGGCTTCTCCCTTCAGTAGGTAGGTAGCAAAAATGGTCTTCTGCTCCTCCCTAACTCTGGCGATAATGAACGCCTTCTCTATCTCCTTTATCCAGGATTGAGCCTCTATAGGCTCGGTGGTCCCACTAAAGTCAGGTGGTCCCACACTCTTAAAGTCCTTAAAGCTGGTTGTCTGCATAATTGGAGGGTTCACTAGCACTCCATCAGGAGCTCTATTCAAGGTACCTAGTAGTAAATCTATGAATTGTTGTATAGGGTTCACTTCTTCCCTATCCTCGTTCTGAGTCTCTCTTTGTTGGGTCCTATGGCCTCTTCCTCTTCCTCTTGGCGGCATCTTCTATTAAACAAATTATGCCACTATTAATCTACTATTTATGCTCGCGTACTAACACGTACACATACTAATCACAAGGCACATTAAAATAAACATACTTATATTAACATGCTTCTTACTTCATACCACATACATCTTATAGCTTTTGCTATAAGCATATTATCCCTCTATTACCCAAAAAGATGGGATCTTCGCAAGATAACCCGTTACTTAAACAAAATGGGATTTACATCTTTACGTAAACATAACACCCATAGATACATAGATAGCTATATCTAGTCATAGCTCAAAGACCCCTATTAGCGGCTTCTGCGTGTTCCTCCCTGATTATAGCTATCATTTCGACCCCTAGTCATAGTGTACCGGGTCTGACCTCCCTCAGCAGGGTAGTAGAACACCCTATCCTGAATCTGATCCATGGAGGTTTCATAGGAGTAGCTCATCCTATCCATCCTCCTCTTCTTCACCCTCACCTCAGTCTCGAGCTCTTCAGCTCGATCTTCAGCCATGATCTGGTTGGTGGTCTCTTTCACCCACCCCCTTCTCATCTGCTCCTTCTCTACTGTGATATCCAACACTTTCTGCTCTAGGTCTTGCGCCCTATTCTCAGAGGTATGCAACTTGATATTCAGGCTAGCATTCTTCTCCACTAGTTATCGAACCAACATGCCTAAGTGGACTAGTGCTTCCGGAACCACAGGGTTCGTAAACTCATCCTCAAATTCCTCATCTGAGGGTACAACCTCAGATGTTATATCATCAGCCACTTCAATTGGCTCCTCACTGGGTTCCTCTGAATGTTCGAACGGATCCTCATCAAGTGAAAGGTCCATCTCCGGTTCCTCCTCCAGATCCTTTTCTAGGTCACTCTGTATTTGAGCCTCAAACTCTGCTAGCGGCTCGGGTGTTGGTTCGGGTGGAGCGATCAGCTCCTCGCTTACTACATGGATATCTCTATACTCGGGTTCTTCTCCAGACATCTACAATCCAAGTTACTAACTCGGTTAGTACATACCAATAATGTATAGTTATTAGTAACACATAACAAATATAGTTTTATTAAGGTTACTTTTATTACTCTTGGTGAATTTTCTCAATTCACTTCTTAAAAACTCTAATTGAGTTCATCAACTTACTAATTCTCTTATTTTCCAAGGTCATATTCCTAAGGTATTCCCTAACCTAAAGTTTATAACCTACAGCGTTGATACCAACCTGTGATGCCCCCAAATCCGGGTACCTTCAAACTCGGACTCGGTGCTCCACGGTACTACCCATTTCATACAACATAACAGACATAAATGTAATTACTAAGCTATTACAATATGTCTTAGTCTCAATCCCAGGTTCTACAACCAAAACATCATTCATAATATATAATAAGTCTTAATATTACATCATTACTATTACAATTAAACTACGACGCCATCTAGACGTTCATCTTGCCCTTTCCCTTGTCCTTTCCGGAACCTTCGACCCGCTCGACCTTAGCTGCAATGTTTTAATTCAAAAGCAAGAATGAGCATTCAATTGCCCAGCAAGTATAAAAGTTGAATAACAACAATATTAATAATCATATCACTTCTTTACTCCATAACTGGAACAATAGTTGCGAGCCATTCTGAATAACAAGAATAATACTGTGCTTTCGTTTTTAAAATTATATTTGAAACGACATACTGAGTGGTCATAAGACCTTGAACAAAAGATGGGATTCACTTAAGCCATTCTTTCCTACCAAGATAAGTGGAAAATACAACCTACATACAAACTACCTCGCACTTGTTGAGGTTAATATAAACCCTAATAAACCAAAAGTAGTACTAGTGCATCTACTTACATAACATATCTACCAACATCACTACTCATCCTAAGAAGTCTCGTCATCATGCACGTGCTCCTGAGTCTGGGATGCACCTCCATGTACTCGATGTCGAACAGATCGACTAGACTCTCCAACCTCGAAGCGCATCCTCCCCACCCCAGCTCTCTGGCCCATATAGGTAGTGTCTAGTGCCCTCCCCAAGGTGTCAATTCTAACGTCCTTAGCCGCTATCTCTTCTCGCAGCTGATCCACCATCCTAGCTACCTTGATCCATGCCTCCTCAACCGAATCCTTCCAGCGATCTCTATATCAAACTCAAACTGCATTGCCCGATGCTCTGTCTTCAACATTCCCAGCTTCTCTTCTTCTTGTTTCAACCTTTCCTTCAGCTCGGCTAATTCTCCCTGAGACTGATAGGCTACCTCCTTATACTACTGCTCCATGAACTGATGTGTGAGGTTCTGTTCTTCCAAGTGGGCAATTCTACCCTCCAACTCATTGTTCCTAGCCAATAATTCTCCTATCAATACATCTTGAGGGGTATCCTCCATCACTTTGTATTCTACGGGCTCTTCTACCTGATCCTGATCAACAGAGTGACTGTCCTGTCTCTCGTCCGACATCCTACAAACACCACACATAAAATCAACATCAGTACCACAAAAAAATATATTCATTAATAAAATGAAATGATATTTTATTCAGTACAACTAAAACTCGATGGATCTATTCAACCCATCACATACATACTCTATATGAGATTTCTACTAAGGTTATAACCTAGGTTTCACATTCCTAATGTTTATAACCTACAACTTTGATACCAACCTGTGACACCCCCAAATCCGGGTTTCCTAATGTGACGTCCCCAAATTCGGGTACCTTCAAACCCGGACTCGGTGCTCCATGGTACTACCCATTTCATACAACATAACAGACGTAAATGTAATTACTAAGCTATTACAATATGTCTTAGTCTTAATCCCAGGTTCTACAACCCAAACATCATTCATAATACATAATAAGTCTTAATATTACATCATTACTATTACAATTAAACTACAACGCCATATAGATGTTCATCTTGCCCTTTCCCTTGTCTTTACCGAAACCTTCGACCCGCTCGGCCTTAGCTGTAATGTTTTAATTCAAAAGCAAGAATGAGCATTCAATTTCCTAGCAAGTATAATAGTTAAATAACAACAATATCAATAATCATATCACTTCTTTACTCCACAACTGGAACAATAGTTGCGAGCCATTCTGAATAACAAGAATAATATTGTGCTTATGTTTTTAAAAATATATTTGAAACGACATACTGAGTGGTCATAAGACCTTGAATATTCTTTTCTTCTTATAAAAGGGATTAAACAGTTATTTTACTACAAACCGTCTGACTTGCGAGCACTTCTAGGTGATCAGCCTATTGTACTATATGTTGATCAACACTCTAGCTAAAAATGACTATATGCGTTTGTTTAGGCTCCTCTTGGCCTTGTCATAATAACTGACTAAAATTACCCCTAATGTTAGGGTTGTTCATCTCATTCATGCCTTAGAATCCTAACCAAAACAATTCAGTTGGATAGCTCTACTTAATCATCAATAACATTTCAAGGATTTATTATCAAGTCAATCATTTCAATATCTGTCTAGCCGAAACAAATGGCATCGACGTTCTCTACAACAATTCATATATATGTGAACTTGAAAGATTCAACAATTTATGTCATAACATAGGTCGAATACTTGTGCAAATACTGAAAGATATACATAAGTAAGGAATTCACACAACCATATATGTATTGCGTAAATCGGAACTTCAAACATCGCATGAGAGTCATGAGAATATATTTAAATGAATCAAATAAACTTGCCTAGCACAAGGGTTAGACAAGCGTTAGAAAACTTGCCTTAAGCGCTTGCTACTATTAGAAACATAACTCTAAACCATGTTCTACAGGGCTTACCATAGGGTCATCATACAATTATAGCATGCACTAATCATCTTATATCTTTTTTCTTCTTTGGACCCGTAAGAATTCATTACTGGGTTCTGAACCGACCCGGCGCTACGGTGCCGTGTCTAGGCCTACAAGCAGCGCTACGGCGCCGGAAATTTCCTGAGACTACTGCATACTAGGCACTACGGCGCCGTTTTATGCCTTGCTACTGGCGCTGCGGTGCCAGTGTTCTTATGCGGCGCCGTTTCGTCGGCGCTGCGGTGCCAGTTCACGTGTTATTTGTGACGCTGCAGCGCTAGACTGGTTCCAACGACACCGTTTTTAGGGTGCGGCGCTGCGGCACTGGTTTTTGGCCTTATGAATGGCACTGCGGCGCCATTTATATTTTCTGGAAAAATTCCCAAATTTCTGGGTTCGTGGTTTGGTTCATGCCGCAACTGATTCGTAGCTTCATAACTTCTTCATCCCTTATCGGAATGAGTCCATTCTTGAGCCGTTCTCTAGCTCTTGCTACATACTATAACATATCCTAAATTCATAACCTCTCGGACTCGCTAACAAGTCTGAATCAAAGCTCCAAAAAGCTTACTCAACTAGTTTTCTGCGTATTTTATGAACTAGACACATCTTTATTAAAATCGCCATAACTTCTTCATACGAAGTCGAAATGGGATCGTTCAAATGCCTATGACTTCCTTAGTGAGTGTACTACACATACCCAGAAGTTCATAACCTCCTAGGCAACATAACATCTCCAAAAATTGCTTCTAGAGACACTGTTCATCAAGGTTTTCATATTAAGCCTAGTTTACTAATTCTTTCGCTATGGATTCGTTTTAAGAGCTTTTTACTCTGTTCCAGTTGGGTGATGATCCTCACTCATAAGAGTACATCACAACACCCATAAACACAACATTTAACAACTATGATTTACACAGTTCTTGTCCAAACTAGTCTGTATAGTCCATTTCTTTCTCCTTTATGCATATGTATGGTTTTCTTTCTTTTGTTCCACTTTTGGATGCTTTTAACGGATGTTTTAAGGTACTAAGAACATATATATTCATTCATTAACAACCAACAACAATCGCAACAATCACAACAATATCTACCATTAACGAACTAAGGCTAAGCTAGAAAGCTTGAAAATGAAGGAGATGAGCTAGGTTTTATTACTAACCTCTTGTATCTTTCTTCTTAGTGTCTAGGAGGTTGTTACAGCTGCTAGCCTTTCTCTTCTTCTTCTTCTTCTCCTTCTCCTCCGTCTGACTCTTGCTCTCTCTCTCTCTACTTTCTCTCTCTATCTTCTTGCATGTTCTTACTAGTTCTTTGTTTGTAAATGGGAAAGAAAGGAATGCTGCTAAGTAAGGAAGTATTAGTAGATGAAGGGGCTCAGCTCTTGACTGAATTGAGCGTGCTTGGCCGCTCTGCTCCCCGTGTATGGACGGGAGAGTTTTAGCTCTCCCAGGCGAATGTCTGCCTGGGTATCTCCCCTCCCCTTCTCCCAAATGCTTGGTTTCTCCTTTCCCTTTACCAAATGCTGATTTATTTCTCCCCATGCCTTTGGTCGGTGAGTCCTCCCTTCCTCCTTCTCCCACATGCCTTTTCTCTCTCCCTCAAAATGTTGTAGATTTTGTGACCCATTTCCCTCAATGGGTCATGGGTTGGGTCATAGGTTGCGGGTTTGGGTCATGGGTTGCGGGTTTGGGTCATGGGTTCGACTAGTGGGTCTTGGGCTCCCATTTAGGGCCACTATTCATAATCTCATGGGCTTTAACTTACCAATTCAGTTGGGCTCCTAATTAAAACCAATTGGGCTTCAAATTAAATCCCAATCTTGGATTATTAATCCCTATCATTAATGTTTTGACGAAATTAGGAAAAATCGGAAACACGTTATTGCGTAAATAGTGTTTTAACGTTATTCCTCTAAATGATTTAATCAATACCATGAAATAACAACACTAAAAAATTATCACATACACATCATAGGTTATAATAAACCTTCAAACACATAACACAGAATAATATTAATAAAGGTTCAATTTATTCAATAAAATTCATAGGCTCGTATTACAAAGCTACCCACGATTCATGGTCGTTACACCTAACCTCGAATTCGGCGTTCACGATACTCAACAACAAACATACTTTCTAACTAATGCGGAAGAATAAATATACATTGTTTATCATAATAGTAATAAAGTCTTACAATCATAGTCTCAAGGTTCTTTAACCTTAACTTAAAACGTACTCTTAATACTTTAAAGAGTTTACATAACCAAATAGCATTTAAAATAAACTAGTACATAAGCCTTCTCAAACATCTACTATTGAACCTTCCCTTTTCCTTTATCCCCTTTGGACGTTTCTGCCTTAACTGAAATAAATGTCATGATATAGCAAGGGTAAGCATCTAATTTGCTTAGCAAGTTTATACACAAGGGAGACATATCATGATTAGAAAGAAGTTTCACTTTCAATATTCAACGACAGTATAAAATTGTGAAGGAACATTAATTAATAGTCAACACTAGAATATTCGAATAATTGAATAAGAGTTACTGAGTCGTTTGGAAATAACCATGAACATTTGCCAAGGTTCTCAACATTTAAACTGGACCTTTTAATAAGTTTGGGTAATCAAGAAGACCAGTCTTTCATACCCCGTGATTTATGCATAAACACTTAATAATCCAGCATTGATATTATGCTTTAATGAAATTCGTCCTTTTCTCAACCAAGAGTTCTTACCATATCAATTTAAGAAGAACAACATTTAAGACACATTTGATTTAACAAATTTAGACATGTTTGATCTAGCTGATACAATTAGCATAGATCTATCTCATAAACAGTTCATGTATGAAAGAAGCTTTAATTTAATTCACAGTTCAATAATAAAAAAACAGGAATTCAATTGCATAAGGTGCGAATCTTAATAATTAGTATAGATGTGAATAATCAACAATAATTATTCACTAACATGCTTCGAAAATAATAACTCGAGTTTGAGTTAGGGAACTTGCCTCGTTTGTAGGCTACTGTTACGCAATTAAATTCTACCCGCTAGGCAGTTTAATTATCTTCCTTCGAGAGACCTATAGTTAATCTTCCAATTAGCCATAGCATAACATTACATTATATAATCACATAGATATTACATATTACATTTAGTTCTTAGAAATATTATCATGCCACGATAATATTACTATTAAATAACAACTACCTTTAATTCACTTAATATTATTAATCATGATAATATTTAATTCATCTCTTAGTATTATTAGTCCACTAATAACACTTTTATTCGCTTACTAATATTATTAATATCTTAATAATATTGTAATACTTTACTAATATTATTAATCCTCTTAATAATATTTTAATCATGCATTAATATTATTACTTTAATAATACCTTACTTATTCTTTAGTATTATTAATCAATTAATAATACTTTATTCATTTACTAATATTATTAATCATCTAATAATATTTTCTTCCTTTACTAATGTTATTACATTTTTAATAACATTTTATTTAATTTCAAATATTATTATTTACTTAATAATATTTTAACCATTTAATAATACTTTAATCTAATATTATTAATCTTTTAATAATATTTTAATCTCATATTATTAATAATATTTTAATCTAATGTTATTAGCCATTTAATAATATTTTAATCATTTATTAATGCTTAAATCAAATATTATTACCCATTCAATAATATTTCCATAAAGTTTTAATCTTAATATTTCTTTATTTATTTAAAAATATCAAATTCTTATATTACAAATATCATAGTAATATTTTAATAAGTTATTAGGCAAATAAACAATTTATTTTAATTGTTTTACCCTTTATTAAACAACTTATTTAATACTCATAAAAGGTCATAAATATTATTTATCATAATAGACTACCAAAATACCTCACATAGGTCAGATTATACTATAATAGGAGTACCTAAGCTTTAACATCCTATTTTCCTCATTTATGACATCATTTAACCATTTATTTCCTTTTAACCATAACTATAACATTATTATAAAAAATAGCAAACAAGTTCTAAAAATTATTATCTTCTGGATCTAGACAGTATATGACCCAAAAATAATTCACAAATTTTTCTAGAATTTTAGAAAGTGATTTACTATATTTAAAGTACTCAAAACCTTCGAATCTTGTTACATTTTTCATAAATCAAGTTTTGCTCAAAAATTCTGAAACTTTCAGGATACACTCTTATAACATATATACACATAGTGTAAAATGAAAGTAGTATGCACACAAGCCAATCATATTTGATATGATGTAGCATATACTTTGTAATCTTATTCATTTATTAATAAAAGAATTGATTTTCTTAAAAGGCATTTTATATTATCTACATGGTGCTGTTATATTAAATGTGATAAATCCATAGTTTTGAGCAATGCTTTTAGAATCATGATGGTGATCATGCTAATGAGATCTAAATTCAAGATAGCTCACAAACTAAAATTGTTCCTAATCGTTGGATTACTAAATTGGGGATTAGTAAATCCGGATAGATTAGTACATACGTTTTCTTATTCTTAGGAAGAGGATGATTGATCTCATAATCATTGGTGTGGAGACACTAAAGCAAGTATGTAGGTGCTTATTGGAGAATAAGTTCACTGAAGGTGACTCGCTAAGGAATACCTAATGGAGTTTTACTCGCCTGTCAATAGGAATTCCTCTAGTGATAGTAGTACAAGTGATCCTTGGATTTAAGATCATCATAGTATCTTGTGTATGATGAGTTATACTTTGACATGTCCCTTAAGACCTTTAGGGTATATCAAAGGGTATGATTGGGTATAATAAGTTGTACATGGAGATAGGTGAATGATTAACAAAGAATCTTTACCTCGTTTAGTAAAAGATGTGAATGTCCTATGTGATTTGATAAATGACAACTCAGTAGTCCTTGGCCAAGGCAGAATGAAATTAGAAAGGAGTTTCTAATTTGCATTATTTAGAGTTGTGCATTTGGGAATCGAAATACATATAATTAAATAAAATAAGACTTGACAGTAAATCCATGTGTTATATTTAATTGGGACATTGTATGGTAGAAGGATTGAATTGTACGGTAACTATTCACTGAAAGGTTCTTTTGTGATTAATGTTGAAATCTATATTATCTGGAAAGTCGTTGATCGCTAAGGGGGCTTACCCTTATTGTAGAATAAATATTATTTATTTAAATAAATTAAATAGTTTAATTTATTTATTTAAATAAGATTAGAATTGTTCTAATTGATTTATTCACAACCGGTTTAATATGGAGAATCTAAAGGGTCACACCGCAAAAAGAAAATATTTATTTAAGAAGTAAATGACATAATTGTAATAATAAGTTAAGTGTATTTAATTTAATCTATGGAGATAGAATAAATTAAATAGATTAATATTTATTATTTAATATTTTAGAAATATTAAATATAAATTAATAAGAGGAGTCTTATTATTATTATTACTATTACTATTATTTAATTCCTAATAGGGATTGAGAATTAATTAATAGAAGTACTCTCCCATAAATTCCTAATTGGATTAGAAGCATAATTAATTAAAGGAGTTTAATTATAATGAAAACCCTAATCCTAAAAAGTTTAGGGAATGATTATTCCTACATCTATAAATAAGAGGAGTCTTATCATAGATTAGGGTTACACACTCTTGCATTAGATTGTGGAGAGTACTTGCAATTTCTATAGAGATAGAAACTAGGGTTTTGCCAATACCCAACTTCTTGAATAACTGTTCTTCCTAGGTGGATCACCTCTAGAGGCCAAACACTTGGGTGGCTAACGTTGATCAATAGGAAGGAATCTCATCGGTGGAATTGGAGGAGAACACGAAGGACTAAGAGTTGAACTTGTACCCGAGGAAGCTTTGATCTACGAGGGTATAATTTTTATTCTCTTTCTCTTTCGTTTATATCGTTAATTGAACACATAGATTGATCATGGTGATGGTTTGTATAAAATTTAAAAAAATCGATTTTATCGCGCTTCCGCCCTATTTATGTAATTTGATTACATACTTGCGTTATATACAAACCTAACAATGGTATCAGAGCCTAACCTTGTGCTAATTATCGTTTTTGATGATTCCATATGTGTATGGTATGCGATTGGATCGAAATTTTTGGGCAGAATCAATTTTTCTGGATCAGTGACGTGGCGCAGCTGTGCCGACTCCAGTTCATTCTGGAGCGCAGCTGCGCCGGTTCCCAGTTCATTGTCGGCGCAACTGTGCCGGGCAGCAGAGTCCGAAATTTTTTTTTTCCTTCAATTAATATAAATGGTTTATTTAATTGATATAGGTTTAGAATAAAGGGATTTATTCACATATGAAATAGGATTCCATGTTTCCTAGAATAAAGGAGTTTATTCACATATGGAATAGGATTCCATGTTTCCTTAAAAATAAAGATGTTTATTTTGATAAGGAATAGTATTCAACATATTTTATTTTTCCAACAATTTTAAGTTAAAATAAAAGAGTTTGTTTTGAACTTGAAATTGAATTCCATGTTAATTGAAATAAAAGAGTTTATTTTGATTTGGAATTTGATTAAAAAATAAAAGAGTTTATTTTTATTCAAAATTGGATAAAATAAAATAAATAAGTTTATTATGATTTAAATTTTGACCAAAATAAAGGAGTTTATTTTTGTTTCAAAATTAGATTTCTAGTAAACTTTTAATTGCCCATTAATTGATATCAATGCATATATGGAATGGTTTTATTATTCATGAGATGAATGTTATTTATTGATACATATAGAGATATGTATGATAATAAATAGGGATTGATTATGGACTATTGACCAATATGTGATTGGATTTATTTTAGTGGATGCTTGAATGTATGAGTTTTTATAAATGGGGTCTGTGTACCTCGTCTTCTCTAATTTTTCTTAATGTAAATTCTATCTCCCTCCTATGTACTTCCCCTTGACTGCTGATCAAGGTTTCTATTCATTATAAATAGTTTCTGTAATAGGACTAGTTAGAATTAATTTTGAAGAATTGGAGACAAAGGAGCAAGGAGCGCTTGAAGACCCGTTTGTATTGGAGCCCGGGTCTAAATGTAAAATAATATGACGCGTATTTTATATATATATATATGTGCATGCGCGCTAAACAAGATTAGACAAATAATAATTACAAACCCCTCAAAGAAATTATATTAAGTCCTAAGCGTTTAAAGATATTAGGAATATCGAACGTCGCCTTCTAGCATGGTAAAGAGATAGAGTATTAAATATTTAATATGAGTTTGTTGTGTCACACAAGGCAAGTATTAAATATTTAAGATGTTGCTTTATCACATTTGATGATTATAAATAGACTGAACGATGTTGTTTTGTTGTGTCACACAAGGACAGTGTTTTTCTTTCGAATATATGGAAGTGCTAGGTTGGACTTAACTTAAATAATTTTGATTCAGATGTGTCACACTTGATCAAAATAATCTAAGAGCATAAATACAAGGAATTACATAGTGATGTAATTGACAATAGTTGTCTACCTATTTATTTATATATAGTTTGTTGTGTCACACAAGGCTATATACATTTGAAATGTGATCCTTATTCTCACTAGTAAATCTTTAATTAGATTTGTCGAACTATATATATTGAGGGTAATATAGTTTGATGAAAAAGTGAGAGATACCAATTTAAAATGAAGACCTAATTTATTTTGGTAATTAATTAAATGAATGTATGCTAAAATATTGTTAAATTACAAATTCATTTTACAGAATTTTACAATGTCTAATTCACTATCACTGCGTAGCATATTAGATGCTAATTAACCGGACCGAATTACACGGACTGGTTAAGGAATCTGAGAATAGTTCTCAAGGCTGAAAAACTATCTTATATTCTTAATATGCCTATCCCTGCAATAGTTGCAGACAATGCCTCTGAGGAAGAGATTGCTACTTTTAGAAAGTGGCAAGATGATGCACAGTTGGCTCAATGCATCATGCTCGCATCCATGAGTAACGAGCTTCAGCGTCAGCATGAAACTATGGATGCTCTTACTGTACTGCACCTTCAAGGAGTTGAATGGTGAGGAAAGTAGGACTGCTAGATATTAGATATCTAAAGAGCTCTTCCAATCTAGAATAACTGATGGCACTATAGTATAGACAAATGTTCTAAAAATGATCAATCTGATTGAACAATTAGGACAACTGGGTTTTGTATTGGATGAAGAGTTGATCCAAGATTTGATCTTGCATTCACTCCCGGACTCTTTCTCACAATTTGTTGTGAATTTTCCACGTGAACAAGCTATATGTCAACCTTCATGAGTTGCTTAAACACGTTGAAAACTGTAAAGAGTCATTTTCCAACCAAGAAAGACCAAGTCTTACTGGTAGATGATTCTTCCAGAAAGCGGAAGAGGGCCAAAGGATCTTCTGAAAAGAAGAACAATTCAAAGAAGGTATATGGAAAGGCAATAACTAAGGACAATAAGAACAAAACTGATGCAAATAGCAAAGGAGTTTGTTTCCAATCCAATAAGCCTGGACACTGGAAAGGACATTGTAAGGAGTATCTTACAGAGGCTAACCAGAAGAAGCTTAGTGAAGCTTTGGTTACAAATATGGGTTTGTTCATGATTGAAATAAATTTTTCTATAAGTCAAGGTTCTACTTGGGTATTGGATACCGGCTGTAGTTCTCACGTATGCAATCCAATGCAGAGACTAAGCAGAAGTAGAAAGCTAAACAAAGTAGTAATCTTATGTGTGGGAATGGAGCAAAGGTTGCTACATTAACCATAGGAACTTATAGTTTAGCATTGCCTACGGGCAAGTCTATTAAGTTAATAAGTTGTTATTATGTTCCAGTTCTCTTTAGAAAGATTATTACTTCCATTGTTGGACAAGGAAGGTTTTGGTATTATATTTAAGAACAATTGTTGTTCTATTTATAATGATAATGTTTTGTTTGAAACTGAAATATCACTTGATAGACTTTGTAAACTTGACTTACATGAAAAATAATTTTACAAATTGAACAAACTAGTAAAAGAAAAAGGAGATGATCATTCAAAGAGTTGAATATGTGTATTTGATGAAATACAAGTCTGAATCATTTGAAACGATCAAAGAATTCAGAAGTGAAACAAATTGACAAAGTATTAAGATTCTTTGATCAGATCGAAGAAACAATACTTGAGCAATGAGTTTCTAGATCATCTCAAAATGGTATTTTCTCATAATGGAAACCTTCTGATACGCAATAATTGATTGGTGTATCTAAAAGGAGAAATTGTACCTTGTTGGACATGGTGCAGTCCATAATAATTTTTACCAACATTCCAGTATCGATCTAGGGCTATGCCCTAGAAACGGCTGCATATCTACAAAATAAGGTAACCTCAAAATCCGGCCCAAAGACTCCATACAAGTTATGGATAGGGAGGATTCCTAGTCGTAAGTATGTTAAGATAAGGGGTTGTCGAGCTTATGTGAAAAGGTTTCAAAGATAAGTTTGGGATAAAATCTGACAAGTGCAGACTTGTGGGATATCCTAAAGAAAGTTTAGGGTATTATTACTATAATCCTACACGCTGTCTTCTTAGATAAAGGAGTTTATCATTGAAGGAGCTAGTGGGAGGGTAATAGATCTTGAAGGAGTTCAAGAACCACAAAGCACTTTAAGTCGAATCGAGGAACTTGTAGATAGAACTATTGTACCACAACCAAATCGTAAATCTGGAATGATACCGAAGATACCTGGGAGGTATGGATTCATCATAGAGGATGATGATGAGGTACGCATCATAGAGGATGATGATCCAGTTATATATGATGAGGCTATGAGTAGAAGACACTCAGAGAAATAGCAGATGGCCATGAAATCCGAAATGGACTCCATGTAAGAGAACCAAATATAGACTCTGGTTACTCCACAAAAAGGGCATAGTGCCTAGAGTGTGTAAATGGGTCTTTAAGAAAAAGACTGGAGCAGATGGCAAGGTAGAGACTTATAAGGCCCGACTGGTTGCAAAAGGTTTCAAACAAAGACAAGGAGTTGACTATGATGAAACCTTCTCACCAGTAGCTATGCTCAAGTCCATTCAGATTTTGCTTGCAATTGCAGCTTATTATGACTACGAGATCTGGCAAATGGACGTGAAAATGGCCTTCCTCAATGGAGAGCTTGAGGAAAATGTATATATGATACAACCAGAGGGTTTTGTTTCAACCGTTGGAACAAACCAAGTCTGTAAGCTACAACGATCCATTTATGGGTTGAAGCAAGCTTCTCGAAGGTGGAACATCCGTTTTGATGAGATATTCAAAAGGTTTGATTTTATCAAGAAGGAGGATGAACCATGTCTGTATAAGAAGGTTAGTGGGAGCGCTGTATCATTCCTTATATTATATGTTGATGATATATTACTGATAGGGAATGATGTTCCTATGCTGGTCGATCAAAATTTGGTTATCTAAACACTTCTCCATGAAGGACTTGGGTGAGGCATCCTATATTTTGGGGATAAATATCTATAGAGATAGATCTAAAAGGATGCTAGGCTTGACCCAAGGAAAGTACATTGACTCGATGCTAAAGAAGTTTAGCATGGAAGATTCCAAGAGAGGTCTCATGCCGATGAGTCATGGAATACATCTCTCCAAGAAACAGGCCCCAAAGACACCTGAGGAGAGAGACCGGATGAGTAAGATTCCTTATGCTTCCGCAATAGGATCTATCATGTACGGTATGATATGTACTAGACCAGATGTCGCTCATGCACTTAGTGTAACGAGCAGATATCAGTCGAATCCAGGAGAAGAGCACTGGAAGGCAGTTAAAAACATCCTAAAGTACTTGAGAAGAACTAAGGATGTATTTCTTGTCTACGGTGGGTCTGAATTGAAACTAGAGGGCTATACAGACTCAAGTTTTCAAACGGACCAAATTGATAGTAAATCCGTTTCGGGGTATGTGTTTACCTTAAACGGTGGCGCGGTGAGTTGGAAGAGTTCCAAGCAGCAAACAGTTACTGATTCAGTGACAGAGGCAGAGTACATAGCTGCAAGTGAAGCTGCAAAAGAAACTGTTTGGATGAAGAAGTTCATAACTGAACTTGGAGTGGTTCCTAGCATTAGAGGAGCCGTACCTTTATTCTATGACAACAACGGAGCTGTTGCGCAGGCTAAGGAACCCAGGTCTCATCAGAAATCCAAACACGTGTTGCGGTGGTTTCTTTTGATTAGAGAGATCATTGAAAGAGGAGATGTCACCCTGGAGCGTGTTAACTCTCAAGACAACATTGCAGATCCATTTACTAAAGCTTTAACTCAACAGCAGTTTGATCGTCACTTAGAGAAGATGGGTATTAGATACCATGGCGATTAGCTTTAGTGCAAGTGGGAGATTGAAAGTAGTATGCACACAAGCCAATCATATTTGATATGATGTAGCATATACTTTGTAATCTTATTCATTTATTAATAAAAGAATTGATTTTCTTAAAAGGCATTTTATATTATCTACATGGTGCTATTATATTAAATGTGATAAATCCATAGTTTTGAGAAATGCTTTTAGAATCATGATGGTGATCATGCTAATGAGATCTAAATTCAAGATAGCTCACAAACTAAAATTGTTCCTAATCGTTGGATTACTAAATTGGGGATTAGTAAATCCGGATAGATTAGTACATACGTTGCTTGCTCTTAGGAAGAGGATGATTGATCTCATAATCATTTGTGTGGAGACACTAAAGCAAGTATGTAGGTGCTTATTGGAAAATAAGTTCACAGAACATGGCTCGCTAAGGAATACCTAATGGAGTTTTACTCGCCTGTCAATAGGAATTCCTCTAGTGATAGTAGTACAAGTGATCCTTGAATTTGAGATCATCATAGTATCTTGTGTATGATGAGTTATACTTTGACATGTCCCTTAAGACCTTTAGGGTATATCAAAGGGTATGATTGGGTATAATAAGTTGTACATGGAGATAGGTGAATGATCAACAAAGAATCTACCTCGTTTAGTAAAAGATGTGAATGTCCTATGTGATTTGATAAATGACAACTCAGTAGTCCTTGGCCAAGGCAGAATGAAATTAGAAAGGAGTTTCTAATTTGCATTATTTAGAGTTGTGCATTTGGGAATCGAAATACATATAATTAAATTAAATAAGACTTGACAGTAAATCCATGTCTTATATTTAATTGGGATATTGTATGGTAGAAGGATTGAATTGTACGGTAACTATTCATTGAAAGGTTCTTTTGTGATTAATGTTGAAATTTATATTATCTGGAACGTCGTTGATCGCTAAGGGGGCTTACCCTTATTGTAGAATAAATATTATTTATTTAAATGAATTAAATAGTTTAATTTATTTATTTAAATAAGATTAGAATTGTTCTAATTGATTTATTCACAACCGGTTTAATATGGAGAACCTAAAGGGTCACACCGCAAAAGAAAAATATTTATTTAAGAACTAATGACATAATTGTAATAATAAGTTAAGTGTATTTAATTTAATCTATGGAGATAGAATAAATTAAATAGCTTAATATTTATTATTTAATATTTTGGAAATATTAAATATAAATTAATAAGAGGAGTCTTATTATTATTATTACTATTACTATTATTTAATTTCTAATAGGGATTGCGAATTAATTAATAGAAGTACTCTCCCATGAATTCCTAATTGGATTAGGAGCATAATTAATTAAAGGAGTTTAATTATAATATAAACCCTAATCCTAAATAATTTAGGGAAGAGTTATTCCTACATCTATAAATAAGAGGAGTCTTATCATAGATTAGGGTTACACACTCTTGCATTAGATTGTGGAGAGTACTTGCAATTTTTATAGAGATAGAAACTAGGGTTTTGCCAATACCCAACTTCTTGAATAACTGTTCTTCCTTGGTGGATCACCTCTAGAGGCCAAACACCTGGGTGGCTAACGTTGATCAATAGGAAGGAATCTCATCGGTGGAATTTGAGGAGAACACGAAGGACTAGGAGTTGAACTTGTACCCGAGGAAGCTTTGATCTACGAGGGTCTAATTCTTATTCTCTTTCTCTTTCGTTTATATCGTTAATTGAACACATAGATTGATCATGGTGATGGTTTGTATAAAATTTAAAAAAACCGATTTTATCGCGCTTCCGCCCTATTTATGTAATTTAATTGCATGGTTGCGTTATATACAAATCTAACATAAAAATGTTAGATTTTTCTAAGGTATACACAGTGAGGAATCTGGGTAAGAATATTTAGGAGTCCTTAACGCTAAAAGCCATTACACACAAACCACACATCAAAACGTATCCGTTCTTTTTCTTACATGTAGATAATATCTTAAGGTACCTCTGTGATTTTTAGGGTTTTAAAGCTTTAAGTTCTATACCTGGACTGTTTTGGGAAAACAGCCCCCAAGGCTTCAAAAATTATTGGATTTATATTCTACCACTTGGGTTTACTAGCTAAATCATGTATCTAGCACTTCCCATCGATGGATCACAAATCCAAGTTGTAAAACTTGAGTTACACAAGATTTGGTGGAAGGAAAACTAGGGTTTCACCCCTAGGAGAACATATGCTCATTTTCTTCCTCTAAACCTTTGATCTAACACTTAAGATACTTAGTTCCATACATGATAATATGTAGAACTGATCCGAGTTAGTTCCTCTAAACCTTTGAGCCTTGCGCCGGCCATTATCTCGATGAGCTCTAGTTATGAAATTTGTAGATCTACTTCTTAGCTTTCCATAGCCTCATTAATCGCCTTAATCCGAGTTCGGACGAAAACATTATGGCCATTTTACCAACAGACGTCAAAACTGATTTTGGCTACAGATGCTAGCTCGTCGGGGCGAGCTCCCCAGGCCAATTTTGGGGTCGGGGCGAGCTCATCGCGGGATGCAGCAGATTTTGCGATTTTTGGACCAAAAACTCGGGGCTAAGCTAGGGTTTCATATACCCATTTCTTATAACATCCAGGGGGCGGCTGGAACAACCATTCTAACACATACCCACTCATTCTAACATCAAATCTAGAGAGAGGAAGCTACCAAATACATCCACTTAGAGGGCCAAAGTGCTAAAATCAAGCTACATCAAGCAAGGCCAAAGAGCAAAAACATCAAGGATTGCAAAATCAAGGAGGAGAAGCTAGTGTTCATCTTCAACCCATCAAACATCATATGAAAATCTACAAAAAAGGTTTTATCTCTAGTTTCCTTTCTATTTTGTAATCCAACATGTTGTATAAATTGAATATGATGTTATTTGTAGTTACCATGAACTAGAACTAATTTTCTAAGATTTCAATTGTGACACCCCCAAATCCGGGTTTCCTAACCTCGAATTCGGTGTTCACGATTCTCAACAACAAACATACTTTCTAACTAAATGCGGAATAATAATCATACAAAGTCTATCGAAATAATAATAAAGTCTTACAACATGGTCCCAAGGTTCTTTAACCTTAACTTAGAAACATACCCTTAATTCAATAAGGGTTCACATAACCAAATAACATTTTTAGATAACTAATACATAAGCCTTATCAGGCAACTATTCTTGCACCTTCCCTTTTCCTTTGTCCCCTTTTGACGTTTCTGCCTTAGCTGAAATAAAAACCATGATATAGCAAGGGTAAGCAACTAGTTTGCTTAGCAAGTTTATACACAAGGGAGATATATCATGAATAGAAGGAAGATTCGCTTTCAATGTTCAACGACAGTATAAAATTGTGAAGAAACATGAATTAATAGTCAACAATTGAATATTTGAATAATTGAATGACAATTACTGAGTGGTTGGAAATAACCATAGACATTTGCCAAGGTTCTCAGCATTTAAACTGGACCTCTTAAAAAGTTTTGGTAATCAAGGGGATCAGCCTTTCATACCCCGTGATTTATGCATAAACACATAATAACCAGCATTGATATCATGCCTTAATCAAATTTATCATTTTCTCAGCCAAGAGTTCTTACCATAACGATTTAATAAGAACAACTTTTAAAATACATTTGATTTCACAAATTTAGACATGCTTGATCTAGCTGATACAAATAGCATAGATCTATCTCATAAACAGTTCATACTTGAAAGAACTTTAACTAAATTCACAATTCAATAATAATAGAATAGGAATTCAATTGCACAAGGTGCGAATCTCAATAATCAGTATAGATGTGAATAATCAACAATAATTATTCAATAACATTCTTAGAAAATAATAACTCGAGTTTGAGTTAGGGAACTTGTCTGTCTGCTCAGCTACAAATAATCTAGCTTTAACTAATTGGCTTTGAAGAACCTAACATTGATAATGTCGATCTATCA
Source organism: Aralia elata (assembly GCA_034770075.1). Taxonomy (NCBI): domain Eukaryota; kingdom Viridiplantae; phylum Streptophyta; class Magnoliopsida; order Apiales; family Araliaceae; genus Aralia; species Aralia elata. Next base: position 43,814,268 of record CM068383.1, read on the forward strand.
ATTAGTACTGCGTAGTTGTATATCGACACGCTTACTTATGTTATTTATTTAACAATTAAGCCAATCACATAGCACACATAAGCAAATAGACTATCGTAAATCCTATAAGACACTTAATATTATCAATCCTGATAATATTTAATTCACCTCTTGGTATTATTAGTCCACTAATAACACTTTTATTCGTTTACTAATGTTATTAACATCTTAATAATATTTTAATCATCCAATAATACTTTAATCTAATATTATTAATCTCTTAATAATATTTTAATTCTCATATCATTAATAATATTTTAATCTAATATTATTAGCCATTTTAATAATATCTTAATTATTTATTAATGCTTAAAATAAATATTATTACCCATTCAATAATATTTCCATAAAGTTTTAATCTTAATATTTCTTTGTTTACTTAAAAATATCGAATTCTTATATTACAAATATCATAGTAATATTTTAATAAGTTATTAGGCGAATAAATAATTTATTCTAATTGTTTTACCCTTTATTAAACAACTCATTTACTACCCATAAAAGGTCATAAATATTATTTCTCATTAAATATTACTAAAATACCCCTCAATAGTCATAATATATAATATTAGGAGTATCCAAGCTTAAAAATAACATTTTTCTTATTTATGACATCATTTAACCATTTATTTTTTTTAACCATAACTATAACATTATTATGAAAAATAGCAAATATGTTCTAAAAATTATTATCCTCTGGATCTGGATAGTATATGGTCCAACAATGATCCACAAATTTTTCTGGAATTTTAGAAAGTGATTTACTATTTTTAAAGTACTCAAAACCTCCGAATCTTGTTACATTTTCATAAATCAAGTTTTGCTCAGAAAATTCTGAAATTTTTAGGGTACACTCTCATAACATGCATAAACGTACTGTAAATATTTCATATGTTTTCAAGGTACACACAGTGAGAAATCTGGGTATGAATATTTAGGAGTCCTTCACGGTAAAAGCCATTACACAAAACGTACACATCGAAACGTATTCATTCTTTTTGCTACTTGTAGATACTTCTTAAGGTACCTCTGTGATTTTTCCTAGATTTTTAACATATCCATAACTAGCCGAAACAACCTTTGGAAAAACGAGGACAACAAGCTTTTAGGGTTTTAAAGCTTTAAGTTTTATAGCTAGACTGTTTTGGAAAATAGCCCCCAAGGCTTCAAAAATTATTGGATTTGTGTTCTACCACTTGGGTTTACTAGCTAACTCATGTACCTAGCACCCCCTTTCAACGGATCACAAATCCAAGTTGTAGATCTCAAGTTATGGGTGATCCAAGTGAAGAAAAGCTAGGGTTTTTACCCTTTAAGAACATAAGTTCATTTTCTTCCTTTGAATCTCCATTCTAACACTCAAGAGGATTAGATCTATACATGAAGCATGAAGATCTAATGATTCTTGAGTCTTAGAACAAAATCTCTCAAAAACTATGAAAATAAAACAAAGTAAGAAAGAAGGAAATGGTTTAGGGTTTCACCTTGATCTTTTAGCTACTCTCCTTGATCTACCAAAGTATGTGATGAACTTGAGATGCATGAACTATGCTAATCTCACTCTCTTTTTCTCTCTAAGCTCTTACTCTCTATACTTGGTGAATAATAAATGAACCAACCCCTACTATCATTGGTGAGGGGTCCTATTTATAGGAAAGTAGAGACCATGGGCAAAATAGTCATTAATCATGACTAGGCAAGGGCAATTTGATCACTTCATCAATAATAGGAAGCTTCCTAGCAACTTCCTCAAGGGTATTTTAATCATTACCCAACTTCTTTTAAGGTTAAAATAGTCTTTTTGCAAAATCTTAATTATCCATTAGTTATTAACCATTCTTCATTGGTTATTAGACATTGGTTATTATCTTGTCATAATTACATTGTTTAAACACAATGGTTATTATCCCGCCATAATTACATTGGTTATTAACCACTTGGATATACAATGGTTATTGCCCCTTCATAATTACCTTGGTTATTAACCACTCTTGGCCATTTTAGCCATTACACACCAATTCCTACACTTGACTCACATATGGTTATTTCTTAACCATAGTTATATCATACCTGCCAACACAAGTATAGACACATCTTATACATCTCCCACCAATTAACCCAAGTTGGTTTAAATAGAACACAACGTTAACTCATTAAATTTAATTAGATTTAATTAATAAGGACGTTCAAAATTCACGGGCATTACATCCCTCCCCCCTTATAAAAATTCCGTCCTCGGAATTGCAAAAATAGGGTTACTCAAATAAAAACGGATAATTCGCTTTCATTTTCTATTCGAGTTCCCACGTAGCTTCTTGGACTGCGTGATTCCTCCAGAGAACTTTGACGAAATGGATGGTCTTGTTTCTCAACTTCTGTTCCTTTCTATCGAGAATCTGGACAGGAACTTCCTCGTACGTTAAGTCCTTCTCGACTTGGATTGGTTCATAGGAGATAACGTGCTTATAGCCTGGTTTATACGGCCGCAACACTGACACATGAAATACGTTGTGAATGTGCTCAAGTTCAGGAGGTAACGCTAGCTCGTACGCCACCTCGCCGACTCGCCTCAAAATCTCGAATGGTCCTATGAACCTAGGGCTCAATTTGCCCTTCTTCCCAAACCGGATCTTTCCTTTCCAAGGAGATACCTTCAAAAATACAAAGCTACCAACTTCAAAGTCCCGCTTCTGACGATGTAAGTCGGAATATTTCTTTTGGCGATCTTGAGCTGCTACCAGCCGGTTTCTGGTCAGCCGCACGATGTCTGTAGTCTGCTGCACCATTTCTGGTCCCAGCAATCTTCGCTCCCCAACCTCATCCCAACACATCGGGGTTCGGCATTTCCTTCCATATAGCGCTTCGTACGGTGACATGCCGATACTGGCATGATAGCTATTATTGTAAGCAAACTCCACTAGTGGCAAATGGTCATCCCAGCTGCCTTTAAATCTATCACGACTGCCCGAAAAAGCATATCTTCTAAGGTCTGAATCGTTCGCTCGCTCGCTCTGGCCGTCGGTTTGAGGATGATACACTGTACTCAACCTCAACTGTGTCCCCATTTTTGCCTGCAGACTTTTCCAAAAATTTGACGTGAAGCGCGGATCTCGGTCAGATACAATTGATACCGGCACTCCATGTCATGACACTATCTCTTTCACATAAAGCTTTGCTAATTGCTCCAGATTGTACCGTATCTTGATTGGCAGAAAATGAGCAGACTTGGTTAGATGATCCACAGTTACCCAGATGGCGTCTAAACCCTTATGAGTTGGTGGCAGTCTCACCACAAAGTCCATTGTGATGTGCTCCCACTTCCACTCCGGAATCTCTAGTGGTTGAAACTGTCCGCTCATTATCCATTGCGAAAATCCATAGTCTTTTCGCAAAATCTTAATTATCCATTAGTTATTAACCATTATTCATTGGTTATTAGACATTGGTTATTATCTTGTCATAATTACATTGTTTAAACACAATGGTTATTATCCCGCCATAATTACATTGGTTATTAACCACTTGGATATACAATTGTTATTGCCCCTTCATAATTACCTTGGTTATTAACCACTCTTGGCCATTTTAGCCATTACACACCAATTCCTACACTTGACTCACATATGGTTATTTCTTAACCATAGTTATATCATACCTGCCAACACAAGTATAGACACATCTTATACATCTCCCACCAATTAACCCAAGTTGGTTTAAATAGAACACAACGTTAACTCATTAAATTTAATTAGATTTAATTAATAAGGACGTTCAAAATTCACGGGCATTACATCCCTCCCCCCTTATAAAAATTCCGTCCTCGGAATTGCAAAAATAGGGTTACTCAAATAAAAACGGATAATTCGCTTTCATTTTCTATTCGAGTTCCCACGTAGCTTCTTCGACTGCGTGATTCCTCCAGAGAACTTTGACGAAGTGGATGGTCTTGTTTCTCAACTTCTGTTCCTTTCTATCGAGAATCTGGACAGGAACTTCCTCGTACGTTAAGTCCTTCTCGACTTGGATTGGTTCATAGGAGATAACGTGCTTATAGCCTGGTTTATACGGCCGCAACACTGACACATGAAATACGTTGTGAATGTGCTCAAGTTCAGGAGGTAACGCTAGCTCGTACGCCACCTCGCCGACTCGCCTCAAAATCTCGAATGGTCCTATGAACCTAGGGCTCAATTTGCCCTTCTTCCCAAACCGGATCTTTCCTTTCCAAGGAGATACCTTCAAAAATACAAAGCTACCAACTTCAAAGTCCCGCTTCTGACGATGTAAGTCGGAATATTTCTTTTGGCGATCTTGAGCTGCTACCAGCCGGTTTCTGGTCAGCCGCACGATGTCTGTAGTCTGCTGCACCATTTCTGGTCCCAGCAATCTTCGCTCCCCAACCTCATCCTAACACATCGGGGTTCGGCATTTCCTTCCATATAGCGCTTCGTACGGTGACATGCCGATACTGGCATGATAGCTATTATTGTAAGCAAACTCCACTAGTGGCAAATGGTCATCCCAGCTGCCTTTAAATCTATCACGACTGCCCGAAGCATATCTTCTAAGGTCTGAATCGTTCGCTCGCTCTGGCCGTCGGTTTGAGGATGATACACTGTACTCAACCTCAACTGTGTCCCCATTTTTGCCTGCAGACTTTTCCAAAAATTTGACGTGAAGCGCGGATCTCGGTCAGATACAATTGATACCGGCACTCCATGTCATGACACTATCTCTTTCACATAAAGCTTTGCTAATTGCTCCAGATTGTACCGTATCTTGATTGGCAGAAAATGAGCAGACTTGGTTAGATGATCCACAGTTACCCAGATGGCGTCTAAACCCTTATGAGTTGGTGGCAGTCTCACCACAAAGTCCATTGTGATGTGCTCCCACTTCCACTCCGGAATCTCTAGTGGTTGAAACTGTCCGCTCGGTCGTTGGTGCTCTGCTTTAATCCGTTGGCATGTCAGACATCGGCTGATGCACTCTGCCACTTCTCGTTTCATATTCGGCCACCAAAAATTTCGCCACAAATCCTGATACATCTTTGTGCTCCCGGGATGTACTGAGTACTTCGTGCTGTGAGCTTCCTGAAGGATTTCTTCCCTCAATTCCAGATCCAATGGTACCCAGACTCTCCCTTCAAACCTTAGCAACCCAGTGCTATCAATCTTATACTTAAGCTCCTCGCCTTCGGCAATTCATTTCTTTATTGAATCACAATCCTCGTCCTTTTCTTGAGCCTCCTTAATTTGATCCAATAGGGTCGGGCTCGCTGTCACTGTAAACAATTTCCCGTCCGTCTCCATCGGATACTTAACCACCAATTCCAGACGTTCGAACTCCTTTATCAACTCTGCCTGAGTTATGAGCCTCATTAATTTCTCTCTGCCTTTCCTACTCAGGGCATCTGCCACTACATTTGCTTTGCCCGGATGGTACAAAATCTCACAGTCGTAATCCTTGATCAATTCTAACCATCAGCGCTGCCTCATATTCAGCTCCTTCTGAGTGAAGATATATTTCAGACTTTTGTGATCTGTATATATCTCGCACCTCTCCCCATATAAGTAGTGCCTCCAAATCTTCAAGGCGAACACTACTGCTGCTAACTCCAGATCATGAGTCGGGTATCCCTTCTCATAGTCCTTTAGCTGACGTGAAGCGTACACAATGACCTTACCATGCTGCATTAGCACACAACCAAGACCTTTGTGTGACGCATCACTGTACACTACAAAACCTCCAGTGTCGTCCAGTAAAGCCAACACTGGTGCTTGGCTAAGTCTCTTCTTCAGTTCCATGAAACTTTCCTCGCACTTCTCCGTCCAGACGAACTTTACCATCTTTCTGGTTAGATTGGTCAACGGTGATGCTATCTTCGAAAAATCCTGGATGAATCTCCGATAGTATCCCACTAACCCTAGGAAACTCCTGATCTCCGTCGGCGTCTTCGGCTACTCCCAGTTGATAATGGCTTCCACCTTTGCTGGGTCTACCGAAACGCCATTCCTGTCAATGACGTGTCCTAGAAACTGCACCCTTTGCAACCAAAATTCACACTTCGAAAACTTCGCGTACAACTTCTCCCTTATTAATGCCTCCAAAGCAATCCTTAAATGTTCAACATGTTCTTCCTCTGTCACTGAATACACCAAGATGGCATCGATGAATACTACCACGAACTTGTTTAAGTATTGCTTCAACACCCTGTTCATCATATCCATGAATGTTGCTGGCGCATTTGTCAGCCCAAACGACATCATCAAAAACTCAAAGTGCCCATATCGAGTTTTGAATGCTGTCTTTGGAATATCCTCCCGCCTCACCTTTAGTCGGTGATATCCCGTTCTCAATTCAATCTTTGAAAAGTATTTTGCTCCCTTCAATTGATCAAACAAATCATCAATTATGGGCAGTGGATACTTGTTCTTAATCGTAACCTTGTTTAATTCCCTGTAGTCGATACTGAGCCTTAACGATCCATCCTTCTTCTTTATGAACAGAACTGGCGCTCCCCACGGAGATACACTCGGACGAATATACCCTTCTTAACCTCTCCTCCAGACTTATTGCCTCCGCAAGATTGGCTATCGATCCCTTTCCATTTATTCAGGTTACTTCCCCCACGGCTACCTTCCTTGTGACCATCATGGCTTTTCTGATCTTGGTTGTGCTTTATCAACGCTTTATTTCCTCCTCGGCAACGATTACTTCCTTAAGTAACGTAGGAAATGTGTTGATCTGCAAAACCACAACCTTACTATATGCCTAGGGCTTCAACCCTTGTTCAAATCTCTTCGCTCGCCTAGCTCCGGTGTCCACTTAGTGTGGAGCAAACCTAGCTAGTTCGTTAAACTTCGTTGCGTACTCTGCTACCGACATATCATCTTGCTTTAGTTCCAAGAACTTTATCTCCATACTTACCTGCGTGCTTTCTAGAAAGTAATTTTTCGAAAAACAGCTCCTTAAAACGAGTCCACGCAGTTGTGCCTTCTCCAGCTCGGCTTCTATTCGCCTTCCACCAGTAATTTGACTCACCCTTCCTCATGAAAGTGGCAAATGAAGTCTTTTGTTCCTCGGTCACTCTTGCGACCTTGAAAACTTTCTCCATTTCTTCTACCCATGTCTGGGCTTCACTCGGATCCGTATTCCCACGAAACTCCGGTGGTCCTAGTAATTTGAAACCCGTAAAGTTCGTCATGTGACTTCATAGCCGAACAACCGCAATGGCTGGTCTGCCTTGCATCGTTTCCTTTAACAAGTTTGCAAGGTCCTCTTGGGGTCAGTCTGACCCTCCTCGTTATTCAATGACTCTTCCACCCTCGTGTATCGGGGTTGTCTCCTTGACGGCATTGTTTGTTCTAAACAAAACCATACATATATCCTTCTTGTTTTACACATCGTGCAAAATTCTACTGATGTTATCATTTAAGAGTCAAAGCACAAATCGATCACAATCAATCATGTAATAATAATACCATATTTATACTCATACACCCCTTAGTGTGTCAAACACTTATAATTCTGGCATATTCCTATAAATGTTAACTATCCCATTAAGACACAAAAGATGGGATTAATAAGAAATGCATTCCCCTAGATCTGAAAAGCGGGGATGTATCATCATTATATCACCTCAAGGCACCTTTAATAAATACTAATAAGCTCATCTTAGTACCTCGTACTACTTACATGATATAGCATTCCTAATATCCACTTATCCCTCTGTTACTAACAACAAGACGGGATTCACATAACTACTCCACAACTTACATAAAGTTGGGACTTACAACAGATATACTGCTAGCTGTACAAAAACTGAGATTCACATTTCTTACATGCATAGATATACTAGTACATATACATTGACCACTATTCTTCATTCATTACGACTCACAAAGGTCTTATAACTCTTAGACTTAACCTTTCTGTCTTTCATTTCCTCTATCTATTCCTTATATCGGGCTCCAATTGATCCTCCTTAGGGATTTCCATTATCTCATCATTCAGTTCCATCTCTAAATACTTTTTCCATATCAGACACTAAATCTACCCTTGATTCATTTCTTATAATCTCTCTGTTGTCTCTCCTTTCTAATCATCAAAACAATCTAAATTGCCATCAATCATCTCTTAATTTTTTTTTTGCATATACATCATTCATCTTAATACTCTCAACTTTTGCTTAAACACTCTATATGAGTTCATTACCTTTGTCTCACCTGGCATTCCACCATAAAGCTTAATAACTTAACTAACACTTCAAAATATCGATATATTCATTATTTATCGAATCAATCATTTCCTTCTTGCAAACCTTAACCCAACAGATTCTAAGGTACCCTATTTTCATCACAAAGAAACTCCATACCACATCACTCCAATATCTTATCTAATGAATAGCCACAAAAATTGATCAATAGCCACAAAATTGATCAATAGCATTAAATGATTAATCTAATTACCTCGAATATCTATAACTCTAGTTTACAATAGATCGTCCATACTTAATGGTCTTCACTTTACTATATTATCTCATCAATACACATTCCTCAAATTATCCACAAGCTTAATAACACCAACGTATGATCCAAATCCTCAATTTTAAGATCATAATAAATTTCTACCCAAAAATAACTCTATATGAGTTCTATCCCCTTCTATTCCTCTACATTCTCTCAGGTTATAGCCTAAGGACTCTTTCTCCTAAGGGTTATAACTTGTAGCTTTGATACCAACCTGTGACACCCCCAAATACGGGTTTCCTAACCTCGAATTCGGTGTTCACGATTCTCAACAACAAACATACTTTCTAACTAAATGCGGAATAATAATCATACAAAGTCTATCGAAATAATAATAAGGTCTTACAAAATGGTCCCAAGGTTCTTTAACCTTAACTTAGAAACATACCCTTAATACAATAAGAGTTCACATAACCAAATAACATTTTTAGATAACTAATACATAAGCCTTATCAGGCAACTATTCTTGCACCTTCCCTTTTCCTTTGTCCCCTTTTGACGTTTCTGCCTTAGCTGAAATAAAAATCATGATATAGCAAGGGTAAACAACTAGTTTGCTTAGCAAGTTTATACACAAGGGAGATATATCATGAATAGAAGGAAGATTCGCTTTCAATGTTCAACGACAGTATAAAATTGTGAAGAAACATGAATTAATAGTCAACAATTGAATATTTGAATAATTGAATGACAATTACTAAGTGGTTGGAAATAACCATAGACATTTGCCAAGGTTCTCAACATTTAAACTGGACCTCTTAAAAAGTTTTGGTAATCAAGGGGATCAGCCTTTCATACCCCGTGATTTATGCATAAACACTTAATAACCAGCATTGATATCATGCCTTAATCAAATTTATCCTTTTCTCAGCCAAGAGTTCTTACCATAACGATTTAATAAGAACAACTTTTAAAATACATTTGATTTCACAAATTTAGACATGCTTGATCTAGCTGATACAAATAGCATAGATCTATCTCATAAACAGTTCATGCTTGAAAGAACTTTAAGTAAATTCACAATTCAATAATAATAGAATAGGAATTCAATTGCACAAGGTGCGAATCTCAATAATCAGTATAGATGTGAATAATCAACAATAATTATTCACTAACATGCTTCGAAAATAATAACTCGAGTTTGAGTTAGAGAACTTGTCTGTCTGCTCAGCTACAAATAATCTAGCTTTAACTAATTGGCTTTGAAGAACCTAACATTGATAATGTCGATCTATCAATTAGTACTGCATAGTTGTATATCGACACGCTTACTTATGCTATTTATTTAACAATTAAGCCAATCACATAGCACACATAAGCAAATAGACTATCGTAAATCCTATAAGACATTTAATATTATCAATCCTGATAATATTTAATTCACCTCTTGGTATTATTAGTCCACTAATAACACTTTTATTCGTTTACTAATGTTATTAACATCTTAATAATATTTTAATCATCCAATAATACTTTAATCTAATATTATTAATCTCTTAATAATATTTTAATTCTCATATCATTAATAATATTTTAATCTAATATTATTAGCCATTTTAATAATATCTTAATCATTTATTAATGCTTAAAATAAATATTATTACCCATTCAATAATATTTCCATAAAGTTTTAATCTTAATATTTCTTTGTTTACTTAAAAATATCGAATTCTTATATTACAAATATCATAGTAATATTTTAATAAGTTATTAGGCGAATAAATAATTTATTCTAATTGTTTTACCCTTTATTAAACAACTCATTTACTACCCATAAAAGGTCATAAATATTATTTCTCATTAAATATTACTAAAATACCCCTCAATAGTCATAATATATAATATTAGGAGTATCCAAGCTTAAAAATCACATTTTTCTTATTTATGACATCATTTAACCATTTATTTTTTTTAACCATAACTATAACATTATTATGAAAAATAGCAAATATGTTCTAAAAATTATTATCCTCTGGATCTGGATAGTATATGGTCCAACAATGATCCACAAATTTTTCTAGAATTTTAGAAAGTGATTTACTATTTTTAAAGTACTCAAAACCTCCGAATCTTGTTACATTTTCATAAATCAAGTTTTGCTCAGAAAATTCTGAAATTTTCAGGGTACACTCTCATAACATGCATAAATATACTGTAAACATTTCATATGTTTTCAAGGTACATACAGTGAGAAATCTGAGTATGAATATTTAGGAGTCCTTCACGGTAAAAGCCATTACACAAAACGTACACATCAAAACGTATTCATTCTTTTTGCTACTTGTAGATACTTCTTAAGGTACCTCTGTGATTTTTTCTAGATTTTTAACAGATCCATAACTGGCCGAAACAACCTTTGGAAAAACGAGGACAACAAGCTTTTAGGGTTTTAAAGCTTTAAGTTTTATAGCTGGACTGTTTTGGGAAAATAGCCCCCAAGGCTTCAAAAATTATTGGATTTGTGTTCTACCACTTGGGTTTACTAGCTAACTCATGTACCTAGCACCCCCTTTCAACGGATCACAAATCCAAGTTGTAGATCTCAAGTTATGGGTGATCCTAGTGAAGAAAAGCTAAGGTTTTAACCCTTTAAGAACATAAGTTCATTTTCTTCCTTTGAATCTCCATTCTAACACTCAAGAGGATTAGATCTATACATGAAGCATGAAGATCTAATGATTCTTGAGTCCTAGAACAAAATCTCTCAAAAACTATGAAAATAAAACAACGTAAGAAAGAAGGAAATGGTTTAGGGTTTCACCTTGATCTTTTAGCTACTCTCCTTGATCTACCAAAGTATGTGATGAACTTGAGATGCATGAACTATGCTAATCTCACTCTCTTTTTCTCTCTAAGCTCTTACTCTCTATACTTGGTGAATAATAAATGAACCAACCCCTACTATCATTGGTGAGGGGTCCTATTTATAGGAAAGTAGAGACCATGGGCAAAATAGTCATTAATCATGACTAGGCAAGGGCAATTTGATCACTTCATCAATAATAGGAAGCTTCCTAGCAACTTCCTCAAGGGTATTTTAATCATTACCCAACTTCTTTTAAGGTTAAAATAGTCTTTTTGCAAAATCTTAATTATCCATTAGTTATTAACCATTCTTCATTGGTTATTAGACATTGGTTATTATCTTGTCATAATTACATTGTTTAAACACAATGGTTATTATCCCGCCATAATTACATTGGTTATTAACCACTTGGATATACAATGGTTATTGCCCCTTCATAATTACCTTGGTTATTAACCACTCTTGGCCATTTTAGCCATTACACACCAATTCCTACACTTGACTCACATATGGTTATTTCTTAACCATAGTTATATCATACCTGCCAACACAAGTATAGACACATCTTATACATCTCCCACCAATTAACCCAAGTTGGTTTAAATAGAACACAACGTTAACTCATTAAATTAAATTAGATTTAATTAATAAGGACGTTCAAAATTCACGGGCATTACATCAATGGAACCCAATATATAGTTTGAATTGAATGCTCTTTCTTTGATGTTAGTTAATTATTTGTGAATTGGAGTTCATAACCTTTGCTTAAGGATTAATTTCTTGGCCCATAATTACCTTGGTAACTTATATGGAATTGAGAGAGGAAATATAGGTGGAGACCTAGTTATGAATTCATGTGAAAATTGGATATTCGTACGAGTAATGTACGAGATTATGTGACGTGTGTCTTATATGTTGTTTTGGAGAATAGAGAATTTGCATGTATTTAGGATAAACATATACCTAAATACCACATGTATCCAATTGAGAATCTGTGTTTAATGATTTCTATTGCGAAAGTTGGTAATTGAGGGAGTAGTTAATGATGTTTTGTGACATACACCTTACTAATTGTTCTTAATATGAGAATATTGCTAGTGTGTAGAATAGAGATATATCTATACACCGTAATGGGGAATACGTATTTGACCATCGAGAGAGGCTTAGACATACTTGTGATTTCTCGGGTAACAATCCTTGTGATTTAACTAGTTGAAAAGGGAGAGTTAGGATATTCAAGTAAAGTGTTGGGGGAAATTGTGATCTTAGACTTGTTAATATTTGATTTCATTATCTTAATGCTTTCCATAGTTCTTTGATTATTTGTTATCTTCATTAATGCAAAACAACAAAAACAATTATCATTTGTTTAAATAAGATTGAGATGATAAAAGGTTTGTACTTGGAAAAGACTAGTAATAATTCCTCGTGGGATCGATACTTTACTTACTCTTTATTACTTGTTGACCGCGTATACTTGCGCGTATTTGTCATTATACATGTCACTGCTATACCTTGAGTGCTCTCTACTACTAAAGCATCCAACTTCCTCGATAGTGTTTCAAATTATGCTGACAATGCAGAGAGTGCATTGAGTCCATCAATCCCAGTTTCCCTTGGTTGAGTCATACTCAGGTACACCATGGATGACTTTGCTTATCAATGGCCGTACAAATACCACCAAACTTAAACCTTTGTTTGTCCTCAAGCAAAACACACAAACTATAAAAATTAAACACTTCTAATAAAAACATATCTTGAGCAATGAGTTGATAAGCTTGAACAATGGTCTCAAAGCATAAACACATGAAAACTCGAGGAAACTTTCAAAACGTTGCAAGTTTAGATTTACAATTAGCTAGTCAAAGCTTGCTTTAGGTCCCTTCCCCGTGTGTGTGTGTGTGTACCCAATAACACTAAACCAATCAAGCTCGGATGAGGCTATGCAACCACATTACCTTATGAAATAATCAAAATAAACCCCGAAATAACATGCTTAACACATCACTCAACGCAAATGTATACAAATCCAAATTCCAAAAATTTGAAATCAAAAAACTCTAGGTAAGTGCATTTTATGCTCCATCTTATTCTAAATCCACTCTTGTTGGTGAGTGCGTTTTACGCTCTATCTCAACTCAACACAAGATTTGATATAAAAAACTTTCTTTCTTTTGTCATTAAATTATAGAAGAGTGCGTCTTACGCTCTATCTCCCCTAAGCATGTGTCCATGAGTGAGTGCGTTTTACGCTCCATCTCACTCACCACATGACCAACAAATCAAACTTGGATACATTGCTTTGAGTGATGTTTAAACGAGTTCTAGAGTTTATAGATATTTTTCATAAGCATTCGGTTATAAAAGCCTTTTTTAAGCATACAACTAGTTCAATACTAATGGGTAAGTGCAAAAGAGTGAAAGGACGCATAAACAAAACAATAACCACAATAACGATTAAGCACAAGGACTAAGCAACATTTATCCATTTTCCATGAGTTAGAATCAATTCAAATAAGTTCTTATCATAGACCATGGATTGTAGTTCGAATCAAATTAAAACAATGCTCAACAGACACATCATAAACATAAATTTTTTTTTTATTTATTTTGTAAAAAGTAAACAAAATTAAAATGCACAAATAATTAACACATGCTATGTAGCTATGTAGCTATGATGCCAATGCCATATGATCCACCCCCAAACTCAAAGTGAACAATGTCCTCATTGTTTATAAGATAAAGAAATAAAAACTGAGAACTTCCCTGATTGGCCAAGCGTCATGCTCAACCATAACCTTCTAAACATTTGAGTCTGATGGTGGATAAACTGGTAACGGTTATGGCTCAGGAACATGCATTGGGACGACATTCGAATAATAACCAAGCAATTCCTTACCAAACAATGCTCAATCAGGCCAACATTCTTTTAGATAATTCGTTGACTACGCGATGTGCGCTGACTGAAATTCTTCATTAAAAACCTCCCCAAACTCAGTTTTAACAAAAATTGCTAAGTTATTGCAATATTCAATCAAATCATAGCAATGAATAACCCAAAATCCTCCAATTGAGCCAACACAAACTCAATTGGGCAACCAATTAACATTTATCCAAATTTCAACAATATATGATTACCCAATGCAAATCCAAGTACAATAGTTTACCTAACCAAGAATACCCATCACAATTGATAAATTTATTTTACTTGTATGCAAAAATTGGAGTGAGTACCTTGCTTTGTGTTGGCAAAAGAAGTTGTTTGTTTAGTACCTTTAATTTGGAGATGAATCCTTTTAAATGCTCAATGGGTTAAGATGAATCCATGTGGGAGACGGGAAGAATGAGTTTGGAAGCGTGAATGACAATACAATCCGTCTTGGGAAGAAATAAATTTTTATTTTTGGCTCGCCGGGGCTAGAAAATCATGCCTTGTGAGCTCACCAAGGCGAGCTTGCGCCGGGGCGAGAATTTTGTTCTTCAGGAGCTCGCCGCGGCGCCAACCCCCTGTATCCCAAACTTGATCTTTTTAGCTTTTCAGTTTAGCAATCATTCTCAATGCCCTACACCTGCATAAATACAACATATCAAAGATTAAATAGACAACATTGAGAATAAGATGAGACATAGCAAGCAAATCCAATCCTAAAAATTTAACTAACTAAATACACACATAACTTGAAAACTTTAAAAATGCGGTAAATGAAAAATAACGAATGCAAATGAATGGAAATGAATGGGTTGCCTCCTATCGAGTGCTTGGTTTATAGTCCTCGGCCTGACTAATTCCCTGTTTTATCCAATTCCCCTTCGATAATTGAGGAACCCACCATCCATTGATAGCCATGTAATATTTGAGGGTTTCTCTTCAGTAAGGGTCATTAAATCATGTTCACCTAGCTTGGTACTTTTAGGCACAACCTCACTTAAGAACTTCACAAAACTAGGTGATTGTTCCATTGTGTCTGTGAAAAGAATTGAAGCTCCTCAAACACAATAGAATTTTCAGCTTTCTTCTCATGGACCCCTATTTTGTCCCACCATGGTTCCATATTCATACTAGCTCCATCGTCACATAGAGCCTCGCCTAAAAAATGACTACTAAGTGGACACGGTATTGCAAAACTACCCGAATCCTTGAGCTTTGGTGGAGAAGGTGTATGAGGCACTATCAAAATTGGCTCATAATCATTGGAGCTCAAGGCTAGATCTTCCTCGGCCGCCACTTCTTGCTCCTCACATGTCTTCTCCCCCATAGATTCTTCAAAAATCAGCTCGGGCACTCCATTAGTTTCCGGAACCGAGTCATTGGGCCATGCTTCTTGATAGTTATTATTGAAGGCAATGACAAGTTGTTCCACCTAGTTCTCGAGATTTCGAATTGACATCTCCTGACTTTTCAACATCTCCTCATTCGAAGCCATGATCTTGGACACAAGTTCCTCGAATTTTGACATTCCTTCTTCTTGAGTAGGAGCTTGATTCTGAGATTCAAGAGTGTATGATAGGCTTGGAGCATAACATTGATCATCATAATTGTAGCTCTATGTAGTATCCGGGTGATACCCCCAATCTTGGTGATAATCGGGATAAGCATAGTTATTGAAGTAATCACCACCGTAATGTACCGGTCCAAAACTGACGGTGCATTGATGACTTGGGTGATTGTCAGCACAATAATCAAGAACTAAGGTATCTTGGGTATTAGTTCATAACCCCATCAAATCTTGTTATAACACCAAATAGAAAAAGGAGATGAAGATTTAAGTTATACCTTGTTCTAGTGGAAGCCTTCCTTGATCTACCAAAGTATGATATAAACTTAGGGTGCATTAATCAAGTTAGTACACTTCTCTCTTTCTCCTCAAGAAACCGAACCCCTCTCTCTATCTTCTCTCTTTATATTTTGCTAGCTTGGGAGAAAAATAGAAGAAGAAGAATAGGAGAAAAATGAAGAGAAAATAAAATGTGGTGATTTAAAAAAATGTATCTTGCAATATAGTTAGATACAACTAGGAGTATAACTAATATCCCTCATATCTTTGTTGTCCCTTGGATAAAAGCCTTTGCCTTATCTCTTCCAATTAAGACTAATCATGTCATTAAAGGTGCTAAGTAGATTTTCTACCAATAGGAGATGGATATACTTGTACTTGATGTAAGAGTTACTAATTAAGGAACTTGATTAGCATAATTTGTTGCCTTAAAAGGCCTAATAGGGCCGGCCCCCCTATGACCCATTATCCTCTCCATTTTGCTTTTATTTTAATGCACAAATTTGATTAATCAAAAGTCTAAAATACCCTTAATCAAGTAGGCTAAGTATTGGTTTGCTTTTTATTTCTTTTGGGCCTCTCATTTAATTGTTTTGGGCTATTTAATAAACATAGTTTAATAATTTTAATATGTATTACTCTAATTGTTTATTTAGGGTTTTTATTTCTAATCTTATGGAATTTAATTACTTACACATATCTCTTTAACTTGTAACCTAATTAGGTTTACTATAATTAGGTTTAAAATTATTAATCACTTGCAATAATAAAATTATCCACTTAAGTTAGTATAAATATTAAATACTAACTATTCATTATTACCATAACCCTTAAGTTATTTAATTATCTCACCTAATGTATAATTAGGTTATGAAGCTTTCCTTTTTAATGAAATCTATAAATATATATATCCATAACTATAGTATATATATTTATTTAGCTATACACCACTTCACATATGTTATCACATATTAAATCACTATATATCACAAAGTTTTAAACATTAATAATGCATATACATATAAAGTGACTTGAAATTCCTAGTTATTACACATTCCAACTGGGTTATGAAGATAACCAATGGAACTACAATACCACAACAACAAACAAAGCAAACAAACACGGAATTAAAGCTATAAGTCCCCTAAAACAATCTGAATGTCCATGTTAGTCCAAAAATATCTATGTTCTTCATTGTTCTTCATCCTTTACTCATGGGTTCAGATTTCTTGCCATATTGTTTCACTTTAATGTTATTAGGAAGGTTTTTAGGGTCTTAACAACTTACACACAACTAACAGCAACCATAATCAACAAAAATCAAACCCACCAAACATATAAGCTTCAAAACCATGAAAGCGTGAAATATTGAAAGAAAATGGTTACGGTTGATGTTTACCTCTTGATTCTTGCTCTTTGATGCTAAGAGACTCAGTTAGAGCTTGAAGCTCTCTCTTCTTCTTCTTCTTCTTCTTCTTGGCTTTCTCCCGAACAAACCCACTTCTTTCTCTCTCTACTTATTCTTCTTCTTCCTTATTTCTTCTATTTTTCTCTCTATATTCTCTCTTCTGTAGAACCAACTAGGAGATGAAATGTAATGAGAAGAAATAAAGGCAGTGGCTTTGCTAAGTGGCTTCGGGAGAATGGGGGTTCATCACCCGAGCTCCCTTGGAAATCAATTTGAGAAAGAATGTTGCAATATTTGGTCTTCAAGGCATTGGGTCAGGCAAAAGCTAACATCATGCCACACTATCTCTCTTGCTACTCTCCTATTGGTTCATGCATTAAGTTGGTTCCCTCAACAAGTGACATACAAATAAATATACCTGAATACTCCTTTCATGTACCCGAAAACTCTCATTTTTGTACCAAATTAGCACAATAACTCTACCCATAATTAAAATGGGTACTCCCATGAATTATTGGGACAGATAAAAAATAAAATACGGGGTTTGTCCATTTATTCGGATAACCCATAAAAAACCTTTCGGATAAAATTAAATCCCGAATAAGCTCAAATAAAATTTCCAACGCTTGGAAAAATTATTCCTGCGCATATACGCATTAATGAAAATTTTCAAAATCGAAAAACACGTAAAAATATATGGCGTGAATAGTGTCATGAATAGTGCCTCGGGAAACGTTGATGAGATCCTGACTAGGCTTGCATCAAGCGTCATCGACTGAACTCAAGCTTCGAGGGTTCAACAAACGAATTTAAGTAATTGGGCTAGAATCTACTCAAGGATGCTTACATTAGAGCTCAATTCATATGAACATCGGGGAGAGGGTCATTCATGTGATTTGGGATTGATAGATACGATCTATGTAGTAAGACCAAATCAATACAAGTCAAGCGTTCGAGATAGTGTTCGTCATGTTCGTTTGTATTGTTTAATCGTTAATGAAGATATTTGTCATTTAATGGAAGGATTAGCGTTCATATGGCATTATGAATGTCCAAGAATTCCCATCTACGTCCCGCCGAGAATTCCCAGTATAAATTGCTCGCCCCGGTGAGAACTCTCAAATTTTACTGGCGCGTTTTTCAAGGCAGACGCGTTTTGACTGTTTGGAACACAGATTTCTACCTTAATTTTAGGGATTACAGTATATTTTCATATTTCTATTGTAACTAGGATATTTCTTAGATAGGGATTGATTTCCTTATTGTTTATTAGTTATGATTTCTATTTCCATTCAAATTCTTATTTCCTTATAGAATTAGGGTTTCTACGTATTAGTATAAATAGAATACATGGCTTATGTAATAGAGAGACTACAATTCAGATTAATAAAAATTATTGTGAGATTCTTCTCATCTTTTGGTTCTTTAAGAATTCCTAGATTATTTTCTTAGTTTTCTTGAGATTCAATTATCGACTTATCATACAACAATTCATAGTTGTTTGTGGCGTCATTCTATCATATATCCAGCGTCGATGGTACTTTTAGTTCTTGTCTCTTTATAGACATTGGGTCAAGGTGTCGATGGTGTTCCATTCAATGCAAGCTTCCTAGCGCAGAGCAATTGTACCAAGGTTCTCGTCTCAATATAGGCGAAGGATTGAGGTGTTGTGAGCGTTCCACCTTCATAACTTACTGGAAACGATCTGGGCGACGACCACCTCACGCAAGCGTGCCGTGGAGTCTATCAAATGTGCCCCGTGAATAGTGATTTAGCAATTTTTCGCAAATCAATCTATTCACTCTCGTGCGACAAAATCACTTAATAAACAACACATACACATGATCAACGTTATAAAATAACCCTTAAACACTCACATAACATAGAATAATATTAATAATAAAAAATTCATTTAATAATATTCACATACACGAATTACAAGGAAATCTAAATTCTTGATCGTCACATTCTCCCCCCTTATAAAGATTTTGTCCCTGGAATCACGGTAGGGTTAAACAAAAAGGTGAGAGTAATTCTCTCTCATCCTATCTTCTAACTCCCACGTAGCCTCTTCGGCATTGTGGTTACGCCAAATTACCTTCACTGAAGATATAACCTTGTTTCTTAAAACTTGCTCCTTCCGGTCGATTATTTGGACTGGAACTTCTTCATATGACAAATCCTTCTCAACTTGTAAGGGTTCGTACTCTATTACGTGCTTATAATCTGGTTTGTACGGCCGCAACAATGACACATGAAACACGTCATGAATGTGCTCCATCGTAGGTGGTAAGGCTACCTCATAAGCCACTCCTCCTATGCGTCTCAATACTTCAAAAGGTCCAACAAACCTTGGACTCAGCTTTCCCTTCTTACCGAATCATATCTTCCCCTTCCAGGGAGACACTTTCAAAAACACGTAGCTACTTACGTCAAATTCTCGCTTCTTCCGATGCTGGTCAACATGTTTCTTCTGTCAGTCCTGGGCTGTAACTAATCTCGCCCTTATCACTTTAACGACTTCCGCGGTCTGCTGCACCAATTCCGGTCCCACCAGTCGCCGTTCTCCGACCTCGTCCTAACACAATGTTGTTCTGCACTTCCTTCCGTATGGTGCCTCATACGGTGGTATGCCAATGCTTGCATGAAAACTGTTATTGTAGGCAAATTCCACCAAAGGTAGCTGATCATCCCAACTGCCCTTAAAGTCCATAACATATGCCCTAAGCATATCTTCAAGCGTTTGAATCGTTCGCTCGCTTTGCCCATCAGTTTGAGGATGATATGCGGTACTCAACCTCAACTGCGTTCCCAGTCTCTCTTGTAAGCTCTTCCAGAAATTGGACGTGAAGCGTGGATCTCTGTTAGACACAATAGACACCGACAGTCCATGTCGCGACAAATTTCTTTAACATACAGCTTCGCTAACTGCTCCAGATTATACCTGATCTTGATCAGTAGAAAATATGCAGATTTCGTCAAACGATCCACGATCACCCAAATCGCGTCATAACCCTACTGAGTAACTGGAAGTCCCACCACAAAATCCATCGTGATGTGCACCCATTTTCGCTCCGGAATATCCAATGGTTGTAGCAGTCCACTCAGTTTCTGATGTTTTGCTTTGACCATCTGACACGTTAAACACCGACTGACGTACTCAGCCACTTTTCTCTTCATATTTGGCCATCATAAATGTTGACGCAAGTTTTGATACATGTTTAACTCCTTTTAAGTGAAGATATACTTCAGACTTTTGTGGTCTGTGTATATCTCGCACTTCTCTCCATACAAATTGTGCCTCCAAATCTTTAGAGCAAACATTACTACTGCTAATTCCAAATCGTGAGTCGGATACCCCTTCTCATAATCCTTCAATTGGCGGGACGCGTACATAATAACCTTGTCGTGCTGCATTAGCACACAGCCAAAACCTTTGTGTGACGCGTCATTGAACACCACAAATCCCCCTATATTATCCCGCAATGATAACACAGGTACTTCACTAAGTTTCTTCTTCAACTCCAAGAAACTCTCTTCACACTTGTCCGTCCACACGAACTTCACAGTCTTCCTCGTCAAATTTATTAACGGCGTTGCTATCTTCGAAAAGTTCTGGATAAACCTCCGATAGTAACCCGCTAATCCCAAGAAACTTCAGATTTCTGTCGGCGTCTTCGGCTGCTCCTAATTAATTACTACTTCTACTTTTGCAGGATCTACTGAAACGCCATCCTTGTCAATCACATGCCCCAAAAATTGCACCTTTTATAGCCAAAATTCACACTTGGAAAATTTCGTGTACAACTTCTCCTTTCTTAGCGTCTTTAACTCTACCCTTAGATGTTCGGCGTGCTCCTCCTCCGTTTTTGAATAAACCAAAATGTTATCTATGAACATAACAACAAACTTGTCCAAGTACTGCTTGAACACTCTGTTCATCATGTCCATAAATGCTACTGGCGCGTTCGTAAGCCTAAATGGCATCACCAAAAACTCAAAGTGGCTGTATCGAGTTTTGAACGCCGTCTTCGGTATGTCTTCTTTTCTCACTTTTAGCTGGTGATATCCTGTCCTCAAATCAATCTTTGAAAAATACCTCGCCCCTTTAAGTTGATCAAAAAGATCGTCTATTCTAGGCAACTTGTTCTTAATCATAACTTTGTTGAACTCTCGATAGTTGATACAAAGCCTTAGCGGTCCGTCTTTCTTCTTTACGAACAACACTGGTGCTCCCCACGGTGATACACTCAGCTGAATGTACTTCTTGTCCAACAACTCTTGTAATTGGACCATCAATCCCTTCATCTCAACTGGAGCCATCTGGTACAGTGCTTTCGATATTGGCACAGTTCCCAGTACTAAATCGATTACGAACTCGACCTTTTTATCTGGCGGTAAACCCGACAACTCATCTAGGAAAACATCTAGAAATTCCCTTACCACAGGTATCTGCCCTACTTCATCCCCTATTCTCTGAGTATCAACCACGTGGGCCAAATAACCTATGCAACCATTCCTAAGCAATCTCTTTTCTTGGACCATCGTTAGACAACTGGATTGTCTAAGCGATTTACTCCAATGAAAAACCACCTTCGGCTTATTCGGGATTTTCAGGTGAATACACTTCTTCTGGCAGTCAATCACAGCCCTGTGATTAGATAACTAATCCATTCTAAGAATTACGTCAAATTCTCCTAGTCGTATAGGAATCAAATTTATGCCCAAACTATATCCTCTTATTTCAGCATAACAATCTCTATGAATATGTTCTACATGAATAACCTCCTTATTAGCTACTTCCACATTCATTGGATTCTCTAGTTTCTCACGAGGTAAGTTTAACCGTTTAGCAAATTCATCCGACACAAATGAATAGGTAGCACCCGAGTTAAATAATACGTATGCATTAATATTATTGATCGGAATAATACCTGACACCGCATCCTTTGATTCTATCGCATTCTGCACTATCATATTGAACGTGCGTGCCATTGGTTTGTTTTGTTGTGTTGGTCCTCCGATAGTCAGCTTACTGTTGTTCCCATGGTTAGCACTGCCTGCGTCGCTCTTTCTCTTCAGGAAATCCTTTTTTTGATGATCGGTCCCACCACAAGAGAAACAACCTCCCTTGTTCGCTTTGGGGCATTGTGGAGAAAAATGCCCCGGTTAACCGCAGTTAAAACAAACTCCCTTTCCTTTCATGCACTCTCCTGAGTGATTCCTCCCACATTTCTCGCATTTGCTTCCTTTCTTCACTTCACCTCCGGACTTGCTGGGAGCTGTCGTTTTACACTCCAAAATTAATACCTTACTAACACTCTACTAGCACAAAACTTAGTATAATGACAAGCAAGGATCGATCCCACAGAGAAGTGAATTAGTCTTTTACTTATTCTAATATTCCTATTATTTCTATTAATGAGGGTTTTGAGTTTGATTCACTAAACCAACAAAAGTAATTAAGAGTGATCAATGAATAAAAAGCTTTAGTTCTTCAGTTCAGTATCACCTTAGCACAATTATGGAAAAGTTAAGTTCAACAATATTTATCCTTCAATGAGATTAATAACCCTAGATAACCGCAATCGCTAATTATCCGAAATTCTCCTTATTTGTAAATCAAATATGACAATCGCCTCAAGAGACCCTAACTATCATATAACCTAGAACTATCAGTCTAGATTTAATATAACAGCAGCATGAAGAATTAGAGAATTAGGTTATTCCAAGCAACAATTACACAATCAGGAATTATTTAACTTGCCTTCTAATAATCTTAATAATATTCAAAAGTTTGTCCACAATCAAATACTATTAATTTCTATATATGATCAGATATAATATCGTTTGCTTAATATTATATCTTAATCTAGCAGATGATATTAATCAAATTAATTCAATTGGCCAAATCAAATCAAAAGATTAAATAACATATAATCAATTAAAAACAGATTATCAGAATAAATCTCATGCAAGAAGGAACAAATAAATAAAACCTGATTAAACCATTAATTATGAAAAAGGTTCAACATCCCTTAGAACTGAAAGTAAGAGTTTAGCCTGACATGCCTTCAATCTTCTCCAATTAGGATTACAATTGTAGTTGTCAAGATCTCTCAATAATAAATTAAAAACATCTATTTATAGTCCTAAGATAATATCCTAAGTCCCTAAGAATTAAGAATCCAAACTAAAATAGAAATCCTCAAAAATTACAAAAAGTCAAAGCTGGTCAAACTTGGTCAACGCCGCCTTTCTCGCCGGGGCAAGGATTTTACACTATGTTTCTCGCCGGGGCGAGAAACTCCAGAGAGGTCTGGGCCGGGGCGAACTCTGGATCGGCTGGGGCGAAAACGGGCAGAGGCTCCCTCGTCGGGGCGAGAAATCCTAGTACAAAGTTCTCGCCGCGGCGAGAACCTCAATTTTCAACTTTTTAACTTTTTCTCGTTTTAGCTCCGATTTTCCATCTTTTTCCACTTTTGACTCTGAATCCTCCTGAAATCAATAAACAATTTAATATGTGCATATACACAATAAAATATGCAATAAACTAAATATAAAGGAATGAAAATAAATAAATATTATGCACTTATCAAATTCCCCCACACTTAGTCTTTACACGTCCTCGTGTAAACTAAAACAAAGGTTATATTGAAATCATTTGAATTCCATTCAACCAACTCTCAAAGGTTCAAATACAATTAGCATCCATGAATACTAATACCAATCAACAGAAATTTGTTCTAAACTTCATCAATCAACAAATAACAATAATCTCATCATTCCCCACTGAACATCTCTAAATCAAATTGAAACCACATAAGCATCTCCTATGATTAACACAGATACTCAACTCAGTTTGTATGGAATAACAACCGTGCACACTGACTCAAAACCAGAACATGTTTTTTTTTCTGTCATTCATTTTTTTTCATTCAGGTGAATGTATTTTATGCTCCATTTCACCTTTCGCATTCTTTTCTTAAGCGAGTGCATTTTATGCTCCATCTTACTTTTTTTCTCACCAACGAGTGCGTTTTACGCTCTATCTCGCTGCACGTGTTTATGGGTGAGTGCGTTTTACGCTCCATCTCAACCCACCACATGTCTTCCTTTTAAGACAAAATGTTTTTTTCAGTTTATTTTTCTCTCTCAATTTTTTCAAATGTCCAATTTTGTCTTCACATGGTCCTGGAAACAAGATAAGCAGTTACACAGTTCTAAATCATGAAATCAGTGCACAAAATCAACTCCACAAATAACTCAGTTAAGTAAACATGTATCCCATACTCAAGTACTCATGCAATACCAACTCAATCTAAATCAGTCAACTATGGGTCCTAACTTTATTATCATCATTTATCAATTAATTCAGCATCAAACAAATTCAATCAATGGCATCAATCTTCATTCTAAAACCAAAAACCTTTGGAAACTTGACCAAACACAAAAAAAAATTCAAGATTTTTTTCAAAACAACTCAGATTTTTAAACTTAGAGCAAAACCTACCCTAAACTAACCTAAACCTAAACCCCTCCCCCACACTCAAACCTTACATTGTCCCCAATGTAAGACAATCATGCAAAAGACGAGCGAAATAACTAAAAAGCCAATAAATACGTAAAAAGGGATAGAAAACCAAATCTGATGTCTTGGGTTGCCTCCCAAGCAGCGCATTTAGTTAACATCGTTAGCCTGACATTGATTCTCGTCAATCATTCATAGCTCGGATCCACTAAGTCTGTCATCTCCACCCTCTCCATCGAAAATCCTGCACGGAAAGGTTTCAGCCTATGTCCATTGACCTTAATACTTTCCTCGTCTTTGGATTATGTATATCTATAGCACCATGAGAAAACACATTAGTAATAACAAATGGACCTTCCCAACGGGAGCGTAACTTACCTGGAAATAACTTCAGCCTCGAATTGAATAGGAGAACTTGTTGTCCCACAGTGAAATCTTTCCTCAAAATCTGCTTGTCATGGAAGGCCTTCGTCTTATTCTTGTATAGTTTAGAACTCTCATATGCTTCATTCCTCATCTCTTCTAATTCTTGTAATTGGAATTTCCTATGCATCCCCGCTTCATCCAAACTCATATTACATTGCTTGATCGCCCAAAAAGCTCTGTGTTCTAACTCTACGGGTAGATGACATGGCTTCCCAAAAACCAATCTATACGGAGACATACCAATGGGGGTTTTGTATGCGGTTCTATACGCCCACAATGCATCTTCTAACCGCAAACTCCAATCTTTTCTACTTGGCTTGACAACCTTCTCCAAAATGGATTTCACTTCACGGTTGGATATTTCAGCCTGACCATTGCTTTGCGGATGATAAGATGTAAAAATCTTATGCAAAACATTGTACTTCCTGAAAAGTGCTGCTAGCATCCTGTTGCAAAAGTGAGTTCCTCTATCGCTGATGATAGCTCTAGGAGTTCCAAATCTGACAAATATGTTAGTTTTGACAAAATCTGCAACACAACTTTAGAATCATCAGTCCTGGTGGCTTTAGCTTCCACCCACTTAGAAACATAGTCAACAGCCAAGAGAATGTAAATATTACCATGAGAAACTGGAAAAGGTCCCATAAAATTAATACCCCAAACATCAAAAATCTCAACAATTAAAATGGGAGTTTGTGGCATTTGATTTCTATGTGATATGTTACCTGTTCGTTGACAATTCTCGCATGATTTACAAAATAGATATGAGTCTTTAAAAATTGTTGGCCAATAAAAACCATTTTCTAAAACCTTATGAGTAGTCCGTTTGGGTCCAAAATGACCTCCACAAGCATAGGAATGGCAAAAGGTTAAAATAGATAATGTTTTGGTATTAGGCACACATCTACGGATTATCTGATCAGCACAAAATTTCCACAGATATGGATCATCCCAAACATAATGTCTAGCATCACTCCTAAGCTTATCCTTCTGGTTTTTAGAAAATTCATTGGGAATAAATGCACTTGCTAAATAATTAACAATGTTAGCATACCAAGGCAATTCCTCCTGAATAGAAAAGAGACGCTCATCTGGAAAGAAATCATACAATGGTAGTGCCTCCTCATCTCTCATCAGTCGACTCGAGTGATCTGCTACTAAGTTATCCGCTCCCTTCTTATCCTTGATTTCCAAGTCGAATTCCTGCAACAGCAGAATCCATCTGATAATCCTGGGTTTAGAGTCCTTCTTAGTTAACAAATACCTGAGAGCTGCATGGTCAGAATAAACTACAACTTTAGTGCCAAGTAAATAAGACCGAAATTTATCTAAAGCAAAAACAACAGATAAAAGTTCTTTTTTTGTTGTCGAGTAGTTAATCTGAGCTGCATTCAATGTTCTAGAGGCATAATAGATGGCATGGACAGCTTTGTCAACTCTTTGGCCCAAAACAGCTCCGACTGCATAATTGCTTGCATCACATATTATTTCGCAGGGAAGATTCCAATTTGGCAGTTGAATCACAGGTGCGGAAGTCAATAGGCTCTTCAACATGTCAAATGTCTCCTTGCACGCTTCATCGAGCTGGAATTCCACATCTTTTTTCAGCAACTTACATAATGGCAGAGCAATTTTGGAGAAGTCTTTGATAAATCTCCGATATAAACCTGCATGTCCAAGAAAAGAGCGAATCTCCCGCACACTGGCGGGGTAAGGCAAAGCAGACACAATATCTATCTTAGCTTTATCAACCTCTAAACCTTAAGCTGACACAACATGACCAAGCACTATACCCTGTTCTACCATATAGTGACACTTTTTCCAATTAAGAACAAGGTTAGTTTCCAAGCATCTATCTAGCACACACATTAGATTTTTGATGAGCAGGATTCATACCTGCGAATCGGGTTCTTAATCACTTAAGAAATTGTTTGATTATATTATCTTCTAGCGCAAATTTATGTTTTATCTGCTATCTTTTGCTTTATTGCTTTTCAGGTGGGAGGTGTGTTCATTTGGTGCTAAAAGGGGAAAAGGACCACTGGATGGCTGAAAGACACGATGCCCGCGCCGCAGCACCAAGGCCAAACCTAGGAGTCAAGCTGCAGTGAGCGGCCCTTGGCCAATTACACGGAGTTCACGCTGCAGCGACACCATTCCTTCATGGTCTGGCGCTGCAGCGAATGACCCTTTTCAAATGCACGGAGTTGGCGCAACAGCGGTGACAATCCTTCTTGGGTTGGCGCTACAGCAAACCTTCCTTGGCTTGGACACGGAGCCCATGCTGCAGCGCCAATGTATGGCGTATGGCGCACGCCGCAGCGTGAGGTCCGGTTCCCAGCCACCTGGCCTTCCTGTAATAACCTAGATGCTGCTACATAAGGAAAGCTATCAGACAACTAAAAGAGGACTGAGAAACTTAGGGAGAAAAGGAGGCAGCTGAAGCATTGAACACTTCCGCGCAGGAGTTTTCTCTCTTCCAATTATGTTATCTATTTGTGTAATTTTAATTATGTTGAACAACATGAGTGTATTAATTAGTTCTATAGTTATGAACTAATTACATTTCTAGGATTGCAATGTAACCTAATGATTAGCTTAATATGAATTTATCTCATATTTATTTAATGAATCATGTTCAAAATGGATTGTTGTATTTCATGCTTATTTATCAATTACTTGAGATAGGAATTGATATAGGTATTAACTGATATTGGAAAATTGATGTTATACCTTTCTTTAAGTACAACAACACTTGTTATGACCATTGCCCTAGGGAATGAGTGCACAAAATGCATGATAGAATAGGAATATGTCTATTTGCCCTGTGTAACCATTGAGATTAACATTAATGACCCTTAGTCTAGTTATTTTCACCATAGGAATATTGTGATTCATCTAGCTAAGGGATATACATTTGACCGTCGGAAGAGGCTTATGTGTACCTTGTGTTCTCGGTTAACCATTCTTGTGATTTGTTAGTTAAACGGAGAGTTAGGACTATTAGGTGAGGCATTAGGGGAGTTGTAATCTTAGCTTGACATCTTTGATACAACTCGCCTTTTTATTCAACTGTTTCTGCCTAATTGATTTCAACACACAACCCTTATTCACTTGTTTAAATAAGACCGTTGAGATATATTTTAATACTTGAGTAACTTGTTAGTACTTTGTCCTCTTGGGTTCGACACTCGACTTTTTCTATACTACTTGTTAGACCGCGTATACTTGCGCGAGTTTATAGGTTGTGAAAACCACCAACAAGTTTTGGCGCCGTTGTCGGGGACTCAGTATTATTTGTTTTTCAATATTAGTACTACTTCAAAACGATCTTAATTTAGACTGATTTATCTGTTTAATCTTTCTCTCAGGTACTCTAGACTGTGTATGCCACCTCGCAGGAATCAGGATTTAATACCTCTTGACCTTGAGGTGGACAGAACTTTCAGACGAAGGAGAAGAGAGAGAGCTAGGGAAATACCAACTCCACCTAGAATGGCCGAGGAAATTCAAAAAAATCTGCGTGAGTATGCAATGCCGAGCGTCACAACTCTACATGCCAGTATCCAACGGCCCGCTATTGAAGCTAATAGCTTTGAAATTAAGCCAGACACGATTCAAATGATCCAAAATAATTTACAGTTTGGGGGGTTGCCGCATGATGACCCAAATGATCATTTGGTCAACTTTGTGGAGATATGCAACACCTTCAGATACCAAGGAGTGACTGAAAATGCAATCAGGCTCAGACTGTTCCCTTTTACCCTACGGGATAAGGCTAAGAGTTGGTTGAACTCGCTTCCCTCGGGCTCAATTACCACATGGGCTGATTTGGCCCAAAAATTCGTGGCAAAGTTCTTCCCGCCAGCAAAAACTGCCATGCTCAGAAATAACATTATGTCTTTCTCATAATTAGATGTTGAGACAATGTATGAAGCATGGGAAAGATACAAAGACCTGTTAAGAAAATGCCCTTACCACAGCTTGCCAAATTGGCTATTGGTGGAGACTTTCTATAACAGGGTATCAGGGCAGACCAGAGCAAGTATTGATGCTGCGTCTGGAGGAGCATTTATGGGGAGGACATATGATCAGGCTTATGCGCTATTGGAAACTATGTCAGCAAATAACTATCAATGGCCAACGGAAAGGAAAAAGCCGAGTAAAGTGGCCGATATGTATGAGATTGACACAGTAACTGCACTATCTGCACAAGTTGACAACCTTGCCAAGCAAATTCAGGCCATGGGGAAGCAGCTGGTGTAGAGTGTCATTGCGCCATGTGATTCGTGTGCGGGAAGTCACCCGACTGAACAATGTCCCATTAGCTCAGAATCAGTTCAGTATGTCTCTAACTACGGGCGACAACAGAATACTAATCTCCCCACATACTACCATCCTGGACTGAGGAACCATCCAAATTTCTCATGGAGTAACAACAACAACACCCAAGCCCAACCCTCTACCACCAGGCCACCTTTTGCACAGCCTCCTGGATTTCAATCTCAGAATCAGCAACATTCTCAAGGATCTTACCCACCTCCACAGGACAGGAAACCAAGTGTGGAAGAACTCCTTTCGAGATATATTGCTCAGAACGAAACAAGGAGCCTCAGTCAAGAGGCAGCGATCCGGAATCTGGAAGTCCAATTAGGACAGTTGGCAACTGCTTTGAATAACCGTCCCGCAGACACATTACCAAGTGACACGGATGTCAACCCAAAACGGGAGGGCAAGGAGCAATGTAAGGCAGTCACCCTTTGAAGTGGCACCATATTGAATGAAACTGGAGGAGAAACCTCAACAGTGCAGCAAGAAGTTGTAGAGAAGGAAGGCATTGTGGTGCTTGATTGTAACAAGTCTGGGGGAGAGGAGAGTGAAAAGGAGAAATCCACAATACCAACCCCAACTGCTAGCAAGCCAAGTCCTTTAGCTCAACACCTACCATTTCCCCAACGCCTTCAGAAGCAAAAGCTTAAAAAGCAATTCTCAAAGTTCTTAGAAATTTTCAAGAAACTTCACATCAATATTCCTTTTGCTGAGGCATTGGAACAAATACCCAGCTATGTGAAATTCATGAAG
Organism: Aralia elata; assembly: GCA_034770075.1. Lineage (NCBI taxonomy): Eukaryota > Viridiplantae > Streptophyta > Magnoliopsida > Apiales > Araliaceae > Aralia > Aralia elata. Next base: position 43,844,866 of record CM068383.1, read on the forward strand.
GACATCTTGTCCAAGAAGAGGAAAATGGGGGACTATGAGACTGTGGCACTTACTGAGGAATGCAGTGTAATCCTTCAAAGCAAGCTTCCAACCAAGTTGAAAGACCCTGGGAGTTTCACTATCCCATGCACAATTAGGGATCAGTTTATCGAAAAAGCCCTATGTGACTTAGGAGCTAGCATTAATTTGATGCCCTTTTCTATCTACAAGAAGTTGGGGCTTAATGAGGTAAAGCCTACCAGCGTGACTCTGCAGCTGGCCGATAGATCCATTACTCATCCTAAGGGTATAGTGGAAGATGTGCTCGTCAAAGTGGACAAGTTCATATTCCCTGCAGATTTTATTATTCTGGATTGCGAGGAGGATAGGGAAGTCCCTATCATTTTGGGCAGACCATTCCTAGCAACAGGCAGAACATTAGTAGATGTATAGAAGGGGGAACTCACTATGAGAGTACAAGAAAGTAACGTTCAATGTCTTTAAGTCCATGAAGTATCCCAGTGCCTCTGATGATTGTTTCCGTGTCGATGTTGTTGACAAAGCTGTGCGAGAAGTATTTTATGAAAATTATTTTCCTGACTCGCTTGTGTCCACTTTAAATGGAGCATGTAATATTGACGATCCCTCTCATCTTGAGCATGTTCAGTGGTTGGAAGCAGCCCCTCGATCCAATATGTTCAAAAGACAATTTGAATCTTTGAAGGGAAATGATGCACCCACATCCCAGTCACACCCATCAGTTTTAGAACCACCTGAGCTTGATCTTAAGCCCTTGCTAAGCCACTTACGATACGCCTATATAGGTGAGGTGTTTACCTTGCCAGTTATTATATCTGCATCTCTAGATGAGGCACAGGAGGAAAAGCTCCTCGCACTCCTTAAGGCGCATAAAACAGCTTTGGGGTGGTCTATCTCAGATATAAAGGGCATCAGTCCCTCTATATGCATGTATAAAATCCTCCTGGAGGAGGGGGCTAAACCTACTATTGAGCATCAGAGACGATTGAACCCCATCATGAAGGAGGTTGTCAGAGCTGAAATTATTAAGTTACTGGATGCAGGCATTATCTATCCCATATCTGACAGTCCATGGGTTAGTCCAATACAATGTGTGCCGAAAAAGGGTGGCATGATAGTGGTGTCTAATGAGAATAATGAGCTGATCCCAACACGGACAATCACTGGATGGAGAGTATGTATGGACTATAGGAAACTGAACAAGTCCACTTGCAAGGATCACTTCCCTCTGTCGTTCATTGACCAAATGCTTGATAGACTCGCGGGGCATGAATTCTACTGTCTTCTGGATGGATACTCGAGTTACAATCAAATTGCTATAGCACCCGATGATCAGGAGAAAATAACCTTTACATGTCCATATGGGACCTTTGCCTTCCGAAAAATGTCCTTCGGGTTATGTAACGCTCCTGCCACATTTCAGCGTTGCATGATGTCTTTCTTTTCTGACATGGTGGAACAGACGCTTGAAGTGTTTATGGATGATTTCTCTGTTTTCGGGAGTTCTTTTGACGGTTGTCTACAAAATTTGACCGCAGTTCTAAAAAGATGTTTCGAGATGAACCTGGTTCTGAATTGGGAGAAATGTCACTTCATGGTTAGAGAAGGGATTATTCTGGGACACAGAATGTCTATTAATGGGATTGAAGTAGACAGAGCAAAGGTTGATATTATTGATAATCTACCCCCGCCTTCATCAATGAAAGGAGTTAGGAGTTTTCTGGGGCACGTAGGGTTTTATAGGCGATTCATCAAGGACTTCTCTAAAATCACCAAGCCGTTGTGTAACCTATTGGAAAAGGACATGCCTTTCAAGATTGATGAGGCCAGCCTACAAGCTTTTAATCTGTTGAAAGAGAGACTTGTCTCAACTCCTATTGTAGTGGTTCCTGACTGGACATTGCCTTTTGAACTCATGTGTGACGCCAGCGATTATGCTATAGGAGCAGTGTTGGGACAACGAAAAGATAAAATGTTTCACACCATTTACTATGCCAGTAAAACCTTGACAGATGCTCAGCTTAATTACACAACCACTGAGAAAGAGCTTCTGGCTGTAGTATATGCCTTTGACAAGTTCCGTCCATATCTTATCGGAACTAAAGTCATTGTGTATACGGACCATTTGGCGATCAAATATTTAATTTCAAAGAAAGATGCAAAGCCGAGGTTGATTCGATGGGTTCTTCTCCTCCAAGAATTCGATTTGGAGATTCGTGATAAAAAGGGAACTGAAAACCAAGTGGCGGATCAATTATCGAGATTGGAGAATCCAAATAACTCGAAAGAAAATGAGCTCGATATCGATGATTTCTTCCCGGATGAACAGTTATATGAGGTCAAGAGTGTGACACCATGGTTTGCAGATTTTGCTAATTATGTTGCTTGTGATGTGCTACCGCCTGACATGAACTATCACCAGAGGAAGAAATTCCTGCATGATGTTAGGCATTATCTCTGGGACGAGCCGTTCTTGTTCAAACTATGTGCAGACCAGATTTTGAGACGGTGTCTGTCTGAAGGAGAGATTGAGGGTGTGCTCCACCATTGTCATTCATCTAATTATGGAGGGCACTTTGGGGGGCAACGAACTACAGCAAAGGTGCTTCAATTTGGTTTCTACTGGCCAACCCTGTTTAAGGACGCTCATTCCTATGTATCGCGATGCGATAATTGCTAAAGGGTAGGAACCATTTCGAGGAGGCATGAAATGCCACTGCAAAACATCCTTGAGGTTGAGTTATTTGATGTCTAGGGAATAGACTTTATGGGTCCATTTCCATCCTCCTACAATAACCTTTACATTCTAGTCGTTGTGGACTATGTCTCCAAGTGGGTGGAAGTTGTGGCTCTGCCTACTAACGATGCTAAGGTTGTGTTGAACTTTCTGAGAAATAACATTTTCACTCGGTTTGGCACACCGCGGGCCATCATTAGTGACAAGGGCATGCACTTCTGCAATAAGTATTTTGAAGCCCTTCTTGGAAAATATGGGGTTTCCCATAAGATAGCCACCGCTTACCACCCACAAACTAGTGGTCAAGCGGAGGTGTCCAATAGGGAGGTTAAACGGATCTTGGAAAAGATAGTGAACCCTAGCCGCAAGGACTGGTCCAAAAAGCTAGATAATGCATTATGGGCGTACCGCACTGCCTACAAAATGCCTATCGGAATGTCTCCGTATAGGCTTGTGTATGGAAAAGCATGTCATATCCTCGTCGAGTTAGAGCACAATGCCTATTGGGCAATTCGAAAGCTCAACTTTGATATGGATGCAGCTGGTGAAAAAAGGCTGCTACAGCTGAATGAGTCAGACGAGTTCCGTCTCCAAGCGTATGAAAACGCTAAGCGGTATAAGGAAAAGATGAAGTGGTGGCATGACAAGAAGATTGTTGTAAGAGAATTTAAGCCGGGTAGAAAGTGCTCCTCTTTAACTCCCGTCTGAAGTTATTTCCTGAGAAATTAAAGTCCCGATGGTCAGGACCTTTCACAATAGCTAAGGTATATCCTCACGGAGCAATTGAGGTGGAGGACCCTGGCTCTGACAGAACGTTCAAGGTGAACGGTCAGCGGTTGAAGCATTACTGGGGCGGCGAAGTTGACCGCCAAATGACTTCAATCACCCTTGGTGACCCGGTATGAACCGGGAGGATAGTCAAGCCGACGACTATAAAACAAGCGCTTGGTGGGGAGGCAACCCCACCCAAGTATCGATTTCTATCCTTTTTACGCTTTCTGTTTCATTTCAATAGTTTTATTGCTTATAATTTCAAGTTCGTACAGCTACGAGTCGTGTTTGCGTTAGCGTAAGTCTGATTTCAGTTTTTATAGGATCTAGATTTATTTCTGTAGCCTGAGTCTCGCATGTGTTAGAGTTGCGGTTGTACAGTCAGAATTTTTTTTTAGCCGTCACTGCATATTACGAGTGTAAATATTATGATAGTTCAGTTTCATAATTAAAAAAAAAATAAAAATAAAAATAAAAAATTTTGGGACCATGAGTCTAGCATTTGTGCTAAGCATTGATTCATGGTAGTTAATGTCAGTTCTTTAGGGTACATATTGTCTATGAATTGGTATGCTATCTTTGTCTGCAAAATTTTTGGTTAAAATTGCTAACAGGTCCTGGTGTTAATGCAAGAGCTGCATTCAATTTTTGAGCAACGCTGAGCCTCACGCTACAGCGTGAGGCTAGGCTACATTCTTCACGCCGCAGCGACACTAGGCCTTGAAGCTACTGGAGAATTGCGCTGCAGCGAGGCCAAATTTGCCTATGGCTCACGCTGCAGCGAGCCGGCCTTTGTAAGTCAATTGTCTCATGCCGCAGCGTGAGGTTACAATGTAGTCTTCACGCCGTCGCGCGAGCCCCATTACGTTTCCTAGCCAAGTGTTCACGCTGCAACGACGACAATCCACGCTGCAGCGCCAATACCCTTTTGTGGCTACTGGAGAGTTGCGCTGCAGAGTGACCAACTTTGCCTATGGTTCACGTTGCAGCGCCAATACCCTTTTGTGGCTATCTGGCATTAGGAACTCACGCCACAGCGTGAGTTCACGTTTAACAGCCCACGCCGCAGCACGAACATCGAGTTTTTGTTTTTAAAAAAGACTTGGAGAGTCGGCACTTCCATCCATCCCAGCCATAACTGCCGACATTAAGCCCTAGCCATACCATACATCTCTCTCAACTCAATTCGTTCCAAGCATTGTCGCTGCCGGATACTTAGCCTCATCGCACAAAGCATTAATGTTGGTTTGATTTTTGAGTTCTTCACATCACACCTTGCAATCTTCTCCAATTTTCACCAAGTAAGTTTTAAATTTCCGTGTGAAATTGTGGGGTTTGATTTCATTCTCTGTGGGGGTTTGAGCTTGGGTGATTATTGTCGTGCTTGTGTTGGATTTCATCTTGGGCTGCTTCTATCTATTGTAACCAACAAGTTGGTGGAGTTTTGATCTCTAGCTAAGCTTGTTTTCAGTTAGTTTTATGCCACGCACGCCTAGTGTTTGATAAATTGCCTGAGTAGCTTCTTGGTTCAGTTTTGGGTTTAATTTGGAACTTGAATAGCCTACCATTGATTTAGTTCTGTTTTGGCACTGATTTTGGCTTGCATTGTGACTTGTAACTACCTTGCTTCGAATACTTGTGGTTTCTGTTGGTTGGGCATTTCTTTTCACTTGGGTTAAGTTGTTGCTTGAATTTTGCCATGGCACCTAAGCGTCAACGCCTTAGCATAGGAGGTTCTTCATCCTCATCGGTTGTACAATGGGACCAATCAAAATTTGTGAGTGTTGAGGCATGGAATCGTTACAACAAATCTTTTGCTAAGCGAAACCTTCTGCCTGAGCGTGGATTTAGGCCGGACCTCAATAAGGATGGAAAATTAGCTGACATGATTATGAAAAGGAAGTGGATCCATTTCACTAAACCACCCGAATCTGCAGTTATTTCAGTAGTTCGAGAATTTTATGCTAATGCCAGTGCTGAAGGACCAGCCGAGGTCACTGTCAGGGGCAAATTGGTGAAGTTTGACAGCAAGACCATTAATGCTGTGTTTGACATGCCCAACTTTGGAGGCAAGGATTTCCAGGAGCGGGGCTACCGCAGTTACAGCCAGGATGAAATCATTACGCGGCTCTGTCAGCCCGGCACAGCCTGGAAGGTGAACGAGTTTCAGGGGGAAAAGACGAGCTTCCCACAGCCAGCCCTCAACCGCTATGGGAAGGCTTGGTATGCCTTTATCTGGTCCAACATCATGCCCACTCGTCACCTCAGCAATGTCACCCGCGAGCGGGCTGTGCTTCTTTTTGCCATCATCACTGGGCTGGACGTCGACATTGGGGTGATTATTCAGGAGTCCATCAGAAAGGCCATAAAGAGTAACATTGGTTCAGGCCTTCCACACCCTTCTCTCATCACTCGTCTCTGCAAGCGGGCCAAAGTTTAGTGGGGACCGGATGACCCAACTCAGGCACCCATGTCAGTCATCGATCACCATGTCATTCAGAGGTTTACTGTTTGGCCCGGGGGCATTTCTCATGAGTGTGGCGAGGGATACCTGCCAGGTCCTGATCAGCCCCTTACTATAGAGGGTGAGACTTCTACCCAGACTCCAGATCTTGGCCCCACCTCTGTTGGTCCACTTGCTGCGCTGATGGCTTTAATGGACCTCATGCATCAAAAGATAGACACAATCAACAGCAGGATGGGCTCGTTCAGCTGCAGACAGGATACTGTTGCCCAGAGGCAGAACATATTTGCACAGTATCATGCGGAGTTTGCCAACACAGTGGCCAGCATCTATGCAGCCTCAGGAGGTGATGACGTGGACTCCATGCCGTACCAGTTTCCTGAGCCTCTTATCTTTCCACCGTACCCGCCTCCATCTCCGCCAGAGGGTGATCAGGCCGAGGACGAGGAGGGGGATGAGGATGATGCTGAAGGCAAAACTACAGAGGATGTACCACCAGCAGCACCAGCACCACCAGCACATCCCAGCCATTGAGGGCATTGGCCAGTTCAAGTTTGGGGGATTTTTAGCTGATTTCTATTTAGTTATATTTATTTATTTATCAGTTATGGCATGTTTGAACTGCGGTAGTTAGGATAGTTTATTTTGGATATTTTAATGTAGGAATTGCATAGTTTGGTTTATTTAGAACTTATGGATGCTTTATTAGTTATTATCTACGGATGCCTATTTCTGGTTTTATCTGCATGAGTAGCCTATGGAGTTCTTCCAGTTTTGATTTTTACCCATCTTTTTGGACTTTCACATGTTTTCATTACCCTATTCTGTGTTATAGTTAGCTTGGGGTAAATGAAAAGAAATTTTTGATTGTGTCCAGTGATATGATTGAGGTATTGCTTTGTCAATGTTGTTAAACATCTAGAGATAGAGTCTTAGATCATTTTGTTTAGTTAGCACTACTGTTGATCTTATCTATTCTATCGTGCACATACCAAATGTTAGAACTATTTTTATTTCGACCGAGCCTAAATGGTTTTTGCTAAGGAAATTGTTGCGATTATCTCGTTCTTTCGTATGTGAATCAATGATTGTAAGAAGCAGACAGATTTGTTGGCATATTTATAAAAAAAAAATCCCCAATTGACCACGCCTATATACGTGGCCTTTGTTACTTGAGTTAGTAGATCCTTTGGGGTGTTTTCACACCCATTGCCCTAAGGTCACCTGACTTGGGAGTCCTTGATCAAACACTCGTTACACGGGTAACTTTAAAGAGCCAAAGGTATTCAGGCACTGCACGGTCATTCTTGAGATTAGGTTAATGCATTGGCAATAAATAAACTTTAGTTTGACTCAAGTCTAATTACGTGACCTTTGTTACTCGAGTTAGTAAATTCTTGGGGGTGTTCTACACCTAATGCCCTAAAGCCTTCAAGCTTGGGAGTCATTGTTCTAAAGCTCGTTACAGGAGTAACTCTGCATAGCCTAATGTAATTAAACTTCTGCACAAGTCTCACTGAGTTTTGTTGCTCACATTTTAATGCATGTTGGTCTATTCTTGCACTTGATGTCTTGTTCTGAATGCTTGATGTAGCATGAGTGATTGAATCAACAATTTTATCTTTGCAATTTTGTTTGTGTTTGAGATGTAATGGTTATAACAGTTGATATTCACACACAGAGATTTGGATCAGTAGCAGTCTATGCTAGAGTTTTGAGCTAGATTTTATTAATGAGTTTGTTTCCACCTTGAAATTGTAATTTTGACCCTTGAGGCCACAATGCAGGTATATAGTACTTTAGCTCACTCTCAACTTAAGCTTGAGGCTGGAGTTTTAATTTTATTTATATATTTTTGTTTGCTTAGGGACAAGTAAATGCTTAAGTTTGGGGGTATTTGATGAGCAGGATTCATACATGCGAATCGGGTTCTTAATCACTTAAGAAATTGTTTGATTATATTATCTTCTAGCACAAATTTATGTTTTATCTGCTATCTTTTGCTTTATTGCTTTTCATGTGGGAGGTGTGTTCATTTGGTGTTAAAAGGGGAAAAGGACCACTGGATGGCTGAAAGACACGATGCCCACGCCGCAGCACCAAGGTCAAGCCTAGGAGTCACGCTGCAACGAGCGGCCCTTGGCCAATTACACGGAGTTCATGCTGCAGCGACACCATTCCTTCATGGTCTGGCACTGCAGCGAACGACCATTTTCAAATGCACGGAGTTCGCGCTGCAGTGGTGACAATCCTTCTTGGGTTGGCGCTGCAGCGAGCCTTCCTTGGCTTGGACACGGAGCCCACGCCGTAGCGTGAGGCCCGGTTCCCAGCCACCTGGCTTTCCCGTAATGACCTAGTTGCTGCTACATAAGGAAAGCTATCAAACAACTAAAAGAGGACTGAGAAACTTAGGGAGAAAAGGAGGCAGCTACACAAGGAGGCAGCTGAAGCATTAAACACTTCCGCGCAGGAGTTTTCTCTCTTCAAATTCTGTTATCCATTCGTGTAATTTTAATTATGTTGAACAGCATGAATGTATTAATTAGTTCTATAGTTATGAACTAATTACATTTCTAGGATTGCAATGTAACCTAATGATTAGCTTAATATGAATTTCTCTCATATTTATTTAATGAATCATGTTCTGAATGGATTGTTGTATTTCATGCTTATTTATCAATTGCTTGAGATAGGAATTGATATAGGTATTAACTGATATTGGAAAATTGATGTTATACCTTTCCTTAAGTACAACAACACTTGTTATGACCATTGCCCTAGGGAATGAGTGCACAAAATGCATGATAGAATAGGAATATGTCTATTTGCCCTGTGTAACCATTGAGATTAACATTAATGACCCTTAGTCTAGTTATTTTCACCATAGGAATATTGTGATTCATCTAGCTAAGGGATATGCATTTGACCGTCAGAAGAGGCTTATGTGTACGTTGTGTTCTCGGTTAACCATTCTTGTGATTTGTTAGTTAAATGGAGAATTAGGACTATTAGGTGAGGCATTAGGGGAGTTGTAATCCTAACTTGACATCTTTGATACAACTCGCCTTTTTATTCAACTGTTTCTGCCTAATTGATTTCAACACACAACCCTTATTCACTTGTTTAAATAAGACCGTTGAGATATATTTTAATACTTGAGTAACTTTTTAGTACTTTGTCCTCGTGGGTTCGACACTCGACTTTTTCTACACTACTTGTTAGACCGCGTATACTTGCGCGAGTTTATAGGTTGTTAAAACCACCAACAATTTTCCAAGCACAAATCCAAAGAATCACCATGTACTGTGAAATCATCCATAAAGACCTCGATGCAATTTTCTAAAAGATCAGAAAAAATGCTTACCATGTGTTGGTCGATTTCGCAACCGAAAAATACACGCAAGTATACGCGGTCAACAAGTAATATAATGATAAGAGAGTTGTCGAACCCACAGGGAATTGTTCTAGTGTATCCCAAGTACCAACTATATATCGTCTCGATTTTATTTAGACAATTAATGATTTGATGTTTTTGTTGTTTGATAATAATTAGGAGATATGAGAAGCATTAAAATAATTAAACTCTAATATTAACAAGTCTAAGATTGCAATTTCCCCCAACACTTCATTTGAATATCCTAACTCTCTCATTTGAACTAATTAACAACATGGAAATGTCTACCGAGAAATCAAAGCTACTTATAAGCCTCTGTCGATGGTCAAATTCGAATCTTCCTAATGCAGCATGTAGGTATGTGTCTATCTTACACACTATCAAGAGACCAATTTCAAGAACAATAACAAGACACGTGTCACTAAATCTCATTAACGTCCTTTCAATTACCAACTTTCACATAGGAAGTCATTAAGAATAGATTCTCCATTGGTTGCACACGGTATCTAGGTATAGGTCTATCCTAAATACTATCAAGTTACCTATTATTGAGGATAATTAACGAGACACACATCACTAAATCTCAATTAATTACTCACAACAATCTTAAACTCTCGCATGATATCACAACAAGGTCTAAACACTATAATCCATTCGTCAAGTTCATATAGGTTCCCACGGTAATTACTAGCTAGGCAATTAATATATGAAGCATAAATTATGATATACAATTCACAAATGAGTAATTAATAACAAAGAGAGAGAAATTAATTCAAACTATGTGTTGGGTTCCATTGAAATCTTAGAAATTAAGGTCTAGTTCATGGTAGCTAAGCAAAAAATCAAACACATGGTGTTCATCATAAATTAGAATTACAAATTCAAAGAAAATCAAGAGATGATAAAACCCAATTAGAAGATATTCATATGTTGTTTGCTTGGTTGATGACAATCTCTAGCTTTTCCTCTTCCTTTGGCATTCTTTTCTTTTTTTGCTCCTTAGCTTGTGCTGGAAATTTCCTTGAATTGCAGCCCTTAAGCTCTTCTTGATGATGTATATGCAGCCTCCCAAGGTTTAGATATGCCTTGACAATCCTTTCCTTCTTGGTTCTTTAGCTTGTGCTGAGTTTTTCCTTGTATTGTAGCACTTTTGCTCTCAATTTTGATGTTTTAGTGTAGCCTCCCAATCCCTAGTTATGAAATATGAAGCCCCAATGAGATATTATATAGTGCTTCCATGAAAAACCCTAGCCAAACATCAAATTTTGGGTCAAAAAGTGAGCTGGAATCGCACTAGGAGCTCAAAAGATCGCACTCAGCACGCCCGGGCGCGCCCGCACGCTGCCCGTCGCGCCCGCGCCCAGCCCCTTGGCCATGCCGCACGCCCACAACATGCCCACACCGCGCGCGCGCGCGCTGGCTGCCTGGTGCCAGGCGCCGCGCGCCCGCATCCAATTCCGCGCGCCCGCGCCAAAGCTGCTGTCACCCGACTCAACTTTGACCTCTGTTGGTAAAATGGCCATAACTTCTTCGTCCGAACTTGAATTTAGGCGTGTAAATAGGTTATGGAAAGCTAAGAAAGAGCTCTACAACTTTCATAACTGGAGTGTGACGATATAATGGCCGGAGAAAGTCTCAAATCGAGCCCGAAGCAACTGTTGTGTAACATTCATGCCAAATCTGATGGTAAAATGGCCATAACTCTCTCAAACGAACTTCAAATTGGATGATTCAAGATTTTCTAGAAAGCTAAGACAAATATCTACAACTTTCGTTCTTTGCGTTTTGAGAGATTCGGATTGGATCATGGGTGAAATTGGGAAACAAGCAGCTACAACACCGAAAAGTAAGTTATGGGTATTGATTCCAAGGAGCTTTTATTTCAATTCCTACAAAACAACATAAAAAACACATAAATGCATACAAAAACATATAAAACCAATACAAAACTACATTACATAATAATAAGATAAAAACACATAAAACCAACCGAAATGACTTAAGATTTACAAATTATCAAGCTTAAAAGCACCTAATTTGTGTATATAAAACACGCTCCTCAAATACCCCCAAACTTAAATCTTTGTTTGTCCTCAAGCAAAACAAACCTAAACTACATACTTCAAACACTTATACTACAACCTAATTTGAGCAATGAATTAATAAGCCGACAATGGTCTCAAAGGCATCAACACATGGAACTCAAGAGAACAAACAAAGAGTTGCACGTCTAAAATTTTAGTTAGCTAGTCATACTTTACTTAAGGCCCCTTCCGTATGTGTGTGTGCACTAAACCAATCAAGCTCGGATGAAACTATGCAACCACATTACCTTATGAAATAATCAAATAAACTTCAGAACAACATGCTTAACACATCACTCAATACAAAGGTATACAAATCACAATTTTCAAAAATTTTGAGAACCAAATGCTCTAGGTGAGTGCATTTTATGCTCCATCTCAACCTTAAGCGTGCTCATATGGGCGAGTGCGTTTTATGCTCTATCTCAACCCCTGCAAGATTTGCAATACAACAATTATCTTTCTTTAATCCCAATTATAAGAGAGTGCGTTTTACGCTCTATCTCTCATACGCATGTGTCCATGAGTGAGTGCGTTTTACGCTCCATCTCAACTCACCTCATGACCATCAATACAAGCATAAAAAATTTAGACACCTTGCTTCGAGTGATGTTTAAACGAGTTCTAGAGTTTATAGATATTTCCCACAAGCATTCGGTTATAAAAGCCTTCACTAAGCATACAACTAGCTTAATACTCATGGGTAAGTGCATAAAAGTGAAAGGACGCATACGCAAAATAATATCCAATGAACAATAAGCACAAAGATTAAGCAACAATTGTCTACGTCTCATGAGTTAGATTCTCTTCAAACAAGCCATTATCATAGACCATGGATTATAGTTCAAATCAAATTAAAACAATGCTCAAGGGACACATCCTAAAAATAATTTTTTTTTTTGAATAAAAAGAAAAACATACTTAAATCACACAAAAACTAAATTAAAAACACACAAATATGAAATACTACCCCCAAACTTAAACTTGATATTGTCCTCAATGTCTGATTTAGGAAAAAATAAAATAGAAGACTTCCCTGAAACCGTGTCAAGCGCCATTGATATCATCTTTCAATACCTCTAAGTTAGGAGCGTACCTGAAAGCAAATGACTAAAGAAATTAAAATGCAATTAAACCACTAAAATGCAATCAAACAAAAATAAAAGCAAAGCAGTAAACTTGGGTTGCCTCCCAAGAAGCGCTTGGTTTAAAGTCGTTAGCTCGACTCCTTTATTTCCCATCAATCCGGCTCAATCACAAAATTGACCATATCATGTCGCCTCGATGTTATTTCTTTGATTTGCATGACATGCATGCCAGATTGGCGACCCTCAAACTTTGTATCATCTGATGGCAAGAAGAAGCTTTCATCATCCGCTTTATCCATCATTGCACTTTTGTCAAGATCCACATGAAGATATTCTTCATGAACCAATGGGTGTTCTATGGCTTTGAAAACCTCGAATGTGAAATCTTGATTTTCAATTTCCTTTTCATAATCCCCATTCATGCTCCTTGTCTCATCAACCTCAGAATCATCATCCACAAAAGGATGTACACTCTCAAAATTTTCACTAATAGCTTCGTGCGACTCCTCGCCATTTCCTTAATCATCCACCATGCACTGCACTTCATCATCCTCCATAGGGTCAATCTCAGTATTGCTAGGTAAGGTGCATTGCGGGTGAATAACGTAAGTGTTGGCAACATAGTTCATGATGCTCTGCACTGAAGCTTGTAGATTTGCCAACCTAACCTCATTTTGATAGATATGAGATATGTTCCCACTCATGAGCTCCTCCCTCATTCTTTCCTCTTCGTCATATCTATGTGAATTCACCATATATTGCTCTTCACCTTCCTCTATGGGGTTAATCTGTGTAATGCAAGGTAAGGTGCTTTGCGGGTGAATAACGATAGCATCCACGATTTGTGCCGTTAGATTCTCGAGGTTCCGTAATGAATTTAGTTGCTCAATGTACATGGGAAGAATCTCCTCCAAATTAGATGTATCCTCATAGTATGGTGGAGGTTGGTACATAGATTCTGAATGGTATAAGAGATTTGGATCATAGCCTTGATCTTGATTATTTTCCCATGAAAAGCTTGGACAATCATGCCAACCAGACTGATAGTAGTTTGGGTAGTAGTCAGCTTGATTCTAACTGTAGGCATTTTGAGTGGACTGGCCTTTAAGAGTGTCAACAGCCCTTGAAAGCATTGCAACTTGTTCTTGCAACTGCTCATTAAGTTTTGAAAAACTTGGTTGCATCATCTCCTCATAATCCCATTGATAGTTATGCTCATCCATTAACTGAAAACAAAATAAATAATAAGCAAATTATTTACAAGTCTAAATTAAGACCAATTCGATTGTCATTAATATTGGAAAAACACTAGAAGAACAATTCCCCGGTAACGGCGCCAAAAACTTGTTGGTCGATTTCGCAACCGAAAAATACACGCAAGTATACGCGGTTAACAAGTAATATAATGATAAGAGAGTTGTCGAACCCACATGGAATTGTTCTAGTGTATCCCAAGTACCAACTATATATCGTCTCGATTTTATTTAGACAATTAATGATTTGATGTTTTTGTTGTTTGATAATAATTAGGATATATGAGAAGCATTAAAATAATTAAACTCTAATATTAACAAGTCTAAGATTGCAATTTCCCCCAACACTTCATTTGAATATCCTAACTCTCTCATTTGAACTAATTAACAACATGAAAATGTCAACTGAGAAATCAAAGCTACTTATAAGCCTCTGTCGATGGTCAAATTCGAATCTTCCTAATGCGGCATGTAGGTATATGTCTATCCTACACACTATCAAGAGACCAATTTCAAGAACAATAACAAGACACGTGTCACTAAATCTCATTAACGTCCTTTCAATTACCAACTTTCACATAGGAAGTCATTAAGAATAGATTCTCCATTGGTTGCACACGGTATCTAGGTATAGGTCTATCCTAAATACTATCAAGTTACTTATTATTGAGGATAATTAACAAGACACACGTCACTAAATCTCAATTAATTACCCACAACAATCTTTAACTCTCGCATGATATCACAACAAGGTCTAAACACTATACTCCGTTCGTCAAGTTCATATAGGTTCCCACGGTAATTACTAGCTAGGCAATTAATATATGAAGCATAAATTATGACATACAATTCACAAATGAGTAATTAATAACAAAGAGAGAGAAATCAATTCAAACTATGTGTTGGGTTCCATTGAAATCTTAGAAATTACGGTCTAGTTCATAGTAGCTAAGCAAAACATCAAACACATGGTGTTCATCATAAATTAGAATTACAAATTCAAAGGAAAATAAGAGATGATAAAACCCAATTAGAAGATATTCATATGTTGCTTGCTTGGTTGATGACAATCTCTAGCGTTTCCTCTTCCTTTGGCATTCTTTTCTCTTTTTGCTCCTTAGCTTGTGCTGGAAATTTCCTTGAATTGCAGCCCTTAAGCTCTTCTTGATGATGTATGTGCAGCCTCCCAAGGTTTAGATATGCCTTGACAATCCTTTCCTTCTTGGTTCCTTGGCTTGTGCTGAGTTTTTTCTTGTATTGCAGCACTTTTGCTCTCAATTTTGATGTTTTAGTGTAGCCTCCCAATCCCTACTTAAGAAATATGAAGCTCCAATGAGATATTATATAGTGCCTCCATGAAAAACCCTTGCCAAACATCAGATTTTAGGTCAAAAAGTGAGCTGGAATCGCCCTAGGAGCTCAAAAGATCATACTCAGCACGCCCGGGCGCGCCCGCACGCTGCCCGCCGCGTCCGCACCCAGCCCACTGGCCATGCCGCACGCCCACAGCACGCCCACGCCGTGCGCGCGCGCGTGCTGGCTGCCTGGTGCCAGGCGCCGCGAGCCCACATCCAATTCCGCGCGCCCGCGCCAAAGCTGCTGTCACCCGACTCAACTTTGACCTATGTTGGTAAAATGGCCATAACTTCTTCATCCGAACTTGGATTTAGGCGTGTAATAGGCTATGGAAAGCTAAGAAAGAGCTCTACAACTTTCATAACTGGAGTGTGACGATATAATGGCCAAAGGAAGTCTCAAATCGAGCCCGAAGCAACTGCTGTGTAAAATTTATGCCAAATCCGATGGTAAAATGGCCATAACTCTCTCAAACGAACTTCAAATTGGATGATTCAAGATGTTCTGGAAAGCTAAGACAAATATCTACAACTTTTGTTCTTTGAGTTTTGAGAGATTCGGATTGGATCATGGGTGAAATTGGGAAACAAGCAGCTACAGTACCGAAAAGCAAGTTATGGGTATTGATTCCAAGGAGCTTTTATTTCAATTCCTACAAAACAACATAAAAAACACATAAATGCATACAAAAACATATAAAACCAATACAAAACTACATTACATAATAATAAGATAAAAACACATAAAACCAACCGAAATAACTTAGGATTTACAAATTATCAAGCTCAAAAGCCCCTAATTTGTGTATATAAAACAGACTTGTCACCATGCATCGCTGAAAAGTACCTGGTGCATTGCAAAGTCCAAACGACATCCTCTGGTATGCAAAAGTACCAAATGGACACGTGAATGTAGTCTTTTCCTGGTCTTCGGGTGCAATCACGATCTGATTATATCCTGAAAAACAATCTAGAAAGCAATAATAAGTATGCCCCACTAATCGTTCTAGCATTTGATTAATAAAAGGAAGAGGAAAGTGGTCTTTTTGAGTTACAACATTTAATTTTCTGTAGTCAATAAACACTCTCCATCCTGTTTGTATCCGTGTGGGTACTAGCTCATTATTGTCATTCGTGATGACAGTTATTCCAGACTTCTTCGGAACTACCTGTACCGGACTCACCCACTGACTGTCGGAGATGGGGTAGATTATGCATGCATCAAGCAATTTAATCACCTCTTTCTTGACTACTTCCATCATGGGTGGATTTAATCTTCGCTGTGCTTCTCTCGTGGGCTTTGCTCCATCATCCAAAAGAATCCTATGCATGCACATCGCGGGCTAATACCTTTGATATCTGCTATCGTCCAACCAAACACTGTGACATGGTCCCTTAGGACTCTAAACAATTTTTCTTCCTGCACTTTGGTTAGATTACTAGCAATAATCACAGGTAAAGTTTCATTAGTCCCTAAATATACATATTTCAAGTGAGCAGGTGTTATGCGATTTATATAACGACAATTACGCACAAGTATACGCGGTCAATAAGTAATAAAGAGTAAGTAGAGTATCGATCCCATGAGGAATTGTTACTAGTCTTTTCCAAGTATTAACCTTTTATCATCTCAATCTTATTTAAACAAACGATAATTGTTTTTGTTGTTTTGCATTAATGAAGATAACAAATAATCAAAGAACTATGGAAAGCTTTAAGATAATGAAATCAAATATTAACAAGTCTAAGATCACAATTTCCCCCAACACTTCACTTGAATATCCTAACTCTCTCTTTTCAACTAGTTAAATCACAAGGATTGTTACCCGACAAATCACAAGTATGTCTAAGCCTCTCTCGATGGTCAAATACGTATTCTCCATTACGGTGTATAGATATATCTCTATTCTACACACTAGCAAGATTCTAATATCAAGAACAATTAGTAAGGTGTATGTCACAAAACCTCATTAACTACTCCATCAATTACCAACTTTCGCAATAGAAATCATTAAGCATGGATACATGTGGTATTTAGGTATATGTCTATCCTAAATACAATCAAATTATCCATTCATGAGGGTAATAAATAAAACACACGTCACTTAATTTCATAAATTACCCATAGGAATATCTAATTTTCACATGATATCATAACAAGGTCTCAACCTATACTTCCTCTCTCAATTCCATATAAGTTCCCAAGGTAATTACTAGCTAGGTAATTAATATATAAAGCACAAATTATGATATCCAATCACAGATAATTAACCAACATTAAAGAGAGAGCATTCAATTCAAACTATGTATTGAGTTCCATTGAAATCTTAGAAAATTAGTTCTAGTTCATGGGAATTACAATAAACATCAAATTTGATCTATACATCATGATAGAATTACAAATTAAGAAGAGAATACTAGAGATAGAATGATAAAACCCCTTAGGAAGATATTCAATGGTTGCTTGATGGGTTGATTCTTGTTCTCTAGCTTTCTTTCAAGATTTGATACTCCTTGCTCTTCTTGTTCCTTGGACTTTGCTGAAAATTGCCTTGTATTGCAGATTTTTCCTCTAAATTTGATGTTTATGGAAGCCTCCATCTCTCTAGAATTGATGTTAGAAGTGTTAGATGGTGTTAGAATACCTATATGAGCTGCCCCCTAGGTGTTATAAGAGATGGGTATGTGAAACCCTAGCTTAGATATCAAAAATTGGCCAAAAATCGCGAAATCCGAAGTGCATCCAGGGGGTTCTCGCCCCGGCGCCAAAATTGGCCTGAATTCCGTCGCCCCGGCGGTGGAACTCTGTACTGCGAGACAGTTTCGACGTCTGCTGGAAAAATGGCCATAACGGCTTCGTTCGAACTTGGATTAAGGAGTTTAAGGATGCTATGGAAAGATAAGAAGTAGCTCTACAACTTTCATAACTGGAGCTCGACGAGATAATAGCCGGATCAAGGATCAAATTGGCCCCGAATCAGCTGCTGTGTAAAATTCATGAAAAATCCGATGGTAAAATGACCATAACTCTCTCATACAAACTTTAAAATGGATGATTCAAGATGTTCTGAAAAGCTAAGATTAAAAGCTACAACTTTCGTTCTTTGAGTTTGGAGAGATTCCGATTGCATCATGGGTCAAATCGAGAAACAAGTAGCTGGAATGCTAAATTCGAGCCAAAAACGCAACGACTCAAAGGGCCTTTATTTCAATTCCTACAAAACCAAGTAAAAACACATAAAAATATACAAAAACATATAAAAGTAATACAAAACTACATTGCACAACAATAAGATGAAAACACATAAAACCAAACGAAATAGCTAAAGACTTACAAATTATCAAGGCTAAAAGTACCCAATTTGTGTGTATAAAACACACTCATCAACAGGTAATGGTTTCAATTCTAAGATTGGAGCTTGCTCCACAGATGGTAACAGTTTTTAGGCAATTGAATTGATTGAACTGCATACTTATCTGTGAATTTTGGTAAAGAGTGCAATGCAGCCACAACTTCCTTCAATTCCTGTTTCTGGTCAAATTCATCCTCTTTATCCATGTCCAAGCTATTAGTAATAGCCATCTCCAAGCTTTCCTGGTGTACTTGTTCAAAAGATTCCTGCACTATAGAATCAATGATGTCAATGGTAACATCACTAGGGTACCTCATTGCATCATATATATTGAACTGAATTTTCTCTCCATCAAATTCCATGGTCAAGGTCCCATTGTGCACATCGATGATTGTCCTTGTTATTTTCAAGAATGGCCGCCCTAACAAGATATGCAAAGGATTTGGAGATATGTCATCTTCTATATCCACAATGTAAAAATCTACAGGAAATATTAACTGATTCACCTGCACTAAGACATCTTCAATTACCCCTTGAGGGTAAGTGTTAGTACGATCAGCAAGTTGAATGATAACACCAGTTTGTTTCAAAGGTCCTAGATTTAAAGAAGCAAATACAGATAATGGCATGACATTTATTGAAGCTCCTAGATCTAACATGGCTTTCTCAAATCTGGTATTACCTATTTTGCATGGGATTGTAAACATTCCTGGATCTTTACATTTAGGGGGAATTTTTCTTTGAAGCACTGCTGACACATTCTCTCCTGCAGTGACTTTTTCATCATCTTTCAATTTTCTTTTGTTAGAGCACAATTCTTTAAAAAACTTTGCGTACCTGGGCACTTGTTTGATAGCATCCAATAGAGGAATATTTACCTCTACCTTCCTGAAGGTTTCCAAAATTTCCTTTTCGTTTTCCTCCTTCTTTGAAGTCTTGTGTGTTCTAGGTGGAAACGGCAACGGTGGGGTCTTAACTGGAGTAGATGGGGTAACAATTCTCCTCGGTGTCTCAGTCTCCTTTTTAGCTTTGTCCTCTTCAATTTCCGTAACTGCTTTGGGTACTTCCAACTCTTTTTCATTCCTTAGTGTAATCGCACTAGCATTCTCCCTTGGATTGACAACTGTTTGGGAGGGCAACTTTCCTGAACCTTGAGAATCCAACCTCCCCACTGTGGTGGCAAGTTGACCTATCTGATTTCTCAAGTCTTGAACAGAATTTTTCGTTTCCTGTTGGAACTGTTGTGTCTGACTCATGAATGCCTTGAACATGTCTTCCAAAGATGTTCCAAGATTTGCAGGAGCTGCCTGTCTAGTTTGATATTGGGGTTGAGTTGGTTGAGAGCCTTGTGGGAACCCTTGTTGTCTAACCGGATACACGCTTTGCGCTGGTGGCCTATTTCCTCCATAACTAAGGTTAGGATGATCCCTATATCCTGGATTGTAAGTATTGGAGTACGGGTCATACTTCCGCTGTGGTTGTGCCTGATAGTTCCCCATCGCATTAGCTTGCTGTGCGGTTTTATCCTCTTGCAATGTTGGACAAGAATCAGTATTGTGACCACCCATTAAACAAATCCCACACACTTTTACTGCTAGTGTATTTCTTGTAGCCATTTGTCTCACCATCGCAGTTAAATCAAAAATTTGTTGTTCAAGGTTGCTCATGGTCATCTCATTCACTCTTGCAGGTGCATGGTTATTCCTTGTCCCATACTACTGAGAATTAGCATCCATATTTGCAATTAGAGTCCTTGCAGCCTCCGGTGTCTTGTCTACTAGTGCTCCTCCACTTGCAGCATCGATCATACTGGATCCATTGGTGATAATCCCTCATAAAAGTACTGAATCAGGTGTTGATCGTCTATTTGATGGGGAGGACAACTGGAACACAAATTTTTAAATCTTTCCCAATACTTATATAGTGTCTCTCCGCTGAACTGTCGAATGCCGCATGTCTCCTTTCTGATGTTGGCAACTCTTGAAGCAGAAAAGTACTTCTCCAAAGACAACATTTTCATGTCATTCCATGACTGTATTGACCCTGAAGGAAGATAGTACAACCAGCCTTTTGCTAGATCTCCCAATGAGAATGGAAATTCCCTTAGCTTGATTTGATCCTCAGTTATTCCATCTGGTTTCATGGTGGAACACACCACATGAAATTCCTTCAAGTGCTTATATGGATCTTCACCTGTAAGACCACGAAAAGTAGGCAGAAGATGAATTAGTCCCGATTTAAGTTCAAAAGCAGCAGTTAAAGTAGGATATTCAATGCACAAAGGTTGTTGATTAAGATTAGGAGTGGCTAATTCTTTGAGTGTTCTATTGTTATTTGGCACCGCCATTTCTTCTCCTTCCTCTAAATCAGTGGACGATGTATTTGACAGTAATTCAAGTGCTATGTTGAGTCCCGGTGATGGAACTTTGTCTGACTCTGCAGTGATGCCTCGAACTTGACGAGCTTCTTTCCTTAGCATGCGTGCAGTTTTCTCAATTTCTGGATCAAAATTCAAATCACCGGATTGAGAGGATCGTGTCATAAACTACAATAATGAAAAAAAATAAAATAAAATAAAGAATAAATAAAGATAAATAACACTTCCCCGGCAACGGCGCCAAAATTTTGGGAGCTGTCGTTTTACACTCCAAAATTAATACCTTACTAACACTCTACTAGTACAAAACTTAGTATAATGACAAGCAAGGATCGATCCCACAGAGAAGTGAATTAGTCTTTCACTTATTCTAATATTCCTATTATTTCTATTAATGGGGGTTTTGAGTTTGATTCACTAAACTAACAAAAGTAATTAAGAGTGATCAATGAATAAAAAGCTTCAGTTCTTCAGTTCAGTATCACCTTAGCACAATTATGGAAAAGTCAAGTTCAACAATATTTATCCTTCAATGAGATTAATAACCCTAGATAACCGCAATCGCTAATTATCCGAAATTCTCCTTATTTGTAAATCAAATGTGACAATCGCCTCAAGAGACCCTAACTATCATATAACCTAGAACTATCAGTCTAGATTTAATATAACAGCAGCCTAAAGAATTAGAGAATTAAGTTATTCCAAGCAACAATTACACAATCAGGAATTATTTAACTTGCCTTCTAATAATCTTAATAATATTTAAAAACTTGTCCACAATCAAATACTATTAATTGCTACATATGATCAGATATAATATCGTTTGCTTAATACTATATCTTAATCTAACAGATGATATTAATCAAATTAATTCAATTGGCCAAATCAAATCAAAAGATTAAATAACATATAATCAATTAAAAACAAATTATCAAAATAAATCTCATGCAAGAAGGAATAAATAAATAAAACCTGATTAAACCGTTAATTTTGAAAAAGGTTCAACATCCCTTAGAACTAAAAGTAAGAGTTTAGCCTGACATGCCTTCAATCTTCTCCAATTAGGGTTACAGTTGTAGTTGTCAAGATCTCTCAATAATAAATTAAAAACATCTATTTATAGTCCTAAGATAATATCCTAAGTCCCTAAGAATTAAGAATCCAATCAGAAATAGAAATCCTCAAAAATTACAAAAAGTCAAAGCTGGTCAAACTTGGTCAACGCCGCCTTTCTCGCCGGGGTGAGGATTTTACACTGGGTTTCTCGCCGGGGCGAGAAACTCCAGAGAGGTCTGGGTCGGGGCGAACTCTGGATCGGCTGGGGAAAAAATGGGCAGAGACTTCCTCGCCGAGGCGAGAAATCCTAGTACAAAGTTCTCACCGGGGCGAGAACCTCAATTTTCAACTTTTCAACTTTTTCTCGTTTTAGCTCCGATTTTCCATCTTTTTCCACTTTTGACTCTGAATCCTCTTGAAATGAATAAACAATTTAATAGGTGCATATACACAATAAAACATGCAATAAACTAAATAAAAAGGAATAAAAATAAATAAATATTATGCACTTATCACTTGCTCCCTGACGACTGGTTGTCGTTCCACTTCCTCTTATTGGAGTTACTTCCTCCGCCGCTTCCGTCCTTGTGCCCCTCGTAACTTTTCTTCTTTTTCTGCTCTTGGTTGTGCTTTGTCAACACTTCATTTCCTCCTTCAGGGATAATGGCCTTTTCAAGAAGTGTGGAAAAATTGTTGATTTACAATACTGCCACCTTACTGTAAACCCATGGTTTCAACCCTTGCTCGAATCTTCTCGCCCTCCTAGCTTCGGTGTCCACTTGGTGTGGAGCAAACCTAGCTAGTTCGTTAAACTTCGCTGCGTACTCTACTACCGACATACCGTCTTACTTTAGTTCCAAGAACTTTATCTCCATACTCGCTTGTGTGCTTTCTAGAAAGTAATTTTCGAAAAACAGTTCCTTGAAATGAGTCCACGCAATTGTGCCTTCCCCAGCTCGGCTTCTATTCGCCTTCCACCAGTAATTTGCCTCACCCTTCATCATGAAAGTGGAAAACGACGTTTTTTGTTCCTCGGTCACTCTTGCGACCTTAAAAACTTTCTCTATTTCTTCTACCCATGTCTGGGATTCAATCGGATCCGTAGTCCCACGAAACTCTAGTGGTCTTACTAATTTGAAATCCTTAAAACTCACTATGGGGACAGTCGATGGATCGGGGTCCACGGGTCCTGCAGTTCTGCCTTGGATTATTCCTACCAATAAGTTGGTTAATCGTTGCATGGGGTCTGCCTAACCCTTTTCGTTATTAGTAAACCCTTTAGGGATTTATTGTTCTCGTATTTTGCGTTTGGGCGGCATGTTCTGCTTAATAGAAAACACTTAATGCTATAATCCCATTACACCTTGTACGCATCTACATTAGTGCGACAATAAAGCAACACACGTAACACAAACGTATATACTCATGTGCTAACAGTTAAACCATCACATATGATTACTCTATAGCATACCGCTATGAATGACATCATTCATCCCTTCACACCACAAAAAGGTGGGGATTTACTACTAACAACCACCACTAACATATACTATGGTTGGGGTTCACAAACACAAATCACATACTATTAGGCACACAAACAAAACAGTCAAACCAAGTATACTGCGCTCCATAGCGCTAACATACTCTACCTGCCCTAACTGGGTCATCAACTCTCGACCCATGGTGAGACGATTTTGTTCCTCCTCAACGGGATAATGGTGCACACCATTCATCCACCCACTACTCACCATGCTAACTGCATAGCCCCTTCTATTCACCTCCTTCTAACTGAGTTCGCAAAGCCTCCAACTCTACATGTGGGCTCGCTCCCCACTACTTCGACTGCTCTAGTCTGATACTCCACTCAACATCTCTCGCCAAGAGGTGATGTAAGAGGGTACTCAACTAAATAGGACCTCCCTACCCCAACTCAACTGGCTAAACTCAGGCATCCTATAGCCACAACAAAGACATCATAGACAATCAACATAAATAGTACCATAACAAAATACATTCATTAATGGGATGAATTTATATTTCATCATGTACAAACTCGGCTTGATGAATTTCCACAATCCACCTCTGACACATACAACTCGATAAATCTCCTTGATTCATCTCCTAACATACTCTATATGAGTTTTCTTCTAAGGTTATAACCTAGGTTTCGCGTCCTAGTGTTTATAACCTACAGCTCCGACACCAACCTGTGACGACCCCGAATCCGGGTCCCAAATGCCTTGTATTCGGTTCTCACGAAACGTACATCCAACCACCTTCAAACAATATATGATAACTAACGCGGAATAAATAAACATATATTTTTCATTACAAAAGGTTTACTACAGTCCAAAGGTCTATAACCTTAAATAAATACATCATGAAATACTCTAATAATAATAAAAAATGATTCCATGATTACAAAACTAGATAGAAGCACGTAAACATCTAACATGCATCTATTCCTGAAGCTTTCCCTTGCCTTTGTCCTTTGAGGAACTCTCTGGCTTAACTTCAATTGGTTCATGATATAGCAAGAGTGAGCAACTACTTTGCTTGCAAGCTTAAAATAAATGAATAATAGAAATATATCATGAATGAATAAGAATTGTAATCGCATCACTCAACAATCTAATACAATTGATGAGATAACTAAACAATAAAATCAAGGTTCGAGTGAAGGAACGAAGATTGATTTATTTACTGCTAAGTAGTCCAATAGACCGTGAACATAATCAAGGAATTAATCATTAGACTAACCCTTTTATATATTTATCCGCCAGTTTGTACTCGAGGGGATCAGCCTCTTGTACACCATGAGTATGCATATCATTAAACTCTGACCTTGCTAGATAACCGACACTTATAATTTCCCCCTATAGAGGGTTGCTCTCTCAGTCCAAGAATCCACACCAACTATTGGTTTGGATAGCTTTAAAAATATTAACCTAAGTCTAGCCAAAACAAATGGTATATACTATTACTCTAAACAGTTCATGAATAAAGAAATTTAAATAATTTGCAGTTCGATAATAGAACAGAATTCAAATGCACTAAGTGCGAATGCCAAGAATAATCTTGATGTGGAATAATTTACAACCATTAAACCACATAACATGTATGAATAATAATAATTCAAAGTATAGCTAGGGAACTTGCCCAATAAATAATCCGAATTGAATTAAAAACCTGCTCAATAAATAATTGAGTTAAGTTAGAAAACTTGCTTCGTGTATCTGCTATAATAATACAACATACACTCTTCAATTATCCTACACACATATGTGCACATACATACCACAATCAGTCACATAATGAATACCAAATATTGGTTTACACTACTCCATAAGGTTATAACCATATTAGAAGCATAATATCAAACAAGGCTAAACACACTTGTTATAACGTTACAACGCTTGCGCGTCCATACGCCAAACTTGCCTACTCAAATGTTTAAGCGACATGCACAATGTCACCAAACTGCCCAAATTCGAATTTGATCCAAGCATGAAATCTCAATTCATATTAATCGAAGTTGTAGGTCTATGCATTAGCTTTCTAAAACATCTTGAATCATCTCAATCAGAGTTCGTATGAGAGAGTTATACCCATCTTACTAAGTGACGCTGAAGCTGCGTTCACTCTACGATCTCCAATAGTGCTAAAGATGCTCAATTTTGAGACTCATCCCGACCTTAACTATCAATGCTTATTAAATAAAAATTGTAGGTCTACTCTTTCTCGTTCCGGATCATCTTGCATCATCTCATTTTGAGTTTGTATAAGAGAGTTATAACCATTTTACTAAGTGACACTGAAGCTGTGTTCACTCTACGATTTTAGACCCTACGATTTCGAGAGTCACTATACGCTTCCGAGATTCACTCTACGATGTGCGGAGTAGACTCTACGATTTCCACTCCACGATTTGTGAAGTTTACTCTACGATTTGCAAGGCAAACGCCACGGGTTCGACTTTACTACCTCCTCTTGGGCAGATTCGTAGCACCTATTTCCAAACATCATAACTTCCTCATTTTAAATCGGAATTAGTCCGTTATTAAAGTTATGGAAAGCTTGTAACCTGAACTACAACATATCCAAAAATCATAAATTTTTAGATTTTTTAACAGCTCAAAACAGTAGCTCCAAGGAGCCTAGTGAAAGTAGTATGCACACAAACCAGTTATATTTGATATGATGTAGCATATACTTTGTAATCTTATTCATTTATTAAAGGCATTTTACTTTATCTACATTTTGTTGTTATATTAAATGTGATAAACCCATAGTTTTGAGCAATGCTTTTAGAATCATGATGATGATCATGCTAATGAGATCTAAATTCTTAGATAGCTTAAAACTAAAATCGTTCCTAATTGTTGGATTACTAAAAAGGGGATTAATAAATACCGATAGATTAGTACATACATTGCTTGCTCTTAGGAAGAGGATGATTGATCTCATAATCATTTGTGTGGAGACACTAAAACAAGTATGTAGGTGCTTATTGGAGAATAAGTTCACTAAACGTGGCTCGCTAAGGAATACCTAATGGAGTTTTACTCGGCTGTCAATAGGAATTCCTCTAGTGATAGTAGTACAAGTGATCCTTGGACTTGAGATCATCATAGTATCTTGTGTATGATGAGTTATACTTTGACATGTCCCTTAAGACCTTTAAGTTATATCAAAGGTATGATTGGGTATAATAAGTTGTACATGGAGATGGGTGAATGATCAATAAAGAATCTACCTCATCTAGTAAAAGATGTGAATGTTCTATGTGATTCGATAAATGACAACTCAGTAGTCCTTGGCCAATGCAGAATGAAATTAGAAAGGAGTTTCTAATTTGCATTATTTAGAGTTGTGCATTTGGGATTCGAAATACATATAATTAAATAAAATAAGACTTGACAGTAATTTCATCTCTTATATTTAATTGGGACATTGTATGGTAGAAGGATTGAATTGTATAGTAACTATTTACTGAAAGGCTCTTTTGTGATTAATGTTGAAATCTATATTATTTGGAAAGTCGTTGAACGCTAAGGGGGTTTACCCTTATTGTAGAATAAATATTATTTATTTAAATGAATTAAATAGTTTAATTTATTTATTTAAATAAGATTAGAATTGTTCTAATTGATTTATTCACAACCGGTTTAATATGGAGAACCTAAAGGGTCACACCGCAAAAGAAAAATATTTATTTAAGAAGTAAATAGCATAATTGTAATAATAAGTTAAGTGTATTTAATTTAATCTATGGAGATAGAATAAATTAAATAGCTTAATATTTAATATTTTGGAAATATTAAATATAAATTAATAAGAAGAGCTTTATTATTATTTTTATTATTATTATTATTATTATTACTATTACTTAATTCCTAATAGGGACTGAGAATTAATTAATAGAAGTACTCTCTCATGAATTCCTAATTAGATTAGGAGTTTAATTTAATTATGGGAATTTAATTAGAATAGAAACCCTAATCCTAAATAGTTTAGGAAAGGGTTTTCCTACATCTATAAATAAGAGAAGTCTTATCATAGATTAAGGTTACACACTCTTGCATAACAATTGTGGAGAGTACTTATAATTTCTATAGAGATAGAAACTAGGGTTTTGCCACCACCTATCTTCTTGAATAGATATTATTCCTTGGTTGATCACCTCTAGAGGCCAAACACTTGGGTGGCTAACGTTAATCAAAGGAAGAAATTTTAATTGGTGGAATTCAAATAGAACGCGAAGGAATTGAAGGTGAACTTGTAGCTGAGGAAGTTAGAATTCTACAAGGGTATAATCTTATTTTTCATCTCTTTCGTTTAATTAATAATTGTGCATAAAGAAAGATCATGGTGATGGTTTGTATAAAAATTTTAAAATCTGATTTTATCGCGCTTCCGTTTTATTTATGTAATTTGATTGCATATTCGCGTTATACAAACCTAACAGTGGTATCAAGAGGCAAACTTTATGCGAATTATTAATTGTTTTGATTATGTACATACATTGATATGTGTTTAGAACAATTTAATTGAGCATAATTGTTTGTGTAAAATTATTTATTTTTTTTATTATAAAAAAAAAATTTTAAAAAAAAATTTCGTTGGTCAAAGTCAACGGTCAAACATTGACTGGTCAACTGATGACGTGACACTGGCTGCTGATGTGGTGCTGACTGGTCAACTGTTAACTGCTGACGTGGCGCTGACTGGTCAACCTTTAAAAATGAAATAATTAATTTGGAACTAGAAGGTTTTGAACCCTTGACCTATTGTTCATAAGTTAGAAGCCTTACCACTACACCAGAATTACTTTTGATTATGAATCATAATGTTTAATATTTCAACTATATAATTTTAGGTTTGAAGTTTGACTTAAAGGCTTATTTGATTATTTCTTTTAAAGGTTTATGATCAAGGGTTGACCTCATTTTATTTTTTTTATTTTTGTAAATTAAAATAAAGAAGTTCATTTTGATTTGGAATTTGTTAAAAAAATAAAAGGACTTTATTTTTTATTCAAAATTGGATAAATTAAAATAAAAGAGTTTATTTTGATTTGGAATATGATTAAAATAAAGAAGTTTATTTTAATTGGAATTGGATTTCATGATAACTAATTAGAGTTGGAATTGGATTCTATGATAACTAATTGGAGTTGAAATTGGATTTTATACTAACTAATATTGCCCATTAAATGATATCAATGCATATATGGAATGATTTTATTATTCATGAGATGAATATTATTTATTGATGCAAATCGAAATATGTATGATAATAAATAGGGATCTATTATGGACTATTGACCAATGTGTGATTGGAATTATTTTAGAGGATGCTTGAATGAATGGGTTTTATAAATGGGGTTTGCGTACCTCGTCTTCTCTAATTTTTTTCTTAATGTAAACTCTATCTCCTTCCTATGTACTTCTCCTTGACTGCTGATCAAGGTTTCTATTATAGTAAATAGTTCATGTAATTGGATTAGTTAGAATTATTTTGAAGAATTGGAGATAAAGGAGCAAAGAGCGCTTGAAGACCCGTTTGTATTGGAGCCCGGGTTTAAATGTAATAGTTATATTTAAATTTAATTCTTGTACCCTAGGTTTGACCTTTTGGTTCAGTTGGTGGCTCTAGTGAACCAAACTAGAATAAAAGATATTTGGAATATCGAACGTCGCCTTCTAGCATGATAAAACGATAGAGTATTAAATATTTATTATGAGTTTGTTGTGCACACACAAGGTGAGTATTAAATATTTAAGATGTTGTTTTATCACATTTGATGCTTATTAAGGAATTGAACATTATTGCTTTGTTATGCACACACAAGGGCGGTTTTTTTCTCTTCACATATATAGAAGTGCTAGGTTGGACTTAACTTAGATTATTTTAGTTCGGATGTGCACACACTTGACCAGTATAATCTAAGAGGCAAAATACAAGGAGTTATATAGTGATGTAATTGACAATAGTTGTCTACCTATTTATTTATATATAGTTTGTTGTGCACACACAAGGCTATATACATTTGAAATGAGATCCTTATTCTCACTAGTAAATCTTTAATTAGATTTGTCGAACTATATATTGAGAGTAATATAGTTTGATGAAAATAGTGGGAGATACCAATTTAAATAAAGACCTAATTTATTGTGGTAATTAATAAAATGAATGTATGCTAAAATATTGTTAATTTATTTACAGAATTTTATAATGTCTAATTTACTATCACTGCAGAGCATATTAGATGCTAATTAATCGGACCGAATTACACGGACTGGTTAAGGAATCTGAGAATAGTTCTCAAGGCTGAAAAGGTATCTTATATCCTTAATACGCCTATCTCTGCAATGGTTGCAGATAATGTCTCTGAGGAAGAGATTGCTACTTTTAGAAAGTGGCAAGATGATGCACAGTTGGCTCAATGCATTATGCTCACATCCATGAGTAACGAGCTTTAACATCAGCATGAAACTATGGATGCTCCTACTATACTCCTGCACCTTCAAGGAGTTGAATGATGAAGAAAGTAGGACTATTAGATATCAGATATCTAAGGAGCTCTTCCAATCTAGAATAATCGATGACGCTACAGACAAATGTCCTAAAATGATCAATCTGATTGAACAATTGGGACAACTGAGTTTTGTCATGGATGGCGAGTTGATCCAAGATTTGATCTTGCAATCACTTCTGGACTCTTTCTCACAATTTGTTGTGAATTTCCACATGAATAAGTTATATGTCAGCCTGCCTGAGTAGCTTAAACATGTTGAAAATTGTAGAGAGTCATTTTTTAACCAAGAAAGACCAAGTCTTGTTGGTAGGGCCCAAAGGATCTTTTGAAAAGAAGAATAATTCAAAGAAGATATAAGGAAAGGCAAAAACAAAAGATAATAAGAACAAAACTGATGCGGATAGCAAAGGAGTTTGCTTCCACTGCAATAAGTCTGGACACTAGAAAGGAAATTGTAAGGAGCATCTTGTAGAGGCTAACCAGAAGAAGCTTAATGAAGCTTCGGTTACAGATATAAGTTTGTTCGTAATTGAAATAAATCTTTCTATAAGTCAAGGTTCTACTTGGGTATTGGATATCGGCTATAGTTCTCACTTATGCAATCCAATGCTGAGAACAAGCAAAAGTAGAAAGCTAAACAAAGAGTAAGTAATCTTACGTGTGGAAATAGAGCAATGGTTGCTATATTAGCCATAGGAACTTATACTTTAGCGTTGCCTGCGGGCAAGTCTATTAAGTTAATAAGTTGTTATTATGTTCCAGTTCTCTTTAGAAACATTATTACTTTTGTTGTTGGACAAGGAAGGTTCTGGTATTATATTTA
Organism: Aralia elata; assembly: GCA_034770075.1. Lineage (NCBI taxonomy): Eukaryota > Viridiplantae > Streptophyta > Magnoliopsida > Apiales > Araliaceae > Aralia > Aralia elata. Next base: position 43,875,680 of record CM068383.1, read on the forward strand.
AGAACAATTGTTGTTCTATTTATAATGATAATGTTTTGTTTGAAGCTGGACGATTACTTAATGGACTTTGTATACTTGACTTATATGAAAATAATTTTGGTAATTGAACAAACTAGTAAAAAGAAAAAAAGGAGATGACCATTTAAAGAGTTGAATATGTGTATTTGATGAAATAAAGTCTGAATCATTTGAAAGGTTCAAAGAATTCAGAAGTGAAACAAATGACAAAGTATTAAGATTCTTTGATCAGATCGAAGAAGAAATACTTATACAATGAGTTTCTAGATCATCTCAAAATAGTATTTTCTCATAATGGACGACGCTTCATGATACACAATAATTGATTACTGTATCTAAAAGGAGAAATTGTATCTTGTTGGACATGGTGCGGTCCATAATGATTTTTTAACGACATTCCAGTATCCATCTGGGGTTATGCCCTAGAAACGGCTGCATTTCTACAAAATAAGGTAATGTCAAAATCCGGCCCCAAAACTCCATAAAAATTATGGATAGGGAGGATTTCTAATCTTAAGTGTGTTAAGATAAGGGGTTGTCCAACTTATGTGAAAAAGGTTTCAAAAGATAAGTTTGGGACAAAATCTGACAAGTGCAGATTTGTGAGATATCCTAAAAAGGGTTTAGGATATTATTACTATAATCCTACATGCTGCCTTCTTGGATAAAGGTGTTTATCATTGAAGGAGCTAGTGGGAGGATAATAGATCTTGAAGGAGTTCAAGAACCACAAAGCATTTTGAGTCAAATCGAGAAACCTGTAGATAGACCTATTGTATCATAACCGAATCATAAATCTGGAAGAGTACTGAAGATACCTAGAAGGTATGGATTCATCATAGAGGATGATGATGAGGTACACATCATAGATGATGATGATCCAGTTATATACGATGAGGCTATGAGTAGTAGACACTTAGAGAAATGGCAGATGGCCTTGAAATTCGAAATAGACTCCAAGTATGAGAACCAAGTATAGACTTTGGTTACTCCACCGAAAGGCATAGTGCCTAGAGGATGTATATGGGTCTTTAAGAGAAAGACTGGGGCAAATGGCAATGTGGAGACCTATAAGACCAGACCTGTTTAAAAGGTATAAAATCAAGTCAAGGAGTTGACTGTGATAAATGTTAGGTTTATATATAGCGTGAACATGCAATCAAATTACATAAATAGTGCGGAAGCGCGATAAAACGGATTTTAAAATTTTTCATATAAACCATCACCATGATCATCCTTGTGTTCAATTATCAATTAAACGAAAGAGATAAAGATATAGAATTATACCCTCGTGAATCAAAGCTTCCTCAGGTATAAGTTCACCTCCAATTCCTTCGCGTTCTCCTTGAATTCCACTGATTAAATTCCTTCCTTTGATCAACGTTAGCCACCCAAGTGTTTGGCCTCTAGAGGTGATCCACCAAGGAATAATAGTTGTTCAAGAATATGGGTATTGGCAAAACCCTAGTTTCTATCTCTATAGAAATTGCAAGTACTCTCTCTCTCTCTCTCCAATTCTTATGGAAGAGTGTATAACTGTCTAACCTTAAATCATGATAAGACTCCTCTTATTTATAGATATAGGGAACCCTCCTAAACTATTTAGGATTAAGGTTTTTATTTTAATTTTAATTAAACTCCTTTAATTAATTGAACTCCTAATCCAATTAGGAATTCATGAGAAAGTACTTCTATTAATTAATTCCCAATCCCTATTAGAATTAAATAATAGTAATAATAATAATAATAATAATAATAATAATAATAATAATAATAATAATAAGATTCCTCTTAATAATTTATATTTAATATTTCCAAAATATTAAATAATAAATATTAAGCTATTTAATTTATTCTATCTTTATAGATTAAATTAAATACACTTAACTTATTATTACGATTATGTCATTTACTTCTTAAATAAATATTTTCCTTTTGCGGTGTGACCCTTTAGGTTCTCCATATTAAACCGGTTGTGAATAAATCAATTAAAACAATTCTAATTTTATTTAAATAAATAAATTAAACTATTTAATTCATTTAAATAAATAATATTTATTCTAGAATAAGGGTAAGCCCCCTTAGCGATCAACGACTTTTCAGATAATATAGATTTCAACATTAATCACAAAAGAACCTTTCAGTGAATAGTTACCGTACAATTCAATCCTTCTACCATACAATATCCCAATTAAATATAAGACATGGAATTACTGTCAAGTCTTATTTTATTTAATTATATGTATTTCGATTCTCAAATGCACAACTCTGATTAATTCAAATTAGAAACTCTTTTCTAATTTCATTCTGATTTGGCCAAAGACTTCTGAGTCGTCATTTATCGAATCACATAAGACATTCACTCCTTTTACTAGAAGTGGTAGATTCTTTGTTGACCATTCACCTATCTCCATGTACAACTTATTATACCCAATCATACCCTTTGATATACTCTAACGGTCTTAAGGGACATGTTAAAGCATAACTCATCATACACAAGATACTATGATGATCTCAAGTCCAAGGATCACCTGTACTACTATCACTAGAGGAATTCCTATTGACAGGCGAGTAAAACTCCATTAGGTATTCCTTAGCGAGCCACGTTCAGTGACCTTATTCTCTAATAAGCACCTACATACTTGCTTTAGTGTCTCCATACAAATGATTATGAGATCAATCATCCTCTTCATAAGAGCAAGCAATGTATGTACTAATCTATCCGGATTCACTAATCCCGTTTTTAGTAATCCATCGATTAGGAACAATTTTAGTTTGTTAGCTATCTAGAATTTAGATCTCATTAGCATGATCACCACCATGATTCTAAAAGCATTACTCAAAACTATGGGTTTATCACATTTAATATAACAACATCATGTAGATAAAGTAAAATGTCTTTAATAAACGAATAAGATTACAAAGTATATGTTACATCATATCAAATATGATTGGCTTGTATGCATACTACTTTCAATCTCCCACTTGCACTAAAGTCAATCGCCATGGTATCTAATACCCTTCTTCTCTAAGTGACGATCATCCTGCTGTTGGATAAAGCTTCAGTAGATGGATATGCAATGTTCTTCTCGAGAGTCCACTATCTCTATAGTGACTTTTCCTCTTTCAATGATTCCACTAATCAAATGAAAGTGCCGCAACACTTGTTTGAATCCAAGATGAGACTTAGGAACTATTCCTAGTTCTGTAATGAACTTTTCATCCAAACAATCAACTTGCAGCTTCATTTATAGCTATATACTTTGTCTTTGTCACTAAACCAATAACTCTTTGCTGTTTGGAATTTTTCTAATTCACTACACCACCTTTCAAAGTAACTATTTACCTTAAAGTGGATTTGTTATCGTCTTGGTCAGTCTGAAAAACTTGAGTCTGTTTAGCCCTCTAGTTTTAATTCAGACCTACCATGAATCATGATCACATCTTCAGTACCGGTTAAGTACCTAAAGATGTTTATCACTGTCTTACAGTGATCATCTCCAGAATATGACTGATTAACATCAAGCCTTGTATATTCATTGCATACATGATAGTAACTCATGCGATCTCTCTTTCAATTGGGGACAATTTTAGAGAGATACCTCCATGGCTCATCATCATGAGACCTCTCTTGGAGTTTGCCATGTTAAACGCCTTTAGCATCAATTGAATATATGTTCCTTGGGTCAAGCCGAACATCCTTTTAAATCTATCTATATAAATTTATATCCCCAATTTATAAGATGCTCCTCCCAAGTCATTCATGGAGGACTGTTTAGACAATTTTATCTTTACTGATTGTAGCATTGGTGTGTTATTCCTTATCAGTAGTATATATCAATATATAATACTAGAATGTCACCGTGCTCCCACTGACCCTTTTGTACACACTAGGTTCATTCTTGTTTTTGATAAAATCAAACTCTTTTGATTGTCTCATCAAAACGAATGTTCCATCTTTGAGAAGCTTGCTTCAATCCATCAATGGATCATTGTAGCTTAAAACACGATTTGCTTCAACCTTTGAAACAAATTCCTCTGGCTATATCATACATACATTCTCCTCAAGTCTTCATTGAGGAAGGGCGTCTCCACATCCATTTTGCCAGATTTCGTAATAAGCTGCAATCTCAAACAAAATCCAAATGGACTTGAGCATTACCCGGTAATAAGGTTTTATCACAGTCAACTCTTTGACTTGAAAAACATTTTAAATAGGTCTGGTCTTATAGGTCTCCACCTTGCCATTTGCCTCAGTCTTTCTCTTAAAGACCCATATTCACACTCTAGGCACTATGCCCTTTTGTGGAGTAACTAGAGTCTATACTTGGTTCTCATACATGGAGTCCATTTCGGATTTCATGGTCATCTGCCATTTCTCTGAGTGTCTTCTACTCATAGCCTCATCGTATATAACTGGATCATCACCCTCTATGATGCGTACCTCATCATCATCCTCTATGATGAATCCATACCTCCCAGGTATCTTCGGTACTCTTCCAGATTTACGATTCAGTTGTGGTACAATAGGTCTATCAACAGGTTCCTCGGTTCGACTTAAAGTGCTTTGTGGTTCTTGAACTCCTTCAAGATCTATTACCATCCCACTAGCTTCTTCAATGATAAACACCTTTATCTAAGAAGGCATCGTGTAGGATTATAGTAATAATAACCTAAACATTTTTTACGATATCCCACAAATCTGCACTTGTCAGATTTTGTCCCAAACTTATCTTTGAAACCTTTTCACATAAGCTGGACAACTCCTTATCTTAACATACTTAAGAGTAAGAATCCTCCCTATTCATAACCTTTATGGAGTCTTGGGCTCGGATTTTGAGGTTACCTTATTTTGTAGATATGCAGCCGTTTCTAAGGCATAACCCAGATGGATACTAGAATGTCGGTAAAAATCATTATGGACTGCACCATGTCCAACAAGGTATAATTTCTCCTTTTAGATACACCAATCAATTATTGCGTATCAGGAGGTGTCCATTATGAGAAAATACCATTTTCAGATGATCTAGAAACTCATTGCACAAGTATTCTTTCCTCGATTTGATCAAAGAATCTTAATACTTTGTCAATATGTTTTACTTCTGAATTCTTTGAACATTTCAAATGATTCAGACTTGTATTTTATCAAATACACACATTCAAATCTTTGAATGACCATCTCCTTTTCTTTTATTAGTTTATTCAATTTGCAAAATGTTTTTCATGTAAGTCAAGTATACAAAGTCTATCAAGTAATATTCCAGTTTCAAACAAAACATTATCATTATAAATAGAACAACAATTGTTCTTAAATATAATACCAGAACCTTCCTTGTCCAACAACGAAAGTTCTAATGTTTCTAATAAGAACTAGAACATAATAACAAGTTATTAACTTAATAGACTTGCCCGTAAGCAATGCTAAACTAGAAGTTCCTATGGTTAATGCAGCAACCTTTGCTCCATTCCCACATATAAGATTACTTACTCTTTGTTTACCTTTCTACTTCTGCTTAGTCTCTACATTAGATTGCATACGTGAGAACTACAGCCGGTATCCAATACCCAAGTAGAACCTTGACTTACAGAATGATTTATTTTTAATCATGAATAAACCTATATTTGTAACCGAAGCTTCACTAAGCTTCTTCTGGTTAGCCTCTGTAAGATTCTCCTTACAGTTTCCTTTCTAGTATCAAGGCTTATTGCAGTGGAAGCAAACTCCTTTGCTATCTGCATCAGTCTTGTTCTTATTGTCCTTTGTTTTTTCCTTTCCATTTACCTTCTTTGAATTGTTCTTCTTTTAAGAAGATCCTTTGGCCCTCTTCCGCTTCCTGAAAGAATCATCTACCAGTAAGACTTGGTCTTTCTTGGTTGAAAAGTGACTCTTTACATTTTGCAACATGTTTAAGCAACTCAAACAGGCTAACATATCAGCTTGTTTATGTGGAAATTCACAACAATTTGTGAGAAAGAGTCCGAAAGTGATTGCAAGATCAAATCTGGGGATCAACTCTCCATCCATTAAAACCCAGTTGTTCCAATTGTTCAATCAGATTGATCATTTTAGGACATATGTCTGTACTGTAGTGCCATCGGTCATTCTAGATCGGAAAAGCTCCTTAGATATCTGATATCTAATAGTCCTACTTTCCTCACCCTTCAACTCCTTGAAGGTGCCGGAGTATTGTAGGAGCATCCATAGTTTCATGTTGACGCTTAAGCTCGTTACTCATGGATGCGAGCATGATGCATTGAGCCAATTGTGCATCATCGTACTACTTTCTAAAAGTAGCAATCTCTTCCTCAGAGGCATTGTCTGCAACCATTGCAGGGATAGGCATATTAAGGACATAAGATAGCTTTTCAACCTTGAGAACTATTCTCAAATTTCTTAACCAGTCCGTTTAATACGGTCCGATTAATTAGCACCTAATATGCTATGCAGTGATAGTGAATTAGACATCGTAAAATTCTATAAATGAATTTGTAATTTAACAACATTTTAGCATACATTCATTTTATTAATCATCAAAATAAATTAGGTCTTTATTTAAATTGGTATCTCTCAGTTTTTCATCAAACTATATTACCCTCATTATATAGTTCGACATATCTAATTAAAGATTTGCTAGTGAGAATAAGGATCCCATTTCAAATGTATATAGCCTTGTGTGACACAACAAACTATATATAAATAAATAGGTAGACAACTATTGTCAATTACATCACTATGTAACTCCTTGTATTTTGCCTCTTAGATTATTTTGATCAAGTGTGACACATCCGAATCAAAAATTATCCAAGTTAAGTCCAACCTAGCACTTTCATATATTCGAAAGAAAAACACTGTCCTTGTGTGACACAACAAAACAACATCGTTCAGTCTATTTATAAGCATCGAATGTGATAAAGCAACATCTTAAATATTTAATATTTGCCTTGTATAACACAACAAACTCATATTAAATGTTTTAATACTCTATCGCTTTACCATGCTAGAAGGCGACGTTCGATATTCCAAATATCTTTGAACGTTTAGGACTTAATATAATTTCTTTGAGGGGTTTGTTATTATTTGTCTCATCTTGTTTAGCGCGCATGCACACACACACACACACACACACACACACACACATATATATATATATATATATATATATATATATATATATATATAAAATACGCGTCATATTATTTAACATGCGAAGCATGTTGTATACTATATAATATATACATAGTAAGCATGCACATATAGAATACTATATTCTACCCGGATTGATTATGGACTTTTATTCTAGTTTGGTTCACTAGAGCCACCAAGTGAACCAAAAGGTCAAACCTAAGGTGCAAGAACAAAATTTAAATATAACTATTACATTTAAACCCGGGCTCCATTACAAACGGGTCTTCAAGCGCTCCTTGCTCCTTTGTCTCTAATTCTTCAAGTAATTCTAACTAAACCTATTACATAAACTATTTACAATAAATAGAAACCTTGATCAGCAGTCAAGGGGATGTACATAAGAGGAAGATGGAATTTACATCAAGAAAAACTAGAGAAGACGAGGAACGCAAATCCCCATTTATAAAAAACCATTCATTCAAGCATCCACTAAAATAAATCCAATCACACATTGGTCAGTAGTCCATAATCAATCCCTATTTATTATCATACATATCTTCATATGTATCAATAAATAACATTCATCTCATGAATGATAAAACCATTCCATATATGCATTGATATCATTTAATGGGCAATTAAAAGTTTACTAGAAATCCAATTTTTGAAACAAATATAAACTCCTTTATTTTAATCAAAATTTAAATCATAATAAACTTATTTATTTTATTTTATCCAATTTTGAATAAAAATAAACTCCTTTATTTTTAATCATATTTCAAATCAAAATAAACTCCTTTATTTTAATTAACATGGAAACCAATTTCAAGTTCAAAAATAAACTCCTTTATTTTAACTTAAAATTGCTTGGAAAAATAAAATATGTTAAATCCTATTCCTTATCAAAATAAACATTTTTATTTTTAAGGAAACATGGAATCCTATTCCATATGTGAATAAACTGCTTTATTCTAGGAAATATGGAATCCTATTCCATATGTGAATAAACTCCTTTATTCTAGTTAACGTATAATCCAATTCCAAGTTCAAATAAAACTTTTAATTTTAATTATATTCCAATTCAAAATAAACCTTTTATCTTAATTGAAAATAAATAAAATCAAAATAAAAAATTTTCAAAATCTGCAGACCGGCGCGGCCGCGCTGCCCCCCCAGAAACGATTTTTGGGTTCGGGCGCGGCCGCGCTCAGAATGAACTGGAAGCGGCGCCGCCGCGCCGCGTAGCAGACTTCGAATTTTTTTCCTGTTGTCCAGAAAATCGATCCAATCGCATACCCATACATACATGGAATCATAATAATCGATAATTAACATAAGGTTAGGCTCTGATACCACTGTTAGGTTTGTATATAGCGCGAACATGCAATCAAATTACATAAATAGTGCGGAAGCACGATAAAACGAATTTTAAAATTTTTCATACAAACCATCACCATGATTATCCTTATGTTCAATTATCAATTAAACGAAAGAGATAGAGATATAGAATTATACCCTCGTGAATCAAAGCTTCCTCAGGTATAAGTTCACCTTCAATTCCTTCGCGTTCTCCGTGAATTCCACCGATTAAATTCCTTCCTTTGATCAACGTTAGCCACCCAAGTGTTTGGCCTCTAGAGGTGATCCACCAAGGAATAATAGTTGTTCAAGAATATGGGTGTTGGCAAAACCCTAGTTTCTATCTCTATAGAAATTGCAAGTACTCTCTCTCCAATTCTTATGGAAGAGTGTATAACTGTCTAACCCTAAATCATGATAAGACTCCTCTTATTTATAGATATAGGGAACCCTCCTAAACTATTTAGGATTAGGGTTTTTATTTTAATTTTAATTAAACTCCTTTAATTAATTGAACTCCTAATCCAATTAGGAATTCATGAGAAAGTACTTCTATTAATTAATTCCCAATCCCTATTAGGAATTAAATAATAGTAATAATAATAATAAGACTCCTCATATTAATTTATATTTAATATTTCCAAAATATTAAATAATAAATATTAAGCTATTTAATTTATTCTATCTCCATAGATTAAATTAAATACACTTAACTTATTATTACGATTATGTCATTTACTTCTTAAATAAACTTTTTTCTTTTGCGGTGTGACCCTTTAAGTTCTCCATATTAAACCGGTTGTGAATAAATCAATTAGAACAATTCTAATTTTATTTAAATAAATAAATTAAACTATTTAGTTCATTTAAATAAATAATATTTATTCTATAATAAAGGTAAGCCCCCTTAGCGATCAACGACTTTCCAGATAATATAGATTTCAACATTAATCACAAAAGAACCTTTTAGTGAATAGTTACCGTACAATTCAACCCTTCTACCATACAATATCCCAATTAAATATAAGACATGGAATTACTGTCAAGTCTTATTTTATTTAATTATATGTATTTCGATTCTCAAATGCACAACTCTGATTAATGCAAATTAGAAACTCTTTTCTAGTTTCATTTTGTTTTGGCCAAAGACTTCTGAGTCGTCATTTATCGAATCACATAGGACATTCACTCCTTTTATTAGAAGTGGTAGATTCTTTGTTGACCATTTACCTATCTCCATGTGCAACTTATAATACCCAATCATACCCTTTGATATACCCTAAGGGTCTTAAGTGACATGTCAAAGTATAACTCATCACACACATGATACTATGATGATCTCAAGTTCAAGGATCACTTTTACTACTATCACTAGAGGAATTCCTATTGACATGCGAGTAAAACTCCATTAGGTATTCCTTAGCGAGCCACGTTCAGTGAACTTATTCTCTAATAAGCACCTACATACCGGTTGTTAGGGGTTTTGCGGACGTGTTTCTTGATGATTTTCCAGGACTACCGCCAGATAGAGAAATTGAGTTTATAATTAATCTAGCACCGGGTACAGCCGCTATATCAAAAGCGCCGTACCAAATGGCTCCAGTAGAAATGAAGGAGTTGATGGTACAACTACAAGAGTTACTGGATAAAAAGTATATTCAACCGAGCGTTTAGCCATGGGGAGCGCCGGTGTTATTCGTCAAGAAGAAGGACGGATCAATGCGTCTTTGCATTGATTATAGGGAGTTGAACAAGGTCACGATTAAAAACAAGTATCCGTTGCCAAGGATCGATGACCTGTTTGACCAACTGAAGGGAGCGAGATATTTTTCAAAGATAGATCTGCGAAGTGGGTACCATCAACTAAAGGTGAGGAAGGAAGACATACCAAAGACGGCATTTCGAACTAGATATGGTCGCTATGAGTTATGTCATTTGGTTTAACGAATGTGTCTGCAGCATTCATGGACTTAATGAATAGGGTGTTCAAACCATTTCTGGATAAATTTATAGTGGTATTCATAGACGACATTTTGGTTTACTCCAAAACTCAGGAAGAACACGTGGAGCATTTTAGGGTAACATTGGAGGCGTTAAGGAAAGAGAAATTGTATGCAAAATTTTTGAAGTGCGAATTTTGGTTGGAGCGTGTTCAATTCCTTGGGCATGTTATCGATAAAGACAGAATTTCAGTGGATCCAGCGAAAGTGGAAGCTGTGATGAACTGGGATCAGCCGAGAACACCGTCAGAAGTGAGGAGTTTCCTAGGTTTGGCAGGATACTACAGACGCTTTATTCAAGATTTCTCCAGGATCGTCACTCCGTTAACGAATTTAACAAGAAAATCAGTGAAGTTTGTTTGGACGGAGAAGTGCGAAGAGAGTTTCCAAGAACTAAAGAAGAAACTAAGTTCGGCACCTGTGTTGTCTTTGCCAGATGATACAGGAAATTTTGTGGTGTATAGCGACGCATCGCATAAAGGACTTGGTTGTGTGTTGATGCAGAATGGTAAGGTTATTGCATATGCATCGCGCCAACTAAAAGACTATGAAAAAGGGTATCCGACCCATGATTTGGAGTTAGCAGCCATGGTGTTTGCTTTGAAAATCTGGAGGCACTATCTCTATGGGGAGAAGTGTGAAATATATACAGACCATAAAAGTCTGAAGTATATTTTCACACAGAAGGATGATGGATAGAATTGATCAAAGATTATGATTGTGAAATTCTATACCATCCGGGAAAGGCTAATGTGGTTGCCGACGCTTTGAGTAGAAAAGGTCGGGAGAAACTATTTTTGTTAACTGCTCAGGAGAAGCTCGTAGCATAAATGGCTAAATTGGAGTTAGAGGTGAAGGGTCTGGCAGAGCCTAATGAAAAATTGTTCCAGATGGAAACTCAACTAACTCTGGTGGACAAAGTCAAGGAAGCGCAACTCAAGGATGAGGAGTGTATTAATATACGCAAAAGAGTGCTTGAAGGTGAAGAGCTTAAATATAAAATCGATACCGAAGAGTTGCTGAGATTTGAAGGTAGAATCTGGGTTTCGTCAGTGCTGGAGGTCAGAGAGGAAATTTTGAATGAAGCTCATAGTTCAAGATTTTCGATTCACCCGGGAAGTACAAAGATGTACCAGGATCTTCGTTAACATTTTAGGTGGCCAAACATGAAAAGAGAGGTTGCTGAGTGTGTTGCGAAGTGTCTCACTTATCAGAGAGTTAAAGCGGAGCATCAATGACCAAGTGGTTTGTTACAGCCCTTGGAGATACCAGAATGGAAGTGGGAGCATATCACAACGGATTTTGTGGTAGGGCTTCCAACTACTCAAAAGGGTTATGACGCAATATGGGTCATAGTGGACAGATTGACGAAATCAGCACATTTCTTGCCTATCAAAATCAGATTCACTTTGGATCAGCTGGCAAAATTATAAGTCAAAGAGATTATCTCAAGGCACGGTGTTCCAGTATCAATTATGTCGAACAGAGATCCACGTTTCACATCAAAATTTTGGAGGAGTCTGCAAGCTTGTTTGAGAATGCAGTTGAGAATGAGTACAACCTACCATCCTCAAACCGATGGCCAGAGCGAAAGAACAATTCAAACGTTGGAGGATATGCTTCGGGCGTGCGTAATGGATTTTAGGGCAACTGGGATGATCATTTACCTCTGGTCGAGTTTGCCTATAACAACAGTCATCACGCGAGTATTGGAATGCCCCCATATGAAGCATTGTATGGAAGGAAGTGCAGAACTCCGTTATGCTAGGACGAGGTTAGTGAACGACGCCTATTGGGACCCGAGCTGGTACAACAAACTGCTGAAATTGTAAAGGTGATAAGAGCTAGATTTTTAGCTGCTCAAGACAGGCAGAAGAAATATGTGGACCAACACCGTCAAGATCGTGCATTTGACGTCGGGAGTTTTGTGTTCCTCAAAGTATCTCCTTGGAAGGGGAAGATTAGATTTGGTAAAAAGGGTAAGCTCAGTCTGCGATTTATTGGACCCTTCGAGGTGCTTAAACGAGTAGGTGAGGTAGCTTATGAGATAGCTTTACCTCCCGAGTTAAACCACATTCACAATGTCTTTGTAACGACCGGGAATTCTGAAATTTCCTTGTAATTCGAATTTTTGAATATTAATGAATATTTTATATTTTATTAATATTATATTGTGTTACGTGTTTAAAGGTTGCGTGACAACCTGGATTATGTGGATGCATGAAATTTTACGTGTTATAGTTTTGTTTAAGTGAATAATTGATTTCGCGTAGCGTCGCTAAATCACTATTCACGGGGCACGTTAACCGAGGTACTATTCACGCCATAAAATTTTTGTGTCTTTTTCGATGTTAATAAATTTCATAAATACGTGTATGCGTACGGATAATTTTTCCAAGTGTCGGAAATTTTATTTGAGCTGATACGTGATTTTATCCGTATCCGAAATGTGTTATATGGGTGTTCCGAATAAATGGACAAATCCCATAATAATTATTTTTATACATCCCAATAATTATGGGAGTACCCATTTTAATTTTGGGTATGGTTATTTACCAGTTTTGGTACAAAAGTGGGAGTTTTCAGATATATTTTTGGTATTTTCGGGTATTTATTTTGGCTTGTTACCCCAAGAGGGAACCAATCCCTCATTTTGGACCAATGAGAATTGAGCAAGAGGGAGGTTGCCGGCAAGCTCCTTGAGCAACCAACCCCATTTCCATTTTTCTTCCACTTCTCCCTAATTTCCTCCACTTCTCCCAATCAATTAACCAATTCATTTCTCTCTTGCAAGCCATCAGCTCCTCATTCAAACTCATTCCCATCAGCTGATAGTGAGAGAGAGAAAGAGAGAGAGAGCTGCAAAGAAGGAAGAGAAAGAAGTCGCCGGAAAAGTCGCCGGAAGAGGAAGAATTCGCCGGAAAAGAAAGGAGGAAGAAGAGGAAGGCTCGGGTGGAGGAACCAAGCAAGGAGAACCCCCAAAACAAAGCCTAGCCGAGCTTCTTAACATCTAGGAAGGATTTACAGAGGTAAACAATCAACCAAATCCTTTCCATTCAATTCCTTGCCAAGTTTTTTTCAAGTTTTCTTAGTTTTAAGCTCTTAAGCTTGTGGGTCAGATTTTTGGCGATTCTTGGTGTTTTTGTTTGTTGTGATTGTTTGTAAATGTTGTTAAGAGACTATGTAAGCCATTAATAACATCAAAGTGGAACAAAAACGCAAGAAATCCTTACCTTGGCTTAATGGAGCAAGAACAATGGACTTTGGACATCAACTTGGACATTTGGACTTTTTAGAGGACTGTAAAGCTATGATTTTGTGTTTGTTAATTTTATTTGTTGCTATGGTGTTGTAGTTCCATGGGTTATGAAGCTAACCCAGTTTGAATGGAGTAAAAAGGAGCTAAAACGAGTTCGTAGTAATGATTCTTGTAAAACATATCAAGAACTCGAAGAACAGAGTATGAACTTTACACTTTGGCTTAGGATTTGACCATGTTAATGTTAATGGGTAGCTCTGCATTTTTGATATGTTATAGCCCCATGAGTTAGGAGTCCATAGAGTCCGGAATGGACCAAATTGCTTGTGTATTAAAGGAGATATGGAGGTTGGAGTGGCCGGAGGTCGGAGTCGCGTTCTGGAAACAAACCCAGAATCCGGCTACTGCAGAATGGCGCCGCAGTGCCACCCATATGCCCTGCAGCTCACGCTGCAGCGAGGGGCAAGTGGGGAAAAACCGGGACTCGCGCCGCAGCGTGAGGCCCAAGCTTTAAGGCTCACGCCGCAGCGTGAAGCCCGGTCATGGAGAAGACACGGGACTCACGCCGTAGCGTGAGGTCCAGTGCTTGAGCTTGGCGCTGCAGCGCCAGCTCCGTGTCCGGTCCAGGTCGGGTTAGTCAGACCGGGTCGGATCGGGTCGGACCTAATGAGCCCACTTCAGCATGGTCCAACACTTATATTTTTCCTTGTATTAAATGATTAGACACGTTAACTAAGCATATTTTGTTAAGCCCTAAATGCTTAATTATTTATTAAATGTCAACCAAATTAGTATTGTCTTAAGGCGGAAATTGTATAATCTAATTGCAATCAGTGTGTTTTAATAATGCAGCGTCCGTTTTGAACCATTATTTGGAATGTGACTAATTGTTATGTAAATATGTACTTAATTGTGTAGGATATTAAGGAGTGTGTGTTGTATTATTGTAGCAGCGCTTCAGGCAAGTTTCCTAACGCTTGTCTAACCCTTGTGTTGGGCAAGTTTTCCTTAACCTTACTCGAATTATATTTTGAGCAGGATTCATATTTTATACAGGTTGTATATTGTTGCAAATTTCATGACTCAAATTGAGTTATTACTTTTAAATCATATTAGTGGACTAATTATTGTCAATTACTCCACCTCCAAGATAATTATTGATATTCGCAGCTTATGCATTTGAAGTCATTATTTGTTGTTGGATTGTAAAAATGATTAAGCTCTTCATTCACGAACTGTTTAAGGAAATAGTCTACGCCATTTGTTTCGGCTAGACATGTACAAGTTATTATTTTAAAAGCTATCCAAACCAGTAGTTTGTACGGATTCTTGGACTGAGAGAGCAACCCTTATTAGGGGATTATAATGTGTCGGTTATTCGATGCAGTCAGAGTTAAATGTTATGCATATACATGGTGTACGAGAGGCTGATCCCCTCGAGTACAACTGACGGGGCCAGGTTTTAAAAGAGTTAGTCGAATGATTGACTCTTTGGCCAAAAGTTCATGGTCGGTTGGACCACTCAGCAGTAAATAATCATTATTCATTGATTCATTTGGACTTTGATTATGTCATTTCAGCTATTTCATCAATGTTCATAAATTGTTGATCTATGTAGCTATTATTCTTATTCATTCATGATATATCTTCATTCTTGCTTTTAAACTTGCTGAGCAAAGTAGTTGCTCACCCTTGCTATATCATGAACCTATTACAGTTAAGCCGGGGAGTTCCAAAGCGGACAAAGGCAAAGGAAAGCTTAAGGAATAGTTATATATACTATCCCGTTGTGTAATCATGGAATAGTTTTGTATTATTAGTGTATTCTGCGATGTATTTATTTAAGGTTGTAGACCTTGGGACCGTAGTGAACCTTTTGTAATGAACAACATATGTTTATTTTATTTCGCATTAGTTAATTTATGTTGTTTGGAGGTGTATGGATGCATTTTATCGTGAGCACTAAATTCGAGGTATTGGTACCTGAATTTGGGGGTGTCACAGGTTGGTATCAGAGCTTTAGGTTATAAACCTTAGGATTTGCAAAACCTAGGTTATAACCTTAGTATTAAACTCGTATTGAGTACGCTAGGTGATGGATCGAGGAGATTCATTTAATGGTCATGTCTGGAGGTGGATTGTGGAAATCCATCGAGCCGAGTTGTGCATGATAAAATATCATTTCATTTTATCAATGAATATATTTTATTATGACACTGACATCTTGCTATCTATTTGTTTCTGTTTGTGGCTGTAGGATGTCTGAGATGGGAGAGTTCAGTCCTGCTAGAGAGGTAGAGTTCACAGACATACATGTGGACGAAGGGCAGTTAGTGGAGGTGCAGCCGAGTGAGCCAGAGATGATGGACACTAGGGATGAGTCCGAGGCCGAGTATGGTTCTGAGGAGGAGCCAATTACCAGAAGAGTGCGGAGGCTGTTAAGCGACGAGGGGGAGGATGAGGACCCCGAGGAGGATCCATTGACAGAAGATGATGAGCCACCTGAGTATGCAGATGGCATGGGCACTACTGCTAGTGATATTATCGAAGAGCTGACAAATAGGAACGAGGAGCTCGAGAATCGAGTAACTCACTTAGAGGAGCAGAACTAGGAGCACCAGGACCGAGAAGAGCAGTACAGGTCATTGGCATATCAGACTTTGGGGGAAAAGACTGAGTTAACCCAGAAGTTGCAGGAAAAGGACCAGAGGATTGCCGAATTGGAGGCAGAGGTTCACGGTCGCTGAGGGGTTTCTGTACAGTTTGGTGTCATGGTTTATGACCTCCTAGAGAGGAATGTGATGCTGGTAGGACAGATAGAGCGGGTGGAGGATCAGCTAGAGACTACTCGTCTAGAGCGAGATGAGGCTACGGAGCACTTGGCAGCCCTGACTGCAGAAATTGATTCCCTCAGGTCAGGCTTAACTACTTCCATAGGCAGGCTGAGGGACAGGGTGAGGAGGTACCCCAGGGATGAGGGTAGCAGCATGCGCGTGATTAGGCGCCGAGTGGTTGACAGGTTGGCTCGACGGGAGCTCAGGGTTGCAATTCGCCGCAGCAGGCGGTGATGTGTTATTTTTAGCATTATGTTTGCAGTAGGTCCCACTTTTGTTGTAATAGGGGCTTACTTATATTGTAAATCCCTCTGCTGGTAGCGTGCGTGGGATAGTAGTTGAACCCCAATTTTGCTTCTAGTATAGGGGTGGAAGGTTATTATTTCCCAATTTTGTTCTTTAGGGGATAGTTAATGGTTGGCAGGCTATGTCATTTAGCATTTATATAAGTATGACACCTGTTGAGTCTGGTTGTATTAAGACAGTGACATATGGTTATAAATGCAGTTGTTTTATTTAAATCAAACGTGTTTGATAGATGCTTTTACTTTTAATTGTTGACTTAAATGACTTGTTGCATGAGGCCTAGATCTATCAGTAATAGCCGATGGTTTTCTTTTAGCAGATCATGGTGCCAAGAGGACGACCGCGTAACCAAAGGGTTGAGGAGTCGGTGAATAACGAGGAGGGTCAGGCAGACCCTATGAGGGCTTTTGTTAACTTATTAGCAGAAGCAATGCAGGGCAGACAAGCCGCTGCAGTTGATCAGCCAGGAAGTCACATGGCGAATTTTAAGGACTTAAAATTAGTAGGACCGCCGGAATTTCGTGGGACTACGGATCCGATTGAAGCCCAGACATGAGTAGAATAAATAGAGAAACTTTTTGAGGTCGCAAGGGTGGCCGAAGAACAGATGGCGTCGTTTGCCACCTTCATAATGAAAGGTGAGGCAAATTACTGGTGGAAGGCGAACAAAGGTCGGGTCGGGGAAGGCACGATTACATGGGCTCGTTTCAAGGAGCTGTTTTTCGAAAACTACTTTCCAGCGAGCATGCAGGCAAGCATGGAGATAAAGTTCCTGGAACTAAAGCAAGGAAGCATGTCAGTTGCGGATTATGCCGCAAAATTTAACGAGTTAGCTAGGTTTGCTCCACATCAGGTGGACACCGAAGCTAGGCGGGCAAAGAGATTTGAACAAGGACTGAAACCTTGGGTGTATAGTAAGGTTGCGGTTTTGCAGATCAACACATTTTCTACGTTACTTGAGAAAAGCAATCATTGCTGAGGGAGGAAGCGAAGCTTTGGCCAGGCACAACCAAGATCAGAAAAAGAAAAAGAGTCATGATGGTCATAAGGAAGGTAGCAGCGGAGGAAGTAACCCAAATAAGAGAAAATGGAACGACAGTCAGATGACAGGAAGCAAATCCGAAGGGGATACAAAGAAGGGTAATAAATGCGAGAAATGTGGAAAGAATCACTTTGGAGAATGCATGAAAGGAAAAGGGGTTTGTTTCAACTGTGGTCAACCAGGGCACTTTGCCCCCACAATGCCCAAAGGCGAAGGCAGGAAGTTGTTTTTCTTGTGGCGCTTCAGATCATCAGAAGAAGGATTGCCCAAAGAGGAAGAGTGATGCAGGCAGTGCTAACTAAGGGAACAACAGTAAGCTGACTATCGGAGGACCAGCACAGCAGAACAGACCAGTAGCACGCACCTTCAACATGACAGTGCAGGATGCGATGGAATCAAAGGATGTGGTGGCAGGTATTATTTCGATCAATAATATTAATGCATATGTATTATTTGATTCGGGAGCTACCTGTTCATTTGTGTCGAATGAATTTGCTAAACGGCTAAACTTACCTCGTGAGAAATTAGAGAACCCAATGAATGTGGAAGTAGCTAATAAGGAAGTTATTCCTGTAGAACATATTCATAGAAATTGTTGTGCTGAGATAAACGGGTATAAGCTGAGCGTAGATTTGATTCCGATACGACTAGTAGAATTTGATGTAATTCTTGGGATGGATTGGTTGTCTAGTCACGGGGCTATGATTGATTGTCAGAAGAAAAGTATACACCTAAAGACTCCGAATAAGTCGAAGGTCGTATTTTACGGTAGTAAATCGCCGAGACAATCTTGTTGTCTGACGATGATGCAAGCGAAGAAATTGCTACAGAAAGGTTGTATAGGTTATCTGGCTCACGTGGTTGATACCCGAAGAGTAGGAGGTGAGCTGGGTCAGATACCTGTAGTAAGAGAATTCCCAGACGTTTTCCTATATGAGATACCGGGATTGCCGCCGGATAGAGAAGTGGAATTTGTGATCGACTTAGTACCGGGAACCACACCAATCTCAAAGGCACCGTACAGGATGGCACCGGTAGAGATGAAAGAACTGATGGTTCAATTGCAGGAGTTGCTAGATAAGGGGTATATTCGTCCAAGTGTATCTCCATGGGGAGCGCCAGTACTGTTCGTAAAGAAGAAAGACGGATCGCTTAGGCTTTGCATCGACTATCGAGAGTTGAATAAAGTCACGATTAAGAACAAGTACCCGTTGCCCAGAATTGATGATTTGTTCGATCAATTAAAGGGAGCGAAATACTTCTCAAAGATTGACTTGAGGACAGGATATCACCAACTGAAGGTAAGGCAGGAGGATATTCCAAAGACAGCATTCAGGACTCGATATGGACACTTTGAGTTTTTGGTGATGTCGTTTGGGCTGACGAATGCGCCAGCAGCATTTATGGACATGATGGACAGAGTGTTCAAGCAATACCTAGATAAATTTGTCGTCGTTTTCATAGATGACATTCTTGTTTACTCGAAGACGGAGGAGGAACACGTCGAGAATTTAAGGATAGCCCTGGAAACGCTGAGAAGGGAGAAGTTGTATGCA
Source organism: Aralia elata (assembly GCA_034770075.1). NCBI lineage: Eukaryota > Viridiplantae > Streptophyta > Magnoliopsida > Apiales > Araliaceae > Aralia > Aralia elata. Next base: position 43,895,180 of record CM068383.1, read on the forward strand.
AAGTTTTCCATGTGTGAATTTTGGCTACAAAGAGTGCAGTTTTTGGGGCATGTGATTGACAAGGATGGTGTATCGGTAGATCCTGCCAAGGTAGAAGCAGTAATAAATTGGGAGCAGCCGAAGACACCGACAGAAGTCCGAAGTTTCTTGGGATTAGCAGGTTACTATCGGAGGTTTATTCAGAACTTTTCAAAGATAGCAACACCGTTGACAAATTTGACAAGGAAGACTGTGAAGTTTGTATGGACAGATAAGTGCGAAGAGAGTTTCTTGGAGTTGAAGAAGAAACTTAGTGAAGCACCTGTGTTATCCTTACCGGATAATACAGGGGGATTTATGGTGTACAGTGATGCGTCACACAAAGGCCTTGGGTGCGTACTGATGCAGCATGGGAAGGTCATTGCGTACGCGTCACGGCAGCTGAAGGACTCTGAGAAGGGGTATCCGACTCATGACCTGGAACTAGCGGCAGTAGTGTTTGCTCTGAAGATTTGGAGACACTATCTGTATGGGGAGAAGTGTGAGATATACACAGACCACAAAAGTCTGAAGTATATCTTCACTCAAAAGGAACTAAACATGAGGCAGAGGCGATGGTTGGAGTTGATCAAGGACTACGACTGTGAGATTCTATACCATCCCGGTAAGGCCAATGTAGTGGCCGATGCTCTAAGTAGGAAAGGCAGAGATAAGTTGATGATGCTGACAGCTCAAGAGGAACTGATCAAGGATATGGAAAGACTGGAGTTGGAAGTCAAATATCCGACGAATGCAGATGAGAAACTGTTCGCAGTGGAGGCGAGTCCGACTTCATTAGACAAGATAAAAGAGGCTCAAGAAAAGGATGATGAATGTATCGCCATAAAGAAGCGAATCTCAGAAGGAGAGGAATTAAAGTACAAAATTGATGGCATAGGACTGCTAAGGTTTGAAGGGAGGATCTGGATACCGATGGTTCCGGAGTTGAGAGAAGAGATTCTGCAGGAAGCTCATTCTACAAGGTATTCGATATACCCTGGTAGTACCAAGATGTATCAGGATTTACGCCAACACGTCTAGTGGCCGAACATGAAGAGGGAGGTCGCAGAATGTGTTGGGCGATGCTTGACATATCAGAGGGTAAAAGCAGAACATCAGAAACCGGGTGGACTGCTACAACCGCTGAATATTCCAGAGTGGAAGTGGGAGCATATCACGATGGATTTTGTGACGGGGCTTCCACTAACTCAGAAGGGTTACGACGCGATCTGGGTGATTGTGGATCGTTTGACTAAATCTGCACATTTTCTACCTATCAAGATAAGGTACAGGCTAGAGCAGCTAGCAAAGTTATATGTGAAAGAGATTGTGTCACGACATGGAGTACCGGTATCTATTGTATCTAACAGAGATCCGCGCTTCACGTCCAATTTCTAGAAGAGGTTACAAGAAAGATTGGGAACTCAGTTGAGGTTGAGTACGGCGTATCACCCTCAAACGGATGGGCAAAGCGAACGAACGATTCAGACGCTGGAGGACATGCTTAGAGCATGTGTGATGGATTTTAAAGGCAGCTGGGACGATCACCTACCGTTGGTGGAGTTTGCATATAATAACAGTTATCATGCAAGTATTGGCATGCCGCCATACGAAGCATTATACGGAAGGAAGTGTCGAACACCTCTGTGTTGGGACGAAGTCGGTGAACGAAGACTGTTGGGACCTGAATTGGTGCAACTGACTGTGGATGTCGTCAAAGTGATAAGAGCTCGATTGGTAGCAACTTAGGATCGACAAAAGAAATACGCCGATTTGCATCGTCAGAAGCGAGACTTTGAAGTTGGCAGCTTTGTGTTTTTGAAGGTATCTCCCTGGAAGGGGAAGATCAGATTTGGTAAGAAGGGAAAATTGAGTCCCAGGTTCGTAGGACCATTTGAAGTTTTAAAGAGGGTAGGTGAAGTGGCGTACGAGGTAGCTTTACCTCCTGAACTGGAGCATATTCATAATGTGTTTCACGTTTCTGTGTTGCGGCCATATAAACCCGACTACAAGCATGTGATATCCTATGAACCAATTCAAGTGGAGAAAGACTTGACATATGAAGAGATTCCTGTCCAGATATTAGATAGGAAGGAGCAAAAGTTGAGAAATAAAGTCATCCATTCGGTCAAAGTACTTTGGAGGAATCACGCAGCTGAAGAAGCTACGTGGGAACTGGAAGAGAGGATGAGGAAGAATTATCCGCATCTTTTTGAGTGAACCCGTTAAGTTTTCCGTATCTAGACTGTAATTCTAGGGACATAATTCTTATAAGGGGGGGAGGATGTAACGACCGGGAATTCTGAAATTTCCTTGTAATTCGAATTTTTGAATATTAATGAATATTTTATATTTTATTAATATTATATTGTGTTACGTGTTTAAAGGTTGCGTGACAACCTGGATTATGTGGATGCATGAAATTTTACGTGTTATAGTTTTGTTTAAGTGAATAATTGATTTTGCGTAGCGTCGCTAAATCACTATTCACGGGGCACGTTTCCCGAGGCACTATTCACGCCATAAAATTTTTATGTCTTTTTCGATGTTAATAAATTTCATAAATACGTGTATGCGTACGAATAATTTTTCCAAGTGTCGGAAATTTTATTTGAGCTGATACGTGATTTTATCCGTATCCGAAATGTGTTATATGGGTGTTCCGAATAAATGGACAAATCCCATAATAATTATTTTTATACATCCCAATAATTATGGGAGTACCCATTTTAATTTTGGGTATGGTTATTTACTAGTTTTGGTACAAAAGTGGGAGTTTTCAGATATATTTTTGGTATTTTCGGGTATTTATTTTGGCTTGTTACCCCAAGAGGGAGCCAATCCCTCATTTTGGACCAATGAGAATTGAGCAAGAGGGAGGTTGCCGGCAAGCTCCTTGAGCAACCAACCCCATTTCCATTTTTCTTCCACTTCTCCCTAATTTCCTCCACTTCTCCCAATCAATCAACCAATTCATTTCTCTCTTGCAAGCCATCAGCTCCTCATTCAAACTCATTCCCATCAGCTGATAGTGAGAGAGAGAAAGAGAGAGAGAGCTGCAAAGAAGGAAGAGAAAGAAGTCGCCGGAAAAGTCGTCGGAAAAGTCGCCGGAAGAGGAAGAATTTGCCGGAAAAGAAAGGAGGAAGAAGAGGAAGGCTCGGGTGGAGGAACCAAGCAAGGAGAACCCCCAAAACAAAGCCTAGCCGAGCTTCTTAACATCTAGGAAGGATTTACAGAGGTAAACAATCAACCAAATCCTTTCCATTCGATTCCTTGCCAAGTTTTTTTCAAGTTTTCTTAGTTTTAAGCTCTTAAGCTTGTGGGTCGGATTTTTGGCGATTCTTGGTGTTTTTGTTTGTTGTGATTGTTTGTAAATGTTGTTAAGAGACTATGTAAGCCATTAATAACATCAAAGTGGAACAAAAACGCAAGAAATCCTTACCTTGGCTTAATGGAGCAAGAACAATGGACTTTGAACATGAACTTGGACATTTGGACTTTTTAGAGGACTGTAAAGCTATGATTTTGTGTTTGTTAATTTTATTTGTTGCTATGGTGTTGTAGTTCCATGGGTTATGAAACTAACCTAGTTGGAATGGAGTAAAAAGGAGCTAAAACGAGTTCGTAGTAATGATTCTTGTAAAACATGTCAAGAACTCGAAGAACAGAGTATGAACTTTACACTTTGGCTTAGGATTTGACCATGTTAATGTTAATGGGTAGCTCTGCATTTTTGATATGTTGTAGCCCCATGAGTTAGGAGTCCATAGAGTCCGGAATGGACCAAATTGCTTGTGTATTGAAGGAGATATGGAGGTTGGAGTAGCCGAAAGTCGGAGTCGCGTTCTGGAAACAAACCCAGAATCCGGCTACTGCAGAATGGCGCCGCAGCGCCACCCATATGCCCTGCAGCTCACGCTGCAGCGAGGGGCAAGTGGGGAAAAACCGGGACTCGCGCCGCAGCGTGAGGCCCAAGCTTTAAGGCTCACGCCGCAGCGTGAAGCCCGGTCATGGAGAAGACACGGGACTCACGCCGTAGCGTGAGGTCCAGTGCTTGACCTTGGCGCTGCAGCGCCAGCTCCGTGTCCGGTCCAGGTCGGGTTAGTCAGACCGGGTCGGATCGGGTCGGACCTAATGAGCCCACTTCAGCATGGTCCAACACTTATATTTTTCCTTGTATTAAATGATTAGACACGTTAACTAAGCATATTTTGTTAAGCCCTAAATGCTTAATTATTTATTAAATGTCAACCAAATTAGTATTGTCTTAAGGCGAAAATTGTATAATCTAATTGGAATCAGTGTGTTTTAATGATGCAGCGTCCGTTTTGAACCATTATTTGGAATGTGACTAATTGTTATGTAAATATGTACTTAATTGTGTAGGATATTAAGGAGCGTGTGTTGTATTATTGTAGCAGCGCTTCAGGCAAGTTTCCTAACGCTTGTCTAACCCTTGTGTTGGGCAAGTTTTCCTTAACCGTACTCGAATTATATTTTGAGCAGGATTCATATTTTATACAGGTTGTATATTATTGCAAATTTCATGACTCAAATTGAGTTATTACTTTTGAATCATATCAGTGGACTAATTATTGTCAATTACTCCACCTCCAAGATAATTATTGATATTCGCAGCTTATGCATTTGAAGTCATTATTTGTTGTTGGATTGTAAAAATGTTTAAGTTCTTCATTCACGAACTGTTTAAGGAAATAGTCTACGCCATTTGTTTCGGCTAGACATGTACAAGTTATTATTTTAAAAGCTATCCAAACCAGTAGTTGGTACGGATTCTTGGACTGAGAGAGCAACCCTTATTAGGGGATTATAATGTGTCGGTTATTCGATGCAGTCAGAGTTAAATGTTATGCATATACATGGTGTACGAGAGGCTGATCCCCTCGAGTACAACTGACGGGGCCAGGTTTTTAAAAGAGTTAGTCGAATGATTGACTCTTTGGCCAAAAGTTCATGGTCGGTTGGACCACTCAGCAGTAAATAATCATTATTCATTGATTCATTTGGAATTTGATTATGTCATTTCAGCTATTTCATCAATGTTCATAAATTGTTGATCTATGTAGCTATTATTCTTATTCATTCATGATATATCTTCATTCTTGCTTTTAAACTTGCTGAGCAAAGTAGTTGCTCACCCTTGCTATATCATGAACCTATTGCAGTTAATTCGGGGAGTTCCAAAGCGGACAAAGGCAAAGGAAAGCTTAAGGAATAGTTATATATACTATCCCGTTGTGTAATCGTGGAATAGTTTTGTATTATTAGTGTATTCTACGATGTATTTATTTAAGGTTGTAGACCTTGGGACCGTAGTGAACCTTTTGTAATGAACAACATATGTTTATTTTATTCCGCATTAGTTAATTTATGTTGTTTGGAGGTGTATGGATGCATTTTATCGTGAGCACTAAATTCGAGGTATTGGTACCTGAATTTGGGGGTGTCACAGTCTTTCACATATCGGTGCTACGACCGTATAAGTCTGATTATAAACATGTAATAGAGTATGAACCAATACAGTTTGAGAAAGATTTATCCTATGAAGAGATACCTTTACAGATAGACAGGAAAGAGCAGGTTCTCAGAAATAAAGTGATACTTCTGTTAAGGTAATCTGGAGGAACCACAGTGCTGAAGAAGCTACGTGGGAACTCGAGGAGAAAATGATGCAGAATTATCCTCAATTATTTGTTTAGTTTTTAAATCACGATTCTGGGAATAGAATCTTTGTAAAGAGGGGAGAATGTAACGGACGAATTAATTGTGTTGTGATTCTGGGGACAGAATCCTTTTAAGGAGGGAAGGATGTAACGAATGCGATTTTTGTGATGAAATAAAAATATTTATTGAGTTATATAAATATTTTTGTTAATTTATTTATTGAGTAAAATAAATAATTTATAAAGTTATGGTGAAAGAATTTATGTTAAATGTTTTTTTTAAATGTGATTGGATGTGATTATTCTAATTTATAATTAAATTAGATGATTAAATGATTTGTTTGAATAAAGGAATTAATTGAGTAAGATAATTTATTTGGTGTTATTGTTAGTGGTTAAATAGAATTATTAATTAATTAGTAAGGTTTAATTGAATTTATTTAATAATAAGTTTAATTAAATTAGAAGTGTGACATTTAAAGCTATATGTTATAATGATTTATTAAAATAAATGAGCAAGTGTTTAATTCAGTTTTACCAAACAAGGCCCTATGACCTTTGTTTGGAAATAATGAGTTATTTTAATTGTGTTTTACCAAACAAGGCCTTATGACCTTTAGTCAGAATAATGAATTATTTTTAAATCAGTTTGCCAATCAAGCCTTATGGTTTTTTTTGAATTATGTAACTGATAGATTAATATCAGTATACGTTATTATTTTATTAAATTATCAGTTTTTATTATTTATTCCATCAGTTTATATTTTTTTAAAGTCACGTCAGTTAAAAAAAAAGAGAAGAACAGAGTATTGAGAGAGAGTGAGCAGAGCTTTGAGAATTGAGAGAAAAGAGAGAATTTGAAAAGAAGAATTTGGAGATTGGAAAGGAGAATTCCAACATCAAAGAAGGTTAATCAAGTTTTAAGCAATAGAAGGTATAACTCTTGCTAAATTTTGTTCTTCACTGTATTTTGTTTCTGTGTATAAAAACTTGTTGGTTCAAAACATGAATTATTTGATTATAGTTGTTGTAATTGATATAAAGCATGCATTAGATGATTATATGATGGATATAAACTAGTTTGAAGAGTTAATTCATGAAAACATATTTTTTTGAATTTAGTTTTTAGTTTATACAGAGTTTATTTCATGAATTGTATATATATATATATATATATATATATATATATGAAAATTGATGCTTAAATTAGTTGTTATTCGGTAAATTGATAATTGCTTATGATTATATGATGAAAAACGAAAAGAATGCATGTATAATGGATTAAAATGATTTAAAGATGAGTTTACAGTGTTTGATTTCATTAAATGGCTAAAATATGAATATTTGTATAAACAGTGAATTTTTGGGTTCTAATTAGTTGATTATGTGTAGTATAATGATTAGATTAGTTACAAACATGTTGGGTAATTGTTTTCTAGTATATTTTGATGTCCGGGTAAGTTTAAATTATGTATTGGATGGTAGAATTCGGGAAATTTTGGCCAAATTTGGTCTAAGTTTTCACTGGTCCGCGAACTGTAGAAGGTGTCAATCGCGTCTACCGCCCCGGCGGTAGAAATGAGCCAGCAAAATCGCCTCGGCGGCCTTGTCGCCCCGGCGGCAGATTTGAGCTATGTTTGTCGCCTCGGCGACGATTTCATTAAGAAATTCACCGCCCCGGCGGTGGAACAGTAATTAAAAAAAAAATTATTAATTTATTTTATGGTTTTTGCTATGTGTTAAGACCTATAATAAAGTATTAAGTAATGAAATTCCAAGATGGTTGATACTTGTTGATTATAGTATGCTAAATGAGATATTATAATAAAATGAGATAAAGAGCAAGCCTAAAATGCTTTTAATCTTGTGACTAATTATGTTACCATTTTATAATTAAATGTATAGATTGTTTAAGGATCGTGAATTACTTAAATTTGTAATCTACGCTTGAGGCAAGTTTTCCTCTCTTAAACTTGAAAATTATTTATAGCAAGATATTTCTTCATTAAACTTGTTACTTTTATTTCAGCAAGTTTATTTCCTTGAGCAAGTTAATTAACCTTAGCTTATTGTTATTCAAGCAAGGTTGATACCATGTTGAGTACTTATATTTTTTTTTCAGTTATTATATATTCGATCATAGATTGTCATTTAAATTCCAAATATACACTTGGTTGTTTGACTTTATTGATGAATTAGACTAGCAAACCCTTATTGATTCAGCTAGTCCTTAGTTGATGAGCGATTTCAAAGACTTAGAATATTTTCTATACTTGTTCCAAGCCAAGTTCCTTTTGGTACGGATTCAGACGATAAACTGAGATGAACAACCCTAATATAGGGGATTACTTACGCGACAGCGTTAAAATGTTTGTGCACAATACATTGTACAAAGGGCTGATCCCCCTAAGTACGAGATGGATGGTCCATAGTCTATAAGACTGTTAAAGGTTACGGTAGAAATACTTGATAACCTAGGACATAGTTCGAGGTCTTGTGACCCTCAAATATAACTTAAAATCTTGAAATCTACTGTTCTTGATTTAAGCATTCAAACGAGCTTTCAAATCTTGATTCCTTATTGATTGAATTCAGAAACCTATTATATCTCAGTTGATAATTAATTCATTCAAATATTATTGTTATCACACTTGTGGGCAATTGTTTGCTCACTCTTGCACTAATCATTGCAGCTAAGCCAGAAAAGCAGGACGAGCCGTCCACGAGTAAAGGAAAGGGCAAGTTGCAGAAGTAGCTTAAGACTTGTTGTCTATTTGATGTTTTATGTAACAAGATTTGTTTAAAATTATGATTTATTCCGCATTGATGTTTTAAGGTTAAGATAACCTGGGATTTGATTGCTTAACAGTTTGGTGATGTAACCCATTTTGGGAAGATGTTTCTTTAAGTTTATTTAATTGTTCTTAATTATGGGTAATTAGATGTGAATGGATGAGACAGTGAACACCAAATCTGTGGGAATTAAATACCCGGATTCTGGGGGTGTCACACTGACCAAGACGATAACAAATCAACTTTAGGTTAAATCGTTACCTTGAATGGTGGTGCAGTAAATTGGAAAGGTTCCAAACAGCAAAGAGTTGCTGGTTTAGTGACAAAGACAAAGTATATAGCTGTAAATGAAGCTGCAAGTTGATTGTTTGGATGAAAAGTTCATTAATAAAAAAAATCACATAACATAGAATAATATTAATAATAAAAAAAAATTCATTTAATAATATTCACATACACGAATTACAAGGAAATCTAAATTCCCGATCGTCATAGTCAGTGTTTTCAAATCGGGTTACACACTGAATGAGATCATTTGGGGATAGTGTGGATGAGATGGTGAACTGATTCATTAGTTCTTGGGTATAGCAAACACTCAGCTGATTATCATGATAATAGATTGAAATCTTGTGTTAAACTATTCCTTATATATATTTTGAGAAGGTGAATATTTAGTTATTAGTTGTTATGTCCAACTATAGTTTTAAAGATATTTATATGTTAGTTACTGAGCAAAGGAACCCTTGTATGGGCGGGGGCTATGATATGTCAGTCGAACCGACTTATGAGATGCGGCTACGAAATTTTATAAAGTGGTGTATTAAAAATGATTAATATGCGCTAAGATCTTTCAATCTCGTGTTGATGAGAAGGGGAACTGATATATTTGTTTATATTTGGTTTTACAACCAATCAGTTTACTATATTACTATATATTTGCAAAATTGTGTTGTGGTTAAAGGAAAAATGGAAATAATAGAGAATTAGGGGTATTCTAAAATCTTCTAACTATGCTAGACATTCATGCGTATATTCGCACTTGGGTACCTTTGAAAAAGAATTGTTCAAACGATTGAACTGAAAATTTTTAAACCTATGTCTATGCTAATTTTTCAAGCAAGACAGGGTTAATTTGAAAAAGATAAAATGATTTTTATCATCAACACACGGTAGCCTGAGGTGTGAAGATTAACACATTGTTATTTGTGTGGACATGATAAAGTCATAAAATTGATTTAGCTATGTTATTCATAGGTCTATGCTAATTGTTTTGGCTAGACAGATTTAATATAAAAAATAAAAATGAATTTTTCATCAACACACTATTTAACCTGGTGTGGTATGATAAATGACGAGTCATCAACGTACTCTTGCAAGGTGCGGTATACAGTCATAAAATTAATTTTGAAAAGTTTTGAATGTTTTAAAGATGATTCAATGTCAATTGTTTCGGCTAGACAACCCTTTTAATAAGGAAAATTTGGAACAGACATATGATTCTGGTAGATGTAACATACCGCGTCTTTAAAACTATTATGTTATACGTCACATGTGGTACGATAGGCTGATCACCTGACGTACTGATTATTGTGTGTTTCAATCCTGGTGATTGTTAAACTTGTGGGTCATATAATACCCATAGAATATGAAACAGTTCAAGGTCTTGATTGACCCCTCGGTATAAATTAGAAGAATTCTCAATAAGAGAAGAATAAAACTAGAAATCGAGTATGATTAAAGGTTTAAAACCTAGTGTATGGAAATGTTTAGATTGAACATTTTTTTACCTAATTTAAGTATTAGGAATTTGATGTGAGAAATGGTGAATTAAGAAAATTCATATTGAAGACTAAGTTAGAGATAATTTCGAGAACGAAATTCTTATAAAGAGAAGAGAATGTAATATCCTAAATATTTATAGAACATATATATATGATATTGAATGACTAAAATTATTTGTAAAGTTAATTTCGAGGACGAAATTCTTATAAGTAGGGGTAAATGTAATACCCAGAATATTTATGAGGCTTATAAATACGATCGTATATGGTTAGAGGTTAATTTAGTGGCCCAAAACTATGTATTATGTGATTATTCGGGTATAATGATGAATTATATCTGAAAATATTTTCGAGGGAAACGCAAAAAACGTCGTGCTTAGAAATTTTTCATCGACGAGCTTGGGGATATATCCGTAATAACTGTTGTCCGATTTGTATATGAACAATTTACGCGCAAGTATACGCGGTCAACAAGTAATAAAGAGTAAGTAAAGTATCGATCCCACGAGAAATTATTACTAGTGTTTTCCAAGTATTAACCTTTTATCATCTCAATCTTATCTAAACTAATGATTTTCTGTCTTTTTGGTGGTTTGGATTAATAAAGATAACATTAATAAAAGAACAATAGAAAGCTTTAAAGATAATGAAGATATGAGATTATAATTTCTCCTATTGATTCATCTACCTCAACACACTTCCTGTTAAACCAAATTAATTATCACAGATTGTTAGTCGAGAACACGAAAGTGAGACAAGGCCATCTTTCGATGTACCAAGTCCATATCATATATAATCCACAAATGATAGAATAAACACGAACACCCGCATTACCTAAACCACTATATGTCTATGTGATTTACAAATAAATAGGGTTTAAGCTCAAGCTCTCAAATGACTACAAGCGGTGCTTCGGTATATGTCTATCCTAAGCACAAATCATACATTCCAACGCCATGTAGAACATACAAACACATGCTATTATAATTAGATCTAAACCCATAATCCGTTTCTCAATTTCATATGGATTATCATGGTAATTGCTAGCTAGACAATTAAGCAATTGAACACAAATCATAATAGACAATCCATGAATAGCTAATAAGACTAACAAGGAAGCATAGTAAAGTAAACTACACAACAAGATCCATTATAATCCCAAAATAGAGTTTAGTTCATAGTAACTACAAATAACATCATATTCAATTTATACATCATGTTGGATACAAAAATAGAAAGGAAACTAGGGATAAAACCACTTTTGTAGATTTTCATATGATGTTTGATGGGTTGAAGATGAACACTAGCTTCTCCTCCTTGATTTTGCAATCCTTGATGTTTTTGCTCTTTGGCCTTGCTTGATGTAGCTTGATTTTAGCACTTTGGCCCTCTAATTGGATGTATTTGGTAGCTTCCTCTCCCTAGATTTGCTGATTTCTACCTCCTATTATCCTCTATTTCGTGCCTCCCCTGTTAGTATAAACCCTCTGGATGCCTAACCTAGCTTAGCCCACCAAATTGGACCAAAATCCCGCACATTTTAGCTTTCTGCTGCAGGCGAGCTCGCCCCGGCGAGGATTTTGGCCTACGTTTTCTCGCCCCCGCGAGCTCTCGCCGCGGCGAGGAATTTGTGTAGGAAATTCCCGCCCCGGCGAGCTCAGATAAAATGACCATAACTTCTTCGTCCGAACTCGGATTTAGGCGTTTAAGTATGCTATGGAAAGCTAAGAAGCAGCTCTACAACTTCCATAACTGGAGCTCGTCGAGATAATGTCCGAAGCAAGGCTCAAAATGGCCTGGAAGCAGCTGCTGTGTAAAATGCATGCCAAATCCGATGGTAAAATTATCATAACTCTCTCATACGAACTTCAAATTGGATGATTCTGGATGTTCTGGAAAGCTAAGATCAAAATCTACAACTTTCGTTCTTTGCGTTTTGAGAGATTCGGATTGGATCATGGGTGAACTTGAGAAACAAGCAGCAGGAATGCTAGATTCACGCCGAAAACGCATTGATATCAAGGGCCTTTATTTCAATACCTACAAAACAACGTAAAAACACATAAAAGCACACAAATACATATAAAAGTAATACAAGACTACATTACACAACAATAAGATGAAAACACATAAAACCAAACGAAATAGCTAAAGACTTACCGATTATTAAGGCTAAAAGTACTCAATTTGTGTATATAAAACACACTCATCAAATACCCCCAAACTTAAACCTTTGCTTGTCCTCAAGCAAAACACACAAACTATAAAAATTAAACATTTCTAAATAAAAACTATCTTGAGCAATGAGTTAATAAGCTAACCAATGGTCTCAAAGCATAAACACAATAAAACTCAAGGAAACTTTCAAAGCGTTGCAAGTTTAGATTTACAATTAGCTAGTCATAGCTCGCTTTAGGTCCCTTCCGTGTGTGTGTGTGTACCCAATAGCACTAAACCAATTAAGCTCGGATAAAACTATGCAACCACATTACCTTATGAAATAATCAAAATAAACCCTAAAACAACATGCTTAACACACCACTCAATACAAAGGTATACAAATCACAATTTCCAAAAATTTGAAATCAAAAGACTCTAGGTAAGTGCATTTTATGCTCCATCTTATCCTAAGTCCACTCTTGTGGATGAGTGCGTTTTACGCTCCATCTCAACTCAACACAAGATTTGATATAAAAAACTTTCTTTCTTTTGTCACAATTATAAGAGAGTGCGTTTTACGCTCTATCTCTCCTACGCATGTGTCCATGAGTGAGTGCGTTTTACGCTCCATCTCACTCACCACATGACTAACAAATCAAACACAACAAATTTTGGACACCTTGCTTCGAGTGATGTTTAAATGAGTTCTAGAGTTTATAGATATTTTTCACAAGCATTCGGTTATAAAAGCCTTCTCTAAGCATACAACTAGCTCAATACTCATGGGTAGGTGCAAAAGAGTGAAAGAATGCATAAGCAACACAATAACCAACAATAACAATTAAGCACAAAGACTAAACAACATTTATCCATTTTCCATGAGTTAGAAACTATTCAATCAAATTCTTATCATAGACCGTGGATTGTGGTTCAAATCAAATTAAAACAATGCTCAAGGGACATATCCTAAAAATAAATGAATTTTTTTTTAAAAAAAAAAAAAAAAAAAACACTAACAACACACAAATACTAAATTAAAAACACAAATACTAAATACTAAAGCCTATACCCCCAAACTTAAACTTGACATTGTCCTCAATGTCTGAAATAGGAAACAAAAATAGAAGACTTCCCTGAGAACGTGTCAAGCGCTATTAATATCATCTTTCAAGTCCCTTAAGTTGGGAGCGCACACCAATTTGCTTAGTATTCGGTACCTGAAAGCAATTGACTAAAGAAATTAAAATGCAATTAAACAAACTAAAAAGCAATTGAAAAAATCAAAATCAAAACAATAAAATTGGGTTGCCTCCCAAGAAGCGCTTGTTTTAAAGTCTTCGGCCTGACTAACTCCCTGCTTTTATCCAATTCCCCTTCGATAATTGAGGAACCCACCCTCCATTAATAGCCATGAAATATTTGAGGGTTTATCCTCAGTAAGGGTCATTGTATCATGTTCACCTAGCTTGGTACTTTTAGGCACAACCTCACTTAAGGACTTCACAAAACTAGATGATTGTTCCATTGTGTTTGTGAAAAGAATGTTGAATTGAAGCTCCACAAACACAATAGAATTTTCAGCTTTCTTCTCATGGACCCCTAATTCATCACACCATGGGTTCAAATTTATATTAGCTCCATTGTCACATAGAGCCTTGCCTAAGACATGACTACCAATTGGGCACAGTTTTGCAAAATTGACTGGATTCTTGAACTTTGGCGGAGAAGGCACTTGGGGCACTAACACAATTGACTCATCATCGTTGGAACTCAAGGCTGGATCATCGGCCTCCTTTTCCCTCTCCCCACTTGTCTCCCCACATTCGACATCTTGTGGCTCATCCAGTTGCAAATGTGATTCGGGCTTTCCATCAGTCTCAGAATCCATGTCATTACACCAATTGTTTTGAGGGCAGTTGTTTAAAGCTTTGAACATTTGATCAATCTGATTCTGAAGATTTTGAATTGATAGGTCTTGACTTTTCAACATCTCCTCATTCGAAGTCATGATCTTAGTCACAAGTTCCTCAAAGTTTGACATCTTTTCTTCTTGAATAGGAGGTGGACATGAGAATTCCGGTGCATATGTTGGATTTGGAGCATAGTATTGATCTTCATAATTGTAGCTCCATGTAGAATCCGGGTGATACCCCCAATCTTGGTGATAATCGGGATAATCATAGTTGTTGGGGTAATCACCACCGTATTGTACCGATCCAAAATTGACGGTGCATTGATGACTCGGGTGATTGTCAGCACAATAATCACAAGTAACCACCACACTTTGAATATTTTGTGCTTCTAAAGCATCAACCTTCCTCGAAAACGTCTCAAATTGTGCTAACAATGCAGAAAATGCATTGAGTCTATCAATCCCAGTTTCGCTTGGTTGAGTCATACTCATATACGGCCATTGATCAACAAAGTCATCCATGGTGTACCTTGCAAAGAAGAAAGCATTAAAACAGAAAAATAAATGATAAAACAAACTAAAAGCAAATTTATATACAAGTTTAAATTAAGACTAATTTGATTATGACTAATATTAAAAAAACACTAGAAGAATAATTCCCCGGCAACGGCGCCAAAAACTTGTTGTCCGATTTGTATATGAACAATTTACGCGCAAGTATACGCGGTCAACAAGTAATAAAGAGTAAGTAAAGTATCGATCCCACGAGAAATTATTACTAGTGTTTTCCAAGTATTAACCTTTTATCATCTCAATCTTATCTAAACTAATGATTTTCTGTCTTTTTGGTGGTTTGGATTAATAAAGATAACATTAATAAAAGAACAATAGAAAGCTTTAAAGATAATGAAGATATGAGATTATAATTTCTCCTATTGATTCATCTACCTCAACACACTTCCTGTTAAACCAAATTAATTATCACAGATTGTTAGTCGAGAACACGAAAGTGAGACAAGGCCATCTTTCGATGTACCAAGTCCATATCATATATAATCCACAAATGATAGAATAAACACGAACACCCGCATTACCTAAACCACTATATGTCTATGTGATTTACAAATAAATAGGGTTTAAGCTCAAGCTCTCAAATGACTACAAGCGGTGCTTCGGTATATGTCTATCCTAAGCACAAATCATACATTCCAACGCCATGTAGAACATACAAACACATGCTATTATAATTAGATCTAAACCCATAATCCGTTTCTCAATTTCATATGGATTATCATGGTAATTGCTAGCTAGACAATTAAGCAATTGAACACAAATCATAATAGACAATCCATGAATAGCTAATAAGACTAACAAGGAAGCATAGTAAAGTAAACTACACAACAAGATCCATTATAATCCCAAAATAGAGTTTAGTTCATAGTAACTACAAATAACATCATATTCAATTTATACATCATGTTGGATACAAAAATAGAAAGGAAACTAGGGATAAAACCACTTTTGTAGATTTTCATATGATGTTTGATGGGTTGAAGATGAACACTAGCTTCTCCTCCTTGATTTTGCAATCCTTGATGTTTTTGCTCTTTGGCCTTGCTTGATGTAGCTTGATTTTAGCACTTTGGCCCTCTAATTGGATGTATTTGGTAGCTTCCTCTCCCTAGATTTGCTGATTTCTACCTCCTATTATCCTCTATTTCGTGCCTCCCCTGTTAGTATAAACCCTCTGGATGCCTAACCTAGCTTAGCCCACCAAATTGGACCAAAATCCCGCACATTTTAGCTTTCTGCTGCAGGCGAGCTCGCCCCGGCGAGGATTTTGGCCTACGTTTTCTCGCCCCCGCGAGCTCTCGCCGCGGCGAGGAATTTGTGTAGGAAATTCCCGCCCCGGCGAGCTCAGATAAAATGACCATAACTTCTTCGTCCGAACTCGGATTTAGGCGTTTAAGTAGGCTATGGAAAGCTAAGAAGCAGCTCTACAACTTCCATAACTGGAGCTCGTCGAGATAATGTCCGAAGCAAGGCTCAAAATGGCCTGGAAGCAGCTGCTGTGTAAAATGCATGCCAAATCCGATGGTAAAATTATCATAACTCTCTCATACGAACTTCAAATTGGATGATTCTGGATGTTCTGGAAAGCTAAGATCAAAATCTACAACTTTCGTTCTTTGCGTTTTGAGAGATTCGGATTGGATCATGGGTGAACTTGAGAAACAAGCAGCAGGAATGCTAGATTCACGCCGAAAACGCATTGATATCAAGGGCCTTTATTTCAATACCTACAAAACAACGTAAAAACACATAAAAGCACACAAATACATATAAAAGTAATACAAGACTACATTACACAACAATAAGATGAAAACACATAAAACCAAACGAAATAGCTAAAGACTTACCGATTATTAAGGCTAAAAGTACTCAATTTGTGTATATAAAACACACTCATCAAATACCCCCAAACTTAAACCTTTGCTTGTCCTCAAGCAAAACACACAAACTATAAAAATTAAACATTTCTAAATAAAAACTATCTTGAGCAATGAGTTAATAAGCTAACCAATGGTCTCAAAGCATAAACACAATAAAACTCAAGGAAACTTTCAAAGCGTTGCAAGTTTAGATTTACAATTAGCTAGTCATAGCTCGCTTTAGGTCCCTTCCGTGTGTGTGTGTACCCAATAGCACTAAACCAATTAAGCTCGGATAAAACTATGCAACCACATTACCTTATGAAATAATCAAAATAAACCCTAAAACAACATGCTTAACACACCACTCAATACAAAGGTATACAAATCACAATTTCCAAAAATTTGAAATCAAAAGACTCTAGGTAAGTGCATTTTATGCTCCATCTTATCCTAAGTCCACTCTTGTGGATGAGTGCGTTTTACGCTCCATCTCAACTCAACACAAGATTTGATATAAAAAACTTTCTTTCTTTTGTCACAATTATAAGAGAGTGCGTTTTACGCTCTATCTCTCCTACGCATGTGTCCATGAGTGAGTGCGTTTTACGCTCCATCTCACTCACCACATGACTAACAAATCAAACACAACAAATTTTGGACACCTTGCTTCGAGTGATGTTTAAATGAGTTCTAGAGTTTATAGATATTTTTCACAAGCATTCGGTTATAAAAGCCTTCTCTAAGCATACAACTAGCTCAATACTCATGGGTAGGTGCAAAAGAGTGAAAGAACGCATAAGCAACACAATAACCAACAATAACAATTAAGCACAAAGACTAAGCAACATTTATCCATTTTCCATGAGTTAGAAACTATTCAATCAAATTCTTATCATAGACCGTGGATTGTGGTTCAAATCAAATTAAAACAATGCTCAAGGGACATATCCTAAAAATAAATGAAATTTTTTTAAAAAAAAAAAAAAAAAAAACACTAACAACACACAAATACTAAATTAAAAACACAAATACTAAATACTAAAGCCTATACCCCCAAACTTAAACTTGACATTGTCCTCAATGTCTGAAATAGGGGAAAAAAATAGAAGACTTCCCTGAGAACGTGTCAAGCGCTATTAATATCATCTTTCAAGTCCCTTAAGTTGGGAGCGCACACCAATTTGCTTAGTATTCGGTACCTGAAAGCAATTGACTAAAGAAATTAAAATGCAATTAAACAAACTAAAAAGCAATTGAAAAAATCAAAATCAAAACAATAAAATTGGGTTGCCTCCCAAGAAGCGCTTGTTTTAAAGTCTTCGGCCTGACTAACTCCCTGCTTTTATCCAATTCCCCTTCGATAATTGAGGAACCCACCCTCCATTAATAGCCATGAAATATTTGAGGGTTTATCCTCAGTAAGGGTCATTGTATCATGTTCACCTAGCTTGGTACTTTTAGGCACAACCTCACTTAAGGACTTCACAAAACTAGATGATTGTTCCATTGTGTTTGTGAAAAGAATGTTGAATTGAAGCTCCACAAACACAATAGAATTTTCAGCTTTCTTCTCATAGACCCCTAATTTATCACACCATGGGTTCAAATTTATATTAGCTCCATTGTCACATAGAGCCTTGCCTAAGACATGACTACCAATTGGGCACAGTTTTGCAAAATTGACTGGATTCTTGAACTTTGGCGGAGAAGGCACTTGGGGCACTAACACAATTGACTCATCATCGTTGGAACTCAAGGCTGGATCATCGGCCTCCTTTTCCCTCTCCCCACTTGTCTCCCCACATTCGACATCTTGTGGCTCATCCAGTTGCAAATGTGATTCGGGCTTTCCATCAGTCTCAGAATCCATGTCATTACACCAATTGTTTTGAGGGCAGTTGTTTAAAGCTTTGAACATTTGATCAATCTGATTCTGAAAATTTTGAATTGATAGGTCTTGACTTTTCAACATCTCCTCATTCGAAGTCATGATCTTAGTCACAAGTTCCTCAAAGTTTGACATCTTTTCTTCTTGAATAGGAGGTGGACATGAGAATTCCGGTGCATATGTTGGATTTGGAGCATAGTATTGATCTTCATAATTGTAGCTCCATGTAGAATCCGGGTGATACCCCCAATCTTGGTGATAATCGGGATAATCATAGTTGTTGGGGTAATCACCACCGTATTGTACCGATCCAAAATTGACGGTGCATTGATGACTCGGGTGATTGTCAGCACAATAATCACAAGTAACCACCACACTTTGAATATTTTGTGCTTCTAAAGCATCAACCTTCCTCGAAAACGTCTCAAATTGTGCTAACAATGCAGAAAATGCATTGAGTCTATCAATCCCAGTTTCGCTTGGTTGAGTCATACTCATATACGGCCATTGATCAACAAAGTCATCCATGGTGTACCTTGCAAAGAAGAAAGCATTAAAACAGAAAAATAAATGATAAAACAAACTAAAAGCAAATTTATATACAAGTTTAAATTAAGACTAATTTGATTATGACTAATATTAAAAAAACACTAGAAGAATAATTCCCCGGCAACGGCGCCAAAAACTTGTTGTCCGATTTGTATATGAACAATTTACGCGCAAGTATACGCGGTCAACAAGTAATAAAGAGTAAGTAAAGTATCGATCCCACGAGAAATTATTACTAGTGTTTTCCAAGTATTAACCTTTTATCATCTCAATCTTATCTAAACTAATGATTTTCTGTCTTTTTGGTGGTTTGGATTAATAAAGATAACATTAATAAAAGAACAATAGAAAGCTTTAAAGATAATGAAGATATGAGATTATAATTTCTCCTATTGATTCATCTACCTCAACACACTTCCTGTTAAACCAAATTAATTATCACAGATTGTTAGTCGAGAACACGAAAGTGAGACAAGGCCATCTTTCGATGTACCAAGTCCATATCATATATAATCCACAAATGATAGAATAAACACGAACACCCGCATTACCTAAACCACTATATGTCTATGTGATTTACAAATAAATAGGGTTTAAGCTCAAGCTCTCAAATGACTACAAGCGGTGCTTCGGTATATGTCTATCCTAAGCACAAATCATACATTCCAACGCCATGTAGAACATACAAACACATGCTATTATAATTAGATCTAAACCCATAATCCGTTTCTCAATTTCATATGGATTATCATGGTAATTGCTAGCTAGGCAATTAAGCAATTGAACACAAATCATAATAGACAATCCATGAATAGCTAATAAGACTAACAAGGAAGCATAGCAAAGTAAACTACACAACAAGATCCATTATAATCCCAAAATAGAGTTTAGTTCATAGTAACTACAAATAACATCATATTCAATTTATACATCATGTTGGATACAAAAATAGAAAGGAAACTAGGGATAAAACCACTTTTGTAGATTTTCATATGATGTTTGATGGGTTGAAGATGAACACTAGCTTCTCCTCCTTGATTTTGCAATCCTTGATGTTTTTGCTCTTTGGCCTTGCTTGATGTAGCTTGATTTTAGCACTTTGGCCCTCTAATTGGATGTATTTGGTAGCTTCCTCTCCCTAGATTTGCTGATTTCTACCTCCTATTATCCTCTATTTCGTGCCTCCCCTGTTAGTATAAACCCTCTGGATGCCTAACCTAGCTTAGCCCACCAAATTGGACCAAAATCCCGCACATTTTAGCTTTCTGATGCAGGCGAGCTCGCCCCGGCGAGGATTTTGGCCTACGTTTTCTCGCCCCCGCGAGCTCTCGCCGCGGCGAGGATTTTGTGTAGGAAATTCCCGCCCCGGCGAGCTCAGATAAAATGACCATAACTTCTTCGTCCGAACTCGGATTTAGGCGTTTAAGTAGGCTATGGAAAGCTAAGAAGCAGCTCTACAACTTCCATAACTGGAGCTCGTCGAGAGAATGTCCGAAGCAAGGCTCAAAATGGCCTGGAAGCAGCTGCTGTGTAAAATGCATGCCAAATCCGATGGTAAAATTATCATAACTCTCTCATACGAACTTCAAATTGGATGATTCTGGATGTTCTGGAAAGCTAAGATCAAAATCTACAACTTTCGTTCTTTGCGTTTTGAGAGATTCGGATTGGATCATGGGTGAACTTGAGAAACAAGCAGCAGGAATGCTAGATTCACGCCGAAAACGCATTGATATCAAGGGCCTTTATTTCAATACCTACAAAACAACGTAAAAACACATAAAAGCACACAAATACATATAAAAGTAATACAAGACTACATTACACAACAATAAGATGAAAACACATAAAACCAAACGAAATAGCTAAAGACTTACAGATTATTAAGGCTAAAAGTACTCAATTTGTGTATATAAAACACACTCATCAATAACATGTTGCTTTTTCATGCTTACGCTGGCAAGCTGCTTTGTTGTGGTTACGGTGACAAGTTGCTTTGTCATGCTTACGGTTACAAGCTGCATTGTCGAGCTTAGAAGATATTTTCAGTTGTAAGCTGCATTGTCTGTAATAACGAAAGATTTTCGATATATTAAAATAAGAAATTTTACGTATGAATTTTTTTTTATATAATTAAATTATTTTTATTATATATTAAAACAAGTATGGGAATGTGTGCAAAGAAAGGAATGCGAATATGTAATATGTACATATATATTTATTTCATATATGGTTTCAAGTAATTTTCTTATTAAAAAAATAATTGATAATTATAAATTATATTTTGTTAATAAGTTAATTTTTATATTAAAGATATATGAATATTTACAAAAATATGATTACTATATTATTTAAATAATAAATATATATTTTAAGAAATGATTATTAATATTATTATTATTACTATGATTATTCTTTTATGATATGAATTTGTAAGACTAGTCAATTTATTTTAAATTTACTAAGTGCGGTAAATGAGACAAAGATAAAGGGATGATCAAAACCTAATTTGATCTATGATTATGAATTTTAATGATTAATACAATTATTGTTATAATTGTATTTAAATGGATGTATGTTTGTATTATGGATATAAGAATTTATTTTCTTATGTAAATTCGAATACTAAATATAAGTATTGATTATATTTGAATGTATGTACAATATATGGTTCCATGAATATAATAATTATTTATCAATGATGATAAATGTGTTATGACTTATGTAGAAAATGTATGTGATTAATTGTTAGTCAAGATATGACCCACTAACAGTTATTTAAATTAGTGGACTAACCTAAGAATATTAATATTAAACAATTGATAAGATAGTAAGTTAAAATAAATATTTAATTAAAGTGAATATAGTAAGTGAATAAATTTTGTACATTAATTAATATGGGTATTAATTAATGAAAATTATGTGATATATGTATAATTTATTTTAATAGTCCAAGTAGTAAGAAAATACTAATGGAATAGCCTAATTAGTTTACTAACCAAGCCCACTCATTTAATTAATCATGGACTTGAATAATTAATATGTGGACTTATTAAATTAGCCCAACACTTATTAAATTAGTAACCAAGCATGGATTAAAAATATTTAGAAACTAGTAGCCCAAACTTATTAAAAATGAGCCCAAAAGTGATTTAAAACCAAACCCAATTGCCAGCTCACTTGGAAGATATTTTAGCAACTTGATTAAGTTATTAAAACAATAAAAGAAGACTAAGAAAATGGGACAAATGAAAGAGTGGGCTGTCGGCATGGTGTAACCAAAAAATGGGTGAGTTGTCAAAAATTAGCTAGCTTGCTTGTATGGATGAACAACTAGTACCAATTTAAATGATGACCCATCACTCAAGTTGTCAAATGTGTAAGTGAAGCATGATAATATGTATAGATATACTCTATGTATCTATAGCTATTGCAAGTATTAGATTTAATAAACCAAAGATAGCTTTGTTTATTTCATTTTCCTAGTTTAGAGAGAGAGAGAAAAATCTATTTCTTTCTCTTTCATCCATCCTTCTCTCCAAAATAAAATTTAAAGAAAGAGAAAGGGGAGAGGGGCGGCAGCCATAGAAGAAAAAAAGGGAGGGAGTTTTTGGTGTGCTCAAATCCCATAAACAAACCTTAAGAAGAAGGGGAAGGAAAATCAAGCAAAGGTATAATTTTTCAAACCTTAATCAAGTGTATTTCTTTTATTTTGGTTTGATTTTTATGATATGAAGTTTATGATCTTGGATCCTAGAACTCTTTATCTACATGTTAGTAAGTGTTTTATGTTTAGATGTAACCCTTTTGAATGTCATGTCGACGCCGGGAGGATCGGTTCTACGCTAATTATTACCCTTTCCAATTTTAGCCTTTTTATTGGATGATTTTTTTGGAAAAGGTCGGCATAAATGTCAACGGGGTTTTGAAAGATCGTTTTTTATGATAAGCCAATTGACCAGAGTCGCCAGTTGGTATATTTGAAATGGATGTACCAACTCATCCGAGTTTCGTTTTCGTAAATCGCTGGCTCATGTATGACTCCAAATTAATCGGTCTGCAAACTGAGATTCATAGAGTTCGGGGGCTTGCTTAAGTGAGGGGAAGGTGTTAGGCACCCCCCGACTTCCGTGAAACACGGTTATCGCAATCTTGATGCTTTTACTATCCTTTAATTCTTAAAATGTGTGTGTGCGTGCGTGTGTGCTTATGTGAATGTTGTGGTGAGTTTGCGTGAGGAAACCATTTCGTTTTTTATGAAGAGTCGTGTTTTATTTTGAGAGTGCTTTAGAATGTCCTTCGGCTTATACGAGGAAGCTTTATTTTTTATGAGAAAGGTTTGATTTTAATTATCAAAACTGCAAGATTTTCATTAGGTGTCGTTTTGGCAAAACAAGAGTTTTTAAACCTTCGTCAAAATAGGAATCGAGACCTATACATTGCTTTCATAAATAAAGTGACAGGCAACTTCTAGGATCTCTTTAACCCTATGCACAAAGATTTAATAAAACGTTATTGATTTTTTATAAAACCCTTCTTGAGATGTTTGAAAACGATTTTTCTTTTGCCTTCTCGTTTAAACGGGAATCGACATTCATTAGCACTTCTAATTTTAAACCTCGTGGTTCTAATAACCTAATTTGATTGATTTTATGAAAATCTTCATCGTTTAGCTTTGAAATCAATTTTGTGTCGTAAATCAAATCAAGCATTAAAATGAGTGGGGGGCTATTCATGGGCATGTGAGCCATCAAAATAACCCCAAACGCCCACAATCACACATTTCACTATTACGGGGTCTTAAACCCGATTTTCGACTTGATATCGTTTTAAGGCCCGATAATTACATATTTACAATAAAGGGTACATCGATCCTACTACATACATCCAAAAATATCCATCATCGGATTTGGACCACGGGGTCGCATTCCTAGGCTCACATCCGAAATCGCTCCATACCCACAAAATGGATATTACAAAAATTAAACAACACCGGATTGCCTAACACATCACAATATCCTAAGATGGTAATCTAAATACACTATGCGTAATACATCACCATAACAAGCTAAAAATTCAACAAATGGATATCATCGGGACATTAGGAAGAATTTTGTTCCGTTGGAACCCTCACTAATAATCCCTTGCAAATGACACCACGATGTGTATAAACTCATATATTAATTAGAGTAGAAAGTGTATATAATACAATCTAATCAAAGGGATATGAATACTCACTTTTCCTCTATTTTTCTCTCCTTCCCCGCTGTTGATTGCTGCTATTTCTTCCTCTTTTTCTCCTTCTTTTGCTGCTGTTCAACTCTCTCTATGCCAAATGAAGAAATGCGCTGATAAAGGCTGACCAGAGGCAGCCGCAGATTGATCTGCGGCTGGCCTCAGTTTCTCCGCGCCCACCGCGCACTTCAGCCCGTCGTACACTTCAGTTTTATTTTAATCATTGGCTGCAGATCAATCCGCGACTGGCTGGGCTGATTTTCTCAATTTTCGTATCGCACCTCGATTCTCGTGTCGTACTGTTGGTTTTCGCTGAGAGGCTGGTATTTTGCAGTCCGGGAACCGCTGGAAAACGTGTCATATCATTCCGCTTTGATCGTTGTCGTGTCGACTTTGATCGCACGTCGTTGCGGTGGCTCTAAGTGTTCGTACTTATATCCACCTTTCTTTCTCGTATGCTGGGTGTCGACGCCGGGTTTTTCTCTTTCTCTGTCTTTTCCAATTTTAGCCTTTTGGTTTAGATGATTTTTGGAAAAGGTCGGCATTGAGGTCGACGGGGTTTTGAAAGATCGTTTTTATGATGAGCCAATTAACCAGAGTCGCCAGTTGGTATATTTGAAATGGATGTACCAACTCATCCGAGTTTTCGCTCTTTTGTAAATCGCTGGCTCATATGTGACTCCGAATTAATTTGGTCTGCGAATTGAGATTCATAGAGAGTTCGGGGCTTGCTTTAAGTGAGGGGGAAGGTGCTAGGCACCCCTCGACTTCCGTGAGAAAACACGGTTACCGCAATCTTGATGCTTCTCCTATCCTTTTAATTCATGAAATGTGTGTGTGTAGTGTGCGTGCGTGTGTGTGTATGTGTGCTTATGTGAATGTATGTGGTGAGTTTGTATGAAAGAATCATTTGGGATTTTAGGGAAAATCGTGTTTTACTTTGAGAATGCTTCGGAATGTCTTTTCGGCATACACGATGTAAAGCTTTATGAGAAAGGTGTTTTGATTTTAATTATCAAACTCTGTGAGATTTTCGTTACGTGTCGTTTTAACAAAACAAGAGTTTTAAACCTTCGTCAAAATAGGAATCGGAGATCTATACGTTGCTTTCATAAAATGATGGGCAATTTCTAGGATCTCTTTCACCCTATGCACAAAGATTTAATAAAACGTCAATTATTTATAAAATCATTTCGTGTGTTGTTTTTGGGAAAACGATTATTTTTTCTTTAGCTTTCTCGTTAGATAGGAATCGACATTCATTAACATTTCTCAAATTTTAACCTCGTGATTTTAATGTCCTACTTTGATTGATTTTATGAAAGTCTTCATGGTTTTAGCTTTGAAATCAAATTTTTCGGTGTCACAAATCAAATGAAGCAATAAAAAGCGCGGGGTTATTCATGGGCATGTAAGCCATCAAAATAAACCCCAAACGCATACAATCCCATCTTTTCACTATGACGGGGCCTTAAATCCGATTCTCGCCTTAGCGTCGTTTTAAGGCCCGACGGTTACAATGTTCACAACGAAGGATTACATTATTCCTAAATACATACGTCAAAATTTGTCCGTCATCGGATTCGGACCACGGGGTCGCTTCCCTAGGCTCACAACCACGATTACTACGTACTCACAAATCAAACATTACAATAAATAACCAACACGGGAAATTCTAACAATATCACGACATCCTAAATAGCAAATTGAAGGAACCACAACCAAATACATCTCTTATACACAAGCAAGAAATCAAAACGTGAATATCATCGGGTTATTACGAAGAATTTTGTTTCCAATGGAACCCTCGCAAATAATCCCTAATTCATTATTTCACAATAAATTACATGAAGACTACATTAATTTTAGCCAAATGATATGATAAATTGCTAGAATAAAGGGAAATTTCACCTTGCAATTGATACCAAAATGGAAGTAGACTTGTGTATTGGAATAGAAGAAATATGTGTGTTACAATCAAATCAAAGAGTAAAAACCCTCTCTTTTGATCTTCCTTTCTCTCCTATTTGTTGCAAAATTTATGGTGTTTTTTCCTCTCTATTCCCGATTTTCTGCTGCTTGCTCTTGCTGAATTTCTTCTTCCTCTTTCAAAACTGCTGAACCTCCTGTATGCTGCCGAAGCTGGCTCTTAAATAGGCTGGCCAGCTGGCACGCCTCCCATCGCACTCAGCTGCTGAGTGCTGATTTCCCGGTTTTCGTGCTGGCGCACCCACTTGGCCGCAGGATCTATCCGCGGCTGGCGGGCTTGGACTTTCTCGATTTCGTTGCCACGCCTCGATTTTCGTACCGCAACGTCGGTTTTCGCTGACAGGCTCGTTTTCCGCAGTCCGGGAACTTCCGGGAGACGTGCCACCTCATTCGGATAATGCCTGCCTCGGACGATCATGCTGTCACGTCGACTTGGGCTGCCCAAATCATTGCGGCGGTGCCGGGCGCTTGCCCCTTGTGCCCGCTCCTTTGCTCCTGCAAGCTGCTGGTTCAATTGGACGATTTCGCCCTTGTCAAGGTTAGTAGAAGGAAACGCAAAATTTTGGGTGTCTACAGCTGCCCCTCTTTAATCATGTTTATGAAATGATAAATGAAATGAACAGGATAAAGAATAGACACTCGATGCATGAATGACAGTGTGTAAGAATGACAGTGTTATACATGATGTCTCACACATATAGCTTATGATGCAACATAAGATGCAATGCATGCAAGACATTCGTAAGAGTGTCAATGTATCAACCCCTTGACCGTGTTTGTTAGTCTTTGGGTTCACTCTTTTCAATCTATCGTCTCGTTCGGGGCCGGGTATCGTCGCCGGTCACCCATCGCGTAACCCCCGGTTTAATCGTCGCCGGTTTGGTTATCTTGTCGGAGCCGGTTATCGTCGCCGGTCATCCTTCGCGTGACCGACGGTTATCGTCGCCGGTCGATCGTCATGTCGGGGCCGGGTATCGTCGCCGGTCACCCATCGCGTATAACCCCCGGTTATCGTCGCCGGTTGGTTACCTTGTTTGGAGCCGGTTATCGTCGACGGCCGGTCATCCATCTCGTGATCGCCGGTTATCGTCGCCGGTCGATCGTCATGTCGGGGCCGGGTATCGTCGCCGGTCACCCATCTCGTAACCCCCGGTTATCGTCGCCGGTCGGTTATCTTGTCGGAGCCGGTTATCGTCGTGCCGGTCATCCATCTCGTGATCGCCGGTTATCGTCGCCGTCGATCGTTCATGTTCGGGGCCGGGTATCGTCGCCGGTCACCCATCTCGTAACCCCCCGGTTATCGTCGCCGGTCGGTTATCTGTCGGAGCCGGTTATCGTCGCCGGTCATCCATCTCGTGATCGCCTGGTTATCGTCGCCGGGTCGATCGTCATGTCGGGGCCGGGTATCGTCGCACGGTCACCCATCTCGTAACCTCCGGTTATCCGTCGCCCGGTCGGGTATCTGTCGGAGCCGGTTATCGTCGCCGGTCATCCATCTCGTGATCGCCGGTTATCGTCGCCGGTCGATCGTCATGTCGGGGCCGGGGTATCGTCGCCGGTCCACCCATCTCGTAACCCCCGGGTTATCGTCGGCCGGTCGGTTATCTGTCGGAGCCGGTTATCGTTGCCGGTCATCCATCTCGTGATCGCCGGTTATCGTCGCCGGTCGATCGTCATGTCGGGGCCGGGTATCGTCGCCGGTCACCCATCTCGTAAACTTTTCACTTCAACACGTCAAATGGCTGCAAGGGAGCAAGGTGGGACCCACCAGGGCCAGCCGCAGATGGATCTGCGGCCAGCCGCAGATGGATCTGCGGCAGCCGCAGATACATCTGCGGCCATGATCGGGCCTTAAATCCAACGCGGCACCTCCAGATCTGTCACTTTCAACTTGTAATCCAAAGAGATTCTCTCGATTCTTCTTGTTCGCAAGGGCTTTTTGTCGATTTTTTCAACTTTCCTGCGAAAACTGTTCCGGTAGGATTGATCTACACGCTACAGGTAACACTTTGACCCGGTCACTTTTCAATTTCGTCAATGTTTTGCTATACATTTGACTATTTACATGTTTAAAACATAAAATGTATGCTTTACAATGCTATGTAATGTACCATCATATATACATGCTATGTATCAACTATGTGAGTCCTATTTTATGTTCATGAGGTTGTCCCACATATTGTTACTCCTTTCCTGCAAGAGAAACATGCATTACATGATGTAATTTACACCTATGAATGCAATTTAAATCTGATTGAGATTTTGATTTGATGGAAATCATGTTTGGCTTACGCCTGGGATGTTCAATTTACAAACGGAACTCTGCCGATTTATTTTTTTTTTTTTTATTTTTTTTTTTTATTTTTTTTTTTTGATATGCATCATGTTGCATTAATCATATGATGAGGCTAGAAATTCAGAATGTTCATTACATAATTTTAAAAGAAAAACTTACCTTCTTTCTCGCGCCGTTCTATTCCAGCTATGGATCGTGATGCGCCCAGTAGCTCCTCCGCTCTCGGACTTCGGGTGTTCGCCGTCGTAGGGCTGCACCCACTCCTGTTCCTCCTCGGACCCGTCAGGCTCGTCGTTTGACGGAGGCTTGTCATTCGTCCTGGTCCTCCGGACGTTGAGGAGGCTGTCCCTCCGGAGGTCGCGGCAGAGGGGCCATCCTCCAGCACACCGGCTCCATCTACTCATCAGGCTCCTTCTGGCGCCTCTGTGCAGATACCCGATCTTTTGGGTCGGGATCTCAGTCGTCACCCCCCTCAGCATCTCTCGTGGCTAACGAGGTATATTTCAGCTCTATTCTGATTTCATTCTCAATTTCCCTATTCTCTTTTTATCCGGACTGACCCCTTGGTGATTGCCCCAGGTACCCGAGTTTACCCCAGCCGAGGGGTAACTGGTTCAACATCTATTCCCTTTACGCAGCCCTGCACAGTGATTATCGGGCGATGGTGGACTCTTGGGGCTTCCGGACATTTCTTCACTATCATCCCCGCCAGTGCCCCTGGGGTTACATGAGGGCTTTATCCGAGCGATGGTTTCCACCAGACGCAGTCTCTTCATCTACCTCGACTGCGAGGTCGTGTTGACCCCATGGGACTGGAGGTACATTACCGGCATTGAGTTTACGGTGGTCCCCGCGTCCCCTTGGATCTTTGATATCACTCCTGTGGAGGTTCGGGCTTTGCTGGGCTTCCGCTGATGATCCGGGTCTTCAAGGCCCTTAGCATTAGATCCGGCGCTTTGGCTGTCGATGCTGTTGGGGGTCTGTACGCACTGCCCATTCCCGCGGATCAGGGCACCAGGGACATTCTACTACGACGCCTGTTCCTGACCATTATGAGGGGTTGTTTTCTGGGGAACAACTCCTCCACAACAATTACTATTCATTTCAGCGTCGTTGGAGCGGTCAGAGACGTGGACCGCATCGGTGACTATGACTGTGGGGTCATTCCACCTTTGCCTATTTCCTCCATGGCATGCGTCTACGCTCAGAGGGACAGACTGATGCCTGGCTCGGCTTCTACCATTTTCTGTTGGTGAGTCCCCTCCTCCTCTCTCTTACTGTATTTCTTTTCCTTGCATACTCTTTTCTGTATTTGATAGTGACTCATGCCTTGCCTTGTTTCTATTCACAGTTCTGGGCTTACGAGCGGCTGCCATGTCTGAGGCCTATCACTACTCTGGGTCCGGACACTTATTCCTCGAGGGTCGGCGATGGCATCACAGTACTCTGGAGGAGGTCCCCGTGTCGGGCAGCTTTGCACATTGTCGTATTCAGCTGGAGTTGATCACGGCTGCCGACGTCGTCTGGATTCCCTACCTCTCCGAGCATTTGACTGTGGGGTTTGCTGACGGGCATCCTTCTTCCGGCCCAGAGTTCGAGCTTTCCACCCGTTCGCCTCACTTGCTGCAGAGTGTTGGAGGCTTGGGTGATGTATCTGGGAGAGCGCGCATTCAGATGCGTCACTGGGGAGATCCGCATCCCGCACTCCCTTTCTTTCACTACTTTCCTGGCCGCTGGATTCTCAGCCTTCAGAGATCATGCTTGCCGGGGAGGATGGTCGGATGCTTTCCACAGGTCCCACTACGAGTGATGCATTCCGTACATGGTGGGTGCCCCGTACCATCGGTCCTCAGACTCGGGCCACTTTCTTCCTTGGAGACATGGTTCCAGGCTCGGTGACGATGACCGATTGGGCTGCCTGTGTTCGGACCCCTACCCACGCTGAGCAGATCGCCTCATTGACACCCGTCAGGTAGATCAGTTGTTCGCTGTTTATTCGGGGGTTGGGCCGGACCCCGGAGGAGGCTTACACCCCTACGATCCTGATGGTGCAGGTTATGATGCAGGCCCGAGTTCATCTGATGCCACAGCGCATCCCTACATCCCTGATATGAACTTTGGTTCCACCGAGCTCGACGACTCCAGGGGATCAGTTCGAGGATCCTGCTTTCATAGATGATACTGATTTTATTTAGACCAGGATAGGATAGGGGTCTTTTGTATCAGCACCTGCTTAGATTTCTTTTTTCATTTTATGCACTATGTACTGAACTATCATTTATTTATTTATGCACAGTTTCTTTTTCATTTTATGGGGAATTCACCTGTTTTATTATTAACTGTATGATGCATGCTCTTTTATTTATGGATAGAGAATGACCCCTGTACAGTCCTTTTGATACTATTTTTTTTCACAGATGTCGTCCTCAGATGTCGTGGTTCGTTTGGATTCCATTCCTCCCACAGGGTTGGTGGGCAGCCTACTCCGCTGGTTGGACAGTTTACTGCCGGCAGATAGGATTACCGCAGAATGGTCTTCTGGGACATTCTTGGTCCTTATTGACCTTTCAGGTGCCAGCGAGCTTCGTGGATGGCCTTCTGAGCTATTGGGCCCCGGCCCGTCAGGTGTTTGGTTAGGGACAGTAGAGCTGACCCCCACCCTTGAGGAGTAATGCTCGCTTCACCGGCTTGCCCGTTGGATGGTCCCTGTGCTAGGGTTACCGTTGGTTCCATGCGTCGTCAATTCTTGACTTTCACGGTTTGCGGTTAGGGCCGTCTTATTACCGGTAATCACATCAGACCATATGGTTCCCCTTCAATTCTTGATTGACCGATTTGGCTCACCTGACAGCTTTCGTCTATTTTTCGGTGATTTTTCCGTGTCCGAGGAGCGCTTTGGGAGGCCTTGAGAGTGGGCGTTCTGATGGCCTGTGTCATCTCAGTTTTGTACTTGCCTGCAGGATCCGATCATTTGGACATGCGGATTGTTGCGGCTGTTAGGGCCCTTCAGGAGGATCACACCATTCTCCCCATGATATTGGCGGATACCTATATGTCGGCCACATATTGCCAGTCCTTCCGAGGGAGATTCTTCAGAGGGAGTTCGACCTTATTGTATATGTGGTTCATGAGCCAATCTCAGCCCCATCGGCTACTTCCGCCGCCAAGGGTTTTGCTTCAGTACAACATAGCCGCGCAGTTTTCGTTTCGTCCCGTGAGCATGTACTGATGTGACCTCCTGGATATCCTTTTAGTCCGTCATTGAGGACCCTTTTCATCTATTGGTCTACTCAGGCTATTGCTCCTTCAGGCGCTTCTTGACACATGTGCCTAACCTGGCTTTCATCCCCATGCGTGGTTGAAGGGGCGTGGCGACCAATCATCCCCTGGCGGTTTATGGGGCAGTTTGATCAGACACAGGATTTACACCCCTTCGCGGGTGCAACCGCATACCGATTCCTTATATCATCCTGTACAGAGAGGGATCTATTGCAGGTATACGAGCTTTGGGATCGCAGGATCTTTGCCGAATATAGTGCGAGCTGTCACATCCAGACATTTGCCTACGTACAGTGGTTGCGTGGAGACCTGGATTCGGCTAGTTTGAGTCGGACTGGGGCCTTTGATGACTCTGGAGTGATTTTCACAGAAAATACCACAGACCATTCCATTTTCAGCCGAGTCTGCCCCGCGTCGGGTCGCTGAGGATTCCCGACTCCGCCTGGCCCTGAGTACGACTGAAGCCGAGAGGGATGCCGCCCTTGCCGAGAGAGATGAGGCCATTCGGGCTAGAGATGTTGCCATTGCTGATAGGGAGGCCATTGTATTTCAGACCAGGGGCAGTGGTAGATGCTCATTTTGGGACTGTCAGCCGAGCTACTGCTTTACTGGATCGTATTGATATGATGGTGGCAGCAGATTGCAGGAGATGCTGATGCTTCAGATCTATTCCACCACCCTGTCCATCCTGCTTCGGCTAGTTTCAGATTTGTAGATTATTTTATTTCCTGCATAGACTATGTTGGTTTCATCAGTTATTGAAAGAGAAATCTTGTAATAAAACGACTTTATATATATAGACATGCATTTTTAAATTTAGTCATTTTCCCCTTTTTGTCGTATCATTGCCACCAATTGGGTTCATCATTTTATCCAACTGACCATGAATTTTGACATTTCGCCTTCTTTCTTTCCTCAAGACCTGATGGAGATTTGACAGATATTGCCGCACACCTTTGATTTCGTCGGATTGAATCTCAGATTTTGGATAACTGTTTGGATTGGATCAGGGTATGTATTCTGGGATGAGACTGGTTAGGCAAGTTGGTTTCGGGAAGGTTTTGAGGGTGTAGGAAAGTTTTATCTGGCTATCGAAAAATTGGTTTTGGTTTAGGGAAAGGATTATTTTTTTTTGAAAGATCGGGACCGCGCCATGATGGCTGCCTACGTACCCCCACAAGTTGGGAGATCAGGTCCTACGTAGTTCGCTCTCAGGGGAAAAAGGAACTGATGATTTAAGCGTAGAACCGCTTCACCGAGTCAGAATTTATGGGTTGTGGAAATACCTCACCATCCATTTCTTGCAATATGAGGGCCCCTCCGGATAGTAACTTCTTGATCACAAATGGCCCCTTCCCAGTTCGGGGCAAACTTCCCCTTGGCCTCGTCTTGACAAGGCATGATTCTTTTCAACACCAAATCGTTTTCCTTGAACTTCCGAAGTCTTATCTTTTTATCGTATACGATCGAGAGATCCTCTGTTGATATAGCTGGCCGTGCCAAAATGGCAGCCACCCTCCTTTCATCAATTAGGGCCAAATGGTCGTATCGACTTTGCATCCAATCTTCTTCGCTTATATGAGCGTCGATTTCACTATTCTGAGGGACGCCATCTCAACCTCGACTGGTAGAACAGCCTCATTCCATACACCAAAGCGTAAGGGGTTGCCCCTGTAGAAGTACGCGTTGATGTTCGTATGCCAGCAGGGTGAGGGGTAACAGATCCGGCCATCCCCCGATGATTAGCAGACATTTTTGCCATGATCTTCTTGATGTTCTTATTGGCCGCCTCCACTGCCCCATTCATTTTGGGACGGTAAATGACGGAATTGAGATGCTTAATCTTGAACTGGTCACACAGTCCCTTTATGAGGGCGTTGTTTAAATTCTTGGCATTGTCGGAGACCACAACCTCAGGTTGCCCATATCGGCAAATGACATTATTCCTGATGAAGTTGACGATGACCTCCTGAGTGACTTTGGGGGAAAGAGGCTGCTTCTACCCATTTGGTGAAATAATCGATCATGACGAAGATGAATCGGTGCCCGTTGCTTGCTTTGGGCTCTATTTGGTCCGATTACATCCATTCCCCCCCCCACATTGAAAATGGCCAGGGGGAGGTCATACAGTGCAGTTCATTTTGGAGGTGTATGGATCACATTACCGTATGCGCCTGGCATTGGTAACCACCGTTTGACCATGATCATCGCAATCGGCGTTCAGCGGTTAACCAATAATGCCCTGTCCTCAAAATCTTTTTGGCAAGCATCGGTCCACTCATAATGGGGTCCACACACTCCACCGTGTATTTCATTCATAATCTTTCGGGCCGGTGATTTCATCTTACGCACTGCAACAGTCCCAACCCAGCATCCTTCTTGTAGAGTGAATCGCCACTCAGGTAAAACTTCATCGCCATCCTTTTGAATTCTCATCCTTTCAGTACGATTTGCCTGATCGGGAAGGGATCTATCTCTCAGATATTCACCTTATGTCGTGATACCAGGGCTTGCCTCGTCAACACCACCTCATTTGATAACCACTGCCACATTTTCCTCATATGCCGGGGCATTCTGTACGATGATCTCAATCTGTGGACTGTCCCTACTCTTGATCACGTGGATTAAGGAAGCCAAAGTCGCCAATGCATCGGCAAAATCATTACGTCCCCGAGGAATAATGGCGGAAGGCGATATCTTCGAACTCTCTTGCATAAGCTGGGTGACACAACGATGGTATGGAAGTAACCGAAGCTCCTTAGTGTTGTATACCCCGATTGCTTGTCTGATTACCAATTTCCGAATCCCCGAACACCGCTAGTCTTTTTACTCCCATGTCACGGGCCAATCGGAGTCCCAAGATAACCACCCCTCGTATTCAGCGGTGTTATTCGAATTGCTGCTGAAACGAAGCTTGGTGGCCACGGGATATTGTTCTCCGGTGATAGAGACTAGGACCGCTCCGGCTCCTGCCCCCTCGGCATTCATGGCACCATCAAAATACAGCTTCCAGAATTGTCCCTCGTCATCACATTTTTCGCGCGATACCCAGAATATATATCCTCGCCCGGAAGAGGGTTTCTAACGGCTCCATCCCTCCCGTTGGGGCTTCTGCCAACTGATCTGCAATTCCTGCCATTATTCATGGCCTTCTGGGTTACGTACACCATGTCAAACTGTTGTAAAATTAACTGCCATCTGGATAATCGACAATTCAGCATGGGTCTTTCAAAAATATATTTCAAAGGGATCCATTCTTGATATCAGGTACGTTGTATGCCCATGGAGGTAGTGCTGTAATCTCCCTGCCGCCCAGGCCAGAGCACAACAAGTCTTCTCGATGGGAGTGTAATTCTGCTCACAATTGGCTAAATCTTTTGCTGAGGTAATAGATGGCCTGCTCTTTTCCCGCCTCATTTTTCTGTCCCAACATAATCCCATCGCGATGGCATTTACCGATATATAATAAACAGAGGGATCCCATCCTTCGGGGGTACCAGCACTGGTGCTTCAGTCAACTGCTTTTTAATGGTTCTGAAAAGCCTTCTGACATTGCTCATTCCACTCTTGGAAACCCCTTTTCATTAAACAGTTTGAAAATGGGCTCACATGTCAGTCGTCAAGTGGGATATAAAACGGCTGATAAAGTTTATCCTTCGAGTGGAATCCCCTTATCTCCTTCTCTGTGCGAGGTGCTGGCATATCCACAATGGCCTTAATCTTTGCTGGATCCAACTCAATGCCCCGATCAACTAACCAGGAAACCCAAGAAGAGCTTGCCCGACTGTACTCCGAAAGCGCACTTGGCTAGATTGAGTTTCAAATTATACTTTCTGAGCCGATCGAATAGCTTTTTGAGATGGGTAATATGAACAGATTCTACCTTCGATATCACAATAATTTCATCCACGTAGACTACTATCTCCTGGTGCATCATATCGTGGAACAAGGCCATCATGGCTCTCTGATAAGTAGCCCCTGCATTTGTGAGCCCGAAAGCCAGTCGTCTATAGCAGAAAGTGCCCCAGGGGGTGATGAATGCGGTCTTTTTCCCGATCTTCCTCCGCCACCATTATCTGATGATATCCTGCGAAGCAATCCACAAAAAGAGTACATTTCGTACTGGGCTGTGTTATCCACCAGGATGTGTATGAAAGGCACCGGGAAGTTATCCTTGAGACTGGCCTTGTTTAGATCTCTGTAGTCTACGCATACCCTCACCTTTCCTCCAGGTTTAGCCACTGGGACCACATTGGATAGCCATTCCGGGTAAGTGGACACCATAATGATTCCCGCCCTGAACTGTTTGATGATCTCTTCCTTCACTTTTAAGCTCCACTCAGGTTTCAACTTCCTTAGTTTCTGCTTGACAGGCCTGAAACCCTCCTTGATGGGTAACCGGTGCACCACAATGTCGGTGGACAATCCGATCATATCCTCGTGCGACCAGGCAAAGACATCCTCATATTGGCTTAGTAACTCAATTATTTCTGCTTTTTGGCTGGGGTTAAGGTCTGTCCCTATCTT